>OY101431.1:2256593-3711230 GCA_956483605.1 Tuberolachnus salignus | reverse complement strand
GCGCGCGCGCAGTATCCGGTCAATAATCAAACACGCGACAAGAACAAGACCAAACGTTGTTCGGCCTTGAACCGGTCCGGTTGTAATTATTGTTCCGAGCGAAATACGATAACCAATGTGTCACTTGTGTTTATTTTACGACAAGTACATTGCCGAACACGTTATTTTAATACAAAAATTATATCATATTGATTTTTAAAAAATGGCATGCGATCCAGAGAAATTAATAAATGTAGGTATTTTATAAGAAAATCTATCCGCGATTATTGCCAGTGAAATTTTTGAATTTAAACACGTCTTCGCGTAATTCGGCCAAAAAAAAAAACAATAATTTAAAATCGTATTATTTCCTAACCGTTTTTTTGTTTATTTCAATGCATCCAAATTTTGCGTTTTTTTTTTTTTTCTTTCGCTATTTAATAATAATCGCCACATAAGCGGCACAATGACGTCGTCTTTGTCAGAAGTCTTCGTCTTGACGACTGGCGTTTAATTACGAAAACGAATCCAGAATTGTTGTGTCTTGTTCTGTTCTGTTTTGTCAGTGTGAATGGAATTTGTTCCGAGCTGTTCGGAGCCAGTTTTTCTCTTTAGGCGTGCGCCCAGCCTTACCGGATCAATACGCGTATTAAAAAATAAAAAAAAAAAAATATCACGATTTACGTCCGCAATAACCTCTATACCCGCAGGTACTGAAATTTATTTCATCCACCGCCCACTTTGAGAATCAAACATTTTCCACAGCCCCCTCCGAATTTTTTTTTTTACCTTACCATCCGCAGTGTACCTTAAAAAAACAGTAGTTATTGAAAATGTATATTTAAACGTGTCACATCATATATCCGAGTTCAAACTTATATTTCCAATGAGAACAATAGAAATATAATTAAAACGCATACTTGATCATATTTAAAATTTCCCGAATCAATACGCGTGTTAAAAATAAAAAAAAAAAATAAAATAAAATTATGATATTTTAAGTATGTAATTATTTCGTACAACGTAAATGTATACTCTTACGATTATAACGTACCGATTTATATTTACACGTTTAAATACGTGTTTCGCGTATAATACTAAAATCTAACAAACCAAAAAACATATTACCCTTTTTTTAAAATTCAGAATATTTTTTTTTTTTTCATTTTAAGCAGCCGATACACAATCTGTACATTCAAGTACGTGATATACGCGTTAAGACATGCATTTGTTTGTATAAGATGACACCCATAAGGCGGGACACTTGACTGCGAATTAAAAATCTAACGGTCTAGTCATTTATTTTGTAATCTTTTAGTTTTGTAGCAAGTCAAAAGGCACCAGTTCCTTTTGAAACGGCGCCTGGGGTTGCCAGGTATAGTTGGGGTGTAGAGATTCTTTATAGGGGCATTATGGTGGGTCTGAAGACGATTATAAAAGCGTTTGTAGACGTGTGCAGCTTCTTCGGTCACAGTTTTCATTAACATGTCTTTATGTAAAGTGTAATTGGACACAAACGGCGGAACAATGGTAATTTTTCCGAGAGCAATATTTTGGAACTGTTGGATTTTATTTGTATTAGAAATGTTCGCAGTACCGCACACTCGGTGCCCATGGAGTCCGTAGAGGTTTTAATAATGTTTTGTACATAATAACTATAACTTTTAATTTGGAGTGTTAATTGTTTGTGAGTAAGGTACACAGTCTGCGGAGTCGGGCATTCAAGACAAATCTTTTGATACGAATAAGAGTATTCCAAGTGAGACGTATATCCAATTTGGAATATTTGACTGCTTTTCGTGACCGAGGGGCATCGCGTTCACCGCATTCTCGTGCTTTTCCTCATCGATTTGGATATGAAATTGTGGCCGGAAACTTTTGTACAATTCGTCCACATACGAGCTAACGGTAAAGTTCAGATTACGTTATTTCCAATACATAACATATTGCGTAAATAGTTTTATTTTCCGCCGTAGAGAATAGTTTTACAAATTAAATTACGAACATGTTTCCGTTTAGTAGATAGAGAGGTCGATTTCACTACTGTTCGAACCGGGACATTGTTGACATTCTTATAGAGGGTCCGTCAATAGAGAGTTTAAAACCGTTGCAGTGGTTTACCGAGTTGTACCTATCGGTATTTTAATCTAATAAGAGTTGAAACAATCAAAATCCGAATTCAAATCCGTCCACTGTCGAACCCCGCGATTGCTTGTCGGGTCCAAAACGCCATGTCCGTCTGTGAAATGTCAAGTCTGTGCAACCGAAACCTACACCGTTGTTGACGATAAAAATAGTCAACTAGTTCGGTTATAATGATAAAAAAAAAAAAAAAAAAAAAATCACTTTTTAACCAGGCCTCGTCTGTTTAACGACAGCCGACGACGCCCTCCACCTCGGATAATTATTATATTGTTAAGGAAAACAATATAATGAGTATTCGAGAATCTCGCCCGGCCATATCTATACATAGAGTCCGATAAAAATAGACTCGTATATAATAAATGTGCTTATTGGTTGTTATTTTTTATGGACGGAGACTACCGGTATAATTAGTGTCCTCGGGCCGTGTAAGTTGGCGTCGCGCCCATCCGATTTCGGTCCCCGCACAGCTGCGCGCAGACGACTAATATTTTATTACAGTACGTCATCTCGTTATAATAATAATAATAATAATAATAATAATTAGGACGGTTATTTTATATATATATATTTTTTTTTTTCCCCCCAGTTTCATTGTAACGAGACAATTTTTCAACTCTTATTTATTTAGGTTAAAATACCGATAGGTACAACTCCGGTAACCGCGGCAACGAAACTACCGTCTACCACCTCGAGACCGGCCGAAATTTCCGGAGGTACGGTTGTAACCTCTCTACGGGACGGACCCGGTCCGAATAATAGTGAAATCTACTAAACGGAAACATGTTCGTAATATAATTTGGAAAATTACTCTCTACGGCGGAAAATAAAACTATTTACGCAATATGTTATGTATTGGAAATAACTTAATTTGAACTTTACCGTTAGCTCGTACGTAGACGAATTGTACAAATGTGTTCAGCCACAATATCAAATCCAAATCGATGAGAATTAACGACGAATGCACGAGAACGCGGTGAACGCGTTGACCGTCGGTCACGAAAAGCAGTCAAATATTCTAAATTGGATAAACGCCCGAAACATGTTCGTAATTTAATTTGTAAAACTACTCCCTATGGCGGAAAATAAAACTATTTAAAGATATGGATATTACGCAATATGTTATGTATTGGAAATCACGTAATGCATAAAATAAAAAAAATAAAAAAAATCAAAAACCGATATAAAATAAATACGTACGGAATACAATTAAAATTGTTGAAAAAAAAAAAAAAAATTAAAAAACATCACCGGTGCTGTCGTAGCCAGAAAACAATTTCTGCGGTGGGGGATGAGGTCAGTGGGGTGTCAGTCAAGCGCTCGTTTTATTGTTACTCGCTATTTTTTAGAACGATAAAATACACCAATTAAAAAAAAAAAAAAATAAAAAAAAATCGGTACTATGCTTAGAAATGTGTCGGCGATACAATATACTCGTTATAACCGCACGAAAAAAACTAATATTACGCGAAACGAAATACAAAGATTTCGGGTGAGACGTGTTGTCAGTGCCCCCTGTCATATTGGCCATCACACGGTGATTTTTTTTATTTTTTTTTTTTTAAATCGTAATTTTACTGAGTATTTTTCGTTTATTGGCAAATTATTTTTATTATTTTTTTTTTTTTTTTTTTTATCGTCATGTTATTAATAATAAAATACTCGTACAAAATACATACAAGATTATTATAGTAACTTCACGTAATTCGAAACTTATTGAACTGAGTCCCATAAATCAAAAAAAACGCAGTAATATATATATATATATTGAAATCTTACCGTACCGTGTTTTATCTACCGCGAGTATATACGTGCGGTTTATAAAAAATCAATAACGCAGTTTTTTTTTTTTTATATTCTTTCACCGCGTAAGTTGTCCGTAAGCGTATTTCTAAAATAATTGTTTCAGCACATTATCCAGTAGAGTTTATTAAATGTCGTACAGTTGTCGTCGTCCGTGTCATACTGAACAAATTCGTTTTTTGTCGTTTTGAGTTGTCGGAGGGGAAAAAAAAAAAAAAATATCACAATTTACGTTCGTAATAACCTTTATATACGGCAGGTTCTCAAATTTATTTCATCCACCTTTCAGCCCCCACTTTGAGAATCAAACATTTTCCAAAGCCCCCTCCGAATTTTTTTTTTTTTTTTACCTTACCATCTGTAGTGCATCTTACAAACAGTTATAGTTATTGAAAATCTATATTTAAACATGCCACATCTTATATCCGAGTTCAAACTTATATTTTCAATGAGAGCAATACAAATATAATTAAAACGCATCCTCGATCGTATTTAAAATTATTTCCACTAAAGTTCAAACATTAATTACTAATCTAAAACTTATTTAAAAGTATTTTTTTTATTAAAATTAAATTAATACTTATCTAATGCGAACGATGAACATTTGATGCACTTTAACGAGTTTGTTGATGCCAGGCTCGAATTTACTTAAAAAAAGTCACCGCGATCAAAATTGACAAGTCTTCAGATAATTGCATAGTGATGCAATCCTTCGGTTGCTCAAAGGAATTTTTCGTTTAATATCTGCCGCTAGTTTATGGAGCGCAGTAGTTCTAAGTTCGTTTAATGCGTGTGAAATTAAACCTTCCCCCCGGTATCGTGCGGTTCGCCTGATTTAGCAATCAACAAAGAGATATTGTACGAAGCACGTAGCCCGTCACCGTTTTGCTCGGAAGCCGCGAAAAAAGTTTTGATACTGTTGGCTGAGCTATGTACTTCTTTTCCGCGTCTTGGAAATATGCCACACCTTTGTCATTTTCATCCGGGCGCATATTATGAAAATAATCGCGTAGTCTAGAAGGCACCATGTCGCATCATCATTTCAAAAATGTTTTCCGACAAATAAGGCACACCGGGTTTCTTGGAACATTAATATTATCCGGATTATTCTCTTCTGCTTCCGACACGGTCTTGCCGAAATTTCTTCGGGTCTTATCGAGTCTATACGGATTCATTCATTGTTGTTATACTTTTCGTTATTTTTTTTTTTTTTTCCGCAGTATGCGCACGTCGCGATTACCTTAAAAAACCCTACAAGTACCACACTCGCCTAGAGAGCCCCGCAATAAGACAGTGGCCACTAGTGACGCACAACGGTATCCAATTTGGAAACCGAACCAATTTTACCGATATCGATGCGATCAATTTATCGAAAACGTGTCGGTATGGATATCGAAAATCGTTATCGTTTATCAATTCGTTACAATTTCTATTTTCTATATTTATATACGTTTTGACAGTTAAAGACTACGCCAGAGAAGTGATAAACGCTAACGACAAGCAATAATTATTTGAGTTATTTAATATTTTTTTTTTTTTTATATTTATTATAATTATAAAATGTTTCAGCACACCTAGTGCTATTACAATTTTTTAGTTATTACAATTTTATTTGTTACAATTTTAAAATGATTATAAATTCATTAATGACATAATTATTAATAGTGAGAGTGATATGTGATAATGTGTTACACATATGAATATAATAATAACGATGAGGTCTAGTATATTAATAATGATCTTCATTTTCTGACGATGAGTCTTCTGTGTCTGTTAAAAGAATGTCCTGGGGAGGTCGAGGCCGCAGACGTGTTTTTTTTCTTCCCTATATTGTAATGACGAGCACTGTCCAAGTTTTTTAGTTTGGCGTGGAAATTTTTAAATCGGGTTTTAATCCATGTATTTATCAGGGGTATTTCCGTGTCATTATGGATCTGGCGATTTCTCATGAACCACGGTGCTTTGAGACATATCTTTAAAAAATATTTAATAATAACTTACACACACCCATAATAAACGTGTCAGGATCCGTACGATTATTGTCGTATTTGTAATCGTCAAATCATTATTCATTATTACCCGTATTGCTTGAATTAATCCGTCAACGAATTTTGCAAGTAGTATTTCGTTTTTAAGTTTTACGAATCGTATCGATATAAATGAACCGATTTCGATAATTGATAACAATCCGTTGTGCACAACCGCCAGTGGCCGTTTATTATCAACGGATACGGACGGCGGTCGTAGAACGCAAATATTCCGTCCAAACGTTGTGTATAATCGGCACGAAAAATTATATTCGGTTTTGAAATCGGACAAACCGTTCGGTACTCGGCAATGAGAACAGACAAGGAGGCAATAATAATAAAATCGATTATAAAATAGAAACGGTTTTTATAGTAAATCGTTTGCACTCGCACAAAATCTTCGGATGTCTTATTGACAAACCCGTACATTACAGATCGTTGTTGCAAATACAATTTTCGCCTTTCGCTACATTTCATTTGGACCGAGCACGTAAATCCATTATTCGTGGTTCGTTTCGCGAATTGTTCGATTCGCAATTATCGATAGAGTTACCGAAATTTGGAACCGCGCGATACCGAAGCACGAACCCTTGTCGAGTACGCGCGTTTTTATTTTTTTTTTTTTACATTTTTATTACAACCGTTGAACTCAGTTTACCGGATGAACAATTTTTTTAGGTTCGTAGAATTATGCGTTGTGTTTATTAATTGTATAGGAAATACTATGCCCTTTGTATGCAGTAGAACAAGAACGAACACACTGATCTATATTGACGACGCCGAATTATTTGCGTGCAAATCGTACGGGAAATGCAGAATTATTTTCACTGCAGATGTAAAAAACCGCGGTGGAACGAGACGATTTCTATTATTACAATAAAAAAAAAAAAAAAAAACCATATAATATTTTCTATATAATTGTCGTAGTTTTATTATTGATTTTATTAGGTATCGAGTTAAAATTTTCAAAACGAAAAAAAATAAAAATGATAAAACTAAAAGCTTGTTAAATAATAATAATATATATATATATGTACGAGGTGCGACAATAAAATAACGAGACTTTTTGAATAAAACCTAAACTATTAACGTTATCTATAAAACAATTATTGAAATATGATTAGAAAACACTTATCTAAAAGTACTATGAACACTGATGGCATCGATTCATTTTCTTATACGTTAGTAGCCTTGTTATTAGTGCGAGTTCGAATATACTGCCGAAAAATGTTAGATATTAAAATCGAACAACATGTGTTAACATTAAATTTCTTGTTAAATTAAAAAAAACTGCCGCGGAATCGTTTCGTATGTTATGTGAAGTTTATGGTGAAGAATGTTTATCAAGAGCTCGTGTTTTTGAATGGCACAAACGGTTTTGTAGTGGAAGGGAGGACGTCGAAGACGATGACCGTTCTGGACGTCCTACCACGTCTTCAACAAACGAAAACGTTGAAAAAATCGACAAAATTAATTAATCAATATTATTATAAAGAGGTATTAATTAAATTAAGAGAACGTGTCAGAAAGAAGCGACCAGATCTATGGAAAAATGGCTGGGTTCTTCACCAAGACAATGCTCCAGCTCACAGTGCATTTTCAATTAAACGTTTTTTAACTGAAAAAAAAATTTCTGTACTTCAACATCCCCCGTACTCGC
The DNA here is from genome assembly GCA_956483605.1 of Tuberolachnus salignus. NCBI lineage: Eukaryota > Metazoa > Arthropoda > Insecta > Hemiptera > Aphididae > Tuberolachnus > Tuberolachnus salignus. Next base: position 3,703,619 of record OY101431.1, on the reverse strand, counting down.
CAGACCTTGCTCCTTGTGACTTCTTCTTATTTCCTTCTTATTTCTTTTCCCATTTTCATACAGTTGATGACGTAAAAATGAAAACGGCAGAACTTCTAAAAGGGCTGAATGAAAGCAATTGGCAACACTGTTTTCAAGAATGGCAGCGACGTATGCAACAGTGTATTGATGCTGAGGGAAGGTACTTTGAAGGTGATAATCATTAAATTATAACATTTTTAAAATAAACAACTTTTATTCAAAAAGTCTCGTTATTTTATTGTCGCACCTCGTATATATATATATGTATAGGTTATACCGGTAAATCAATAATAATATTTTATAGACAAGACGACTTCACCGCGGGACTAGACACAATCCCAAAGTGCGAAATTTAACGCTATTAGTATAACTTTAAATTGTATATATTATAACTTATAATAATTTTCATTATCAAAACATTTGTCAAACTATTTTTTTATATATTTTTTTTTTTTTTTTTTTTTGTCTTTGTATTACTAAATGGCAATTATTTATCGTAGTTTATATCGTAGACGAGTGTGTGAAAAAGCTCGCGCGGAAGTAGTGCGCTTCTGGATTTATTTCAAAAAAAAACAATTACCATTTATAAATAATCTTATTAAAGCCGCCCTCCCCGTTCCGGAAAGAAAGAAAAAAAAAAAAAGTTCTCGGTGCAGGTTATTATTAAACGCGGCGAAGACGCGAGTAGACGGAGATGTGGATACGATAATAATATTCATACGAACGATATATTTATACGATAGTAGACACGGATAGATATGTCGCGTCGTAGAATGAGACGATGGCAAAGTGGGAAAACAAGAGGTAGATTCTGTTCTTGGACAGTTATTGTACGGTGAAATCCTCGCCGCGATATGTTATAATAATAATGCACTGTGTACGGTCTTTGTGTACGGTTTTTTAAAAATAAATCGCCTCGTTTCGCCGTTGTCCGATTTCAATCGGTTTTACGGTTCGTGTACGACGCAATAACGTACCAAAACGAATATACGAGAATAATAATTTGTCGTATCAGCGGCGCAATATACGTATATTACAATATATATATATATTTTTTTTTTTTTTTTTTTTTTTTTTGGCCGCCGGTCGGTCGGGTTCCGGATGCATAATAATAATAATAAAAATATACCGTTTCCGGTAGACGATATAACGTTTATTCTTTTTGCTTTTTTTTTTTTTCGTCCGTATTCTTTGGGGGGAGGGGGGGGTTCCGAAACAAGCGATTCAATTAACGGCGTCGGCTGTAAAAACCCGAGCCCCGATAGAAACGCACGGACGTCTGGCACGAGGGTTCATCGTAAATCGTATACCGAACGGCCAAAAAGAAGAAGAAAAAAAAAACCCACCGTCGAAATATCGAGAAAAATTTTCAAAAATAAATATAAATTAAACAAATTAACAATAGTTTTTTCACGGTTTCCCGCGAGACTTATAACAAATAGAACATAGTTCAGATAAATACACAAAACTTTTGGTTTGTATAAATTCGTATTATCGTACCGAGACGTACGGATATATTTATGTATATACGAGACCCTATTGTGTACTCGAAGTATGAGATTTACGAACATTTTACGCAATTTCCAAAAACCCTGCGCGAAAATTTGTCTTGCGTTTCCCCCCCCACCCCTTTGGTAATGTAATAGTTTGGGTTTTACAAGCGTTTTGCGTACATTCCGACGAATATCTTAAAAACGACGGGACATTACAATTACGCGATTGTCAGAACTCCGCTCAGAATCGTTTTCCGCGGTTAGTCTCTCTGAGAGGAGACATAGGTTGGGACATAGCACGGTCCCCAGATTTAAGCACGTGTGATTTTTCCTCTGGATTTTTCCTCTTAAGGTAATAATGTTTTCAGACATCGCCCCACGTACCGTAGAAGAAATTAAACGGAAAATCACCGCGGAAGTCGAGGCCGTACCAGTGGAAATGCACCGAAAATCATACGAGAGCTTCAGAGATCGTCTACAACAGTGTTATATCAACGCTGACGGCCGCCATCTTGGAGATATAATTTTCAAAAAATAATTTTTAAAAATGGCATTGAATAATACTGATTTAAATGGAAAAAAACTCTTTCTCACAGTTTTACTGTTCGTTATTTATAGCCCGTCAAAACTCGCCAGTGCGGCTCTACCGCCGCACCCTGTGTATTAAGTCTATTTTATATTTTAGACCCGACAACGACTCGCTTTTTCCACCATCATCCCTCGAATCCCCCGTTTGAACTTTGTAAAAACCACCAGGCTCAGATTTCTCATTAATCGTTCAGGTTCTATACAATTATTGTAATTTTTGCAATATTCTTATAATTATTTCCCCCCCCCCAATTTAAAATATCGATGTGTATTCAACGCTAAAGCTAAATAAAACGCGTAATTATTATTATTATTATCCCGCGTACTGTATTTTTTTTTTTTTTTTTTTTTAAAGGTCTTTTTAATATATTTTACTTCTAAAATGTACGGCGTAAATTAATTAATATTTTCGTGTTGGATTGCCGTGGACGAGGGCGACGCGATTACAAAAAGGCCGAGCGACGAGAGCCACTGTTCTACGGCCTTGACATTTTTTTTTTAAATTTTTATTATTTTTTATTGCGGAGTTTATTGAAACGGTTTTTTTTTTTTTTTTTTTTCTATTGATAATGACAAAATGTGAAAATGCGATCCGGCGTGGGCGTGTAGCGAGCTATTCAATTAGCGTACGCCGTACAACGGCCGGGCATAACCTGATTAGTATTATTCGACGTGTCCCCACACATATTTTTTTTTTTTTTTTTAGAGGTAAAAATTTTTATTTATGAATTTTACGGCCAAAGTCGTCGTGTCCCCGGCGGGTTCGGTTACACGTTTATGCGCCGCGGCACGCGATTCCGGAAAGCGTACCAGGCCCGGGGTTTAATACCCGTTCGATTTTTTTTTTATTTTTTTTTTTTTTTTTTTACCGGAAAGACGTCATCGTCGGCTCCCACGCGCACGACCGCGGCGGCGGCGGATGTTTTTTTATTTTTTTATTATATTTCTTTTTTGTTTCGAGTCGGTGCCGCTATTTTTTTTTTATTTTTCCACGTCCGTTCCTCTGCTCGCGCGCCGCAGCCGACGGTAGAGGCGTGTCCGCCGGCATCCGAGACCCGACACGGAATTGGAAAATATAAAAAATTTATAAAAATAATAATAATAATAATTGTTATTATATATATATATATTTTTTTTTTATTTTTCCCCCCCCCTTCTTTTTAAACTTCTACAATATTTTCTCCACTCCCGTCCGAGCGTGTCCGAACTCGACGACCCGCCAATCGTATTAAAATATAATACCGGCAATATTATTTCGCCGCAAACTTTTCGGTATTCCGTAGGTTTCCCCCTCCCCCCCCGGTCCACCAATCCGACGATAAAATTATGAAATATCGTTTTCGATGCAAAGCATTATTATAAAAAAAAAAAAAAAAAACCTAAAAGAAAACGCACGTTAAAATAATACTCGGCATACTTACCCGCGCAAGACGGATTTGCCGAAAATCCGAATCCAAATTTCGGTTTTTAACAATTGTGATTTTATATTTCCCATATTACTATTATACATTATTGTTAATAGCATTAAATACGTTTTTACAAGTCGAAAACTATCACAAATATAAAAAAAAAAAATTTTCTCTCTAATTTTTATAATATATTTTTAGCCGAACCGGCAAACGTTGTTTTACCTATATAAATACAAAACTTTGTATTTCGGAATTCGAAATTCCGGATTTATATCGCATCACTAATAACTCGAAAAAATTAACGAAAATTCCCGATAACGTTACACCTGACTACCATATACGAGTTCTGTTCGAAAAGTACACGGATTTTATTTAATTAATAATTAAAAAAAATGAAGTTACCATGTTATTTAAAGATTTTTTTCCATCGAAATACTCTCCTCCGGACCATATGCAGTGATCCCGGCGATCTTGCCGTTTTTCAAAAGTTCCTCTTGGAACCGTTCCAAAGTTAAAGCTATGAATTCTGTTGCCGCGTTCGCATTAATTTCCACTAAATCTCGAAACCGTTGTCCTTTAAGCGCAGATCTTAATCTTGGGAATAGAAAAAAAAATCACATGGGCCTGATCGGGAGAATAGGCAGAGACCCCGGGACCATAGCAATTTTTTTATCAGCCAAAAATTTACGAATTTGCCAGCGCGACCTTTCTCATCTGTAAGATTAGGTTCGCTTTGTTAACTCGACAAACGGTTTCGCATTTTTTCGCAAATCGTCGCCTCACCATCGTTTCTGGATGACGTCGACGGTCTTCCGGAACGTGGATCGTCTTCAATTGACCGCCGACAGTCCTTGAAACGTTTAAAACACTCGAAAAGTCACGGGATCACATAAATGAATTATCCTCAAAAGCCGATTAAATCATTTCCATACGTTTCCGTTGCATCGTTTTTACCAAATTTCAAAAAAAAATTTTGATGCACACACGGTTGTTCGTCAATTTCGGATATGTCAACAACGGCGAACGATACAAACCGACTGTATTTAACCATTTTTTTTTTTTTTTTTTTTTTTATTTGACATAAACCATCTATACAATTTAGCACGATAAGCTTATACGATGAGAGTAATTAAAAAAAATAACATGAAAGATGCGATTAAGATGTGACTCTTGGCTATTGATTAGATAGTTTTTTTATTTTATTTTTTCATCACAATGAGACGTTAGACATTGAAGTTTTGTAATAGGTCACGGTTAATTCGCGGTTACGATTTAACCACGTGTAATATTCAACTGAGATGAGATAGCGACTTCGGGATTCGTTTAAAATATCCAACTTATTCGCGGGGAATACGTCTATTCACAATTTGAAACGTTTTCGTGTGTTAGATTAACCGTAATGACATTTGTCCTGGTACCTTTTTGAACAGAGCTCGTATACTGCACCGTTAATAATTAAATTTTTTTTTTTTTTGGGAATCGGCAAATGTTTAACTCTCGCGTGACGAGTACAACGAACAATGTGATATCGATTTACCAATAATACCTATACGAAACACTGAGTTAAATATTGAAATTCGTTTGGCGGTCGTTGTCGGGCTGTACAATTCATTCGTACCAAAATCGAATAGTATCGGTACAGTATCGTCCCCGGAGTCCGGTTATCCGGAAAAACGATAGCGAAATTTGTGGTAATCTGACCGTTAGTGTCTCCGTTGGCTAAACATTGGCAACACCCTGTGCATTTTCAATTTTTTCGCTACGAATTATCGTTTTCGAATAAAACTGTTTTGAAGAAGCAGCCCGCCGGGAAAATTCCCGTGTTCCCGGTGGCCCAATCCGCCCTTGGATGGGGGGGGCCATTGTTGTAGACGGGGAGTCGGACGGGTAGGATAAAATAGATGGAAATTTAATTTCTATTCGTATACGCAACGATTAATCGAATGCTAACAGAAAACGAGTTCGGTTAAAAATATTAAGTCCTCCGACTTATATTTCAAACCACACTCTTCATACAGATCTTCACATCCCTAAAAGTCACTGATACAGCCGAGCTGTATTATTCAAAATTTAAATTTCGTCTCCAAAATCACACCAATCCCCATATCAAAAAGCTACAATCTACCTCCATCCCGGGAAATCCTCGCAGAAGACCCAAGCGACAATGGCCCCGTTGACTTTATAAAGTAATCATACTACGAATACTTAATGCCCAAGTAAATGTAAATTCACGCCCGAGTACCCTCTCACTGGATGGTTTTTTCCCCTCAAGACACCCAAGCCGTTGCATTTAATTTTTAAAATCATACATTATACTTATCGATATATTTATTGAGATGTTTCTATTTTAAACGGTACCGTTACCTTTCGAGCGTGCGTTGTGGATTTTCAGTATGTGCGAAGGGTACGTAACTCGCTGAATTCGGAGCGATTTTCTAGTTTGACAGTGAATATGAATAATTTTCCAACGATAAATTACCGTTTTGTACGTGGATTGTCGTTAATATCGCCCGCGCGGTCAACCAACCCCTCGAATACGGCCGGTATATTTATTACGTCCTCTTAACGTAATTATTTATCGGATTTATCGTCGTGCCGGGCAAATAATAACGAAAACGGACCGGCGTTTCAACGGACGAATAATAATAATAATAATACAATAGTAATAATCGTAAACCACGTTGTGTTATTATTATTATTATTATTATTATTATTATTGTTGTTGTTGTTGGTCCAACAACAATAATATTTCTTTTGCGTTTACAGAGAGTTTGAGAAACGACGCGGCCCGGGTGCCTCGTTCCGCCGCCGTCGTCGGCGACGCACCTACATAAATATAATATAATTTATCGGGTACGGGTCGTCCATAAAATATTTAGACCGTAATACGTTTTCGGGACGTACGCTGGCAATAATATAATAATAATAATAATATTACGTATTATGTAATATGTCTGTTGGCGAGCGCAACCGAAAACCGCACGTCCGCAATTGGATTTCTCTTGCGGCGGTATAATAGCGGAAAAAAAAAAAAAAAAAGGGATATGGGCGGGGGAGGGGAAGAAATAAATAAAAAAAAAAAAATAAAAAATAATAATAAAAAAAAGAAAAACCACGGCAACGGCGGCGATGCGGAATAGCCGGTAATTTCGTTATTCCGTTATTCGCGTACCCGTACGCCGATAAATCGTTGCGTTCGGATAACCGTTCTGTTGCGGCGCACCGGGGTAGAAATTTCGACGTTCCCGTATTATATTTTCTCTCATTCGGTTTGCCTCGTCTGCCTGGCGCGCGCGCATATAAAATAGTTACGGGGCGGTGCCCGAACCCGTAAAAACCCGACGCGGATATTGCAAGTCGGTTTTTTTTTTTTTTTTTTTTTTTTTTTAATAGATTACGATCCCGGGTACGGATTTCCCGCCCGGTAAAACAATACGTAATACACCGCCCGTGTACGCGGCAGACTTTCATCGCCGAGTTTCCGTAATCGTTTCACGTTCGCCTCGGCTGTTTTATCGCACACGACCGCCAATAGTTTTAAACGCGACACGATTAATTTATATATCCAATTGGGCGGGTCTACTACCGTACTACCGTTTGCATAACGACATTAGACGTGCCGGAGGTCTGTTCGAAAAGTACCGGGACGAATGTTATTACGACGGTCAATCTACGCAAACGTAAACGTTACAAATTTCAAATAGACGCGTTCACAGCGAATCAAGTTGGATGTTTAAACAAACAAAACCCGCCAGTCGATATCTGATCTCGGTTCAAACTTCCAGTCGTATAATAAATTTAAGAAAAAAAAAAAAAATAATAATAATAATACAAAAAACCGACACCATCGACATAATTTACGACACGAATAATAATAATATCGCGGGACGGACCGCGCTTTTGAGACGCGTTCACCTCGCTATAATGGGAGACCGTCTTCTATCCAACCCCCCGTTCACGATATTAATTCGATGTAGACTCGTTTGTGCGACATACTTAAACGAGTAGGTCTTTCGAAATGTGTCGTGTAAATATCGTACGAATTTCCAGTTTTTACCGGCTGATAGAGGGGAATTGACCGCTTATAGCGCGTACGTCCGCGATATTTGTCGAAAATCCGACGATAAACGTAAATGAAACGAAATTAAACGGACGTTATTGTAATCTGCGTACGTATATATACATATTCGGCAGCGAAGTCGTAAAAAAAAAAAAAAAAAACTGGAAAACGTTTATAAAATCCGGGGCCTTATTTTCCGTATTCCAGGACGGTTTTACCGGAGTAAACGTTACGTACGCGTGTAATTACTATGGCGCCGCTTTTGTAATTTTCTCAATTAACGCGCCCGCGAAAACGATAGGACAGAAAAAAAATAAAATAAAAATAAAAAAACCTTACAGTATTACCGACATTGTACGATGTACGAGGTCTGTTCAAAAAGTACCGGGACAAATGTTATTATAACGGTTAATCTACGCGCGAGAACGTTACAAATTTTAAGTAGACGTGTTCACCGCGAATAAGTTTGATGTTCGAAAACAAAACCCGCTAGTCGGTATCTCATCCGAGTTTAATATTACACGTGGTTAAATCCACTCGGTTTGTTTCGTTCGCCGTTTTCGACATGTGTAAAAATTAACGAACGACGCGTGTGCGTCGAAAGTTTTGTTTGAAACTCTGGTAAGACATACGCAACGAAAACTTACGGAAACGATTAAAACCGCTTTCGGGGATGATCCATTAAGTAATTCCGCGACTTTCCGGTGTTTTAAACGTTTCGCAATAACTGCCGGAGGTCGACTGAAGACGATACACGTTCCGGAAGACCCCGTCGACGGTTTGCGAAAAAAAAAAAAAAAAAATGCGAAACGGCCGCCGATTAACCACTTGTGAGTCAGTTAACAAAGAGAATCGCAATTGAGCCGTGCAATTTTATAGGAAAACGTACAGATCAGAAGGGTCGCGAAGCCGAATTCGTGAATTTTTGGCCGATAAAAAAATTGCTGTGGTCCCCCGCGGACTCTCCCTATTCTCCGGATCAGGCACCATGTGATTATTTTTTTCTATTCCCAAGACTAAAAAATCTGCACTTTAAGAACGACAGCGTTTTTATGATTTAGTGGAAATTAAAGCGAACGCGGCAACAGAACTCACGGCTTTAACTTCGGAACGGGTTCCAAGAGGAACTTTTGAAAAATGGAAAGATCACTGTATATGGTCCGGAGTAGAGTATTTTAAAGGAGATATGTTTAAATAATATATGTAGCTTCCTTTTTTTTTTTTTTTTAATTATTAAATATAAAATCCTTGTAGTTTTCGAACAGACCTCGTATTGTGTGCAGTTTGTGTTACAGTTTCATTTTGTCCCTCTTCTGTAAATTACTCTATGCCCCGACGCCCTCGATTCCAACTGACTAAACGACCAATTGAATTATATTTGAATAATAAGTTTCCGGTCATCCCCTACTGAAATTTTGATTTTTTTTTATATATATATATATATATATATATCTGTATACAAATTAGTTCCAGTAGGTGAATATTAAAAAGAAATACAGTAAAAGTCTAAGGGCGATCGTCACGTCACCGAATCAGCTAATTATCGAAATATTTCGGCTGTAAACTGCTCGTATGTATTTACATTTTACATGTACGCCATGAGAAAATGTTGACACGTTATGGAAAGAAAACTGCGGCGAGAAAATCTCGGCGGGCCGCATAAAATCATTTAAAAATTAAATTTTTTTTTGTATTTTGTAAAATTTCGGGCCGGTGAAAATCGAAAAAAAAACTAGGTGGGCCGATACATGTCCTCTCTGGCCGACAGTAATTCTTGTCACCAGATATCTTCGCTAGTAACCAGAACACAAAAATAATATGTTTTCATCGGCGATTCGGCCCGTGTGACCTGTTGTATAGACCATTTTTTTTTTTTTTTTTTTTTCTTCAGAAAGGAGAAAACTTTCTTGTAACAGTGCGCTGTCTGCAGAAGGTTTTTGATTGTGTGTTTTCACGTTGATAAACTGACAAAAAAAAAAAAAAAACCAATCGAGTTTTCAATTTCAAAAAAATAATACGTCGTACACGAGGTGGAATAGAAAAAATCCGGCGGAAAAGTAATAACATACGAGTATATTTAATAAAGTTCAGCTCATCGTAAAAATAAAAATAATAATATTGTTTTACGACCAAATTGAATTTCCTATACAAGTATAGAAATATTATATAAGATTTCTATACAAATATAGAAATATTACATAAGATGAAAATACCGCGAATAAAGCTCAGTTCGACAAACAAAATATATGATTTCCAATGGAGACGGAATTAAGTTTTTTTATTCATTGTTTTAGTTTTAATAATAATTTATGCGCTTTTAGACCCGGAGCGTATACCGTGAAACGTATTGAATTTACTATATGGCTTTTTTTTTTTTTGTTTGTTTTATGTCTAACGACTTTTCGACGAGAAATCTTACGCCGATATTCGACTTTGAGGGCGGCGTCTGGCGGCGAACACCGTCCAGTCGGTCGGGTGCCCAATGAAATAAAATATCTTGCCCGTGGAGGAGGGTAATTTTTGATATTCTCCCCGTAAGAATCGAGGACGACCGACATTATTACATTATTGGGATTGGATTAAAAATAACCGCCAGAGACGCGACACGTTCAACGAACAATATTAGCAGCACACCGTGATGCCGATTCCTGGACCTTTTTGGTATTTTGAGTTATCAATCGCTATTTGAAATCGTAGAGGATATAAAAAATTAACCGTGATTAATCAACATTTTATGGCGGATCTTACGATAACACATCCGGTAAAAAACAATTGCGTACTATAAGTGGCTGGGCGCACACCTAAAGAGCAAAACCGCTCCGAGCAGCTCGGATCAGCTAAATAAATGTAGTATTTTTGAGAAAATCTATCTATGATTATTGTGCGGTAAGATCATAGCAATAGATTGATTCAAGATTGATAGACTATGGGATGAAATGCTAGTGAAATTTTTGAATTTAAACTCGTCTTCGCGTAATTCGGCCAAAAAAAAAAAAAAATTTAAAATCGTATTGTTCTCTAAACCGTTTTTTTTTTTTGTTTATTTCACGCATCCAAATTTTGCGGTTTTTTTTTTTTTTTTTTTTGTTTCGCTATTTAATAAAAATCGCCACATAAGCGGCACAACGACGTCGTCTTCGCCAGAACTACTCGTCTTGACCGACTGGCGTTTATTTGCATATAAAACGAATCCGGAACTATTGTGTCTTGTCCTGTTCTGTTTTGTCAGTGTGAATGGGAATTTGTACCGAGCCGTTTGGAACAAAACGTGGAGCCAGTTTGGGCTCACTAGGCGTGCGCCCCCCCCCCCCGGGCCTGACAAAACGCCAAGGCGTATATTTATTAAATAAATATTAAATTTCGTCGGGTTGCGGTGCCCTCTCCCCCCCCCCGACACCGGTGGTATTTTTTTTTTTTTTTTTTTTTTGTTAACGTATACGTTTAAACCGCCGGGAATCGAAACCGAATACAATAGAAATAATTACGACGCGTAATATTATTATTACGAAACACAACGCCGGGGCACACGTCACGGTGTTAATATTATAATTTATAACGGTAATAATTTGTTAACGTCAACGCGTTTATAGTCCGGGTGTCGTACGTATTATATAAATAATAATAGTAATACTATTCCTCCTCGACTTTACGCGGTTTGCGTACGACGTTACAATAATTTATAAACGTACCATCGACGGCCGTCGGCATATATACCGCCCGTCAAAGAATAAGAAAAATATAATAAAAACGATAGTAAAACCGAATCCGCGGGTCCGTTGCCGTTACCGCCGTTATACGTATCCGGTAAAACCGGACAGCGACTCGTAGCGAATAGAAATTTAAAAATCAAATTATTGTTTTATACCTCTACCAACCGCCCAAAATGTCCGATACCCAGGCCTACATCTAGACCGCGGGCTAACCCGGGCAAATCATACCCACAACAAAATGCTTGCCTTAAATAATCGCTCTCGCCAATTACGTTGTCTGCTCACATCACAAACGCATCAACTTAAAAAACAAGCTTTTTTTTTTTTTTTTTTTTGTGGCATCGATGACGGGCCGGGAACTGGCCTTGCGGAAATGCTACCGGCTCGCCACCATCATTTATTAAAATGAAAAACACGTAATAATTATATTCACAACATAAAATCCCCTTTTCCCCTTCGCGGGGCGGGCTCACATTATTAAACTTATATAACTAAATATACACAGCACCTTACAAGCTAAAAATATATACATTCTTTTTTTATAAAAAAAAAAAAAAAGAAAGAAAACAAACTATTTTAAATCTTAAAAACTACTAAATTTTTTACATTCTTTTCTTTTTAAAAAAAAAAAAAAGTGGACAACACTATACAATATAAATACAGAACATCAGCTACTGCCGTCGCCGCTGTCGCCGACGCTCCTCCTCCCCCTTCGCCACCATGACGGAGATTGCGAAGGCCCTAACGGCTGACCACGCTTCGGTACTGCTCAGCATGGCCGGTCCAAGCTCTTCCGGAGAGACGCTGCCTAACACCGCGACTAGCGCTGCACGTTCGGTATTCCAAGCCGGGCAGTCTAGCAGGGTGTGGGCCGCATCGTCCACCTCCGATGTGCAATGGGCGCAGTGGCCGATCCTATGCAGGAATTAAAAAACAAGCTACTATTATATAAACTCCTACTCAAGCCGATCTGGACATACGCGGTATCCAACTCTGGGGCGCGGCCGAAAAATCCAACTTAAACAAAATTCAAATCTTCCAATCAAAGTGTCTCCGCCGAATAACCAAAGCTCCCTACTATGTATCTAACGACACTCTACACAGAGTCTACATAGCCGTCCCAACAGTCCAAAACGTCGCAAAAAATTTCTACAAACGCACACACTCTAAATTCCACAGTCGTCGTAATCCCTCTGATCACTGAGCTGTCCTCCAACGCTATTCCTGGTGACCCCAGAAGGCGTCTTAAACGTACCTGGTGTCGTGACCTTCTAATCTAAAATTGTATATACCTTTACCTCCCAATAATTTGCAATACCACTCTCTCTTGCTAGCACACTAAAACCTTAGCCTGAAATCCTGACCTTAAGTGCCTCCAATAATGGCGGCTTCTTATCTCCAGCCTCTCAAGCCATGTTTTCTCCGTCACATGCACTTATTGTAAAACAACACTTACAGATTGTGTATAATAAAAATAAAAAACAAAAAAAAAAAGTTATTGTTTTACCAAATTTTCGACAGCTAGGTAGTTTTGACTAGGTATATCAAAATATATATAAAAAAAACCTCAACCCAACCCCGTGGTGTTTTTTTTTTTTTTTTTTGTTGAAATTTATATTATTTCTAAATAGTTGTTTATGAGCTTTTTTTTTTTTACAAACCAAAAAAAAAAAAATAACTACTGTCCGACGAAAATTACGTATTTTTATTCGTTGACGGAGTCGCGTTTTGCAAGTCTAAATATCAGAATACCAAATACGTTTACGAGTGAATACAGTAAATGGCATTTGTAATAAAATATCTTTTTAACATACCTAGAAAATGTTTAACTCGACTTGATCACGTATATTCGTAAATATTTTCAAATTAACATTAACTTGGCTCGGTAGCATTTTTTTTTTTTTTTTTTTTTTTAGGATAAATTATCATAAACTATTTAAACAAACTGTAATATTTCGTATTCGAATACAAGTGTATATAATAAATACAGAGAATAACTCGAAATGAAAACAACAAATCATATTGATAAATTAATATTTTAAATGTATTCTATTAATAAATTAAAAAAAAAAATTGCATTTTCCTTTAATACGCGTCGTTTGTTCGTTAGCCACCGTGCTCCTAACGGTTAATAATACCGACCAATCGATCATATTTTATTGTAGTTTGTATTACATCCCGTCCGAATCACGGCGTCCGATTATTTAAATGATTGTTTTTTTTTTTTTTTAGGAAAACTGAGGATTTTCCGTCCGGTGGTCTCCCACCCCAATCGATGTTACGGTAAAACGGTATCTCGTCGCCCGTCCGTGGTCGGTTCACTCGTAAAACGCACTGTACACAATAAAATTCGCCCATTCGCTTGAACGCATATAAATAAACGATTGTTAAATAGATGTCATTTTTTTTTTATTAAAAACAAACAAAAAAAAAAAAAAAAAAATCAAACTTTTTTCGTTAAACCGAACACGTTTGAAATATAATATTACGCGTACCTATATAATTAGATACGAGTTGAAATTACTTTTGACAAAACCGTAGAGGGCATTAATTATAGAGCAGCTTTCGGCGAGAGGTGATAATACAATTTCTTATACGGTCCCGACGGACCCCGGCACAGGGACGGCCAGGAAATGCGTGGGGCGTAGGGTCACCGGTGGATAAAGTGGCCGGGGACGAAGGGAGACGGATTCCCTTTTTTTTTATTAAGGTAAAATCGTCCGTCCCCTTTAATTGAAGTTTTCGAATTCCTGGGGGCCGTTTTTAGTTATTGTCTTCGATGCGCCTTTTTTTTTTTTTTTTTTTTTTTTTTTTTCAAGTACCTACGTATATATTATTAAAAAATAATAATTGAAGTCAAACATTTATAAAAAACTTTTATTAAATAAGGTGGGGTGGGGGGGGGAAATTGAAACGATGGAGATAATATTATAAACTGTTCGGTGTACGCTACGGGTTTTTTTAAAAAAAAAAAAAAATGTTTTATTAACAACAATTTTCCTAATTATTATTACTGTGGTACAACCGTACTATTATTATTTTTCTTATTTCGGAAAAGAAAGTTTTTAATGGGAACTAAACATTATTAATAAAGACCTATTATTTTTTTTTTTTTTTTTTTTTAGGACGGTTAAACGGATACACCAAAATAACCGAAATAACAAATAAAAAGTAAAAACTGTCGATAGGGGGCACGTGCCCCCCCCATTGCCTGGTTACGGTGCGCTGGATCAAGAACGTTCCTAAAATTCCGGTCGTATAGTCTTCCCTCGAACGTATAATAATTTGCTCTAATTAAGTTCGGCAAAACAAATAGTTTTTTTCTTTTTTTGGAATTTGAATACTATGCGATTACCGTTATACAGGGTGCGGGCGGAGCCGACTGATGAATTTTGATGAGCTATAAATAACGAACATTAGCGAAACTTGGAGAAAAACGGTTTGTTTTATTAAAACCATTAAGAAATCCCATTTTTTTAAATTATGTTTTGAAAATGATATCTTCAAGATGTCGGCAACGATACATTGCCTGTAGTCGGTCTCTGAAGTTTCGGTACAGCCGCGATTTCTTCGGCGATCCTCTCCGTCAGATGTTCGATTACCTCTTTACCTTAAGGAACCCCCAGACGAAATATCGCACACGTTTAAATCGGGAATGCGCGCCGGCCGGTCTACGTCAGCCCCTCAGAGAGACTAACCGCCCCGGGGAACGTCTCCCAAGTCATGACGTTCTTCAGACGTTTCCTCCAACCTGTGCCGCAGATAAGCCTTTCCATCATCGCAACATTCCCAAAGCAACCGCGCGATTGCCTCTCTGACCAACTGCACGTCCACGTTCTAAGTGTCGAATCCAAAATTTAATAGTGTCAACATGAGGGACAGACGCCTCGTGTGGGATGCCAAACCGTAGACGATTACGATTAAAAACGGCATGTCCGCGTAATCCAAAATATATCCACTAATACAACGGACTGCGCTTATCGTTCCTTTGACTGATAACTCGTCGGCCGGCTCCGTCGCACCCTGTATTCTTGTGGTAGAGCGTATACGAATTATTGTGCGCATTTATCGAAATACGAGGTGCGACAATAAAATAACGAGACTTTTTGAATAAAAGTTGTTTATTTTAAAAATGTTATAATTTAATGATTATCACCTTCAAAGTACCTTCCCTCAGCATCAATACACTGTTGCATACGTCGCTGCCATTCTTGAAAACAGTGTTGCCAATTGCTTTCATTCAGCCCTTTTAGAAGTTCTGCCGTTTTCATTTTTACGTCATCAACTGTTTGAAAATGGGAAAAGAAATAAGAAGGAAATAAGAAGAAGTCACAAGGAGCAAGGTCTGGCGAGTACGGGGGATGTTGAAGTACAGAAATTTTTTTTTCAGTTAAAAACCGTTGAATTGAATATGCACTGTGAGCTGGAGCATTGTCTTGGTGAAGAACCCAGCCATTTTTCCATAGATCTGGTCGCTTCTTTCTGACACGTTCTCCTAATGTATTTAATACCTCTTTATAATAATATTGATTAATTAATTTTGTCGATTTTTTCAACGTTTTCGTTTGTTGAAGACGTGGTAGGACGTCCAGAACGATCATCGTCTTCGACGTCCTCCCTTCCACTACAAAACCGTTTGTGCCATTCAAAAACACGAGCTCTTGATAAACATTCTTCACCATAAACTTCACATAACATACGAAACGAGTTTTTTTTAATTTAACAAGAAATTTAATGTTAACACATGTTGTTCGATTTTTATATCTAACATTTTTCGGCAGTATAGTCGAACTCGCACTAATAACAAGGCTACTCTAACGTATAAGAAAATGAATCGATGCCATCAGTGTTCATAGTACTTTTAGATAAGTGTTTTCTAATCATATTTCAATGATCGTTTTATAGATAACATTAATAGTTTAGGTTATATTTAGAAAGTCTCGTTATTTTATTGTCCTACCTCGTATGTACCGAATAATGGGCGAGAAACCGGAGTTTTCCGGAGTCGGTAATTTAATGTTTTTCAATCACTCCACTCCGCTCAGACCGACGGGCTCTGCCCCGGGCGATATTATCGGTGCCTATAATCTCGAAAGGGTTTACACTACCGGTGCTTATAAACCGCGGGCCGCACGTCTATAGACGCGTTGCAATAAATTTACACGGCCCAGCCGCTGTTCGCAAAAAAAAAAACCTTTTTTCGCCCCCGTGCGTCGCGCGAGAACCGTAAAATAATTTATCCGAAACGTATACATTACGATGGTACTAAAAACATATATTAAAATTATAGCGATAGTGCGATTACTAGTGGGCCCTTTAATAAATAATAATTTAAGAATTATTACATGTTCTAACGTCACAACCGAAAGATTATAATATAATTAATTTGAAAAAAAAAAAAAATGAAAAATTACGTTCTATACAAATTTACGGTCGTCGTATTAAATTCGTATTTTTACGATATTATATATATTTTTTTATTAATATTTAAGTCGGGATTTTTTTTTTTTTTTTTTTTGCTCTATTACGTAGAAACGCAATGGTACAAAAGAGTAATTTTCGATAATAGCTGCAGCGGACTAGTCGTCGTCCCCTGGCCCCCCGGGCGTCCGACCTTTGCGGATATTTATTAAAGCGTAAACGTTGACATTTCAAACAGAGATAATATTATAAGGCACGACGCCGTCGCTTTTAAATTAGAAAAAAAAAATAAAAATAAAATAAAAAAAAAGTAATAATAAAAAAAAAAAAACTCGGACGAAACGAGCGAGAGAAATTCGACTGTATGTTTACCGAGGGTTTTTATTTTTTTTCCTCTCGGACGGCATAATATTATCCCGCAGGACTACAAGTAGATTACTTTTTCCTTTTTTTTCCTTTTTTTTCTTTCTGTTTTTCCACTTAAAGTTACCGTTTATTATTATTATTATTATTTTTTTTTTTACCGTCGGATCGCGACCGTTATAATCATTTATTTATTTACAACAATATTGTACTCAAAAATTGAAAATAATTTGAATAGATTAAATATTCCAAAAAAAAAAAAAAAAAAATGCATTAATAACAATTGCGTTGTACAACGAACAACGAGTAATAATTATCGCGCGCGACAATCACGACATTTAATTAAATCTCCGATTGCACGTTTTCGTACATTAGCATAACAATAAGACGTTCAAAAAGTGCCGGGACAAATGTTATTACGGTTAATCTACGCACGATAACGTTTCAAATTGTAAATGAACGTAATCCCCGCGAATAAGGGGACACTTTAAACAAAAAAAAAAAAAACCCCCCCCCCGTAGTCGCTATCTTATCTCAGTGTTTAATATTACACGTGGTTAAATCCTAACCGCAGATTAAAAACGTAATGGTGCCGTGACCTTTTACAAAACTTCAACGTCTATCGTCTCATTGTGGTAAAAGAAGATAAAAAAAAAAACTACCAATAGCCGAGAGTCACTAATGGGTGGGGGGTGGCTGCTTAAACACGCCTTTCATGTTATTATTATATTTTTTTTAATTACTCTCATCGTATAAGCCTATTGCGCTAAATCGTATAGATTGTTTATGTCAAATAAAAATATTTAAAAAAAAAAAAAAAAAAAAATGGTTACGTCCAGTCGGTTTGTATCGTTTGCCGTTTTCGACATGTCCGAACACTTAACGAACAACCGTGTGTGCATCAAGTTTTGCTTGAAATTTGATAAAAACGATACAACGGAAACGTACCGAAATGAATAAATGCCCTTTTGGGGATGATTCATTTAAGTGGTTCCGTGACTTTTCGAGCGTTTTAAACGTTTCAAGGACAGTCGGCGGTCAACTGAAGACGATCCACGTTCCGGAAGACCGTCGACTGTCATCCAGAAACGATGGTGTGGCGACAATTTGCGAGAAAAAAATGCTAAACCGTTCGTGAGTTAACAAAGCGAATCTCAATTGTGTCTTGGTCATGCGATTTTACAGGAAAATGTACAGATGAGAATGGTCGCGCTGCCAAATTCGTGAATTTTTGACTGATAAAAAAATTGCTATGGTCCCGCGGCCTTTCCCTATTCTCCAGATTAGGATGAGTGATATTTTCTATACCCAAGACTAAAATCTGCGCTTAGTGGACAACGATTTCGTGATGTGGAGGAAATTAAAGCGAACGCGGCAACAGAATTCATAGCAATAACTTTGGAACGGTTCCAAGAGGAAATTTTGAAAAACGACAAGATCGCAGGGATCACTGCATATGGTCCGGAGGAGAGAGTTTTAAAGGACATGTCTTTAAATAATACGGTAACTTCATTTTTGTAATTATTGAAAATAAAATCCCCTGGTAATTTTTGAACAGACCCCGTCGTATTATCTCGAATACCTATTTACCCGACGATTGCACACGTCATCTACAACCGTGAACGTCAATATTGTCATTTCCTGTTGGCTCCGATCAAATGTTTTCGTTATTTAGTTTAAAAGGTTTTTCTTATTTTTTTTTTTTAAAATTCCTGGCAGAGCGTAAAAGTAAAATATTAGTTTTACCAAGATGTGGGTTTTTTTTTCTCGGTTAGTAAAAAAAAAAAAAACAAAAATCGTCCAAAACTTTCACGTCGCCCGTATACCCGGACGGCATTAAAGTTGCGGATTTTCCGTCCGGCGGCACTCGCAATTATTTGAGTTTTCGCACAACAAATTAAGAAAAAAAAAAAAAAAAAAAAAAAAAAAAAACCGACGGCACTAAAAATATACGCAGTCACGTAGGCGGACGACGGACAATCCGGCGGCAGCGTCTCAGCGACGGATTTTTAAAGAATTTCAATTAATATTAACCGCGTGGGTTTCTCGTATTCGAAACGCGTACAAAGCTTTTTACGTGTACCGTTACGGGCAGAGTTTCTCAACCGGGACGCCGCGAAATTATTTGAAATATAATTTTTTTTTTTTTTTTTTGACAAAAACGATTTCATCAAAATTATAGCGCTGCGGGCAATAAACACAGATTTCAATATAAAATCTATCGTGTTTCATATAATTTTTTAGCGATACTGCGGTGTTCAATTCGTTTTAATTTCCGTACCGGTTCGTTTGCTATCGCTTCGATGTTCACTGTTATAAGATTATCACACTCTACCCGTAAATTTACGGTGAAATACTTGTGATTTTTTCTTATCGTTATTTTTATAAAATGCGTACAAAATTACCGTACTTATCCGACACAATTCCACACTTTTACTCTTAAAGCTACATTAAATATCTGGGGGGGGGGGAAACGTGTGCGAAAAAATTAATTTGAGATGTTTCCGTCATTATCTGCGACACGAGAAAGTTGTGAAATTATGCCTTTCGTGTTGGAGTATTTAACCGCCTTAGAAGACGAGTATTTTTCCGATTTAGATATATTTCAAAATACGATTGGACAAATGACTCATTTGATAGAAATATAAGTTTTACTGAATTCAGCCTTCAAGAAGACGAAGAGTTTACTGAAATACATAACAATCGAACTCTTTTATGAAAATACAAAAATGTTCCATTAAATGAATTTTTGGATTCATGTTGAAAAATGCACGCTAATATTGGCAATAAAGCTCTTGAAAATATTACTGCAGTTTTCGTCGTCATATTTATGTGAACAAGGATTTTCCACTACATTGTAAACATAAAAACAAATAAACGAATGAAAATCGAGTACACCGAAGAAGAATTGTATGTCTTTCGAATAACCGAACCGAGGATTAAAGGTTTGTGTAAAAAAAAAAAAAAAAAAACAAGCCCAAGCGTCACGTTAGTCCCATAAGTTATCTAATTTGTAATTAATCTCGATAATATTATATAATAATAATTCAATTTAAAAATATATAATAAACGTACAATGTAATAATTCGTTTTGTAAAATATAATACGTTAGGTCAGTGGTTCTCAAACTTTTCCAGCCTCGGAGCCTTTTTTTAAGGAGAAGTTTCTCGTGGAGCCCCAAGAAATATTTAACGTTCATTTGCATTTGCATCAACCTGATAAACTGATAAAATAATTTAGTAATTGAGAATCAAACCTAAATTATATGGTAGAAATTATCTAGTTTCTAGTATTATCTTAATTCTAAAATTAAATAATTGTACACAGTTATCTTATCGGGATTTTACGTAGTATATCGGTGAATTATGGTAACTTGAGTGTTGACGAGATTTTTATGAAATATATATTCGTTTTAAATAATTTAAAAAAATTTTGGTGTACTAATGAACGGAGCACAGTTTGGGAACCGCTGCGTTAGGTAGATATACTTACTAGTCTCTTTAGGTAAATAAAACTGAAATTACAAAATATCAATACAAACACGCGGATATATTACTATTAAGTAATAGGGTGCCTCCGGATTTTTAGAAAATAACTTAGGGCGCCGCGTGAGTCAAAAAAAAAAAAAAAAAGGTCTGGGTAACCTCTGGCTTACGGTATTTACTTTGGAATATTGTCAAAATAATGTTTTCAGAAAAATATCGAAAAAAAAAAAACAATACAACATTTGGAATAATACCCGCGATAATATTAGAGTATTTGATCGCGTTTATTAACATTAATGGCACGCTTGTATATATTGTTTGTTTTTTTTTTTTTTTTTTTTTTTTTTGTGATAGTAAATTTGAATATTTCCGAAGCGATAAATTACAAATATTTACAAAATTGTCATCGAAATCCCTCAAGTACGGGCGATGTGCGCATACGTATAGATAATTATTATTATTTATCGTTATGCCGAGCAAATAATAACGGAACGATACGTCCGTATTGCGGCAAACGAATAACATAATACTAATAATCGTCAACCGCGTTTGTAACAATATTATTACAATTATTATAATTCGACGATTATTATTCCATACCAGCGGTTCCCAACCATTTCGTGACTATCGCCCATAAAATCGGATTAGATATTAGCAAACATCACCGCCAAAAAAAAAAAAAAAAAAAAAAACGAAATTTAATTTATTTTAACTTTTCAAACGGATAATACAATAGAGTTTTTATGACAACCAATGAGACTAACATTGATATTTGCTTATTCCTAACAATCTGTGTAATATTCGGTTCGGTTTCCGGCCAATTCCGGCACATCTTGTGGTGCCGTGTTCCG
This sequence comes from Tuberolachnus salignus, assembly GCA_956483605.1. NCBI lineage: Eukaryota > Metazoa > Arthropoda > Insecta > Hemiptera > Aphididae > Tuberolachnus > Tuberolachnus salignus. The sequence continues at coordinate 3,682,218 of OY101431.1, read as the reverse complement.
TGTTCAATGGGTTTCTTCCATTCGTTTCCATCGTTACCGCCGTTGAAAATCCACTTTCGCACCAGTAAGTGTTGGAAAAAGCGTTTCCAAGGCTTTTCCCGATAACAACGGATACGCGCCGCCAATTTTTCGCCAAAATATTACTTGAAGGTAATAAAATGATCGGTGACATTTGAATTGGGACGTCCGATGCCTCCCCAAAGCTATTGACCGTCAATTGTATCGATACAATTACAATTACAATCGTAGTACACGTGACTGAGTTAATAATAATAACAATAGGTATAAATTACGTAAAAAAAAAAAAAAAATTACTCTACTCTTTACTCCTCAAAAACTCCAGTTTTACCTCTTGGGGGTGGGATGGGGCAATTACCCCTAGATTGGGAACCGCTGTTCTATACCGTACGTTTCTGGCAAGCGTTTATGGGACAGGCGGACGACGGATTTTTAAAAATTAAATATATATATGAGGTATGACAATAAAATAACGAGACTTTTTGAATAAAAGTTGTTTATTTTAAAAATGTTATAATTTAATGATTATCACCTTCAAAGTACCTTCCCTCAGCATCAATACACTGTTGCATACGTCGCTGCCATTCTTGAAAACAGTGTTGCCAATTGCTTTCATTCAGCCCTTTTAGAAGTTCTGCCGTTTTCATTTTTACGTCATCAACTGTATGAAAATGGGAAAAGAAATAAGAAGGAAATAAGAAGAAGTCACAAGGAGCAAGGTCTGGCGAGTACGGGGGATGTTGAAGTACAGAAATTTTTTTTTTCAGTTAAAAAACGTTGAATTGAAAATGCACTGTGAGCTGGAGCATTGTCTTGGTGAAGAACCCAGCCATTTTTCCATAGATCTGGTCGCTTCTTTCTGACACGTTCTCTTAATTTAATTAATACCTCTTTATAATAATATTGATTGACTGTTTGCCCACTAGGAACCCATTCAACAAAAATTATTCCCTTAATGTCAAAGAAAACAATGAGCATTGCTTTGAATTTCGACTTGCTCATTCGTGCTTTCTTCATTCTTGGGGAAGTTGGTGTCTTCCAATGCATGGATTGCCTTTTAGTTTCAGGATCATATGTAAAAATCCATGTTTCATCACACGTAATAATATTATTTATAAAAGATGGATCGTCTTTGATGATTTTTAAGGTGTCTGAACAAATTTCTTTTCGATTGAATTTTTGATTAATCGTTAAATTTGTAGGGACCATTTTAGCACACACTTTTTTCATATTTAAATTTTCAACTAAGATTTTACGAACACTTTCTCTATCAATATTTACCATCTCTGCTACAGCTCTAACACTTAATCGACGATCTTGCCGAATAATTTTGTCGATTTTTTCAACGTTTTCGTTTGTTGAAGACGTGGTAGGACGTCCAGAACGATCATCGTCTTCGACGTCCTCCCTTCCACAACAAAACCGTTTGTGCCATTCAAAAACACGAGCTCTTTATAAACATTCTTCACCATAAACTTCACATAACATACGAAACGATTCCGCGGCAGTTTTTTTTAATTTAACAAGAAATTTAATGTTAACGCATGTTGTTCGATTTTTATATCTAACATTTTTCGGCAGTATAGTCGAACTCGCACTAATAACAAGGCTACTAACGTATAAGAAAATGAATCGATGCCATCAGTGTTCATAGTACTTTTAGATAAGTGTTTTCTAATCATATTTCAATAATCGTTTTATAGATAACGTTAATAGTTTAGGTTATATTTAGAAAGTCTGGTTATTTTATTGTCATACCTCGTATTCACAATAACCTAAACCGACCAAACCCAAGCGAAGAACATAATGGTTTCACTATGATGTGCGCATTTTTGTGTTCTGTCCGTAATTAACTTTTCGACCAGAAATCTGGCTTTAATCATCGACGTCGTCAGAGGTAGTTTCTGGCAAACGTTTTATCCATTTGTTTGAATAGGAGGTCGATTTTCCATTTTTTTTTTTTTTTTCTTACGCTTTTCTTTAGAACGCGGAAACCCGGGAACGACCAGAGCTAAAGCATTAACGGTTTCTATTAAATTCGATTCGGTATTTTTGTATTAATTCGGTAATGGATAATCTTGGAATGTTCACTTAATAATTATCTTTAACACTTTCTAGACGCGGTGGAAAATTTCCAATATATTCTCGATGTTTTTAGGTTATTTATAAATAAATGATATTTTCTGGAATATTGTGGTTTTTAATGTGAATAAAAAAATATTTTGGCCCCGAGGAAATGCACAACAATTTGACCCGAGGTTCATCATAAGTTGTATCAAACGTTAATGGAAAAAAAAAAAAGGTCACCGACCTTATGTAGGTGTTTTTTTTTTTCTTCTTATAAGCGTTTAAAGTTCAAACTTCTTTGGGGTTTTCTCAGGAGAGCACCGCGGCTGAATTCTATCCAAAAAAAAAAAAAAAAAAAATGCACCGCCGTCTAAAAATATCGGGAACCACTGCCTTACGGTGTATACAATGCGATATACGTAGTCGAAATAGTGTTTTAGGATCGCGAAAAAACAAATACAAAACCGTAATATAATATCCGCGAGTAATCGCCCGTCGGTTATTATTTGATCGCGTTTTTTTTTTTTTTTTATTCATTTATCCATACGACGATACGCCAACACGTTTTAACTCGATACATTTTAACTTTACGTCAACATCGGAAATCGGAAAAATCAAAACGGGTGGTTCCACTATGTGCCACACTACCCACGCCGGTGACAATGTCATCGTGTATCTATTAATGAGCGTCCTCTAGTCGCTCCATCATATTTACATATACACCTTAATCTGTTATCTGAGTGGTATGGAGTCTAACTGGCGAGTCCAAATAAATCGATTCACAAACACGAACAAGGTGTTTGCCAAAATAGTACTCATTGTAGTAACGTACAAATTCCTACATCTGTCACAGTCGGATACTTGGGATTATTCCTAGACAAAAGACCGACGCGTGGAACAAACATATTAAAACCAAAAAAGACTAACGCTTAATAATACTCGTGTGCGTATATGCGAATACCTCTTTTAATTCGAAATAAGCGCACCGCATTAAACACTAAATGCTTAATTTATAAATCTCTACTCAAACCGATTTGGACACGACGGAAAAATCGCGACACTAATCGAATTCAAGCGTTTCAATACGTATCGTTGCGCCGTCGTCCCAAAGCTCGGGCCATTTATTTCCAACGTAACTGTTCAAAAAGATTTCCACATAAAACCAACAGAACGCGAAACACGCAACTTCTACACACGATTCCGCAAATGGTTCGAAAACTAATCTAATCCACTCATAAAAAAAAAAAAAAAAAAACTCTTCTTAAATACACTCCCGGGAAATCCTGCACGCGGGCTAAAAAGGAAGTGGGGCGACCTTTTAAACGTTTCCCAATACCAAATTGAAAAAAAATAAATTTGTTTAGTCACTGCTTATAGTTGGAGTGGCCACTGCTCAATTGAAAACTTTCCACGCCTGTTCGTTTGCTCTCATCGTAAAAACTTATTGTGCATAGATATGCATAGATTGTTTATTTAAAAAAAAAAAAAACCATTGCGATATACGTAGTGAAAATAGCTTTTTAGGATCGGGTGGGTGGGGTGTGAAAAGCAAATATAAATAACGTAACGACGCCCGCGAATATTTGTCCGTCGGTAATCCGACGGCGTTTATTATTCATCGTTATCTATACGCGAACACGTATTTGTTTTTTTTTTTTTATTCTTTTCTGTTTTATTTTTTTTTTTTTTTTTTTTTAAATTCACCATCTAGCCCCCCGTGCGCGTAGTATTTCATAAAAACGGCCGGGTGTTTCGCACCGCGGAGAATTCACATCGGCGGAATTTATCGCGTTTGCCCGAGATCTTTGTTCGCGCAACACAAACATTCCGGAAATGCAAATACCGCCGCCGCCGCCGCCGCCGTATATTATTTAATACGATAACAAACACAATTATTCGGGCGCGCGATACGGTATTATTGTGCGGGTTAACGTGCGGCAGTCGGGACGCGAAAAGTCTGCGCGCGGTACGGCCAAACGCGGCCGGCGGTTTACAATAATATTATTGCGCGAATTATATAGTCGATGCGCGGCCGTTGTTTATACGGGCGCGGGCTCCGGATCGCCCGGGAAAATTGGCTCCGGATCGCCCGGGAACATTTGCTGGGCAGCCCGCACCCCGGCCGCCGGCATCGGTGGACGGGCGTTCCGATTCGTTTTGTGTTGCGTTAAAAACGACCGGAACACCGGCCAGTGGAAATCCTCGACGTGCCATTTTCCGTTCATTTGTTTTTTTTTTTTTTATTCGAGACGAAACGGCCGCACAATAAGTAAACGCGAATTCATTAACGGCAATCGTGCGACCCGGGAGACCACCCGGCGACGGAATCCAACGCATCATTAAAAATATTTTCATTTCGTTTTCGTTAAGATATCCGTAAAACACAGTGAAATCGTAGAAATAAAAATTTAAAAAATAAATAGGTCCATAGTATTTTAACAAAACAATACGCAACTGGTTTTTTTTTTTTTTTTTTAATAGCGAAAAATTAATTTTAATAACAATATATTTCATATAGAATTATAAATAACAATTAAATTTTGTTAAACTTTGTCAAATATACGTTTTGCCTTAACAAAAAAAAAAAAAAAAAAAAGGCAAAATATGCAATTCAAATTTTCGTATTTCGGTCCGTTATATGTCGTAAAACAAATTTATATCTTATTTGAATTATTCTACAGCTCGGCGTTAGAAAATATGCAATTGCACCGAGTCGCCGAACGAACGAAAAACCGGGAACCGCGGGATTCCGCAGGATAACGCGATGGGCTGCCGTTATATTTTTTTAAATAATGATAATTTATAAATATTTAACATTTTTTTTTTGTAAATCTGCCATTAATCAATTTGAATGAATCGGAAAAAAGAAATTCACTTGGTACAACAATTTTTTTTACACGATTTTTCGTTTCGAGGTCAACGAAATTGGTGCGTTAAATATTTTTTTTTGTTAAATTTGCGAATAAAAGATTATAGATAAAATTCATTAATATCAAAAATGAAATATATTCTCTAATAATATATATAAAAATATATTTCTTTAATATTTTTAAGTAAAGTCTTTAATAGAACTTTAACACATTCACTGCTCTCGTATTTAGAGCCAGTCGGCAACTGGTTTATATTTATCGATGTGCACAAATGTAACTAGCTCTAGCATTAAAAAAAATATAATTTAAATTGGATTTGTTTAGGTGGACGACTAGAACTAGTTACTATTTCTAAGTTTTCAATCGTGACTAATAGGCACGATAAATAAACGATGAATAGACTGTATAATATACCCGGCAAATAACTAAATATTTTTTTTTAATTCTCAAATACTTTTCAAAGATTTCGATTTTTGATAAAATAGTTGGCTCCCAAAGTATCTAATGTTGGTCACAGTTTCCAAATAAAATACGATTTATTTTTTTGTATATTATAATATAAGAATCAAAGTGCTTGTAAAATTAAAAGAGTTTTTTTTTTTTATATATATATATATTTATACAACAATAAGCAAATAACATTTTTATCAAATGTTTAATTATTTTATATTTTTTCTCTTGTAGATTAAGTATTATAGCAAAAGTCCAAAAATTCCATTATTTGCAAACGTTTTTTTTTTTTTTTTTTTAATAATTAAAAATATTATATTTTTAAAAAAATTTCGGTCCGTTAAATGTCGTAAAACAAATTTATATCTTACTTGAATTATTCTACAGCTGGGCGTTAAAAAATATGCAATTGCACCGAGTCGCCGAACGAACGAAAAACCGGGAACCGCGGGATTCCGCAGCGACGGGCTGCCGTTATATTTTTTTTTTTTACTCGAAATCGAATCGACTTGGTCTCGGGACTAAGTGATCCGATCGAAATTTCGAAGGCGTCCGTGAGGAGTTATAAGTGTTAAGGGCCAAAGGGACGGGTGCGAATCCGTCCTGCGTTCGTCGCGATTGAACACGATTTTTTTTTTTTTTTTTTTTGATTTTATTAAATATTACAGGTTAATAATAATATTGACTCTATTGGTAAATATAACGGTGTAAATAACCGCAGCGACAGCACTTGTACTAATATTTAGCGTTTAATATTGATTTTCATCTGACGAAAGCACCTCGACGTCCGGCTATCGAGCGGTTTTACCACGGAGGGTTGTAACGACTCCCCGGGCTCCGGCCGAGTATTTTTAACACGCCGTGAACATTTTCAAATTGAGTTCTGATCCGGACGCCCAGGAGGCCCCGCGTGCTTATGTATTCCGACTATTGGTCGTAAACCACGGTTGCTTTTAGGCGTGCCCTAAGAAATCTAGTTAGTTCCGAGGACTTGGATTTCGTTTGTCGTAGTAAATGACGACGGAGTCCAAACGCCGGACAGGAGTAGTTTATCCGGACGCCTTGTTGTTGAACCGTACACAAACGACAGATGATTTGATTTGAAACAATTGACTGACGGGTAGAGAATTCTCATCCCGGCGTAATCCCCCGCGACAGTTTTCGATTGTTTTATTCGTGTGGTGAGGGAATCCCGTGTTAACGATTCGTCGAGAAAGTCGCCAAAGTATCTGTTTAGCGTGGATATTTTAGCGACGATTTTTGTAGGGTTTTCGTTCAGCTTTCATTTTTTTTGAACCGGCGAGGTTCATGTGTAAAAAGTATTTCGATTAATGGCGGATTGCAGTTTCTCGGGCTATCTTGAACAACGCGGTTGCCGTGTCGTCCGGAAACGTTGCCAAAATGGGAATCTGGAGCGAACAAGATTAAAACGTTACGATGGGATTTACTCCGAACAACAATAAATATCGAATTAATAAATAATAAATCCTACGGGGCCGGTTATGGCAGTACGGGCAATAAAGAAAACAGTACTGGTACACAAGAGTTCTTCCGGTGATTTATAACGTTAGCCGAAAGTGTCGGGAAAACAAATGCCCAAGGACGGACAGTAATCAGTTAAACGTGTGCACCGAAGTTACGTAACTCGGTTACTTTTCGTAACTCGTACCGATCAATCATCATTTTGCAACAGTCTTCAATTCACTTTAAAACGTAACTCGTTACGAATTGTTTTTTTAACAATCGTAATACAATACAATACACGTAATCTGAGTTATAGTAATCGTTTCGAGTCGCCATTTTGATAATTGCCAAATATCATTTCAACTAACTGTTCACATAATCCGTTTAATCGTCGTCTCAAAACAAATCCGCTATTCCATAGACTGCGGTGGACCTTCGAAGTTCAAGTTAATCGCCTTTTGAAATGCCGTACATTTTAAGACTTTCGTCGAAACGTATCAGTATACGTTTATAAAACAGAATAGTTACGTCGCACTCGATTTTTTTTTTTTTTTTTTTAAGTATTAAAGTAGCATTAAATATACAATCAACGATGAACCTTGCGTCGAATTTCCGTTCATTTCTGATCGGGCAAAACAGTCTTTTTTATCGAATTAACTCGAAAACTAATTAATTGGAAATTTGTTTCGTCCACGACTAGTAAGGCCTAATACTAAATGTTCCGTGCGAATTGAAGGTCTCCACGGTTATTTTTAACCGAGCTACAACAAAAAGAAAAACTCGAAAATAATGAAACCATTGTTGCCGTAAATGTTCTCGGGCTTTTTTTTTTTCCAAACTGTTAAGAAAACTACGAGGGAAATCAATAGAACGACCTTTACAAAAAATAGGTCGTTATCGTCAACATTCGGTAATTTTATAATAGGCGATTTCGCTCTAAAACGAAAATTAAGCGAGTTCCACTCGGCATTTCTGTACACTACGCCCAGAGCCATATTTTAAGGCGTTTTTTACTGGGTGGGCACTATGATTATGGACCTATGGTTGTCAACCTCGAGTGCCCTTTTAGCTTACGACTTCCTTAAAAACGTGTTCACGCGCCGTTCCTTATGCTACTTCACTTGAAGTATTAGTTCGTACTCTGTAGCATAACATATACCGATGTACTTCAATAATCCTGATAGACACGATAAACCTATCATCAATTGGTCTGGCGTGGTATTTTTCGTCCGATCGAGTAGAAAAAAAAAAAAAAAAAAAAAAAATGAAAACAATTACTGATTAACATCGCGTATGAAACGTACAAACGACACAAACTGTATCGAAACCAGCTTTCGATCGAAATGGATCTGGTTTCGATTTACAACGAAAACATTATTCTCAAATCGTTTTCGATTTGAATAATTTAACAGTACTGATCGACAAACTAAAACGACAGTGGTGAATTCGGTGACGAAAACGGTTTTCGATTTGTATCGGCCAGGAGCTGGGACCGTGGCAAGGCCTTAAGGGTACTTTGAATACGAATACTACTAGGTTACTACTTTCAGGGGCGGTGCTTAAGATGGGAGATGAAAGAGGAGCGGCAGATAGGCTATAAAACCAAAACTAAGTTGTAAATTTCGTATATTTACTATTGTAAATAAACCGTAGAATTAAGACCACTAGTTTTGTAAGCCTTAGTAAGTAAGAACATACAATGCGTTAAGAATTTGATTCTTTAATAAATTATGCGCCTACGGGAGATGGATTGCCCTGTCGGGTAGAGTTCCTCCCGTAGGTTGCGATACCACAAAAAAAAAAAAAAAAGGTTACTACTCTATATGTTAAAATAAACTCTACACTGCACTATAGTGGTACAACTCAAATAGAAAAAAAAAAAAAAAAATATTCCGGGGGTGTCAATTTACCCATCACTCTACTCTCTAGGAAAAAAAAAAAAAAATACTCGAAAAAACGGCTTTAAAATAATAACCACCCTATATAAACAATAATAATAATAATAATAATAATAATAAAAAAAGGCGCCCGTTAGTGTTGTCGGCCGATTGATCGGGACCTCTGCGGAGCTTTTCGAGGAGTTTGTCTGCGGCGGGCCCACAGGAGGCGAGTATAAACTTGTGATTGATTGTATTTTAATACAAAGCAAACACTACCGAAAACGTCCGCGGTCACGTCGTCGTATAGTAGTAATTCGTTCCGGTTAAAAAGAAAAAAATAAAAAATAAAAAAAAATAATAATAATAATGTATATATATATATATATATAGAATAATAATAGTTTTGTATAAATTCCGGGCGTTATTTTTTGTTTTCCGTTTTGTTTTTCTGTCGGCAGGAAGACAAACAAAATAAAAATAAAAAAAAAAAAAAAAAAACCGAAAAAAATATTATAAAACCCCCGACAGTTAAGTGATTGTATTGACATTAATGGTATTGACCCGGCCCGAGACTGATTCGCGGACGGGACAGGACGGCACGACGGTGACCCGGCTAAATATATATTTGCTATTTCCGTACCGGACGAGTTAATTTCAAAGTCAAACGATTTTGAAGAACGCCAGTGACGTATTTGAGAGTTTTGGCGGCAAATAGGTCGCGTTGATTTTTACCGGCTTCCACAACCCGAAAATAAATTCCGTCGAAGAAAACGAGCGATAAAAAAACCGTTAAATATACGTATTTATACGTATAATCGATAGCGATATATATAGTTTACGTAGAGTTTTTTTTTTTTTTTTTTTAATGGGGAAATGGAAATCGATAACAAATTGTAATAATTCGATTTTTTGGTTAAATCCTCTACTCGATTGTTATTAAAATCGGAAAAACGTGGCGTGTTTATGGTGGTGTGGGGGCCTTTTTTTTTTTTTTCTCTTGAAGACGATATTTATTTATTTCGACCGATAAAAATAATATTCCGTCGGGAGTGAGAATTTCGAACGTAACCCCCCCCCCACCCCCCCAGTCGAAATATTTCCCCGCTACGCCACTGAATACACCAGTTTGACGAAATTCTTCACCGGAAACCGTCATGGAAGTCTGAGATCGGAATCGAGATTTCTGGTAGTCTATGTACAGACGCGAAAAGTAAATACATGGTGCGGCAGAGCCGGCTGACGAGTTTAACGGGGTCATTAGCCTGTGATAAGATAAGAGCAGGCCTTAACAAGTGGTCAGTTTTGAATTGTACGGCAATGCCGTTATTATTCGTAACCGTGGTCTGGAGGACAGGTGTACATCGGCGGTTTCGTCGTGCGTGCGCATTACGAAAATAATCATTCCGCGATCGCTACACAAAAAGGGCTTTTCGTATACACTTCGGCGGCATTCCACGTGCTGAATCTGTTCCTTCTGCTAAAGTGCTATCAAATTGTGGATACTGCATTTGGAAGAAACCGGAAGTACCCTCCTGAGTAGTCTTGGACACGGAGCACCCGGAACGGTAAGAACCCCCGAAAATGTGCAGTTGGTTAGAGGACTTTTTTGAGGACGAGAACAGGACCGTCACTGTCACGTACGCTAGTTAAATTGTGATGTTGGAAACTTATCGGCAGCATAGGTTGGAGGAAATGGCCGAAGAACATGATTTGGGAGCTAGAATTTCACTTGCTGTCTTGCGACATATGTTCCCTGGGCGGTTAGTCTCTCTGAGAGGAGACATAGGCCGGCCAGCACGGTCCCCAGATTTAAGCATATGTGATTTTTTCCTCTGGGTCTACCTTAAGGATAAGATATTCAGACATCGGCCACATACCATAGAAGGAATTAAAGAGAAAATCACCGTGGAAGTCGAGGCCGTACCAGTCGAAATGTGCCGAAAATCATATGAGAGCTTCAGAGATCGTCTACAACAGTGTATCAATGCTGACGGCCGCCATCTTGGAAAATATAAATTTCAAAAAATAATTTTTAAAAATGGCATTGAATACTGATTTAAATTAAAAACAAAAACTTTTTCTCTAAGTTTTACTGTTCGTTATTTATAGCTCATCAAAACTCGTCAGTCGGCTCTGCCGCAACCTGTAATAAAAAAAAAAATATGCACACGATCTCAGTGAAACCAAAATACGTTCCTCGTTTCGCCGTGTACCTATTACAAAAGCCGAATACGAATACGGTCACCGTTGACGCCTGGATGTAGTAAATCTATCGTTAAATTTAAAATTGTTATCGATGCGCCAAACGTGTTCGTGTACATTTTGCGAAAATGTTTCGTATATTTTATAGTACGCGCAGAAACACATTTTGCATACGTATACCCATAGAAATCCCGTAGGAATAATACCGATATACAACGCACGTATAATTCATTAAAACCGAATGTTTTCGATACGTTGTGCGTTTTGTGGAATTAATATGTCACCGTCACGACGTAAAAAAAAAAAAAAAATAAATAAAATGTTTGGCAATAGTAATTCCGATGTTTTCCATAAGTCGTTTAACCGTAACACCGGTATGGCCGATCACTGACGTTGGACGATAATAATTATTTCAAACATTTACAGAAAACGAATTTTTTTTTTTTAATAAATCCTTATCGGTTATTGCGCTAAATATCTATCGTATATAATCGTACGATTATTGTGTACGTTGCAATTGTAATTTAACACCGTTGCCGGACATTCGGGACTATTGATAGCGTTTAAACGCACGCCTAAATTAATCAATGTTTTAGTACTGCAACAGCGCGGTAAATATGTATTGTTTTAGATAAATTTTATCGGGTCTATTTTGCCGGTGGCCCGATGTCCTCTTTACCACTATGTGTGCGGACATTGAAAACCCGAGTTTGAAGCTCGTAGAGCTTAATATGTGGTTCGGCAGTCCACAGCCTGCGTCAGGGTTCGGCCCCCGTCTGGTCGGTGGCCACCAGCAAAGTGCTACATCTATAGCCAAGACCGCCAACGGCCCGCACGAAGCAAACCGCAAGAGCCGCCGCCAGGATCGCAGTTCGAGATCGCTCTTGGACGACCTTTTTTTTTTTTACATGTATATGTCTTATGGCTGGGGGTCATTCTGTTAATTTGTCCGACACCGAGAATGATACCGCGACGCTCGTTTAAAGAACAAGCTCGAAATCGTCATTCCGATAACCGTACCGCCGCGAAATGTCTGGTATTGACGAATTTCCCGTCGCTGATAACGAATTTTCAATTTTCGTTTTATCCAAAACAAATTCGGTGTTTCCTGCGCTGTTTGCGATCGCCTTTGGTTCGAGAAACATATGAAACACGTTCCCCAGAAAGCCGTAGATTTTTTGCTCGAAAAATACCCAGACTCGGATTCTCATAATATGAGCGTGTGCAATACTTGTTATAAAACTCTGCTCGGTAACAAAGTTCCCCGTTTTGCTACGATTAACGGTTTTTGTTATCCTCCATTTCCGTCTGATTTACCGCCTCTCGATCCTATCTCTGAACGATTAGTGTCACCGCGTCTTCCATTTAAAAATTTAGAAAAATGTATACTCAATAAAAATAATTCCTGTCTTTGAAACTTGTTTATTTTTTACACGTGTTAAAAAAGTTACCTACAGTTGTTTAATCCTCGTCTCCTCGTGTCTAATACCAAATTGACATCGACATTCTTATGTCAACTATATATTCAGTAGAAACAAGACATATACATGTACCGATGTATCTGCATGTAGTGTAGATACTTTCAGTTTTTTTTTTTTTTTTTTTAATTTTGGTACCGGCAATACCCCCGCCTCCCGGAATGGCCGTGAGGCTCTACTTCGGGAGGCGGGTCGCCATCATTTATTTAACAAAATGAACACGTACAAATGATACACAAAATAAAATCCCGTATTCCCCTTCGACGGGGCGGGCTCACATTATTAGTGTACAAAGCTTCGCCGACCCTACCGGGGAATGGGCAGTAGCCGGGCCGAAGCCCACTTGCTGCCCTTTTCACTAGTAGGGGGGGGGACACTTCCCCTAACCGGCCCCACGGCCGGCGGTCTGTCGTCTGCGGGACCGCGATCAACGACGGCGGGCGTTGCCGTTCGGCCGACTCCTTTTCCGCGACGACCGTCTCTGCGAAGTCGACCACGGCTTACCAACGATCTGGGGATTCCGACATGAGCGACACCAAGTCGCCCGGTTCGAAAGGACCTATCCTCCGGACCGGGCGCCCCCCCTTGTCCCCGTCAAACGTCTCGCAGGGCATGAGGGTCGTGGAGAGCGTCGTCATCCGCCTCATTCTGCTCACCGGGAAAACCGCAGCGAGAACACCCGGGGTGCGGAGCTCGCCCGATCCGATGGACGACCTCGTGGGCCTGCGATCGCCCGTGCTGCCACCGTTCACAAAGTCATCGGTTTGACGTTACTCGTATCCGACGGTCGGACACGAATTAACAGGAATAAACCCCGTTCGAATCTGCACGACTTTTCACATCCATTGTTAACACCGTTCGGTTTCTCAGGCGAAATGGGACACTCGTCCTGCCAGGACACTGGCTGCAACACCAGAATTGACATATTTTTTGGTTTCGGTTACCCGAGAAACTAGGGGGGTAACCTACTTGCGTCTAACATATCACATAAAGGTAACAATGCCGGTCGCCAACAGCCGGATACAACGAGCAGACGACGCGACTGCCGGGGGACACTACCCGGGTCAGAGACCCTGTATAACTACAATCGCATAATCGTACAATTATCGAATTTTAGTAAAATTACTAATCGCTAAAAAAAAAAAAAAATAGTCCAGCAATAATGTGCGCTTACGGCGTACGGCCCGCGGCAAAAGGCCCGCGGAAGAAAAACAATAGAAAACCGAGAAAAATAAAAGAAGAGGGTGCTGTATAAATAATGTACAAACATAAGTGCGAGTGTCGTATCGATACGAGAAAATAATACATATATATATATATATATATATATATATAAAAAAAAAAAAATCATTTTCATCCCAAGCTTGTTTTCCGGTAGTGTATATATTATCCGCCGAAGGGTATTTTCCGCCCCACTCCGGAGAAACCCTTTGAAATAATCATTGTTTAAAAAATGGTTTCCGATACGGAAAAATACACCTACGCGCGTTATACATTATATATTAACAATAAACACAATGTGTTTTACGCTCTAAAAAAAAAAAAAAATCTTTATCATCTATTTATCATCGGAATATTATAACAACGGGGCTGTACCGTTATTTGGTATTAACTCCGGAATACGATTTCTAATTCGAAGCGCGAATTTTCGACGGCATTCTCAAATGTGTCCGCCCAGTGTCGCGCGGTTCAATTGAAATTTAAAATAAACTGTTTTTTTTTTTTTTTAATATATATATACGAATGGCCCGGATACTGTCGCCCTGTCATATTGGCGTGACATTTCACCGAGCCCGGTGGCGTATATATATATATATATATATATACATTTTTTTTTATTATTATTATTATTTTACGAGATGCCCGGTTTTTATTATTTTTTGCTTTTAAAGAATATTTATTGATACGACAGCGTTTGCGAACAGCCGAGTCTATAATGCATAAGAGCGCAATCTTTTCACACGCTATATATGCCACGACGACACTGACGATTTTGCTACGTTTGCACATTTTCCGAACCGTATCGATTTTATGATAAGTAAGCCGCTATATATATATATATATATATATATTTTTTATGCGTTTTACGATTTTCCATTAGGTTATAACATTCACATTTAGATGAGATTGTAAATTAGCGGAGGCTAATAAATTGGGTCGTAACGAATTGAAAAAAATTACATTATCACCGGCATTAGTCCGTCTGCAGTTGTGGCCTGATCAGAGGCATACATGTTAAAGAGTACGGGTGAGGAGAGGATAGCTTCTGCTAGGTACGTACCTAAGGAACGTACGCAGAAAGTAGGTAAAAGTTCCCGAAGTTTAAACAGAAGAAGGCCATACTCGGCGGAAGGCCTGAGAAATTTCTAAGGAGAAGACAGCTGTGCAGTAACATTTTTTTTTTTTTTTTTTTTTTTTTTTCCAGAGACGTGCTTATGTGCATCAACTACTCTGCGGGCTCGGTGTATTGTGCTATGTTTAGCTCTAAAGCCAAATTGTGCGGCCGGGAGTATGTTGTTTGTACATAAACGACGAGAATGGCATGAAAAACTGCGCGTTAAAGTAAATCTGTCCATACATCCAGTTCACCCATTAAAGACACGGTCTTTGCCCAAATGTTTCGGTCAATAATATACCTATCCCGCTCACCGGTGCCGTTAATTATTTAGGTTCGATTCTTGACCGAAAATTAACCCGGGACAAACATATAAAAACTAAAAGATTGCTCGGTGTAGATCACTAAAAACGTTATTATCAAAAAATAAATATACTCGTTTAAAAACCAAACTATCAATATACAAAACATCTCCTAAAGCCTATGTGGACATATGGAATACAACTAACTCTAGGGATCGGCAAAAAAAAAAATCTAATTTAAATAAAATTCAAGTTTTTCAGAATATTACCATAGTAGGTAAGTGCATAAAAATATATCGGGTACTTAAGATGGGGAAAAATACGGTTATTTTTTTAAATGCGCGTTGTTTTATTTATTTATTTTTTTCCCTTTGTTTTTGTATTATTATTGTTTATGGGTTTTTTTTTTTAGCGAATTTAAATATAGTTTCGCGAAACGTTGCACAATGAATTTCTAAAAAAAAAAAAAAAAAAAATGTACATTAACGCTTTTTCTTTATTTTATTTTTTTTTTTGTCTTTAAACGTAACGCAGTTTAGCAGTAACAGCAGTAATTTTACGTTTAAATGGACACTATAGTAACTATATGAATGACGTCCATCCTAAAAAAAAAAAAAAAAACCAATTTTAAACAAAATGGGTCGTGCCATAAACCATGACACATGATACAAATAAAATTGAATTTAATAAAAAAAAAAAAAACGTATGAAAAGACGTCATCATCACCGCCACAACGGTCACCCGAATGCAATTATATTAAACTGCCATCAATTATTATTATTATTATTGCCGGTTCTATCGGATTTATGCGGTTTAAAAAATATTTATATATAAATATTGTTTGACTAAATCTGACTGATTTTAATAGTTTTTTTTTTTTTTTTTACGATATTTTTATCTTGAAATTTCACACTGCTTTGAAATATTTCAATCGAATATTCGAAAGAAAAAAACATTATTTTACTAAATTATTATTTATTGGATTTGTTATTACGCTTCGTAGAACCATAACTGAATAATCTTGAAAATATTACATTTTACATTCGGATTGGCCTTTTGCCGTACTAAACGAATATCTTTTTTTTTTTTTTTTTTTTTATTTATTTAAAATATAATATATTTACAATCTATACACACAAAGTATAATGAGTAAGTGTGGTAGCTATTTTAACAATGTCATTTATATTAAGAGTAGGAAGGCTCCCAGCAGTGTCACCTGACATGAGTTAAACGAATATCTAACGTAAATATTAATATTTGCGTATTTTTTTTTTTTTTTTTATTAGGTCGTTTTAACGATAATGAACAATAATAGTTCCGGTTATTAAAATGTCTAATGACATTAGAAAGAAAAAAAAAAAACCTACGGCATATGAAATGTGTAGAGATTTGTCAACTGAAAGTTCCATAATAGACTGGGTGCGAGAAAAAAAAAAAAAAAATGAACACGAATATAATTTATTTTTAAATTTACATGTTCACTTTAGTGTCCCGCGAGTAGAGTCTATTTAAAAACCGTTTACAACGAACCGAAAACGTTTACAATTAACAAGACGGATCCATAAACCATAGTCCGGACCTATGTGTTTTTTTACATACCGTTATCGTACCGCAGTCTTATGCGTGTAAAAAAATATGGACGATTTATTTGGGTTTTTTTTTTTTTTTGTTTTAAACCTAAAACTTAAAAACAACCGTTGCATATTTTGTGATATAATCATTATTCTGTACGTATATTACTCGAGTTACTACTACTTGACTAGCTGCATTGGTTTTAAAAATATAAATAACAAGAATAACCAATACTTAATATTAGAAAAACAGAAACTCGAGAAACCTGCACGAAAATGATAGTTTCATTACAAAAATGACATCTGATCGAACTATTTGCTCGTCAAAGGCTAACGTATGATCCAGAATTATATTCTCTAAAAACACTTAGGATTTACGCGTAAAATATATAATCTCTAAAAGAAAAAAACACCAAAAAATATTTTCATTATATTCTCTTAAAAATTAGAAAAATATACGAAAATAATCAATATTCCTTTGGTATATTTTAATTTTAGTGAAGTATGACTACGATTACGGCTGGGATCGTCGACGACATAATAATGTTTTTTTTTTATTATTATTATTATTTATTTAACTGATAAAAAAAAAAAAAAATAAAAAAAATAATAATGATAGTTTGTAAATGATTGAAAGAATATTTTTTGTCATGTAGCTCAGTACTATTAGTGAGTGTCATTAGTGGATTACTTCTCATATCAAGTGCAGCCTGTTATTTATTTAATTTTTTTTTTACTCTAAAGCCTATTAGGTATAGTTTGTTCCAAATAAAAAAAAAAAAAAACTAAAAAGTACTAAAACTAATAATAATAATAATAATATTAAAATGAACATTTTTTTTCTCGTAATTTAAAAAAATATTCCAAAATATGCTAGATAAGCTAAATATATTCCCTAAATACCCACGGAACATTCTCAAATACGCAAAAAAAAAAAAAAAAAACCCCCGAATAAATCGTCTATATTTTTTTACATGCATAAGACTGCGGTATGATAACGGTATGTAAAAAACATATAAGTCCGGACTATGATTTATAATCGGTCTTGTTAATTGTAAACGATTTTCGATTCGTTGTAAACGATTTTTAAATAAAATCTACTCGCGGGACCCTAAAGTGAACATGTAAATTTAAAAATAAATTATATTCGTGTTCATTTTTTTTTTTTTTTTTTTTTTTATTATCAAAATGAAATATTTCCGCGTTTTGCAGAAAAGTAACGCAATGTTACACGGCGGCGGCGGCGGCGGCGGCTCTAAATTGCCAACGATAATAATTTAATAACGCGAGTCTTGAGTAAAAACCGGGGCGGAAAAGTTTTAATAATAATATAACACAGCGGCCGTTTGCATATATTACGTTTAGGCACATACATTTGTACAGGTCGTAAAAAAATATTTCGTAATATATTATACTCGTAAAATATTATTATAGGGGGCATGCCGGGCGTTTTTCGTGCGCGGCGAAATCCGCTGAATTCAAACATTTTTTTTTTATTTTATAACGTACATAGGTATATATATATATATATATACACGAGGTGTGATCAAAAAATACCCGGACTGTGTTAATAATATTTATAACAATTAAAGATAACGAAACCCCCACGGTGTCATTCGATAAAGTAACTTTCGACGAGAATTTGAGGTGCGTTGTTGGTTTTAAACCGATAATAATGTTTATTAAATGTTTTATGGCATTTTTACGAAAACGTGTTTCAGCCGTGCGGCGATTTTCGTAATGGAATGCCAATACACGGACAACGCGTGTGCGTACAATTTTGTTTTAAATTGCGGAAATGTTCGAGTGACACTTTTGGACTTTCGCAGCAAGCTTTCGTAGACTTTCGGGTGTTCTGTGTCGGACCACGCGTTTCGAGTGGCTTAAACGGTTTAAGAAAGGTAGAACGCATCCGCCCGAGGATAACGAACGGCCCGGTGTAGACGTCCGGCCAGTAAAACAAAAACGGAACTGTTGCCCGTGTTCGTCAAATTATTCAAAATGAACAATCGTCGATTGACTAGCAGAGAAGTCGCACAACAAGACGTCGGGATATCCGTATGGTTCCCGCCAAGAAATATTTACCAAAGAATTGGGCGTGAGCCGAATCGCAGCGAAATTTGTTACTCGTCTCCTAACCGATGAACAAAAACAAAATCACTCAAGACCATCTCTCGAGAAACTTTCCGAAACCGACCTGGACTGTTTAAAAATATTATAACAGGTGATGAAATTTGGATTTACGGGTATGACGTTGAAATACCCGATTTTCATTAATTTAGAACAAAATTGTACGCACACACGTTGTTCTTTCCATTACGAAAATCACCGCAAGACTGCGTTTACTTTTTTCGTAAAAATGCCATAAAACAATTAATAAACATTGTTATCGGTTTAAAACCAACGCTCCTCAAATTCTCGTCGAAAGTTACTTTATCGAATGACACCGTGGGGGTTTCGTTATTTTAATTGATATAAATATTATTAACACAGTCCGGGTATTTTTTTTTTTTTTTTTTGTTCACACCTCGTATATTCGCGATTATAGTATTATTGTTTGAAATCCTAACGCGTTTCCAACACTGTAGGCCGTTTTGTCTCGATAACTCGAATTTGTTCGAATCTTGTCCCTGGGAAATTCGTATGCGAGGTTAATTCAATGGCTCAATATCTGTCGCAATAAAAAAAAAAAAATAAAAAAACCCGTGCACAGACGAGTGTGAAAGTCAAAGGTAATACGTACGTTTTACCATTAGAATCGGTTTACAACGACAAACGTACACGCGAAACTACAATTGTACTGTTGAACAATATCCACTGGTCGCCTTCCTTCTGTCCGCGTCGTGCACCGTTGAATTGATTGCGTTGACGATGCAACGTGTTGTTCAACAGTTCGAATACAAAGCCAATGTGCATGACGAGGAGACGCTGTTCGAGTGTTCCGGAGAAATTGAATAGTTTTACATTTAAAACGGCCCATAGCGTCAAACTCTTTGTTTCAGATTTACTTTTTTTTTTTTTGGTAAAATTGTAATAATATTGAATCTTTTAATTGTAATAAATAAATAAATAATTATTGTACAATTATAATCGGCTGTACACCAGTGATAAAGTACACCAGACTCGAATTCGTTCGTATTTTAAATACAAATCCCCAGCTATATATAACTGGACAAATACACGAGCCGAATTAATTGTTATGTCCCCTCGGTATTCGAGTTTACGTGTTATACTCGATTCTATTATTACTATCGTGTATTTATCCATACTAATATATAAAATGTATAGCGTTTGTTTGTGTGTTCGGGGTAAACTCCGAAATTATTTATTGGATCGTCTTGCAGTTTTTTTTTTTTTTTTTTTTTTAAATTAAAGACGACATCACAGAGAAAGTTTTGGGCATAAATTTATCCCGACGAGGTTAATTAATAATTAGTAATTATCTATATACTAAATATATAAAATGTATAGCGTTTGCTTGTATGTTCGGGGTAAACTCCCGATGCTATTACACCGGTTTGGCTGAAATTTTTATCATTATTCGCATGTCTATGACGCGAGAAGTGAATAATAGCCTTAATACTATTCAACAGTTTAGAATCGTTAACGATAAAACACCAATAAACAATGTTTAAATTCAGAGCGACTGCTGCGTGTTGTAATGCGCCATACACTAATGGCCATGACTCCTTACTGCTGATCATATCTTGCGGTCGCGAGTTACGGTTTTGCGTAATAATGTGATCGAAGCCTACAATTCTCACGGGTCCAGCCGCCGGGGAGCTTGCGTTTAATCCAACAATTCCTTTGGTTCCTTCAGACGTTTGACTTTTGACCCTCAAAAGAGTGCGGTTTCCGGTTAGAGTTTCATTCGCAGTCGCGAGGGCAGACATTATGGGACACGTGTGTGGGAGTTGATCTGCGCGAAGATTGTTTTTCGCATGGTCAGCCGTACGTAGCTTACACCAGAATCGATTCATTTTACTGCCGACGACGGATAAAACGAAACATATTGTGTATACGGAAATTTTATAAATTTCATTTTTTTTTTTTTTTTTTTTTTTGCTTAGGATACAATACATTAATGAAAAATTGTTCGAATAATTTCTGTGTATTCTAGATTTATTTGCAATCTACTCCTACCCGTGATATTAATATTATTATAGCCGGATAGGAACGACGCCGGCGGGCTGAACAAAGAACAAACGGACAGTAGGCTCACTAACCGAAACCCGCGGGAAAACGTTCGGTATAATAAATTAATGATAGAAAATGGAATACGATTGGACGTGTTCCGGGCCACGAAGTGGAGCTTTGGAAATTAATAATTTAAAATATTAATTTTGCTGCCTATTGAGATCGCTGATGATTTTTAACACCGATATACGTATTATAAAACGCAATTTGTACAAAATAACGAGTACACGGAAATGATGCGCTAAAAACCTATAAAAAAGCTATTAAAAAGTTATATCGATAATGCTAAAAAAAAAAAAATTGCTTTTCAAACACGAAAATGCAATTAAAAAAACGACCCAAAAATGTAAAAATTGAATTGAAAATTATTTTTAATACCGAAAAATAACTTGCCACTAAACACATTTCCAAGAGTTCAAAAAAAAAAAATAAAATTTTTAGAACACCAAAATACAATTTAAATATCTACGCGAAAGCATAAATGGAAAACTGTTTTTTTTTTTTTTTTTTAAATTGATAATATTTCATCAAGATAATTTTGTTGCCTATTGAGATCGCTAATGGTTTTTAACACCGATATACGTATTATAAAACATAATTTGTACAAAATAACGAGTACACGGAAATGATGCGCTAAAAACCTATAGAAAAGCTATTAAAAAGTTATATCGATAATGCTAAAAAAAAAAAATTGCTTTTCAAACACGAAAAAGCAATTAAAAAAGCGACCCAAAAATGTAAAAATTGAATTGAAAATTATTTTTAATACCGAAGAATAACTTGTCACTGTACACATTTTCACGAGTTCAAAAAAAAAAAAAAAAATTTTTAGAACACCAAAATACAATTTAAATATCTACGCGAAAGTATAAATAGAAAACTGTTTTTTTTTTTTAAATTGATAATATTTCATTGTGGACACGAAATTCCTCTAAATAACCGTGTCGTAGTTTGTGATGATAATTTTACTTTAATTCGATAAACGTAATATATAATTAAATATATTTAATTGATAAAAGTATGTCGGTGATTCGTCGAAAAAAATGTAAATAAAAATATTCGTTTATATAATTGTAAAACGTTCGTTTTAAATGTCGATTAGGCATTAAAATTAACAACAAAAAAAATGAATAAAAAAAAAAAAGCTAACGAACTGGCGCTAGAATACCAAAAACGCATTAATACATGAAAAACCACAAGTAAATGCAAAAAAAAAAAAAATAAAAATCGCACCGACAATTTATATATTTCAACTCGGTGGTGTATGAATCGAATTTTGTTTTCGACAAGCTCTGTCCGCTGAAGTACTATGGAAAACGATGGAAATGCTACAAATTCCTAGCACTAGTAATATAGATTAATACTAGGTTAATATAATATTTAAAAAAAAAACGAAATCAATATTTTACTATTTTTGTAAACACAATGTCTTCGAACGCAATAATAATTACCGTACAGTGTACACTGTAATTACACTAGTACAGTAACACGCTATAAAATTAAAATACACTCGCGCAAGACCGTCAATATCCAGTGAACGGGCACATGTACTCGAAAATAAGTGTTTCAGTTAATATTCAACAATTGTGAAAAAAAAAAAAAAAAATAATAATAATATGATTTTAAACATTTCTGGTAATACCACCAATGTGCATACGAAAATTATTGTTTGAAAATATACATTCGAAAAATAACGCTGTAAAATAAAAAAAAAAAGCATTTTTCAGTGGGTGCCCTTTATCGGTGGCGCAACCAAACGGGGTGTTTTGGGCGTTTTGACACCCCCCCCACCACCACCACCCCGCGAACCGTATTTATGGAAATGTAATATTTTTTTTTATTTTTTGGCTTATTATATACGAGGTCGAATCAATAAGTATCGAGACTGTTAAAAAAAAAAAAAAAATATATACATATTTATTAGATAAAGTCATTTACATTCAATCTCCTTCAAAACATGCTACTTCTGAACCTATACAAGTACTCCGACGTTCATGTCATTTATGAAAACACCTCGGGAAGTCACTTATAGAAATCCTCCGTAGCCGCTCCGTCGCATTATGTTTTATTCCATCGACATCTTGAAAAAACGTTTACCCATAAGCGCCATTTTTATCTTTGGGAATAAAAATAAAAAAAAACCACACGTGAAGCCTGGGTCTGGCGAATAGAGGTGGGTCGAGACGCAACTGGGATATTATTGTGTTTGGCGAAAAACTGCTGCACGCGGGCTGTTTTCGATTTTCGTTTCGGTCGTCTGAGAGGAACCACTTTTGGAACAAATTTGGCTGCTACTATTCTCGCGCCTAAATCAACCGTCGAAATGGTTCGAACTGATCCAAATTGGATTTCGAACTCAAGAACGTCAACCTCGTTTGGCTGTGGAAATTTTTCGGATCATTTCCTCGTTGCGGCTTGCTGACCGGGACCGTCCTTCGCGTGCATCGCTTTCAACAGTTGTTCACCGCTTTTTAAATCGTTTAAACCATTCAATAACCTAGGAACACGGTACATGGTTTCATATCCGTAAGCTACCAACAACGTTTGTTGGGTTCCAGTAGCCGTTTTCCCGAGTTTATGTCGAAATCGTTTTTATGTGCAAACTCGTTATTCTATATTTCCGCTCATGACGCTCATAATCCGGCAGGACGTAAAAATAATAAAAAAAAGAACCTAATACCGAATAATAACTTATCACTGTACACATTTCCGCGAGTTCGAAAAAAAAAAAAAAATTATTTTTGTAGAACACCTAAATACAATTTAAATATCTACGCGAAAGATTAAATGGAAAACGGTTTTTTTTTTTTTTTTTTTTTTTTTAAATTGCTAATATTTCATCATGATAATTTTGTTGCCTATTGAGATCGCTGATGGTTTTTAACACCGATATACGTATTATAAAACATAATTTGTACAAAATAACGAGTACACGGAAATGATGCGCTAAAAACCTATAGAAAAGCTATTAAAAAGTTATATCGATAATGCTAAAAAAAAAAATTGCTTTTCAAACACGAAAAAGCAATTAAAAAAGCGACCCAAAAATTTAAAAATTGAATTGATAACTATTTTTAATACCGAAGAATAACTTGTCACTGAACACATTACCAAGAGTTCAAAAAAAAAAAAAAATTTTTACAACACCAAAATACAATTTAAATATCTACGCGAAAGAATAAATGGAAAACTGGTTTTTTTTTTTTAAATTGATAATTTTTCATTGTGGACACGAAATTCCTCTAAATAACCGTCTCGTAGTTTGTGAAGATAATTTTACTTTAATTCGATAAACGTAATATATAATTAAATATATTTAATTGATAAAAGTATGTCGGTGATTCGTCGAAAAATATGTAACGTATAAAAATATTCGTTTATAAAATTCTATAACGTACGTTTATTAGGCATAAAATGAATACAAATAAAAAAAAAAAAAAAAACTAACGAACTGGCGCTAGAATACCAAAAAACCGTAAAAACACGGTTTACCTAATCGCACTTAACAGCTTTGACTGTGGTGTCAATTTCAATCTAATCCACGCCTAATTCATTTTCCCAACATCTAAAGGTTGTCAAATATAGCGCGTGCAAGTTCATACTCAAACGGGTATACGAATAATCTTATCGGTCTCGATAGTTTTTGATAAGTACAAAAATAATAAAATCCCAGTTGCCCCTGTACACGTACGAATCGTATTCATTTTTGTACGAGTATTAATTTTCGTTTACCCGTAAGGGCCGATTACTATCCGTCTCGTCCGGTATTCAACATATGTATTTGCGTCGTATACAAGTCCGGTTTTACCTTTTTTTTATTTTATTTTATTTTATTTTTTTATTTATTTTCTTTCACGTCCCGGGCGGGATGCTAAATACTTTCGTGTTTATTTATCGTGACTTTTCGAGACGTTTAACCTTTCAGTCGTATAATAAATATATATATAAAAAAAAAAAAAAAAAAAAAAAAAAAAAAAAAAAAAAAAAAGCAATAATAATAATACAAAAAACCGACACCATCGACATAATTTACGACACGAATAATAATATCACGTGACGGACACGCTTTTGACACGCGTTGACCTCGCGCCGTCTGATGTTATAATAGGAGACCGTCTTCTATCCACCCGCCCCCCCTGTTCGCGAAATAACGATATTAATTCGATGTAGACTCGTTTGTGTGACATGCTAAACGAGTAGGTTTTGCCGAGTGTGTCGTGTAAATATCGTTAAAATGTCCAGTTTTTACCGGCTGATAGAGGCGAATTGACCGCTTATAGCGCGTACGTCCGCGATATTTGTCGAAAATCGGACGATAAACGTAAACGAAACGAAATTAAACGGACGTTATTGTAATCTACGTACGAATATATATATATATTCGGCACCGAAGTCGTAAAGAAAAAAAAAAAGAAAACTGGAAAACGTTTATAAAATCCGGGGCCTTATTTTCCGTATTCCAGGACGGTTTTACCGGAGTAAACGTTACGTATGCGTGTAAATACTATGCGCCGCTTACGTATTTTCTCAATTAACGCGCCCGCGAAGACGATAGAAGAGAGAGAAAAATAATAAAAAAAAAAACCTTACAGTATTACGATGAAAATTGTCATTGTACAATGTACGAGGTCTGTTCAAAAAGTACCGGGACAAATGTTATTATAACGGTTAATCTACGCACGAAAACGTTACAAATTTTAAGTAGACGTGTTCACCGCGGATAAGTGGATATTTTATACAAATCCCCGAAGTCGCTAATTTTATCTCAGTTTAATATTACACGTGGTTAAATTCACTCGGTTTGTTTGGTTCGCCGTTTTCGACATGACTAAAAATTAACGAACAACCGTGTGTGCATCAAGTTTTGCTTGAAATCCGGTAAAAACGACGCAACGGAAACGTACGGAAATGATTAAAGACCCCTTTTTGGGGATGATTCATTTAAGTGATTCCCCGTGACTTTCGAGTGTTTTAAACGTTTCAACGACTGTCGGCGGTCAACTGAAGACGATCCACGTTCCGGAAGACCGTCGACGTCGTCCAGAAACGATGGCGTTGCGACAATTTGCGAAAAAAAAATGCGAAACCGTTTGTGAGTTAACAAAGCGAATCTCAATTGTGTCTTGGTCATGCAATTTTACAGGAAAATGTACAGACGAGTAGGGTCGCGAAGCCAAATTCGTGAATTTTTGGCTGATAAAAAAATTGCTGTGGTCCCCCGCAGACTCTCCCTGTTCTCCTGATCAGGCCCAATGTGATTTTTTTCTTTTCCCAAGACTAAAATCTGCGCTTTTTTAAGGATAACGATTTCGAGATGCAGAGGAAATCAAAGCGAACGCGGCAACAGAACGCATAGCTTTAACTTTGGAACAGTTCCAAAGGACTTTTGAAAAACGGCAAGATCGCCGGGATCACTGCATATGGTCCGGAGGCGAGTGTTTTGAATGAGATTATCTTTAAATAATACGTAACATCATTTTTGCAATTATTAAATATAAAATCCTGGTACTTTTTGAACAGACTCCGTATATTACCGACGATAATTTATTTATTTTTTTTCGAAAATATTCTTCGGAGTTTGAAATTGAAATTCCAGAATTTCATACAAATTCCGCCGCCGCCCCCACCATCCACGTCGAATAATTCCGCACGTTCCGGATTTCCAGGAGCCGGTCCTATTTGCAAATCGAACTATCGGATAATCCTGCGTGTGTTTATTGTAAACCCGATCGGTGTACACCGAATAAAATAATGGAAAATAATCCACCTACGCGGCCGGATTGAAAATACGTACGTACACGTCACCCCGGTTATTATTATTCAGCAGACGTCGTCGTCGTCGTCGTCGTCGTCGTCGTCGTCGTCGTCGTCGTCGTCGTCGTCGCCGTCAACAGAACGGAAACGGACGTTTTTATTATTTTCTTTCCTACCATCGTCGAGATTTGTCGGTATTATTATTATCATATTCGCGTACCTATAATGTCTGTACCGTACCGACGTAATAATATATATTTCGATAAATTCCGTACGCGCCGCCGCCGCCGCGGTCCGCATAATCTAGATACGTAGTTCGTATACAGGGCGATCGTTTTATCACCGGACCCAAGGCCGTCGAAACGCCACACCTGCACGCGCACTGGCGCTGGCCCTGAGACGAAAATGGCCCGGGTCACGGACAATTTTGAGGGCCCGTGTTCTTTTTTTTTTTTTTTTGCACAAACACAGTAAATGACATTAAGTATATTATTCAATGGTGCAATACCAATTGGTGGTATTTTTTTTTTTTTTTTTTTTATTAGATTTAAAATGTTTCAGCATATTACACATGCTATTACAAGTTTATTAACGGGTTCTATTTACAAATGACAAATTATGAATTATTAATATTATTAGTTAGTGACATGGTGATAATGAAGTATACATGCTAATGTTAGTTAATATTTATTTTTAATGATAATGATAATTTAAATTTGGTCTTCGTCTTCGCTTGATTGTGATAGAAGAAGATCTTGAGGCGGACGTGGTTTTAAACGCCGATTTTTTGTTTTGTTTCCAATGTTGTAGAACCGTGCACCATCGGATGTATTGAGATTTGCGTGAAAGTTTTTGAATTGTATTTTTATCCAGTCTTGGAGAAGAGGAATTCCTGTGTCATTATGAATTTGTTTATTTCTCATAAACCATGGGGCTTTGAGACATAATCTCAGAAATTTGTTTTGAAGGATTTGGATTTTTGTTGAGGAAGCTGCCGCCCATGTTTTGGGCAGGCAAATTGGTATTTAATTAGTTACCCTAGCGCCCTCCCCCCCCCCCGGGCCAGTCGGTCACTGCATACGTACACGCACGTTTCGAGAATCGG
Organism: Tuberolachnus salignus; assembly: GCA_956483605.1. Lineage (NCBI taxonomy): Eukaryota > Metazoa > Arthropoda > Insecta > Hemiptera > Aphididae > Tuberolachnus > Tuberolachnus salignus. The sequence goes on along the minus strand of OY101431.1, from coordinate 3,654,525 downwards.
TACAATTTTTTTTTTTTTTTTATTTGTATTCAACATTTTTTATATATGTATATATATATATAAAATAAATAAACAAAACATATATATATAAAATTAACCTACGGCCAATAAACACTATACGCCCCGGAGACGTAGCCGCTTAGGAAAACGGAGAAAACAAGAATCTTTGGCCTGCAATGGACACCCGCACGGGAGTACGGCGACAATGACATGGAAACTATGAACTCGAATCAAAGCATCAAAGACCGGATACTGCAAAAGGGATTGGAAAGAGGAGGCTGCGGTAGGCGAGACATGCACGGGAGAGAATAGGCTAAAACGACTGTCGAGGAGTGCCCCGCCGGTGAGGGGCCACTGCGAAGACTACGACTACGCTGCGGAGGGCTTTGTGTAAACGGTCGTGGGAAGGGCTCGACCAGATATATACGGTATATCATAAACCACGGACGATAGCAGCTGAGGAATGCGTTCGGCCACATGGACATACAAATGAAATGAAATAAATATTTAGAAAGAAAAAAAAAAAAACTCGGCTCGGAGTGTTGAGTAGGTTGTGTAGTAGGTTCTATTTGAAAAAAAAAAAAAAAAACATTATCGGGCCAATAGTAATAGTATTACACAACAGAGTGTGTAGCGTAGTACAAAACGGTATTTTTAAACGATTGTTTAATCGAATCGAATTTGAAGCGCTAAAAATGTGATAAAAAAAAAAAATTATGAATTAAGTAATGTAGACTAAAACATATATTAAAATCGATAAACGTTGCTAAATATACAAATAAACGTAATGCCTTTAAGTGCACTATAAGAAAAAATACAGTAACGAAGTTTAATAAAACGCTTTTAAAAATTAAAAACCCATTCAAACAACAATTGAATATAGTATAAAATTTAGACGGGTATAATACGCTCGCTATATTTTTACCTTGTGTTTCCGTTGTTGGCAACGGCCAGCATCAGATGCAATTTTATATTTTCGAATAATAAAAAACTATAATACGTAATAATGGAGAAGTATATTTTTATTTATTTATTTATTTTTTTTTTTTTTTATTGTATATAAGCCAAGTTTCTATAAAAATTTTCATTTTATTCTCGTAAAATATTACGAATAAAAAATGCCTTGAACACACGTACAAAATATCCAAATAACAAACGCCGAAAACGGTATTCTAAATATCGAAGAAATAGCAAAAATAAAAGTCTCGTAGAACGACGCATTTGGAATTATTCGCAATACGAGCCGTTTTCGATTGTTCTCTTTCATTATGGCCACCCTGTCCACATACTAATGACCTGCATTTGTATCAACAATATCTACGCTAGCTTTACGAAATTCTCGTCAAAAAACAAAAAAAATGTATTGATATCACATATAACTGTATTTGGATATAAAATACGATTGGAAATGACCGTCTAAAACGATTGTAGTATCATTCTGGAACAAAAAAAAAAAAAAAATAAAATAAAATAAAACGCCACCCGCAAGTTTGCGGACATTGTAGAACATTGGGAAAAACGAAAAACGATACCGGGGCGTTCGAAAACCATAATTACGACTGTCGGCGACCGTTACGAACGATATTACACGGTATCGCCCTGTATACAACGTACACGCGTAGCCCGCCCACGCGCCCGTTCTTGGCTCTCGGTATATTTTAACGTACACGAGCAGTTCGATTTGCCCGACGACGGCGGCCGCTCTTACGCACCGCCGTGAATCCGCTTAGGCGCGGTGGCGGCGGTCGTCGGTCTCGTGCGTGTGCAAAATTCGCGATACGAGTTCATCAGATAACATTATCAATTCTGCCGTCGACGACGAATGGCAGTACCACCTCTCGCCCCCAATCACTCGCTCCATCTCTCTCTGTATACACATATATTATGTTATTTATATTGTTCGGTTTGGCCGACGTGTATGTCTGTATAATAATATCATATACGAGACCGCGGCCACGTGTACGTATGCCGATAGACGATATAGTATAATTCCTCCATGTATAATAATAATATGAAAAATAAAAGATTATAATTGCTATCGATCCGCGCGTCGTCTGCAGCTGTTTGAGAGTTCTCGTGTGTACACATATATATATATATATATATATATATATATATATATATATATAGAGAGAGAGAGAGAAAAATATAGTCCGGTGCGAATACCGTACAACCGACCGGCGAACCGATATCGGATGATATAAAAAATAGTACCTGTATTATCGAAATCAATCAACTGATTAGAAAAAAAAAAAAAAAACATATTTTTTTTTTGCTTTTCATATAACCGGTATTCCGAGTGTTACTGCCGGGCAGCTGGAGATTTCCTCGTGCATTCATCTCTTTTATTTACTCTTTTATTTATTTTATACTTATTGTAACCGTTATTACTGATTGTATATTTTCAAATAAACGTTTATAGAAATGATAATACTACCCGATATTCAATATTTCGATATCCTCTAACCGATAATCGAAATACAAAACCGTGAGTCGAAATCAATCAACTGATTAAAAAAGAAACCAATATTTTTTTCTTTTCTTTTCATATTCCAGTATTCTGAGTGTTGCTGCTGGGTAGCTACTCTCCTCGTGCTTTCATCTTTTCTATATACTCGTATATATATATATATATATATTTTATGTACTTTTTAGAAGATTGTAATTGCTATCGATCCGCGCGTCGTCTGCAGCTGTTTGAGAGTTCTCGTGTGTACATATATATATATATAGAGAGAGAAATAAAGTCCGGTGCGAATACCGTACAACTGAGCGGCAAACCGATATCGGATGATATAAAAAATAGAACCTGTATTATCGAAATCAATCAATGATTAGAAAAAAAAAAAAACATATTTTTTTTTCTTTTCATATTCCGGTATTCTGAGTGTTACTGCTGTGCAGCTAATCTCCTCGTGCATTCATCTCTTTTATATACTCGTGTATATATATATATATATATTATTTTATACGATCATATACTTATTGTAACCGTTATTACTGATTGTATATTTTCAAATAAACGTTTAAAGAAATGATAATACAACCCGATATTCAATATTTCGATATCTTCTATTCGATAATCGAAATATAAAACCGTGAGTCGAAATCAATCGTCTGATTAAAAAAAAAAAAAAAAACCCATATTTTTTTTTCTTTTCATATTCTATTATTCTGAGTGTTACTGCTGGGTAGCTACTCTCCTCGTGCTTTCATCTTTTGTATATACTCGTATATATATATATATATTTTATGTACTTTTTAAAAGATTGTAATTGCTATCGATCCGCGCGTCGTCTGCAGCTGTTTGAGAGTTATCGTGTGTATATATATATATATATATATATATATATATATATATATATATATATATATATATATATAGAGAGAGAGAGAAACAGAGAGAGAGAGAGAGTGAGAGAGAGATAAAGTCCGGTGCGAATACCGTACAAATGAACGGCGAACCGATATCGAATGATATAAAAAAATAGAACCGTTAGCCTATATTATCGAAAACAATCAACTGATTGAAAAAAAAAAAAAAACATATTTTTTTTTTCTTTTTATATTCCGGTATTCCGAGTGTTACTGCTGTGCAGCTAATCTCCTCGTGCTTTCATCTCTTGTATATACTCGTATATATATATTATTTTTTACGCTCATATACTTATTGTAAGCGTTATTACAGATTGTATATTTTCAAATAAACGTTTAAAAAAAAAAAAATAAATAAAAATACAACCCGATATTGAATATTTCGATATCGTCTATCCCCAAAGGTTCTCAACCCGTAGTACGCGAAGAATTTTTTTTATTACTATTTGCATTCAATATTATTTAGTTTAGTTTAGTTTATTTGATATTAGGTAATTTTATAAAATTATTATTTTATCAAAATAATATTTAATGTCGATGACACGGGGTTTGTAATCGTAGCAATTTAGAATTTTAGACAAAACTCTATAGTTTATTATAGTTCTTATCGATAAATTCTTATTTGAAAAATAAGTACAAAAGTAGGCTCGATGTTCAACGTGACTTAAGAGTGAAAATTAATTCCATTCAGCCTGATATTGATGTCCTTGTACAAAACAAACAACAACAAATATCACATTAATTTTATTTATTTTATTTTATTATTATTTATATTTATTTATTTATTTTTTTTTTTTTTTATTAATTTGAAAACTGTAATTTCAAATTTAAAAATATTTAGATTTAACTAAAGATTAAGGTCTTTTGACTTTCATAAATATCAAATAATAAAAATGTAAAGAAATGAATGAATAATAAAAATATACGCTAAAAAAATTTGACTATTAATTTAGTTTTAGAATTGAGGTGGTACGCGTATTGTTTATAAAAGTGTCTGGTGGGGTACTCCGTGATAAAAATGTTGGCAACTACTGCTCTATCCGACATACGAAATAGAAAACCGCGAGCCGATATATCGTAATCGACGGATATGCCCGTTAGAAAAAAAAAAAAAAAAAAAAAAAAACCACGCTAATTTTTCTTTTGTTTAAACGATTTTTTTCTTCATATTCCAGAGACAATAATTACTCTCCAGTTTTGAAATAATGCACCTGATATCGGTGCATGCCCGGTACTCACCGCTAGTTGAAAATAACACCGGGTTCGGAAAAAATCGCCGCCCTGCGTAAAAAATTTCACTACGAAACCGATAAATATATATATAAATGTATACAGGGTGTTCCGAATTTCGGTAAAATTTCAACCAGAGCCGGATTAATGGGGAGGGGGGCGATGGCCGTAGCGGCTTAAAGATCTATAGCCCATCTGAAAAAAAAAAAAAAAAAAAACAAGAGAAATTGTGGAATTTTTACGAACGTACTAAATGCAAAACGTGATAAATAATAATTAAAACGCGAGCGTATAGGAAATTTCGTTTGGTTAAATTACAGCACACCCTCCTGACCTCCAAATTAACTCCCACCCCCTCGGGTCCGATTGCAATCGCGAAACGCGCGATTTTCCATATTACAATATTGTCTACACGGCGCGGCAACAATTTCAACTCCCTAGTTTGATAATGTCGTAATCTGGGTTCGGATTGAAATAAACGAATGGAATTTACTTGGATGGATAACTTTATTTACGCCATTATTAGTGTTTGTCGTGGCTCGGACGGGATGACATTCGCGCGTTCGTTGTCGAGGAATTTATTAAAAACGGCGGTTCGCGGATATCGACCCAGCGCGCGTTTCCGTGTTCCGGTTCGCGCTCGGTCGACCCGATCCCGTCCACCCCGACCCGCAAAACTATTCGAAATCGGGTTTAAAATTTTAGATAAAACGGGTTCAGCGCTAAAAACAATGCCCGCTGGTCGACCCAAGACCGTAACGGGACTGGAAAATGTGCACTTCATTGAAGAAGAAGACGGGGCGTTACGGGAACGGTGACCTCTATTCGTTATTGTGTGACGCTTGAAAACCTTGGTTCGACCGAAATTTAACGATTTTTTTTAACGGGTATGGACGCGATGGTGCCACCGCACACACAGCCCATCGGTCGCCCAGAATTTTGCGAGAAATGTTTCCCGGGCATATTGTCACGTTACGTGGTGACATTTGATGGCCACCGCGTTCGTCAGATTTGAGCCCATGCGATTTTTTTCTTTTGGGCTATCCTAAAAGCCGAGTGTACCAGCATCGTCCCCAAACTGTGGAATCCCTGAAAGAGGTAATAAATCGGCAAGCCGCTGTCGTCCCGCCCGAAACGACCCGTACAGTCGTATAGATAACTACCGAAAAAGGCTCAATCGGTGTATTGAAAACGAGGGCCGCCATTTTGAAAAATAGTTTTCGAGAAAAAAAAAAAATAATGGCGTTATATATACAATTTATAAACAAAACGTACTTTTTGATATTTGACTTGGCCTGGTATTTATAAGTCGCACGAATCGGGGAGGTTTTTCTACCGCACCCTGTATATATTCCCTCCGATTATAACACACGCCAACCGACAAACTCAAAAGCGGAATATATTTCGTCAAACACCCATAATGACTATAGGGAAAACGGAGTTGTTCGGAAGGTAAGGCGCCAAGTGTTATAAAAAAAAAAAAAAAAAAAAAAAAACAAAATTATTCCATAAACCTTTCGGTTATCGATTGTACGCTTCAGTAAGTATAATCGATTTCTATATCGGAACAATTATCGTACATTGTGAATTTTTTTTTTTTTTTTTATCAGCTTATATATTATATCGTTATTTATATATAACGAGAGAGTGCCCTCATCCCCCACCACCCCCAACAACCGGTGCTTTTATTTCTGATCGGTTCCCGTTAACGATGATAAATATGCATATTTTTAATACGTTTTTTTTTTTTTTTTTTTTTACGTTGTGCTACTTTGAGCGATTGCGTTCCTTTTTTTTTTTCGTTATTTCGTGCATACACGTCAATTTTTATTACATTTTTCCATTTAAAAACGTTTTATCAAATACACCGGACATATGTATTTAAACGCAACACGATACACCGGGGAACTTATTGTTTACCGATTAGAATTTGGCCCGTGCTGATAACAATGTTTTGGACAAACAATTACACGACATGTCCGTATCCGTTGACAAAATATCCGGCGGCCACTGTTTTTTTTTTTTTTTTTTTTTTTTATTATTGCGGGCTCTCTGCCAAAAGCTTATATGCCCAGAGACTAAATAAATACGCGTCACGTCGAACCCGCGTAGCAATTAAATATAATTTACATCTTATCTTATATAAAAAAAAAAAATTAAACGTACGACGGGTTTGCGTGCAATACGCTCTAAAACTACACAATCGATTTCGATAAAATTACGCTCGGGTAATGAGCGATTTGGTCAAACTTAAAATATAGGACGGTTTTTAGCTCGATAAGTGACCGTCAATTTTTTTTTTTTTTTTTTACTGCAAATTTAAAGATTTTTTATAGTAAAATGGTTGCGTATATGTACACAAATCAATAAATAATACGTTACTAGGGAAACTATCGTTGCTTAGTTAGCAAAAACATATATTTTTTTACCGTTATTCTATAGATATATAAATGCCAAATCTTGTTACTATTCCGTAACAAGACCAATCCGGCGAGACCTAGAGACGTGAAATTCTGGTGGTTTATATCGCATGGTGTAGGTGGGCCCAACTGGCCCAAGAGTGACAAACGATAAACGATCGTCATTTTCATTTTTAGTAAAATGCCGCGAATAAAATCTAACCGCGATTGGACCGACAAAGTCGAACGAGGGGTAGGAGCGTTAAGTCCACGGGTAATTCCATATTTTTCACGACAGCTAGTTTATAATAATATACAATTCGATTTTTTATCAAAATTGTTTTTTTTTTTTTTTATTTCGTTACGAGAACCTTACTTTTAGAAACTAATTATGATTTCCCCGACACTCGATTTTACTCGTGAAACGCGACTCTCCAACACTCGACCTAGATTCCGTTTGAAAATGTCAAAACTTCGGTAGATGTCATTTTCAGAAAGCAAAAAAAAAAAAAAAATAATAATAATAAACAGTTATTTATGTACATCGCGGATAAATCGATTGTAACGGAACATTTTGAAGACCCTGTATACGCGTATAGGTAATGATATACGACCGACGGGATGACAATAAAACGAACGTAAAAATATATCGAATATATGAAATTGGCCGTACGGACGAGACGACGAGTGACGACGGTCGCCAAACGAAAACTGACGGGTTACGGGGACAAATCGAGCGGAAAGTTTTTTTTTTCCCCCTCGTCGGATTCAATACGTCTAAATTGAACTTTATTTATAGCTATACAATACGGGTGGTTTTCATTAGGGCGGACCGGCCAAAATCACGAGTTTATACGCTTATTACGTACACCTACGGAGGGGGAGAGATTTCGGCCCGAGAAAATACAAAATTACCGGGCCGCGTACGAATCCGCTAATTATTTACCCGAAAATTATGATTATTGTCTTACCAACCTTTTCGGCGTATACGGCAAGTGACGGTCCATTTCTACTTTAATTGCGCGTAATAAATATCAATTTTTTTTTATTTTTTTTTTTTGTTGACATTCTGATTTACTAACAGCACTAATATGAAACGCAGTTTAACATTTAAATTCGTTTCGTAATAGACATAAGATATTTCAACATTTGTAACAAAAAAAAACAGATAGTATGGGTATCACTCCGCCGGGTTGTCCAGGTTGTCCGGAAATGATAACAAGATTTTTGAAATCTGACTACTATAAGTTAGGTTGAAACGTTTTTTTGTTTTTTTATTTTTTGCCACAAACTGTTGTTGTAAAACAACTCTATTTAAACAAGCAGCCCACCGGAAAAATTCCCGAATTTCTGACGGCCCAATCAGCCCGGGTTACTTATAACATAATTTAATGGGGTTGATTTCGGGCTTTTGGAACGGGAGAAACACTTTGAAAAATCAAACATCCTTGTTAATAAAAAAAAATCTGCCGACAGATATTCCGCTTTCCGGACGTCTAATGGCTTTGACGCCGAGGAAAAAATGACAACTTTTCTAAATGAGGAAAAACTAAATCGAACGAATTTCTCCTATACCGTGCGATGTATGTAATTTTCGTGTAATTATTCTTTACGAGTAAGTTGTTCAAATGTAAGAATATGTTGTAATATCGAAAAGGTTCTCGGCTATCGTGAATATGCGCTTGCTATAAAATATCCAAAAATTACACACTTTACGTTCGAATATTAATATCATTTTTCCGCCATAACATATCCTTGCGAGATATAAAAAAAAAATATAATAAAATCCGATCATCGTTAGCGATAATAACGGATGTTGGATGGTAGAATTAAAGATAAAAACTGCTCTAACGACACATCGTCCAGATTTCAAGAAGCATGAAAAAAAAAAAAAAAAAAAAAAAACGGATACGAAACAAATATGCTAAAATTTGAAATAATTACCTTGCGTGTAAGTATTATAAATTAAAAAATGCTATATTTTTTTGTTAAAATTAATTGTAAGAATTAAAATTATATTATATTACATTTACAGGGGCCATCCACGATTTATATATACCGTATTGGTTTTTTTTTTTTTTTTCCATACATTGTTAAAACGTACAATTTAATAGTTAAACTCCGTGAGTAACATTCTCTCACCTTTATACAGAATGTAGTCTTCTTTACAATTTTATTAAACTAGAGTTTTTTTTTTTTTTTTTTTTTATTGGTTTGGTATTTCGTACGGATTTTTTCTATTTTTTTCTTTTTTAAATACTAATCTAAATTATTGTTAATTTTCCGGTTCGGTATTGTTTCCATTATTTTTAATGTATTCGTATTCATATTCGAATTCGTTTTTTAATACATTGTCGGCCGAAACGATAGTCAGTATTATAAAAGCCGCGGTATGTATACATTATGTTATTTCCATGAAAACGTAATACACTTAGGTTACATAATATATTTTCGATCAATATTTCTTTTAAGACCGTATACTCGCTGTTTATAAACGTAACAGTATCGAATTTTCGAGTCTGGGTTTTGCTGAAAGTTGTGTTCACCATATTTGCGTTTAGCATAAACAAATACATATACAAACGCTGTTGTTACGATCGCAATTAGAATTTCTTAATTATTCGCTGTTCGCTGTTAATTTCAGAAACTCAAATGCATATAATTGAACGTATTTTCCAATTAGCCAATGGGACAAATGCCCTGGCCGTGCCACCCCCACCCGGGGTTTACGGCGTTCGCGCAATATTTAAATTTTTTAATTCTCGTATACACACAGCTTATTTTATATAGGTACTTTATATATGGTATTTTATATAAGAACGCGTTGATATACTTACTGCTATTGTACACTTCCGGATATCCAATATCGAGCTTAAAGTATTACGATGCTTAACTATAATTATTTTATATACTTATAAATTGAAAGAAAATACAAAGATACAAAGAGAGAGAGAGAGAGAGAGAGAGAGAGAGATTAAAATTAGTTGAAAAATAACGTCCTCTTAGTTCTTTCGTAATAAGTTATTTGATCAAATGATAACGAACCCATTGTTAATATTTCATTATGAACGAGAAAATAATTACTCGTTTGAAAACGATTAAAAATTTAAATCGGAAAATCTCACTACTGAGCGGGTCGCCCGCCCCCCTTTCCCCACAAAAATAAGATATAAATATCACGACACGTTTTTTTTTTTTTTTTTTTTTACTTCCTTATACCGATCGTTTATTTACAGGATTTTTATTTACATGAGAATAAAAATGTGTAGTTAAATAATACAATTAGAATGTCCACGGCATATAATATTTATGATAGATAATTATATTTTGATTTATTTATGTTTTTATAATCGCTATACCGTCTGAATTTATTATCGTTGTCGATTGATAATTGCGAAATTGTCTTCCGTAGTCATAACCCCGTGGTCGATTTGTATAGGTAAGTCGCGTGGTTTTATAGAGGGTGACCCATCGATATCTTCGCGGTATCTCCTGCGCAATGAAAATAATCGAGTTCTGTTGGGTTTTTTACACGATTCGCGGGGATAAAGACTCCAAGTTTTCATATTATTTTCGTTTACGTTTTGGTAAACAATTTTAAAATAAATAACTTTTTATTATATTGTTTTCGAAAAAAAATCGAAGATAGCAATTTTATAGAGTTTTTATTCTCTTGGACATTTTGACGTTTAAACCGTTTTATTTGCATAGACTCTCGTGATTTTTACTCAGTTTTCTTTATCGAAACACTATATTATGTTAAATACACTATTATTCTGTAAACTAGAAAAATAAAAAAACGATTATAATAACTCACGAGGTTAACGAAAATAAAAAGTCGAAACGTCACAATGTTCAGAAGATATTACACAAACTCAATAGAATAACAATAACTGTGTTTCGAAAAATAATAAAATAAAAATGTATTTCTTTTTACCAAAACGGAAAAATATAATCGAAATTTAAATGTCTGTAGTCCTTATTCCCGTGACATGTATAAAAAACACATTTCTATTATTTTTGTTATCCCAGGAGATATCCATTTGGCGTATTTAGAGTGAGGGACAAGCGGGTCGATTGCTCCGGGCAGCTCTTTTTTGGGAGCAATAAACTTTGGCAAGCAATATAGTGGCGGGCAGAATTTCAGCCATGTTGTGTACATTTGAAAAAAAAAAAAAAGTTTCCTTATAATATTTTTTTAGAATTAACTTATCGAATCGACTTTATTTTATCAAAATCGATATGTTATCACGGCACTAATAAACGCGCGTGCTGCGTACACCATATAATAATTTTATTTACTACGTCGTGTTATAACGTTTGGTATTTATTTGTATTACTCTTAAATAAATATATTAATTACACGCGAATTGCGAATATTTAAAATGATATAATTCGCGGGCACTTCTCGTACTACTTTACAGCACGTACAGTTAGAAACATCGTCCTGCATGCAACCTCGACAATGCAACTCATGCAACACTCACCGGTGCTCGGTGGTGTGATTTATTTAAAGTAGAACTATACAATATACAGTGTATTTCAAAAAATTATATTCGTTGTAAAATTTGAATAATCCGGTTAGGAAAACCTTCACAAGATAGTCGATTACGTTAAGTTTTAGGTATAATATTTGCAAATGTACCTTCAATGCGACCTCACTTACTTTACCTGACATGAAGCATGTCGACTGTAATCAAGTTGAATGCCGTCTGGAATGCGATTTTTCAATTCATCAAGATCTTTTGGAAGGGAAAGTACATAAACGTTGCTTATTATATAACCCCAAAGAAAAAAAATCACAGATTGTAAGGTCCGGCCAAGAACCAAATTGTAGCGTCTTCGGCACAGTTACAGCGACCGATCCGTCGCTGTGGTAGCTGATCGTTAAGAAATTTGTACGGTTTATATCGATGCACGACCAACTGATTTCTGCGGACTTCTTACGGAACTTTGTCGAATTTCTTAAACGTTTCCACTCGAAGTTCTTGGTCGACCCGATGACTTCCCTTTACATAAGCAATCGGTTTTATGCCGTCTTCGAATACTTTGGGGCCATCGGAGGTTCAATGTTAAACTTCCGTCGGAAATTACGCTGTGCGGTTATAACAGATCCGCACATTTTTATTTTTTTTTTTTTTTTTTACCGCACAATATGAAAACCGAGGGAGACCGCGGTAGGGGCGCACGAAGAAAACGTGTACCCGAGCCGGCAAAATCCCAAATGCGGCACCGGAGACGCCGCGACGACGGGCGATATGTCCTGCGATACCCCGCGTACAGGCGCGATATTAAATCGTTTTTCGGCCCGGTGTCCGTGTACCGTGTACAGGTATATCGCGAAACTGTTTCCGTAGGCCGTTTGTGCGCAATCCGGAAATTTAATATATAACCCCCCCCAAAAAAAATCACAGATTGTACGGAACGGTGAACGGAGAGGCTATGAACGAAATTGTAGCGTCTTCGGCACTGTTACAGCGACCGATCTGCCGCCGTAGTAACTGATCGTTAAGAAATTTGTACGGTCTATATATCCCAGACTTGTCCGCAAAACTGTTGTCTGTGGAATAAGCAAGTTCTCTGGACGCACGACCAGGTGTCCGTGTACCGTGTACGTTGGCGTGTACAGGTATAACGCCAAACCGTTTCCGTAGGCCGTTTGTGCGCAATCCGGCATTTGATATGCAGAAACGAAAACGGGCCTGGCGCGCGCGAAACGCCATACGTTATTCATATATTGTTATTTATAGGCGCGCAAATGCGTCTTGTGTGCCTGTGTTCGGCCATTCCCAGCGTATTATATCGCTCGCCGTCGCACAATATATAATTTAGTTGCGTACACGCGACACGTGTATAATATATGTGGGCGCTCGCAAATGGTAATAATTGAATTGCAAATTTCCAAAAGGGGCCCGGCCGTCGCGAATTTCGTCAAAAGCGTGCTTTTCCGCTATCGGAACACGAGCGTGACGGCCTGGGGGAGACCGTATCGATGTAAGCGTACCGTTTTTACTACGGTGTGTGTGTGTGTTTTTTTCTGTCTGAAAAAAAATGTAAATAGACTTTTTTACCAGAAAACTTTTTACGAACGACAATACGACGGGGAGAGCTTTTTTCCCGTTTCATTTCGGATCTATAAGCGCGCTGCGAGTGCTTTTGCGGCGGGTAATTTATTTACATTTTTCCGTGTAGTTTCCCGAATAACTTTCAGGGGCGCTGCAAGAACGGGAATATTTACGCAAAAAACAATTTTTTTGTTATTTTGTTGGAATTCGGATTAAAAAAAAAAAAAAAAATCATCGTAATTTTTTAAAACATTCATTTTTGTTTTTTTTTTTTTTTATTTAGCTTATTCAGCTCGTTCGGCGATTGGAGTGGCAGCATTTTATAGAGGCGTGAAAATTGCCACTCGGCGAAAAAAAGAAGAAAAAATGTATAAACTTTTTTTTTTTGTGTTTTTGAAACGACAGTGAGCTCTGTCAGAGAGTTTTTTTTATTTCGATATCTTATTTATGCCCACGGTTTTATAAACTTTTTTTTTTTTTAATATCCACATAAAAAATTAACGTTCAATAGTTTATTTTTTCTAGGGTTTTTATTGTGAAGAAAAAAAAATAAAAAATCCCCGAGAGAACACAGTTAATAAAATAAACCGCTTAAAATTATCAACACATTTCTGGGTCAGCTACAAATCGGAATCATCCTGACAAGTTCCGAAATAAAATTGATCGAAACGTGATTTACATCGCGTATGTTGAAACGTTTCACTCGAAAACGTGGCCTTTTCAATGATAAATAAAAATAATTAACACGACGCCGTTTTATCTCCGGCTAAATTGGATATTTAATTCACAATATGTTTCTCTGTGGTTTTTTTTTTTTTTTTTTAAATTTTTTTTATGGCTGTTTTCCGTATCGTTCGGCGTCGAAAATTCTAACGATATTTATACGTATATTATTACCATCTATACGTATATTATACCTTTTAGATTCTGAACAGTGACCGTATACAGGGCGGAAAGTATTGATTTTATTACTACTACCTATATAATATATGATGTGCACTTTGCCCCCCTCCCCTATCTCGTCTGCGGACGATTTTCCGACCAGACTTTTCGTCCCTATCGGAAACTTTATAAGAACTTTTCCCGTAACGTTATGGATATAAGTCGGCGGATCGACAATGGGTATTGTTTTTTTTTTTTTTTTTTTTTTTTTTTTTATATTCCATTTATAGTTTTCTAAATAACGGGAAGCAGCCTAGGTAAAAAAACAAAAAAACCATGAATATTTATCGGTTTCTGTTATTAGCTTATAACTTTTGTTGTAATTCCGTTATAAACGATCGAATAATCCGAAACAAAGGACATGATCGTAATGCGTTGGTAGACCGCGGTAAAATGTTCAAAATATTCCGGCGTTTTTAAGTATTTATTTTTTTATAGGCTTAACCTGGTTGTCCGGTTACTCCGGAACATTTGATCAAATTTGTTCGTATTCCGGCAACAGTATCGAATCGTAAAATATTGGTGGTGAAATTCGTTCGGTTCAAAATAAACGCTCAGTAAAATCCGAAACGGAAAAGCGCGGTGAACAGTGCGTTTTTTTTTTTTGATGGCGAATAAAAACACCATATTATACTCAGTCGGGAAACAGTAACGAAACATATTTTTACCGAACATTTGGGCCGAGAAATATATCGACTCGGTCGCACACAATAATAATACATTTCGAACGCGATTGTTTGCCGGTGGCTATGCCGGCGCTGCTAGTGTGTTACGACGCATATGAATAAAATTGTCTAGGGGGCGGGGGGGGGGGAAATTATTCTTTGTAGAAATCAACGCGGTTATTGCGTAACACGGCCGTGACAGTTTATGGAAATTAAAAAAAAAAAAAAACCTATCCGATTATTATTATTATTATTATTATTATTAACACGCACACGCGGAATGCGGACTGCTGCAGTGAACTTTTGATTTTCCCCTATGCGTATTTCCCCGGGTGCACGCGGCACGGTATTTCAGAACTACGGGGTGGTGGGCGACCGTTTATAAATTATACCGACACGATACGGTACCGCTATATCGACAAACACGAACCGAAAATTAAAACAAACTGGACGACGATGAATAACAACACTGTTATGGACTTACCTAACCCCTGACCTAACGCACGCGAATTAGTAAAAAAAACTATGAGTATCTACACTACATACAGATACATCGGTACATGCATATGTCTTGTTTCTACTGAATATAGTTGACATAAGAATGTCGATGTCAATTTGGTATTAGACACGAGGAGACGAGGATTAAACAACTGTAGGTAACTTTTTTTAACACGTGTAAAAAAATAAACGAGTTTCAAAGACAGGAATTATTTATTTATTTTTCGCAGACAGCAATTATTTTTATTGAGCATACATTTTTTCTAAATTTTTAAATGGAAAACGCGGTGACACTAACCGTTCAGAGATAGGATCGAGAGGCGGTAAATCAGACGGTAATGGAGGATAACAAAAACCGTTAACCGTAGCAAACCGGGGAACTTTGATACCGAGCAGAGTTTTACAACAAGTATTGCACACGATCGTATTATGAGAATCCGAGTCTGGGTATTTTTCGAGCAAAAAATCTACGGCTTTCTGGGGAACGTGCTTCATATGTTTCTCGAACCAAAAGCGATCGCAAACAGCGCAGGAAACACCGGATTTGTTTTGGATAAAACGAAAATTGAAAATTCGTTATCAGCGACGGGAAATTCGTCAATACCAGACATTTCGCGGCGGTTCGGTTATCGGAATGACGATTTCGAGCTTGTTCTTTAAACGAGCGTCGCGGTAACACTAGGTGTCGGTGTCGGACAAATTAACAGAATGACCCCCAGCCATAAGACATATACATGTCAAAAAATCATACTACGACTATATTTTAATATTAAGTAAATTACAGAAGTAATAGAATAAACGAAAGTTGGGCCGAACGCACTGCCGAATATACCCGACTAACTGTTTCCCGACAACGAACGACCCTGTCGTACGATTTCTGTAGATCGTCTGCATTATATTACAACGTAATAAAATCAGGGGCTTGATAACAATTACGAATTCTCAAACACCGACAACCGTTCGACGCCACACGAATACCGTTAATTATTATCGTCGGGACGGTGTTTTTTTTCAAATCAAAATCGAATCGGTCTCAAATTTCGTTTTGTGTAATTGATAATTCAAATGCGTTTCCGACAGACAATTGTGTCTGGTTGGTGACGGTTTTATGTTGGACGGGGAATTTTAGCAAGGGGTATAATTTTTTTTTAATTTTTCTTCTAGTTTTCGGAATAATTGAGGGGAGGAAACGTCAAAAAAAAGTTAGATAACTCGCGCAATAACGGTTTGTGTTGTTTTCGATTATAATATATTGCTATGATTCGGATTATAATAAAAAAAAAAAAATCGAATTTCTAATCCAATACTTGTACAGGGTCCGGCAGATAAACGAGATGATTTCAATATTTAATTACTATTTAAAGAATAAAAGTTATGACGTTTGATGTACAATACAAAAAATAAATAAAACTATAGCATTCCAATGCGTTCTTGTAGTCGGTACCGGGAGTTTTGCACGACCTCTCGGCGGCATTTTGACGGGAATTGCTTCAATGTCGTTTGAGGGCTTGGATAGTTCTCGGTGTATTGGTCTCAACAAACACTTTTGATTTGAAGAATCCCCACAAGAGAAGCCGGGAAAGCGAGAGGGCTATGGGATATCCTCGTCCCGTGGACAAAGCGTTCGCAGCGTTCATCGAAGTCCTTGCAGTGTGGCCCGTTGCCCCAGCACGCTGTAAAAGCGTGTGTTCGTTCGCAGGGAAAAGGGCCAATCGTGGCGTAAAAAAAGTATCACTCAGAATTGACGATTACCGCATTTTCGGCTTTTTTTTTTTTAAAAAAAAAAAAAAAAAATTCGTTTTACGTATGGTTCCTCCGGTCAAATGTGTTTGAAGCCAATCCGCCGAGAACTATCCGAGTCCTCGAACACTGTTTAGGGGCGCGGTTTAAATCTCTCTGTGAAAAAATGTCTCCGATTATTTGTTTTGGTTTTGTTTGTTTTAAGATTATGTTTATTTGGTTAAACCGATAAAAAAAACCAACATCCAATTGCCGGTGAGGAATATCAAACATTTTCACGCCGTGTTCCTCGGGATCGGCCGGAACGTCGCCGTCTGCCCCGGGGGAGCGATGGATCAAAAAGATTTTCGTTTACGCCGCCGCCGCCTGGTCGAATTTTTTACTCGTCGTAAAAAAACATCGCCGCCGCCGCCAGTACGACGTTTCCCTGCCGGCCTATAAATAGGCTGCCCCCTGCGGTATTTATTTCGTTATTATTACTATTTACTACTGTCCCGGAGTAATATATTATTGTACACTAGTGGTGCATAAAACGGTGTTTTTTTTTTAGACATTCTAAATCGAACGTGTACGATTCGACTAAAGATTTAAAGATTCGTGTGGCGGCGGTGGGAGGAGGGGAGGCGCGCGATTTCTCCGGTTGTACATATTTTAGCGATACCCACGCGTTTATCGAGTCGCTCCGAGGAAATCACTGTCGTACGGCCTGTAATGTTATAATAATAACCAGCCAGTCGATGAAAATACACGACGGGTTTAGTAGGAAAAAAAAAAAAATAGAAAAAAACCCACGAAAATTCGGTCTACGACCGTCGGACTCGAGCCCGAACGACATATTTTACTGTACGTGACACCGCGTTAAGAGGACGTGACGCCCCTCGTGATTCAGTAGAGTCGCCAAAATTGCACAGCACATTAAGAGGGTTTAGAAACGATTGGATTTGTCGTGCACTCGAACCGACGGGCAAAAGAAAAATAAACGTACATCTAGAATAGTAGGAAATAATAATTTTTTAGCCGATTCTCTATATTTTGCAGGAAACACTTTTTCATATTTTTTTTCGTTTCGTTGACCCTTTAGAGTACACGTTCGCTTTGAGAAATTAAATAAATCGTACTCCTAGAAAAATGTTGTTTTTTTTTTTTTTTTTTAATCTTTTACTTTTGTCAATTTTCATTGTCACGTAAGTAGAAAAATATTTTCGAACGCGCATCCGATGACTTGTTGTTCGTACTATAGAATCGTAATCGGTACAAGACTGAAACCGACGAGATTAGAAACTGACTAAATTTTGCCCGTTAAACAATAGCCGTCTTAAGAAGAACGTTTCTCGTCGTACCGTGCCCGGTTTTTCTTTCGATAGCACTACCCAATAGTACGTATGGTAAAATTACCAAAAAACGACCGAACGTTTTCAAACCGATTAAATTGCGTTTATGTTTGTCAGAAAAATAGACGACGCGGCACGGCCACAGTTCTTCGTGAAATTTTAGTAGTTCCACTACTGGGTTTTTCGTATACGTTTTATTTGGTATCGCGATTATACAAAAAAAAAAAAAAAAAAAATACTTGTGCTAACGATTCGATAGCGAATTTGAGTTGATAAATGACGTGTTTTTTCTTTTTTTTTTTTTTTATCAAAAAACTCTGCGCGAAATCGCCTATTCGCCAATCGCTTAATTACAGGCGTCACGTTTTCCGGTTTTCTTGGTGTTCGTTCGTTGGTTTTATGCGAATAACATGTTTCCGGCGCCTTCCGCGGAAATACGCGAAAATTTGACACAAAGTTTTCGAACACGAAAATCGTTTTATCTCGGCGGCGCGGCGCGGGTTTACCGCAATACGGCCTGCGATGGAAATTAAAGAACACGACATTAATCTGAAGAACGAAGACGGATTTATACGACACGGTGGCCGTTGGCGCAATCTAGAGCCACAGAAATTGTAGGGACGCCGGGCATGCATGTAATGGTCGCAGACCCCGTGATGTCTACCCGCCAGATGCTTTCCTCTGATGAGTAATAACTATACAGTCGAGTCGTGATAACTCCAAGTTGAAAGGGCGAAAAAATTCACCTCGAGATATGTATTATTCGAGATACCTAACTCGAATTTATCAATATAAAATAAATACTTCGAGTTACCTATGTAATGAAATATAATTTTAAAATTTTACGATAAAAACGTTATGACAAATATAATACATATTTATGTCTATACATAAATGCTATAGAAAAACTAAATGTGCATTATTTATGAGATACAGTAGAAAAATAATTTGTTATTAATTTTTGGTTTTTTGGCTGTTTATTGACAAAATCTTCTAATTTGCCTACGGATTCGAAAATAGAAGTATCCACGCCTTCGGCAGATTCGGCAGATATTAAAATATACTTCGACTAAGCTATTCATCACAATTTTATATTCGAGTTATACAAGACTCGATATAATACATTGAGTGTTATTATAATTTCTAGGGGAATTGAAAAAAAATCGAGTTGTCGAGTTCTTCGAGTTATCGCGACTCGACTGTATATTAAAAAAAAAAACACACACAATAATATTTTTATATAAAATAACAGTAACTCGTTGTATGTACGGCCGTTTTTAAGGACAGATAGCGCAAATAGGCGTACGTAGGTCTGTGTCGCTGCACCGCACCGGTATAATACTCATATTTTTGATAAAAAAAAAAAAAAAAAAAAAAAGTCACATTAAAGAGGAAAAAAATACCAACACCAGGACCGGAAAAAACGATAGTTTTTGGTTTTTTTTTTTTTTTTTTTTAAAGACTGTGCTGGGGGGGGGGTTAAACACCCCCGAGCATTCCCGCGAGCCGGCGAGTTGCGTCTATGCGACGGCGGTACACGGACACCTCGAAATACGAATCGGCCGATCAGAAACGACCCGGTGCCGGAATTGACCCCTAGAACGCGTTTACTCTTCCCGGTCGCTACTATTATTATTATTATTATTATTATTATTATATTCGGCAGCCCGCACATTAAATAATACTAATAATACTTAAAACACTAATAATAATAATAATAATAATATCGTTATGTATATACACGGCCGGCCGGATATCGCCACCGAATTCGTCCTGCCAGACCCGTCGTATATTATACATTGCGCTACATCAAATACCGTGTAATAAATTACACTGGCGAGCCCATCGTGTCGCGGTGAACATTTTACCGGTATCTTTGACGTTTATTGCGTATACGGCGCGCGTTGTTTATCGGAAAAATTCCCATTGTCCCGAATCGTAAACCCGGTTCAAATTGGTTACGGTAGGAAGAAAATGAAAAAAAAAAAAAAAAAACCGTATGTTTTCAGAGCGAATCGCCTAACAAATTCCCCTAATCGAATATTATTTCCGAAATGTATTCAAAATAACATTCGAATACGGACAAACCATTAAAATACATTTACTTGAATACGTTTATTGGAATACATGACGAGACTGTGTCGGCGTACCGAAACCGCCAACGGGGTAGATCGGGATTTTCATTTTTTTTTTTTTTTTCCGTTTTCGATTCTGAACGGATTCGTTGTGGTTTTTCTAATATTTCGGCAAAATGGGAAAATGTACCTTGGGTTTTCGTTGTTTTTCGATTTTCCCTACTCGGTTTTGAAACAAAGACATAGTATTAATATTAGCCGTTTCCAAGGGTGGACAAATTTTCAAAACATTCCGGCCATTTTTAAACTATTAATGGACGTTTTAAGTTTTCGAGCTTTTGTGAATAAAATCGGGTCGGTCGACCAGAAATGCACGAAGGTTTGACCGCAGTGTAATAATTATGTGTTCAAAGTGTAAATTTTGATGAAAACCGCACGAATTAGGGCATTTCAAAACATGAACTTCGCTCAGAATCGTTGTTTTTTTTTTTTTTTTGCTCGTTTCGTGATATTACTGATATTATGATCCATTGTCGCGACCCCACACCATTACCAATATATATTTATATGAAATCTCCGCGCGTCAATACGATGATAACGCGTTTCTCGGCACAATTGGTATTTACTATTTTCGCCGTGGAATCCAATTAACACCGGAGGAGAAATGTGTATATTTGATCGTTTATTTGAATAATCTCAATTATCGAAAAGCATATTTCCTCGGGCGGCGAGTTCGCACCACGCCCTCCGGGAGTCCCCGGATAATCGTACAAAGACGTTTTATATTACACTGCAAAATACCTCCGTGGAACGATTCGTTCGAGTATAGTGTGCGTTAACGACTCGGCATATACGATGGATAATACGAGTTAAAATATACAGGGCGATCGGACTAAACGTGTGAGACTGCTCAGTAAGATTTATGGATGTCATATCGAAAAAATAGTATCGATACTTTTACTCGGCGTCGATACGTTCCGAATATCAAAATAGAATTGTCGATATTTACTCGTGAGTCGGTAGAAAAACACAAACGAAAACCGTAAAAAAAAAAAAAAAAAAAAACTAAAAAGTCTCGGTCACGACGATTTCGAACATAGATATTTCAACTGTATTTCATTATTATATATATATATATATATATATATATATTTTTTTTTTTTATATTACAATTTGTTTTGTTTTAATAAATATCAAATCTAACGTAATAGCATTATAATAATAATAATAATTATACCAACAATATAAAAGCAATAGACGCCCGGCCTTAGAATATTATAACGGCGACGTAGTTTTATTATTATTAAAAAATAATTTATATTGGATTGTAGTAAAATATCTGAACAGCGTATATCGATATTAAATGGTACTAATACTGTAGGAAAGTATCGATACTTGACTACTCATATCGACAGTATTAACCTAATTTTCGAGGGCGAAACCGTCATCATTTCCATATTTTTTTATTTTTTTGAACGGACGAACAGTGGTTCCCGGACACTTTCCTCCTGTCCCGAAAACGACAAACTCAAAAACGGATACGTTTGTGGGATTTTTAATAAACGGGTTGCCGTGAGAACCGATCGCGGACAAAACGTATCGGTAACGGTGAAAATCGTCGCACGGGTAAAATAATCCGTAAAAAGTCATAAACCGTCCGAGATAACGAGATAATGTCTTGCGTTTTGTCGATCGATCTGTATACTGTATACATATATATTTACAAGAGCGTCTCGGCCATTTAGCGTAATTGCTTTTTTTTTTTTTTTCGCGAACATATCGTCATCGTCATCGTCATTGTCGTCATCATCGTCATCATCGTCATCATTATCATCGTCGTCGTCGTCGTCGTCGTCGTCGTCGTCGTCGCGGTTTGGCAGTTTGAAAAATGCGTATTTCCGGCGAAACGATACACACACACACACACACACACAACATTATATAATATAATAAAAACGATAAAACTTTCCTCTTCTGTAGATTTCGGCTACTTAAACCCGGTATATTCGCTAATAGCACATTTATATATATATATACGCACACACCTACTTATAGCTATCGTCGGATTTTTCAAATTAAATATATATATATATACACGAGTTAAATAATCGTACTAATACGCGCGTACTTAATATATTATGTATTATTTGCGCCGTTTCTGTTATTTTCCCCCGTCTTTTTCCATTTTCTTCGTGTCTCGAGAACGCGAGATGTTCAACATTACAGATAATTAAACCACCACTCGTTCGTACACTTTTATATTTTTATTACCAACGTAATAATTTTATATCCACGTAACCACCAATAATAATTTACCTTTTTTTTTTTTTTTCAATTTTCGTTTATTCTTATCTTTATATAATATGATTATTTTTTTTTTTTCGTCTGTACCCCCCCCCCCTGCCGAATTAGATATTTCTAAATACAACGCCCCCCCCCACACACACTGTCGTAGTATCGAAGTTTTTTTTTAAACGAAACGAATAATCATAAACAAAGCTCGGCTGTAACTGGTTAAAAAGTTAAAAATTAATCTATATGTTACGTTTTTTTTTTTTTTTTTTTTATTAACTCTTAACATAACTAGTTGAAAAAAAAAATAGAATGTTAGAAAAAAATCTCGGTTAATAAATCGGTTAATCTTTTTAATAAATAGTATTCATTTGACTTGGTTAGTTTATTGATATCATCATTTGCATAATAAAAGTTATTTACGAAATCGTTGTAAAATAAAAAAAAAAAAAAATTAAAACTGTGTACACTCTGGTATGTTTCATTTATTTTTCGACGAAAATTGCGTATTTGAACTTTAATACCATTAATACACAACAAGACGGGCATGCGACCTATGGAAGAATACCCACGCACGAGTCTTGTTCAGTAAGTTTATCAAAGTCTGAATATTATAGTACAAAATACGTCTATATGAGTGTGGCAGAGAGTAATTTAAAAAAGAAAAAGTACCTCGACTTCAGTTATTATTTTCCTGAAAATGTTAAATTTAATCTAAGTTACGGAAGTTCATTTTTCTTTTAGGATAACTTGACTTGAACTAGTTAAAAAAATAATAATAATAATAAATAACTATGTACTCTGGTATGTTTTTTGCGTTCACTTTTCCACGAAAATTGCGTATTTCAACTTGAATATCATTAATACATAACAAGACGGGCATGCGACCTATGGAAGAATACCCACGCACGAGTCATGTTTAGTAAGTTTATCAAAGTCTGAATATTATAGTACAAAATACGTTTATTACGTGTGTGGCAGAGAGTAATTTAGAAAAAAAAAAAAAGTAACTCAACTGTAAATGTTTAATTCAATCTAGGTTACGGGAATTCATTTTTTTTTTTTTTCTTTTGGGATAACTTGACTTGGACTAGTTAAGAAAAAAAAATATTAACTCGCCCGGCATTGATCGTGGCTTATATATAAATATATTATGGAAATCTATCGAATGCATTTGCATAATATCGTTTTGAAAAATCCCTCGGGCTGTGTCGGTATATTATACAACAAAATAATAATAATAATAATAATAATAATACATGAAACGTACGATATTATAATACGCTCGTATTAAATTTGTTTATCTACTCCCCGGACTAGTTTTCGTTGTTGCAATTTCGCAAAAATTATCTTTTGAAAAACTTTCCGTTGCGCACTACACTGTTATCGCGTATAGTTAGTCTCAACCGCTGAAAGTTTAACGATAAAGTTTACAACAATATAATAATAATAATAATAATAATAATAGTAATAGTAATAATAATACTTCCGAACTGCCAGCGCTAAAATATACCCGCTTCGACATCGTATAATTATTATATTTTACACGCAGGAGAAAGAGCGGTTTTATTGTTCGTTAAAGCGGAAAATCACAACGCATTGTTATATTACCAGTGTGTTTCGCCGGCAAGGGTAACACGAAATAGTTTAGCCCGGCTCCGATTGAAAAAGGGATTTTTATTTTATTTTTTTTTTTTTTACCGAAATATATACGCGTATATTTGAACAATTTTCAAAAATTACCCGGTGCCGACACAGGCTTGCCCCGACGTCCGGTGTAATTGACGAATTTTATGGCGATTATTATAAGCTTTTTTTAATTTTTTTTTTATTTTAAATAAACAATCTATACACAAAATGCACAATAAGCTTATACGATAAGGGTGGATGTTGACATGAAGGGTTTGATTAAGCAGTCACCCATTAGCAACTCTTAGCTTGATTCATTTTGGTATTTTTTATTTTTATTATTATTATTAGGGATTTGGATTTATTTGTAATAGGTCACGACACCACTGTCTTTTTAATCTACGAAGAGGATTTCCTGGTAGTGTTTGGATAGATAGATTGTTTATGAGAGGATTTTGGTGGTTATGGAGCCGTTTATGGAAGCGCATATAAAAGAAGCGTGCTTCCTCGTCGACCGTTTTCATTTTCAGGTCATTAAGTAGCGTTAGGTTGGAGATATATGGTGGAGCATTAGATAGGCGTCGGAGCGCTATATTTTGGAACGCTTGAATTTTATTTTTGTTGGATTTTTTTTGCCGAGCCCCAGAGCTCTAGATTATAAGTTAAAAAAAAAAAAAATAAAAAATAGTACGTATGTATATAAAAATATACTAGGGGGTTTATTCGGTTTTCAAAAGTACGTATATTATAATATATTTGTTCGCGAATTATAACAATTTTCGTATTATTTTTAAAAAAAAATAAAAGAAAAAAGTGACCGAGTGGAAATAAGTGTGCGGTGCCAAAAACTTACTTTACTCTTCTCAAATAGAAATACCTATTATTAGACTCGATTAGTCCTGGAAAAGTAAAAAAAAAAATATATAATTCTTTTCGTTATTTTCCAAACAATTTTCAATAAAATTACGCGTGCACAATAACGTACGGTTAAAATTTGTTGAAAAATCGAGAATAAATCGTAAATATATATTTTTTTTTTAATCGACTTATTAAAATGGCTCGGGTCATTATTTTTAGGATACAAAAAAAAAAAAAAAAAAAAACAATTGAAATCGATGAAAAAGTTGTACGGAAAAATGCGAGTTTCATCGTCGCGAGAATTAACGTTTTGAAATTCAAAACGTGTATTTCGGTGTACACCCCCGCCGCCTTCCTAAATTTCAGTTTGTCCGCCAGAAATGATTTGCGTTTTAAATTAAAACGCACGAATTGAAATACGATTAAACGAAATGTTAAATTCCGTTCACGAAATACAATCAAAACGTTATATATTTGCGACCGTGATTATTGCGCATTAATTTAATATAACCCGATTACAATAAATTACTACCGGTGCAATATTATCGCGAACGCGTTGCATAAAAAAATGTTGCCAATTGAAATACGTTTCGATATTGGACAAGTACAAATTATATTGTAGGTACTGATGATGATGATGATGATGATGATGATGATGATGATGATGATGATGGTGATGATGATGGTGATGATGATGATGACGACGACGATGGGCGTTTAAAAACGCCTCGTTTTAAATGTTTTATTTCGTTCGTTGGATATTTGTTTTTTTTAGTGTAAAATAAATTATATATAATATTACGCGTAACGTATTGTTTTCGATTTGTTCTCGCGCTTAATTTTTAAAGCTTTAATAATCCGGACGAGAAGTCCTCAGGAAAGGACAAAGTGAACATCTCGCGATATCTCGACCGGCCGAAGTGTACTTCGCAACTGACGTGGACAAATGTCGTAAACTAAAAATATTATCGATTCTTTAATGTGTTTTTTTAATTTTGATAAGTCGAATATGACTTTGGCCATTCCTTACCCGAGGTCCAGACACATGCAGTTTTTTCGGAACAGTTCGATTATTACGGGGGTGTTGCCGAGTGAAAAATCAACTGTTCGTAGTGTTTTCACAAAGTGAAAAAGTTTTGAAACAAAATATCGTTTTAAACTGTGTAGTCGGCTACTCGCCTGTACGGCCGTGGGCGGGTTTAAGCGGTCGGTTGAGGGGGAAGCGAAGAGGGAAATCAATATTGTTATAATATTATTGGATGATTTTTCATAAGTTAAAAAAAAAAAAAAAACTTAAAAATTAATATCGTTGGAATACGATTTTTTTTATACATATATATAAATATATTTTTTTCTAAACAAACGGTTACTTTTATGTATACGTGTGCGTTATAAAATAATTGATTTATTACTACCACGTCTACGAGTTATTTCGCAATGAAAAATAAAAAAAAAGTATCGAGTAATATGGTTTTTTTTTTTTTATATAATATATTTTTAAAGAGGTTTCGGATCATAACCGACACCCGCAATACATAATATATATCGTTACCGCGAAACGAATAAAATAGATTAGAAAAAAAAAATGTGATTAAAATTGTCGATAGATATACAACTAGTCAAATTCGCCCGTAGTCAGTACACCCTAAGTTAGTGAGTGAAAAAAAAACCCCTGTGTACGGCGACCGTGGTTATAAAAATGAAATTTATATATTTGAATTAACATCATTTTCTGATAAAACTCGAGTCTGAAAACGACGACGACGATTTTTCTAAAATAAAATAATAATATTATTAAATTCGAGCGAACGATTTCGAAGTACGAGAACTGTTTTTTTTATTTTTTTTTATTTTAGATACACCGTCGACCGGGTATAGATAAATTCTCACGTTGCCGTTGCGATATACAGTAGACCCCAGCTGTTACCCATTCTTTTTGGACGGTCGGTGTCTTTTTTTTTTTTTTTTTTTTAGATAGAATTCAGCCGCGGTGCCCACCTGTGAAAACCCCGAAAAAGTTTGCACTATAAACGCTTATAAGAAAAATTACCCACATAACGTCGGGAACATTTTTTTTTTTTTTTTGTTACTATTCGGTACAACTTATGATGAACCTTTTCGGGTCAAATTGTTGCGCATTTTTATGGGACCAAAATAGTTTACCTATTCACATCAAAACCACAATAAACTAGAAAATGTCAAACATCTATAGATAACCTAAAAATATGTTGAAAACTGCACCGGGCCTAGAGGAGTGCTAATATAATTATTAAGTGAACGCCTCGAAATTATTCATTACTGAATTAAAACAAAAATACCGAATCGAAATTAATAAAAACAGCTAATGCTTTAGCTGTGTTTCTTTCGGGTTTTCCTCCGTTTTAAAGAAAAGTGTAAGAAAAAAAAATCGACGATTGGCCTCCTATTCGAAAAATAGTTCGCCAGAAACTACCTCTGACGATGTGGACGATTGAAGCGAGATATCTGGTCGAAAAGTTAATTGCGGACCGAAGAAAAACCGCGGTGCACAGTTTGGTAACCGCCGACAATACGAAATTCAGGGGACCGAGATGAAAAATCGATTTATAGAAGTTTTCGATTTAGCGAGAGTTCGAATTATCCAGGAACAAAATAAATAATTCGAATTAAAGAGAGTTTCTGAACGTTTCTGTTGCTCCGTACACGTACACACGTACGTATTTATGATTTAATTTACTCCGGCGTTTATTATTTACCGTATTATTTATTTATTGCGGGCGAATATTGACTATTTTAAATAAATTCATTTTGAAAAATCCGGTATTTCGGTGGCGATAAACCGTTATAAAATAAATTTAAGAAAAATACAATCGGTGTCGTATTTGTCCGAATTGCATACGTACGCATGTTCTTGCTGGATACGCGCGCGCAAGTTGATCTACGCCTGTAATTTATTCGATAAAATCGAATTATAGAGGTTCCGGCGCGAAAATAATCGAATTATAGCCACCGTCTCGCATTGAATTATTGTCGATTCGCACCGAAATGCGTGTATTCTATTCGGATTATAGAGGTTTCCCGTAGCGTTTATATCTAATCGTTGTGATTAGATGTCTACCGTGATGCAAACGGATTCATAATTAATAATACGCGCATTACAGCCGGCTGTCAGAAGTGTTATACAATACTAGTCGAAAACTTTATATATATATAATATACAGCATGTTCGCGGTACCGTTCAATATTTTCGCCGGACGATCTTGGATTGAAATGATTTGGGCCGATATTGGGCAGTACCGAAATACAACTTACTTTTTTTTTTTTTCTTTTATAAACAACTTTCGTATAAAACGTTTTTTTTTTTTTTTTTTTATATTTTTCTAATTACAAAAGCGGCAATGTTACAGCGTGTGGAAATTGAATGTTTACGAACAATTTGTTTATAACGTAATTTTAAAAATAATCATTTTACAATCCGGCGACCGGCGATATTTATTAGTTTTACTGTTTGTGCGATTTGAAAAAACAAAATCACTAGTGGCGCGTACAAATTTGAACGAAGATCAAATGGAAACAAGCAACATTTGTTGAGACGTTTGGAAAATCAAGGTGTGTACACCGTGAGCAATTTATTAGATGACGATTGTAAATAAATCTAAAACCGTTGCGTGTGTTTATTAAATAAAATCTAAACTAAACACATTCGTAATGCGTTCATTTTTATTATTTCCATTTACCTTTGATTATTTTATTTTTTTATTTTGTCTCGCGAGTATAAATTAGTAAAAAAAAAAAAATAAATAAATAATTAACTAACGAAAATTAATAATATCGGAGATAGATCGATTGTAAAACGAACGTTGTTAAAATTTCGTTGATAACGGATTGTTCGTAAATATTAAATTTCAACGTATAAATTTGCCAATTTTGTAATTTTGAAAAACTTTTTAAACGAAAATAGTTAAAAAAAAAAAAAAAAAAAATACTCTACCAGAATCCGTAGAAAAAAAATGACGTTTTAACAAAAAAAAAAAAAAGTAAGTATTCAATGCGCACACAGTTTAACAAAAGGGTTGCAAAATTTGAAATCTATCTAAAAACGTATAATCCGGTACTCTTTATCGCCTCTCTAAAACCTAATTTTAATAAAACTTTCCTAATGTCGTCCGGCTAAAGTATTAAGTGAACATTAAGTGTAATCGCGAACATTGAACACACTGAAATCATTTTAAAAAGTATTTATTTGCTATAAGTAAATATTTAAAATGAATGATTTACTATTTTTTTTTTTTTTTTTTTTTTCGTGTGTTGGTAACCTTTCACAAAATTAAATATTATTGTTCGAAAATACCAAACCGCAAGTATGTACAATGTTATTATTTGGTTTGATTAAATAAATATCCTGTTTTTTTTTTTTTTCAGTGATATTTTTTGTTATTTTTAACTTTACGTTATATTTTATTCAAATATAACAATTCCAATAATTCCATAATTCCAACTGTAAAACATTTGAACGGTCGATTTGAAAACGTTTTTTTTCCAAAAACGTTTTTGTATAATTAATTTCAATTGAATTTGTATGCCTTTAGCACACATTTTTAGATTTAAATTTGAAAAACCATACAACTACACACTTTGGCCATTTTTCAACCATCGTGCGGCACCAGAAGCGGTCGAGTCATCATTATTAAATTTAACGAAAATTACTTCCGTAAGATACTTAACAAAATTGGGGGTGGAGGGCCCGTATCCAAAATATAAAAGTTCAAAATTAAGGACTACCCTACTGTGTACAAAACAGTTATGGTTCGATAAAATGTGCACAAAAAAACCGTAAAATAAGTATAAAAATCTAAAAAAAAAAAAAAAAATGTTACTTTAAATCTGTATTATTTCTTGAAATAAGTATATTACTTCCTCGGGTCTTTAGCTAAAAAATTATAACGAGTTGTAGATAACAAAAACCATTAAAATCGCATTAATATTCCCCCCCCCCCGATTAGGCGCTTCTCGTAATTGTAATAAAGTATTTGTCGAAATATCGAACATAGGGCGGAAAAGCGCGAAAGCTGAAAAACAAGCGTTCTATTGCAAAATCTATTGTACTAACTACACGAAAATGCGCACAATCGAATTTCGCATTTGATACGGCGGTGACCAAGTAATGTCACTAAATTCGCACACTGATGTATTTATTTACCAATAAACAACAAGAGTACGGGAAACGCTAAAAGTCCCGCCGCTAATAATAACTGATCGACGATCGAAAATCAAAAATCAAATATAATTATAATGCCGTTGGGTTTCCCGGACAATAGTTGATCGCCGCGGTTTGTATTTGCCGTCGCGAACTATACGTATTAAACGCGCGTATGCCTACAATAATTGTTGTATTGATTTTTTTATTATTATTTTTTTTTTTTTAAATATATATATTGTTCGGCGAGGGGATGTTGCGACGAAGGTACACACGCGTTTACCGTGAACGAAAAATACCGCACGTCTACCGGGATGAATTCCTAATTACGGATCATCGAACCGCGATACCGCTCTTCGCGACGACGCGAACATCCGAAGAATTTGTCTGGCATTCGTATGATGCACCGCATCACGTAATTTATTTTTATTCGGTTTGTTTTATCCGGCACATTCGCCTGCCACGTCGGGCCAAACAAATCGATTTACGAAAAATGTGTTTATATTACAAATAATGCGTACCGGGAAAAAAAAACGGAACGAGACGGCGACATTATAACCGACCCCTACGATCGTATCGTATTTATTCGTCGTATATCGTGTAAATTGACGTAACACGACGTATTCGTAATATTATTCCGTAGTCGACACGTTTAAACGTGTACCGGGCGGTGTACGTGATACGCTCGCGGACCCAGGCTCCCCCGCCCGTACAGAATCGGGTTAAATGTGTTTTTACCAGTATCGTTTTTAACCAGTGACGGGCAAAGTACGGACCGCGAAAGTATTTAATCCGGCCCGCCCAGGGTCCATCGACATGGATAGTATATTCTGACCTTATTTACTACACGAAAGCAAGATGGTTAAGTTGTGGATATGCACTTGAACGGGTTTGGAATTTAAAAGAGGAAATACAAGATTTATTAGAGAATAAAACGGACAAATGGTCTGATTTCCAAATCGTCGAAGACAAACAAATTGGTGTACCGATATGCTTGAACACTATAACAAATTAAATAAAAAATTGCAAGGAAAGAACCAATTTATAGATGAGACTATTGGAGTTGTCTGAAATCATTTGAAACCCAGCTTTTTCTGTTTTGTAACTGCATGGCGAAGAACGATTTAACTCACTTTCTGCGTTTAAAATCCATGTCACCAGTGAGTGAGAACAAGCTAAAAGAATTCAGTAAGGCGTTGAAAAATCTTCACACGGAATTTCAAACCAGGTTTCAAGATTTTAAGAACATTCAATCATCGCTAGATGCCGTTTAATGTAGATCCGGAAAATGTATCTGCAGAATTGCAGTTGGAAATTATTGAAATGCAGTGCAGTACCCATTTAAAGCAATTGTTCTTGAATTCCACAAAACTAGATTTTTATAGAGCACTGCCGAAAGCTGAATTCCCAAAGATAATTGCTCACGCCCAGAAAATTATGGCTATGTATGCGTCGTCTTATGTGTGCGAACAGACTTTTTCGGCCATGAAATTGCGGAAAAACTCAATCAGAAATCGATTGACTGATGAACACCTTTTCTCGCTGTTGAAAGTCGCTTCGTCACAGCTGGAACCTGCTTTCGAAAATATTATGGAAAATCAAAAACAATTCCATATATCTCACATGTCTATTATATGATTTAATAAAGCTTAAACACAAAATGCATTTTTTCTATAATTCTGGCCCTCCTCTAGAATTTCTTAAACTTTGTGGCCCCCCCATTAAAAAAGTTTGCCCATCACTGTTTTTAACTATTCTTTCTTTGTCCGTCGATGGTACTGCAGGATGACAAATTTAAATGAAGCCGTGGCCATTTTCCTGTTTTAACGTGCACGACGATAATAATCGATTGAGGACGTACCTCTATTTTATCAACGTATTATGTATACAAAATGAAACCTCTAAATACCGGACACTAAATTTCGTCCGCTATTTAAAGGGAGAAATTGTATTTTTTATTTTTTTTATCAAATTTCATGAGCCACTCGGTCATTATTACAGTCGTCATCCGTGCTTTTTTTGTTCCAACACCAATCGACGGGGAAAATGTTCATATCCGATTTGTTGAGGGCTCGCGGTCTTTTAGCTTTGCCTATGGCGAGCGGCCGTTCAAACTCATCTAATATGTTGGAACACAGGAGCACGGTCAAACGTTCTTTTGACATTTTCCCTCATATTTCATTTTTGAACGCCATAGTTTTATCAGGCAGAACTCTAAAAAAATAATCCCGTTTCATCTGCGTTGAAAATATCGCACTCTGCGTAATTAGCTATGGTTTCGGGTATTTTGGCTTTTCAGCTATTGACGGGCCTCTCATCCATCAACGCTTGCTGCTTCACCACAAACTGATTTAATAGAAATGTTATTCCTTTTCCGAAATGTTTCAAGTCAGCCATTGGGACCTTTAAATTCAATTCCGCGCGTCTCTTTTTCTTGAAGCATCGGACCTGGGGAACAGGACGATTTTTTTATTTTTCATCACTTTGAAAACCAGTGTAGAGTTAAGTGTACTTTAGAGTTTAGACTCTATACTATAGATCGATTACAGTTTACGAAACAAACCAAAAAACAAAAAAAAAATTATTATTTTCTATTTCCTCTGACAGAAAACAATAATGATCGTAAACGATTTTCATACAAACTCCCGTGCGGTTTACACTGCCGGTGAAATGTCCGGAAACCGCCTTCGAAGTAGTGACGGGCGTTCTGATATGATCTTTGAAAAAATAGTTCTTTTTTTTATATAAAATATCGATGGTTTTGTGAATATCGGTTCGATCTTTCGGGGGGGAACCGATTGTAGTTAAATAAAACAAAAAACCAATTCAATTAAACGCCAAAATTAACATTACACAGAAGTTGAAATCGGATTGAAAAGGCCCGATCCACTGTTGAGAAATGAAAATCCGTCACATCAAAGATTTTCCACTATATTTCTAATTTGTTGTCGCTGTGTTAATATAAAATATTTTGTCAGCGACAATTTGAGCGTACTGTGAAAATGGTCGATTTAGATGGGACGTTCGACTAACCGTATATTTATTTATTATATCGAATAGAATCGCGATCGTTCTAGAATTGTAGATCGATCCACTATCGAGAATCGCCCGGCAAATACGGTATTTTAATGAACGGTTGGTCCACATTCGAGAATCGTTCCTTTGAAAGCGATACGGTGCGAGCGATGGACATCGCGCCGGTATAGAAAAGTCATTCGCGGACGGCGGAAAAAAAATTAAAAAAAAGAAACACACGTATATCGTACGGTGAAACCGATATCGTATACCCGGGGGCTATTACGTTTTGCGGAATCGTAAAGGTACCACCGGGTGTATATTACCGTACAATATTATTATTATTATTATATCGTCGTCGTCGCGCGTGTACGTGTACGGTAAACGAGCGGACAGAGAGAACCACCGGGGGTTTTTTTTTTTTCAGAACGGTCTGTCCCGTTTAGAGTAGCTATAAAATGGCGAATTATAAATGTCATCGTATCCGATTGTATACCAAATGAACCATAGAGGGCGCGAGGATGCCCCTGAGTTTAACAATGCCATTATAGTTCGTGATTTTGAAATTATCGCTAACGGCGACGGGTTAGTCTCGGCAAACAAGTCGACCGGACGTAACACAAAATAACCGGGCCAATGCGATTTACGTCTGACTGCTCACAAGCATACGCCGTCGGTATAAATACAGTTCGACGAAACAGTGCGCGAAGAAACGAGAGGGAAAAAAAGCACATGCCGACCTCGTGGTAAATGCGGACAGAATTAGAGAGAGAGAGAGAGAGAGAGAGAGAGAGAGTTTTCGGCCGTGTCCGTATAAGTCGACCGACTAAGCGCGAGTCGATAACTGGAAATTCCACTAACGGCTGTTTGGCGTGTTCTTAGACGGCGTTGAGACTAATGAAACCGTATAGGTGGCGATCGTCGCAGGCTTTAAAAGCATACCGATAAATTCGAAACGACTTTCGTTTAGCATTCCTGTGTAACATGTAAATATCGCTGCTCGCTTAAATCCCATTGGCGCAAATGGCTTACCTTCCACTCAAGTGCCGAGAGTGAACCGTCATATGACGTTCGTATATGGGATACGAACAACCCCGGTGCCATAATCGACGACGAGAGCGTGACTCACTTAAAGTCAATGTGTTCCGTGCCGCGTCAAAGACCAGGCACGTATTCAGGATCTATTTTCATGGCTTGGGTTAAAAATATTTGCAATAACTAAAAGCACATAATTATATTATTATTTTAACGATAATATTATATAGTAAAAAATATAACATATAATAATGTATACAAACTATAAATAATGAAAAAAAAAAATGATTGAATACAATTTGAAATCATAAATCAAAGTCATTATTTTTCCATTACACAGAACCAAATTCAGAACGCTGCTATCAATTTTCATAATATAAAACTTATAAAGACCACTCTTATCTACACGAAATATTTTTAATACATCACCTAAAAATAAATAACAATATTATTTGATTGAACACAATTTGAAATCATAAAACACAAAGTCAACAAAGTCGCGTGGCATACTGGAAAATGTATTGATTATTTCTTCAATATTTATTGGGGGATACTTTTTGGTGGGCTGACGGTAAAGCTAAACCTGTTAGACGGTCTTCGCCGCAGCTATTCCTCAAATAGGTTTTTAATTGTTTTAAAGTTAAAAAAAAAAAAAAAAAGAACGTTTTGCTGACAAAGTCGACACTGGGATTGTTGCAAGTATGGACATTAAACGCCAAATGTTTGGATAAAGGATCTTCGACATAACGCCTATAATATCGATTGCAGGTTTTTAGAAGTTCTTTATCGGGTACCGACTTCCGTTTACCCATCCAGGGGGTTCAATTCCGATTCAAAAGTACCATGAGTCGGTGAAAAGGTTTTGTAAAAATCAACGCGTTTTTTTTTTTTAAGTCATTGCTACGTGGAGTTAATTCAATTAGAAGACCCGGAAGCAAGTATTGCAAATCAGAAATAATGTAATTGTGTTTTATAAATCAAATGAAATACACGTTATGCGGTTTTATATAATTATTCGATACTTCTGAAAAACAGACTGAACTCGTAAATGACGAGCAACTGTAGTCATAAACCGATTGAGTCCGTCGTCCGACAAGATTCAATATTGAAAATGACTGGCGGGAAACTGGGAAATGTACAAATACTTAAAATAAACTGTAGTTGTACAACTATACCATAAAGTCTGTGGTCAGTATTTTTTTATATTATACCTATATTAAATGTATATACCCCACGTATTTTGTTTTTTTTGTTTTTATTGTAAACCCCAGTAAATGGTAGATCTTATTTAGAAAAAAAAAAAAAAATGCTTCAAACCTGGGGCACTTTCACGATTCTGATTACTGCAGTTAATTAAAAACTTTACATGTTTTTCTTTTATGTAATGGATAATACGTATTTGATGTAAACCTAAAAAGTAAAAATATGTAATCTCGTTTTAAATCGGATGAATCGTTGTGAATAACCCTGTATTATTTGAGAAGTAGACGTGTACGTACAATATTATTTATGTTGGTGTTTTTTTTTTCTCTCTCTCTCTTTTATTTTTTTCACCCCTCCCCCAACCATCGACGGAAAACCCTTTTAAGCTTTGCCTTTCGTGCCAAATCTTTTCATCCCGAGCTCGGCGGGCGGTGCGCGGCGCGCATGTTCGGCGTCCGTATATAATAGAAATGTATACCTTTATATAGCCGTACAATACGCAGCAGTCGAAAGATCGAAGGTTTTTTTATATATATATATATTTTTTTATATATATATATATATGTACACAGATTATCGTACCCGACACGGTATTATACGCCCATATATATATATATACCTAACCTAACCTATATACCCGTTTATCGTATTACACATTTTTTTTTTATTTTTTTTTTTTATATATATATTTATATATGTGTGCTACGTATATACATTATGGTGGTCCTTATTTTTAAACTTTTACATTTTCGACATCTCCACCCCTCTCATTTTCAGTTAAATGCTTTAAGAAAACGATTGTATTAAAATGTGATTACTTGCTTCACTTTCGGGAGCCCTCGAAAGGGTTAAATAATAATAATAGTAATAAAAATGGTTATGATGGCTGTTTTAAGTTTTTTCGATTTAATTTAAAAAAAACACAAAAACTATAACGCACTTACCATAAAAACGCATAGATTCTTAATTTTAAAACATAATATTATATATATAAAACATTTTTACATAATTTCTCAAACATCCGTTAGTTAGCCAGAAAAATAATAAATCGTATAGTTTTCAAATAGAAATGTCTATGATATAAAATAATGTAAAATATTAATATTTACGGTACCGTTTTAAAATATAAATATATATATATTTAACTAGTCAAAACTAGTTTCTCAACAAAACCTTTTACGACAAAACTGATTTCGATTCTAGTTCAAACTGCAATTGACCGCGTGTTGTCTAAACGAGTCGGTCAATAATAGTTTTACAAAATCAGATCCTGTGCAGTTACAATAGTTCCAAACGGTTTACCCAATGGCCGGCACAAACAACAATGTTCGATTAATAGTCAATAAATTCCAATAGTCTATTTAATCGTGCATAATTACTTCTACATTCCCAGTTAGTTTAAACTAACGATATGAAAATTACTTCTGAAAATCAATTTCCACTAGACAGTTCTGGTTTTCACCGATATATTTCAGGCACAACTGGTTCGAACTGAACAAATTTCGTTTCGTTGCCTTACAAACATTCAGCGCCCGCGGAGATTTTTTCTAAAAAGAAGACTTTTCAACAAAAAAAAAATACATTATTAAACTGATATTAATTGTATTAATAACTGTACCTGGAATAATAATAATAAAAAAAAACATCACACTTTGCTAAGCGGAGTTTGCTTAATGCTTAATATTCTCGTTAATAATTATTACGAATTAATAATAATTTGTACTAGTAGAATAGAAAATAAATCGTTAACAATATAAAAACAAAACGTTATGTTAGTTCGAGAGCAAGTACCGTTTGTCACTCACACGAAGGAGTTATTATTTGAAATTTTCGATAATATTGCGATAAGCTAAGTTTTGTTTGACGGACATTTGTTAGTGGGATGGTAGTCCCCATTTAGTCTGTCTTACTCTATTGTGCTATGATTAAACACGATTTTGATAATGTTCGTTGGCACGAACGACTAGAAAGAACTGAATCTTTTTGTCCGCGAGTTCGCAAATCCTCGTGATTAATGTTATCGTATTTATATCAGTCACGAATCACGATTTAAGATTGCCTAAATAATATGACTGCTCCCCCCCTCCCATCCACCTAATTAAATTTCCTTTACTTTTCTTCGTTTCTTTGTTCGCACATTTACTTTGGTCGGAGAAAAAAATTACAAACTACAAAGTGTAGTCAAGGATTTTTTTTATTATTATTTTAATACACCCTGTGGCTGCGAGGGGGAAGTTCACATATCCTTATATCATTTAACAAATTCGAGAATTTTCGAGACGTCGCTGTCCGATGAAAATTTTCCAACAGAATGGAACCCATAACCATTATCAAGTATTTGATATAGCAATTTATATTAATATCTTCAATTTTTATGATAAATAATAATACCAAATATGTCGTAGAATCATTTACACGTTTTATAAACCCCCCCCCCCCCGAAACATTATTTAGTATAGGGTGACCAGTATATACGTCCCGTATAATAAGGGATTGTCCCGTTGTCCCGACAAAAAATTATACGGGACGCATTTTGTTTCGTTTTTTCAAGTCTGTACCGTATTAATCTCGCTTTTCCCTTAATAACTTAATTGATACTAAAATATTCTATGGCAATGCCCGGTATAAATGCTGCGGTAGAACGGATTTTTTCAACCGTGTGGACAAACGAAAAAAATCGTTTTTTTTTATTTTTTTGATTGAAAACATCAAATTAAAACTATCATTGTGAAAACAAATTTCAAAAACAATTTTTGTAATGAGTTTTATAATATTTTATTAAAAGAAACTTAAAGTTACTCGATGCAATTAGTTCAGCACAAAATTACACAAAAATATCAGAAGAATAAATATACCAGCCATCATCATCAAAATAAATTTTATTTTGTATTTTTGTGTACATATTAATATTTTATTTATATTTCAAAACTATTATACAGCACACGTTCAATTCGTTTTTTTTTTTTTTTATTATTATATTTAGTTAGATAACTAAAGTGTCCCGTATTTTTATTATATTATTATGGTCACCCTAATTTAATATATCTATATTAAGATGGTCCTTATCGTATAGATGATAAACATTTTTTTGATTGGGCCACCACCGGAATTTGTTCAAAACCATAAAAAAAAAAAAAAAATGAATTGTTTAAAGTTTCGTAATAATTGGTGAACCCTAAGGCGTGCGGCAAGAGAGTTAAATTTCAAAGAATGGTGGTTTTTAAATTTTTGTAATTTTAATCTAAAATGTTTAAATCCGGCGAATGTAAGGACGAAATATTTTTCTAATTAAATATCCTATAAAAAAAATATTGTTTGTACTTTTTTCGTTTAACTCTACTCATACGCCCACAAAATAACAAAAACTCACTTTAGTATATTTTACATGTTCGGTTCATGCATAAATATACTTTGTATTAAAAAAATTAACAACATGTGTGATATGTGAATAACAGATAACACGAGAAAAAAAAAAAACAAAATATTGAACAAAGAAGCCACCCAACGATGACACTATAATTGTCGATTTTCGATAGTCGTGATTTTTTTTTTAAGTCATTTTATTTAAGACATGTTAGATTAAATATATAAATAAAATACAATGTCGCGTTTATTGGCATAAGCGATCTCGTAAAGTACGTGTCCGTTCCGCTTGAAATTTAACACAAATATCGGTATCATTATCGTAATCACACCCCGGGGATGCCTTCCTGGATCGCCGGGCCATCTAATTTTTTTTTTGTGGCTTCAATACGGCGTTGTAACAGTAACTCAGTGACGTGCACGCGCCTGGTTTGATATTAGCGTATTACATTGAATCCATCAATAACGGCCGACAACCATCAAATATAATATAATTTATAATGTTACTTTTCCGGCATTTAATAATAATATCGATTCCGCATTAAAACGGCGCCGCGGGAATATTATTCTGCACGGAAAACTCGGCGGTGCAAATCAAGCGGAAACGACGGGAATCGCGGCGGGCCCGTACGTGTTTCGGCGTGTTTATACGTTTCAAACCGACCGCGCAATCACGGGCGTGAGATGTTATGCCCGCGCCACAGAGTTTCGCGCTCGGCGGTACTGCGGGCGGTCGAGCGGTTTTTTTTTTTTTTTTTTTTCGACGGCGGGACGGCAGGAGGAGCGCTCGGGCTCGGCGGTTATTCCGTCGGCGGTTGTTCCGTCGTGGGCGCCGCTCAACACGCGTACGGCGAGAGAAAGAGAGAGAAAAAATAATAACCGGTAAAACTCGCTCAACCGTGTACGATAACCTAAAATCGTGTATCGTTGTTTATTCTATACGTATCGCACGACACCGCCGCCGCCGTCGTCGTTTCCTTCCGGGGGTTGCGCGCGATATCGTTTCCGCCGCGCTCGCTCTCTAAACGTATACTATATAAATAATCTCTGCGTCACATCCACATCATATAGTTTTATATATTATACAGTATGATCGAACTTTTCTTCTTCTTCTTCTTCTTCTCCATTGTCCCATCTTCTTCTTCTTCTTCTTCTTCTTCTTCTTCTTCTTCTTCCGGTTCTTCTCCTCCGCGTCCATTCTTCTTCCGGTATCCACAAAACGCGTACGCGTAGATAGATAGATAGGGTACCCTGCGACAGACTGAGGGTTTTCGCCGCCATCACGATATATCACTCCGCCACCGATACGCTATATATTTACGCTGCTATCGTCGCGTCATGTACGCGCGGCGTCCTTCCGATTCCCCGTCGTTCCCGGTATAATAATATAGATCCCCGCGTCTTTCGAGTGCCGCGACCCCGAGGTATATCATTTCTTCCGCCGACGCCGCCGCCGCCCGCCGACAAACGGCCCGCAGTGACGCGACCCGCTGCGGTCGACGTAACCCCCCCCCCCCCGCCGCCGCCGCCCGGAACGCGAGTTTTCGGTTTTACCGCGTACGTATGCGCACGCCGGCCCCGCCAGTCGGGAACGTGTCGGATTTACGATTACCTTCGCCGGTCCGAAGACAACGAAAAGATAACAAATTTGTAACGGCCCTGTCAATGTGCACCGTGTCCCCCGGGTCGATTCCATTGAGCGGCCAGCGAAATAGTGAAATAGTCGAAGGCGTTCTATTACAGTGCGCGACCGGGTGACTCGCCCCTCGTCCCGGGGCCTTTCCGGGACTGTGCGCACGCAATAATAATAATTGCATCCGTTTCGTGGGCCAACGTTCCCCGTTGTCGTTCGTAGACAATAGATAATACAGGCCTTCGAAACTTATTACACGGGAATTAATTGTAAAATCATTTTTTTTTTTTTTTTTCTTTGACGTTACACCGGGTAAAATATTATTCGATTTAAAAAAAAAAAAAAAAGCCAATAAATACTATAATTCCGTACACGGTTTTCGAAATGTTCGATAACCTCTCTCTCCGTTTTCGTACACGCTCGACAATTATTTATAATTTATTCAACAACGGTATTGAAATTGTTAAATCATAATAATAACAATAATGTTTTACGAAATACCTCGAAAGACTTGACACTAACTTTAACTAAACTCAAAAAAAAAATAAAAAAATAAACGAACTAAGGAAAACTAGGTATTTACTTATAGCGATTTGACATTGAGCATTTGTAGGGAAGCAGGAGCTCCTCTACTATTTGTATTTATTGTTTTACCGTCCCCTTACTAATTATTTCTAATTATTAAATAGTAAATATTCATTTCTAGAATTTAATTTTTTTTTTTTTTTATAGTTGAGACATAAATATTATTATTATTATTATTATATTATCTGCACTTTTGACTCGTGAGATTATATAATAAGTAATTTAATATACATCATTTTTTTTTTTTTTTTTTACGAAAAATGAAAACAAAATAAATATATTTATGCATGCATGCAAAACCTTAGCTCTCAACGGGTTAGATTGAATTCAACAATTGCAAAGAACGTTAATTTGTGTTTGTTTTTCCAACTCGACCGCTGAATTAGCAATCTATTATTGATTTGATTATTACACGAGGAACCTTTGGCGGAATTTTTTTTTTTTATTTAAACATAACCTCACAGTTGGCCGGTGCGGGAGTGAGAGTGGAGACTGCGTGGCATAGTAAGCTAAACGTAAAATTGACCTTTTGACCTTATTTTTACCATTTCCGAATTTCGATTGCTTACGGTTTTAGCAGGCAGAAAATTCTACTGGTTTTTGAGTTATTTATTTAGGCAAATGAAAATGTCGTGTATTTTTAGTTTTTATTTGGTTTTAAGTGGAAAAAATAGAAGCAAAATATGCTCGAAAACACCGCTTTTACACGATGTTCATCATAAGTTGTACATGGTAGTCAAAAAAAAAAAAAAAAAAAAATGTGTAATGTAGTTTTTTATGAACACAATTTTTAATCGGCCAATCGAAAATGCACGAAAATTCGACACAAGGTATTAAATTGTAAAAAAAATTAAAAAAAAAAATTGAACATAAGGCAATATATTTTTCTTATTTTCTTATTTTTCTATACTTCATCTAGAGCAGTGTTTCTCAAACTTTAACCGCAATGCGGT
Organism: Tuberolachnus salignus; assembly: GCA_956483605.1. Taxonomy (NCBI): domain Eukaryota; kingdom Metazoa; phylum Arthropoda; class Insecta; order Hemiptera; family Aphididae; genus Tuberolachnus; species Tuberolachnus salignus. The sequence continues at coordinate 3,612,463 of OY101431.1, read as the reverse complement.
CCCCTGATTTCAACGTAAAATTCTTACGGCCCTCTTTTTTTTTCCTTAACTATACACTAAAATTAAATTGTTGGGCACACACTAAAAACGCCTATTAAATAAACAATAAATACATATACGTTTTTATAAAACTTCTGGTCTGCAAAGCAGCTATGCTTGTTTTTTTATTATTCGAAATTGTGAAAATGCAATTTTGATAATCGAAAATAATTATGATTTTCTATTCATAATAAACGCATTTGAAAACATAATGAAAATATACAAATCGGCCTTCTAATGGGCCGCGACCCACAATTTGAGATGCACTGATATAGAGGGCCGGTCTCAATGATTTTTCCGGGCCAAAAATCTATGCCAATCCGTCCCTGGGTTTTTGGTCACGAATTTTGTCTAATTGACGGTGCGTTGTGGATATTGTTTTTATGGTCCATTCTTTAATTATCCATGGGCTAAAACCTATTGGCTGTTTTTATTCATTGCATACGGTAGAGATAGCTCGTTTTTTTTTTTTTTCTTATAACGTTCCGGCTCGTGCATTTTTCACCCCTCGAGTGTAAACGACTGATTTTAAAAATAAATATTACTGCGCGCCGTGTCGGCGTATAAATTTAAATAAATTGTTTTCACTTCCAATATCTAATCGAGTCACGATATAAACTATTTTTGAATGTACAAGGCCGGCTTTTTTTTTTTTCTCTCTGATATTTTATAGCTCCGTCTGTTTAGTCAAACAAACCAACATATTATTATTATTATGATGATGTGTGCACGTTGGAGAAAAAAAAAATAATAATAATAATAATACAAACAAGAGCGCGGCACCGCACGAGTATTACAACAAAATAAATACGAGTTTTTACGATTTTTGTCTGTAACGAATCACTTGTTTTACTGTTGGAGTAAAAAAAAGAAAAAAAAAGATAAAAAAAAAAAAAAGCGTAGACTGCGATTGGTGTGGCGGGGTTGTATTTAGACGGGGCTTACATTTGTTTTTAACTGAAGTTTACATTTCAGTATAATCCTGCAACAAACACTCGAGGGGCTTTGCACTCCTGTACATACCCTCATCCAGTTTTCAACATTCTTGTCGTTCCTTTTTTTTTTTTTTTTTTTTTGTATGAATATTAACTGACACTGTAAAACTTTATTTTTTTTTTTTTATACTATACGGGTACGTGCATTGAATAATCGAATAACAAAGGACTTCAAACTACTATTAAAGTGTAATACACGGGTTTATATCGATTTCTAACTATAAAAAAAAAATTTAAAAATATTATTCATTAGAATTATAGAGACATTATAACGTGTTGGGGAAAATGCACATCGGCGGGTGAAAAATACAAAAACTTAAATGAATACGTAAAATTCGTATTCCGAATGTTTTACGGGAAAAACTACTCGTTTTTCGAGACTCGGCCCGTTTCGAATAATACCTTGGGCGTGTTTTACCTCTGGATCCGGCACTTTATGTTATTTATAGACGTGTACTCTGTACACGAAAACCAACAAAAAAAAAAAAAAAAAAATTCAAAAACCTCAATACGATACGCGAAGAAATTTAACTGCCCCCGGGCTGTCAGTTATTTGCAGGAATAAACGTGAAAATCCGGTATAAAAACGGCGGTATTTTTTTTTTTTTCGTTCTTCTAGTTTTATCCGAGATTACGTTTACTCGGGTTTGCGGTCCGCGATATTTAAATGAGAGGGATGGGAAAAAAAAAAAAAGAAAATCCGCGCGCGCGTGGCCAATGTACGTACAATACGGTATTGTGTTTTTTTTTTTTTTTTTGTGCACCGTGACTTGCGTGACTTACGAGTGAGCTATTCCTATACATACCGCAGAAAACCCAATCGTATATATGGCCTTATACACGGTCTAGTCAGACATATAAAATTCTATGCGTAACGGACAACCGGCCAACTGGGAAATCTTCGGGGCTTTTGTCTAAAGGAATTGTCGTAAAGCTTACGTCTTATCGCACGCACACACGTCTCTCGCACTCGCTCTCTATCTCTCTGTACGTCGTACATATATATATATTATTTTTTTTAGATTCCGAGCTAAGCGAAAAACCAATTGCTATTACTATGATGTGTTTATTTAGGTTTCCCTCCCCGACCGTGGACGACTATTCTACCGGACATCTTCCCGATCCGGGTTTCGAGTTATTTTTCGCTTTTTTTTCTCTCCAATTTGGAGGGAAAAAAAAACGCAAGAATAACCGGACAACAATGGTTTCATTGTTTCCGATTATTTTTTTTTTTTTTTCGTTTCGTTTTTGTTGTAATTCGGTCAAAAGTAACCGCGGGCACGTGCATTTTTCACAGAATACTCATCGTAATCGTTTCTGAGCGCGGACAAAACACGGAAAACCGAACTTGTTCCGTACTGTTTATAGGCGTTTTTTTCGAATCAGAGTTGAATAAAACTGTTTTTTTTGGCCGAACCGAAACGCACAAACATTTTGACACGAGCATTATCATAAGCTTGATACACTTAATAATGAATTAATAACGCTTATACGCGTTTTAAGTGCACATTTTCATAAAAAAAAAATTAACGGTATTCCAAAACACAATTAACCGGACTTCGTACAGGATCGTTTTCCGTTGGCAACGTTTTATCCGTCGTGCACAGATATAAAATTCAATTCCCCTCTATATCCCAAGATATACCTTCCCAACTTTCCACCTACAACGGTGGCCCACCCGTGGTATGTATCTCAGTATTTTCTCGTCCCCTTTTCTTTGTTTTCATCCCGTCCGATTCCGTATCGTACTCTTATTATCGTCCTACTGACCCATCATCATTTATCACTCCGCGTATATTATATTTATGTAATTATATATTCCCGAAGTCTCGGTATCGTACAGCCGCAGTCAAACTGTCTTGCATGTCAATAATAATAAAAAAAAATAATAAAAAATTATAACCGAAATTATAACACCTGGCCCTGTTGGGTCTTGGCCCATTAAAAATCCCGTTTATAAGCGCATACAATAATTATTATAGTGTTTTTTTTTTTTTTTCATTTCGAACGTCAACTTTTTTTTTTTGCCGAAATAAAGACGAAATGTAATAGATCTCTAATTTTTGTTAATACTATCGTACGCCGTAATTTATATATATTTTTTTTTTCTTTATCAAAAATATTTCGTTTAATTCTAATTTTTACACTGTACTATAAGTCGTGTATTGTCATAGGCGTACGCGCGTGTAGAAATCCCAAGGGGGCGAGGAGGGCCCCAATCGTAGCCCCGAATCGAAAATTCTCAAGGGAAATTTATAAAACAACCAGCCAGCTAATGAGCGCGTACACACATAGTGCCTTTAGACCGATCAAAGTCGGTCTGAAACACCATAACGAATAAAATAAATAGTACAAACGAAATTTACGAACAACGAACAGTGATGAAATGCAGACACTGAGTAATATTTTAGTCACGACAAACGAATTTAAATTATCATCCGGCGCGCACATTATTATAATTTTACAATATATTATCGAAATGAATTTCATTTTTTTTTTTTCTCTCTCTCTCTCTCTCTAATCACGACTTATAACGAAACGTCGAAAACGATAAAATATGATCACGCGAGAACACTGATAATAGAATAAAATATACATATGTATGTATTTTTTGTCCTACTGACCCGTTAGAACAATACATTAACGTTTCCGGGTTTAAAAAACCCACATTTTTTTTTTGTTTTTAACACTGATTTTCCGATATTACGTTTATCACTGGTCGTGTTGTGAACTAATATCGGTTTCCAATTGCATATTTCTGCGATATAAAATGTTTTCTCTATAAAATATAACGTGCCGGGCAAAAACAATAATCAATTATCGCGCCTAAATCGATATTGATTTTAATTGCATACAAGTTGCATATGAATTTTACCTACAGCCCTACACGTCGGTAATGTCGAGAGGACGTGAAATTGCATCGTATATAACGTCAATTGTCGTTAAAATGTATTTTATTTTTTGTTGGCCGGTGGGTTTTTTTTTTTTTTTTTTTCTGCCGGTTTTAATCACTGGATCCCCGACACCGATGCGTTGGCGTTGGTGTACTGTGACACCGACCTGTCCAAACGCGCGAATATAATTAAATTTTAGTATTATTTCTTGTTTTGTTTCCGACCGCCCGCGTTTAGAAGAACAAAAAGAATAAATTAAAAAAAAAAAAAAATAAAAAATCTATCGTCCCGACACCGCCCATTTCGGATTCACTGCGCAGTACGCACGTCACTGATTGACCCAGAAAAGCGGCGCAGTTGTATAATAGTCTTGTGAAAACGTACCTATCAGTTTTCGCGTAGCCGAAAAACCGTCAGTATCGAATTAATATATTTACAAAACGAAATGTCCGTACCGACGATTTTAATTTCCACAACTTATTTTTCTATCCACGCACAACGTAACTGCAGTCACCACACCCGGGGGCAACGGATTAGCTCCTCCACCCCCCCCCCCCAAATGGTCAACCTCCTAACGGCTTTTTTCCTTCTTCTTTTTTTTGTAATTTTATTAGATGTCGATTTTAAATTTTCATATCGAAAATTCGAGTATGTTATTATCAGAACCAAAACGTGCGAAAATTAATATTAATCAAATGAAATTAACTTTAAGTTTAAATATAATTTCTATTATATAAACCAATTTTGATAGGATTTTTTTTTTTTTTTTTTTCGTATCAAATTATTTACTAGCTGCCAAAATAATATTTACCCGGCCAGGCTCGGGTCGAGTTTTGTTATCCAGAATCGTCGCTAACCGATACTAAATCGTCAAAACGTATCTTTTGTCGTATTATTTTTGTATTTTTAATATCTTTTAAAAACCGGGACTCTCTTCTAACATTAAATTAAATAGGTAATAACAATTATTATTATTATTATTATTTTTTTATCCAAATCGCCGAGGCAACTCATAATCCAACAAAATTAGTTGATTTTTCGTACCAATTTTTTTTTAAAAACCCGTGTTTGGAGGTGTTGGTGCGGGTACCTGGAGATGAAACGTAGCCCATGACACTATACGGTACTTGCTGAATCGATTGACGCGAATTTTACGCATATCGGCCGAGTTGTTCCTGAGATTAGGAGGCAGGACAGACAAACACACTTCAATTATATTTATATGTATAGATTTTTAAATCGTTTTATTTCATATAGAAGTCAGTAAGAGATCGCGCACAAGCCTGCTTTTGGGTTGCTATACGTATTTTTAAATATTTACTATTTGAAAAATATTTTATTTATTTCCTGCCGCCGCCCCTTCCAAACAAAAAAAAAACCTTGGCGAGACACCTCGTGAGACGTTTTTTTTTTATTTTTATTTTTTTTTTTACTATTAGTAATAACTACAATAGTACATTACTTTTTATCACTTAAAGTTATAAATGTATTTCTGTATTATTCACGAACGTCTTGCTATAAAATATAGATATTAATCTGTATTTGTATAAGGCACCGCAATACATTTAAAATTTATTGTTACGCGGTTCATTAGCCAAAGTAAAAAAAAAAAAAAAAACAAAATGTAATTTTCATATTATATTAGGCAGTCCGTGCGCATTTTTGCACCGTTATTATTTTAGTCGCTTTTTTTTTTATTTTTTTATTTATTCTCGATTACGGGCGTGCTCGGTTTGTAATCGTTTTTATTCTGCACTTATGCCGTTTAATAGTGTAATATTATGACACCGTCGTCCATATACTTGCGAAACGTCCGTATTATATTATTGATATAATTTGTACGGCAAACGAGTTTTTTTATATATATATATATATATACAGATGTGCAATGTGCATTATACACGTACCCCTTGCACTTCTTCGCAGACGCATATTATCGGTTAAACACGCGCGTTATTATCACTATAGTATATTATAATTTATCGATGGAACGTCGGTTATTGCATAAGCCGTTATCGTTAATAATGTTTAACAGTAATAATAACGACGCTAATAAAATATCGAAATCGATATCGGGGCAAAAAAAAAAAAAAACCTCTCGGTACACCTATAATAATAATAATAATAATGGAAATTTCTCTATTATACAAGGTGCGGCAGAGCCGACTGACGAGTTTTGATGGGCTATGAATAACGAACAGTAAAACTCAGAGAAAAGGTTTTTTTTATTATTTAAATCAGTATTCAATCCCATTTTCAAAAATTATATCTCCAAGATGGCGGCCGTCAGCGTTGATACACTGTTGTAGACGATCTCTGAAGCTCTCGTATGATTATCGGCACATTTCGACTGGTATGGCCTCGATTTCCACGCGGAGTGGTCATTCATGGAGCTGCCGTGGGTTACTTGTAGCCCAGTATCGACAATTTCGTTTATTTACAGTTCCAGAAAGATGAAAATGGGCCTCATCGCTACAGGAAATAGTTGATATCGGAGAGATTTGCAGAAGAATTTGCTGACAGAGATTTTTACGGTTACCGTAGTCAGTAGCATTTAACTCTTGGACAAGCATTAATTTATAGGGATGGAATGATAAATCTCCGTGAAGAATTCTCCTCAACAAAACGGCCAGAGATTCCCCCAAAGGTACAGCGTGTTTCCGGGCTGAACGTCTTTGGTGACTGCTCAATTGACTCTCTGACCGACTGCACATTTTCGGGGGTTCTTACCGTTCTGGGTGCTCCGTGTCCATGTCTACTTAGGGTACTTGCAGTTTCTACCGAATACCGTATCCACAATTTGATAACACTTTAGCAGAAGGAACAGATTCAGCACGCGGAATGCCGCCGAAGTGTATACGAAAAGCCCATTTGTGTAGCGATCACAGAATGATTATTTCCGTAATACGCACGCACCGACGAAACCGCCGATGTACACCTGTCCAGACCCCGATTACCAATAGGGACGGCATTACCGTACAATTCAAAATATACCACTTATTAAGGCCGGCTCTTATCTCATCGCGATCACCTAACCACTAACCTAACCTAACCACCTCATTACACTCGTCAGTCGGCTCTGCCGCGCCCTGTATACAGAGTGCTGTTTTGATAGCCGTCATAATAATAGTTCCGAAACAATTATATTGCATTGGCTTTCCAGTTTTTACGTCCGAGACGTATTTTTTACGCCCGTCTAAAACATACGAGTAAAATACACCGCGGCCGCCGATACGGTGTGATTTATTAGTTTACCGCGTGTAAACATAAATAAATATAAATCCGTTAATTTTCTAGTATAACCCGTCATTATGTTAGGGAACACGTATATACTCGGGTATCTAATAAATAACGAGTGAATACGAAAAACGACGATAGTGAGGTCCACATAAATCGAAAAATACTATTGAATGTGTCGGTGATTTCCGACGTTTTACGATTTCCGTCAAACCGTGAACTTCAAACTACGCTTATCGATTGGAAACTGAACATTATATTTGTTCGTAACTAAAAAAAATAAATTAATTAATTACAATCGTTATAAAAATATAAATATAAAACGTAAAACCAAAAAAAAAAATAATAATAATAATAAAATATCAACGACAAAAAAACGCTAGAATATGTTGAAACTTGCACCGCGTCTAGTTAGTGTTGACTTATATTAACGACGAGAGTTTCACGTTTCTACGGTTTTTTTTTTGTTCCACGTGATTTTCGTCAAAATCTGAATTTCAAACGGTTAACAAAAAAAAAAAAAAAAAACCAAGAAAAACAACTTCGACTATACAAAAGTGCACGCGTCAAAGTAAACCGTATACATTCCTCGCATTCCATACATTCCCCATTTCCTAAAGTACATAATATTTTGTTTAGGAATAGCGAATAATACTTTTCGCATTTCATAGAATCATCTCGCGTAGGTATTCGACAAAAACGATATTAAAAAATACCGTCAAAGGCAACCATACCGAAGTGTGAGATTGCGTAACTATACGTAAATATAATATTTCTCAAAAACTGTTTCTGACATCGCAATATAGTAGTAAAACTGTATATAAGGAACAATATGGTAATGACGCAAGTGCCTAAATATTCGATTTGCTCCAAAACGTATGTGAAACAAATCTGCAAAAAATATTCCACTGCTGAGCAAACAACAGCGTGTAAAAAAAAAAAAAAATTAAAAGTTTCGCCACGACATACAATAAAAACATGTCGATTAATTTTACATTCAGACAATGCAAGTCAATAATATTGTTAAATACTAAATGGCAGTGTTGCACACAGATGACTTGAAAATTATCTAGATACAAGATATAAAATTGCCTCGTTTTTTTTTTTTTACCTAGATATAAAAAACAGATATAATTGTTTAGGTTTCTGATGACTTTTACAAAATGTAAAACCTGTGTATTAGTAAAATATAACTGTTTTCGATGTTTGTCCTATTTTTTTTTTTATTTATTGATTTATGTCATCATAATTTATTATATTATTATGTTATCTACGATATAGATTAGAGCAATAAGTGTCGAATAAAAACTTTCAAATTTTATCGATTATCAAAAAATCAAGTGAAATTAGTAACGGTATTTATATGTCTAGATAAGATAAAAAATATTTTAATCCAGATAACGCTAAATTGTTAGGTTAGGATTTTTTTTTTCGCATGTTTTCCGCTTAATCAACGGGTAATATACAGGGAGGGGGAGTGGTAGTTATTCGTTTTTTTAATTTATTTTTGGACGTCCGATTTTCGTTATTGCAATAAGGTACGCGTTTGTTTAGACTTAGCCGGCGTGTAAAGGTCGGCGGATTTCGTATAATGAGTAGTACGTCGTAAAAATTGTAAAAATTATAAATTAAAAAAAAAAAAAAAAAAAAAAAAATGCACTACGAATGTGTACTTACATCGTGTACATCGTAGACGTATTATACGCGTGTTATTCTATTGTTACACGGGCGGGAATTCGAAACGAACGACACTATTACTGGTGTTTTGCGAACGAATTGAACGCGTGCCAAGGATTATTGCCATTGTCTTAAATTCAGTATACTACACGGATATTTTTTAATGGTATTGTTCGGGCGAGAGGCGTCCAAATTATTATTAACGCGGTGCAACACGGTCGCGACGCAGACGAACAGTTAATAAAACAAATTTAAAAATATTTAAAAAAAAAAAAAAAAAAAAAAGCCGCCCGCCGTTCTGTTAAGCTCTTTTTCGGGAAGGAAATATAAAATATTTCGGAATTCTGTGCGTAATGAGAAATCGTATTATATTATTTATTTTTTTTTTTAGTTGTCCACAGACAATTTTTCTACCAAACGTGCTCCTGCCCCGACTGCCCATCAAGAGTGTAGCGCATTTTCTGAAAGCATTTTAGTTCTATAGAGGTGATTAATTTTTTAATTCTCGTTTCGCGTATTACTTTCCGAACAAAAAACGTCTGCTGGGCCAACAGAAACGCACAACAATTTCACACAAGGTTCAATCAAAAGCATTCCGGTGAAAAAAAAAAATAATAAAAAAATCGTAAAGTTAATGTAATAACTCATTTTTATGCGCGTTTTTAAAGTGTATGTTTTGTCGGAAATCGTAAAAGTCCATCGGCATTTCAAAACACGTTTAACTCGGAAACGTTTTTTGATTTTTCTTGTAGTTTCCGTTAATAACCAGCGGGAATATTTACACTATTTTTATTTTGTTGCAATTTAATCACAAAGAATCGATAGTAGAGACCTAAAATGTCCGCCGAATAATTTTATATTAAACGTGGTCATATTTTCAGAACATTCTAGCCGGTTTGAGTTGTTCATAGCTATTTGAAATTGTCGAGTTTTGCAGTTTTTATTTGGTGATATGTAATTGCAATATTATTATCATACGTTGTTCTTGTGGATTATCTACTATACATATTAAAAAATTTAAATCCGTAGTCAGGATTTTTTTCCTAAATTTTTTTAAAGTTAAAATTTGGATAAAAAAAAAAAAAAAAAATCACCGGCTACCAGAACAAAGATTTCGCTCAGAATTGTGTTTCGTTTAACAATGATCTACTGTCGCGTACAGATGTAAATTAAATTCCACTTTTCCGATTTGCCGTCTACGGTTACTCCTACTAAGTGTCCTCTAGATGTTTTTTTTTTTTTTTTTTTTCTTCCGAAATCCAATTTCCTCGTTATCTTCGACCGTTGCCGACGGTTTTCGTCTCCTCCTCTACGGTGGATTTCCGTCGATTTTCCCATTGTATTATTTAACGGCAGACTTCCGTCACAACGGCAATAACGACGTATTTACGAAATTATTATTTTATTCTAACGGTCGCCCGGGTTCGGGTACCATAACCACTATTGTATACGCCAACATTATAATTTGGCGATAGCAAAGAGACGCGGCAACCGGGCGACAAAGGTTCTGCAACGGCGTGCCCCCTAAAAACGGTACGTTCAACGATATTGTATTACAAATATATCTCGGGCTTGGATTTACAAGAAGTACCGTACCCTTTGATCCTACGGGACGGTTCGGAAATTCGACACGGACCGTTATAACCAAAAGAGCAAAACGCGATAACCGATACGTGGGAGAGAGGAGGGATTCGCCCGGATAAATCCGGAATTCGGAGACACGCCGCTATAATTTGAATTTTCGGATTCGCGGCCGCGTTACGCTGATACATTGCCGCGGTATAATTATTACGGACAAGTCCGTAATTTTTTTAAATTTTTTTTTTTGTTTTACCCAGTATACGAGGTCTGTTCAAAAAGTACCGGGACAAATGTAATTACGACTAATCTACACACGAAAGCGTTTTAAATTATATATAGATCTATTCCACGCGCATCAGTGAATATTTTAAACAAAACCCGAAGTCGCTATCTTATCTCAATTTAACATTGCACGTGGTTAAAAAATCCAATCAGTTTTTTTTATCGCCGTTTATAACATGCCCGAAATTAACGAACAACCGTGTGTGCATCAAGTATTTATTTGAAACTTGGAAAAAATGCAACGGAGACGTACGATAAGTCGTTCCGTGACATTCGAGTGGTTTAAACGTTTCAAGAATGATCGACAGTCAACTGAAGATGATCCACGTTCTGGAAATGATGGTGTGGCAAAAATTAGCGAAAAGTACGAAATGACCGTAGATTAACTTACGTTCGTGAGTTAGCAAATGAAGCAGAAATCTCGATTGGATCTTTATTATAAATGTCAACCGAAAATTTACAGATTAAAAGGGTAGCTGCCAAATTCGTTCCGCGATTGGAGCAAAAGGAAAATCGTTTAACGATTTATCAAGGCGTTAAAAATCGTTCTGCTGATGTTAATTTCATAAAAAAAAAACATTATCACAGGTGACGAGACGTGGGTTTATGGATACGATCCGGAAACAAACTTCCAATCATCTCAGTGGAAAACAAAATTATCCTCTCGGCTAAAAAAAGCTCGTCAAGTGAGGTCGAATGTCAAGACAATGCTGATAGATTATGTTTTGACATTGAAGGTATTGTTCATTATGAATTTGTACCCCATGGACAAAAAGTCAATTAGGTATTCTATAAATACGTTTGCGAGAGAGAATTCGCAAAAAGCGCCCCGAAAAATGGCGAAATGGAAATTAGTTTCTTCATCACGATAATGCGCCAGCACATTCAACGCTGTGGATTCGTGAATTTCTGGCTGATTAAAAAATATCTGTGGTCCCACATCCTGCCTATTCTCCCGATCTGGTCCTGTGTGATTTTTTTTCTTTTCCCGAGACTAAAACCTGCGCTCAAAGGACAACGATTTCAATATGTATAGGAAATTAAAGCGAATACGGCAGCAGAATTTAAAGCTATAACTTTGGAACAGTTCCAACGGACTTTCAAAAAAAAAAAAAAAAATGTCAAGATAGAGTGTTTCGTACGAGATGTCTTTAAATAATAATAATTTTCATTATTTTTTTTTTGTAATTTTTACAAATAAAATCCTGGTACTTTTAGAACACGCCTCGTACTTACCGTCCGGGGGGGGGGGAAAGAAAAAAGAAAAACAGAAATATTACCGCGTTCCCGTACGAGTCTGTGTAAATATTAACCAAGTTTTTAAGTGGTTTTATTTCGTATTTTTTTTTTTATACATTTTATTTCTACCGTATATATATATATATATATATATATTAACTCGGGCTCCCCGTTCCGTAAAAGCCTCTCGTTTACGGGTCACCTAACGATTCGCAATACTACAGGCCCGCAGTTTTCGGTTGCCCGCGCCACGGTTTGTACAAAACGATTTGTTCAATAGTTAACAACTACCATATACACACGCGGAATATATTATTATATCCGAGGGAATCGAACTTTCTCTCTTGCGGAACAATTATTCGGGACGGGCCGTAAAATAATAATACCCACTGCGACTCGGGAATTACGAGTGCGAGTCGAAATCGATATTATTTATGATCAAAGCCCCCGCCCCGAGAAAAATACTGGCCGCGCTAAAGATTCCCGTAATTGTTTTAGTTTCCGTTTACGATTTTAATTTATCGATACGATTCCTAACCGGACTTTGACCGCAGAATCGTTGTTTTCCGTACCGATATAATAAATTGACTTACTCTCTATTTAATATATATATATATTCTACATCGACGGAGGGGAGGGGGGGGCGACGAACACGAGCGCGGACAAATCGAGTGTTTTTTTTTGAAGAAGAAGAAAAAAAAAGTAAAATAAATGTAAAATCGTCATGAAATATCGTACTTAGGTATTACTCTGTAGGTGTGTGTACTCGTCGTGTTAGATTGATCTGTTTTATTTGTAAATCTCGCCAGGGATCCGCTAGTCAATTTCGTAGCTGAGGTAATTTTATTTTGGATATATTTCGGTTTAAAACCCACACACTGTACGCTCGCCCACTGGTGCGCTCTGTTCGCTATATCTCGGCTTATTATTTTCAAATCTGAAAAGTTTTCCCATCCATTCCCCTATAATATTTCTATCTGCGTATAACGCCGAGTTGCGGTACTGTATTGAAGCTCTTGGAGCTTGCTAAAAAAAAAAAAAAAAAAAACCACTAGCAAATACGTAATGCGCAACGGGGACCAACGGCATCGATTTTCCTCTAAACAATAATTCCGCTTACGACAATTAAACGAGTATATTATTACACACTCCGGAACGAGATATATTATATAATAATCGCGTTGCACGCGGAATGATAGTACTTTTTTTTTTTATTTTTTTTTTTTTCGCACACGCCACTATACGTATAACATAATATTATACTCGTTAAAAAATATATTTTACTCGGTTGTTATTTTACATAGCTGCGCCACTCAAGGCCGCCGCCCGGGTTAGACTGGTACACTCGTTTTGTTTGTTTGCGTTTTTATTATTATTATTTTTTTTTTTTTTTTAACATACCCACTATTATAATAGCTGAATTAACAAATGTTTTTTTTTTATTTTTCCCCGTTTCTTCTCGTCTGGTATACGATACGAATATAATAATATACAGTGTATTATTATAGCGGGAACGGTTCATCATATACCGCCGCGCCTCCGCCGTACATCATAAAATAATTTCATAATCGTTGATTATACAGTGCACAGTGCACCATATTTACGTCACGTCGGCATCTCGTGTAGAATAGAAATAAAATTAACGTTTTACAAATATTTACGACCTTATGTAATTGAACGTCGCGGGGCTCTGGTTCAGTCCGGATTTCGGTTCCCCTGCGAAAAATGCTCATACGCGGGACGAAAACAATGAAATATTATTAATATTCTATTCCGACGTCGGCGTTTCCCAGACACGATTTCGACCGAATTTTAATTTTTTTTTTAAATTCTCATAGAAAATACGCAATGAAATGTGTGCTTTTTATAATATGTACTACGGAACTACTTGACTTACAAAAAAAAAAACCCCCAAAGAATCCGATAATGCGAAATGATGAAAGCGAAATAAAAATTACAAAACTGAGTTCAGTGTTTCATAAGGCGCGCTTTATAATGTTAGATGCAATGGGCAAAATGGCCACAATTCTATTATGCAATATAAGCATGCATTTTTCTACAATCGTCCATAGCCCTCCTCAATTGCGATATGCGAATGCGTGAGCTTGAAAATTGTATTTTTAAATGACCACCGAAAATTCGTTTCAATACATCTAAAAATAAGATCCGCGAAATTTGAGATCGATTGGACCTAATTGACAGAAGGGCGCGATTTAAGCTTTCAAAGTTTTATGAAAAAGTGAAAAATACGAATACTTCCTTAAATATTAATATTGTATTGAATCTTTATTGTAAAACTGATCAATTTCCTAAACATATTGTTTTTTTCTTTTATACTTTTTTAAAAAGTTAACCTTTCCATTCGAAATCGATAAAAATCGAACATTTTCATAATTTATGAAAATTGCTGGGTTTTTAGTTTTTTGCGATTATCCACTAAAATTGTACAGACTCCAAGAATCGCATTCAGCTGTTATTGTTGCAATGTTTATTTTCAACAGAAAAAAAAAAGCATTATCGTACTTCGTATTATTGTTAACCCTATCTTGTGAAATTCAGAAATAATTAAAATTACCGATAGTTTATGTGATAGCTGTAGATAGTGATAGCTTTCCAATCGACAGTTTTACGTCTCATAGCTACACAGCCCTTTGGTACGTAACAAACAAAACGCTACACAAAGACCTACGATTTGATATTGTTGACCGGCTAGCCAAAAAATTACTACACCAAATTTCATACAAAACTATAGTACCATCCAAATCCTCTCGTATAATCTTCAATTACACTCCCCGAAAACGCCCCACGCCGTCTCAAAAGACGATGGTGTCGAGATCTATTAAACTAATTTAAATTTCGCGTTCTGCAGGGTTCTATCACTGGATAGCCTCCCTCATCAAGCAACCACGTCATTTTATTGTTTTCTCTATGTACAAAGTTATTCTATTTGCTTATTGTGTTTTTTTTTTTTTTTTTTGTAAATACAGATTGTAAGTTTTTCTAATAAAAAAAAAAATTGCGAGTAGAAAAAATATCGGTTATTAGTATGCCAATAAAACTAAAAAACTGTACAGTGATACTTTACTCGATAACATTGCGAGGACGATACTCGTGGGACGTTGCGAAGCAAAATTAAAAACTAAATATGCAATAATATGCAAAATGAATTGGACAAAACGTTATTGTATGGTACTCTGCGAAAATTAGAATATAACTATTATGATAACGACAATAATTTAAAATAAATTACACGATATTACAGATAATATTCCAAACGAAAAAAAGACGGTTCGTTGCGAAAATTAAATAGAAATGATCTCCACTCCAAATGCTGCACCAACCAGACGACATTTTCTACCGGAAATCACTTCTGATGTCGATGATATCTGGCCGACGGAGTTGTGTAACATCGGACAGAGAAAAAAACACATGCGTCCAGAGACGGATTGAGGCCTATTGAGAAATCGATAATTTGGTCGGTTAGGTTACTATAAAATTAACAAAACATATTACCCTATACTTTGTTCTTTCGAATATTAATTGCGGTTTTAGTGTTTTACGATAATATTGGAGAACTCAATACGTTTTCAAATATGTTCAAGTATTGAATCGTTTCGACGTGCAATTAGAATGTATTGTTGTATTAAATTGATTTCGGTATCTAGGCATAAAATACACAAATTATTAACGACTTGGGTTGTGCTCTACAATATGGGTTGTGTTTGTGAATAAATCTACCAAAAGTGACTTTATTTGTGTAAAAAAAGAATGCTATATTTGTGGCGTGGTACGATTTGGAGAAGGTTTGCTCGCGGTATTTGCATAATATTTCCATAACAATGGTTTTTTAACTTTTCAATATCTGCTAACCGTATAGAATATTTTGTAGAAATTTTAATGTGTATTGATTCGGTTGATAAATGGCGTGGGGTTAGGTTAGGCGCGGATAATCCCTTAGTTTTACTGAAACGTATAGGATTTCAGCACCACCGAAATTTTACTCTAGTTGATGATTTGTGGTCCGGTTTAATTCATAATACTTCCCCGGCGACGAAAAATTCAGAGCCCGCGTACATAGTAATAAGAGCCGGCTAATTTTCATTCCGATCGATTTTCGACCTGTTAGTAGCCGCCATTTTATATATTATATTGGTTTCGTATAAAGTTTAATGGAACGCTGACGCCGCGAATCTCGGTATACACAGGGCCAATGGGTGAACGTAGAGGGGGTTTAGAGGGTCAAGCC
Organism: Tuberolachnus salignus; assembly: GCA_956483605.1. Taxonomy (NCBI): domain Eukaryota; kingdom Metazoa; phylum Arthropoda; class Insecta; order Hemiptera; family Aphididae; genus Tuberolachnus; species Tuberolachnus salignus. The sequence continues at coordinate 3,596,273 of OY101431.1, read as the reverse complement.
CCCCTCATGAAAATAAATATACGAGGAAACATTTTTAAAATAAATTACCCGATATGCAAAATTAACAGTTACATTTTACATTTTTAAACCCCCCACCCACCTACGGAAATATGTTTTTCTTTCGTTCGCCCCGGCACAGGAACTTCAACGAGGTCGGATATCGGGGAGGGAAATTATTGAATACGAGATCTGTTCAAAAAGTACCAGGCCAAATGTTATTACGATTAATCTACACACGATAACGTTTCAAATTGTAAATAGATGTATTCCCCGCGAATAAGTGGATATTTTAAACAAAACCTGAAGTCACTATTTTATCTCAGTTTAATATTACACGTGATGAAATCCAGTCGGTCTGTTTCGTTCGCCGTTTTCGACATGTCCGGAATTAACGAACGACGCGTGTGCATCAAGTTTTTTTTTTTGAAATTTGGTAAAAACGATGCAACGGAAACGTACGGAAATGATTAAAAACCGCTTTTGGAGATGATTCATTAAGTGGTTCCGTGACTTTCAAGCGTTTTAAACGTTTCAAGGACAGTCGGCGGTCAACTGAAGACGATCCACGTTCCGGAAGACCGTCGACGTCGTCCAGAAACGATGGTGTGGCGACAATTTGCGAAAAAAAATGCGAAACGGCCGCCGATTAACCGTTCGTGAGTTAACAAAGCGAATCTCAATTGGGTCTTGTCATGCAATTTTACAGGATAATGTACAGATCAGAAGGGTCGCGCTGCCAAATTCGTCCCGCGACTGTTCACCACGACAATGCACCGGCACATTTAGCGCTGTCGATTCGTGCATTTTTGGCTGATAAAAAAAATTGCTGTGCTCCTTATTCTCCAGATCAGGCCCCATGCGATTTTTTTCTTCTCCCAAGACTAAAATCTGCGCTTAAAGGACAACGATTTTAGGATGTAGATGAAATTAAATCGAACGCGGTAACCGAACTCATAGCTTTAACTTTGCAACGGTTCCGAAAGACTTTTGAACAACGGTGAGATAGCCGGGATCACTGCATATCGTCCGGAGGAGATATCTTCAAATAATACGGTAACTTCATTTGTGTAATTATTAAATAAAAAAATCCTGGTACTTTTCGAACAGACAGCGTACGCTACAATTATCGTGTCAGGGAAATCGTACGCGTTGGACTCGAGCGCCACCTAGGCGCGTATGCGTGCGGTTTATATTGGATTTATAGAGTTCGCCAATTATCGCGAGCTGTACATTTCTGTAGAGTCAATCGCGGGTCCCTGTGCCGCCATGGCGGTCGTTTTTATATATATATATTCTTATTGTTCGTGACCGATGCCCATTATCGTTAACATTTCAACGTTTTTTTTCCCCGACATAATTAATGTAATTTTTCATAAATAAAAAAAAAAAAAAACGAAGAAATATTATAAAAATAATAATAAATTTCGTCTACCGCCGTATAACTGCGGGTACTATATATTATAACGGGCTTAACCCGTAGGTAATGAATAAAAACAAACGGGTACGTAATAATAATACGCGATTTAAAATAACGACGCCGCCGTAATAAGCCGCGAGCATTACACGGGATTATCAAAAAAGCCGAAACGATCCCGGCTATTAATGAATAACCTACGTCATAATAATGTTATGTTCAACGGCGGCGGTACCGTGTCCCACCCCGGACGCCCGTTAAACAATTGATGATGATACGGCACATATACAGTATACAGGGTGTCCCGCGAACACATACTCCATTGCGATCATCAATATATAATCGAATTGTGTTGTTTTTGACATATATGTGTCTTATGGCTGGGGTTCATTCTGTTAATTTGCCCGACACCGAGAATGTTACCGCGACGCTCGTTTAAAGAACAAGCTCGAAATCGTCATTCCGATAACCGAACCGCCGCGAAATGTCTGGTATTGACGAATTTCCCGTCGCTGATAACGAATTTTCAATTTTCGTTTTATCCAAAACAAATCCGGTGTTTCCTGCGCTGTTTGCGATCGCCTTTGGTTCGAGAAAGACATAAAGCACGTTCCCCAGAAAGCCGTAGATTTTTTGCTCGAAAAATACCCAGACTCGGATTCTCATAATATGATCGTGTGCAATACTTGTTAAAAACTCTGCTCAGTAACAAAGTTCCCCGTTTTGCTACGATTAACGGTTTTTGTTATCCTCCATTTCCGTCTGATTTACCGCCTCTCGATCCTATCTCTGAACGATTAGTGTCACCGCGTCTTCCATTTAAAAATTTAGAAAAATGTATACTCAATAAAAATAATTGCTGTCTTTGAAACTTGTTTATTTTTTACACGTGTTAAAAAAGTTACCTACAGTTTAATCTTCGTCTCCTCGTATCTAATACCAAATTAACATCGACATTCTTATGTCAACTAAATTCAGTAGAAACAAGACATATACATGTACCGATGTATCTGTATGTAGTGTAGATACTCTTAGTTTTTTTATATATATATATATATATATATTTTTTGTACGAGACTTACATGTATACGGAAAACTAATATTCGTATTTTAATTAAAATTCTCATGTTGTTTTAGTCAAACATTTTTTTTTTTAAAAATTCACTTGATTTTATTATTATCGAACAATTTTTAGACAACGATTGTATGGAGTTTATTCTTCTGAAAGTTTCGACTTTATATTTCCATTGTCCTAGTGAGTTATAATATTTTTTTTGTTTACAGAGAAATAGCGTATAATTTAATACACCATAGTATAGTGTTTTGAAATTATCTCATCACGTTTTCTGATAAGTAAGTAAAACTTCACTGTTACATATATTTATTACGCTAAAAAAAAAAAAAACTTAATTATTGTCACTATATCAGACGATAACGCAATGGGTATGTCTTCGTAGGACATCCTGTATAATATAATACGTATATTATAAAGGTCGAGTGGAAACTCGTCTACACGGTTCTGGGGCCTTAATAAATATAATTATTTAATTATATTCAAACCGTTTGATCGCCGTACAATAATAATTATGTATTCTATATAGGTACGCGATTATATTGTTGGAATTTAAAAAAAAAAAAAAAAAACTTCAAACGATATTATACACTTTGACTCTTAGCGTCTCGAAAACGATCGGTGTTAAGACACAGATAAGTATAATTTATCTAGATAAACGATAATTGCTCCTTAATCGTCTAAATACAGTTAAAGTTAAAAAAAAATACTTAATTTATCTCGGATAAGATAATTGATAAGTGGAATGTATTATTATTGAAATTATTATTAATTTTTTGTCTATTGTTGAAAACATTATAGCAGGGAGATAAAAATGTAAACGGTTAAAATAATTCTGTAAATGTAACTTCGAATTTGTAATTAAAAATAAAACAATACAACTAAGGGTACGCATTTAATATTTAATATTTCTTTACTACGGGTAAAACATTTAGTTTTTAATTTTTTTTTAAATATATTTATATCTAGGTAATTACTAAAAAGATCATTATTTTTTATCTTCGATATTTAGATTCCCAAAATTGTCATCTAGATTAGATAAAAGATATAAACAAATATTATCTAGATAAGTCTCAACACTGACAATAAGGAAACCATAAAACAATACAAAACAAATATCAAAAAATCTACAAAACGAATGTAAACTAAACACTTTTAAAATATCGTATTGCAGCCGAATTAAACAAATGTGCCTTTAATTCATTAAAGGCTTACAATTCCAATAAAATATAAAACGCAATTTCGAAATCGGTAGATTAGAATAACTACGGCGTTAAACATTAAATATTTCATCATAATATCCCTTTTCGAATAATTCGGTGCCGTTCTCACCCAATCAGACAAAAGTCGTCCTCAATTATGGGCAATTCGTCTGTATAGGGAAAATACAGTCAGTCGACGAAATTATTACGTTTACTCGGAGTGATCTGAAAAAAAAAAAAAAAAAAAAAAAAAAAAAAAAATGTGATTGGCGGAGGCGTTCTATCCGTTTAACAGCTAAATATAATATATAATAGAAACAGAGAATCGATATAATCACGTACGCCTGTATTATATAAATGCGATACGTGCTTCTCCATATAATATATGTTAATATAGTACTGTGAATGCATGTTGTTTTATATTGTGTTTTTTTTTAATTTTTTTTTTTTTACTGACAACTATTGTTTTTACTTAACGATAAATCATAGCGAAAAAAAACCCGTTCTCGGCGAAATCGTAATAAACATTTTTTTTTTTTTTTTTTTTTTTTTTTAACGAATTTTAACATGAATCTAAATTAAACGCGCCGATCAAAATTAATTACAACGTTTGCATTCATGTACAAAACCAAAACCAAAGAAATTGTTTCGAATTTTTCATTACAGCTGTAAATAATTCAAAACAAACAAAAGAAAAACCGGAATGTTTGGAAAATCGTCAGCGGAGTGCTAATGCATGTATTCGGTAAAAAGTTTCGGATTTCTTACGATAGTTGTTCACCGAATTATAAACAACATCGAAACGAACGGAAATCGTCATTGCGTAAATACGCCGGTTTTTCAAAAGTTTTTCTCGTCGTTATAAAGAAAATCAAAAAAAAAAAAAAAAAAACCACCCGCTCGACGCGCCGGTCGGACCGAAGTTTTCTACCAGAAATCTCACCCCCGGAGTTAATGATCTGCGCGAGATTCCGCCGGCGCTGATCGAAAAATTGTTAACACAGACGGAAACACAAACGAATAACGTACACATTACACTTTTCGTTTTCCGACACGGTCTTTAATTTAAAATAAAACTCGAGTAGGAAATATTTTTCTCTCGCTTGTCGTCGAACTGCACCGTCATTCGACCCGCCGCACAAGGCGGACACACAGCGAGCTGGTTTTTAGTTCGTATTATATCAACAAAAAAAAAAAAAAAAAATCATCATAGTAACTGCACGGTACGGTATTAAAAATATCCACGAGGTCACGAATAATCGCGGGCGGAGAATATGGTAAAAAAAAAAAAAACGCATTATTCACCACCTCGGGTATGCCCGAATACGGCCCTAAACAATATTTTTAATATAATTTAAAAAGAATATGTATTCGATCGATAACTTATACATCAATCATATACAGTATCTGTGAGGGGTTTTCGTGTGTTCGACTTAATATAATATTGTTGTTGTGTACGTACAACGAGCGGTGCGCAGATGTGATTTATTATTAATTCATTTCCATAACGTAGAGCGTTTTTTTTTTTTTAAAAATACCGCGCGCGCGGTCGTTATATTTTATCGAAAGATTAAGTCGACCGTTTAAATTTTTCGAAGAAAACAAAAACTTTTTATTATTATTATTATTATTAAAACTGGATATACAATTTGTACTACCGAGGCACAATACGTAAATGAGATACGAATATTAAACTATAAATAAATTACAAAACCAAGTCTACTTAACTATATACATTACACGAAGAATTCGAGAAAAGCAGCCACCCACTGGTGACACTTTCGTTTGATTTTTTTTGTTTTATTAGTTGACTAGGAGGACGAGGTCACGACACCATTTACTTTTTAACCGTCTTGGAGGGTTGCGGCAATTGTAGGAGTAGCTAGAGATTTGACAGGAGGATTGGGATGAAAAGATACGATGCGAAGATGGTAACGATTATAAAATAATTTTGCTTCTACGTGCACAGACGGGATTTTAAGATCAGAATGGATAGTGTGATTGGAGATGTAGGGGCGGGGGGGAGATTTAGTAATTTACGTAATGCGATGTTTTAAAAGTTTTTTTTTTTTCAAAAACTTTGAATTTTTTCTATTAACATTCGATTTGTTTGCATTGCCCCAGAGCTGGGAAGCTATATGTCCAGATAGGTTTTATAATCGATTTATAAATGAGTAGTTTAGTTTTAGATTTAGAAATTTAGTTTAGTATCGAAATGTATATATTTATTATGATTGATGAGGCTTTTCAGAAGGCGTAGCCGGTTAGATTTAAGTTAAGTATTTTTAACTTGATGTGCTGGGCCCACGTCAGCCTTTTGTCGAGGGTTAGAGACCAAGATATTGATACTCAGAGCACTTGGGATTTGGGCGTTGTATATAAAGACATCGGGGCAGAGCAGTGGGTAAGTCTGAGGGTTAATGTGGTACGAGTAGATTTGAATTGGTTTATTTTAAATCGCCAGTTGGTGTACCAGTCCTCCGTGAGAGTGACATGAGATTGGAGATTTTGTGTGACTGAAGTATGGAGGTCAGAGCGAATGGATAAGATGGCCTTATCATCTGCGCAATCGGCAACCAGTATATTGGGTGATGTTGATTGGTCAAAGACATTAAATATTGTTAAGGATGGGGGAAGGATGGTTCCCACCTCGAGGGAAATATATTAGCTATTGAGGAAAATGCATCACCGAAGCGAATTCGAAAACATAAACTAATAACATAAACGATCAGTGGCATAATTGTGGAGGAGGGGAAGAGGGGGCAAAGTAATTATTTTACCCCCCGCCCCCCCTACCGCCACTAGGTATGACAACAGTACAAACCTCCGAATCGTCTAAAACAAAAAAAGAATTTTTTTCATTTTTTTCATTAATCACTTTTTATATCCATGAGATAAAAATATTTTTTCCCTCAAATTATTTCATAAAATACATTTCACGGTTATGCCGTTTTATATCTAACATGTCGACGTTATCGCATTATACGGGTTACAAAAATACAAAAACTAAAATTAAAATAACTATTCTTTGGTTTATTTGTAATTGGATTATTTTAAGTCATTAAATTATAGTCTTTGATTATTTTCTATACGTAGAATAAACGTATACCACACCGCATGGTTTTGATTTTGATGAACAAATTATTTCCCCCCACCCGCAACGCCATGTTTTTTCACCCAGTTACGTCATTGCTAACAACATATATCCTATAACCACCCTGTATACAATTAAATTCCGATCCGTTAGCACAGCGTTTTCTGTAGAATTTTACAAACGGTCGGGGAGGTGGATAAAAAAAGTGTTCACAAATCTTCACATAAAAAGAAAAAACATATAATCTCAACAAATATTATCGCCAGGGTCATTAGCAGACACCTGAACTACTCACTTACTACTTTTATTAGCACTTTCTAGACGTGGTGCAATTTGCAAAATATATTGACATTTTTCGAGTTTATTTTTGTTTTGATTCAGATGGATATAAATTTTGTAATTTATTTGTATCAGGTTTTTTATTCAAAATTTTTATTGAAATCCGTAAAAACACGAACAATTGTAATTTATTTTGTAAATTCAGATTAATACAATTTTCAATTCAAATTGATCAAAACGTTGCAATGATTTATCGTAAAATATTCTATATATGCTACCTTATAAACTCCCCCGACCCTACAACAGTGGCCTTTTCACGGTGCAATTTGCAATTATGTCGGTTTTTTAATATTCGTACCAAAATAAAAAAGTAAATATAGGTATGTGGTCAAATAATATAGGTACTTACATCTTATGAAACGATATACAAATAATACAAATACAAGAGAAAAGTCATAACTTTTCTTAAAAAAAAAAAAAACTATAACTATTTCGTATGTAAGTACGGGGAAATATTCAAATATCGTAAAAATAACATAAATTATAGTGATATACGATAACTCTGAATTTAAGCCGGACTTTAAAGGCGAAAGAAAAATATGGAAAATATGTTGCGTTCAATTTTTAGAAACATATACTTAATGCTCAAATCGATACGCATGTATTTTTACAAAAATAATAGTAGCTTATACAAATGGTCAAAATATAAATGCCACCGAATAGCAAATATAATTTCACTTTTCAACGACATGGATTAAATTTTTGTTGATTTCTTTACAGATTTCAAACCCAACTATACAGATTTCCTCTAAATAATCTATACTCATTTTTCTATAATATTCTGTATAATCCTAGCCCCCCCCCCCCGAAAATAAATCACACACTTTTGCTATGCGTTTACAAATGGATTTTTCGATATATATATTTCCCAGACGAACTTTTCATGCCTCAAACAACGTAGAATGAAAATATCAAATTTATAAACAAATAAAACGAATGGAATTTCAAAATAATATTCTATAGGTACCGATATTTATTAGATAATAAATAAAACGTATTAAACCTGTCAGCTCTTTATATGCTCATCTCGTTTTACAATCTTTTCTAATACAATTAATTTAATTCCTTAATTTGTTCGATGCATTCCCCGATTCGATTTTCGATTTCAGTCGCGTATTATTCGTTCGTCTTTGTTGTTCAATTGTATCTAAAGACGATGATTTTTTTTTTTTTTTTTTTTAAATCGAAACCGGTCTGTCGTATTTACACACAACTCATATAATATTCCAGCCAGGCTTTGTTTATTTTCTTTCCTATATATTATTTTTTTTTTTTTATTATTTATTTGTATTTGCCACATACGTGTATTTATTTGTTCAATAATACTCTTATTATTCACGTTAACCTACGCGTTTTGTTAATTATTTAGATTATCACCGGCGCTAATCGCTGCGCGCATTGTTCGGGTTTTTTTTTATTACATTTTTTTTTTTTCTTCTTCTTCTTCTGTTTATCGTCTATCGCGCGTCATTTTGGATTGTCCGTGGTTATCTCGTTGTGAAACCGGTTTATAGGTTAGCCGTCACCGCAATATTCATTACCGCGGCCGCGTTGATATTATTATAGTAATAGTAATAATAGCCGTAGGTATTTTATATTGTAACACTGTAAATATGATTATAAATATAATGGAAACCGCAGGTGGTTTATACGATATTATTATACGCGTCGTCAGTTCGAAATTGATTTCGGGAACCGGTATTTACGAGCGGCTCCGAATAATATCGTAACGCCGCGGGCCCCGGCGGCATTTGCCGTTCCTCGCACGAAATGAACGCCCGTGATGGCTCGTGTTTCGTCAGCGGGGTTCGTCAGTGACGGCCGGCGGGCGGAGTGGGCGACGACGAGTGGGCACCTGCCCTTCCTTCGCCGGATCGGGCGAGCTCCGTCTCCCGGGTGACATCTCGCTGCGGATTTCTCCCCCCCCCCGGTGGGGGGAATGAGGTGGACGACGACGACGCTCTCCACGGGGAGCGCCTGGTCCAGAGGATCGGTCCGTTTGAACCGGGCGACTTGGTGCCTGCCCCGCTCGTGCTGGAGTCCCCGGACCACTGGGACGCCGTGGTCGACTTCGCCGAGACCGTCGTCGCGGAGAAGGAGTCGGCAGAACGGCAGCGCCAAGCCCTTGACGTCGTTGATCGGGGGGCCCCGTAGTCGCTGGACCGCTGGCCGGGAAGCCGGTTGGAAGTGTGCGAACCCGGCAGCTTGCGAGGGCAGCAAGTGGGTTTCGGCCCGACTACTGCCAATCCCCACGGCAGGGCGAGAAATGTTGTTATGCAATTTTTATGTGAGCCCGCCCCGCCTTAGGGGAAAACGGGATTTTTACCTATTAATTATTTGTACTTTTCATTTTCAATAAATCGATACCTCCCGAAGTAGTGACTCACGGCGTTTCCGTATTGCCGGCTTAAACAAAAAAAAAAGGAGGCACCTGCCCGCCGAAATTTCGGGAAAATTCGAAACCCGTTTCAATTTTCCCGGTCGTGGGCGTAACTTGGAAATGTATTAGTGAGGGGTAGAAGGGCTAGCCTTACATATCGACTAGTCTAGCTAAATCTTATATTACTTACCTTTTAAAATATCATGTTAATATTACTGCCTTTTGTCGTACACTACTTAGTATAAGGCGATCAATATTATTTAGTAACGGTATAAATCAAAAATAAACAAACAAAAAATACATTAAAAACATAGAAAAACTTAAATATTTTATAAATTCTAAACAAAATCTATCATAATTATTACTTTATTCGAGTTATTATTAACGTTAATTGTGTCGCATACAAAGCAAGTTTATTTTCATATTTTATTCGTTTGGCTACTCGAGAATAACCTAACCACGCATTGAGGCAGTCATGTTTTCAATTTTTAAGCTCAACGCTTGCAGAGTACTTTGCAATTAAATATGAAACGGTCCATTTAGTCTGTTTTGTAAAAAACAATAAAATCACCTAACCTAACACATTTAATTGTTTATCACAGTACCTTAGCACAATAGACACTCGTTCGTGTTTTTGTTATGTCATGAGTTTCGTCCATTATAACACTGTACACGCCCGCATTTTCAACGTTATCAATAATATGGGATAAAACGTTTACACCCATCGAATTTATAAAACCGTTTTGATAATCAGGGCTAACATAACGAAATGTTTTTTTTTTCTATTCGTAAATAATAATAATTCAAATAACGGAGTTTCCTTGATTGTCACTTTTATCACTTTTATCATGCTCGCGTAGCTCAATACCTTGTCTGGCACAGTAAAGATTTGTTTTGTAAGACATTTGATAGATATTGTCGAGATATTTTCTGCTACAACTTTTTTATACTGATAATCTAATTTTAATTTAATATAAGCGTCTAAAAAAAAAAAAAAAAATGCAAATACAGTAATTCCACTACTTTATTATTTGTATAGTAGTAAATATTATTATTTTTTTTTTTATCGCAATATCGTGTCGGTTTATTTTATAAATTTATTGACAAAAATGTTTAGAACCGCATTTGAAAAAAAAAAATAAATAAAATAATAATAATTGTAATTAATAACTAACTCGTCCCCCTCCTCATATCCTAGTAAAATAATAATAATAATAATAATAATAAAAAAAATCGTGAAAACGAAAAAATTGCAGAGGAACTCGCGAGGGCTGTATACGCTGTACCCACGCGCCCGCCCGTGTTCGGAACATCACTCGGGAAATTATAATACTGTACAAGCGTTAAAATAATAACTCGATTGCGAATTTCCGAATTCCTGAACCTCGGGTTTGCCGGTGTAAAAGTTTATAATAAAATAACGTGAAAATTATCGAGCGCAACTACGCGTTTTGCGCGAAGCACTCGTTAATTGAAATTGCCAGTGTTTATCCTGCATAATCGTGTAACATTAATTCGGGTAAAACTACTTAACCGTGTGTACTCGCTCGCGAACGAGGCGAATATTTAAAATTAATTTTACACGGCGGAATAGTATCGGCCGGGAAAACACTAAAAACAATGTGTTCCGTAATTTTCGTAAAAACGAGTAGTGTGCGTGCATATTAAACACGGGCAAACTTATCGCCGGTATGAATTTATATTTTGAAGTGCCTGGCGTTTATGCGAGCATGTGCGCGTTTAATTTAAAATCCGCCGTTTATATTTCCGTCTTGTCTTCCTGTACGAGCCGAGCACCACCCCGAGAGACTATACGCGTCCCCCACGTGTATTAACCCGACCATTGGAAATAATTCGAAATTTATCGTTACTATATATTATCTATAAACGTGTCTAATACAACTACCGATTTCGTCGACGTACAATGGTACGGGAATAATGAACTTCAATTACGCAAAATATACGGTAAAATCTCTCCATAGAACGGAAAACGTCAACAGTCCCGGTTCGAATAGTAGTGAAATTGACCTCTCCTAAGGCGGAACCTCTACTTAAACGGAAAAAAAGTTTTCGTAATTCGATCAGTAAAAATACTCTCTATGACCGGAAAAAAAAAAAACTATTTAAAGATGAACATTATGCGTAATGTATTGGAAATAACGTAATATGAACTTTATCATATGAACTCATATTTAGACAAATTACAAAAGTTTTCAGCGACAATTTATAAATTCAAAACTATAGGGATTAACGGCAAAAGCACGAGAATGTGCTGAACGCGTTGCCCCTTAGTCACAAAAAGTAGTAAAATATTCCAAATTATAATTCCTTTTCTTTTTTTTTTTTTTTTTTACATAAATCGATTTGTTTTCTTTTTTATAGATTCTGAACAAAACTCTGAATTTGGTATTACTATATGGTGTATGCTTTTTTTGTTAAGATTCTGATTTATACTGATAACACTGATATTATGAAACACAGTTTAACATTAAAATTCGATTTGTAATAGATATTAGATATTTCAAAATTTATAACTTAACCAGACAGTGCATTTTCTAAGCTAGTAAACCGAACGACATTTACGTTGCCCAGTGAAAATATTTTGTCACCTAGTTGACAGTATTTTTAAAAACTGGGCAACAGACAATTTTGTAAAAGAATAATTTGTATTCTATGTAAATTAGATAATGATTACAATAGATTTGTAGGTACATATAATAATGGTCATGTTGTCGATATTAAATACAAAATCCATTTATTATTGTAGAATATGAGAAAATCGTGTTATCGCCCAGTGAAAATTCCTTACAAAAACGCACTGAAACATACTGAAGTACAGTATTATTCCGGGGTCCGGGTGTACCGTTGTCTAAACATCGAATCGATATTATTTTGATTTTTTATTTCTTCTTCATTTTAACCACTCAGTGAGTGTCATTAGTGGATGAGTTCTCACATCAAGTGCAGCCCGTTAAAATTTGTGTAAATTGTGTAAATGATTATTAGAATTCATTTATATGTACGCTTACCGCAATAGGCGTATTCTGCCACTAAGGCATAGATTGTTTATTTCAAATAATAAAAAAAAAAAAAAAATTTTACCACAAACTAAACTGTTAAAATAATTATTTGATGTAGCGACCCACAATCGGCCCTTTCTCCCAACCCGTACGCGTTTCCCAATCCCAGTCTCGGCGCGTCTCCCGTTTTACGTTAAAATTGTGTGTGGGTGACGAAAAAAAAAAAAAAAAAATTAAAAAAATATATATAAATTCCGGTGGTGTCGACGAATTCGAGACTTTCCGAGGCGGGACAAGTCGAACAAAATAATCGACTTGTACGCGCGCGCGTTTATGGTAAAAAAAAAAAAAAAAAAAAAAATAATAATATATACTAAACGAAAAAACCGCGATAGGATACTGAGCGTAATATTTTCTTGAGATTACAATATAATATATAATATATACACGAATTATAATTATATATATATGTAAACGATATTATAGCTGTCGTTACCCGGCGTTGTCCGGATTCAACCACCCGCAGCGCATCCTGTTAATAGACAGTTTTGTTGCTTCGATAACGTACACGAGTAAAAAATGTATATATAATATTATTATGTAATTTGTTTACGCGTTTAAAATATTTATTTCTATATAAAAGCAGCAAAACGACGCGGGAGGAGCCTGCGTTCACGTTTTTTTTTTTTCTTCTTCTTCTTTTTTAATTGAACTCGAAACTATATATATATAATCGTAGTGAAAGCAAAAAAAAAATAATAATAATAATAATAATAATAATAAATATATACTATACTATTATGAACGAACTATAAACACATAAACGATCGACGGTAATAGAGTAAAGAAAATAAATCGAAACGCTCGTAATAGATCTACGTGTGGGACGGGGATTTAATTTATACATTTTTAATCGCCGTGTCCGTATTATACGAAAATCGATTTTCACGACTAAAACATTTCAATTCCGGTCGCAACTTACTCAATATTATTGTATTACGTCCTACTTTGACGAATATTGTAATATCCGTACACAATAATAATATATTAGTATTGTATATAACAAAAAAAAAAAAATAAAAATAACCACCCAGCCCGCCCCCGGACAAACGTCGTCGTCGCGGAGGAAATATTCTTTTATATTATTTTACAAGTGGTTAGGTGGATAGGTAACATAACCTATGCATAAAAGTGAAGTGTGCGGGAATTGGGTTCCAAAGGAAGAATCTCGAATTTCAATATTCTATTGTTAAAGTGAACATAATTGCGTATACCTGCCGTAATGCCCAGCCGACTACACAAACTTACGAGTTTAAACCGTTCGTTATATTTATCCAGATAATAATAGAAAACAAATGAGAAACTGACTGACCACCGGCCGGCTAAAACATTACGGATTCGGTGTGTGATATTGTGAAAAATGTTTAAAAAAAACCACCAATCCATTATGTATTATCATCAATTTTGTATTAAACTATGACCAATGTCCTGGTGGGTCTTGGTGGGCGTTGGTAGGTCGGTATGTTAGGTTAGATTATCCAATTGTAATTGCTAAAACATAAATAATCGATATACGTATATTGTTTTTTTTTTTTTTTCCTACAAAATTTTCGTCACAAACATGGTCCAAACCACAGACAAATACGTCAATAAATCAATAAAATGAATCTAAAAAAAAAAAAAAAATCCGAATAATCGGCCCGCTATGATGACGCGTTATGGGGTGGGCCACACGATTTGTCATTATATTGCGTCGTGGTAAAATCGTACAACGTCGGCGCTTACCGATGTAAAAATATAACGAGTGTTGTACATTAAGAACGCCGGATTTATTCGATCTCGTTATAACTTTACTATAAGAAAAAATTGAAAAAAAAAAAAAAAAAAAAAAAAAAAACATTATATAAATAACGGCCAAGGTCACATTATACTCGGGTCGACGTAAAGCCACCGCGGGGTTTAGATAAAACATAAGGGAAACGGAAAAAATCAACCCGCCGGGTTGGTCCGAACCCGGTAATTATCCGACCGGCGTCCTAAACGTAAACCTAAAACCCAGTCCAAGTGTTTCCAAACTACGACCCGTCAAGCTCTGTGAACCGGCCCGCCAGCCAAGTCAACTTGGTGTTTCGATCATTCGTTTTGTCCGAATTTCCGACAACCCATTCGCCGTAGTATTCGAGTCTCTACCTCCGGAACATCAGCGTGAAGTTATCCGAGCTCACCCGGAACAACCGGCGCAAAAACTGTTGCAAGGAAGCCGGACTGCAAACATTTTACGTCATTTTACGCCAGAAGAACATCATTTCCAAATCTCAAAAAAATAAAACGTGAATAGATTTTTTTCAAAAAATGAAATACGTCAAACCAAAGTATAGAACCCCGTCTAAATGGCGGACATTTTACGAGCGACGATGCCGGTCGGAACAACCGAAGTTCGATCGAAACTACCACGACATTTAAGTAGTAGACAAACAATTCCAAACTGGTGATTAAGTAACACGGTGACTTATCGCAATCAAACAATTATTCCCTTTGTAAAATTACAGATTAAATAAAATAATTCTCGATTATGTCATCTCTATCGTTCAATCGAGAAAAATGTTGGCCGTCACGTAATCTCGGATATGGCCGGCTGTAAAAAAAAAAAAAAAAAAAGAAAAAAAAAATGGTTGGGAGGTCACAACTGGACCGGGTCGATGGAATAACAAAAAAATTCAATTGCCATCGGGAAACATTACGTTAGCCTCTATCGGTCGCAATTTGAAAAATACCCAGCTGCTCTATGCATACTCACTGGCCATCGACCGAACCGGATCGGTGGCTATTTTTCCCGGATAAACGTTATTAAAATGACCGCGGTGCACCGCAATCAATATTTATTATAATTATTACGAAAATCCGTGCACCGGCTATACACAGTAATTATTATTTATATAGGTACGAAGTGTGTAAAGTCTAATATTACACGTCGTCGTAAATGCACGCCGCGTCGGCGATTATGAAATCCGGTCGCGTCTGTCGCCGCCATCGGGAATTATTGTCACTTTCGCCCCGACCGATTATTTCACATTCTGAACGCATCCGAGGTGCGCGCGTATCGTTACGGTTTTACATTTGATTTTAAATTTTTTTTATTCCGTGACAACTTTTCTTCCAATCAAAACACGACAAACGAGCATTTTTTTATTATTATTATTATTATTATTATTATTCGTTTATATTTATTAAAGTACCTAGACTTAATCCATTGGACTTTATTCGTTGATTATAGCAAACAACTCGGTACAGTTATGAACAAAGACTAAATAAATTGACGAATAAAAAAAAAACCGATAATGATACCAAAAAAAACACCTGCACGCGCATCGAATTAAAATCAATACATTCCTCGTCATGCTATCTAAAATCAACAATAGCCAGGTGAGACTGTGGGAACCACGGTCAGTGGGTAATATCGGTCACCTCGATATCTAACGAACCGCGGTATCTGAAATTATGCTGACCATACCAAAACGTTAAGAATCATAATAAAAGCTAATTTTTATCGGGACAATGTTATCTCAAACACCGTTCTCAAAAAAAAAAAAAAAAATAATAATTAGCGATTAAAATTAAATTAACTACGGCACTATCGCGGAATAAACGGTCGATTTTTTTTTTTTTCTACCGACGTGAAAAAACCTCTTCAGAGTGTCTGTCTCTCTCACACATAAATTGATTTCTATAATTCATACGTGCAATACGTGTTATTAGCGGTCTATAGTATTATATGTCCATGACCGCACATGTCGAATTATCACGACTAACTGATTTGAAATACAATTATTAAACCATAATTGTTCAAATAATAAATTGATAATTATCAATTCAACTCAGAAAGGCCGTGCGCACAGTATCTCAGGCGCAGTCTTGAGCGCAAACAACCCCTGTGGC
Source organism: Tuberolachnus salignus (assembly GCA_956483605.1). Lineage (NCBI taxonomy): Eukaryota > Metazoa > Arthropoda > Insecta > Hemiptera > Aphididae > Tuberolachnus > Tuberolachnus salignus. Next base: position 3,579,816 of record OY101431.1, on the reverse strand, counting down.
CGCCTTACTTGGCCAATATTAAGGACAAAATCGATAGGCACCGGGAATAGCAAACCCGGGGCTTTAAATCACGAAATCCGTTCGTACAAAGAGTCCAAGAATCACTGAGGCGTGGAAAATCACCCCGGACGAGTGGCAGGCTGCACGGTTGCGAGAGGTTGACACTCGAAGGCATCCACGTAGATAATTTGCCAACTTCAGTCTTGGGCATAGATCTCCCTAGGGAGACTTGTGACAGATTCAACCGAATACGCACGGTACAAGGAAGATGTAACGAACTCGTGAACCAAATGGAAGTTTAGAGAGAACCCGGGGCGCGATTTCGGCGCTAGTATACAGTCGATGGAACATTTAATTTTGGGCAGCCAACTAAGGAGACACGACGGCAATTTGGAGGACCTTCACACTAAAGCAACTCCAGAGACGGTGACCCGGTTGGATTCTCTAGATGTTGATGTTTAATCTAATTTAATTTAATGTAATTTAAACTTTGTTTGGACTTTTAAAGTGCCTATTTATGTCAGATATATAATAATTCTATCTGTTACCCCTAATGAGGAAATTTAATTTAGTGTTATCGTTCATTGTACTGCCATACGAAGAAATCGAACGAAATGGCGACAAAAAAAATGTCCAATACGCATATCCCTAACCTAATCTATTTTTTTTGCACGAGATTTTACGGTACACTACACTAGCATAATGTTATTATTTGCTTCCCGAAATGCTCCGGGGGTTTTTTATTTTTATGGTAAAATAAAAAAAAAGATCACGGCTTATTTCTCGGCGGACGGTCAAATCCCAGATTTGAATTTTTTTTTCAATTAAAATATCGCGAAGAGAAAAACAAAATCGTGGAACGTCATAACGTGTTGTTTTTCAATTAAAAAAAAAAAAAAAATGATAATATAATACCGTATAGGGTAATGCTCTACGTATAAAAATGATAATCATAAAATCTTACCTGGTGCAACAGGGGCGACAGACAAGGCGGAAGACATTGCGGCAAAACCAGTTGTCATTTTTTTTATTCTTTTCAAACACGGCACGTTTCGGAAACTTATACGGCAAAAATACGAAGTCGTAACTAATCCATTGACCAAAACCATTGTCATCCGGGATTCTCCGTTTCCGTGCAATTTCTATGTGAAACTTTTTCTCTTTTTTTTTTTTTTGTTTCGTTTTTGATCGTACAACAAATAGAAAGCGCGGTGGTGTCTATTTACGACAAAGCGGTTTTCGCGGCCGTTGACCACGAACGAAATCGACGGAAAACATGTAGAGGATATACTTTCGTTGTTAAGTATTTTACACTAGGAACGTAACGAGGAATCGTTTTTCGTTTAACACTCGCGCGGTACTTTGATTCCCAAAAAAAAAAACAACCACGTGTTTTTAAAAAAAATCTGAAATTTTGAATCTAGGGTAACGGGAACGTGGTTTCCGACAATTTCGTTTCCCGGATGGATAATTGAATTTCAATAATTCTATGTTCGGGATGTTGCTATAAAATCGGGGGGGGGGGGGTTTCCCCCCCATCTTGTTTTCTAATTGCACGGGGGAAAACAATCGAATATTACTAACCAGTGAACCCGAGCTTCATTTATAGTCGTTTTTGGTTCGCCAACGATTTATCGTATCAATTCGGTTAATAGTATTAACTCGTTTATATTGCTCCAGATATCCGTACGATGTTGTTCATTCTTACACAACGGTCTACGGTAAATATTAACGGGATTGAGTTGGGAATTTTAAGAGAAAAAAAAAACTATAATTAAAAAAACGTTGATTTTCTGGTACGAAAATTTATTTCGAATAATTTCACATACAAATTATTAAAAAATAAATATCATATATTAACACAGTTTTGTAAAATATCGATATATAAAAGTGTGGGCTTAAACATTACAATATCTATACACGTAATATTAAGAATTAATAGTATTGTTATAATTAGTATTATTAATAATTAACTAATCATTATAGCAGTCAACGGGAAAATAGTAATAATAATATTAAAAATCTGGTTGCTATATATATATATATATATTGTTATCGTGATAAAAAAGATTGATTGTTAAGACTGATTGATGAATATTTTAAAAAAAATATAAAAAATTTAAGTATACAGACGGTTATGTTTAAGCTGAACAATGTTAGTATTATCGAGAAAATGTATTATTATAATAATAATGCGACGCTAACTTACCGATAATATTATAATATGTACACTTAAAAACGAAAATTAGTATAAGCATAAATAGATGTAATAATAAAAAAAAAAAAAAAAGTAAAAAAAAATTTTTTGATTTCAGTTCATTAATTATTGCAAGACTAATCTACTTAAAACGTACAAAAACACAATAATAAAAAATAATATCTTAACAAAAAAAAAAAAAATCATTTATATATATATATATATAAAAAGTTTTATACAATACGGTCGAATATATGTAGGAAGTGCCTAAATTAATAATTATTAAGTAGTTATAATTTGAACCGTACATGTTTTTTTTTTTGTTGTTGATTGTATTTTATTAAATTTACGCCTTAATATTATGGCAGTGGTGGGCACAACAAAGAAAATATTCGTAAACCGATGGGGGGGAAAAAAACGAAAAAAAAATAATAATTAATAATTGATCGTCGTGTTTACGTAGGTATAAAAACGATGTATATAAAATGTTTGTTTTGTAATTTTAATTTTTTTTTTTTTTTTATTCTTTCACGGTAGTATAAAAATAAACTATACGATATTACCTATACGTCGTAATAGAAAAAAAAAAAAAAAACGTGCCGGTCTATTCTCTCGAGGAGTCGAGACTTGTGCAGAGCCTTTATTGTTGTTTTCCGACTCGTTTTAAACAGAAAAAAAAAAATATTTGTTCCGTGTTATTAAAAATGAACGGGGGGGGGGGAGAGGAAAAAAAACAAATTCCCTCCACCCCCCACGATATAACCCGGGCCCGACACGCTGATATTGAAAAAGTAATAATAATATGTAAGTTGAAAAACGTAAAAATAAAATGAAGAAAAAAAAAAAAAAAAATGATTAACGTTACGTTTTTAATAATAATATAAAAATGATAAAAAAAACACATACACACACACACACACATTGTTTTTTTTTTTAAACATTTTTACAACTAAACACAATCGTATTATTAATATTATATATTTCGAGGAATACAGGATGTTTACTGTTAACTATGCTTAGTCATATCGATTCGTCATTACTGTACAAATCATAAATTTTTATCGTTTATTATTTACACGCCCGCAATTTATTTTCAATAATTATTGCGTACTTTTAAATATACAAAAGATAACTGCTAACGAAGATTAAAATTAATTTTTCCGAACGAGATGAGAGAACAACGGGTGCGGATTTCATTAATTACTATAATGATAAAAAAAAAAAAAAAAAAAACCAGTACGAGAGAGAGAGAACAGAATACAGTTTTTTTTTTTTTTTTTGTTTATGTTGAAATTTATACACAACGTTAGTTGTTAGGAAGGGGGGGAAAAAACCGATTTTCGTGTCCTGAAACCGACGCTAAAGTGTAGACGTGTGCATTGGCTATCGGAGATTCTCGGCCCGTTCCAAAATACCAGATCGATTTAAATTATTTTTTTCTTTTTTATTCTTACACTTACACACAACCATTAGTAGCGATCTCGTTATTCCAAATGAATAAGTTCTCGCAACAGGGCCTGGGGGGGGGGTGATGGGGTGGCAAGAAATTATTCGATATTTAGTCAAACGCACGACGGGTTTATTATTATATCGACAGAGTGAACGGTAAAACAAAAATTAAAAAATGCACGATTAAAGGAATCCTATTCGGTTGAGCCAACGGACTGTAACAACGAATAATTATTAAAACCCATATGATAAACACAATAACGTAGGAATAAATGCGATATTTTGGACGGAATTATCAGGTAGATGATAGATAGGCGGTACTAAATGTTTTTTATTTTTTTTTAATAATAATAAAAAACAAAAAAAAAATTTAAATCGTTTTCTTATGTTATCAATCAGGTACAAATAATGGTACGGTTTTATATTATTTATAATCGTAAAGACTACGGAATGATGTAACACGAAAATTAATCGATTAAAAAAAAAAAAAAATTAAAAAAAAACAAATTTATACGCATAAAATATTAGGAGCCCGTCCGAAAAAAAAAAAAAAAAAAATTATATACCCCACTAGGGGGTGGGGGGGGTCCGTTCAAAATATCAATAGATATTATTAAAATTAATTTTGGGATCTTCAGCGGTACTATGATATTAATATTGCCTACTTTATTAAAATACAATATTTTTTATTACATATAAATATATATGTATATATATAAAAAATTAATTAATTAATCAATCATAAGTGAATAAAAAAAAAAATTATTATATCTTAATAGTATAGAAGAGCACCTACACAAATATTAATTTAATAATAAAGTAAAAAAAAAAAAAAAATTCTAGTCTATACTATGTAGCAATAGCTGAGCAATGTTAAAATTGTAATTATTATTGTTATTTTTTATTTTTTTTTTCATTAACAATGAAAATACAAATAGAAACTAATATTAACAGCGTATCATCAAACATTCAAAAATCGTTGATGAACATAAAAAAAAAAAAAAAATTTATATATGTCAAATACATAAGATTGAATTACAACCATTGAGTCAGGGGTGGATTATATATTCTTATCTGGTCACTGCGAAAAAGCAGTAATAATTCAATAATTGGTTTTCAATAAACCTGTGATCAGATACAGCAAGTGTAACATTACGATATGACCGATAATTTTCTTTTTTTTTTAAATATATATGTCATGCAAATATAATATGCGGATACACGGTGGTCGAAGGAAATCCAAATGAAACAATAACCCTGACCGTAGGAGTAACAATTAAACGTAAGCTTCGGATTTACCTGAATTGGGCCGTATACGCGCCAAAAACTGTTGCCAGCTGTTCAGCGTCTTGCCGGACCAAATCCAAACGCTCGACGTAAGGCCGACCAGCAGGGAAACAAAATATTTGGCTATGAACACCTCGAAGCTGGGTTTCCTGGGCAGGTCGTCGGTCTGGGTGGGACAAGGCAGCGCGTATTTGGGGTCTCGGCAGAGCGTCGAATGCCACGTGACGATCCAGGAACCGAGATTCACGTGCTCGTACATCAAACACAGGATCTGGGCTACGGCTGGCACGGTGTACAAGACGCTGAACACGCCGATACGGATCATAAGTTTTTCCAGTTTGTCCGTGCCCCGCGTACCGTCGTGTTTCATAACTTTTCTGATGCGGCACAGAGAAACAAATCCGGCCATCCAAAAAGCCGTGCCCAACACCAGGTACACCACCAGAGGAATCAGTACCATGTCCCGTACGGCGGTGTCGTCGCTCCAAACAGCCAACGAACAAATACCGGTTAACACATCACCTAAACAGTTTTAAAATTAATTGTTTTTTTTTTTTTTTTTTTTGCAAAACAAATAGTATACAACATTATTTACAAATAATCGCTACCTCCTACACTTGACATTTTTATTTTTTTTTATATTTAGCCGGTGGGGGGGGGGCACCACTAATGTCATTTCAATCGAAAAACATTTACCCTTACAAAAAAAAAAAAAAAATCAAAATCAAAAACCCTTTTCGATGGATTTTAAAATAGGCCTCCTTTTTTATAGAATGCTTTTTATTTTTTTGAAATGGCTGTACACAATTTGCATATTGATAATAATTTATGTACAGTAGTAAATTATAACTTTTAGAGGGTAATAGTTGAATAATATGTAAAGTAGAGATAATATGGTACAGTATTACAACACCACATAACAATGAAAATATTATTCTGCATTAGAATATGAAATCAATAGTAAAAGTTACCAAAATGTATTTTCTGGTAGGTTATTTATGTTAAATTTTGGGTACACGATAATATTATAATAATAAAAAAATAAAAAAACAGAACTATAGATAACTTTGTAGTGTTACAGTCAAACTGATTTTAAATTTGGCACTTATTCAAATGTTAAAATACTATTTTAATTTGAATTCAATGTATAGGTAATTTTATTACAAATACAATTGCAGCAGGTCCAAATCTTTTAATTTTTACTGGGTCCTCTCTATAAAAATATGCAACACTTTTTTTTTTCTCACGCACCACATGAAATATAATAATAATGAATAGTCAAGGTGAATTTACACCATTAAGAAATTGAATATTAATATAATAATTATCTATATTCCTGAAAACCATTGCGAAACAATATAGTTATCTGTAAAGACATAAAATAGAAAATAGTTAACATAAATGCATGCAATTTATAGCTTAAATTAATGTTACGATATTTTAAATTATATTGTACATCAAGTAGAAAATCATCAGCTGTAGGAAGAAACAGGCAACTACATTTTATATTTTTCAAATTTGGAATTAATTATACATGTTATTGCTGTTTTTTTGTTTTTTTTTATTTATAAGTATGCTCATCCCAAACTCACCTTCAATTTTGCCCATGGCCAAGACTGTAATTGTTTTCGCTGCAGGAACGGTCCAGGCAGCCAAGTGAAAATAATGCGAATTGGCTTCGATGGCCTCGTGGCCCCATTTAAGTCCAGCGGCCAGGAACCAAGTCAACGTCAACACAACCCACCATACAGATGAGGCGGTACTAAAGAAATAGGACACCATGAACAATACGGTACACCATTCGTTGTCGTCTGTACCCTGGGTAATTAAGTTCTGTCTGTTGCAAGCGATATTGTTACCGGATAGGTATCCAATCAGGTACGATACGGAAACCATTAAATAGCAGAGCGACAAGAATATTATCGGCCGTTCGGGATAGCGAAAACGATGGGTGTCGATGGCAAATGTCAGGGACGTAAACAGGCAGGATATGGCGCACAATATGGACCAAAGGGCCACCCACGACCGGGCTTTGTGCATCTGATCTTGACTCCAGAACGCGTCGCACGGCACACCGCAATTTTTCACTACTCTGCTGCCGACTTTCAGCGCATACCCTTGGTTGTTCCGGTCCGACCTTTTTTTGTTACTGTTGCTGGGCTCGATTTGGAACTGTTGCGGGCAAACGAATCCGAGATCGTGATTTTTCATATACACTTGGTCGCCGGGATAGTGTCTGGACCCCGGGGCGTTGGGATCTTTACCGTTCTGAGACGGTTCGATCATACCCGTTTGTGGTGGCTGCGACGTGGTGGTGACGTTCTCGCCGACGCACAGTTGCCCGTTTTCCGGGAACTTTGAACATTCCAGATTGTCGGGCCATTCGATTTGGAAACTGTTCATGATGGCCTCGCACCCGTTGCGGGCGGACACGCACAGCGACCGGCAGGGCGGTATGGGGCTCTCGATTATGGTGCACACCGGGGCGAATACGCTGCACAAAAAGAATTGCAAATCGTGCGAACACTGGATCTTGACCAGCGGATAGTACTGTTGCACTTCGAATCCCGCCTCGTCTTGGCGCTGCTGGCCCAACAGATTGGGCATGATGGTCTCGTTGTACGCTATGCCCATGCAAAACGGTATGGTGATCGGCTCGCACCGGCTGTGGTGGCTCATCCCGTCGTCGCCCATCTGCCCGTCTTGCATCTGCTGCTGCTGCATCTGCTGCTGTTGCTGTTGTTGTAGTTGCTGTTGTTGTTGCTGTTGTTGCCTGGACGAGTGGACGGACGATACGGGACATAATACGGTCGCGGCGGCCGCGATCAGCAACGGCAGCAACATCGTTGTCGGCGACATCGGTGCGGTCGGCGTGGCGGCGGCGGCGGCGCTTCACAACTGCCGATCGGCTACTTCGGGACGCGGACCAACGTCGACGTCGTTCATAACGGCGGACGGGCTGTCCGACAAAAGTATCGTGCTAGGTGGTAGTCGTGACGAACGCGCCGTGTCGCGAAACCGAAAATATTACTAAATGAAATTACCGCACGCGCGTCACGATTGACTACCGAATGACTCGGGGGGGAGGTGGACAAAACGGATTTATACGGACGTACATAGAAAGAACAAAAAAAAAAAAAAATGAATATGAATATAATAAGGACGGAAGAAAAAACAAAAAAAAAAAAAAAAAACGTTCACTACGGCCGACAAAACGTGCGATGCGGCGGACGTTGACGCGGGGTATACGCTGTAGCTGTATAATATACGCGGTACACAAAACACACGATCGAATTCGTTCGTTCCGTCGTTATCAAACGATTCGGTGCGACAATGATTCCGGAATAATTACCGGGGAGTTTGCAAACGCACGTTTTTCTACAGCGTCCGCGACCGTTCGGGCTGATAACGCGGTACCGAGGCCGTTGATAACGCGTGCGCCCGTCGTTTCGTACGGATTGTCGGTGGTACTACTGCACGTCTTCCCGTTCACTATTATCAATATTCGTCGTGGTGCGTCCGGCAGTAGTTACTGAATTATTATTGTAAAAAGAAATGAAAAAAAAAAAAAAAAAAAAAAAAAAAACCAAAACGAGCAGCCGCTTACCGCAACGTAATCGTCGTTTTTCGGTACTTGTCGATCAGGACGATTCATTTCAATTCAGAACGGGGCAATCGGTTTTGAAAAATTACATTGAGCCTTAGCCCCCAAATATTTAGGTTTCGGTCCCCCTCCCCCGCACATAATTTTTGTGTTGAATATCGAAACGAAATTCGAAACATTTAAATCATCGTCGACATGGTAAATTCGTAAATGATATAGACAAATAAAACGATTATTTTTTAAATACTGACGATTAATTATAACAAAAACTTTTTAGACAAATAAATCGGAACAGTTTTTTTTAAAAAAAGTTGTATTATTTCTTAATAGCATTTTTAATATATTCATATCAAATATCCATTTAAAAAAAAATGTCTGAAATAATTTTTAGATTATTAAATTACGTAATTTTCTGTAAGCATTAAAAACGATTTTCCATATGTAATCAGCACCTACGGTTCAAAAATCGTTCCGGCTTCACTAAATTCTTAAATCGTTTATTCGTGGGAAATTAATTATTCCCAAATTGCTTTTTTCGTCCTAAAACTGATGATATTTTACTAGTCATAATAATATTACAATTTAGTTTTTTTTTTTAATACTCATACAATACGTGGATTTTGTTTTTGGGTATGGCTAAATTCAAAATCGAGTAAACCTACCCGACTGGGTATCGCCAAAGCCGATTTACAATTAGTGTTAAAAAGTTACATTTTTTGAGAACTTTTAACTTGATCGGTTCAAAAGAAAAAAAAATACTGAAACGTTAGAAAATAACATGGCTATTTCTTTTAATAAACAATGCATAACTTAACATTAGTCGATTTTTTTTTCAAATTTTAGCTATTTCTAAAATGTTATTTGCGTATTTGTTGTAAAGAAAAAAAAAAAAAACCAACAAAACCGTGTACCCATGTTTTACGCATTTATTATAAAACATATTGGTTCGGTTTTTCGAGTTCTAACTCAATTTTTTTTTGGACACTTAGCCCGTTTTTGATTTCTAGTCTTCAATTATGTTGGATACTTTAAAATTTAATAAAATAAAATCCAAAAACGGTATTGTGAATATAACAATAGTATAATCTAAATACTGGTGCCTTGGGGGGGGGGGTGATGTGGTGGGATGTGGTGGGATGTGGTTAGGTGTAACCCACGACTATTCGTAATTGCAGCATCCCCCCCCAACCCCAAGATTTGAACTCTAGTTGGGCCACTGGTTGGCAATTCCGACTTTGTTCATATCCCAAAATTCAGCCAATACCGCATGTCCTTATGTATGTATTTATAACACTATCCCTCCCAAGTCGTCTATAATATTTATTATTAAAAATATCATCGGTAAAAAAATAAAATGAAATAATAATCCTAATACTGTCACCGGTAAAAGAGTAAACATACCCCACCTATGCTTAAAAATCGCTGTACTATAAAATACCGAATAAAAACGAATTAGATGGATCCGGTATCAGAAAACCTCGCCAACGTATTTTTTTTTTTGGTTTTGTTTTTCCCCGGGCGGGTAACCCTCATACACTCCTATAACGTTATATCATTATTATAAAGTGTGTAATAAAAAAAAAAAATAAAAAAAACCTATTTGCATTTTTATATTCGCGGTAATGACGTGTTCTGCGCTGTTTATAGCAAATATAAGACACGACGATTAAACTTAGGTGACGAGTGGCGAAAAAAACTATAAAAAAAAAAAAAAAAACATCGTCAGCCCATCTCCGGTTTCCCGATTATAAACCTCCGCGGGCTCGTTTTCTCTTCTCGCCATTACCATAATTATACTGCGGATAGTATAAAAAAATGTTTTTTTTTTTTTTTTTTTTTAAATACACTATAAACGCTGAGAACGGTTTACTGCATTTTATATGTAAAGTTTAAATAATAAATTACACCACGGGTGGAGATTATATAAAAATTCCTGGTTACTAACCAGGCTACTGGAAACACGGAAAACATGGAAAAGGCAGGAAATTCGTGTGAAATTCTAGAATATTTTAATAATTTCAAACTTCAATCGTTATTTTCGTAAATTTTAATTGTTCAATAAATGACTAATATTATTGTTTATGAAAAAAATACTTCTGTAAAATCAATAAAATAACAATTTTTTTTTTAAATATATATATCTAAACGAGGTGTGTTCAAAAAGTACCAGGATTTTATTTGTAAAAATTACAAAAAAATAATGAAAATTATTATTATTTAGTGATAACTCCTTCGAAATACTCTCCTCCGGATGATATACAATGGTCCCGGCGATCTTGACATTTTTTTTTTTTTTTGAAAGTCCGTTGGAACTGTTCCAAAGTTATAGCTTTAAATTCTGCTGCCGTATTCGCTTTAATTTCCTATACATATTGAAATCGTTGTCCTTTGAGCGCAGGTTTTAGTCTCGGGAAAAGAAAAAAATCACATGGGACCAAATCAGGAGAATAGGCAGGATGTGGGACCACAGGTATTTTTTTATCAGCTAGAAATTCACGAATCTACAGCGTTGAATGTGCTGGCGCATTATCCTGATGAAGAAACCAATTTCCATTTCGCCATTTTTCGGGGCGCTTTTTGCGAATTCTCTCTCGCAAACGTATTTATAGAATACCTAATTGACTTTTTGTCCATGGGGTACAAATTCATAATGAACAATACCTTCAATGTCAAAACAAAAACTATCAGCATTGTTTTGACAATCGACCTCACTTGACGAACTTTTTTTAGCCGAGAGGATAATTTTGTTTTCCACTGAGATGATTGGAAGTTTGTTTCCGGATCGTATCCATAAACCCACATCTCGTCACCTGTGACAATGTTTTTTTTTATGAAATTAACATCAGCAGAACGATTTTTAACGCCTTGATAAATCGTTAAACGATTTTCCTTTTGCTCTAAAGTTAACAATCGCGGAACGAATTTGGCAGCTACCCTTTTAATCTGTAAATTTTCGGTTAAAATTCCATGACAAGATCTAATCGATATTTCTACTACATTTGCTAACTTACGAACGGTTTATCTGCGGTCGTTTCACACTTTTTCGCTAAATTTTGCCACAACATCATCGTTGCTATATGTTGACGGCCTTCCAGAACTTGGATCATCTTCAGTTGACTGTCGACCATTCTTGAAACGTTTAAACCAATTTCGATTATTTAAATTTAAAAAAATCGATAAAATCATTGCAAAAATTCTTTAGCACCGGTGGTCCACAGTTGGGGACCACTGCCATATATGGATTCAATTTATCCCCACTATAGCGTACTTTCCCGTCTTCACGTCTTACTTTATTACAACGGCGGCGGCCCACCCGCGGGCGGTATTTATAGCGACTGTATTTTATTTTTTTCTATATAGTTGTTATCTAGCTAATGACGTTTTTAGTGTCGGATAAATATCTCTTTGAAAAACAAACAGAAAAAAAAAAAAGTACTATACACATATCGTTATAATATATTGTAGCAGCGGTTCCCAAACTATGCACAGCGGTGTCCTAGGAGAGCCACTAGCCCATTCCTGGGGCACCGCGGTCTATACAAAAAAAAAAAAAAAAAAAATACATATTTACAATAGTCTAATCTAATCGAAGCGAAGAATGTATTGGTTTTACTATGATGTGTAATTTTTTTCCTGCCTGTAAATAAATTTTCGACCAGAAGTCACGCTCCTCCAATCACCAACATCACCAGAGGTGGTTTCTGATGAATATTTCGGCCAGTCAGTTTATAGGACGACAATTTTTAATTTTTTTAATTTCATTTCTTTAAAAACCGGGAGGAAGAAAAAAAGAGAATACAATAAGTAATACGGTGTTTGTTAATTTCAATTTGGGATTTTCGTTTCAGTACATCAATTTATCCATTCAACGGCACTTTCCAGACGTGGTGTCATTTTCAAAAAAATTTGATATTTACGATTTCATTTTTTCAGTTTATGCTGCCCGTGTGAATATATGCACAACAATTTGGTCCAAGTTTCATGGCGAGCTGTACCGAATGGTATTGAACAAATTATTATTATTTTTTATTTCGCCCCCCCCCCACCCACCTATAAACGTTTTGAATTGAACAATTTTCTCGTGGTTTTCACGAGAGGTGGTGGGTTGGAGAACGAGAGGGGAGGAGGATAAATAGACGGGTGGAGGAGGGCACCGTCGTCTAAAAATATTGGGAACCAATGCATTTAAGTATACGTCGGGAGTCTATTCGTATATATATATATATATATAAATAATCGACAATCGTTGTCGTCCGGTCGACAATAAAAACAATTTGAATCTATCAAACTGAACGTTCACAGTAAATAATCTATTTTGCATTTATATGTATAAGACCTATACACATAAGAAACTACGTATACTGGGGAGTTATTTGAATTGACGACCGTGTACGGTAAGTAATGAGTACGATAATACGGTACTGTATGCAAAACCGGACAATTCCATTAGACTGGTCCGGGGAATTGTAAAAATAAACGGTGCGCTTTATAAAAAAAAAAAAAAAAAAAAAAAACGGTAACGAACGGGTTTACGATATAAATTGCAAAAACGACACAGCACGCCGTCGGTCTGTCGGCAACGGATTTACTGTGCGTATACATTTTTTTTTTTTTTTTCCAAATTAAACGAGTTGAACTTTTTTACGGCGGCGAACGCTGGAAGTGTGTGTATGTGTGTGTGTGGGGGGGGAGTTAATTAAATTATATCAGTGGTTCACAAACTTTTTAGACGGCGGTGCAATTTTTTCAGATGGAATTCATCCGCGGCGCCCTCCTGTGAATACCCCGAAGAAGTTTGAACTTAAAACGCTTATAAGAAAATTTTTTCTTTTTTTTTTCGTTACTATTCGGTACAACTTATGAACCTTGTGTGAAACTGTTGTGCACTTTTACGGGGCCAAAATAATTTTTAGTCACGTCAAACCACTATAAATAACCTAAAAACATACAGAATATATTAATAATATTGCACCACGTCTAGGTAGTGCATAACAGTATATAAGTATTGAGTGCATATTTCAAGATTATGATTCATTACTGAATTAAAATTAAAATACCGAATCGAAATTAATAGAAACCGTTAATGCGTTCTATGTTTTTTTCGGGTTTTCCGCGTTTTAAAGAAAAGTGTAAGGAGAAAATCGAAAATTGACCTCCTATTCAACAAATGGATAAAACCTTTGCCAGAAACTACCACTGACGACGTTGATGATTAAAGCAAGATTTCTGGTCGAAAAGTTAATTACGGACAGAAAATAAAAATGCGCACATCATAGTAAAACCAATACATTCTTCGCTTCGGTTAGGTCAGTTTAGGTTATTGTGAATTAATATATTTAATTTGTCGTATGAGCCGCAGTGCCCCTGGAATGGGTTCAGTTTGAGAACCGCCGAATTGTATTATTTAAAAATGATATCAACAAAAAAACTTTTTTCCTGTCTGTCTGTAAATAAATTGTTGACCAGAAATCTTTCCCACCAATCATCAACACCATCATAGGTGGTTTCTAGTGAACATTTTGTTTAATTGGTGTATTTTTTTATTTTATACGCATTTCTATAAAATTGGAGAAAAAATATCCGGAAAAGGAACCAACACGTAATATAACGGTTTATGTTGATTTCGATTCGGTATTTTTTTTTTAATTCAGCACTTTCTGGGTTTTATGGCCCCTGTAAAAATGCACAAAAATGTTGGACGAGGTTCCTTATAACGTTGTACCGAATGATATGAATAAATTAAGGATTTTGTTGTTTTTTTTTTATTTTTATAAGCGTTTTAAGTTTAAATTTCTTCGTGGTTTTAACAGGAGGGCACCACCGTCTAAAAAGGTTGGGAACTACCACTGTAGGCAATTAAAAATTAAATATTATTTACGGATTTTTTTTTATTATTATTTTATCGAGCGTAGAACCGGAAAGCGATACGAGACGAACGTATACGGTGGCGTCGGAACGATTTTTTTGAACAGTCTGGGGGCTGAACTGTATGGAAAAATCGTTTTTTAATATTTATGGAAAATTACGTTATTTAATAATTTAAAAATTATTTCAGACCGTTTTTCTTTTCCGGTGGATATTTGAAATAAATATATTAAAAAATAATACAATTTTTTTTTTTTTTTTTTTATATTGTTTCAATTTATTTGTCAAAAAGTTTATTTGTTTGGAATCATTTTGTCCATATTGTTTACATTTTTAAACTGTGTCGACTTATGTGAATTATGTGGGGGGAGGAGTGACCGAAACTTATATTTTTTAACAGTGGGGGCTTAGCCCCTATTTAATTTTTCCCGTGAGGGCGACTGTCCCAAATGTTCCGGTGCCCCCGAATATACACATACGTATACAACGTACGATTTGGGATTTATTCAATGCTGTATAAATTAAAAATTCTTAAAGTTTGTGTAACTAATATAGCAGGTGTTTCGTATTAAGTTCGATGTGTCCCGTTTATTGTCACTGGATTATAATACACTTGTAACACATTCAACGGATTTAATAGCAATGGGCCAGCAACGTTATACGTTTGAATTTGCTCGTTAATTCAGTCGTTTTTATTTTAATAAACTCTAAACCTTACACAGACCTATGGACCGGTGTTTCCCAAAGGTTGTACCGTGAATATTTTATTTAAAAAAATTTAATTATGTAAAAATAAATAAAAATAGTGCATACGTTAAACTAAATATCTGAATTTTAAATGTCTAAATCTAAATAAGTACAATTTTAGTGTGAAACGTGTACTCGATGCTGGGTGGCATCGAGTGTTCAATTGGATGGGGAATTGACGACAAATATACTCGCATTTTTAATATTAGTGAGTACGGAAAAACCGAGTTCGCAAAGGAAATGGTAAAACGTATTTATTGGATACTCGGTATTAATTAAATTCCAAAAATGGACCAGTGTCATTACATTTTAATTTCAATGAACAATCAGATCGAAAGATCTGGAAGTTGTTCTCATTCAATTAATTTTAAATGAGATATAATCTATGTTTTTGCATATTTGGTCGCTATAAACCAGTAAAAAAAAAAAAAAAATAAAAATACAAACATTTTAAAACAAAAAAGATTATGTATATACGGGGTTATTCAAAATAATTTATTCAATTTAAAATGGTTACATATTTTTATTTTTTAGGTTTAGAACAATTTATTATACATTAAATAAAATAAAAATATGTAGTTTTTAAATTAATTATAGTAATCAGAATCATTGTTTAATCCTGGAAGTAGCCAGTATTTTTTCAAAACAGTCGTTAACCTTATGGTTAGTTTTCTTTTTTTTTTTTATCTTTGATGTACAGCAATTATATAGTTTAGTAACCGAAACCTATATAAAAAAAATTAAAAAAAAAAAACAAAAAATTATGTTAAAATGTTTATTGTATATATATATAGTTTTTAATTTGTCAAAAACTACTAACTTGTAAATAAGAAAATGTAGAGACATTATTTTTCATAGTAGGAAAACATTCTTTAGTACACAGACACACATCTGTAATGGTCCAAGGGCAGGAAATCCACCCAATATTATTTTAATCCGCTGATTGGTATTTTTATTAGAATGACAGGACAATATGACCATTCTGCATCATTCATTGATTTCTCAATTTCTGTGACAATAAATTAAAACATAAGTTTATTATTCATCATATTTAGAACAATTTATCATACACATCATAAGAATTAATTTAACTACATAATTGCAAATTGTTAAATATTCCATTAATAATTGCATTTAACTTTTGATATTTATTTAATTAATTTGACTAATAGAGTACTGTATAAGTAATGTAAGAGTCCAAAATTTGAATAATGTGTATAAATGACAAGAGTAATACAGACAAGCTGGTACAAACAGTGAACAGAGATTGTAGTTATGTAGAAAATCATTACCAATAATGCTAATGGATGATAATATTGAACTGATAATTTTCATACAGAGTACAGCAGTAGACAACACATAGAGCCCAGGCAGTGTAGTCATTTTTGGATCCCACTGGAAAAAAAAAATTAAGTAATATAAATATAATAAATACATTTATTTGTGTTCAATATAATAAATGAATTATTATTGTAGTAATTGATGGAAACTTATACAGGTTTTAAATATTCAACCTCAAAAGTGGCCGGTAAACAACCAACAGATACCTACTAGATATATTAATCAATAGAAAATCCCATTTAAGTTTGATAATATTATTATGATTTTTAGTTATTATACAAAAACAAAGAACATATTATGCAGGATGAACTGAATTTTAAAATCTAACTTGAATAATATTTTCATTAATAAATATATGACCAGATAATATTTAGAATATTTAGATGATAGTTACACTTATACATATAATAAAATAATGTTGGTAGATACTATATAAGTAAAATGTAGGTATACACTAGTTACTAGATAGCTTATAAGTATATAGGCAAACATTGTAAATATCAGACATCAGATTGAAGTAATGATCATACGCAACTATTATAGCTTTTCATTTGTCACATTATTTTATTTAAAAAATAAAACCACAGCCATTTATTTTATATTTTCTTACGCCTTACGCAATTTAAGCAATGTATTAAAAGAAATCTGTTTTCTCAGTTTGTACAAAAATCATACTGTTTTTTTTTTCCAAAATTTGTTTTTGAACTTACGTTTTTCAAAGCCACATAATTTGATAACATTTTAACTGCTTCGAACGAACTGATGGATCAATCTTGAAAAAACCATCATATAAAACAATGAGAATATAAGTATTATCGGTTGTTATATCTTTGATCAGTGGCATACTGGACCCCAACCAGAACAAAAAAAAAAAAAAAAAAAGATAGTAGATACTATATAAGTAAAATGTGGCTATACGCTAATTCATAATAATATTTTTCTCCGCAGAATTCAGATATCGATTGGAGTAATGGTTATGTGCAACTATTATAACTTTTTATAGAAAATACTAGTCAGTTTATCACGGTTATTTATATTCAAAATTAAAACAACAGCCAATTATTTTATATTTTGTCTCTGAACAACTGAACAGCAAACACACATACGGACGATCGTTACCAGTTACAACTACAGAACACGATTTTGTAAAGTCTATTATATTAGCTTGATTCAGTCTACAAAAAAAAAAAAAAAAAAAAAACATTTGGACCCCCCACACCCGTGTTTAAACTATTATAAGATGTCAGGGAAGCA
Organism: Tuberolachnus salignus; assembly: GCA_956483605.1. NCBI lineage: Eukaryota > Metazoa > Arthropoda > Insecta > Hemiptera > Aphididae > Tuberolachnus > Tuberolachnus salignus. The sequence goes on along the minus strand of OY101431.1, from coordinate 3,562,072 downwards.
TAATATACAAACTTTGTGCAATGGTGTTTGTATAATATTCGTCGGGGGGCCAAACAGCGGTTGTAGGAAGTAACGGACACAAAAAAAAAAAAAAAAAAAAAAACCAATTGACCGTAGACAACAAGATACCGGGCAGGATTTTCGCGAAGGTATTTGGTTTCCGGTGCATGTCGGAAACCCAATTGTTTCCGATGCGGGTCCGCTCGGTCGTCTTTGACTCTGCGCCTTTGACTTCATTATGGGCCGTCGGAATGTTTCGAACGTTTCAGCACAACACCTGGTCGCGGACACCCGTATAAAACGATTACAGTTAGTACAAAATCAAAACCAAACAGTTCTATATTATATTGATTTGTATTTTATTTGCCTGTACCCGTGTGTCGCCGGCAACTCGATTGACATTAACACGTTTTAACGGTCGTCGACGCTTTTCTGTACGCAACCGGAAACGCTGACGGCTGATTTCATTACGGCAACAAAAAACGCTGGAAACCAAAATGATTTTATTATATTGTATTAATATTGTTTTTTTATAGTATTTAATTGTTACGTTATTTACCCGATATCCGCGGACGCGTCGACATAATCGATAATTATCGCAGCATTTGAACGGGATCATTAGCCAAAACGCGCGCAAACAGAAAACCGACGAAAAAACACAAGTCGGGCGAATGAACACCACCGCGAAAAATCGTAAATTCGTAAAACCGACGTATTGTCGTAAACAGCGGCCGTAGATAAGAGAAAACGCGACAGAGTACAACCACAAAAGTACTGATAAAAACGGTAATAACCGATACCGGGGGGGGGAGGGGACCTTACCGCTTGTCCCAAACGACACGTTCGATCGCGTTTAACCGCACGTCAACCTCTACACGGCCGGACGGGATCTAGTAGAATAATAGTTTTGAAACGAACACACGAATAAAAAACTGCTAAAAAAATTGACTAGAAAGTCCTGCTAGTGTAGAGGTTCTCACTTACTAGGTACTAGGTTGGAATTAACGTACAACAAACGGCGTACTTAGCAATACGCTAAATTCACTAAGAACACGCGGAAGTGAAAAATAATTGCGAAAACTACTAAATCATACAAATCGAACATGTTTAAGACTCGACCAGATTACTAACAATGTATTCGTATTATCCATTCCCTGTATAATTATATATATACTGTTTCAGATTTAGAATATTTGGCGCGTATTATATTTTGTTTTAATTGTTATAAAAAAAAAAAAAAAAAATGGCCAATTTTCATTTGCTTGACAATCGTGATTATACACTATTTATGCATATTAATCGATATATTGTACTTAATTAATAATTAATAATCGATTAACTAATTCGAAATAGTAAAACGTTAATAAAATCACAACTCAAAAAAGTCTGATGATAAAAAATGTGCGTGGACGTATTAAACCTATTATTACACAAAAAAAAAAAAGTATAATTTATAAATATCAAATGAAGACATTGAATATTTACGTACAGTAATAACTATACTAGATTATGTAAAAATTAAAACGGTCTTCGCAAACTTATTGTATTTTTATGACTTTTTTTTTTTTTTTTTAAACCAGTATAAACAGAAAAGTAAACAGTATAACTACTTTAGTAAAATTTCGATAACTAATATTCATTATTTTTGTTCCTATTATAATAGTTTTGTATTTTATTTATCATATGAAATTTAATAGTGTTCATAAATAAATAGAACAACAAATACAATACATAACAATTAAATAACTCGTCATCGAAGTGTACTGTAAGAAACCCATAGAAATTGTTTAGTAACTACGACTTGAGATTGTGTTTTTTCCACGTTCGATAATTGTATTTCGGACTATGGCAATTTGTGTTCATTTGAAATTAATAAATTGATATTTATCGAAACTAAAGACAATTTTGTATTATTAATTTTATACAACGTACCACAGCTTTTCAACACAGTCGAGTGACACGCCGAACAGGTGATTGATTCCTTTGACAGCCTCCCGAAAAGACCTGAATTCATAATTAAGTAATAGTTGTATTCAAGTTAAATATATATATGTTGCGGTTTTATTATTAACAGTATTATATTTTAGTACCCAATTTAACTAGTTCCAGGTAGTAATACTGTTCTTGGTGACATTAACGTTAATAAAATAATTAAAAAAAAAATTGATTTTATTATTTTATTATATTTTATTATTGATTTTCAATAATTACATCTATTCAAATATCAAAGGAAACAAATTACTAGTTACTTTTGTGTACTTAAATATTTCGTTATTAGTTTGTTTTATACTATGGTTAAATATCGCGTTGTGCCATGTAATTCTCCAACAAACAATGCTAATAAAACTATTGTCGTTAAAATAAGACTATATTTTCTGCTCCAATAGTAAATTGTACATTCACGTATAGTACTAAATATTATTTTCAGCATTTTACATTTTACAGACGGTTTATACATTTATTCAATATAATAATTTTTTATCAACACTAATTTTTTTTTTTTTCAATATTAATATTGATTTTTTGAATTATCCTATCGTACGGTATGCTTTGTTACAATTTAAATTAAGGCGGTACAAATGTCTTTACTCCCTTTACTTTATTAGGGTAGGCAACTCAACATACTTGAGTGTATTATTAGTTTCATCAGCATTTTAATGTCACCATTGGGCATTTCTCTTCAATTTTCAATTCAACTTGCGATTCAACATTCAAAATTCCTCATTCACTAAGCGCATGTCTTTATTGAACGCTTTAGACAAATGTTTTTTTTTTTTTTTTTTTTTTTTATCACACCAACGACGTCACAAAGCAGTTGTCTTCCAGCTTGATAATAAAAAACATGTTGGATTCACATATACTTATCGGTGTCAGTGCGGCCTACTAGATTATTGCGAGTGCAAATAAAAACCGTAGGAAAAAGCGTTCTTTGTGGATTAAAAATTATTTAAAAACTCGAAATTTCGGAATTATAGGCATACTATAATTCTTGCTGTTCTTTAGACAAGTACGATCGCAACCTCTTTATTTTTGATTTTACTGCCATCGATGTCAATAGCATAATTTCTTTTAATTTTATTCGTGTAGTATTTATGGTTAGCATCCCACAGTAGCTGGACCGATCCAAAATAAAATAAATAGTTAATCTATTACGTAAACAATTAATAATAAAAAAAAAAAAAACTAATTTTTAATCGAACTAAAATATAATATTAATATTACCCGTATTCTTCAATGAATATTGAAAAATATGTTGTTAGATTTCGGTGTTCGGGCATTAAAAATATATAATCAAAATCAATATAAATTAAATAATAATAACAAAAACACACGGTCTGTTGAACGGATAACATCGGGCTCGGATTATCACGGTTTGTAGCTCGTGTCACGGTAATGTAGAGCCGTTCAACATAAAAAGTGTTACGAGAACACAAACAAACCGATTTCACTATTTTTTTTTTTTTTTTTTTTACAAACGCTGCTCCGCTGTCGGTTGTTAAAGCGATTGAACAACCGGTGCCATTAAAATGCATTTAGGTATTTATTTGTTGTACAATGTGTAATTAAAAATGATTTTAAAACCACACGAATGATAATAATATAGTAGAAAATTATTTTATTAGAAAAATATTCATGCTGTTGAAATAAAATAGTAATAATTATTCATAATATAGTGTTATAATGAAATATGCGTAATTAGAAAAAAAAAAAAAAAAAATACAAATACAAATATAAATAATAAAAATTATGAAAAAATTGTTAGAATGTTAGTAGGCACTTAGACTTAATAAAATATAATGTTATCGTACAATGTACATAGTTAGCGAAATATTATTACTTAACCGTTAAAAAAATGACCTTTAACTGTGTTATAATACAACTTATAAATAATACAAAAATAATATAATAAATATTATAGAAAATACAAATAAATTTTGAACGATTGGAAAATCGGCTAACAACTCGACTTTGTTGTTTGGCTAAATTGGTTTTAGTTAATATCACTTGAAATGCTTAAAAATAATAACGTGAACCAACTAGGACGGCCTGCAGGCGTGGTCTTTGAGCTGCGCTGTTGGCTTGCGAATCTGAAGACGACTGGAGTCGGATGCGATTGTTGTTGGTTTTTGCCGCCGTTACGTTGGTTCACCTGTCGGCGAATAAAAATTATAGTATTATGAAATAAATCAACACATAAGCAAATTGGTATAGTTTTTTTTTTTTCGTTTTGTAAAAATCAAATTTAAATTTCCATAGTCTGTACGTCGTATTTGATACACCGCATATCCTATATAATAAAATATTATTATTATTATTATTATTATTATTTTTTTTTTTTTTATGATTGGACTACAGAATACGACAGATTCGCGAAAATGTGCGGCAACAGGAATTCAAAACACGAATATGTACCTAAATGAAATGCGTACGCGCGTACGTAAACTTCCGCGTGAGATATTTCTTTAATATTATTCTTTTTTTCGCTTTTTTCTGTATCATATGGATTATATTATTATTTTAGAAATACTGCGCCGCTCCGGTATAAAATAATAATAAAACAACGTACTGCGGACTAGCGTAATCAAATTGTAAAATATTAGTGACGGGCTTGACTCGCGGTTATAGATAAATCGGAATATTTAGTTTGAAAAATTCGTCGGATATTCGTTAAAAATAATCGTCAAAAACAAAAAATATATTTATATGTATACACAAAACGTTAATTATATTAATTATTAAAACGTCCCTTAATAGGTAATAAAACATAGGCGGCTAAGATATAATAGCTACCTATATTAGAAAAAAAAAAAAAAACAACTTATAACCAGCGAATGATAAATGCGATTCATTTTTTCCCTAGTTATCCACTGCCCAAATACAAAGGGTTTTATCAGCTCTTTCCTAACCTAATAAATATAAATCTAACCTAATGAGATTAATAATTATAATAACGATAACTAAATTGTTATTATAGCGAATACCGATTAATTTGTGTAATAATATTAAAATATACACGCTGTTTATAGTAAACCCAGGCACGAAAAAAGGCGTTTATTTTATGATTTTCAATTAGGCATGTATTGCATGTGATTGCAATTTATGTACTATGAACCTATGGGAAAAATTACGATTAATGTTCCAAATTCGAAAAAGACTCGTGTGTTTTCTAACACGGGGACAGGGGATACGTGTAAGTGCGAGCAAATCGAGAAATAGAACGAGCTGATGAATTCGCATACTCGGCTATAGTATACGAATATAGTCACGAGTGCTGGGCTGATGGCACGAGTAAGCAGGGAATTATACAAAAGAATATATAAATTTAAAGACGAGCATTAAAGGGGTTTTTTTTTCCAATTTGAGGAGTATTAACCTATACGAATCGGAAAAAAAATAGATTTGGAATAGGTATTAATGTTTTATGATGTCAACGATACGTGGACGATTGTTAGAGAAGAATAGACGATTTTGAGATGTCGTGCTCTAGGACAAATGCTCGAGATAAGTCTGACGGATATAATGAAATAGATTAATTTGGAAAACAAACGGGGCAGTAGAGTGGATCAATTGGAAATGATAACAAGATTGTGTAATTGTATTACTGGAGAATATTAAAAGCCGAATAATCGATTTGTCAGGTTTCGCCAAACAATGGTTATATTTTTAAAAATTTTTTTTTTTTTTGTGACATCTAAATAATTTACGATATTGAGAAATTTAAAACGCGAAAATGTAGTAGAAAAAAAACCAGGAATATGACGTGCGCCTTCGCGCGTTTGGTTTGTGTATGATGCTCGTAAGTTTCTAATACTAATAAAATAAAATAAATATACCGTTTAGTGTAAATAGCTATAAGTCGGCTTTATAGTTTACTAAAAGTGGTTTTAGTTAATACCAATTAAATGGTAATGTGCATAACCACTAGGACGACCGCGGCTGTGAAAAACAGTATGCCTGCAGGCGTCATGTTTGAGGCGCGTCTTTGAGCTGCGCTGTCGGCTTGCGAATCTTGGTTTTTGTTCGGTTGGTGTGACGTGGCACCTGTCGGGAAATAATGAAGAGATAGTATTAGAAAAAAAAAAAAAAATCAACACGTAACCAACCAAATTGGTATAGTTTTACGTTTTGAAAAAAAAATAAAAAATCATATTTAAATTTCTATAGTCTGTACGTCGTTTTTGATACGCCCACATATCTTATATAATATAAAATATTATTATTTTTTTGCAATTAAAGTGAAAATTCGAACAAATCATTATTTTTACATAAAATCAATTAGGTTGGGTTAGATAAACCTTTACAAAACAATTTTTTTTTTTTTTTGTTTTCTGGTTATTCAATTAATTACTACAATTTTTATTTGAAACAGTCGACTACTATATTTCCAACAAGATGCCAAACATATTTTAATTACTAAAAAAACAAATAATATTTGCTTAAAACGTTAAAATGTTTTTATTTGTGTATTATTCTTAGAAAATAAGAAACGTACGATAAGTCGTGTATAAAAACAGTTTACAGGGGAAAATTTTGTTCTATAATTTAAGTCATATGTACAAGTGATACGCGGATATAAAAAGGTTGGAACCGCTGGTCCAGTAAACGAAACGAATAAAGCTATACGACGATATTATAATTACCTCGGCCGGTCGTTCTGGTGCCGACGAGTTTCATGCCCGATCTGTAAGGGTCGGCCAGGCGACTGCACCTGGTGCCCACTCCGGCTTCGGTCAGCAAAATCGTGGTGGTGGTTTTGTCACTATGGCCCGGGTCGTTCGGAATGGTCGTGCTGACGAAACACTCGTACACGTCAGCCGCGCCGATTACCGAATTCACGCGCTTGACGTACGTGTACGTGAACGTCAGCGGTTTATCGTCCGTCGGCGGACCGGCACGTTGGACTTGTTCGGACCAAACGCTAAGACACTGGTATTTCCGGTCTGCGGAAAAACACCCGGCCGGCAATTAGTAACACGACAACGTACAAGCCTATCATTATAGGCGACCGACTGCAATTACGGTTTTGCTATTGTAAATCGCGATTATGCGATTATCGCGGTTTAATCACGTATACGTCGTGTGTTATTATTATGCACTTTATAATATCTTTTTAGTGGTGACCCCGAACGCTTAGACATACGGGGGCGTATCCTCGCCAAAAGCAACTGATGACGGCAACGCAACCGCGACGCTACGCGGCGTGTATTACTAAATTGACATGTTCTCACCGGTAGCAACAGGACTAGACATCAACTCGACTATATTTGGACACTATTTTTAAGCAAATCGCTATGTTAGTCTCTTCCTACTAGTTGCTAGCTCGCGTAATTGTGTTTATTTTATTGTATTTTTTTTATTAATTTATTTAAAATGGCAAATGAACAGGAAAAAAAATGTCAATTTTGTACAACTCATAGAAAATCGTGTATGTCTATATGATATAAAACCGTCTAGTTATAGACGGCAAGATATCAGAGAAAAGGGGTGGAATAACATTTCAAAAATAACACATGATAAATTACTCATGTATTAATTAATGTTATGTATAAAATATCAAACTTATAAATAGTATATCATCAGTAACTAAAATTTAATTTAAAAAAAAAAAAATGAAAAATAATAATTACCATTTGTCGAATAGGTATTAAATTAACTAAATTATATTTTACTATTAACTATTTATATTATAGTGTTCCACTGATATAGAGCAAAACAAATACATGAATGCTAAAAGCATATCCTGATCCGATGAAGACATTTTGACAACTGAATTATGTGAAACTGGAACGTGCACAGTTGTATTTCAGTTTTTAGGTGAGAACAACTGGGCAACTTAACTAAAACTATACTCGAATCTCTATCGCGTTGCCGTCATCAGTTGCTTTTGGTAAGAACACACCCTCAGGAATGCGTATAATATATAATATAGTGCGTGGTGCGCGGTGGGTAAAAAAAGACGTTCTAATAGTGACGAACGTCGGCGGTGATGGCGATTATGATATTGTGATAACTGCTCTGTCGATCATTCGTATTGGCGGTTACCGAAGGTGTCGGTATATGGGTATACCTTCATAGAAAGGCTCTCGGACATGGATCATTATTATCAGTGATCATGTCTCGATGTCGACGTAGAGTACATATAGTCAAAATGGGTGAAAAAATACTCCAGTCATGCTGTCCACTAAGACAAAACCATTTTGTCAAAATGTCTTATGACATCTCACTTTTAATCAAAAAAAGGCGTTAACTGTAAAAAGAAATCCGTGGCCTCTGCTATACTCCCCACGCTCCCGTCTCACCGAGTCTCTTTCTATCGACACGGCGTCCGTATACCATCTGAATATCGATTCCCTGTCGTCTAGTTTTCCCGCTAAATTCCCCACACTCCTAGACTCCCTTCGTATAGTATAATAAGACTGACCTTCGAAAATCATTCCAGCGGGCAGCGGCGATGGCGTCCACTTCGGCCGGTTTTTGGCCGGATCCTGGTTGACACACACAGATATGGTGTACCTCATGTAGTCCACGGATCCCGGTGTCTCGGTGGTTAAGTCGTCGACCGACGAGACCAACTTGGCGCAAAGTTGGTCGATGCCAGGATCGGCAGGAATGAAAGTGACAGAAGCGGCGGCAGCCGCTGCGACTGCGGCTGGCGACGGCGGCGGTGGGGCCGGGACAATGCCGTAGAATATTGTACCGGGAAGCACGGGGCACGCGACTGGAACGAACGATTTTTCCGATGTTCCTACGAGAGCCAGAAGATACATTAATGACAACACAGTTGCGATCGTTCAGCCGGGTAAGAAGTGATTCATGGCGAGTACGTTGTTTTTTTTTTTTTTTTTTTTTTTTTTTTTTTTTTTTTTTTTTTTTTTTTAGAATTAGATTTTGTGTTTGAATACTCACTGGGTTCTGTGAACCACCACTGACGGCGGGGCCGTAGGTTTTTCAGCTTTCTGATGTCAACGTCACGATTGCCCGATGTGTTTTCCTTGCAGAGTTCCCGCGCAAAGCTCGCCAGATCCTGGTTGGGTTTCGGCATGCCGGTACCTAAAAATCGTAAAACAAAATTATTAATAATGGCCCGGAACTTGTTAAGTTTGCATTTTTTTTTAATACATTTATTTTATGCAAAATATTTTATTGTATGTCACTTTTATTTTGCATCAGTATATTTCAAGTGTTTCCAGTAATATTTTTATACTGTCGTTTATTTACTTTATCGTACATAGACGGGTATTGTCGACAAATTATTCGTTTAGTTTCAAAATTGAATTATATTAATTAAACTTTTTTAATGAACAATTAACAAATGGTGTTCGATTTTGAGTATAGCGAACAAGATTTTAGTTTTATAAAGACTGTAAATAAAAATAAATACATTTTTCTTTCGGAAAACTCATTTTTGGTTAGTGAAACTGCTTTGATTAAAAAAATTCTTATTTTTAATACGGTGACATTTTATTTAAAAACATTTTCAGAACCTCAATACTTTACCAAAAATGTTTTTAAAAACTTAATATTCATTCATTGGTTTTATTTTTGTTGACTTCTGGGTTAGGTACCTATGACTACAAGAAATAAAACACAATTAATACTCGGTTTAACCCGTTTATCGAAGTCAGCTCAGAATTGTTTTTTTAATGTGTTGATTTATCATTGCTTTCAGTATATAAACTAACCTACCCATGGTACTACTATATTCACTCCCATGGTGTGAACTTTTTCAAAAAACTCGTTATGCAATTAATTCTATTGTCATTTCTGGTATTTGAGTTCCGGGATCTTATTCTAAAACTAGGAAATCCACGAGAATTTGCTTTTTTTCTCGATATATAATAAACGTGTACTAACCAACAACAGAAAATTCCATTACATTTGGGCCTCTAGGCATGAACCACAGACAACCGTAGCCCATGACGCTATCGCCTCCCATATCGACCGTAGAATTATTATCATTGTTACTGAAACAAATGATATTCAACGTACCAATATTAATATACATATTATATAAATCGTTAAATCCATAAATTTCCGTAAACACAACCGTGTACGCGGACATTAACTTACGGTAGTGTATTTTCGGGGTCAAAAACGTGTTCCTCCTTTACTCGGCCACCCCACGTCAGGAACTTGGCGCCTTTGTATTGTTGGGACGATGAATCCTCGTTGTTCAAATTCTTAACACAACGCCAGTCGAACTTCAATGTATCGCGACGTTGTGTGGAACTACGCTTATTCCGTGTTACCTGTTTTTTTTCGTCATTATCTATTAATTTTTTATATTCGTCTATTAAATTATTGAACGAATCAACCACATCTTTGGCCTCGAACAATTGGTTGTAAATTGGATGAAATGTGTTGTTCGAGCCGGATCTAGGCGGGGTAGGTGGTGAACTCGGCGGTGGTGTCGAAATGGGACTGTCTTTTGCCGAAATGTCATTATTGAGGAACGCACGACTGCGGCTACCATAATTTTTTAGCCACTGCCATTCCATTCGTTTTACCAAGTCCCATTCTGATAGACTTTTCTGCAAATTAATTATCAGGTTCATCAAAAATGTAATCTTTTCTTCAATCTCGATCACGTTTGATAAAAATTATACTAGCTGACAGTACCGACTGTTTTCAAAAACGCAATGAATGTAAAATCTGTTCGACTTGATATAAAACAACATAACTATTATACAGGGTATTGACTGAAGACCTAACTGTAAGACACGCATTATCAGAGAAAGTATTAACTTTTTTGGATATTTTAAGAATCAAGCAGCTTTAACCCATTATATTTTGTGAAACCAATCAAACCTATCAATTTTCGATTGTTGATGTACATAAAATGATTTTTTATTTTTTCCCGTGTAAGCTATTTTTTAGTATGAGTGTAATAAGTCAAAAAGTATAAGAGAATACTTGAAACCAGTACTTACTCTAACGTGCAATTCTGTACACTAAATGTGCAGTTTGTATGACATAAAATTGGCTGTATTTGAATATAATGTGCTAAGTTTATGGTAATGTTAATGTCTTAGCCCTACATAGTATTACGGATATTAGCGAGTGACGAGTTTGTTCAATTTTGATAAATAAATTTTAAAAAGTGACCTGTCTGATCTCGCGTACATTTCACGCTGAATTTAAATCTATTTTCAAAATTCTTATCACTGCATTACATCGACCTGATGTCGACTGACGACAAAAAAATGAATCGCTATGCTGCGTATGTGTTAGACAAGGAAAGATAAGCGGATTGCCGTTCCGTTTCGAATCTTCTTAACGCGGTATAATTCAAAATGTCGAAACAATTGTTTTATGTTAATAAAAAAAAAAAATATCAAAGGTTAACAATATTATGTTTAAAAGCTTAAATTAACTGAACTTTTAACTTTTTAACTAGTTTATGTCCTGCCTTGATTTCCGATTGAAAAAACGACATGGTTTATAGTTAAGAAGCCATCCTATTGGATGGTGATGGGATTTCGATTTGTTATCGATTAGAGACGAGTCGACTTCAGATAAAATACTCAATTGGTTTTCACACAAAATGATTACTCTCTAATTTATTACGATTTTCACGCATCTGTTAATACGTCTGTACTACGACGTAGTGGATTCAGTTTATTTGTTTCATTTATTAATTTTGTTCGTACCTTTGACGCTGTGGGCCTATTTAGGGGGGCATGCAAATCAATATTCCGTCTGACCCGGGTCCAACCACCGCCGGTTTCAGCGTCACCGTCCATCCCGTAGACGTCTTGTTGTTCAACGCCGATTTCATAATCGTTGTCGTCGTCTACTTCGTCGTTGTGGAGCGTTTGCACGTACCTCGCAGCATTGCCGTCAACCCGCAAGTCCAACCATTCTCCTTGCGCGAAATCCGAAAACCTTTAAATAAACGACACGTATTTGATTTGTGTTTAAATTGTTTTTACCGCCCGACACGCATATCTCATTAAAAAAACACCAATAATACGTTCGCGATTGCAATATTTTGCTCGTATTTTATATTTTATATTATTATTATTATTATTATTTGTCTGCAGATAAGCGCGCGACACGACGGTTATGACGACGCAGGAAATAGTCTATGACGACCGTATACCAGATTTACGGTAAGCGTCACTTGCCTGCATTGTTCGTCGGTGTCTCTCCTTTGACGATTCGGTAAAGGCTGCGGGAAATTCCGGTAGAGCAGCAACACCGTTGTTCTGCCGTCCGATGTCGACTTATCGGTCGGCAAACTGTACTTGGGATTGATCAGGATGTCCAACAGATCGTCGCAGTGTTCGGTCGCGGAAATAGCCATCCGATATTTATCGCCATCCAACAGCGATTCGATTGCCTGTATAATAATACGAGTAATAACAATAATATTTATAGCTTTATTTTTATCATCGTGTCGTTCGAAACAACCGGGGTAATTTATTCGTCATATTATACGGTCTCGATTTAGAAGGAGCTCGGAGCGGGATGATAAATGTGTCCGACATCGGGGTTGACAGATTTGAATTTTGGAAACGGATTTCACAATGTATACTAATTTTCGATCGAGTCGATTTTCGATATCCGTAATAAATAATGTAAATTTAATTTTTTTACACTGTTTTACTCATTAATATCTACGACAGAGTCTTATAGCGAAAATCGCCTTGATCGAAACCTAGAAAATTGGAACACAAAATAAAATAAATGGTATTCAAAATTCAAAATCGTCCGTCCCCGAGCCTCACAATTTCGCCTGTCTTATTAGTCTAAAACTTCTTATCCGTCCGTACTCATTCCCTTGGACCGAGTACCGGACAATAGATTAGAGACAAAATATTATCGTCAAGGTTCAATAAATTAAAAAAATAAAAAAATTTAAATATTACAAAATTGGAGAACATTCGGAAAACTCCCTTTAAAATATAAAATATTTCAACGAATGACATGATATTTTTTAACGGTTTACCCTGAATTATACAGACGAGTGTAATATGTACTCACGGCACATCGATACGACTGTTTGCCCTCCTTGGCAGCCGCCTGGTCGTGTAAAAACATGTAGGACAGGTTGCGGTACGGACTCGGATAGCCATTCACCGAGATCACCTTCCACGAGGCTAAACAATCGTAGGACGTCTGTTTCGTGGACGCATCTATGAACTCTGTGGAAAAAAGGTGTACAATATGTATTAATACGACAACTATAGTGTGTAAAAATCGAGCAAATGGTGTAAAAATTGTGGATATACTGGCGGCAGCGGCGGACGTTTTTCGCAACGAAACACGGAGGAATATGACGTTTGAGAAATGACGAAGACTAGGACTTGGTGTCGGTATTGGACCGCGGGTATGTACGACGTGTCGGCCGTGGTCGCGAAAAAGCGAAAAATCTGTAGCGGATATGTTTTAAACTAGTACTTGCGTTGCAACAACACATTATTCAAAATTTAAAAACCGAGGTTTTCGTCGACGATCGATATAAAAACGCCCGACCAGAAGTAATACGAGTACATACGTACTCGTATATAGGTGTTGCTGAAACGACACCTTATTAGTTGTGCGATTGTCGTAGCTAATCATAACCTCGTAATTATTGTCACTGTTATTTTGCCGTTAACAACGTCACGAAAAAGAAAAGAAAAAAGTTGACGAGTTAGTAAAAATGGGATTTTAAATTATATCTGTACGCAACGATAAATATCAATGCTACAATAACGAAATACGATTCTGAGTGAAGTTCGGTTAATCGTGTGTCCCGTCAACATTTTCATTTTAATGTTACGGACTCTGTCCTTTAACGTGTCCATGGTCAAGTACGAATTGCAAAATGTTACGCAATTGTAATACTGCTTAATATTAATATTGCGTAATTTAATATTATTTTATCGATTTTAATGATGTATGATTTGGATTAACCCAGGGTTTACAAAGTACAAAGTGTGCGTCCGGACAAATTGCGAAATCGCCGATTAAGCATCACGCCACATCACGCCCACAATCGTGAGAGGCCGACAAAGCTTAGTGCTGGGTAAATGCATATAAAAGGCCACGGATTCGGACCCGAGTGGGAGTTGAAGGAGTGCTAGAGGAGAGAGCAGTTCGAGCAGTTCAGGAAGTCGGAGAGTGACGTCCTCGTCGAGCCAACCCGTCGTGTCATTCGAATTTCCCCACAAGATAGACGATTTGGCCCGGGTTTGGTGGCTCGTACCCGCAATTTACACAATGTTTTAGATTTTATACCTTATAAAATAAATAGTTAAAGGGTGAAATTGTTATCAAACACGTATTTCTACCTCTTCCTTGACCGTGTTCAACTGGCACGTAACATTAAAAACGCTTATAGACAAAAATATCTAAACAACAATTATTAAAATTTTTTTTTTTTTTAAGTTTCTGATACTATTCGGCGGGTGTAGACGTTAACGGAATTGTTGGACGATAGATATCCGGTACACCTTGATGTACTCAAACAGAATCCGAACTAAATAATTAATAAACTAATGCGAGTTAATTATCCTACTAGTATTATAAATGCGAAATTCTGTATGTTTGGTTGTTCGATCGTTACCCAATCACGGTCGTAACACGACTGAAACGATTTGACTGAAATTTGGAACACTAGTAGAATATATCCTGGAATGAGACATAGGATACTTTTATTCCCAGCAAGGTTAGGTCAGGTACCTTATTTAATATGCTAAGTTGACATTGTAAACATTTTGTTCGTAACATTTTGGCATCCCTCCCTTTCAAATCGAGTTGCCTCTAATTGCCCCGTATACAAACACGCCACTATGTATATTACCTAGGGATCCGCATTGTCCTTTGCCACCGTCGTCCTCCGGTGTCTTCAGCCAAAGATCGATCTGGTCATACCGTTTCACGGCGCAGCCGGCCGCTGGTGGCCACTCGGGCCCAATCATCACGACGTTGTACTCGGCTGAAGTCCAGATCAACGGGCACCAGTTTGGCGTGCTTCTGCCTGTAACACAAAATAAAACGACGGGACATGGAATATATTGTTTATACGATATAATATAGGCATCGCATATAATATTATATATATATATATATAATAATACCATTTTAAGTTTAGTTAAAATTCAGCGCACGCTGCTATACACAAAACAATACAAAGTCTTTACTGATTTTTAATCGAGTTCCTATTTTTATTTTATATATATTTTTCATAATAATCCATACTAAACTTTTTTTTGTTTAGGTTCCGAAAGCATAGCGTGAAGGAACGTATACTCAGGGTGATCAATTAATTGATTAACTTTTTACGGATTTTTTTTTTTTCAGAAACAAGCAGCTCTAAAATGTTACGTAACCGTTTTTTGTTTTTTTTTGTTACCTTTATTTTTGGGGGGTGAAACCATTACACATTTTTGATTTTTTAAAAAGCAACCTATATTATATGTTCCACAAATCGATGACGTATTATTTAAAATAAATTTTGGTGTTGAAATTTTCATCAGCATTCCATAATATTATGATGGCGGCGATATATCACAAACAGCTTGAAATTACAATGCTTGTAATAACATCAGCGATACGTATAATAACACACGTAATAATTATTAGTAATAACACAAACGCATTTTATTCATCTTCCACAATGACAGAAACCACTTGTCTATGTTGATCTATTAAAACATATATTTATAAATTATCTTGACATTTCGGGGGAATAGTAAAACCCTAAATTTCGTCTACCCTCCCCTTGTATACGAGCCCGGCTATTTCCCGTGGAAAATTACACGTACGGTACACCATATTTATTGAAAACTAACACATTTAACAGTATGCAAATAATATATATAATATTATACTAGTGCAGTACATTTTATTGTTTTAAACAATTGATAAGTTTTCGAAAAAAAAAATAATAATAATCGTATTAAGTACTTCAGCCAATAGCCGAACATTGGAATATATAAGTAGGTTAGTTGCGATTTAGACTAATTTTAATCTAACGGAGATAGCGATTGTCGTAGTCAAAAGTTCAAAACTCATAGAAAACACAAAACTATTGCAATAATATAAAGCCAGAGTGCACCTGTATTTACGTATATTTTTCGGCCCCCCCCCACTATTAAAATTTGACATTTTTCCTGGCCTAATTGTTAGTATCTTGTAAGTATTGGATAGTAGAACAAAAATCATCGTTAATAGATAATTAGTTTTTTTTTTTTTTTAAATAAATAAATTCATAAATTATTAAGAAAATGCTGAGCGTAATAATGTCGTAATTATTTGTATAGTATGTGTTTAAAGTACTAATACGAGTATATGATAAATTTCCTTAAAATCACAGACAATATTGTAATTTATTTACTTTTTTAATTACAAATTTATACATTTTTCAATTTAAATATATTAAAACATTTTTAATCGAACTCCCCTGAGAATCTTTTTTCATTTGTAATAATTAGGATTTGTATACACTAAAAAACTATCATATATGCATTTAAAAATATGCACTTATGCATCAAAAAATAAAAAAATATACACTAAAAACTTTAAGTATTTGATCACAAACATTATGAAATGTATTGTACACTTATAAGTATACGATAAAGTAAACCAGAAAAAATATGCAAATGCATGAAAGTCCTTGCTCTAGAAGTAATTGATCGGTGCATACAGTAAATAAAGTATATTACCCTATATGTCCATATGCACCCACATCCATTTATCTAGGAGAGGGAAAAGATAAAAAAATAGATTATATAAATATTAATTTAATTAAATTTTAATTTGACTACCTACTTATTTGAATTAAATTGATATATATGAATATGCATTATGCAACGCATTAAATGATGGCAAACAACTTCAATTTCACAGATTTTAAATATTTTAAATTTAACAAAACTCTCAAATTATTATTTGTCAGATGACGAATTAGCTGCGATTGCCCGTTATTATAATCATGACACATTTATTTACAATGACAATAGTAAGACAGGAATCATATGTTGCGATAACAATATTCTTAAGAGACCACTTATTGTATTATATGTCAATAATAATACGCATTGGATCCCACGCACTAGGTCAACACAAAAATCACATAAAATTTCTATTAAATATCACTCAACAAATAATTTAATTTCACTTGAAAACATAAAAGATAAAATTAATGGTTTCCTCGATAAATTGAAAATACCCATTAAATCAAATGACATTGAAATTGACGAAAACAAAATAGCTGATAGTGATTATATTATTTATAAAGCAGATAAGCAAACAAAATCACTAAAAAGCGATTCCGACATTAATACAAATACGGCGATTAATGAACTTAATAATAAAGAAATAATTACAGATTGCGAGGGAAATCATATACAAATATCTCCCAATCTTAACTTAAATCAGCATAAATAAGTAATAAAATTATTATAATCATTTATTCATCTGTTTACGAGTGACACTTCTAATATAAAATCGGCAAATGTTGACCCCTGGGCAATTACAATGAAACCAAATTACACGGACCCAAAATTTAACGCGCCACATAGAGTCTCTCCAGCACAAAGGGAAAAGTTAAAAACTCAACTAGATAAATTATTAACCACGGGAATAATTCGCCCAATAACTTCGAAATTCGTATCTCCCTCATATTTAGTAAAAAAAAAAAAAAAAAACAAGAGGGTTCATATAAACTGGTAGTTTCATATAAAGAATTAAATGAGTGAGTTGAAACAGACCAGTACCCAATACCCAGAATGACAGATTTATTAAGAGCGTTAGAAGGGTCTGAATATTTTACGTCTTTAGATTTAAATAGCGGATTTTTTCATTTACCCGTTAAACTAGCTCCTCAACTACTCTTGAATTATTAGGTTTATGTTTTGGAATAATGTACTTTCGCGAATATCTATGGAGTAGAAACTTTACAGTATAGTGTGACAACATTAGTCTACAATATTATAAACATTTTTAAAATCCCTTCAGCTAGAATAGCTAGGTTACCATTTAAATTATTAGATTTTAATTTCAATATATTATATAAAAAAAGTTAAAGAAAACAAAGTTGCTGACGCCTTACAAGAAATGCGATTAATATTATATCATATATAGACGAGAATAATGATAATTTAATAAATTAAAAAAACTTACGACATTAAAACATTGCAGTACGAAGACCAATTTTGTATTGATATATTTAATGCGATTAATAATAAAGATGTAAATAAAAATATTAAACGTAAATCTAGACAATTTTTTATAATAGACGAAATACTATATCATACATATTTTATGCAGACTTTACAAATTTATTAGTAGCACCTTATTCGATTTGACAGTAAAGTGAAAAAATCAAAGTAATCGATGGGACCACGGTTACAATACCCCGTGTCTTCGAAGTGTGAAAATTATCATTTCGCAGTAGAATACTATGAATCGAAATTTTATTTACGGTAGTAGTTAAATTATCGGATTTATAGACAAAGTAACTAGTAATTAGTCAAAACCAGTTGTGGCGAAAGGGGTTTGTAGAAACTAGTTTTGACTAGATAAAACTAATTTTGACGGATTTGAAGTAATATTTCTATATTTATATATTAAGATGGCATTCAGATGTTTGGTCGAGGTAACTCGAGAACTACTGGATCGATTTTAAATTTTGTTTTCCTATTGATTGATACCGCGGGCTAACATAAGGAGTCTAACCTTAATCGAGAAGGTTAATCATTTTTACTTTTTTTTATATTTTAAAATACCAAAAATAATAATTTATCAATCACTATTTAAAAGCATTAAAAATTAACGTCCACAATAATTAAACGTTAGCGTAGTGGTATTCACACTATAATCTATTCTAGTGGTCTCTGGTTCTAAACCCGACGCGGAATTTTTTTTTTTTAATTTTTAATTTTTTTTTTCCGTTTTTCAATAAAAAAAAAAAAGTGGTTAAAGTGAGAAAAAAAATGTGTTTGGGACTGGAATCCGAGACCGATATTATAGATTAGAATATAGAATATAGGTTGTCATGGGCATATTTTTAATAGTTAATTAATAAGGTAGTTTGGCTATAGGTGTAGCTTCGTCAAGAATTGCAGCAACTTTAATTAGTGGAGGTAAGACTGCACAATCTATTTTCAAGTTACCGTTAAATGTATCTTGCTCACAAACATTAT
Organism: Tuberolachnus salignus; assembly: GCA_956483605.1. Lineage (NCBI taxonomy): Eukaryota > Metazoa > Arthropoda > Insecta > Hemiptera > Aphididae > Tuberolachnus > Tuberolachnus salignus. Next base: position 3,542,936 of record OY101431.1, on the reverse strand, counting down.
CCTGCTTTATTGACAAAAATAGTGAGCTTGGAAAAACTTTGCAAGCTACTGAGTAAATTGTGTGGGACGATGGTACGATTTTTCACCGTGCTCACGTTGAAGGCATAGACTGTATAACGAAAGCCCTAATGTCCTGCAATAAAGATATGGGCGAAGTAATGTTTGTTTTTGCTGGAGAATTTAAATAAACTTCGCCAGTTATTCCAATTTGGAATTTCGTTCAAAAAGTATATTTAAGAACAAATATGAGAGTACATCTGGTAAGAAGAAACACTCAATTTTCGAAATATGGAAACAAAAAAACCATATTAAAAAAATTACAAAATTTAGATCCATCGACACGGTTGTTAATACAAAAGATGTCACACACTTTTTTTAACCCATCTGGATTCACTCCTCATTATCTAAAACTAAAAATTGGCACTCCTGTTAATTTTACGAAACCTCAACCCACATAATTTATGTAATGGTACTAGATTGCAAATTCTCAGTTAAGTTTTTATATACAATGTCAATTAATAAATCACAGTGACAAACATTTAATTATGTAGGAATTGATTTGCGATCCGATTATTTTTCACAGTTGTATGTGGGTCTTTTAAAGTCAGTGAATTAAAAAATCCAATTTTTACTGATTATAAATGACAATTCAATAAAAAAAAACACGTTTTATATCCTGAAGTTTTATCAATTTAAATATATAATGAACGTAAAAAAAATAATTAAACAGTCAGTCAAGTAAAAGTAAAAACATTTTTCTTTGTATATTTTACTTTAAAAAATAAAGAAATTAAAAAAAAAAAATTAAATGTTTTTTAATGCTTTAAAGATGTCACGGGCTAGTGAGTACGTTACTTAAAAAAATAAAATACTGGGCAACAACAGTTAACCTAATCTTATCTGTGATAGGTACGGAATGAAAACAAGGAAACACGGAAAACCCGTCATTATATTTGAATTATTTTTTCTGTTCAATATTGTACGGGACATATTATCATAATTTTGCGTGGACTTAACTTTATAGTTTTTAAACTTAAATAAAAAAAAAAATACTAACAAATTAAGCTAACAAAAAAGTGGCACGGGCAACGCCGGGCGGGACATCTATAGTATATTTAATATCGTTTTTTTATAAATTCGAATAGGTTTTTATTTATTTATTTTTTTTTTTGATATACTTGCACTGTTTACGGGGAATCTTCCGTAGCTATAACCGAAAACCATTCGTAATATACAATTATTTTGTGCGTGCTTATTTATAATATTATATATACAGAGTGCTTAAAATAATTTTACTATATAATATAATAAATATATATATATATACGTCATGTTCAAATTAATAATTTTTCCAACCCTCGGCATTATTACTGTTATTATTATTACTAGGGCTAGGATTTCTATGCATTTGCTGGTTTTTTCCTTTAGTCAAAATTGATTGGTTTTCAGATATGACCGCGTTTTGAATTATTTTCGATTAAATAGAACCATTTTTATTTTGAACATAATGTATATAATTGTATATATATATATATATATTATGTTAGGTTAGGTTATATATATATATATATATATATATATATATATATATATAGAATTTTAGGACTCTTGTGAATTTGAAATGGTATTTTTTGTATTTATTTAATAAAATTTAATTCAATAAAATCTGTTTTATCCCATTTAGACGACGAAGCAGAATCAATTAAAAGCAAAATAATTGCTTGAAAGCAAACATTTAAAAAATGATTTTGTCTATTTGAAATTAAGTTTTGTTTTCTCACCGAAGCAATTACCAACCTAGAGATAAGTACACTATCTTTTGATGAGATCTTAAAAATTATTTTTGATGTGAAAAACAAACTAACTGTCTTAATGTAACGGGAGAGTAAAAGAATTGGTGAAAACTAAAATGGACTTGGTACTAAGGAAAAATATGGGATTCAAAACACTTAAAAATTCGTAGTATTATAAATGATGAATATGAAACGGAAGAAGATGTTAACTCCGGGATAAATCGTGTAATTTAAATATGTTCCAATAACATCGTGTGACGTCGAAAGGACATTTAGTCAATACAAATTTATTTTTCATTCCAATCGCCAGTCATTCATATTTTTAAATTTGAAACAACATATCATTACAGCATGTAATATAAACTAACATTTAATGATTATTTATAATTAATAATTTGTTTTTGCATATTTTGATAAATAAAATGCATTTATGGCAATTTTCAATTGTTTATAAATCCTAGTCCCAATTATTACTATTGATAATGAAAATTATTATTAATTACTAATATTTTTTTAATCTATATAAATATATATTTATTTATTTTTTCTTATAATATGGAAATCGTATTGATAATAATATCAATAATAACAATATCGTATATATATAATATATTTCGTAAGTGAAATAAAAATTTAAAAAAAATATACTTACTTATGCTGGGGATGATTACGCCTTCAGTCATGGAAACGCAGGCGGCCGTCGCCACTAAAACAGACAACCACGCTGACCCCCCGATAGCCATGACGACGGTCGGTCGGTCGGTCGGGGTTTGTTATTATTGTTACGTATCAAAAATGATTTATTTGTATGCCGGAGAATATCGTCGACGGACGACGCGTCTAGCCGGCGCGCGGGAAAATAGAAAGAAACGAACAAAAAAAAAAAAAAAAAAAAAAATGCACGAAAATGTCAGAAACGGCCCGAAAGACGCGGAAACGCGCGCGAGTACCTCAAGAACGGAGATTGTACGCACTACGGCGGACGCGCGTGCGGCCCGCCCTTTTATAAACCCGGCCCGGCTCATTGTTGTCCGGCGGCGACGGCAGGGGCAGAGGCGGCGTCGGCCAGCCAACCGGGACAGCCGTAGCGGTCTGCCGCATACCACCACCGGTTCGCCGCCGACGAAAACGCACGCATCGCTATAGCGTACGGGTATCGCGCCGAAAATTTGACACATTTTGTTCGGCATACAGTTTGTTCTTTTGGCCATATAATAATATCGACAAATTGTTGCTTGTGTTTCTCCCCTCCCCCCTCCCCCAAGGAGCGATTGCAGTTTTGATTTTGACGGACATTTAAACCTGGCCGCGTATCGGGCGATTTCCGCGAGATACAACAATTGTACACAAGTCGATACATCCTTGATTAAATGATAATAACAGGACTCTTCGAATCCGGTGTTCAAAACGGGGTTTTCCGTTTAGGAAAAAAAACATATACGATTTAATGGGCTTCGCGAGGGTTTTAACATTTTACACAAACTCGGGCTCGGAAAGCGTATTTTGAAACGACGGATCGAACGACCGTTTCACCTGAAAAAAAAAACCACATGTCCATGTCTATCCGACTAAAATATATCGTGTTTTACCGTTTGAGCGAAACACTCACGATGGCACACGTATGGCCTAGTATTGGCCGCTGCACTATTCCAATGTCATTTTATAGTTTTTAATATGATTACGTAATATTTGTGGTTTTTTTTTATACTTTTATAATATATTAACGGCTGGAGACATAAAAAGCAACAATAACAATATAATTCTAATGGGTCAAAAACTGATGTCTATACAATTATTTTACACGACGCGCCGTATAGATATACCTAAACGGGTAGGTATATAATACCTATTATAATTCGAGTCTCTCCTAATGCGACGTCCCATAGGCTCATAATGATTACCACGGTGTTTTTTTTTTTTTTTTTTGTCATTTATCCCTACACGAAATGTTTCAAACCTCGAACGTGTTTTCGTTGAAATTCCTTTAAAGCCGACGGACCTTAATGATAATCACCGTATACGACCTGACGAGTGTCGAAACGACTCGGGTATAAATTGTACGGCATAATAACATGTGGTTTTTCATTATACGTGAAGTCTCCCGAAGATTGGACTATATATTATAATATAACGTCGTAGTACAATGAAAAATGTAAAACGTTGTATAAAATGATTGCAATGAATACGCGCCCGAGATTCGAACACGAGACTGTTAGGACTGTAAATGCCACCGTGCCAATAATAAAGTGATAATGTTATTAATATATAGATATGTTATAACGATGGTATACCTACCCTATTTTATTTTCGATTTTCGTTTGAGAATTGATACAGTCGATGAAAAATTATCGGGTTATGCAAATCGATAATTATCGTATTTGATAAAATTATCACAGAGATTTAAGAACAGCACGATTAATCGTTTATTGGTTAGTTTATGTGAAAAGAAGAATGAATTTTTATTTCAACGCAATCTAACGCATAGTTTATACAAAAAAAAAAAAAGTAATAATGTTGTTTTTTATCTTGCTTTTTTTTTTCTACTATTTATATAATCGTAATATTATGCTGTATATAATATTATACAAGTCACGTGCAGCATTTGAACATTTGTGTGTACTATACTTATTCGTAAAACGCATTCGGTTCTGAAATTTATAATAAAAATATGTAAAAAAAACTCGATTTATATAAAACATTTTTATAATCAGATTTTGCCAGGTGCTTGCACGGAAACGCCTCTGAAGGCCACAGGTTTTTACCGGTAGTTGACCAAACAGGGGACTATTAGGGGGGGAATTAAATATGTATTTTAAGTATAATTAATTTACTTTGGATAAGAAAATATACAAAATAAATATGGAATACAAACAATTCTATATATATAGACAAAGAACACAACGATACTCGAAGTATTATTTAGTTTGTATATACGATATATTTTTTAATATTTTATTATTATATATGATATTTTAACCTCGAAATCAATTTTTTTTTTTTTTTTTTATAATAATAATCTAAAACAGCACAACAATATCGGGTGGACCATCGTGCGAGTATTTAGTTGTATTTTCCCTCCGGGCCTAATAACTTCCATGTGCAGTCCATCCCTCGGTTGTATATTCCAATATATTTGTGTGGTCAACAGTGTATTATGTAGCCACTGAATAATAATCGCAGCTGTCAACCCATTAAAATTTTTCTTATTAAAGATTTGTTTTTTTTTATGTTTTCAAATATCTTTTCTTTTTTACTTTTTTGTTGATAATATCGACGGCGTCGGATCGAACAATACGTCTCGGCGTGTCTGGGTATGTGTCTGAAACGTGGTCGGGATCGCTTTAACCTTCCACCCTCCCGAACAATCCGTTTTTGTATTTTTGTAATAATTTATACCCGGCGTGACAGTTTCTGTACAAAAGACGGGGCATAATATAAGAAAGAACCAAAAGACATTAATTATAGCGCGTTTCGAGGGTTGGTGTGCCGATATGGATCGGACCGTATATTATAACAACAAAACGCGGTACGAGAGGATCGAATTCGACCGCCCTCGGCGCGGGACTAGGCTCCACACCAGTCTTCATATTTAATATATTTAATATACATTGGGAAAGAAGAAGAAAAAAAGAAACTTGTTAGGAAATACCAGGAATTCGCTGATTTATTAACCAAAGACGATTCCGACGCGGTGGTTATAATCTACGGGATACGTGCACACGTGTTTGAGGGGGGGAAAATGAAAAGAAATGTACAATGAAAATGTTAAGTGACAAACCGACGCCCAAAAATATATTATTTTCGTGTGGCCGGCAACGCGTATCGAATTGAAAACGCAGGCTTTGGGTCATGTATTCGTAATTCGGTATTGAACACTTTAGATTCGAGACAGTAGGTTATAAATATTATATAAATATATGTATAGGAAAAAAAAAAAAGTATGTATGGGATTTGACAAAATAATAATAATAGGCTTGATATAATAACTGCAGAGTGCAGATATTATACGATGATTCCACGGTAAATTATATAATTTTAATATTAAATCGGTATCGGTCCTTGTAAAACATTACGGTTTTTACTACCTCCACTCTCAAAATTAATCAAAAAGCCATTTGCTCTCTGAACTGAAATAAGAGATGGTATTCTTTTTTTCCCGTGATTTTTGAATTCATTAATTGTATCTTTAAATTTCACCATGGGTTCAGTAATCAATTTTCCCAAACACTGAAATAAAAATTTTAATGTAAAACTAATTTTACATTAGTTTAAAGATATTGGTTTAAATATGAATAAACTCAGAGGACAGGGATATGATGGTGGCGCAAATATGTCTGTGCAAAATAATGATGCTCAAGCTCTAATTCAGAAAGACCATTTTATTTGCATTTTATACACATTGTTTAAGCCATTCATTAAATATTTGTGTAAGGCTTGTAATGTTTCGTCTATAAAAATATGTCTGCAATTATCAGACTGGTCAAAGAAAAAAAATTGTACTTTAACTGCCCATAATTTATATAATGATCTAAATATTAATTTTTTTTTGTTATTTTTATTATCAGTCAGAACTAAGAATGCACTTACTTTATTTTTCAAACTTATGACAACTGATTAATTATTAATTTTCAAGCCCCCTCCACATTGAAAAATCCTGCTTACGCCACTTCGTGCTCGGCGATATTATACAAAATATATTTATTGAAAAAGAAACCCCGAATAATTGCTGTACAAGTGGATCGATATTTGTATTTCAAATAGTTTATAAACTTGTGTCTTAGAAAAACGCTAATGAAATTAACGGTGCTCTTCCCAGTTGTCCCAATAATAGTAATATTAAAAAAACATTAAACCTTACTCATGCATTACTCATACATTTATTGTTACTATATTACTAGATGTTGAATGCAAATTACACGTTATTTGTAGTAATAATAATAATAATAATAATAAAAAAAAATGAATTATATCTATAGGCAACGATAAATCATTGACGACGAAAATGCCGGGATTTTTACAATTTTCATCAAAGTTTACACTTTAAACGCTTATAAAAAAAAAAAATAATAATAATAATTACAAAACCCTCGAATGGTTTATTTTTTCGCCGTTAGTATAACTTAAGGCAAACTTCGTGTAAAATTTTATTCGGAATAGATGTTTATTATTTTCTTCTTCTATATATATTTCCCCCCCCTTCCTATTTATATTTTTTTCTACAGACGCGTATGACAAAGTCAACTAGTCAGTCGAGTATATATTTATTGGTATATACGTATAAAGGTATAGATAAGATCCCTGTGGCGGCGTCGGTGGCGGCGGTAGCGATAGCGGTGGCGGCGGTGGCGGCGGTGGCGGCGGTCGTCTCGATACGAAGCCTGGAGATTTGTCGACTCGATAATAATAAATCGTCACGATCCGACGGTCGGTTTTTGTAATAATAATAACAATGTACTCACCCCTGCCATACAATGGCCGACGACGACGACGACACCGCCGACAGTTTCCCGCTCGGTTTGCCGTAATACGTTTTGTTAATAATAATAATAATAATAGTATAAGTAGAGAGATGGGCGTGTAAAATAATAATAAATAACCGACGAATATGTGAAAAGAGCCCGTGACCGTGGCCGCTGCCGCCACGCCGCCGCCGTACCCCTGTCGTTATAAATCTCTCGGAGTAGAAAACCGTGTATATACGCCGCGTTACCCTCGCGTTTAGGTATTAAAACACCTACACCCACCTGTACGATACGCATTTTCACTTTACTTGTAAAAATACAATGACGACGGCCTATAGGCACTGTAAGCATTATAATATTATCGTTATTATTATAACAAATTACAGATTTGGAAGTCTCTGAACAGACTTAGAGCCGGTGTATAGTTAATATTAAGAAACGGGGACTGGCGGATGAAGAAAATACGTCATGCTCATGTGGCTAAGAGCAAAGCGTGGCCCATTTACATAGACTGTCCACAGAGCACACACACTTGTTCCGAAAAGGAATTTATACAGGCAAATCAAAAGGACACTGGCGTAGCCCAGTACTGGGCGAAGACTGTGATTCTACAACCGTCCATGATATATAATGATAGACATATAAAAACATATATATATATATATGGCATTACCCCACAGAACATGGTAATTAATATTATTCATACAATGTTATATTATACTCGCAATCCTACTTACGTTACTATTTACTCAATCTATTGTTACTTTTAGTATTTAAAGTCTATGTTGTTTTTAAATAGTTGCCTGACACGGAAAAAAAAAAGAGCCATACACAGATTTAGTAGGTAACATTGCGCCAGTAGGTAATACCTATATCGAATTACTGCCTTAAAACATTTTATAAAATATAAAAATCATTAATTCACAAATTTAATATTATAATTTCATCCTAACAAAATGTAGAAAAACTCATCTCCGACCTGTCTCCTTTATTATGGATTATAATTATATTAAACTAGTCGGATTATCCGCTTGTAGGCTTTGGTCGTGTGGCCAAAAAAGTTGCACGTTTGTTAAATAATAAAATGTAGAAATCTATTATTTATTACGAATTATAATTTGTGTACAACTATTTTAGGCTATCTATCACGTATGACTCCCCCTCCTTGCTAAAAATGGGAAAGAGGGCGACGCTATGGTATCTGAGGGAAGGTTAATCGCAAATGTTTTGTGAAGAAAAAAAAATCGAACATTTATTCAAAAGTATCGTCGGAAAAGCGGTACAACGAAATACAATGTATACACTAGTGATGGAAAAAATCCGGATTTGCCGAAGTTCGAGAATCCGGATTTATGGATTCCGAAATTTAATAAAATATGACATTTATTGTAAATTCAAGTATAGGTTTTTAAAATTGTGATTTTATTATTCTTTATTCATTTCTCATAAAACTATTATTATTATCGTATTGTTAATAGCATTAAATGTGTACAATTGTGTACATTAAATACGTTTTTACAATTAAAAAATATCGGTAAAAATTTAAAAAAATAAAAATAACTTTTCATTTTATTATTTTTGAACAATTTGAAGATAGCCATTCCATAGAGTTTAATCATTTGAAAATGTTGACATTTAACCTAACCTAGCCTATGAAGAGCTATAATGAAATATTAGCGTTTGTTGAAGGTTTAAGTGAAATATTTTTGTAACGTAGAGTCGAATTATTTACTAAATACGCAATTTTTCTTAATTTATTATTATTTATAATCATGCTTTGAACCACGGTTTAAATAGTTCAATGAACACACAATACATACAATTATTACCGAACAATTTTTTTTTTTTTTTTTTTTTTTTTTTTTTTAATATATATACCAGTCAGATAATAATAATAATAATAATAATAATAAAAAACATTTAAAACTGATATTATTACGACGTAGACACCTAGACAATGAACACAATTGAAAATATATTGTAGTGTGCCAGTGTACAATTATACATACAAACTCAAGTCGCGAAAACTTGAAACTGGAAAGCATATGTTTATATACATATATATATTTATTTTTTAGCATATTTTTTTTTTTAAGAGGAGGGGGTGACCTGGCCTCCTCTTACACCATCCCCAAAATGGGCGACCATTAAAACAACGCCGTGTACATTCCCAGCATTAAAGCGGTACGCCTCTGGTGCCGATAATATTACCGTTTACGCCGCCGTCCCGGGATATTCCGTTTCGGTAAAAATCATAATGACGCATAATATTACAGTAGAATCCGATTATAACGATGCCGTATATAGCGATACTCCGGACAAAACGATTCCCAGCCATGTATTTGGTTGGTTTGTATCTCACGTGCAGTAAATTTGGTCGGATATAACGATGTCATTTCGAAATGAAAAATTGTTGTTTTTCCTTTATTTTTTCGGCTATTACAATAAAAAAATTGGATCCGGTGCGATAGATAATTGAAATGACGAAAATTTGGACACAGAATGCTTCTCCGAAGAAAACGTAAAATGCAAATCGGGATGAAAATGAACAAGCCGACGACAAGACCGAATAAATTGTATATAGGACACCGTCTATTTCGGAAGTGTATTTTTCAATTGACCAAATGCGTACTTTTGTTTCGTTAAACAGCGATATCAACACGCCAGAAGTAACAATGGCGTTAAAAATATTGCTAATTATGTTAAAAAATCGTATTGTTTCAGTTATAGACAAATGATTATTGTAATCATATTTGGTTTTGGTTAACGGATAAAAATTATATAAAATAAAATATATATATTTAAGCAAAAGGAAGTGCGATCACTGGATGGTTTCCTCCCTCGCCATATTCATGTTTTAAATTACTGTAGCACATATTCTTATTATGCCTTTGGGTATAGATTGTATATTTTCTAATGAATCTTAAAAAAAAAAAAAAAAATATTTAGTTTAACATAATACATACTTTTTTTTTTATTCATAAACACAAAATATGTTTTGTATAGTAATACATTTGTAATACTAACAATTTGTTTTGTTAACCAATTTTTTAAAAAATTAAGTTTTTTTCATCATCTGGATATTACGAAGTTCCGGGTATAACGATCCGATTCTCTAGGTCCCTTGAAAATCGTTATAAGCGGATTCTATTGTGTATCGATCGTACTCTCGGATATCGTATTAATCCAGTGGTTCCCAACATTTTTAGACGGCGGTGCCCTTTTTTTAGAAATATTGAGCGGCGGTGCCCATAAAAATCCTTAATTTATTCATACCATTCGGTACAACGTTATAATGAACCTCGTCCAACATTTTTGTGCTTTTTTACGGGGGCCATAAAACCCAAATATAACCCAGAAAGTGATGAATTAAAAAAAAAAAAAACCAAATCAACATAAACCGTTACATTTTGTGTAGGTTCTTTTTCCGGTTTTTTTTTTTCCTCCAATTTTATAGAAATGCGTATAAAATAAAAAAATACACCGACTAGACAAAATATCCACTAGAAACCACCTAAGATTGGTGTTGATGATTGGTGGGCAAGATTTCTGGTGAACAAGTTATTTACAGACAGACACAAAAAAAAAAAAAAGTACACATCATAATGAAACCAATACGTTCTTGGCTCAGGTTAGGTTATTGTAAATATATATTATTATTATATTTATTTTTTTTTTCGTATGTGCCACGGTGCCCTCGTAATGGTTTCATGGTGCTCCCGGGGCACCGCAGTGCACAGTTTGAGAATCGCTGTATTAATCTATTGTTATTATTATTAATATATATATAAATATTTCTCCCTCTTGCCCTTCGACGATAAAAATATATAATAATAATAATTCGTTAATTCGGGCGGCGACGGTAGCATTCGAAAATCATTGATTTTCGTTGCGGGAGCCGCCGCCGCCGCCTCGACTTGGTATTTATTATTATTATTTTTTTTCTCCATCAACACGGACTACGGACACGGTTTGTATTATACGCGGCGCGATACGAGTGCGTTTTCGACGGATAAAATTTATATTGTAAAACTTGAACCTTTTTTTTTTTTTTCTCCCTCTCTCTCGCTCTTTTCTCCCCCCGTACTCGAACCGCTATAACTACGAGAACCGTTCGGTCGGTTATTGTGTGGAAATCGACCGCCAACAACGCCGGACCCATTCCGATTTCACCGAAAACATCTGCCCCGGGCCGTCCCTTCCGCGTTCACCGCCCGCCGCAACAACAACAAAAAAAAAAAAACATTTTCGTTATGCCGGACGGCGGCCGCCGCCGCCGCCGCCGTGACAAAAGACATACCGAAATATATACTTTCCATATTGTACACAGTTCGGCGGGGGTCGATGGACATAATTTATAAATCGCCTGTCGGGTTCTTCGTAACACTCGATGTTGTGGTATGCGCGCCACATCTCACGCGACAGTACGGTATACCCACATCGCGAACATCCCGACAACGTTAAATATTATTATTTGAAAAACCCGCGTATTTTATAGAATATTGGCCGGCTGTCCCGCCCGGCGTAACCCATGCCAATTTGTTTGACCGTTATTTACAACGACAAATAATAACCGGGTTGGAATTTGCAGGACCGCTAGGATGGAAAGCAGCGTGAATAATAATAGGATGGATTCTAGCGTATTTGGCGATTATTTCGAAAATTAATTTCACAATTGTATATTAACCTGGAAAACTGAAATAATGCTAAAAACTATCTCTGCGATGCAATCAAAAAAATCGCGACCATCGGATGAGTGGTTCCCGAGGTCGTTGGTATCATTTGGTTCTCATTTTCGCATTTATATGTATAACTCGATAGATAGATTGAGGAGTAAATTATACCGGGAAAGAAAAACCACCGTTGTAAATTAATACGTACATTTTTTTATTTTTTTTTTTTTTAAACCATAATTAAAACAAATGATATTTATTATACATATTGTTTTTGGTGAAAAATATACCATATTCGTGCGGGTTACAGAAATATTTAATGCGCAATACCAATTGAAACTTAAAATTTACAAATTTATAATTTATAATCAAGTTAAATTTAAAAGTAATATGAAATTTAAAAAAAGAAAAAAACCATTTAAATAAATTTAGACAGAAATAAAAAACATAAAAAAATTATCGTTGCATAAGCCGGTATAATAACGTCTCAAAACAAATTTATATCTTCCTTTGAATATTAATCAGCCGTTATTTAAGTATATTATGCAAAATGCAACATGCCCCGAACCCGCAAGGTCAATGCGCAGAGGGATAGACGATATGAGGACAGGGGTAATTTTTAAATGGACGATGTTCTTGATGTATGCAGTTTTTTTATTTTTTTCTCAGCACTTCGATACACCGTTAAATATGACATTATCGCTGTAATATTACAACGAGAATTCGGTAAGATATTAAATATCATTATATAGAACGATCACATAGAGTCGGTTTAAAATATGTTGGCCATATTATTATTGCTGATATTTTTCTGAACGTTTTGGACGCCAAGTCGTTACTACTCGTACAGATACCGACCGATTTGATATTTTTAATCTGGTCGCTGTAAAAGGTTACGTTAGATAATATTGATTCGTAAACTCGCGTATTATAATAGTATCTAATCTATGTCTCTTACTTATATTTCTATTCTACCTACCCGCCGAATAGTAATGTAGATCCGGTTAAAATATAAAAATTGTTCACTAAAATGTTAAATATAATTCATAAATAATATTTTCGCACGGATCAGCATTAGCCTAATAATTTGTTTCGTATCAATACTACTGTCAATCATTCTTATTGTAATATATTTTTTACAGATCGTAACCTCCGTGTGAAAATCACTAATTTTTTTTTAAAACAAATTGCCGACGGATAAATATAAGTGCGTGGGTGACCGCGGTGTCGACTGTTATTATAAACACGAACACAAAGGGATTTTTTTGTTGTCTTAGGCGGTGTTATTATTTTTTATCGTTATTTTTTATAATAGTCTCATTCGTTTGCATTTGCCGCGATGAGTAGATTTCGAGACGCGATAATATTATTGTGTTCAATATGCCGCAGACGGTCGAAATAAATGAAAAAAACTATTCAATTCTCAGATGACGTTTTACAAAAAAAAAAAAAAATAATAATAATAATAATACACCGATGCCGCCGTTATCGATAGAATATAATACTATAATGAGTGTTTATTGTCAACATAATGTTATATTTGAGTGTATGATGTACATGAGAGCATAATATTATTATGTCGTCGTCCGCGTTCAATTCATTTAGAAATATTTGTTGATCGCGTGGGAAATTTTCATACCAATAGTATGATAAATATTTTCTTTTTTTGTAACACGAATCGAATATTGTATTTTAGTAACCGTTTAATATGTTTATTTTATACGACAATATAGTATTCATGACTATTACATTCCGTTCAGAAAAGATATTGAGTATCTACTAGTAGTATTGGTACTTGGACAATATATATATATATACTAAAATATGATTTAAATCTACAATAATATTAATATTGCTTCGAATTATTATGATACCTACCTACTTTATACTTTTATTTAAATAATAATAATGGGAGTAGCCGTACTTACGTGGTTTTTGTGAAATGAAAAATGAGAAAAATAAAAAAAAACATAAGAGAAAATTGTATTATTTATTTCTATCGTAAACTTAATTTGAAATTCTGTGCGTAACGAAGAATCTATTGGTTTTACTACACATAATGTATTTTTTTTTTATTTTAAATATTTTTTTCCGTAGACAACTATCAAATCAAACAGCCTGCTCCGATTTTCATGTGTAGCACCTTTTTTAAAAGCATTTTGGACCTTGTTGGTGTATTGAACACGTCATGATTCTCTTGGTAGTTTTCTAAATAATTTGGATAAAAACGAGTAAATGTACGGCAATGGGTTCATTATTTTCGATTTTTTCATTTTGTTGTAACTTGGTTAAAAATAATCGTAGAGTAACCTGAACGTTTTACAGAATATTAATATTAGGCTATTCCAGGCGTGGGAAAGTGGTTCAAACATTTTTGGATCATTTATAGGCATTTTAATTTTTTTTTCTCGTATTAATTGAACAAAACTGTTTAGGCCGAACATGAAACGCATGAAAATTTGACCATGGTCCATTATACATAATGGTGAAAAAGAACAAATTTGAGGGTAATGTAATAATTCTATAATTGTATAAGGACCAAGTGTAAATTTTGACGAAAATATTAAAAATCACGGCATTTCAAAACATAATTAACTGAACTTCGCTCAGAATCGTCTTCCATTAGAAATGATTTATCGTTATGTACAAATTTAAATTCCTCTTATTATCCTCTTATTTAATTCCCAACTTTCTACCTACAACAGTGACCCACCCGTGGTGCGAATTATGTCCGTCTTTTTTTTACATCTTGTATTATTATAAAACATTAACTAATTCGTCGCGATCACAGTAAAAATGATTTTAATGATTTTGTGTACATTAAATCTATTAGCGATAATTCTCGGGATGATATTTTATTATAATATGAACAACAGAAGACGAATTACAGTTATACTGTTCGACCAATTGAAAAATTGAAAAGTTTAATTATTTCCACACAATCTCAGGACGTATAGTGCTATTTAAAAAGATCTGAATAAAAAGTCCTAGTATATTTGTTGTTGGCCTGACCAAGTCCGGTATATATTTTTATATTTGAGCGAAATATCTCCACTGGTTATTGTTATATACAATTTATTGTAACAAAAATAAAAAAATACGAGTATCCAATTATGTGGCATGGACTTCAAGACCGTAATTAAAATATAATATTTTGTCCGTCGTTCGATTTATTTTTTCTACGTCCATTTGACTGTTAGTAATATATATATATATAAAAAAAAAAAAAAAAAAATACCATTAACTATACCATGTAATATGGTTTTTTGTTCTGTATTTCACGGCGACAGTTCTCGTCAGAACTTAATACCCAATTACATTAGACATGTTTGGTATTGTGTTTACTAATAAAATAATACTTTTCTTTGGAACTTATATACGTATTAGTATGTATTTGTGAATTTTTTTTAAATTTTTATAACTGATAAACGTCCGACAAAACATTTAACTATATAATTATACAATCGTAATTTATAGAGTACCTACATAATATTTATTGTATAGGTATGTACCTTACCTGTAAAAAAATGTCGATTAATGAATTTCTGGATAATACGACAAAACACGACGACTGGGCGGGCAGAACAACATTTGGGGCGAGACGACGACGTTTACGATAATTTGAAATATCCCCGACAAACAGCCCTCCTAATATAGTATATTATATTTTAAGTGCGCAAAATGATAACGATACCGTCGGCGCCGGTATAAAATGTCATAGATTTACGTTTTTCTATCAACTGACCGAATCGCGTAATACGCGTGTATAGGGTATCCGAACGAAATAACAAGAACAAAAAAAAAAAAACCCCTGAGAATAAAATGCCCAAACGTGTTATTTAGCCACGACCAATAATAATTGTTTACGTGTTCGGATATTTAGAAGCAGTGGGAGGTTTTTTTTTTCATCGAGTCAATAAGGCTCAATTTCAAAATGATGGGTATTGGATCACGGTTTATAGTTAAACGTAATATAGTTATAAAAATTAAGAATTATGATTTTTAAGCAATAATTAACTTCTTACACATAATACTATAATATAACTAATAAGAGTTAAAACCGACATTTTGATTACGATTAGCGATTGGTGATAATCATACGGCGATAAAGTGATATATCGTGGTTGGTATATAATTTGAATATAGATATTGTTGACTAATAACTGGTGTTAGCAATGTGTGGTTGATTTTTATCGGGATATTGGTTATAAAGGGCTAGGCATATAGTAAAATAGTTTGCGACGCCACTGTCTAAAAACATAATATATTGAGTATACTGATTATATGTACCTCAAATTATATCAAGGTACCTAATATTGAACGTTACGGGACCAGACGAATGTGTAATCTGAAATATAACATAAAAAAAGGGCTTTTTTTTTTTTTTTTACCGGAAAATCAAATAAAACCTAAAAGAACTCTATAGTTTAAAAGAGCTATTATAATTATGATAATATAGTAAAATTATACTAAAAAATGCCGGAAATTTACCAGAGTCTAGAAAGTTTATTTATCAATAAAATAAAATCAAAAAACCATAGAAACCTGTTATTCGTTTTTCCGGTTTTCCTCTTTAAAAGTTTAAAAGAGCTATTATACTACTGTATAAAGACCAGGCATTCAGATGTTCGGTCGAGGTAATCTCGAGCACTACTGGATCGATTTTTAACATTTTTTTTCTTTCAATAGATTCCTTATGTTACCGGGGAGATTATAGGTTAATAATTTTTAGATTTTTTATATTTTAAAACGTCAAAAATAAAAAATAATAATTTAAATCACTACATTCACTATTTAAAAGCATTAAAAATTAACGTCCACATTTTATAAACGTTGGCGTAGTGGTATTCACACTGTACTCTATCCTAGCGGTATCTAGTTCTATACCCGTACGCAGGTTGTATTTTGACTGATTATCAAGTTTTGAAATTTGTATTTTTTTTTCAGGTTTTCAAAAAAAAAAAAAAAAAATATGTTTTAGACCGAAACTCGAGACCAATATTATAGATTAGAATATGGAATATAGGTTGTCATGGGGACATTTTTAATAGTTAACTAATAAGGTAGTTTGGCTATAGGTGTAGCTTTGTCAGAAATTGCAGCAAATTTAATTAGTGAAGGTAGGACTGCACAATCTATTTTCTAGTTACCGTTAAATGTATCTTGCTCACAAACATTATCCTGCTTTATTGACACAAAAATAGTGGGGTTGGAAAAACTTTGCAAGCTACTAAGTAAATTGTGTGGGACGATGGTACGATTATTCACCGTGCTCACGTTGAAGGCATAGACCGTGTTGATTTTGCAGTCCTATCAACATTTAGGTTACCCTTAAATGTATCTGATTGTTTTTCACAGTTGAATGTGTCTTTCAAGGTTAGGGAATTTAAAACTTCAATTTTTACTGATTCTAAATGAAAAATCAATAAAATAATATAATGTTATATTATATAATTATATTATTATATATAATGTTTTATACCCTGAAGTTTTATAAATTTAAACAAATAATAATAAACGTAAAATAAATAATTAAACAATCAGTCAAGTAAAAGTAAAAACATTTTTCTTAATATATTTTGAAATATATAAGTTAACAAAATATTGAATGTTATTTAATGTCAAAAAGATTTCACCAGCAAGTATGTTTATTTTTTTTAAATAAATTACCAGACAACAACAGTTAACCTAACCAAACCTGTGATAGGTACGGAATGAAAACAAGGAAATACGGAAACCCCGTCCTTATATTTGAATTATTTTTTTCCGATCATATTTTTGCGTAGACTTAACATTATACTTTTTAAGCTTTTCTAAAAAAATAAATTAAAAAAATACTAAAAAATTGAGCCAACAAAAAAGTGGTACAGGCTGTCCAGCTGGACAGCTAGTATATTATATTGAACTATAATATTATAGACGTTATCCGATTTTTTTTTTATTATTACTGTATAGTTTTTAGGTGGCTCCGGATGACGGACCTAATAATTTATTAAACAAAGATGGGAGGTGGGAAGGGAAACCACTATTGGTTTATATTTTTCTTCCGTCGTTTTTTCCCGAATGTTTTTAATTTATAATCGTCTCGTCGTCGTCGTTGTTGTCTTCGGCGGCGTCGTCTGTTACGACACACCGTCGATTTCTCCTCCGATACGAATCGGAATTTACGACCGATTATAATAAAACACTCTCTATATATTATTATTATTACACGTACGAAACCCATGTATTCCCGTTCCTCTAATCGTGGTCGATACGGTTGTCTCGATACGAGCATATAGGTACATACAGTGTATTAGTTTTACATGTCTTTCCCGCCGAACAGTTTGTATTGGCGGCCACGGCGTATTACTGATGCCCGAAATATACCATTAACACGCCCCTATAGCTGCTATACACTTTATTCGGATTGAAATCTAAAGAAGAAAAAAAAAATACAAATTCTTCGGGACGTGTTTGTTAAACGAATTTTCGTGTCGTCCCGTTTGATAAAATATCGCATTAAAACTTGATAAAAAAAGGTTTCCCGACGATGACGCGGCGTCACTTTTGTGTATGTGACACGGCGCAATAGGTACTTATTATATAAAATTCCTACGACCAACCTTCGTGTTGTTTAAGGTGTAGAATCCGAAATGGATAAAACGTGTATTTTTTTAAAAAACGCTTAAAAGAAAAAAAAAATCGTCATTACGGTCAACTTTTTTATTCTTGTTATACCAATACTGGTGGAAATTTACGACGGGCTTCTTTGAACATCTAATATTCGAACAATTATACGGCACCAAAAAATCGTTATCTGCCTATAATCGAAAATTGCCAACAGATCGAATAATGCCGCAGAATATTTTGAAAATTGTACCATTTGTCTAGGTTTATTTTACACGGATTTGCAGAAAAAAAAAAATCAAAATTACAGAAACTGTGCGCTCAAATATTCAAGTTTTCCCGTAGTTTTCTTCAATTATTTGGATAAATTCAAAACAAAAGCGAATAATTAGCTTCCCCAATGATAGAATCAAGATAACTGATCGAAAATTTATTAAAAGACAGAAAAAAAAGCACACGTCAAAGTAAAACCAAAGGGTATATTTAAATTCCTCACGCAATAAAAAAAAACTCTAGTTCCCGAGCTCATTCGGCTCAGTGGGAGTTAATAGTATTGTCAAATGTAGCGGGAAAAATAAATATTCTATTAGATAACATTATTCGACAAAAAGCCAATAATAATTTTCGGTAATGTATATAATACCGTAAGGTATTACAAGTATTCCAAAGTAGTGGCTGACAATGGAATAATAAAACGGGCAATATTCTATAGAAAACGCAGGTTAGTATACACACATACTTTGTTGTAAAATACAACGCATAACGAAGGTAAATATTTTATTGAACCCCCTGAAAAAAAAATAACCGTTAATCTTCCAAAACGTTACTACGCCTACGGCACACGAGTCTATTATTGGTATATTGATTGTGTCGGTCTTTCGGTGACAATGTCACCGAAAAGAAAAAAAAAAAATGATCAGATAAGTGTATTTATTTAACCGCGTAACAATGGGAGTGGTGCCGGGTGACTTCACTCGGGCGAAGGTTTTAAAACCCTCGTACGCCGGGAAGTCACGTACGCCCCTATAACCGTGAATGAAATTCGGTATTTTTTTTGTTATTTTTTTATTTTTCTAAACATATAATGTACAATCGGAAAACTGTTCAAATATTATCTGCCGTCTGAGTGCATTTAATAGTATAAAATAATATGCCGCTGTAACGGAAACGTCGTTAAGCTGATAATAATAACAGCAGTACCTTTCTATATAGTTACAATATATATGTATCATATGGAATATAGAAAATCTCGTTTTCGCCGACAGACGGGCCGTAATGTGGGGTATTATTTCCCTTTTGAAACCGCATTCGTAAATCAAGTGACTAAAATGTTTAATATAGGTCCACAATTATTGTAAAAGAAATCTCGTTAAGACGATAGTAATAAATTCCCAGAAATGTGTTTTATTCCGAATAGAAGTAACCGCTCACGTAAATCAACCGGGACACACTAAACTAATATAAATTTGTCCTTTGCCGATTTAGGCGGACCGTAAAATACAATACTACAAAGACGGCATCGTCAGCGTCCATATACCATCCGTAACAATATCGGTGGAAAACCGAAATTACGTATACAAAGTCATAAATTGTATTTTAGTTCGGTAAGCCGCACAATATGGCAACAACATAATTATGAAAATGTGAAATCAAAATGTTAAAACCCTACATAACCGCGGTCAAAAACGGTGTGTTTCCACAAAAGACCCTTACCGTTTTAATTTGTACAAAAAAAAGTACAAATAATAATAATTATAATATATGTGACGACTTGATATTTCCGAGCTCGTTTCGGGATTAATAGAAAAACGCGTATTAATAACGCAATATTATTGTCGTAATATACAAAAATAATAATACGGCCACGGAAGATCGAAAAACGATTCTGCAGAGTGAACGAGCTCGTCGGACTAGACTAATTAAAGTGGTTTATTAAGAAAAACTAACAGGGTAACTAAAAAAAAAAAAATGTGTTTAATTTTCAGTTTTTATTTTGTATAGAAAAACGGTTCGAAATCGTTTGAAACTGCTCAGATACAATACGGATAGGGCACGGACAACAAAACAATGAAATAATATATATTAATGTATGTTGAAAAAAAATTATCTTAGATGTAGTCGTCACTCGAGACGAATACAAACGGTGTCATTGTAATATGTTCATATAAACGACAAATAAGATACTAATAATAACTATCTGATAACGGGTGGGCGTAGGCGTGAAACACGTTCCCATCAATAATAATATTATTATGTCATGAGAAACGATATCTCTAAAACCGATTTTAAATGCCTTTTGTGATATTCCCCTGCACTCCCGTCACTCACGGCCCCTCCGCGTGTATACCTTATAGAAAATATTATATTTACCTCATCGTTAAATATTTAATATGCTTGTCTGATAAATATAATAATATTTGAAAACCATATGATACCTACAATTAACTAGTATAATGAAATGCAATACTATTACAAGAATATAATAACTGATAATAAACCTGGAATGCATAAATCTAGACAGTTTACAAATCGGGAATCCAAATTTGTATAAAGCCCAAAATATTTTACGGATTTCGAAATTTTAAATTCAAACATTTTACTAGCCGGTTTGTACGTTATGGGTTTTTATAGGTACCCAAAAAGTAAAAAAAAATTTCGATCAAAAATCGCCGCAGCCACAAATCACCACAACTGTCCCGGACATCGCATTGGCGTTTCCCGTTTTGTTTTTTTTTTTTCCGTCAACAATATTAAAACTCGGGCCTGTACATTATCGAGGCACTTTTTTTTACATTTTTCTTTGTACGTCTATCGAAAACGGTTCGTTTATATAAATATCAAAACTGTTTATTTTTTTTAGACCGCGGACGTGTTGTGCTAAGTAGAAAAGTCTGTATCATCACGGGCAGTTATATATTACCAATTATTATAACTCCACTTTAATATATATATATATGTATTTTATATTGAATAACTCATGTCTAGGGCCCGGAATTTGATTACCTAAAAAACTTGCAAAAATGTACGAAAAAAAAATGACATTAAAATTTCTTATTAATAATTCAAAACACATTAGTGGACATTTAAATATAAAAAAAATATATTGCATACGTACTCGATATAATTATAATTATTCAGTATAATTTCTTAGAATTCTAATTCCTCGATAAGAAATTAAAAAATCAATTAAACCTAATAAACTGTAACAAAAGGTAAAAAGGCGATAATGTCCATAATATAATATTTGACAATAATTATAATAGCTTAGGTACAATAATGTACATTTAGGAGATAAAAGACTATCGAATACGATAAATATTTTGTGTTTTACTTACTGAATTTTCTAAAATATATAATGACAATAAATTCCCCGCAGAAGTATAAAAATACATTAAATTACCAAAAAAAAAAATATAAAAAAATGACCGCACGGCCGAAAATTCCCTAAGAATACAAAAAAAAAAAATGTCAAATAAAAATGGTACCATTAACTTTTACGTTTCATGAAACAAATTTCTATGTATATATGCGCAACGCATTCAAGCAAAATAAATAAAAAATACAAGTTAGGGGACCTACTCATGACTACGTAAGTAGTATTAAACGGCCAATTCCCGTGCACCTCCCTCCCACCAAAGATCACGTCCACCCTTATCTCTTATCATCTATATATTATCACATATCTCTTATCACAATGCCACGTGTATTACTTATCTCTTATCACCGAGCCTTAGCAAATCGTATTTCCCTAATTATTTAACGGCGAATGTTAAGAGAGACACCGTATTAATAGGCTTATTCGACTAATGGAAATCTAGTAGTCTAATAGACCTATAGGCCTTACGTCACGCATATAAGACTGATACGGACTCGCGGTACGACAGTCCGCTTTTGAATTGATTCGTATAGAGACCTACCCTGGTTGACTCTAATGATAAACTCACAAAGTGTTTTTTTAATTTTTATAAGGTGTTTTTAATATGGTAGACTTCAACGTTCCGAAGAAATATGTTTACGTAGCACCAACACCGCTTGCCGACCTCGTCGATCCATCATCGTTTACACTAGACTTTACCGAGTGAAAGTTTATACAGGTCGGGTTTGATCCGTTACAAGACATTGCTGTAGTCGTTCAAATAATCACGCCGTCTAGACATATAATTGTTTCACCAGATGTTTTGAATCGCGTATTCAATATAATGGGCGATATTCTATCATACCTACTTGACGCACTGCCGAAATACAAAAAGAATATATTTCTAAGCACGTCGTCGATCACACTATCTAGGATAGTGTACAAAACGAAAGCGTGCTGATGATAGAATCCAAAGCTAACGACGGATGCAGAGTAATACTTAACCGTAGAGATGTCATAAACCTTTTACATATGGAGCGCTGTATGCTTAAATTAGTAAATCGAAAATCAGAAATCATTAAAAATAACGAAAACTGTACAGAGTGCAGGACGATTGACGATATGACAGTGTCCATTCGTAGTATAGACGCGGATAACATGTTGAAGAATATGTCCGTACCCGAACAGAGTTTTGTCGGACAGTTAAAATTAGTGGCCATAAACTAATTAGCAGAACGCTGTTTGGTGAAGGTTAAGGAATCGTATTTGTGTAAAGTAAGTGAGATAATAAAATAAATTTTATTATTTGTATAAATAAAAAAATAATATTAACATAATTCTAGGTTCTAAATTTACAACCAACACCTCCGCCACTAGTGATACCGACACCATCACCACCGACGTCACCGGTGGTAAGCACCTATGCAAGGATTTCGCCACCAATTTACGCACCAACAAAGGAAGAGGAAAACGATGGCCAACAGTGTCTAAACTACTCGCCCCCCTCAACTTCAAGAGGTTATGATTTGCCCGACTCGTTTAGAGGCGCCTGAAAATTTTAAAATATGGTGCACTTTGCTATGTTGCATTGAATAAAATTATGTTTATTATTATTTACATGTAAAAAAAAAATAAAAATATTTAAGTGCAAATAAATTTTCTTTATTTATAATATCAATAATATAATAAGCTTAAAGTAATTATTTACCTACCATGGTGAACAAATACGACGGCAATCATACCGAAAAGATCGTCTCACCTTTGTTAAGTATCAATGAAAAGCGCGCGATAAACGGCAAAGTTCCGCCGGAGTTATCGTTGTTTTTAGTTAATAATATTCATAATAATCTACCCACATATCTGTAACATTTTCTGTACGCAACGGTATTCATTGCTAACGAAAAACTTTACAGATTACACTTCAATAAATTATTTTGATACATTACAATTGAAAAATGTACTAATTTAAACAACAAAAAAAATTGAAATTGTCCGTGCTTCTTTTTGTGTGTAACTGTAAAATTACAGGTGGTATAGAGACAATGATTCCGTGAATGTCCGGCGTGTCTTGGTCACACTCCGAAAGGCGGATGATCATTTCACATTGAGTTCAACGGACTCGACGGACTTTTTATAGGAGACAGTGATTTCCGGTCGGATCATCATGCGTCGATCCGACATTATTCCGTCAAAGTTGTTATCGGAACGAATAAGGACACACGTGTTCATAAAAACATGCGCGAAGCTCGTAAGCGACATTATTGCTGAATATCAAGATTTAAAATGTTAACGGGAATGTTCGATGTAAAGATTATTGTAATCGTGATATATATATACCTGCTTATGGTAAATTATTTGTTGTGTATACATTTCTTAAGCACGAAGCTACGGTTAATATCGTGAAAGGCGTGGTTAACACGTTACGAAGTAATTTTCGAATTAACGCTTATCTAAATTCGTTGACAACTGTCGTAGCCTGGCGCGGTACCACCACTCGACAAGTACCCGAACCTTTATCGGTTCGGTTAATTTACCGAAAATCTTATTTTCGTGCAGCTGCCGTTTGCGGTTTTCAACACAACGTATAATTATACTGTGGGTTTTTGACAGCTACACGTATAATCCGTTATTGTTTCAATCGTTGTCGTCACAAAAATTGTGGTTACAGATAGTGTAGTGACGATGATTCCGTGAATGTCCGGCGTCACTTGGTCAATTTCCGAAAGGAAGATGGTTATTTCACATTGGGTTCAACAGACTCGGCGGACCTTTTAATGGAGACAGTCGTCCCTCCGGACTCTAACTGCAGCGAGACTGCTGGGCTCCATCGACTGCGGGAGGAGTATGGAGTGTTCATGGGGAATCTTTCACCCAGAGAACTTGATATAGGTTTCGAAAACACCGTTCTAGTAAAAGAGTTCTCAGAGGAGGAAGTGAATAGGTCAGTTTGGAGAATGAGGATAGGCGTAGCGCATGGGTTTGATGGTGCAACAGCCAAAGTACTCAAGAAAGCTTGGCCATTAAAGTGCGAACACTTCATCGACCTTTTATCGAATGCTGGAGTAATGCTAAATTTTAGAGGTTTTGTAAGGTAGCGAAAGTGATTTCCTTGTTATAGAGCGTGGATTTAATCAGTCTGAGCCCAAGTTGCCGGCCGATAAGACTGCTACCAGAGTTGTCTTAAACGTTCAAAAAAATGATAAGCGTGCGACTGAGGGAACAAATTGGGCCTCGTATGTGTTAGAAACCGTATGGTTTCACACAGTTGAATTCGACTACGGATACGATACTCGAAATGAAAGAGTGATCAAAGACGCTGGCAGAGAATTATGTTCTCAGGGAATTTTTGTATATCTCGGAATCATTCGACGATGCCTGGGGTTCGGCTGTGTTTCAGCATATAATGCGGTAAGGAGTTGACACGATAATTGTCTTGATTCGTGATTACCTGGCAGTAAGGGAAGCGAGGATCTCAGCACCAACGGTGGAGCTAATGAGAGATTTGACAAAGGGGTGTTCCCAGTGCTTCCAGTATGGCCCAGAGCCTCGTCTGTGATTTCCAGTAGGATCATCATGCGTCGATCCGACATTATTCCGTCAAAGTTGTTATCGGAACGAATGAGGACACACGTGTTCGTAAAAACAGGCGCGAAGCTCGTAAGCGACATTATTGCTGAATATCAAGATTTAAAATGTTAACGGGAAGGGTCGATATAAAGATTATTGTAAATTTGTTATTCGTAAAAATTCTCCTGTACCGTGTACATTCGCGAAATGTTTGTCGAAAATCGTTATAGCAAACGTCAATATATTGCTTTTTTTTTGAAATAAGAATATTGTAAAAATATATTTTGCAGTGCGAATCGTTAAAGACAACCGTAATATTTTTATAAAATAATTTATCCATATATTGTGAGTGTGCGCTTATTTCCAACGGCTCGAATTGTCGTTCGGAAATTGTATATAGAAATTTGATGTTGTAATGTGTGTGTGTGAAACGTAATTTTATAGGATATATAATGGTAACCAACTATCCAGTCTGGACTCCACGATTTTTTGACTTTTGATTTGTAAATTCTTAAATATTGTCATATTTCCGTGTTGCTGTGATTTATATATTCTTCTTGTATAATTTACTAACCTGTTATTATACAGCCACCCCTTTTACCATAACGAATTTTCATTATTTTAGTTACCATGGTTTTTCAAAGCTACAACATAGTGTGCGCGCCGCTCCCGGTCGTGTTTTTTATCTTTTGCGTTTTTTGGTGACCAAATACGACGGCAGTCATACCGAAAAGATCGTCTCGCCTTTGTAAAGTTTCAATGTAAACGCGTGTTAATCGACCAAGTTCCGCCGGAGTT
Source organism: Tuberolachnus salignus (assembly GCA_956483605.1). Classification (NCBI taxonomy): domain Eukaryota; kingdom Metazoa; phylum Arthropoda; class Insecta; order Hemiptera; family Aphididae; genus Tuberolachnus; species Tuberolachnus salignus. The sequence continues at coordinate 3,516,679 of OY101431.1, read as the reverse complement.
TTTAGTTAATATTATTCATAATAATCTACGTACATATCTGTTACATTGTCTGTAAGCAACGGTATTTATTGCTAACTAAAAACTTTTCGGATTGATATGCGGTAAATTATTTTGATACAGTTGAAAATTGTATTTATTTGTAATTACAAAATATTGTGTAGAATTTTCGAGCTTTATTTTCAGCATAGAATAAATTTTATCTACACAATTAAAACTAAATAAAAATATAAATAAAATATTCGGTGACTATGTCAAGTCTATAATATAGTTATTTTTAACGGTTAGGTTGTGCACGGAGGACAGAATATATCAGTGTACTGCGTACTGATCATGAGTACCGTAGCCTATCTCGGTCTTCCGGGATCCGATTGACCCCCAGCGGGCCGCATACCTGTCTAGCGGAATAATCGTAAGGCCAGAGCATAAGAAACCGCCACCCGGAACAGCCCATGTCGAGGAAGGCGACGATTCTTTCACAAACTACTTGCAAGTACCTACGCGACGGTCTATGTTATAATATAATGAATTAATTTGGACTTTGAGTAATTTCTGTGTAAAATATAACTAACTCGGAGTATATTTTATTAAACATTTCATCGCCTACTGGTGATTGTAGCATGCAACAGTAAACATAATCACGCGTTTACCGGCTACGGTTTAGTTAAGGCCAAGTAATTATTATTATTACAATTTAATTATAATAAATTATCATAATATAAAACCATTTACCGCAACACTTACTGGCAATCACTCATAAGACGGTCGTCAGAATTGTTTTATTATCTGATCGATATGGCGCACAAAATAGTCATTTCAAATACAGCAAACTTGCACAGGTGTGGATCCGGCTCTAGATACTACGGGTAGTAGTATCAAAAAGGAAAAAAAAAGGACACAAGAAAATTGTGATCAAAGTTAAATAATAGCATTATGAAATATAAGGCAAACACCGATAAAAAAAAAAAAAATTGCTGTACTCAATTCTAGCATCCGGCGGGGTACACTTTGTTTGCCAATTTTTTTCTAGATTACCAACAAGTTTTTCTAATAAAATTATGTGACACAGAATAATTGTATACAGGTTAATATCACCGTAATACAGAATTATACTCACGTAGAAAATGTAAAAGGTATTCTAGTAACACTGATAAATGTATATATATATATATATATATATATATATATTTTTTTTTTTTCTATGGATACCGTAAAATCGTCAGGACACCCACCGTGTGACAATATGATGCAGGCCATCTGGAAGAAGAATATTCCCAATCGGAGCCGCGGCCGTCCGATGAAGGAGCACGCGGATTCGTGCGTGGTCGCGTATAAGACACTGCACACCGGCGGGTGACGGTCGCGCGTGGCATGACGTAGCAAGCGAGCGTAATCGAAACTATAAACGAAAGAGCGTACGCGAACAAAACATGTCAAGTGGTAAAACGGACGGACGGACGGACGGCACTTCGGCGCGGAAAACAGTCGGCCGTGGTCCGGGGCGTCGCGGTTCCACTGACGAAACGACGGCGGCCGGTCGGCTTTTATCGGTGCACCGGACTCGAGTGTCACGGTGCGGCGCAAAGGGTACGCGATAACGACGATGACTAAAACAGGTTCTGGCGGACGTTTTTGGGTTAGGAACAGAACACCGGACCGTCCGGGAGCGGCACTATCGGGTCGAGCACAGAACACGAGAACGGGCCCGGCCGCGATTACACGTAGAATACGATGCCAAATCGTATTTAAAAATAATACATTATTACAAACGACGTAATTATTGCCTCTCCGATAAGATCCAAACAATAATATGTGGGTTGTTTCCATACGTATTTATAACTGATTAAAATGTGAATTGTAATTTAAATTTCAACAAATTCAGACTGAATTTTATTAACCAAGTTCCTAATCAAATTATTAATACATTAATATATCCTCTGACTTTTTGAACTTGTATCCCCTTATGGTAAGGGAATTATTGAAATACCATAATACTTGCCTTGGAAAAATATATGACCTAGTCCCAAAGGGAGGGGAGGAAAGATGGGGCTACTGATCGGAAAATCGGATATTTGTTTACTGATAATAATATTCAGTGGTGTATTTCAGCGTATACTCATAACAATATTTATAAAGTAATGCATATATGTGAAAAAAATATTATTTTACAAGTTTACGGTGGGTAAATGTTGAGTACATGGTGAGAAGACTTTAGCCTTTTAACACGTTGACTGCCATGCGGCAGCTGGCGGTCGCATCGCTATTTTTTCCTCTACGCCATCATTTAAACATTATCTTCATAACTTTGACGCCACGAAAAATATTCCCCTTTACAAATAAGTGTGTTTATGGCAGCCCGCGGTCATATGGCGTATAAATAATACAAAGGTGCGACCGCCAGCGTCCGTAAAAATACTGTTGTATGCTAGTAGTCTGCGGACGCCGGCGGCCGCATGGCAGTCAACATGTTAAATATTATTCGTAATGATCTTCGAACAAGATTAACTGTTGAACATATTTCTCAATTGATGTTTATTAAAACAAAAAATGGGCTTCCATTGCATATGTGAAAATCAGAAGTCTATGTGAAATCATAGCTAATGGGCCGTAGATCTACAGACAATACAAGATCCAAAAAAGATTAAAACAAATATAGAAATTCAAAGTATTTGTAATGTATTGTAATATTTTAACAATACAATTTTCAAATCATTTTCAACATATTTATGGGTTTTATATTTTAAAAAATTGTTAGTTGATACTGAGGATTAAGTAAGAAAAGTGATAAATATGTTTTATTTATGTATACTATATTTTGAGCGGAGAATATGTTTTGATATAGTTATAGATAGGGTTACCATACGTCCGAATTTCAAACATGCGTTCGGATTTGAGAAATATTCGGATTTTAGATAAGGTAATCATGATTTAACATGGTTATATCAATACAAAAAGTTATCTCAGGTGTTAAATTTTCGTGTTCACTCTGTATAAATGTATAATATGTAATTTCTATTTTTGTTAATATTTTATCCCGGAACATCACGATAAGCGATTACACATTATTATTGTTGTTGCCATAAAATAAAAAATTAAAGTATTATTAAATGTAGTCCTACTTTTTTTTTATTTTTTTTTTTTTTATTATTTAAACATAAGACATTTCTAGCCAGAGGTTATCTATATCTAGGGATATATTACAATATTATATTTTATCAGATTAACGTGATAATTAAAAAATATTTTTATAAGTACTATAAGGATAATTACAATTGGTTATAAAGAATTACAGAAGTAACAATGTGATTACAATAATTCTAATATTTACATATTTACAATAATATTTATTAACTATAGGTAACAGAGGGGTCGTAGATTGATCTGGAAGAATCTCTTGTGTATAGTGAAGATTTGGATGTTGATAAAGGTGGCTTAGTGTAGGAGGTCGTGTGGACGACCTCGTTATAATCGACGATGGGTTGGGTGAGTGAGGAGGTTATAGTGAATTGCACCTGATGAGTTTGAAAGAGAGCAGTGGAAATTTTTTGCTAATGTTTTGATATGATCTTCGATTTCTTGGATTTGAAAGTCTTTGCGGAAATTTGCATTTCTGACAAACCATGGGGCATTTGCAATTATTCTGAGGACTTTGTTTTGGACAATTTGCAATTTTTTGATGTGGGAGGATGCACAATTACCCCATATCGGACAAGCGTAGGTAAGAATTGGGCGTATAATTTGTTTAAAAATTAGGAGAGAGCATTTTTTTTGTATTGTTGAATTTTTGTTCAGGATAGGATAAAGCATTGAGATGTGTTGGTATGCTTGCTGGACTTTGGATGAAATGTGGGGCCGCCACGTGAGTCGCTTGTCAAGAGTTACACCGAGGTATTTAACCGTCGGTTGCCAGGGTATATTTTCACTGTCAAATTTTAGTTGAGTAGTCCTACTAAATTGTTATTTAATATCCGTGTCTTAATTTGTTTACATATGGGTTCTGGAAAACGACTCGTATAATTTACTCGACAGATTCTTTACTGTTTTATGTGTGGACAGGTGGTTGGTCATTTGTTTTTCTAGTAGTTGTGTTTTCCTTGAAATATTAAACATTATTTTACTGATGTCCGGATTTGGTCTAAAAACATTATGGTAACCCTCCCTAATGTACTCTTTTATTTTTTTCTTGAAGATATTTCGGGATAATACTAAGCCCGTATACAGGAGGAGGGTTCACCCTCACCCCACCGAAATGTTTAGTAGTATTTTATATTGAATACATTTTCCAGAATGCCGCGCATGGTGGTTGACTTTAATTTACGATTTAAAATTGTATTTAACCATTTTTTTCATATTATTTATAGTTTGTATACATTATTAAATTATACGAGGTACGACAATAAAATAACGAGACTTTTTGAATAAAAGTTGTTTATTTTAAAAATGTTATAATTTAATGATTATCACCTTCAAAGTACCTTCCCTCAGCATCAATACACTGTTGCATACGTCGCTGCCATTCTTGAAAACAGTGTTGCCAATTGCTTTCATTCAGCCCTTTTAGAAGTTCTACCGTTTTCATTTTTACGTCATCAACTGTTTGAAAATGGGAAAAGAAATAAGAAGGAAATAAGAAGAAGTCACAAGGAGCAAGGTCTGGCGAGTACGGGGGATGTTGAAGTACAGAAATTTTTTTTTCAGTTAAAAAACGTTGAATTGAAAATGCACTGTGAGCTGGAGCATTGTCTTGGTGAAGAACTCAGCCATTTTTCCATAGATCTGGTCGCTTCTTTCTGACACGTTCTCTTAATTTAATTAATACCTCTTTATAATAATATTGATTAATTAATTTTGTCGATTTTTTCAACGTTTTCGTTTGTTGAAGACGTGGTAAGACGTCCAGAACGATCATCGTCTTCGACGTCCTCCCTTCCACTACAAAACCGTTTGTGCCATTCAAAAACACGAGCTCTTGATATACATTCTTCACCATAAACTTCACATAACATACGAAACGATTCTGCGGCAGTTTTTTTTAATTTAACAAGAAATTTAATGTTAACACATGTTGTTCGATTTTTATATCTAACATTTTTCGGCAGTATAGTCGAACTCGCACTAATAACAAGGCTACTAACGTATAAGAAAATGAATTGATGCCATCAGTGTTCATAGTACTTTTAGATAAGTGTTTTCTAATCATATTTCAATAATCGTTTTATAGATAAAGTTAATAGTTTAGGTTATATTTAGAAAGTCTCGTTATTTTATTGTCGCACCTCGTATTTTGTACTGTATAATTAAAATAATTATGTATAAAACATATTTTAAATCCTGTCTCCCCTCCCCCCCGAAAATTGATCCTGAATACGCGCTCCGCTAATATATGTATGCGATTTTTTTTATAATTTTATTATTTATTTATTCTATACAGGACAATATTTTGCCACTTTATTATGAACTAAGATTAAACATAATATAATCAATGCAATTAATACGATCAACAAATAAATTGGGTAATAGCAGATAATATTGAAAATAGCTGATAGTAATAGAATATTTTTATATTATAATATTATTTATTATCAATGTTGTGCCGCGTTGTGTTTCACCAACTATAGTGACTATCATATTACCGAATATGACAATTTTGTATTTAAAATTGTATAGACGTAGGGTGGGGCAATTTTCTAAATAAAATAAAAATTGGATCCACCATTTAAATCTCAAAATTCTAAACAACTACGTAAAACTTGTTTAATAATATCCCAATGTACAAATGAATATGTTTTGTTCCCTTCGCCTAACTTAGTAGGTTTTTTTTTTACAATTTTTGATACAGTATTGAACCTGTACGTGTAAAAAGCAAAAAAAAACAGAGTGACAAAAAAGTACAATGTTTAACATTTAAAATATTAATACATTATTTTTGAAGTTTTTTTTATACATTTTATATACTAAGTAAAATGAATTGTTTTTTGTGGTTGTATGATAAATTTGTTTTCAAAAAAAAAATTTGTAGAGTAAGTAAATAAAACAATTAGATATTAAACGACTTTTGAATAGTGGGAATGTACCTATTATGCATTATTAAAAGACAAACTAATTATATAATATAGATTCCTATCTTCTATTGCAATACATTTTTAGACTATATATTGAGTATTTCATGAATTGTGATCCATCAAAGATACTCGATATATTAAAAGGATACATTTATTCTTTTCTATGAACATTTTCTTTCTTTTTTTTTTCTACACTAAAACTATGTATTAGATATAATACCAATTTGTTCTCCTCGCCACTGGTAGAATGCATGTTATTAGTAAACTGTCAGGAATTTTGTTTGAAAGACTTTTTTTTTTTTAATCAAATAGCTTCTATAAAATAACAATAAAATGTACAAATAATTAATTGACATTATTCACTGTAAAATAATAACAGTGATAATGTATAATGTTATTATGAAATATAAATCATTATATAATAATTAAATTATATTATTTGTATTGTATTATCTACTAGTTTAAATTGCTAACTTTATTACACAAAAAATCGTAAATAAAAAATATCACTTTATTTGATAGAAAAAAAATTAAAATCCATTTCGGATAAGTAACAAAAGAGAAATAATAATTTGAAAAGCACAACAAAAAAATCGAAAAAAAAGCGGCGCCGGCGTGTTGGATTCGATCCCGACATCCCCGTATGCAATAATCGTGTCGGGACGGCCATTAGACAATCATCAGCAGAAGTGACTAACAATAAAATTAAACAATATTTAAAGATAAAATAAACTTTATATAAAAAAAATCAATTGCCGTATAAATATACGATCATTAAATGAAACGACTAATTTTAGTGTTAAATTCATAGTTGTATAATATAATCTTAACCAACTAAAAAAATCAATATTAACAAAACAGACTTAAAGTGTTATAATACAATTGTTTTGAACCAATTAATAGGTGATTACATCTATCAAATAGACACATCACAATTTGTACTAGTAGAAAATGAAAATTACTCACCATTTTACTTTCAACAGTGTCCAAATAAATGGTTATTATGCGGAACTATAATGTAAGGTTCGCACACAACTAATCATAACCATAATCATAAATAATAAAATTATATTATTATTACTTAATTTTTTTTTCTGTCTAAATCTGATTTAATTTTTTTTTTTAGTTAAACTCCATATAATTTTTAAATTTTGCTTAATTTTAAATTTTAAATTACAAGTTTAAATCGGCTTTACGCAATAAATATCTCTGAAACGAGCACAAATAGATTTCAAATGCATAAGACACATAGCAAAACCATGTACAACTGACTATTGGTTATGTATAATGCAGTAAATGATATTTTGGTTTGCAATATAAAATGTATTTAATATTTTTTTTTTTTTCTTTTTGGTTGAAAGAAAATAAAAAAAATTATGAAACAAGATCAATAAAAATTAAACATGCAAATCAGTGTAAAAGCCAACAAGTTTCAAAAGCATTTCCACCAGCAAGTCAATTTTTATATTGTATTTTGTTTCTGTTGAAATACATTGTATAAAATAAAATAATATGATGTTTATGATTATTCGTAGAGTTATAATTTTTATATTTTTTGAACACATTTTTTAAATTAATAAAATTAAATACATATTTTAATCTAGTTTTTAATTATTTTGATTGTATAATTACCTATCTGACATTTCTGGGTCAGTATAATATTTAACCTAATTAGGATTATTTAATCGGCAAATAGAAAAGAAAAATAGATACAAAATATTAGAAATATTTATAATATTAAATATTATATTATACATATTTAAAAATACATTTGCTAATATGTAGCACTAAATATACTGAAAATAATTGTTTGAGAGTAATATTTTTGGTAATAAGTTACTAACTATAATGTAAGACCATAATCTTAAATCTATTAATATTATGAATTATATATATAGCTCAACTTTCTAATAAACATAGAAACTATACATTTTTTACACTTTGGTCGGTAGGTATTTATCATCAAGTACAATATAAATCGTTCATTTTTAATTTAAGTAATTTTTTTTAAAACTAGAATGTAATTAAAATTGAGTAAAAAAAAATTGTTTAAAAAAGAAACTACTTTGGTCAAGCTAATATTATACAAGTATGAATTTAAAAATAAAATAGTCACAATAGAATTTTTTTTATAAAAATTGTTTTATCTTTAAATAATATTTAAATTTAATGTCTGTAACGTTTGCTGACGATGACTTAACGGCCGTCCTGGTACGATTATAGGATTCAAGGATGGCTGGATCGAATCCGACAAGCCGGCGGCGCTTTTTATTCCATTTTCTCGATGTACATTTACAAATTTTCATTTCTCTTCTGTTGCATATCCGAAATGTATTATAATTTTTTTTTTCTATCAAAAAAAGCGATATTTTTTAATTACGCCACTGGAACGAATTATAATAATAAATTATATTCTATTATATCTGGCAATCAATTCTTTATTACAAGTTAGTCCTGCGAAATGCTTTTTAGGCGAAATGATCTGTTTATTTTTACGATAATTTGTATTTATTTATGTTCCATGCAGTTCATTTTACTTATACGTTTTCGGTCTTATTTATTTAGGTTTAAACATATCAATAATTTCCCTGGTAAGACTTAACGAAAATTTAAATATAATATGAATATAATAAATGAATTGAATCAACTCACAAATCACAATGGTAAATGAGAACTTCAATTAATACTTCTTTTATCACTAGGTAAAAAAAAGAAAATTTTAATTGTTTAAGAATTCATCAATTCATTGCTATATATTCAAGTAGTCAAAAATAAAAATTTTATTGTTGGGAGGCCTTCACAACATTGGATGTGTTGATGGGGCTGTCAACATACAGTAATTTAAAAACCACCAAACAGTTATCAAAAAAACGATATTAAATAATTTGATCGTGACTGGCGGAAATTATGTGAAATTAAACGATAAGTTAAAATATATTATTCAATAAAACTATAACTACTAACAAATCATAACAAGACTATCCATATATGTTACAATCATATGAACTCGAGATTGCAACAGTTTGTCAACCATTTTTTATTCATAACACGTAATTAAAGACATCCTTAGGAGGGTGTGCAATGCAAATTCGGTTTAATTACACATTTTCATTGATTTTAGACATTAAATCGTTTGCGTGGCGTCTGTTATTATTGATAAACTATATTGTTTGTCTTATATTTTAATAAATATGACACATTTTATCTGGTACTAATATGCATAATACATCTGTACATTTATATCCTTATTTGTTAAAAATATAGTTATCATCTTTGAAATATATTTTACTTTTACCAATCATATAATGATTTATTTCTTTGTTATCATATATCCCTAAATGTTCATCACCTATTTGTTTATTATATTTTAATGCAAGTAGGTTTTAATTTAAATAACTAACTGTCTGTGTTCCACTTTCTCTAGTTGAATATAAATTGAATAAATAGGAATATAGGGTTTAAAAAATAAATATGCATAATATTAAATATTATAATAGGGTAATATAATTGAAATTTGAAAAAAACTTAGCTATTAATTATTTTAAATTTAAATTGAAACATTGTTTTAGAATTAATATAGTCAATACTAAAAAATAAAAAATATTAGAAGCCTTATCTTAGCTGAAATTTTCGTAAACAAATAACGTTAATTATTTTACAATCAGAATGACATTGATATTTAATACAATAAAAACTATTAATAATTATAGTTGTATTAAAAAAGCAAAAATATAACCATTGACAATGTATATTAAAAAAAAAAATTATCATTTATTAGTAAATATTTACATTAAAACTAGTACTACTCTTAAGATTTATATAAACAACAGCAAAAAACAAATTTGTTGACAATTATTATGAAAAAAAAAAAATTATTTAACTTAAAGAATAATAATGAAAAACATTATATAGTAGTATATGTTTTATATTGTAGCTTACTATAACATATTATTTACAAAGTACAACATTAAAAAATTAAATAAACATGAACATTTAACTTGACTAAAATTAGAATAATAAAAAGTGTACTTATTTGTAAAAACGAATTTCTATATTATTTGTTGACATATAATACAATTAAAACTATTAATAATTAGAGTTGTATTAAAAATGCCATAATATAAAAATTGACAATATATATTTAAAAAAAAAAAACCTTTACTTGTAAGTTTTTACTTTAAAAAAAAATACTACTTATAAAAGTTAAATAAAGTACAGCAAAAAACATAGTTGATAGAAATTAATTATCATGGAAAAACAAAACTTATTTAACTTATAGAAGATTATTGATAAACATTATATAGTAATATATGTTTTATGTTGTAGCATACTATGACATATTATTTACAAAGGACAACTTTAAAAAATAAAATAAAAATGTTCATTTCACTTGACTAGAATTGGAATAAATTAAAAGGGTAATTATTTGTAAAAATTAATTTATATATTATTTGGTGGGTTTCTCTATAACAATGATTCTCTAACTGTGTTCTGTTAATTTTATATTATGTGTAATGTAGTTTAAAAATTTTTAACAAAACAGTATGAGAACCGCTGCTCTATAATTATTTTAAATTTCTTCCTTCTGCAAAAAAATACAAATATAAATAAAACAATAAATAAATAATAATAATAAATAAAAGTATGGAGATAAAATAATATTTTCTAAGGATCTAAAAATGGTTTCAATGTCTAGAATTAGGTAAATGTATAGACTATTATTATCCTAATGTACAAACAACATACTCACAGATAGTAAATATCAAAAAAAAAAAAATATTTTATTATACATTATACTATCACTTTTTGAGTCTTCATTATGGGTGCCAGCTAATAGTCCATAAGACTCTGCTATATTATATTCAACTGAATCATACAGATTCTTATTAAAGCATGGATTATCAAATATAATTGTTTTAATTGTATCATTGAGTGATTGATTGATACTAATCAATTAACCATATCTACCAATTTCCCTTTCACAAAAATTTAAGAGACCATCATCTATTTTAATTATTTTACCTTATTGTTAAACAGTTGTAAGTTCACCATTATTATGGTGGCCACATAAGTGTTTTTTTTTTGCAAAATCATGACATTTAGTGATAAAGGAGGTTTTTGACATAGGACAAACATATTTTCCGATAAATATATGTTTTATGGCAAATCTAATGTGGGGACAACACATCCAATTTGATTAGTTCATAAAGTTGTACTTAAAGTCGTTTGGCTAGTTGTAGCTTCAGTTCCTTCTGCTTTTGTTTCCACTGGTGTTATATTAGTTTGTGAAGTCTTCTTTGCTACCTTCCTCTTTTTTACATTTTTTGATGGAACAAAAAGTTGTTTTATAAGTCTTTTACGATTTTTAATACGAACCACATCATAGGATTGTTTTTCTATATCATCAAAAATATTCATATTTCCATTGAGTTCCTTCTCGATGAACAATACATCTTTAACAAAGTTGCGCATGTCAATACTTCTAATCTTCAAGTTTTTCTTTTGTTTCTTATACAAGTCTATAAAATAAATACAAATAATGTAAATCAATAGTAATAAGCAGCCATACGAGTACATAAGTGAATTAAGAATACTTACCATATCCTGTTTCTAAGAATTCCATTTTTCGAGGGCAATTATATATAAATACCTTGTTTACATCAATGATATCATCACTATTAATAAAATACACCACCATTACTTATATGTTATGTATAGGTTAATTTTTAATTGGTATACAAATATTATAAATATAATATTAAAATTTTAACTTACTACGCTTCATCTCCTTCAAAATATACTGAAACAATACTACTATATTTTTTAAACAACAAGTTTTTCATTTTTATCGAAACAATATTCGGATCCACAACTCTACATGGCCACCATATACGATTTTTTACATTTGACCACACAAAGTTGCCATAACGGTAAATGCATGTGTGGTCACACATTTTAAATGGCGTATGAAATAGCTGATAAATAAAAAAAAAATAATAATAAATTTGTATAATAAATTGTTTCTACTTATATAGGTAATACCACTAGCAACAAATATATTATTAGGTATAAATATTTATGTTTTTATATGCTCATGTTAAAGTTCATTTCTTCATCAATGAGATCATTAGGATTTATTTATTAAACAAGATTAGCTACATTATCTCTCATTAATGGAATCATTACTCTCTTTGGGAATAATATTAAACAAAATGATAAAAATTCAGAATTTTTAGTCACATATAAATTGTATAATCAATAATTGCAGTTGTATAAAGTTAAAAATATCAACAAAGAAGAAATATTCAATAGAGAAAAAAATTTTTAAAAATATACAATTTTTCCCTAGAGAAAAATATTTAAAACAAGCGCAACTTAATGGGTATAAATATGTGGAAAATGTATGGTTTAAAATAACGGTTTTTAATTTTTTTTTTTTTTTTTTTTAAATGTATACTATTAAACTAATCCACAAAAATCTTGATAATAAATAAAGCAAATATAAAGTTCCTCCATTGAATTATGAGAAAAAAATATTGTATGACAAATCTATATTTCCACAACCAGTCAAATGATTGATTCTAGGATCATCAGGAACTGGTAAAACGACATTGTTGTGAAATATTATTAAAATTAGTGGTATAAATGAGATGTCAAATATTGTAATTATCAATAAGGAATTATTAATTCAATATTTATGTAATTAACATAATAAACCATATTAAAGGTAATTGTACCTAATGAATACAAATAAAAACTAGTATAATATTTTATATTTGTTTGACGGACATTTATGTGCAGCCCACATAGTACACTATTCAATATATTTCACCCAGTTAATGCATTCAAATTTTTGATTATGTAAGGGGAAATATAACCTATTCGTTTTTGTAAAAAAAGAAGTCTTTCTTTTATGTTGTAGAGTCTGTAGCACGAGCATAATTATTAGTAGGTAATAATTTGTATTTCTACTATAAACAGTATGTGCATTTACAGTAGTTTGTAATGTTGTAGGCTAAAGAGTTTACTTTAATTATTCATTATAGAATTTATGACTAGCAGGGGTCCTCTCAGAACTGTCAAAAAGAGGACGGATAAAATCTGACTTTCAGCTTAGTCACTGCGTCACCGTTTGTAGCAACTACTGATTGATAATGAAACTTATATATCAATGGGTCAACCCACAAATTAAATTAACATTAAGTAAAGCGGAAACTTACGTGTAATTTGAGGCGAATAACAAGACAGTTCAATACAGACACAACTTGTACTGTTCTCGATCGGACTCAAAGAAGCAGCAGCGACCGCCGTTTGAAACTAATGCACCAAATAGATCAACGTACCCAATTATTTTAATATTAAGTACGTGCGTGGTAATATTTCAGTACGGAAATTGTACTTAAAGATTTAATAATTGTAATGATAGATGATTAGCAATTACTTACTGACTAAATTACACACGACGATGACAATACTTAATTAAATAAATTGTATAATTGCAATATGATTCAAAAAGATAGAATATAACTTACAAAATAGTGGTAGCTGCCCTAGTTTATTATCATAAGTTGTTATCGGACCGTACAAACGTGGATTAGAACGACATACAAGTATGAAAAATCGTCCTTTTAATCATCGATAGTAAGGACCGATAACAATATTTGATAAGAGAATATAGTGGTTATCATCAGTTATTATGAATAATTAATAAAAAAATAAAACAATTATTATAACAGGCATCTCCATAAAAATAAAAGTTAGTGAAGAATGCTTAAAAACACTAAACAATTACATACCAATTAATCAGTAAATCTGTTTTAAATAAAGGAAAAGAAATGTATAAAAAAAAATCAACTTTAGCATAAAACGTATACATTTATACATTTATTTTTATATGGAGCAATTAGCATACAATTTAGTAAACGAAATATTGTTCAGATGTAGTCTTGTTATATCGAGACCATTTCAGTACTTGTATTTGTATAAATCTCGATAGGAAAATGAGATCACTTTAGTCTATCAGATAAACATTCTTAAATTTTTTACGTAGAGAAATATTTATTCTTACCTAGTATTCATTGATTTCTGTAATGTTCGAACCATTATTTATATTTCCAAATAGACGTAATTAAAGGTTTTCTTATCATCACGATGTGCCTGTGACCATATTTCATAAAAAAATAAAAAATAAAAACACGAGTTTGAACATGGTATTTAAAATTTAAAAATGACCGAACTCGAGTCAAGGCAGGAAAATAAAATACAATGTACACTTACTTTGATAGGTAACAAAGTGACGAACTACTTACAGCTGATTATTTTTCCAGCTTGCAAAATTGTGCGTTTCCTCAACGTCGTCCTGCAAAATATTAAACGGGTACATTAAGAAAATGGATATAACAGTAGGCACGAATAATTACCACGGTCATGCTCTGTATGGTAAAAATTCACTTTGACAACGGCCAATTTAAATCGAAACAAGAAGCGTCGAAAACAAATTTAAGAGTATGTACGGTGTGTTCATTGCCCGGTGTGGGAAAACAGTATGAAAAATCGTCCATCTAATCAACGATAGTAAGGTCCGATAACAATATTTGATAAGAAAATATAGTGGTTATCATCAGTTTTTAGGTTATGTTATGAATATTGGTAATCTAAAGTCTAATGCTAATGTCAAATTTTGTGTCTGTGTTGCCTACCCGACTCCTGTAACTTTGTTGTTATTTTTCAATTTGTGTGTTTATTGCCTATCTACATTCGAAATGTCTTTTGCTATAGTTTAAAAAAAAAGGATTTTATGTACAAATATTGTTAAAGTTCAATTCTGTAATTTAACACAGTATTGTATAAATTAAATAAAAAATATTATTTCTATTACAGCGAATAGAAAAAAAAGAAATAATTTACAAACTGGGTACTGAATTGCTTTCATTAAAATAGATTACTAGATATTAAGTAATTTGTTATGGTAAGTACGTAACTATTAATAATTATGTAAACTGGTCTAGATTATTAAATATTGTAGATTATGTTTAATATAATAAATTTTTTAGTAAAAAATATAGTAGAAAGAACATGGATTAAACAGTATCAAAAAACGTCATTCTAATCAACGATAGTACGGTCCGATAACAACTTATGATAATAAACTCGAGCAGCTACCACTATTTTGTAAGTTATATTCTATCTTTTTGAATCATATTGCAATTATACAATTTATTTAATTAAGTATTCTCATCGTCGTGTGTAATTCAGTCGGTAAGTAATTGTTTGCGTTTGTTTCCTACATTATATTATCCAAAACTGGAGCGTCGCTTTTGCTATTTTTATAAAAAATTTATCATTAATAATTTATTATTTTATAGTTAATACCAATGGACTGAATGATCGCCGATTGCCAATCATATCTCATTACAATTATTATATCTTTGAGTACAATTTCCCTACTGAAATATTACCACGCGCGTACTTAATGTTAAAATAATTTGGGTACATTGATCTATTTGGTGCATTAGTTTCAAACGGCGGTCGCTGCTGCTTCGTTGAGTCCGATCGAGAACAGCACAAGTTGTGTCTGTATTGAACTGTCTTGTTATTCGCCTAAAATTACACGTAAGTTTCCGCTTTACCTAATGTTAATATAATTTGTAGGTTGACCCATTGATATATTAGTTTCATTATCAATCAGTAGTTGCTACAAACGGTGACGCAGTGACTAAGCTGAAAGTCAAATTTTATCCGTCCTCTTTTTGACAGTTCTGAGAGTACCCCTGCTAGTCATAAATCCTATAATGAATAATTAAAGTAAACTCTTTAGCCTACAACATTACAAACTACTGTAAATGCACATACTGAATATGGTAGAAATTCAAATTATTACCTACTGATAATTATGTTCGTGCTACAGACTCTACAACATAAAAGAAAGACTTCTTTTTTTACAAAAATGAATAGGTTATATTTCCCCTTACATAATCAAAAATTTGAATGTATTAACTGGGTGAAATATATTGAATAGTGTACTATGTGGGCTGCACATAAATGTCCGTCAATCAAATATAAAATATTATACTAGTTTTTATTTGTATTCATTAGGTACAATTACCTTTAATATGGTTTATTATTTTAATTACATAAATATTGAATTAATAATTCCTTATTGATAATTACAATATTTGACATCTCATTTATACCACTAATTTTAATAATATTTCACAACAAAGTCGTTTTACCAGTTCCTGATGATCCTAGAATCAAACATTTTACTGGTTATGGAAATATAGATTTGTCATACAATAATTTTTTCTCATAATTAAATGGAGGAACTTTATATTTGCTTAATTTATTATCAAGATTTTTGTGGTTTAGTTTAATAGTATACATTTAAAAAAAAAAAAAAAAAAAAATTTAATAACCGTTATTTTAAACCGTACATTTTCCACATATTTATACCCATTATGTTGCGCTTGTTTTAAATATTTTTCTCTAGGGAAAAATTGTATATTTTTAAAAAATCTTTTTCTCTATTAAATATTTCTTCTTTGTTGATATTTTTAACTTTTTACGACTGCAATTATTGATTATACAATTTATATGTGACTAAAAATTCTGAATTTTTATCATTTTGTTTAATATTATTCCCAAAGAGAGTAATGATTCCATTAATGAGAGATAAAGTAGCTAATCTTGGTTAATAAATAAATCCTAATGATCCCATTGATGAAGAAATGAACTTTAACATGAGCATATAAAAACATAAATATTTATACCTAATAATATATTTATTGCTAGTGGTATTACCTATATAAGTAGATACAAATTTATTATTATTATTTAATTTTTTTTTTCAGCTAAATTCAAACGCCATACAATATGTGTGACCAGTCAAACCCTTACAGTTATGGCACCCCTGTGTGGTCAAATTTAATAAATCGTATATGGTGGCCATGTAGAGTTGTGGATCCGAATATTATTCCGCTAAAAATAAAAGACTTGTTGATTAAAAAAAATAATTCTATTGCTTCAGTATATTTTGAAGGAGATGGAAAGTAGTAAGTTAAAATTTTAATATTATATTTATAATATTTGTATACCAATTAAAAATTAACCTATACATAACATATAAGTAATGGTGATTTATTATATTAATAGTGATGATATCGTTGATATGGACAAGGTATTTTTATATAATTGCCCTCGAAAAATGGAATTCTTAGAAACAGGATATGGTAAGTATTCTTAATTCAGTTATGTACTCGTATGGCTGCTTATTACTATTGATTTACATTATTTGTATTTATTTTATAGACTTGTATAAGAAACAAAAGAAAACCTCAAAGATTAAAAATATTGATATGGGCAACTTTGTTAATGATGTATTGTCAATCGAGAAGGAAATCAATGGAAATGCGAATATTTTTGATGATTTAGAAAAACAAAACAATGATGTTGTTCGTATTGAAAATCGTAAAAGACTTATAAAAGAACTTTTTGTTCCATCAAAAAGTGATAAAAGGAGGAAGGTAGCAAAGAAGACTTCACAAACTAAAATAACACCAGTGAAAACAAAAGCAGAAGGAACTGAAGCTACAACTAGCCAAACCACTTTAAGTACAACTTTATGAACTAATCAAGTTGGATGTGGTGTCCCCACACCAGATTTGCCATTAAAACATATATTTATCGGAAAATATGTTTGTCCTATGTCAAAAAATGCTCCTTTATCACTAAATGTCATGAGTTTGCAAAAAAAAAAAACACATATGTGACCACCAAAATAATGGTGAAAATGCAACTGTGTAACAACAAGGAAAAATAATTAAAATAGACGATGATCTCTTAAATTGTTGGGAAAGGGAATGTGGTAGATATGGTTCATTGATTAGTATCAATCAATCACTCAATGATACAATTTCAACAATTATATTTGATAATCCATGTTGTAATGAGATTGTGTATGAAACGGTGGAAAATAGTATAGCAGAGTCTTATGGACTATTAGCTGGCACCCAAAATGAAGACTCAGAAAGTGATAGTATAATGCATAATAAAATATATATTTTTTTTTTGATATTTATTGTCTGTGGGTATGTTGTTTGTACATTAGAATAATAATAGTCTATACATTTACCTAATTCTAGACGTTTAAACCATTTTTAGATCCTTAGAAAATATTATTTTTTCTCCATTGCTCTCTATTATCTTATTTTTTTAATTTCAATGTATTCATTACTTACACAATACTTATATAATACTCAAGTCATTGAATCTTTTACCACTTTTTTTTTTTTTTTGATATATATATATATATATATACATGTTTTGTTCTTGTTATTATTATATTTCTATATATACATAAAAACATTCACAACTGATGTATTTATTTAAATTCCATGATTTTATTTTAAATAGTAAAAAAAATAATTTACCCTCCCTTATCCCACAATTGAGTTAGTGTTTTATAAGTAACTATGATAATAATTTATATTTATTTATTGTTTTATTTATATTGTTATTTTTTTGCAGAAAGAAGAAATTTAAAATAATTATAGAGCAGCTGTTCTCATACTGTTTTGTTAAAAATATTAAAACTACATTACACATAATGTTAAATTAACAGAACACAGTTAGAGAATCATTGTTATAGAGAAACCCACCAAATAATATATAAATTAATATTTACAAATAATTACCCTTTTAATTTATTCTAATTCTAGTCAAGTGAAACGTTCATTACTATTTAATTTTTTAAAGTTGTTCTTTGTAAATAATATGTTATAGTAAGCTACAACATAAAACATATATTACTATATAATGTTTATCAATAATTTTCTATAAGTTAAATAAATTTTTTTTTCCATGATAATTAATTTCCAACAACTATGTTTTTTGCTGTACTTTATATAAATTTTATAAGTAGTATTTTTTTTTTAAAGTAAAAACTTACAAGTAAAGGTTGTTTTTTTTTTTTTTTTAATATATATTGTCAATTTTTATATTTTGGCATTTCAATACAATTCTAATTATTAATAGTTTTAATTTATTCTAATTTTAGTCAAGTTAAATGTTAATGTTTATTTAATTTTTTAATGTTGTACTTTGTAAATAATATGTTATAGTAAGCTACAACATTAAACATATATTACTATATAATGTTTATCAATAATCTTCTATAAGTTAAATAAGTTTTTTTTTTCATAATAATTAATTGTCAACAACTTTGTTTTTTGCTGTAGTTTATTTAAGTCTTAAGAGTAGTACTAGTTTCAAAGTAAAAATTTACAAATAAAGGATGGTTTTTTTTTTTTTTTTTTAATATACATTGTCAATGGTTATATTTTGGCATTTTTAATACAACTCTAATTATTAATAGTTTTAATTGTATTAAATGTTAACATCATACTGATTGTAAAATAATTAATGTAATTTGTTTACGAAAATATTTCACCTAAAATAAGGCGTTATTATTTTTTATTTTTTAGTATTGACTATATTAATTCTAAAACAATGTTTCAATTTAAATTTAAAATAATTAATAGCTAAGTTTTTTGCAAATTTCAATTGTTAAATCAGTGTATATTACCCTATTACAATACTTAATATTATGCATATTTATTTTTTAAACTCTATATTCCTATATATTCAATTTATATTAAACAAGAGAAAGTGGAACAAAGACTGTTTTTTGGTTAAATTTAAAACCCACTTGCAGTAAAATATATTAAACAAATAGATGATAAACAGTTAGGGATATATGATAACAAAGGAATAAATCATTATATGTTTGGTATAGGTGAAATATATTTTAAAGATGATAACATTATTTTTAACAAATAAGGATATATAAGTACAGAGGGATTATGTATATTAGTAGAAGATAAAATGTGTCATACTTATTAAAATATTGACATTTGTTTTGGAAGACAAACAATATAGTTTATCAATAATAACAGACGCCACGCAAACGATTTAATGTCCAAAATCAATGAAAATTTGTAATTAAACCGAATTTGCATTGCACAACCACCATTTGTACACCCTCCTAAGGATGTCTTTAATTACGTGTTATGAATAAAAAATGGTTGACAAACTGTTGCAATCACGAGTTCATATGATTGTAACATATATGGATAGTCTTGCTATGATTTGTTAGTAGTAATAGTTTTATTGAATAATATATTTTAACTTATCGTTTAATTTCACATAATTTCCGCCAGTCACGATCAAATTATTTAATATCGTTTTTTTGATAACTGTTTAGTGGTTTTTAAATTACTGTATGTTGACAGCCCCATAAACACATCCAATGTTGTGAAGGCCTCCCAACAATAAAATTTTTATTTTTGACTACTTGAATATATAGCAATGAATTGATGAATTCTTAAACAATTAAAATTTTCTTTTTTTTACCTAGTGATAAAAGAAGTATTAATTGAAGTTCTCATATACCATTGTGATTTGTGAGTTGATTCAATTCATTTATTACGTTCATATCATATTTAAATTTTTGTCAATTCTGACCAGGGAAATTAAAGATATGTTTAAGCGTAAATAAATAAGACCGAAAATGTATAAGTAACATTAACTGCACGGAACATAAATAAATAAAAATTATCGTAAAAATAAACAGATCATTTCGCCTAAAAAGCATTTCGCCGGACGTAATAGTTATAAAGAATTGATTTCCAGATATTATAGAATATAATAATAATATTGTAATACGTTCCAGTGGCGTACTTAAAAAATGTCACTTTTTTTGATAAAAAAAAAAAAAAAAATTATAATCTATTTCGGATAAGTAACAGAAAAGAAATTAAAGTTTGAAAAAGCACAACGAAAAAATAGAAAAATGTTTTTCTATAAAAAAACGATTTCTATAGGGCGATTATTGTTATTTTTCGGCACGACAATTATGCATAATAAAATTATTAAAAATATCGGTATTATACATATGTGATGTCTTTCGGATTACTATAGAAGAACGAATCTCCCGCCCTAAAAATTGACGATAGTTAATAACGCGAGGTCGGCGGTTTTTTTTTTTTTTAGGACCATTAACTGCTTAATCCGTGTTAAATAAATAATAATAATAATTTAAATTTCCTCAACAAATGCCACCGAATTCAGTATCACACAAAATACTATTTTTAGGACGCCAGTTGTACAAATAAATTATAAATTATTTTTTTATGTATATTGTTGGTAAATTTGGTTATCCTAAACAGTTATTCTACAACCAGTGATTAGGCCAGTATCTCAAATAGGATATTGTAACTTGTATCCCTATACAAGATTGTCAATATTTTATTCTCCTTTTAAAAAGTTGTAAAATCAATTCATTATACTGAATAAAAAACATATAAATTGTGATAAATTGCTATTTAACATTTAATTTTCGTTCAACTTATAAGCACCTACAGTGTTGGGTGAATGTAAAATATTCTGTACTTAGTCAACTAATGTCCAACTTATGATAAAAATATAACATTTAAATTCCATATTACTTAAATATGTATAGAATATAATCATGTTGTGTGAGTTAGAGATAATAATCAGACAATATATTTTACACATTTAAATATAGTTTTATCCATTAATTCAATATAACTTAATGTATATTTTTCTGAATTTTAAAATTTGTACTATTACATAATTGTTCAATTAAGTTTGTCATTTAAACATTCAACATTACATTATATGTAAATATGAATTAAACAAATATTTATTATTTAAATAAAATAATAATAATAATAATAATAATACAGTCAAAATACAATTGTATTACAAAATTCATTGATTGGTGGAATTTTAAAAAGATCTGTCTGGATCAATAACCAGATTGAATATAAACAGTTTTAAATAGTCTATAACAGTTGACAGAAGAACAATTATAAATACATAATGATGTGTTTTTGATGATTGGATAATAATAGTTAAAACACAGCAATTAACATTCAGACACAGAATGGTTTCATCCAGAATATTATAACTTAAAGAAAGGGGTTAGCAAGTTGGCCGCTCTCTTATTATATAGGCTTTCTGATGGGCATACCCAGAGAAAAACTTAATGTATATATGACCAATAAAACTGTTTGTAATAAATAGATAACATGGTAATACTATGATGAACTGTTACCTATATGTGTTATGAACATATATTGCACGTGTATATGCACACATCTTACAATGCATAAATGTTGTATTTATGTCTACAATAGTAATTAATTTTTAGAGTTTAATGTGTAAGCCAAATGTATATGTTAATTGTTTAATGAAAAAAATTAATTTTAAATTAATAATCATATTATTTTTGTATAAAATAGTAGAGGTTCACATTGTACATGCACTGCTGTCAATAGCAAGACACCATGAGATTCATTTTGAACATTTGATATTTTATGGAAGGCCCATATATAGTATATACAATGTAAAGGCACAGCCAACATCTTTAGATCCTTGTAAGTTTTGTACTTTGACTTCATACCGCCAATACACTCTTTGAATTCTAACAATTAAATAAAATTAATATTATTTAAATATAGAAACCTTATATGTATTAATCTACTTATAGTTTATTAATTAACTCACTTATATTGTTATATTTGAAAATGTGAGAAGCATAAGATTTGAGCCTTGTACAGAATGACTTTCATAAAATTAGATAAGTTTCCATACCACTACTCGATTCATAACCTGTGTTATTCTTAGGTGACTGTTCCGTCATGTTTTCATATAAATTTGAATAATAGACTAGTCTGAGATTGCTTACCATTAGCTAGTTCTGGGTCGCCTTCTGCAGTCTATCCTGGTCTTTATTTCCCCAGTTATGAGAAGAATTCTTGCTAACATTGCACCAACTATCTATTCTGGGTAAAAGTAAGGGCATACTACAGTATATACATATATATATTGAGTAACAATTTGATTAGTCAAAATCATTTGATGATTATTCATGGTCCTTGGCATCACCTGTAAAACAAAAAAAAAATAAATATTTTATGAACTGATTACTGAAGTGTTTTGGTTAAAAAAAAACATACTAGATATTAAGTCATCTGTTGGTAAATACCTAAATATTCATAATTACTTAAACCCCTCATCTAGACAATTGTGTATTGTTGCTTATACATAATGTGTGACATATGTATTGTACCAATGAATAATTAATAAAAAAATAAAACAATTATTATAACAGGCATCTCCATAAAAATAAAAGTTAGTGAAGAATGCTTAAAAACACTAAACAATTACATACCAATTAATCAGTAAATCTGTTTTAAATAAAGGAAAAGAAATGTATAAAAAAAAATCAACTTTAGCATAAAACGTATACATTTATACATTTATTTTTATATGGAGCAATTAGCATACAATTTAGTAAACGAAATATTGTTCAGATGTAGTCTTGTTATATCGAGACCATTTCAGTACTTGTATTTGTATAAATCTCGATAGGAAAATGAGATCACTTTAGTCTATCAGATAAACATTCTTAAATTTTTTACGTAGAGAAATATTTATTCTTACCTAGTATTCATTGATTTCTGTAATGTTCGAACCATTATTTATATTTCCAAATAGACGTAATTAAAGGTTTTCTTATCATCACGATGTGCCTGTGACCATATTTCATAAAAAAATAAAAAATAAAAACACGAGTTTGAACATGGTATTTAAAATTTAAAAATGACCGAACTCGAGTCAAGGCAGGAAAATAAAATACAATGTACACTTACTTTGATAGGTAACAAAGTGACGAACTACTTACAGCTGATTATTTTTCCAGCTTGCAAAATTGTGCGTTTCCTCAACGTCGTCCTGCAAAATATTAAACGGGTACATTAAGAAAATGGATATAACAGTAGGCACGAATAATTACCACGGTCATGCTCTGTATGGTAAAAATTCACTTTGACAACGGCCAATTTAAATCGAAACAAGAAGCGTCGAAAACAAATTTAAGAGTATGTACGGTGTGTTCATTGCCCGGTGTGGGAAAACAGTATGAAAAATCGTCCATCTAATCAACGATAGTAAGGTCCGATAACAATATTTGATAAGAAAATATAGTGGTTATCATCAGTTTTTAGGTTATGTTATGAATATTGGTAATCTAAAGTCTAATGCTAATGTCAAATTTTGTGTCTGTGTTGCCTACCCGACTCCTGTAACTTTGTTGTTATTTTTCAATTTGTGTGTTTATTGCCTATCTACATTCGAAATGTCTTTTGCTATAGTTTAAAAAAAAAGGATTTTATGTACAAATATTGTTAAAGTTCAATTCTGTAATTTAACACAGTATTGTATAAATTAAATAAAAAATATTATTTCTATTACAGCGAATAGAAAAAAAAGAAATAATTTACAAACTGGGTACTGAATTGCTTTCATTAAAATAGATTACTAGATATTAAGTAATTTGTTATGGTAAGTACGTAACTATTAATAATTATGTAAACTGGTCTAGATTATTAAATATTGTAGATTATGTTTAATATAATAAATTTTTTAGTAAAAAATATAGTAGAAAGAACATGGATTAAACAGTATCAAAAAACGTCATTCTAATCAACGATAGTACGGTCCGATAACAACTTATGATAATAAACTCGAGCAGCTACCACTATTTTGTAAGTTATATTCTATCTTTTTGAATCATATTGCAATTATACAATTTATTTAATTAAGTATTCTCATCGTCGTGTGTAATTCAGTCGGTAAGTAATTGTTTGCGTTTGTTTCCTACATTATATTATCCAAAACTGGAGCGTCGCTTTTGCTATTTTTATAAAAAATTTATCATTAATAATTTATTATTTTATAGTTAATACCAATGGACTGAATGATCGCCGATTGCCAATCATATCTCATTACAATTATTATATCTTTGAGTACAATTTCCCTACTGAAATATTACCACGCGCGTACTTAATGTTAAAATAATTTGGGTACATTGATCTATTTGGTGCATTAGTTTCAAACGGCGGTCGCTGCTGCTTCGTTGAGTCCGATCGAGAACAGCACAAGTTGTGTCTGTATTGAACTGTCTTGTTATTCGCCTAAAATTACACGTAAGTTTCCGCTTTACCTAATGTTAATATAATTTGTAGGTTGACCCATTGATATATTAGTTTCATTATCAATCAGTAGTTGCTACAAACGGTGACGCAGTGACTAAGCTGAAAGTCAAATTTTATCCGTCCTCTTTTTGACAGTTCTGAGAGTACCCCTGCTAGTCATAAATCCTATAATGAATAATTAAAGTAAACTCTTTAGCCTACAACATTACAAACTACTGTAAATGCACATACTGAATATGGTAGAAATTCAAATTATTACCTACTGATAATTATGTTCGTGCTACAGACTCTACAACATAAAAGAAAGACTTCTTTTTTTACAAAAATGAATAGGTTATATTTCCCCTTACATAATCAAAAATTTGAATGTATTAACTGGGTGAAATATATTGAATAGTGTACTATGTGGGCTGCACATAAATGTCCGTCAATCAAATATAAAATATTATACTAGTTTTTATTTGTATTCATTAGGTACAATTACCTTTAATATGGTTTATTATTTTAATTACATAAATATTGAATTAATAATTCCTTATTGATAATTACAATATTTGACATCTCATTTATACCACTAATTTTAATAATATTTCACAACAAAGTCGTTTTACCAGTTCCTGATGATCCTAGAATCAAACATTTTACTGGTTATGGAAATATAGATTTGTCATACAATAATTTTTTCTCATAATTAAATGGAGGAACTTTATATTTGCTTAATTTATTATCAAGATTTTTGTGGTTTAGTTTAATAGTATACATTTAAAAAAAAAAAAAAAAAAAAATTTAATAACCGTTATTTTAAACCGTACATTTTCCACATATTTATACCCATTATGTTGCGCTTGTTTTAAATATTTTTCTCTAGGGAAAAATTGTATATTTTTAAAAAATCTTTTTCTCTATTAAATATTTCTTCTTTGTTGATATTTTTAACTTTTTACGACTGCAATTATTGATTATACAATTTATATGTGACTAAAAATTCTGAATTTTTATCATTTTGTTTAATATTATTCCCAAAGAGAGTAATGATTCCATTAATGAGAGATAAAGTAGCTAATCTTGGTTAATAAATAAATCCTAATGATCCCATTGATGAAGAAATGAACTTTAACATGAGCATATAAAAACATAAATATTTATACCTAATAATATATTTATTGCTAGTGGTATTACCTATATAAGTAGATACAAATTTATTATTATTATTTAATTTTTTTTTTCAGCTAAATTCAAACGCCATACAATATGTGTGACCAGTCAAACCCTTACAGTTATGGCACCCCTGTGTGGTCAAATTTAATAAATCGTATATGGTGGCCATGTAGAGTTGTGGATCCGAATATTATTCCGCTAAAAATAAAAGACTTGTTGATTAAAAAAAATAATTCTATTGCTTCAGTATATTTTGAAGGAGATGGAAAGTAGTAAGTTAAAATTTTAATATTATATTTATAATATTTGTATACCAATTAAAAATTAACCTATACATAACATATAAGTAATGGTGATTTATTATATTAATAGTGATGATATCGTTGATATGGACAAGGTATTTTTATATAATTGCCCTCGAAAAATGGAATTCTTAGAAACAGGATATGGTAAGTATTCTTAATTCAGTTATGTACTCGTATGGCTGCTTATTACTATTGATTTACATTATTTGTATTTATTTTATAGACTTGTATAAGAAACAAAAGAAAACCTCAAAGATTAAAAATATTGATATGGGCAACTTTGTTAATGATGTATTGTCAATCGAGAAGGAAATCAATGGAAATGCGAATATTTTTGATGATTTAGAAAAACAAAACAATGATGTTGTTCGTATTGAAAATCGTAAAAGACTTATAAAAGAACTTTTTGTTCCATCAAAAAGTGATAAAAGGAGGAAGGTAGCAAAGAAGACTTCACAAACTAAAATAACACCAGTGAAAACAAAAGCAGAAGGAACTGAAGCTACAACTAGCCAAATCACTTTAAGTACAACTTTATGAACTAATCAAGTTGGATGTGGTGTCCCCACACCAGATTTGCCATTAAAACATATATTTTTGGAAAATATGTTTATCCTAATATTATAATAAGCTACAACATAAAACATATATTACTATATAATGTATTTCAATATTCTTCTATAAGTAAAATAATTTTTTTTTCCTAATATTTGTCAACAACTTTGTAGGAATTTTTTATAACTTTTATTAGTAGTACTAGTTTATAAGTAAATATTTACAATTATAGGTTGTTTTTTTTATATATAGTCAATGGTTATATTTTGGCTAACTCTAAATATTAATAGTTTTAATTGTACATCAACATCATATTGATTGTAAATTTATTAAGGTAATTTGTTTACGAAAATATTTCACCAAAAATAATCACATCACTAATGTCCTACATAAATCATCAAAAATAAATTTACCAATTTTTTTTGTTGACTTAGAACCGTCTGATTTAAATAAAGATGTCTTCCACGTTAACCACCTTCTTCACACCAAAGTTAAAATCGAAGAGCCGTATAAAAGGCATGATTTAGTTCAATGCCTCAATTGCCAAGAGTACGGTCACACCAAGGCCTACTGTGCATATCCTCCCAGATGCGTAAGATGTGCTGAACTCCACCTCACCTCAACTTGCCAAAAATCTCGAGACTCCCCTGCTAAGTGCGCCTTATGTAATGGCGATCATCCCGCCAACTACAGGGGATGTCAAATATATAAAGACTTACAAAAACTCCGCCGACCAATCAAAACAAAGAATCAAACTTCATTCGCTACCTCGAAAACAAATCAAGACAATCAAAATATTCACTCATCCTCCACAATCCCACCTCCCACCTCATCAACCACAAATCAAAGAACATACGCCAATGCTACAGCCAATCAAGATTCACCACCAGCACACTCCAATCATGCAAATACAAGTTCTATGTTACTTAACTTTTTAAATGATTTTAAAACCATTATAAATCCGTTAATATCTCTCCTTACAACAGTCCTCAACAAATTAATTCTTAATAATGACAAATAATTTATTAGGTAATAATAATCCAACCGCTAACTCACTAGTACTGCTCCTTTGGAATGCCAATGGTATTCAAAACCACCTAGCCGACCTCACACTCACCCTTCAAAATAAGCGAGTTGATTTCGCCCTTATCTCTGAATCCCATCTCACATCCCGATCAAAGGTATACATTCCAGGATACCACATCCTTAAGACTGATCATCCTGACGACTCTGCTCACGGAGGAGCCGCAATAATGATCAAATCATCTCTCCTTTACCACCCCTTTTCACATTACAGAGAACCACATATTCAAGCATGCACTATACTAGTTACACTCGATCACACTCCCTTTACAATAACTTCCACGTACTGCCCCCCTAAACACAACATAACTCCCGGCCAATTTAATAACTTTTTCTCGACTCTCGGCAACAACTTCATAGTTGGGGGTGACATCAATGCAAAGCACATCCAATGGGGTTGCCACTCTAACTCTCCCCGTGGTAATACTCTCCGACAGATCTCTCATACTAATAACTACCTAATCATTTCCCCTCCGAATCCCACATATTGGCCAACATCCCCCCGAAAGCGCCCCGACATCCTAGATATATTCATAACCAAAATACCAAACAGATTCCACGGCAAAATAGAAAATATCCACGATCCATTATCTGATCACTCTCC
Source organism: Tuberolachnus salignus (assembly GCA_956483605.1). Lineage (NCBI taxonomy): Eukaryota > Metazoa > Arthropoda > Insecta > Hemiptera > Aphididae > Tuberolachnus > Tuberolachnus salignus. The sequence goes on along the minus strand of OY101431.1, from coordinate 3,487,836 downwards.
AGTAGTCCTAAGTATCAACAAAAAACCTACCTTAAAAACTCCCTATCCATCTCTAACTAGTGGTATAATAAATTGGAACAAATTTCAATCTACTCTTAACGAAAATATAAATTTAAAAACCCGTCTCAAATCCGATAACGATATAGACATGGCCGTACACTCCTTAACTCAAACTATACAAACCGCCGCATGGAACTCTAGCTCTCCCAAGACCCCCTCAAGTCATAACCATAATTCGCTACCGGCACACATCAGAACTCTAATAGTTCTAAAAAGAAGGTCGAGAGCAATCTGGCAACGTACAAAATACCCTTCCGACAAAAAAACGTTTAATAAACTGTGTAGTATTCTTAAAGCACAACTTTCTAAACAGCGTGCCAACGACTACTCAAATCATATCGCTTCTCTCTCGGTGAAAGATGGCTCCCTATGGAAAACAACTCGCAAAATATTAAAACACAAAGCCACTGCTCATCCCTTAAAGAAACAGGATGGCACATGGGCCATAAATGATTCAGAAAAATCTGAAATCTTTAGGCAACATCTGTCGTCTGTCTTTCAACCGAACGCGAACCCACTACCCCCGTTCAACGAAGATGAAGTTACTCAATTTTTATCTATCCCATTACCGGTCTCACTACCTCCAAAATGTTTCTCCCCAAATGAAGTAAAAACACTTATACACCTAAATTTCCCCTAGGCAAGTCACCGGGGTTTGACCTGATAACTGCTGAAATAGCCCGCAAACTGCCGCCCAAAACTATAATTCACATTACTCACATTCTCAACGCAATTATAAGACTCTCTTACGTTCCAATACAATGGAAATTCGCATTAATAATTCTCTTTCCCAAACCCAACAAACCCCCCGACTCCCCCTCCTCTTACCGACCAATCAGCCTACTTCCCTTCTTTTCTAAACTCTGCGAAAAACTAATCCTTAAACTTATTTACCCAGTAATTCAAGTTAACAACGCTATCCCAAACTCACAATTCGGTTTTCGTGAGAAACACTCAACCATCCACCGACTTGCTGACACTATCTCTTACTCTTTGGAAAAGAAAATGTACACCTCAGCCGTATTTCTGGATGTCTCACAGGCATTTGACAAGGTCTGGCACCCCGGCCTACTTTATAAATTAAAAAACCTCCTGCCCCCTTCATACTACCTTTTTTTTAAATCTTACTTAAATGAACGATATTTCGCGGTTAGATCCGGATCAGAACTCTCCTCCATCTCACCGATACTTGCGGGCGTACCTCAAGGAGCTGTCCTCTCCCCCACACTCTATAATTTATACTCGGCCGACCAACCAACCCACCCCAACACCATAGTTGCTGAATACGCAGACGACAAAGTCATTTATGCCTCTCACTCCGACCCAATTGTACCCACTTCATACGTACAAAATCATCTAAACCTACTGTCTCATTGGTACTCCCGTTGGCGGGTAAAAATCAACGAATCAAAATCGACCCACACAGCATTTACACTCAGACAAGGTTTATCTCCTCCAATATCCTTAAATAATAAACAAATACCTTCCTCAGACATAGTCAAATACCTAGGCTTATCACTTGACAAAAAACTAAACTGGTCTAAACACTTACATAAAACCAAAATTACCCTCAACCATAGATTCTCCCTACTTAAAAAAATCCTCAACAAATTCTCTAAACTCAACTTAAAAACAAAAATGTCCATCTACAATCTTCTCTTAAAACCCATCTGGACTTATGGCATCCAGCTCTGGGGCTCTGCTAAAAAGTCCAATACTAACAAAATTCAAATATTTCAATCAAAAGTCCTCCGTATCATCACTAACGCTCCCACATATGTCTCTAATCGCACTCTTCATAATGACCTAAAAGTCCCTCATATCAATGAAGTAGCCAAATTATACTACAACAGATATCACTCCCACTTACCTCTACATGCCAACCCCCTCATCCAAAACCTCTCATCCCTCTCAATACCTGGCAATCCTCCCCGAAGGCTTAAACGTCAATGGCCAAGGGATTTTCTCCAAATTTAACAATATTTAAATCTTAATTGTATTAAATAAATAAAGCAAGCAGAAGCGCTATCAATGGATAACGTCTTCAAATCACGTCCTTCTTCACCCATTTTGCTCACCCCACCCATCTTCTTATTGTAACTATTATGTAACAGATTGTTGATTTATCGGAATAAAATATATAAAAAAAAAAAAAAAAAAAAAAAAAAAAAAAAAAAAAAAAAAAAATACCATGTTCAAACTCATGTTTTTATTTTTTATTTTTTTATGAAATATGGTCACAGGCACATCGTGATGATAAGAAAACCTTTAATTACGTCCTTTAATTTAACCTTTAATTTAGATTAATACATATAAGGTTTCTATATTTAAATAATATTAATTTTATTTAATTGTTAGAATTCAAAGAGTGTATTGGCGGTATGAAGTCAAAGTACAAAACTTACAAGGATCTAAAGATGTTGGCTGTGCCTTTACATTGTATATACTATATATGGGCCTTCCATAAAATATCAAATGTTCAAAATGAATCTCATGGTGTCTTGCTATTGACAGCAGTGCATGTACAATGTGAACCTCTACTATTTTATACAAAAATAATATGATTATTAATTTAAAATTAATTTTTTTCATTAAACAATTAACATATAAATTTGGCTTACACATTAAACTCTAAAAATTAATTACTATTGTAGACATAAATACAACATTTATGCATTGTAAGATGTGTGCATATACACGTGCAATATATGTTCATAACACATATAGGTAACAGTTCATCATAGTATTACCATGTTATCTATTTATTACAAACAGTTTTATTGGTCATATATACATTAAGTTTTTCTCTGGGTATGCCCATCAGAAAGCCTATATAATAAGAGAGCGGCCAACTTGCTAACCCCTTTCTTTAAGTTATAATATTCTGGATGAAACCATTCTGTGTCTGAATGTTAATTGCTGTGTTTTAACTATTATTATCCAATCATCAAAAACACATCATTATGTATTTATAATTGTTCTTCTGTCAACTGTTATAGACTATTTAAAACTGTTTATATTCAATCTGGTTATTGATCCAGACAGATCTTTTTAAAATTCCACCAATCAATGAATTTTGTAATACAATTGTATTTTGACTGTATTATTATTATTATTATTATTATTTTATTTAAATAATAAATATTTGTTTAATTCATATTTACATATAATGTAATGTTGAATGTTTAAATGACAAACTTAATTGAACAATTATGTAATAGTACAAATTTTAAAATTCAGAAAAATATACATTAAGTTATATTGAATTAATGGATAAAACTATATTTAAATGTGTAAAATATATTGTCTGATTATTATCTCTAACTCACACAACATGATTATATTCTATACATATTTAAGTAATATGGAATTTAAATGTTATATTTTTATCATAAGTTGGACATTAGTTGACTAAGTACAGAATATTTTACATTCACCCAACACTGTAGGTGCTTATAAGTTGAACGAAAATTAAATGTTAAATAGCAATTTATCACAATTTATATGTTTTTTATTCAGTATAATGAATTGATTTTACAACTTTTTAAAAGGAGAATAAAATATTGACAATCTTGTATAGGGATACAAGTTACAATATCCTATTTGAGATACTGGCCTAATCACTGGTTGTAGAATAACTGTTTAGGATAACCAAATTTACCAACAATATACATAAAAAAATAATTTATAATTTATTTGTACAACTGGCGTCCTAAAAATAGTATTTTGTGTGATACTGAATTCGGTGGCATTTGTTGAGGAAATTTAAATTATTATTATTATTTATTTAACACGGATTAAGCAGTTAATGGTCCTAAAAAAAAAAAAAACCGCCGACCTCGCGTTATTAACTATCGTCAATTTTTAGGGCGGGAGATTCGTTCTTCTATAGTAATCCGAAAGACATCACATATGTATAATACCGATATTTTTAATAATTTTATTATGCATAATTGTCGTGCCGAAAAATAACAATAATCGCCCTATAGAAATCGTTTTTTTATAGAAAAACATTTTTCTATTTTTTCGTTGTGCTTTTTCAAACTTTAATTTCTTTTCTGTTACTTATCCGAAATAGATTATAATTTTTTTTTTTTTTTTTATCAAAAAAAGTGACATTTTTTAAGTACGCCACTGGAACGTATTACAATATTATTATTATATTCTATAATATCTGGAAATCAATTCTTTATAACTATTACGTCCGGCGAAATGCTTTTTAGGCGAAATGATCTGTTTATTTTTACGATAATTTTTATTTATTTATGTTCCGTGCAGTTAATGTTACTTATACATTTTCGGTCTTATTTATTTACGCTTAAACATATCTTTAATTTCCCTGGTCAGAATTGACAAAAATTTAAATATGATATGAACGTAATAAATGAATTGAATCAACTCACAAATCACAATGGTATATGAGAACTTCAATTAATACTTCTTTTATCACTAGGTAAAAAAAAGAAAATTTTAATTGTTTAAGAATTCATCAATTCATTGCTATATATTCAAGTAGTCAAAAATAAAAATTTTATTGTTGGGAGGCCTTCACAACATTGGATGTGTTTATGGGGCTGTCAACATACAGTAATTTAAAAACCACTAAACAGTTATCAAAAAAACGATATTAAATAATTTGATCGTGACTGGCGGAAATTATGTGAAATTAAACGATAAGTTAAAATATATTATTCAATAAAACTATTACTACTAACAAATCATAGCAAGACTATCCATATATGTTACAATCATATGAACTCGTGATTGCAACAGTTTGTCAACCATTTTTTATTCATAACACGTAATTAAAGACATCCTTAGGAGGGTGTACAAATGGTGGTTGTGCAATGCAAATTCGGTTTAATTACAAATTTTCATTGATTTTGGACATTAAATCGTTTGCGTGGCGTCTGTTATTATTGATAAACTATATTGTTTGTCTTCCAAAACAAATGTCAATATTTTAATAAGTATGACACATTTTATCTTCTACTAATATACATAATCCCTCTGTACTTATATATCCTTATTTGTTAAAAATAATGTTATCATCTTTAAAATATATTTCACCTATACCAAACATATAATGATTTATTCCTTTGTTATCATATATCCCTAACTGTTTATCATCTATTTGTTTAATATATTTTACTGCAAGTGGGTTTTAAATTTAACCAAAAAACAGTCTTTGTTCCACTTTCTCTTGTTTAATATAAATTGAATATATAGGAATATAGAGTTTAAAAAATAAATATGCATAATATTAAGTATTGTAATAGGGTAATATACACTGATTTAACAATTGAAATTTGCAAAAAACTTAGCTATTAATTATTTTAAATTTAAATTGAAACATTGTTTTAGAATTAATATAGTCAATACTAAAAAATAAAAAATAATAACGCCTTATTTTAGGTGAAATATTTTCGTAAACAAATTACATTAATTATTTTACAATCAGTATGATGTTAACATTTAATACAATTAAAACTATTAATAATTAGAGTTGTATTAAAAATGCCAAAATATAACCATTGACAATGTATATTAAAAAAAAAAAAAAAAAACCATCCTTTATTTGTAAATTTTTACTTTGAAACTAGTACTACTCTTAAGACTTAAATAAACTACAGCAAAAAACAAAGTTGTTGACAATTAATTATTATGAAAAAAAAAACTTATTTAACTTATAGAAGATTATTGATAAACATTATATAGTAATATATGTTTAATGTTGTAGCTTACTATAACATATTATTTACAAAGTACAACATTAAAAAATTAAATAAACATTAACATTTAACTTGACTAAAATTAGAATAAATTAAAACTATTAATAATTAGAATTGTATTGAAATGCCAAAATATAAAAATTGACAATATATATTAAAAAAAAAAAAAAAACAACCTTTACTTGTAAGTTTTTACTTTAAAAAAAAAATACTACTTATAAAATTTATATAAAGTACAGCAAAAAACATAGTTGTTGGAAATTAATTATCATGGAAAAAAAAATTTATTTAACTTATAGAAAATTATTGATAAACATTATATAGTAATATATGTTTTATGTTGTAGCTTACTATAACATATTATTTACAAAGAACAACTTTAAAAAATTAAATAGTAATGAACGTTTCACTTGACTAGAATTAGAATAAATTAAAAGGGTAATTATTTGTAAATATTAATTTATATATTATTTGGTGGGTTTCTCTATAACAATGATTCTCTAACTGTGTTCTGTTAATTTAACATTATGTGTAATGTAGTTTTAATATTTTTAACAAAACAGTATGAGAACAGCTGCTCTATAATTATTTTAAATTTCTTCTTTCTGCAAAAAAATAACAATATAAATAAAACAATAAATAAATATAAATTATTATCATAGTTACTTATAAAACACTAACTCAATTGTGGGATAAGGGAGGGTAAATTATTTTTTTTACTATTTAAAATAAAATCATGGAATTTAAATAAATACATCAGTTGTGAATGTTTTTATGTATATATAGAAATATAATAATAACAAGAACAAAACATGTATATATATATATATATATATATATATATATATATATATATATATATCAAAAAAAAAAAAAAAGTGGTAAAAGAATCAATGACTTGAGTATTATATAAGTATTGTGTAAGTAATGAAAACATTGAAATTAAAAAATTAAGATAATAGAAGAGCAATGGAGAAAAAATAATATTTTCTAAGGATCTAAAAATGGTTTAAACGTCTAGAATTAGGTAAATGTATAGACTATTATTATCCTAATGTACAAACAACATACCCACAGACAATAAATATCAAAAAAAAAATATATATTTTATTATGCATTATACTATCACTTTCTGAGTCTTCATTTTGGGTGCCAGCTAATAGTCCATAAGACTCTGCTATACTATTTTCCACCGTTTCATACACAATCTCATTACAACATGGATTATCAAATATAATTGTTGAAATTGTATTATTGAGTGATTGATTGATACTAATCAATGAACCATATCTACCACATTCCCTTTCCCAACAATTTAAGAGATCATCGTCTATTTTAATTATTTTACCTTGTTGTTACACAGTTGCATTTTCACCATTATTTTGGTGGTCACATATGTGTTTTTTTTTTTGCAAACTCATGACATTTAGTGATAAAGGAGCATTTTTTGACATAGGACAAACATATTTTCCGATAAATATATGTTTTAATGGCAAATCTGGTGTGGGGACACCACATCCAACTTGATTAGTTCATAAAGTTGTACTTAAAGTGGTTTGGCTAGTTGTAGCTTCAGTTCCTTCTGCTTTTGTTTTCACTGGTGTTATTTTAGTTTGTGAAGTCTTCTTTGCTACCTTCCTCCTTTTATCACTTTTTGATGGAACAAAAAGTTCTTTTATAAGTCTTTTACGATTTTCAATACGAACAACATCATTGTTTTGTTTTTCTAAATCATCAAAAATATTCGCATTTCCATTGATTTCCTTCTCGATTGACAATACATCATTAACAAAGTTGCCCATATCAATATTTTTAATCTTTGAGGTTTTCTTTTGTTTCTTATACAAGTCTATAAAATAAATACAAATAATGTAAATCAATAGTAATAAGCAGCCATACGAGTACATAACTGAATTAAGAATACTTACCATATCCTGTTTCTAAGAATTCCATTTTTCGAGGGCAATTATATAAAAATACCTTGTCCATATCAACGATATCATCACTATTAATATAATAAATCACCATTACTTATATGTTATGTATAGGTTAATTTTTAATTGGTATACAAATATTATAAATATAATATTAAAATTTTAACTTACTACTTTCCATCTCCTTCAAAATATACTGAAGCAATAGAATTATTTTTTTTAATCAACAAGTCTTTTATTTTTAGCGGAATAATATTCGGATCCACAACTCTACATGGCCACCATATACGATTTATTAAATTTGACCACACAGGGGTGCCATAACTGTAAGGGTTTGACTGGTCACACATATTGTATGGCGTTTGAATTTAGCTGAAAAAAAAAATTAAATAATAATAATAAATTTGTATCTACTTATATAGGTAATACCACTAGCAATAAATATATTATTAGGTATAAATATTTATGTTTTTATATGCTCATGTTAAAGTTCATTTCTTCATCAATGGGATCATTAGGATTTATTTATTAACCAAGATTAGCTACTTTATCTCTCATTAATGGAATCATTACTCTCTTTGGGAATAATATTAAACAAAATGATAAAAATTCAGAATTTTTAGTCACATATAAATTGTATAATCAATAATTGCAGTCGTAAAAAGTTAAAAATATCAACAAAGAAGAAATATTTAATAGAGAAAAAGATTTTTTAAAAATATACAATTTTTCCCTAGAGAAAAATATTTAAAACAAGCGCAACATAATGGGTATAAATATGTGGAAAATGTACGGTTTAAAATAACGGTTATTAAATTTTTTTTTTTTTTTTTTTTTAAATGTATACTATTAAACTAAACCACAAAAATCTTGATAATAAATTAAGCAAATATAAAGTTCCTCCATTTAATTATGAGAAAAAATTATTGTATGACAAATCTATATTTCCATAACCAGTAAAATGTTTGATTCTAGGATCATCAGGAACTGGTAAAACGACTTTGTTGTGAAATATTATTAAAATTAGTGGTATAAATGAGATGTCAAATATTGTAATTATCAATAAGGAATTATTAATTCAATATTTATGTAATTAAAATAATAAACCATATTAAAGGTAATTGTACCTAATGAATACAAATAAAAACTAGTATAATATTTTATATTTGATTGACGGACATTTATGTGCAGCCCACATAGTACACTATTCAATATATTTCACCCAGTTAATACATTCAAATTTTTGATTATGTAAGGGGAAATATAACCTATTCATTTTTGTAAAAAAAGAAGTCTTTCTTTTATGTTGTAGAGTCTGTAGCACGAACATAATTATCAGTAGGTAATAATTTGAATTTCTACCATATTCAGTATGTGCATTTACAGTAGTTTGTAATGTTGTAGGCTAAAGAGTTTACTTTAATTATTCATTATAGGATTTATGACTAGCAGGGGTACTCTCAGAACTGTCAAAAAGAGGACGGATAAAATTTGACTTTCAGCTTAGTCACTGCGTCACCGTTTGTAGCAACTACTGATTGATAATGAAACTAATATATCAATGGGTCAACCTACAAATTATATTAACATTAGGTAAAGCGGAAACTTACGTGTAATTTTAGGCGAATAACAAGACAGTTCAATACAGACACAACTTGTGCTGTTCTCGATCGGACTCAACGAAGCAGCAGCGACCGCCGTTTGAAACTAATGCACCAAATAGATCAATGTACCCAAATTATTTTAACATTAAGTACGCGCGTGGTAATATTTCAGTAGGGAAATTGTACTCAAAGATATAATAATTGTAATGAGATATGATTGGCAATCGGCGATCATTCAGTCCATTGGTATTAACTATAAAATAATAAATTATTAATGATAAATTTTTTATAAAAATAGCAAAAGCGACGCTCCAGTTTTGGATAATATAATGTAGGAAACAAACGCAAACAATTACTTACCGACTGAATTACACACGACGATGAGAATACTTAATTAAATAAATTGTATAATTGCAATATGATTCAAAAAGATAGAATATAACTTACAAAATAGTGGTAGCTGCTCGAGTTTATTATCATAAGTTGTTATCGGACCGTACTATCGTTGATTAGAATGACGTTTTTTGATACTGTTTAATCCATGTTCTTTCTACTATATTTTTTACTAAAAAATTTATTATATTAAACATAATCTACAATATTTAATAATCTAGACCAGTTTACATAATTATTAATAGTTACGTACTTACCATAACAAATTACTTAATATCTAGTAATCTATTTTAATGAAAGCAATTCAGTACCCAGTTTGTAAATTATTTCTTTTTTTTCTATTCGCTGTAATAGAAATAATATTTTTTATTTAATTTATACAATACTGTGTTAAATTACAGAATTGAACTTTAACAATATTTGTACATAAAATCCTTTTTTTTTAAACTATAGCAAAAGACATTTCGAATGTAGATAGGCAATAAACACACAAATTGAAAAATAACAACAAAGTTACAGGAGTCGGGTAGGCAACACAGACACAAAATTTGACATTAGCATTAGACTTTAGATTACCAATATTCATAACATAACCTAAAAACTGATGATAACCACTATATTTTCTTATCAAATATTGTTATCGGACCTTACTATCGTTGATTAGATGGACGATTTTTCATACTGTTTTCCCACACCGGGCAATGAACACACCGTACATACTCTTAAATTTGTTTTCGACGCTTCTTGTTTCGATTTAAATTGGCCGTTGTCAAAGTGAATTTTTACCATACAGAGCATGACCGTGGTAATTATTCGTGCCTACTGTTATATCCATTTTCTTAATGTACCCGTTTAATATTTTGCAGGACGACGTTGAGGAAACGCACAATTTTGCAAGCTGGAAAAATAATCAGCTGTAAGTAGTTCGTCACTTTGTTACCTATCAAAGTAAGTGTACATTGTATTTTATTTTCCTGCCTTGACTCGAGTTCGGTCATTTTTAAATTTTAAATACCATGTTCAAACTCGTGTTTTTATTTTTTATTTTTTTATGAAATATGGTCACAGGCACATCGTGATGATAAGAAAACCTTTAATTACGTCTATTTGGAAATATAAATAATGGTTCGAACATTACAGAAATCAATGAATACTAGGTAAGAATAAATATTTCTCTACGTAAAAAATTTAAGAATGTTTATCTGATAGACTAAAGTGATCTCATTTTCCTATCGAGATTTATACAAATACAAGTACTGAAATGGTCTCGATATAACAAGACTACATCTGAACAATATTTCGTTTACTAAATTGTATGCTAATTGCTCCATATAAAAATAAATGTATAAATGTATACGTTTTATGCTAAAGTTGATTTTTTTTTATACATTTCTTTTCCTTTATTTAAAACAGATTTACTGATTAATTGGTATGTAATTGTTTAGTGTTTTTAAGCATTCTTCACTAACTTTTATTTTTATGGAGATGCCTGTTATAATAATTGTTTTATTTTTTTATTAATTATTCATTGGTACAATACATATGTCACACATTATGTATAAGCAACAATACACAATTGTCTAGATGAGGGGTTTAAGTAATTATGAATATTTAGGTATTTACCAACAGATGACTTAATATCTAGTATGTTTTTTTTTAACCAAAACACTTCAGTAATCAGTTCATAAAATATTTATTTTTTTTTTGTTTTACAGGTGATGCCAAGGACCATGAATAATCATCAAATGATTTTGACTAATCAAATTGTTACTCAATATATATATGTATATACTGTAGTATGCCCTTACTTTTACCCAGAATAGATAGTTGGTGCAATGTTAGCAAGAATTCTTCTCATAACTGGGGAAATAAAGACCAGGATAGACTGCAGAAGGCGACCCAGAACTAGCTAATGGAAAGCAATCTCAGACTAGTCTATTATTCAAATTTATATGAAAACATGACGGAACAGTCACCTAAGAATAACACAGGTTATGAATCGAGTAGTGGTATGGAAACTTATCTAATTTTATGAAAGTCATTCTGTACAAGGCTCAAATCTTATGCTTCTCACATTTTCAAATATAACAATATAAGTGAGTTAATTAATAAACTATAAGTAGATTAATACATATAAGGTTTCTATATTTAAATAATATTAATTTTATTTAATTGTTAGAATTCAAAGAGTGTATTGGCGGTATGAAGTCAAAGTACAAAACTTACAAGGATCTAAAGATGTTGGCTGTGCCTTTACATTGTATATACTATATATGGGCCTTCCATAAAATATCAAATGTTCAAAATGAATCTCATGGTGTCTTGCTATTGACAGCAGTGCATGTACAATGTGAACCTCTACTATTTTATACAAAAATAATATGATTATTAATTTAAAATTAATTTTTTTCATTAAACAATTAACATATAAATTTGGCTTACACATTAAACTCTAAAAATTAATTACTATTGTAGACATAAATACAACATTTATGCATTGTAAGATGTGTGCATATACACGTGCAATATATGTTCATAACACATATAGGTAACAGTTCATCATAGTATTACCATGTTATCTATTTATTACAAACAGTTTTATTGGTCATATATACATTAAGTTTTTCTCTGGGTATGCCCATCAGAAAGCCTATATAATAAGAGAGCGGCCAACTTGCTAACCCCTTTCTTTAAGTTATAATATTCTGGATGAAACCATTCTGTGTCTGAATGTTAATTGCTGTGTTTTAACTATTATTATCCAATCATCAAAAACACATCATTATGTATTTATAATTGTTCTTCTGTCAACTGTTATAGACTATTTAAAACTGTTTATATTCAATCTGGTTATTGATCCAGACAGATCTTTTTAAAATTCCACCAATCAATGAATTTTGTAATACAATTGTATTTTGACTGTATTATTATTATTATTATTATTATTTTATTTAAATAATAAATATTTGTTTAATTCATATTTACATATAATGTAATGTTGAATGTTTAAATGACAAACTTAATTGAACAATTATGTAATAGTACAAATTTTAAAATTCAGAAAAATATACATTAAGTTATATTGAATTAATGGATAAAACTATATTTAAATGTGTAAAATATATTGTCTGATTATTATCTCTAACTCACACAACATGATTATATTCTATACATATTTAAGTAATATGGAATTTAAATGTTATATTTTTATCATAAGTTGGACATTAGTTGACTAAGTACAGAATATTTTACATTCACCCAACACTGTAGGTGCTTATAAGTTGAACGAAAATTAAATGTTAAATAGCAATTTATCACAATTTATATGTTTTTTATTCAGTATAATGAATTGATTTTACAACTTTTTAAAAGGAGAATAAAATATTGACAATCTTGTATAGGGATACAAGTTACAATATCCTATTTGAGATACTGGCCTAATCACTGGTTGTAGAATAACTGTTTAGGATAACCAAATTTACCAACAATATACATAAAAAAATAATTTATAATTTATTTGTACAACTGGCGTCCTAAAAATAGTATTTTGTGTGATACTGAATTCGGTGGCATTTGTTGAGGAAATTTAAATTATTATTATTATTTATTTAACACGGATTAAGCAGTTAATGGTCCTAAAAAAAAAAAAAACCGCCGACCTCGCGTTATTAACTATCGTCAATTTTTAGGGCGGGAGATTCGTTCTTCTATAGTAATCCGAAAGACATCACATATGTATAATACCGATATTTTTAATAATTTTATTATGCATAATTGTCGTGCCGAAAAATAACAATAATCGCCCTATAGAAATCGTTTTTTTATAGAAAAACATTTTTCTATTTTTTCGTTGTGCTTTTTCAAACTTTAATTTCTTTTCTGTTACTTATCCGAAATAGATTATAATTTTTTTTTTTTTTTTTATCAAAAAAAGTGACATTTTTTAAGTACGCCACTGGAACGTATTACAATATTATTATTATATTCTATAATATCTGGAAATCAATTCTTTATAACTATTACGTCCGGCGAAATGCTTTTTAGGCGAAATGATCTGTTTATTTTTACGATAATTTTTATTTATTTATGTTCCGTGCAGTTAATGTTACTTATACATTTTCGGTCTTATTTATTTACGCTTAAACATATCTTTAATTTCCCTGGTCAGAATTGACAAAAATTTAAATATGATATGAACGTAATAAATGAATTGAATCAACTCACAAATCACAATGGTATATGAGAACTTCAATTAATACTTCTTTTATCACTAGGTAAAAAAAAGAAAATTTTAATTGTTTAAGAATTCATCAATTCATTGCTATATATTCAAGTAGTCAAAAATAAAAATTTTATTGTTGGGAGGCCTTCACAACATTGGATGTGTTTATGGGGCTGTCAACATACAGTAATTTAAAAACCACTAAACAGTTATCAAAAAAACGATATTAAATAATTTGATCGTGACTGGCGGAAATTATGTGAAATTAAACGATATGTTAAAATATATTATTCAATAAAACTATTACTACTAACAAATCATAGCAAGACTATCCATATATGTTACAATCATATGAACTCGTGATTGCAACAGTTTGTCAACCATTTTTTATTCATAACACGTAATTAAAGACATCCTTAGGAGGGTGTACAAATGGTGGTTGTGCAATGCAAATTCGGTTTAATTACAAATTTTCATTGATTTTGGACATTAAATCGTTTGCGTGGCGTCTGTTATTATTGATAAACTATATTGTTTGTCTTCCAAAACAAATGTCAATATTTTAATAAGTATGACACATTTTATCTTCTACTAATATACATAATCCCTCTGTACTTATATATCCTTATTTGTTAAAAATAATGTTATCATCTTTAAAATATATTTCACCTATACCAAACATATAATGATTTATTCCTTTGTTATCATATATCCCTAACTGTTTATCATCTATTTGTTTAATATATTTTACTGCAAGTGGGTTTTAAATTTAACCAAAAAACAGTCTTTGTTCCACTTTCTCTTGTTTAATATAAATTGAATATATAGGAATATAGAGTTTAAAAAATAAATATGCATAATATTAAGTATTGTAATAGGGTAATATACACTGATTTAACAATTGAAATTTGCAAAAAACTTAGCTATTAATTATTTTAAATTTAAATTGAAACATTGTTTTAGAATTAATATAGTCAATACTAAAAAATAAAAAATAATAACGCCTTATTTTAGGTGAAATATTTTCGTAAACAAATTACATTAATTATTTTACAATCAGTATGATGTTAACATTTAATACAATTAAAACTATTAATAATTAGAGTTGTATTAAAAATGCCAAAATATAACCATTGACAATGTATATTAAAAAAAAAAAAAAAAAAACCATCCTTTATTTGTAAATTTTTACTTTGAAACTAGTACTACTCTTAAGACTTAAATAAACTACAGCAAAAAACAAAGTTGTTGACAATTAATTATTATGAAAAAAAAAACTTATTTAACTTATAGAAGATTATTGATAAACATTATATAGTAATATATGTTTAATGTTGTAGCTTACTATAACATATTATTTACAAAGTACAACATTAAAAAATTAAATAAACATTAACATTTAACTTGACTAAAATTAGAATAAATTAAAACTATTAATAATTAGAATTGTATTGAAATGCCAAAATATAAAAATTGACAATATATATTAAAAAAAAAAAAAAAACAACCTTTACTTGTAAGTTTTTACTTTAAAAAAAAAATACTACTTATAAAATTTATATAAAGTACAGCAAAAAACATAGTTGTTGGAAATTAATTATCATGGAAAAAAAAATTTATTTAACTTATAGAAAATTATTGATAAACATTATATAGTAATATATGTTTTATGTTGTAGCTTACTATAACATATTATTTACAAAGAACAACTTTAAAAAATTAAATAGTAATGAACGTTTCACTTGACTAGAATTAGAATAAATTAAAAGGGTAATTATTTGTAAATATTAATTTATATATTATTTGGTGGGTTTCTCTATAACAATGATTCTCTAACTGTGTTCTGTTAATTTAACATTATGTGTAATGTAGTTTTAATATTTTTAACAAAACAGTATGAGAACAGCTGCTCTATAATTATTTTAAATTTCTTCTTTCTGCAAAAAAATAACAATATAAATAAAACAATAAATAAATATAAATTATTATCATAGTTACTTATAAAACACTAACTCAATTGTGGGATAAGGGAGGGTAAATTATTTTTTTTACTATTTAAAATAAAATCATGGAATTTAAATAAATACATCAGTTGTGAATGTTTTTATGTATATATAGAAATATAATAATAACAAGAACAAAACATGTATATATATATATATATATATATATATATATATATATATATATATATCAAAAAAAAAAAAAAAGTGGTAAAAGAATCAATGACTTGAGTATTATATAAGTATTGTGTAAGTAATGAAAACATTGAAATTAAAAAATTAAGATAATAGAAGAGCAATGGAGAAAAAATAATATTTTCTAAGGATCTAAAAATGGTTTAAACGTCTAGAATTAGGTAAATGTATAGACTATTATTATCCTAATGTACAAACAACATACCCACAGACAATAAATATCAAAAAAAAAATATATATTTTATTATGCATTATACTATCACTTTCTGAGTCTTCATTTTGGGTGCCAGCTAATAGTCCATAAGACTCTGCTATACTATTTTCCACCGTTTCATACACAATCTCATTACAACATGGATTATCAAATATAATTGTTGAAATTGTATTATTGAGTGATTGATTGATACTAATCAATGAACCATATCTACCACATTCCCTTTCCCAACAATTTAAGAGATCATCGTCTATTTTAATTATTTTACCTTGTTGTTACACAGTTGCATTTTCACCATTATTTTGGTGGTCACATATGTGTTTTTTTTTTTGCAAACTCATGACATTTAGTGATAAAGGAGCATTTTTTGACATAGGACAAACATATTTTCCGATAAATATATGTTTTAATGGCAAATCTGGTGTGGGGACACCACATCCAACTTGATTAGTTCATAAAGTTGTACTTAAAGTGGTTTGGCTAGTTGTAGCTTCAGTTCCTTCTGCTTTTGTTTTCACTGGTGTTATTTTAGTTTGTGAAGTCTTCTTTGCTACCTTCCTCCTTTTATCACTTTTTGATGGAACAAAAAGTTCTTTTATAAGTCTTTTACGATTTTCAATACGAACAACATCATTGTTTTGTTTTTCTAAATCATCAAAAATATTCGCATTTCCATTGATTTCCTTCTCGATTGACAATACATCATTAACAAAGTTGCCCATATCAATATTTTTAATCTTTGAGGTTTTCTTTTGTTTCTTATACAAGTCTATAAAATAAATACAAATAATGTAAATCAATAGTAATAAGCAGCCATACGAGTACATAACTGAATTAAGAATACTTACCATATCCTGTTTCTAAGAATTCCATTTTTCGAGGGCAATTATATAAAAATACCTTGTCCATATCAACGATATCATCACTATTAATATAATAAATCACCATTACTTATATGTTATGTATAGGTTAATTTTTAATTGGTATACAAATATTATAAATATAATATTAAAATTTTAACTTACTACTTTCCATCTCCTTCAAAATATACTGAAGCAATAGAATTATTTTTTTTAATCAACAAGTCTTTTATTTTTAGCGGAATAATATTCGGATCCACAACTCTACATGGCCACCATATACGATTTATTAAATTTGACCACACAGGGGTGCCATAACTGTAAGGGTTTGACTGGTCACACATATTGTATGGCGTTTGAATTTAGCTGAAAAAAAAAATTAAATAATAATAATAAATTTGTATCTACTTATATAGGTAATACCACTAGCAATAAATATATTATTAGGTATAAATATTTATGTTTTTATATGCTCATGTTAAAGTTCATTTCTTCATCAATGGGATCATTAGGATTTATTTATTAACCAAGATTAGCTACTTTATCTCTCATTAATGGAATCATTACTCTCTTTGGGAATAATATTAAACAAAATGATAAAAATTCAGAATTTTTAGTCACATATAAATTGTATAATCAATAATTGCAGTCGTAAAAAGTTAAAAATATCAACAAAGAAGAAATATTTAATAGAGAAAAAGATTTTTTAAAAATATACAATTTTTCCCTAGAGAAAAATATTTAAAACAAGCGCAACATAATGGGTATAAATATGTGGAAAATGTACGGTTTAAAATAACGGTTATTAAATTTTTTTTTTTTTTTTTTTTTAAATGTATACTATTAAACTAAACCACAAAAATCTTGATAATAAATTAAGCAAATATAAAGTTCCTCCATTTAATTATGAGAAAAAATTATTGTATGACAAATCTATATTTCCATAACCAGTAAAATGTTTGATTCTAGGATCATCAGGAACTGGTAAAACGACTTTGTTGTGAAATATTATTAAAATTAGTGGTATAAATGAGATGTCAAATATTGTAATTATCAATAAGGAATTATTAATTCAATATTTATGTAATTAAAATAATAAACCATATTAAAGGTAATTGTACCTAATGAATACAAATAAAAACTAGTATAATATTTTATATTTGATTGACGGACATTTATGTGCAGCCCACATAGTACACTATTCAATATATTTCACCCAGTTAATACATTCAAATTTTTGATTATGTAAGGGGAAATATAACCTATTCATTTTTGTAAAAAAAGAAGTCTTTCTTTTATGTTGTAGAGTCTGTAGCACGAACATAATTATCAGTAGGTAATAATTTGAATTTCTACCATATTCAGTATGTGCATTTACAGTAGTTTGTAATGTTGTAGGCTAAAGAGTTTACTTTAATTATTCATTATAGGATTTATGACTAGCAGGGGTACTCTCAGAACTGTCAAAAAGAGGACGGATAAAATTTGACTTTCAGCTTAGTCACTGCGTCACCGTTTGTAGCAACTACTGATTGATAATGAAACTAATATATCAATGGGTCAACCTACAAATTATATTAACATTAGGTAAAGCGGAAACTTACGTGTAATTTTAGGCGAATAACAAGACAGTTCAATACAGACACAACTTGTGCTGTTCTCGATCGGACTCAACGAAGCAGCAGCGACCGCCGTTTGAAACTAATGCACCAAATAGATCAATGTACCCAAATTATTTTAATATTAAGTACGCGCGTGGTAATATTTCAGTAGGGAAATTGTACTCAAAGATATAATAATTGTAATGAGATATGATTGGCAATCGGCGATCATTCAGTCCATTGGTATTAACTATAAAATAATAAATTATTAATGATAAATTTTTTATAAAAATAGCAAAAGCGACGCTCCAGTTTTGGATAATATAATGTAGGAAACAAACGCAAACAATTACTTACCGACTGAATTACACACGACGATGAGAATACTTAATTAAATAAATTGTATAATTGCAATATGATTCAAAAAGATAGAATATAACTTACAAAATAGTGGTAGCTGCTCGAGTTTATTATCATAAGTTGTTATCGGACCGTACTATCGTTGATTAGAATGACGTGTTTTGATACTGTTTAATCCATGTTCTTTCTACTATATTTTTTATTAAAAAATTTATTATATTAAACATAATCTACAATATTTAATAATCTAGACCAGTTTACATAATTATTAATAGTTACGTACTTACCATAACAAATTACTTAATATCTAGTAATCTATTTTAATGAAAGCAATTCAGTACCCAGTTTGTAAATTATTTCTTTTTTTTCTATTCGCTGTAATAGAAATAATATTTTTTATTTAATTTATACAATACTGTGTTAAATTACAGAATTGAACTTTAACAATATTTGTACATAAAATCCTTTTTTTTTAAACTATAGCAAAAGACATTTCGAATGTAGATAGGCAATAAACACACAAATTGAAAAATAACAACAAAGTTACAGGAGTCGGGTAGGCAACACAGACACAAAATTTGACATTAGCATTAGACTTTAGATTACCAATATTCATAACATAACCTAAAAACTGATGATAACCACTATATTTTCTTATCAAATATTGTTATCGGACCTTACTATCGTTGATTAGATGGACGATTTTTCATACTGTTTTCCCACACCGGGCAATGAACACACCGTACATACTCTTAAATTTGTTTTCGACGCTTCTTGTTTCGATTTAAATTGGCCGTTGTCAAAGTGAATTTTTACCATACAGAGCATGACCGTGGTAATTATTCGTGCCTACTGTTATATCCATTTTCTTAATGTACCCGTTTAATATTTTGCAGGACGACGTTGAGGAAACGCACAATTTTGCAAGCTGGAAAAATAATCAGCTGTAAGTAGTTCGTCACTTTGTTACCTATCAAAGTAAGTGTACATTGTATTTTATTTTCCTGCCTTGACTCGAGTTCGGTCATTTTTAAATTTTAAATACCATGTTCAAACTCGTGTTTTTATTTTTTATTTTTTTATGAAATATGGTCACAGGCACATCGTGATGATAAGAAAACCTTTAATTACGTCTATTTGGAAATATAAATAATGGTTCGAACATTACAGAAATCAATGAATACTAGGTAAGAATAAATATTTCTCTACGTAAAAAATTTAAGAATGTTTATCTGATAGACTAAAGTGATCTCATTTTCCTATCGAGATTTATACAAATACAAGTACTGAAATGGTCTCGATATAACAAGACTACATCTGAACAATATTTCGTTTACTAAATTGTATGCTAATTGCTCCATATAAAAATAAATGTATAAATGTATACGTTTTATGCTAAAGTTGATTTTTTTTTATACATTTCTTTTCCTTTATTTAAAACAGATTTACTGATTAATTGGTATGTAATTGTTTAGTGTTTTTAAGCATTCTTCACTAACTTTTATTTTTATGGAGATGCCTGTTATAATAATTGTTTTATTTTTTTATTAATTATTCATTGGTACAATACATATGTCACACATTATGTATAAGCAACAATACACAATTGTCTAGATGAGGGGTTTAAGTAATTATGAATATTTAGGTATTTACCAACAGATGACTTAATATCTAGTATGTTTTTTTTTAACCAAAACACTTCAGTAATCAGTTCATAAAATATTTATTTTTTTTTTGTTTTACAGGTGATGCCAAGGACCATGAATAATCATCAAATGATTTTGACTAATCAAATTGTTACTCAATATATATATGTATATACTGTAGTATGCCCTTACTTTTACCCAGAATAGATAGTTGGTGCAATGTTAGCAAGAATTCTTCTCATAACTGGGGAAATAAAGACCAGGATAGACTGCAGAAGGCGACCCAGAACTAGCTAATGGAAAGCAATCTCAGACTAGTCTATTATTCAAATTTATATGAAAACATGACGGAACAGTCACCTAAGAATAACACAGGTTATGAATCGAGTAGTGGTATGGAAACTTATCTAATTTTATGAAAGTCATTCTGTACAAGGCTCAAATCTTATGCTTCTCACATTTTCAAATATAACAATATAAGTGAGTTAATTAATAAACTATAAGTAGATTAATACATATAAGGTTTCTATATTTAAATAATATTAATTTTATTTAATTGTTAGAATTCAAAGAGTGTATTGGCGGTATGAAGTCAAAGTACAAAACTTACAAGGATCTAAAGATGTTGGCTGTGCCTTTACATTGTATATACTATATATGGGCCTTCCATAAAATATCAAATGTTCAAAATGAATCTCATGGTGTCTTGCTATTGACAGCAGTGCATGTACAATGTGAACCTCTACTATTTTATACAAAAATAATATAATTATTAATTTAAAATTAATTTTTTTCATTAAACAATTAACATATAAATTTGGATTACACATTAAACTCTAAAAATTAATTACTATTGTAGACATAAATACAACATTTATGCATTGTTAGATGTGTGCATATACACGTGCAATATATGTTCATAACACATATAGGTAACAGTTCATCATAGTATTACCATGTTATCTATTTATTACAAACAGTTTTATTGGTCATATATACATTAAGTTTTTCTCTGGGTATGCCCACCAGAAAGCCTATATAATAAGAGAGCGGCCAACTTGCTAACCCCTTTCTTTAAGTTATAATATTCTGGATGAAACCATTCTGTGTCTGAATGTTAATTGCTGTGTTTTAACTATTATTATCCAATCATCAAAAACACATCATTATGTATTTATAATTGTTCTTCTGTCAACTGTTATAGACTATTTAAAACTGTTTATATTCAATCTGGTTATTGATCCAGACAGATCTTTTTAAAATTCCACCAATCAATGAATTTTGTAATACAATTGTATTTTGACTGTATTATTATTATTATTATTATTATTTTATTTAAATAATAAATATTTGTTTAATTCATATTTACATATAATGTAATGTTGAATGTTTAAATGACAAACTTAATTGAACAATTATGTAATAGTACAAATTTTAAAATTCAGAAAAATATACATTAAGTTATATTGAATTAATGGATAAAACTATATTGAAATGATTTAAATGTGTAAAATATATTGTCTGATTATTATCTCTAACTCACACAACATGATTATATTCTATACATATTTAAGTAATATGGAATTTAAATGTTATATTTTTATCATAAGTTGGACATTAGTTGACTAAGTACAGAATATTTTACATTCACCCAACACTGTAGGTGCTTATAAGTTGAACGAAAATTAAATGTTAAATAGCAATTTATCACAATTTATATGTTTTTTATTCAGTATAATGAATTGATTTTACAACTTTTTAAAAGGAGAATAAAATATTGACAATCTTGTATAGGGATACAAGTTACAATATCCTATTTGAGATACTGGCCTAATCACTGGTTGTAGAATAACTGTTTAGGATAACCAAATTTACCAACAATATACATAAAAAAATAATTTATAATTTATTTGTACAACTGGCGTCCTAAAAATAGTATTTTGTGTGATACTGAATTCGGTGGCATTTGTTGAGGAAATTTAAATTATTATTATTATTTATTTAACACGGATTAAGCAGTTAATGGTCCTAAAAAAAAAAAAAACCGCCGACCTCGCGTTATTAACTATCGTCAATTTTTAGGGCGGGAGATTCGTTCTTCTATAGTAATCCGAAAGACATCACATATGTATAATACCGATATTTTTAATAATTTTATTATGCATAATTGTCGTGCCGAAAAATAACAATAATCGCCCTATGGAAATCGTTTTTTGATAGAAAAACATTTTTCTATTTTTTCGTTGTGCTTTTTCAAACTTTAATTTCTTTTCTGTTACTTATCCGAAATAGATTATAATTTTTTTTTTTTTTTTATCATAAAAAGTGACATTTTTTAAGTACTCCACTGGAACGTATTACAATATTATTATATTCTATAATATCTGGAAATCAATTCTTTATAACTATTACGTCCGGCGAAATGCTTTTTAGGCGAAATGATCTGTTTATTTTTACGATAATTTGTATTTATTTATGTTCCGTGCAGTTAATGTTACTTATACATTTTCGGTCTTATTTATTTACGCTTTTCATATCTTTAATTTCCCTGGTCAGAATTGACAAAAATTTAAATATGATATGAACGTAATAAATGAATTGAATCAACTCAAAAATCACAATGGTATATGAGAACTTCAATTAATACTTCTTTTATCACTAGGTAAAAAAAAGAAAATTTTAATTGTTTAAGAATTCATCAATTCATTGCTATATATCCAAGTAGTCAAAAATAAAAATTTTATTGTTGGGAGGCCTTCACAACATTGGATGTGTTGATGGGGCTGTCAACATACAGTAATTTAAAAACCACTAAACAGTTATCAAAAAAACGATATTAAATAATTTGATCGTGACTGGCGGAAATTATGTGAAATTAAACGATAAGTTAAAATATATTATTCAATAAAACTATTACTACTAACAAATCATAGCAAGACTATCCATATATGTTACAATCATATGAACTCGAGATTGCAACAGTTTGTCAACCATTTTTTATTCATAACACTTAATTAAAGACATCCTTAGGAGGGTGTACAAATGGTGGTTGTGCAATGCAAATTCGGTTTAATTACAAATTTTCATTGATTTTGGACATTAAATCGTTTGCGTGGCGTCTGTTATTATTGATAAACTATATTGTTTGTCTTCCAAAACAAATGTCAATATTTTAATAAGTATGACACATTTTATCTTCTACTAATATACATAATCCCTCTGTACTTATATATCCTTATTTGTTAAAAATAATGTTATCATCTTTAAAATATATTTCACCTATACCAAACATATAATGATTTATTCCTTTGTTATCATATATCCCTAACTGTTTATCATCTATTTGTTTAATATATTTTACTGCAAGTGGGTTTTAAATTTAACCAAAAAACAGTCTTTGTTCCACTTTCTCTTGTTTAATATAAATTGAATATATAGGAATATAGAGTTTAAAAAATAAATATGCATAATATTAAGTATTGTAATAGGGTAATATACACTGATTTAACAATTGAAATTTGCAAAAAACTTAGCTATTAATTATTTTAAATTTAAATTGAAACATTGTTTTAGAATTAATATAGTCAATACTAAAAAATAAAAAATAATAACGCCTTATTTTAGGTGAAATATTTTCGTAAACAAATTACATTAATTATTTTACAATCAGTATGATGTTAACATTTAATACAATTAAAACTATTAATAATTAGAGTTGTATTAAAAATGCCAAAATATAACCATTGACAATGTATATTAAAAAAAAAAAAAAAAAACCATCCTTTATTTGTAAATTTTTACTTTGAAACTAGTACTACTCTTAAGACTTAAATAAACTACAGCAAAAAACAAAGTTGTTGACAATTAATTATTATGAAAAAAAAAACTTATTTAACTTATAGAAGATTATTGATAAACATTATATAGTAATATATGTTTAATGTTGTAGCTTACTATAACATATTATTTACAAAGTACAACATTAAAAAATTAAATAAACATTAACATTTAACTTGACTAGAATTAGAATAAATTAAAAGGGTAATTATTTGTAAATATTAATTTATATATTATTTGGTGGGTTTCTCTATAACAATGATTCTCTAACTGTGTTCTGTTAATTTAACATTATGTGTAATGTAGTTTTAATATTTTTAACAAAACAGTATGAGAACAGCTGCTCTATAATTATTTTAAATTTCTTCTTTCTGCAAAAAAATAACAATATAAATAAAACAATAAATAAATATAAATTATTATCATAGTTACTTATAAAACACTAACTCAATTGTGGGATAAGGGAGGGTAAATTATTTTTTTTACTATTTAAAATAAAATCATGGAATTTAAATAAATACATCAGTTGTGAATGTTTTTATGTATATATAGAAATATAATAATAACAAGAACAAAACATGTATATATATATATATATATATATATATATATATATATATATATATATATATCAAAAAAAAAAAAAAAGTGGTAAAAGAATCAATGACTTGAGTATTATATAAGTATTGTGTAAGTAATGAAAACATTGAAATTAAAAAATTAAGATAATAGAAGAGCAATGGAGAAAAAATAATATTTTCTAAGGATCTAAAAATGGTTTAAACGTCTAGAATTAGGTAAATGTATAGACTATTATTATCCTAATGTACAAACAACATACCCACAGACAATAAATATCAAAAAAAAAATATATATTTTATTATGCATTATACTATCACTTTCTGAGTCTTCATTTTGGGTGCCAGCTAATAGTCCATAAGACTCTGCTATACTATTTTCCACCGTTTCATACACAATCTCATTACAACATGGATTATCAAATATAATTGTTGAAATTGTATTATTGAGTGATTGATTGATACTAATCAATGAACCATATCTACCACATTCCCTTTCCCAACAATTTAAGAGATCATCGTCTATTTTAATTATTTTACCTTGTTGTTACACAGTTGCATTTTCACCATTATTTTGGTGGTCACATATGTGTTTTTTTTTTTGCAAACTCATGACATTTAGTGATAAAGGAGCATTTTTTGACATAGGACAAACATATTTTCCGATAAATATATGTTTTAATGGCAAATCTGGTGTGGGGACACCACATCCAACTTGATTAGTTCATAAAGTTGTACTTAAAGTGGTTTGGCTAGTTGTAGCTTCAGTTCCTTCTGCTTTTGTTTTCACTGGTGTTATTTTAGTTTGTGAAGTCTTCTTTGCTACCTTCCTCCTTTTATCACTTTTTGATGGAACAAAAAGTTCTTTTATAAGTCTTTTACGATTTTCAATACGAACAACATCATTGTTTTGTTTTTCTAAATCATCAAAAATATTCGCATTTCCATTGATTTCCTTCTCGATTGACAATACATCATTAACAAAGTTGCCCATATCAATATTTTTAATCTTTGAGGTTTTCTTTTGTTTCTTATACAAGTCTATAAAATAAATACAAATAATGTAAATCAATAGTAATAAGCAGCCATACGAGTACATAACTGAATTAAGAATACTTACCATATCCTGTTTCTAAGAATTCCATTTTTCGAGGGCAATTATATAAAAATACCTTGTCCATATCAACGATATCATCACTATTAATATAATAAATCACCATTACTTATATGTTATGTATAGGTTAATTTTTAATTGGTATACAAATATTATAAATATAATATTAAAATTTTAACTTACTACTTTCCATCTCCTTCAAAATATACTGAAGCAATAGAATTATTTTTTTTAATCAACAAGTCTTTTATTTTTAGCGGAATAATATTCGGATCCACAACTCTACATGGCCACCATATACGATTTATTAAATTTGACCACACAGGGGTGCCATAACTGTAAGGGTTTGACTGGTCACACATATTGTATGGCGTTTGAATTTAGCTGAAAAAAAAAATTAAATAATAATAATAAATTTGTATCTACTTATATAGGTAATACCACTAGCAATAAATATATTATTAGGTATAAATATTTATGTTTTTATATGCTCATGTTAAAGTTCATTTCTTCATCAATGGGATCATTAGGATTTATTTATTAACCAAGATTAGCTACTTTATCTCTCATTAATGGAATCATTACTCTCTTTGGGAATAATATTAAACAAAATGATAAAAATTCAGAATTTTTAGTCACATATAAATTGTATAATCAATAATTGCAGTCGTAAAAAGTTAAAAATATCAACAAAGAAGAAATATTTAATAGAGAAAAAGATTTTTTAAAAATATACAATTTTTCCCTAGAGAAAAATATTTAAAACAAGCGCAACATAATGGGTATAAATATGTGGAAAATGTACGGTTTAAAATAACGGTTATTAAATTTTTTTTTTTTTTTTTTTTTAAATGTATACTATTAAACTAAACCACAAAAATCTTGATAATAAATTAAGCAAATATAAAGTTCCTCCATTTAATTATGAGAAAAAATTATTGTATGACAAATCTATATTTCCATAACCAGTAAAATGTTTGATTCTAGGATCATCAGGAACTGGTAAAACGACTTTGTTGTGAAATATTATTAAAATTAGTGGTATAAATGAGATGTCAAATATTGTAATTATCAATAAGGAATTATTAATTCAATATTTATGTAATTAAAATAATAAACCATATTAAAGGTAATTGTACCTAATGAATACAAATAAAAACTAGTATAATATTTTATATTTGATTGACGGACATTTATGTGCAGCCCACATAGTACACTATTCAATATATTTCACCCAGTTAATACATTCAAATTTTTGATTATGTAAGGGGAAATATAACCTATTCATTTTTGTAAAAAAAGAAGTCTTTCTTTTATGTTGTAGAGTCTGTAGCACGAACATAATTATCAGTAGGTAATAATTTGAATTTCTACCATATTCAGTATGTGCATTTACAGTAGTTTGTAATGTTGTAGGCTAAAGAGTTTACTTTAATTATTCATTATAGGATTTATGACTAGCAGGGGTACTCTCAGAACTGTCAAAAAGAGGACGGATAAAATTTGACTTTCAGCTTAGTCACTGCGTCACCGTTTGTAGCAACTACTGATTGATAATGAAACTAATATATCAATGGGTCAACCTACAAATTATATTAACATTAGGTAAAGCGGAAACTTACGTGTAATTTTAGGCGAATAACAAGACAGTTCAATACAGACACAACTTGTGCTGTTCTCGATCGGACTCAACGAAGCAGCAGCGACCGCCGTTTGAAACTAATGCACCAAATAGATCAATGTACCCAAATTATTTTAATATTAAGTACGCGCGTGGTAATATTTCAGTAGGGAAATTGTACTCAAAGATATAATAATTGTAATGAGATATGATTGGCAATCGGCGATCATTCAGTCCATTGGTATTAACTATAAAATAATAAATTATTAATGATAAATTTTTTATAAAAATAGCAAAAGCGACGCTCCAGTTTTGGATAATATAATGTAGGAAACAAACGCAAACAATTACTTACCGACTGAATTACACACGACGATGAGAATACTTAATTAAATAAATTGTATAATTGCAATATGATTCAAAAAGATAGAATATAACTTACAAAATAGTGGTAGCTGCTCGAGTTTATTATCATAAGTTGTTATCGGACCGTACTATCGTTGATTAGAATGACGTGTTTTGATACTGTTTAATCCATGTTCTTTCTACTATATTTTTTATTAAAAAATTTATTATATTAAACATAATCTACAATATTTAATAATCTAGACCAGTTTACATAATTATTAATAGTTACGTACTTACCATAACAAATTACTTAATATCTAGTAATCTATTTTAATGAAAGCAATTCAGTACCCAGTTTGTAAATTATTTCTTTTTTTTCTATTCGCTGTAATAGAAATAATATTTTTTATTTAATTTATACAATACTGTGTTAAATTACAGAATTGAACTTTAACAATATTTGTACATAAAATCCTTTTTTTTTAAACTATAGCAAAAGACATTTCGAATGTAGATAGGCAATAAACACACAAATTGAAAAATAACAACAAAGTTACAGGAGTCGGGTAGGCAACACAGACACAAAATTTGACATTAGCATTAGACTTTAGATTACCAATATTCATAACATAACCTAAAAACTGATGATAACCACTATATTTTCTTATCAAATATTGTTATCGGACCTTACTATCGTTGATTAGATGGACGATTTTTCATACTGTTTTCCCACACCGGGCAATGAACACACCGTACATACTCTTAAATTTGTTTTCGACGCTTCTTGTTTCGATTTAAATTGGCCGTTGTCAAAGTGAATTTTTACCATACAGAGCATGACCGTGGTAATTATTCGTGCCTACTGTTATATCCATTTTCTTAATGTACCCGTTTAATATTTTGCAGGACGACGTTGAGGAAACGCACAATTTTGCAAGCTGGAAAAATAATCAGCTGTAAGTAGTTCGTCACTTTGTTACCTATCAAAGTAAGTGTACATTGTATTTTATTTTCCTGCCTTGACTCGAGTTCGGTCATTTTTAAATTTTAAATACCATGTTCAAACTCGTGTTTTTATTTTTTATTTTTTTATGAAATATGGTCACAGGCACATCGTGATGATAAGAAAACCTTTAATTACGTCTATTTGGAAATATAAATAATGGTTCGAACATTACAGAAATCAATGAATACTAGGTAAGAATAAATATTTCTCTACGTAAAAAATTTAAGAATGTTTATCTGATAGACTAAAGTGATCTCATTTTCCTATCGAGATTTATACAAATACAAGTACTGAAATGGTCTCGATATAACAAGACTACATCTGAACAATATTTCGTTTACTAAATTGTATGCTAATTGCTCCATATAAAAATAAATGTATAAATGTATACGTTTTATGCTAAAGTTGATTTTTTTTTATACATTTCTTTTCCTTTATTTAAAACAGATTTACTGATTAATTGGTATGTAATTGTTTAGTGTTTTTAAGCATTCTTCACTAACTTTTATTTTTATGGAGATGCCTGTTATAATAATTGTTTTATTTTTTTATTAATTATTCATTGGTACAATACATATGTCACACATTATGTATAAGCAACAATACACAATTGTCTAGATGAGGGGTTTAAGTAATTATGAATATTTAGGTATTTACCAACAGATGACTTAATATCTAGTATGTTTTTTTTTAACCAAAACACTTCAGTAATCAGTTCATAAAATATTTATTTTTTTTTTGTTTTACAGGTGATGCCAAGGACCATGAATAATCATCAAATGATTTTGACTAATCAAATTGTTACTCAATATATATATGTATATACTGTAGTATGCCCTTACTTTTACCCAGAATAGATAGTTGGTGCAATGTTAGCAAGAATTCTTCTCATAACTGGGGAAATAAAGACCAGGATAGACTGCAGAAGGCGACCCAGAACTAGCTAATGGAAAGCAATCTCAGACTAGTCTATTATTCAAATTTATATGAAAACATGACGGAACAGTCACCTAAGAATAACACAGGTTATGAATCGAGTAGTGGTATGGAAACTTATCTAATTTTATGAAAGTCATTCTGTACAAGGCTCAAATCTTATGCTTCTCACATTTTCAAATATAACAATATAAGTGAGTTAATTAATAAACTATAAGTAGATTAATACATATAAGGTTTCTATATTTAAATAATATTAATTTTATTTAATTGTTAGAATTCAAAGAGTGTATTGGCGGTATGAAGTCAAAGTACAAAACTTACAAGGATCTAAAGATGTTGGCTGTGCCTTTACATTGTATATACTATATATGGGCCTTCCATAAAATATCAAATGTTCAAAATGAATCTCATGGTGTCTTGCTATTGACAGCAGTGCATGTACAATGTGAACCTCTACTATTTTATACAAAAATAATATAATTATTAATTTAAAATTAATTTTTTTCATTAAACAATTAACATATAAATTTGGATTACACATTAAACTCTAAAAATTAATTACTATTGTAGACATAAATACAACATTTATGCATTGTTAGATGTGTGCATATACACGTGCAATATATGTTCATAACACATATAGGTAACAGTTCATCATAGTATTACCATGTTATCTATTTATTACAAACAGTTTTATTGGTCATATATACATTAAGTTTTTCTCTGGGTATGCCCACCAGAAAGCCTATATAATAAGAGAGCGGCCAACTTGCTAACCCCTTTCTTTAAGTTATAATATTCTGGATGAAACCATTCTGTGTCTGAATGTTAATTGCTGTGTTTTAACTATTATTATCCAATCATCAAAAACACATCATTATGTATTTATAATTGTTCTTCTGTCAACTGTTATAGACTATTTAAAACTGTTTATATTCAATCTGGTTATTGATCCAGACAGATCTTTTTAAAATTCCACCAATCAATGAATTTTGTAATACAATTGTATTTTGACTGTATTATTATTATTATTATTATTATTTTATTTAAATAATAAATATTTGTTTAATTCATATTTACATATAATGTAATGTTGAATGTTTAAATGACAAACTTAATTGAACAATTATGTAATAGTACAAATTTTAAAATTCAGAAAAATATACATTAAGTTATATTGAATTAATGGATAAAACTATATTGAAATGATTTAAATGTGTAAAATATATTGTCTGATTATTATCTCTAACTCACACAACATGATTATATTCTATACATATTTAAGTAATATGGAATTTAAATGTTATATTTTTATCATAAGTTGGACATTAGTTGACTAAGTACAGAATATTTTACATTCACCCAACACTGTAGGTGCTTATAAGTTGAACGAAAATTAAATGTTAAATAGCAATTTATCACAATTTATATGTTTTTTATTCAGTATAATGAATTGATTTTACAACTTTTTAAAAGGAGAATAAAATATTGACAATCTTGTATAGGGATACAAGTTACAATATCCTATTTGAGATACTGGCCTAATCACTGGTTGTAGAATAACTGTTTAGGATAACCAAATTTACCAACAATATACATAAAAAAATAATTTATAATTTATTTGTACAACTGGCGTCCTAAAAATAGTATTTTGTGTGATACTGAATTCGGTGGCATTTGTTGAGGAAATTTAAATTATTATTATTATTTATTTAACACGGATTAAGCAGTTAATGGTCCTAAAAAAAAAAAAAACCGCCGACCTCGCGTTATTAACTATCGTCAATTTTTAGGGCGGGAGATTCGTTCTTCTATAGTAATCCGAAAGACATCACATATGTATAATACCGATATTTTTAATAATTTTATTATGCATAATTGTCGTGCCGAAAAATAACAATAATCGCCCTATGGAAATCGTTTTTTGATAGAAAAACATTTTTCTATTTTTTCGTTGTGCTTTTTCAAACTTTAATTTCTTTTCTGTTACTTATCCGAAATAGATTATAATTTTTTTTTTTTTTTTATCATAAAAAGTGACATTTTTTAAGTACTCCACTGGAACGTATTACAATATTATTATATTCTATAATATCTGGAAATCAATTCTTTATAACTATTACGTCCGGCGAAATGCTTTTTAGGCGAAATGATCTGTTTATTTTTACGATAATTTGTATTTATTTATGTTCCGTGCAGTTAATGTTACTTATACATTTTCGGTCTTATTTATTTACGCTTTTCATATCTTTAATTTCCCTGGTCAGAATTCACAAAAATTTAAATATGATATGAACGTAATAAATGAATTGAATCAACTCAAAAATCACAATGGTATATGAGAACTTCAATTAATACTTCTTTTATCACTAGGTAAAAAAAAGAAAATTTTAATTGTTTAAGAATTCATCAATTCATTGCTATATATCCAAGTAGTCAAAAATAAAAATTTTATTGTTGGGAGGCCTTCACAACATTGGATGTGTTGATGGGGCTGTCAACATACAGTAATTTAAAAACCACTAAACAGTTATCAAAAAAACGATATTAAATAATTTGATCGTGACTGGCGGAAATTATGTGAAATTAAACGATAAGTTAAAATATATTATTCAATAAAACTATTACTACTAACAAATCATAGCAAGACTATCCATATATGTTACAATCATATGAACTCGAGATTGCAACAGTTTGTCAACCATTTTTTATTCATAACACTTAATTAAAGACATCCTTAGGAGGGTGTACAAATGGTGGTTGTGCAATGCAAATTCGGTTTAATTACAAATTTTCATTGATTTTGGACATTAAATCGTTTGCGTGGCGTCTGTTATTATTGATAAACTATATTGTTTGTCTTCCAAAACAAATGTCAATATTTTAATAAGTATGACACATTTTATCTTCTACTAATATACATAATCCCTCTGTACTTATATATCCTTATTTGTTAAAAATAATGTTATCATCTTTAAAATATATTTCACCTATACCAAACATATAATGATTTATTCCTTTGTTATCATATATCCCTAACTGTTTATCATCTATTTGTTTAATATATTTTACTGCAAGTGGGTTTTAAATTTAACCAAAAAACAGTCTTTGTTCCACTTTCTCTTGTTTAATATAAATTGAATATATAGGAATATAGAGTTTAAAAAATAAATATGCATAATATTAAGTATTGTAATAGGGTAATATACACTGATTTAACAATTGAAATTTGCAAAAAACTTAGCTATTAATTATTTTAAATTTAAATTGAAACATTGTTTTAGAATTAATATAGTCAATACTAAAAAATAAAAAATAATAACGCCTTATTTTAGGTGAAATATTTTCGTAAACAAATTACATTAATTATTTTACAATCAGTATGATGTTAACATTTAATACAATTAAAACTATTAATAATTAGAGTTGTATTAAAAATGCCAAAATATAACCATTGACAATGTATATTAAAAAAAAAAAAAAAAAAACCATCCTTTATTTGTAAATTTTTACTTTGAAACTAGTACTACTCTTAAGACTTAAATAAACTACAGCAAAAAACAAAGTTGTTGACAATTAATTATTATGAAAAAAAAAACTTATTTAACTTATAGAAGATTATTGATAAACATTATATAGTAATATATGTTTAATGTTGTAGCTTACTATAACATATTATTTACAAAGTACAACATTAAAAAATTAAATAAACATTAACATTTAACTTGACTAAAATTAGAATAAATTAAAACTATTAATAATTAGAATTGTATTGAAATGCCAAAATATAAAAATTGACAATATATATTAAAAAAAAAAAAAAAACAACCTTTACTTGTAAGTTTTTACTTTAAAAAAAAAATACTACTTATAAAATTTATATAAAGTACAGCAAAAAACATAGTTGTTGGAAATTAATTATCATGGAAAAAAAAATTTATTTAACTTATAGAAAATTATTGATAAACATTATATAGTAATATATGTTTTATGTTGTAGCTTACTATAACATATTATTTACAAAGAACAACTTTAAAAAATTAAATAGTAATGAACGTTTCACTTGACTAGAATTAGAATAAATTAAAAGGGTAATTATTTGTAAATATTAATTTATATATTATTTGGTGGGTTTCTCTATAACAATGATTCTCTAACTGTGTTCTGTTAATTTAACATTATGTGTAATGTAGTTTTAATATTTTTAACAAAACAGTATGAGAACAGCTGCTCTATAATTATTTTAAATTTCTTCTTTCTGCAAAAAAATAACAATATAAATAAAACAATAAATAAATATAAATTATTATCATAGTTACTTATAAAACACTAACTCAATTGTGGGATAAGGGAGGGTAAATTATTTTTTTTACTATTTAAAATAAAATCATGGAATTTAAATAAATACATCAGTTGTGAATGTTTTTATGTATATATAGAAATATAATAATAACAAGAACAAAACATGTATATATATATATATATATATATATATATATATATATATATATATATATCAAAAAAAAAAAAAAAGTGGTAAAAGAATCAATGACTTGAGTATTATATAAGTATTGTGTAAGTAATGAAAACATTGAAATTAAAAAATTAAGATAATAGAAGAGCAATGGAGAAAAAATAATATTTTCTAAGGATCTAAAAATGGTTTAAACGTCTAGAATTAGGTAAATGTATAGACTATTATTATCCTAATGTACAAACAACATACCCACAGACAATAAATATCAAAAAAAAAATATATATTTTATTATGCATTATACTATCACTTTCTGAGTCTTCATTTTGGGTGCCAGCTAATAGTCCATAAGACTCTGCTATACTATTTTCCACCGTTTCATACACAATCTCATTACAACATGGATTATCAAATATAATTGTTGAAATTGTATTATTGAGTGATTGATTGATACTAATCAATGAACCATATCTACTACATTCCCTTTCCCAACAATTTAAGAGATCATCGTCTATTTTAATTATTTTACCTTGTTGTTACACAGTTGCATTTTCACCATTATTTTGGTGGTCACATATGTGTTTTTTTTTTTGCAAACTCATGACATTTAGTGATAAAGGAGCATTTTTTGACATAGGACAAACATATTTTCCGATAAATATATGTTTTAATGGCAAATCTGGTGTGGGGACACCACATCCAACTTGATTAGTTCATAAAGTTGTACTTAAAGTGGTTTGGCTAGTTGTAGCTTCAGTTCCTTCTGCTTTTGTTTTCACTGGTGTTATTTTAGTTTGTGAAGTCTTCTTTGCTACCTTCCTCCTTTTATCACTTTTTGATGGAACAAAAAGTTCTTTTATAAGTCTTTTACGATTTTCAATACGAACAACATCATTGTTTTGTTTTTCTAAATCATCAAAAATATTCGCATTTCCATTGATTTCCTTCTCGATTGACAATACATCATTAACAAAGTTGCCCATATCAATATTTTTAATCTTTGAGGTTTTCTTTTGTTTCTTATACAAGTCTATAAAATAAATACAAATAATGTAAATCAATAGTAATAAGCAGCCATACGAGTACATAACTGAATTAAGAATACTTACCATATCCTGTTTCTAAGAATTCCATTTTTCGAGGGCAATTATATAAAAATACCTTGTCCATATCAACGATATCATCACTATTAATATAATAAATCACCATTACTTATATGTTATGTATAGGTTAATTTTTAATTGGTATACAAATATTATAAATATAATATTAAAATTTTAACTTACTACTTTCCATCTCCTTCAAAATATACTGAAGCAATAGAATTATTTTTTTTAATCAACAAGTCTTTTATTTTTAGCGGAATAATATTCGGATCCACAACTCTACATGGCCACCATATACGATTTATTAAATTTGACCACACAGGGGTGCCATAACTGTAAGGGTTTGACTGGTCACACATATTGTATGGCGTTTGAATTTAGCTGAAAAAAAAAATTAAATAATAATAATAAATTTGTATCTACTTATATAGGTAATACCACTAGCAATAAATATATTATTAGGTATAAATATTTATGTTTTTATATGCTCATGTTAAAGTTCATTTCTTCATCAATGGGATCATTAGGATTTATTTATTAACCAAGATTAGCTACTTTATCTCTCATTAATGGAATCATTACTCTCTTTGGGAATAATATTAAACAAAATGATAAAAATTCAGAATTTTTAGTCACATATAAATTGTATAATCAATAATTGCAGTCGTAAAAAGTTAAAAATATCAACAAAGAAGAAATATTTAATAGAGAAAAAGATTTTTTAAAAATATACAATTTTTCCCTAGAGAAAAATATTTAAAACAAGCGCAACATAATGGGTATAAATATGTGGAAAATGTACGGTTTAAAATAACGGTTATTAAATTTTTTTTTTTTTTTTTTTTTTAAATGTATACTATTAAACTAATCCACAAAAATCTTGATAATAAATTAAGCAAATATAAAGTTACTCCATTTAATTATGAGAAAAAATTATTGTATGACAAATCTATATTTCCACAACCAGTAAAATGTTTGATTCTAGGATCATCAGGAACTGGTAAAACGACTTTGTTGTGAAATATTATTAAAATTAGTGGTATAAATGAGATGTCAAATATTGTAATTATCAATTAGGAATTATTAATTCAATATTTATGTAATTAAAATAATAAACCATATTAAAGGTAATTGTACCTAATGAATACAAATAAAAACTAGTATAATATTTTATATTTGATTGACGGACATTTATGTGCAGCCCACATAGTACACTATTCAATATATTTAACCCAGTTAATACATTCAAATTTTTGATTATGTAAGGGGAAATATAACCTATTCATTTTTGTAAAAAAAGAAGTCTTTCTTTTATGTTGTAGAGTCTGTAGCACGAACATAATTATCAGTAGGTAATAATTTGAATTTCTACCATATTCAGTATGTGCATTTACAGTAGTTTGTAATGTTGTAGGCTAAAGAGTTTACTTTAATTATTCATTATAGGATTTATGACTAGCAGGGGTACTCTCAGAACTGTCAAAAAGAGGACGGATAAAATTTGACTTTCAGCTTAGTCACTGCGTCACCGTTTGTAGCAACTACTGATTGATAATGAAACTAATATATCAATGGGTCAACCTACAAATTATATTAACATTAGGTAAAGCGGAAACTTACGTGTAATTTTAGGCGAATAACAAGACAGTTCAATACAGACACAACTTGTGCTGTTCTCGATCGGACTCAACGAAGCAGCAGCGACCGCCGTTTGAAACTAATGCACCAAATAGATCAATGTACCCAAATTATTTTAATATTAAGTACGCGCGTGGTAATATTTCAGTAGGGAAATTGTACTCAAAGATATAATAATTGTAATGAGATATGATTGGCAATCGGCGATCATTCAGTCCATTGGTATTAACTATAAAATAATAAATTATTAATGATAAATTTTTTATAAAAATAGCAAAAGCGACGCTCCAGTTTTGGATAATATAATGTAGGAAACAAACGCAAACAATTACTTACCGACTGAATTACACACGACGATGAGAATACTTAATTAAATAAATTGTATAATTGCAATATGATTCAAAAAGATAGAATATAACTTACAAAATAGTGGTAGCTGCTCGAGTTTATTATCATAAGTTGTTATCGGACCGTACTATCGTTGATTAGAATGACGTGTTTTGATACTGTTTAATCCATGTTCTTTCTACTATATTTTTTATTAAAAAATTTATTATATTAAACATAATCTACAATATTTAATAATCTAGACCAGTTTACATAATTATTAATAGTTACGTACTTACCATAACAAATTACTTAATATCTAGTAATCTATTTTAATGAAAGCAATTCAGTACCCAGTTTGTAAATTATTTCTTTTTTTTCTATTCGCTGTAATAGAAATAATATTTTTTATTTAATTTATACAATACTGTGTTAAATTACAGAATTGAACTTTAACAATATTTGTACATAAAATCCTTTTTTTTTAAACTATAGCAAAAGACATTTCGAATGTAGATAGGCAATAAACACACAAATTGAAAAATAACAACAAAGTTACAGGAGTCGGGTAGGCAACACAGACACAAAATTTGACATTAGCATTAGACTTTAGATTACCAATATTCATAACATAACCTAAAAACTGATGATAACCACTATATTTTCTTATCAAATATTGTTATCGGACCTTACTATCGTTGATTAGATGGACGATTTTTCATACTGTTTTCCCACACCGGGCAATGAACACACCGTACATACTCTTAAATTTGTTTTCGACGCTTCTTGTTTCGATTTAAATTGGCCGTTGTCAAAGTGAATTTTTACCATACAGAGCATGACCGTGGTAATTATTCGTGCCTACTGTTATATCCATTTTCTTAATGTACCCGTTTAATATTTTGCAGGACGACGTTGAGGAAACGCACAATTTTGCAAGCTGGAAAAATAATCAGCTGTAAGTAGTTCGTCACTTTGTTACCTATCAAAGTAAGTGTACATTGTATTTTATTTTCCTGCCTTGACTCGAGTTCGGTCATTTTTAAATTTTAAATACCATGTTCAAACTCGTGTTTTTATTTTTTATTTTTTTATGAAATATGGTCACAGGCACATCGTGATGATAAGAAAACCTTTAATTACGTCTATTTGGAAATATAAATAATGGTTCGAACATTACAGAAATCAATGAATACTAGGTAAGAATAAATATTTCTCTACGTAAAAAATTTAAGAATGTTTATCTGATAGACTAAAGTGATCTCATTTTCCTATCGAGATTTATACAAATACAAGTACTGAAATGGTCTCGATATAACAAGACTACATCTGAACAATATTTGGTTTACTAAATTGTATGCTAATTGCTCCATATAAAAATAAATGTATAAATGTATACGTTTTATGCTAAAGTTGATTTTTTTTTATACATTTCTTTTCCTTTATTTAAAACAGATTTACTGATTAATTGGTATGTAATTGTTTAGTGTTTTTAAGCATTCTTCACTAACTTTTATTTTTATGGAGATGCCTGTTATAATAATTGTTTTATTTTTTTATTAATTATTCATTGGTACAATACATATGTCACACATTATGTATAAGCAACAATACACAATTGTCTAGATGAGGGGTTTAAGTAATTATGAATATTTAGGTATTTACCAACAGATGACTTAATATCTAGTATGTTTTTTTTTAACCAAAACACTTCAGTAATCAGTTCATAAAATATTTATTTTTTTTTTGTTTTACAGGTGATGCCAAGGACCATGAATAATCATCAAATGATTTTGACTAATCAAATTGTTACTCAATATATATATGTATATACTGTAGTATGCCCTTACTTTTACCCAGAATAGATAGTTGGTGCAATGTTAGCAAGAATTCTTCTCATAACTGGGGAAATAAAGACCAGGATAGACTGCAGAAGGCGACCCAGAACTAGCTAATGGTAAGCAATCTCAGACTAGTCTATTATTCAAATTTATATGAAAACATGACGGAACAGTCACCTAAGAATAACACAGGTTATGAATCGAGTAGTGGTATGGAAACTTATCTAATTTTATGAAAGTCATTCTGTACAAGGCTCAAATCTTATGCTTCTCACATTTTCAAATATAACAATATAAGTGAGTTAATTAATAAACTATAAGTAGATTAATACATATAAGGTTTCTATATTTAAATAATATTAATTTTATTTAATTGTTAGAATTCAAAGAGTGTATTGGCGGTATGAAGTCAAAGTACAAAACTTACAAGGATCTAAAGATGTTGGCTGTGCCTTTACATTGTATATACTATATATGGGCCTTCCATAAAATATCAAATGTTCAAAATGAATCTCATGGTGTCTTGCTATTGACAGCAGTGCATGTACAATGTGAACCTCTACTATTTTATACAAAAATAATATGATTATTAATTTAAAATTAATTTTTTTCATTAAACAATTAACATATAAATTTGGATTACACATTAAACTCTAAAAATTAATTACTATTGTAGACATAAATACAACATTTATGCATTGTAAGATGTGTGCATATACACGTGCAATATATGTTCATAACACATATAGGTAACAGTTCATCATAGTATTACCATGTTATCTATTTATTACAAACAGTTTTATTGGTCATATATACATTAAGTTTTTCTCTGGGTATGCCCACCAGAAAGCCTATATAATAAGAGAGCGGCCAACTTGCTAACCCCTTTCTTTAAGTTATAATATTCTGGATGAAACCATTCTGTGTCTGAATGTTAATTGCTGTGTTTTAACTATTATTATCCAATCATCAAAAACACATCATTATGTATTTATAATTGTTCTTCTGTCAACTGTTATAGACTATTTAAAACTGTTTATATTCAATCTGGTTATTGATCCAGACAGATCTTTTTAAAATTCCACCAATCAATGAATTTTGTAATACAATTGTATTTTGACTGTATTATTATTATTATTATTATTATTTTATTTAAATAATAAATATTTGTTTAATTCATATTTACATATAATGTAATGTTAAATGTTTAAATGACAAACTTAATTGAACAATTATGTAATAGTACAAATTTTAAAATTCAGAAAAATATACATTAAGTTATATTGAATTAATGGATAAAACTATATTGAAA
This sequence comes from Tuberolachnus salignus, assembly GCA_956483605.1. NCBI lineage: Eukaryota > Metazoa > Arthropoda > Insecta > Hemiptera > Aphididae > Tuberolachnus > Tuberolachnus salignus. The sequence goes on along the minus strand of OY101431.1, from coordinate 3,446,871 downwards.
TGATTTAAATGTGTAAAATATATTGTCTGATTATTATCTCTAACTCACACAACATGATTATATTCTATACATATTTAAGTAATATGGAATTTAAATGTTATATTTTTATCATAAGTTGGACATTAGTTGACTAAGTACAGAATATTTTACATTCACCCAACACTGTAGGTGCTTATAAGTTGAACGAAAATTAAATGTTAAATAGCAATTTATCACAATTTATATGTTTTTTATTCAGTATAATGAATTGATTTTACAACTTTTTAAAAGGAGAATAAAATATTGACAATCTTGTATAGGGATACAAGTTACAATATCCTATTTGAGATACTGGCCTAATCACTGGTTGTAGAATAACTGTTTAGGATAACCAAATTTACCAACAATATACATAAAAAAATAATTTATAATTTATTTGTACAACTGGCGTCCTAAAAATAGTATTTTGTGTGATACTGAATTCGGTGGCATTTGTTGAGGAAATTTAAATTATTATTATTATTTATTTAACACGGATTAAGCAGTTAATGGTCCTAAAAAAAAAAAAAACCGCCGACCTCGCGTTATTAACTATCGTCAATTTTTAGGGCGGGAGATTCGTTCTTCTATAGTAATCCGAAAGACATCACATATGTATAATACCGATATTTTTAATAATTTTATTATGCATAATTGTCGTGCCGAAAAATAACAATAATCGCCCTATAGAAATCGTTTTTTGATAGAAAAACATTTTTCTATTTTTTCGTTGTGCTTTTTCAAACTTTAATTTCTTTTCTGTTACTTATCCGAAATAGATTATAATTTTTTTTTTTTTTTTATCAAAAAAAGTGACATTTTTTAAGTACTCCACTGGAACGTATTACAATATTATTATATTCTATAATATCTGGAAATCAATTCTTTATAACTATTACGTCCGGCGAAATGCTTTTTAGGCGAAATGATCTGTTTATTTTTACGATAATTTGTATTTATTTATGTTCCGTGCAGTTAATGTTACTTATACATTTTCGGTCTTATTTATTTACGCTTTTCATATCTTTAATTTCCCTGGTCAGAATTCACAAAAATTTAAATATGATATGAACGTAATAAATGAATTGAATCAACTCAAAAATCACAATGGTATATGAGAACTTCAATTAATACTTCTTTTATCACTAGGTAAAAAAAAGAAAATTTTAATTGTTTAAGAATTCATCAATTCATTGCTATATATCCAAGTAGTCAAAAATAAAAATTTTATTGTTGGGAGGCCTTCACAACATTGGATGTGTTGATGGGGCTGTCAACATACAGTAATTTAAAAACCACTAAACAGTTATCAAAAAAACGATATTAAATAATTTGATCGTGACTGGCGGAAATTATGTGAAATTAAACGATAAGTTAAAATATATTATTCAATAAAACTATTACTACTAACAAATCATAGCAAGACTATCCATATATGTTACAATCATATGAACTCGAGATTGCAACAGTTTGTCAACCATTTTTTATTCATAACACTTAATTAAAGACATCCTTAGGAGGGTGTACAAATGGTGGTTGTGCAATGCAAATTCGGTTTAATTACAAATTTTCATTGATTTTGGACATTAAATCGTTTGCGTGGCGTCTGTTATTATTGATAAACTATATTGTTTGTCTTCCAAAACAAATGTCAATATTTTAATAAGTATGACACATTTTATCTTCTACTAATATACATAATCCCTCTGTACTTATATATCCTTATTTGTTAAAAATAATGTTATCATCTTTAAAATATATTTCACCTATACCAAACATATAATGATTTATTCCTTTGTTATCATATATCCCTAACTGTTTATCATCTATTTGTTTAATATATTTTACTGCAAGTGGGTTTTAAATTTAACCAAAAAACAGTCTTTGTTCCACTTTCTCTTGTTTAATATAAATTGAATATATAGGAATATAGAGTTTAAAAAATAAATATGCATAATATTAAGTATTGTAATAGGGTAATATACACTGATTTAACAATTGAAATTTGCAAAAAACTTAGCTATTAATTATTTTAAATTTAAATTGAAACATTGTTTTAGAATTAATATAGTCAATACTAAAAAATAAAAAATAATAACGCCTTATTTTAGGTGAAATATTTTCGTAAACAAATTACATTAATTATTTTACAATCAGTATGATGTTAACATTTAATACAATTAAAACTATTAATAATTAGAGTTGTATTAAAAATGCCAAAATATAACCATTGACAATGTATATTAAAAAAAAAAAAAAAAAAACCATCCTTTATTTGTAAATTTTTACTTTGAAACTAGTACTACTCTTAAGACTTAAATAAACTACAGCAAAAAACAAAGTTGTTGACAATTAATTATTATGAAAAAAAAAACTTATTTAACTTATAGAAGATTATTGATAAACATTATATAGTAATATATGTTTAATGTTGTAGCTTACTATAACATATTATTTACAAAGTACAACATTAAAAAATTAAATAAACATTAACATTTAACTTGACTAAAATTAGAATAAATTAAAACTATTAATAATTAGAATTGTATTGAAATGCCAAAATATAAAAATTGACAATATATATTAAAAAAAAAAAAAAAACAACCTTTACTTGTAAGTTTTTACTTTAAAAAAAAAATACTACTTATAAAATTTATATAAAGTACAGCAAAAAACATAGTTGTTGGAAATTAATTATCATGGAAAAAAAAATTTATTTAACTTATAGAAAATTATTGATAAACATTATATAGTAATATATGTTTTATGTTGTAGCTTACTATAACATATTATTTACAAAGAACAACTTTAAAAAATTAAATAGTAATGAACGTTTCACTTGACTAGAATTAGAATAAATTAAAAGGGTAATTATTTGTAAATATTAATTTATATATTATTTGGTGGGTTTCTCTATAACAATGATTCTCTAACTGTGTTCTGTTAATTTAACATTATGTGTAATGTAGTTTTAATATTTTTAACAAAACAGTATGAGAACAGCTGCTCTATAATTATTTTAAATTTCTTCTTTCTGCAAAAAAATAACAATATAAATAAAACAATAAATAAATATAAATTATTATCATAGTTACTTATAAAACACTAACTCAATTGTGGGATAAGGGAGGGTAAATTATTTTTTTTACTATTTAAAATAAAATCATGGAATTTAAATAAATACATCAGTTGTGAATGTTTTTATGTATATATAGAAATATAATAATAACAAGAACAAAACATGTATATATATATATATATATATATATATATATATATATATATATATATATATATATCAAAAAAAAAAAAAAAGTGGTAAAAGAATCAATGACTTGAGTATTATATAAGTATTGTGTAAGTAATGAAAACATTGAAATTAAAAAATTAAGATAATAGAAGAGCAATGGAGAAAAAATAATATTTTCTAAGGATCTAAAAATGGTTTAAACGTCTAGAATTAGGTAAATGTATAGACTATTATTATCCTAATGTACAAACAACATACCCACAGACAATAAATATCAAAAAAAAAATATATATTTTATTATGCATTATACTATCACTTTCTGAGTCTTCATTTTGGGTGCCAGCTAATAGTCCATAAGACTCTGCTATACTATTTTCCACCGTTTCATACACAATCTCATTACAACATGGATTATCAAATATAATTGTTGAAATTGTATTATTGAGTGATTGATTGATACTAATCAATGAACCATATCTACCACATTCCCTTTCCCAACAATTTAAGAGATCATCGTCTATTTTAATTATTTTACCTTGTTGTTACACAGTTGCATTTTCACCATTATTTTGGTGGTCACATATGTGTTTTTTTTTTTGCAAACTCATGACATTTAGTGATAAAGGAGCATTTTTTGACATAGGACAAACATATTTTCCGATAAATATATGTTTTAATGGCAAATCTGGTGTGGGGACACCACATCCAACTTGATTAGTTCATAAAGTTGTACTTAAAGTGGTTTGGCTAGTTGTAGCTTCAGTTCCTTCTGCTTTTGTTTTCACTGGTGTTATTTTAGTTTGTGAAGTCTTCTTTGCTACCTTCCTCCTTTTATCACTTTTTGATGGAACAAAAAGTTCTTTTATAAGTCTTTTACGATTTTCAATACGAACAACATCATTGTTTTGTTTTTCTAAATCATCAAAAATATTCGCATTTCCATTGATTTCCTTCTCGATTGACAATACATCATTAACAAAGTTGCCCATATCAATATTTTTAATCTTTGAGGTTTTCTTTTGTTTCTTATACAAGTCTATAAAATAAATACAAATAATGTAAATCAATAGTAATAAGCAGCCATACGAGTACATAACTGAATTAAGAATACTTACCATATCCTGTTTCTAAGAATTCCATTTTTCGAGGGCAATTATATAAAAATACCTTGTCCATATCAACGATATCATCACTATTAATATAATAAATCACCATTACTTATATGTTATGTATAGGTTAATTTTTAATTGGTATACAAATATTATAAATATAATATTAAAATTTTAACTTACTACTTTCCATCTCCTTCAAAATATACTGAAGCAATAGAATTATTTTTTTTAATCAACAAGTCTTTTATTTTTAGCGGAATAATATTCGGATCCACAACTCTACATGGCCACCATATACGATTTATTAAATTTGACCACACAGGGGTGCCATAACTGTAAGGGTTTGACTGGTCACACATATTGTATGGCGTTTGAATTTAGCTGAAAAAAAAAATTAAATAATAATAATAAATTTGTATCTACTTATATAGGTAATACCACTAGCAATAAATATATTATTAGGTATAAATATTTATGTTTTTATATGCTCATGTTAAAGTTCATTTCTTCATCAATGGGATCATTAGGATTTATTTATTAACCAAGATTAGCTACTTTATCTCTCATTAATGGAATCATTACTCTCTTTGGGAATAATATTAAACAAAATGATAAAAATTCAGAATTTTTAGTCACATATAAATTGTATAATCAATAATTGCAGTCGTAAAAAGTTAAAAATATCAACAAAGAAGAAATATTTAATAGAGAAAAAGATTTTTTAAAAATATACAATTTTTCCCTAGAGAAAAATATTTAAAACAAGCGCAACATAATGGGTATAAATATGTGGAAAATGTACGGTTTAAAATAACGGTTATTAAATTTTTTTTTTTTTTTTTTTTTTAAATGTATACTATTAAACTAATCCACAAAAATCTTGATAATAAATTAAGCAAATATAAAGTTACTCCATTTAATTATGAGAAAAAATTATTGTATGACAAATCTATATTTCCACAACCAGTAAAATGTTTGATTCTAGGATCATCAGGAACTGGTAAAACGACTTTGTTGTGAAATATTATTAAAATTAGTGGTATAAATGAGATGTCAAATATTGTAATTATCAATTAGGAATTATTAATTCAATATTTATGTAATTAAAATAATAAACCATATTAAAGGTAATTGTACCTAATGAATACAAATAAAAACTAGTATAATATTTTATATTTGATTGACGGACATTTATGTGCAGCCCACATAGTACACTATTCAATATATTTAACCCAGTTAATACATTCAAATTTTTGATTATGTAAGGGGAAATATAACCTATTCATTTTTGTAAAAAAAGAAGTCTTTCTTTTATGTTGTAGAGTCTGTAGCACGAACATAATTATCAGTAGGTAATAATTTGAATTTCTACCATATTCAGTATGTGCATTTACAGTAGTTTGTAATGTTGTAGGCTAAAGAGTTTACTTTAATTATTCATTATAGGATTTATGACTAGCAGGGGTACTCTCAGAACTGTCAAAAAGAGGACGGATAAAATTTGACTTTCAGCTTAGTCACTGCGTCACCGTTTGTAGCAACTACTGATTGATAATGAAACTAATATATCAATGGGTCAACCTACAAATTATATTAACATTAGGTAAAGCGGAAACTTACGTGTAATTTTAGGCGAATAACAAGACAGTTCAATACAGACACAACTTGTGCTGTTCTCGATCGGACTCAACGAAGCAGCAGCGACCGCCGTTTGAAACTAATGCACCAAATAGATCAATGTACCCAAATTATTTTAATATTAAGTACGCGCGTGGTAATATTTCAGTAGGGAAATTGTACTCAAAGATATAATAATTGTAATGAGATATGATTGGCAATCGGCGATCATTCAGTCCATTGGTATTAACTATAAAATAATAAATTATTAATGATAAATTTTTTATAAAAATAGCAAAAGCGACGCTCCAGTTTTGGATAATATAATGTAGGAAACAAACGCAAACAATTACTTACCGACTGAATTACACACGACGATGAGAATACTTAATTAAATAAATTGTATAATTGCAATATGATTCAAAAAGATAGAATATAACTTACAAAATAGTGGTAGCTGCTCGAGTTTATTATCATAAGTTGTTATCGGACCGTACTATCGTTGATTAGAATGACGTGTTTTGATACTGTTTAATCCATGTTCTTTCTACTATATTTTTTATTAAAAAATTTATTATATTAAACATAATCTACAATATTTAATAATCTAGACCAGTTTACATAATTATTAATAGTTACGTACTTACCATAACAAATTACTTAATATCTAGTAATCTATTTTAATGAAAGCAATTCAGTACCCAGTTTGTAAATTATTTCTTTTTTTTCTATTCGCTGTAATAGAAATAATATTTTTTATTTAATTTATACAATACTGTGTTAAATTACAGAATTGAACTTTAACAATATTTGTACATAAAATCCTTTTTTTTTAAACTATAGCAAAAGACATTTCGAATGTAGATAGGCAATAAACACACAAATTGAAAAATAACAACAAAGTTACAGGAGTCGGGTAGGCAACACAGACACAAAATTTGACATTAGCATTAGACTTTAGATTACCAATATTCATAACATAACCTAAAAACTGATGATAACCACTATATTTTCTTATCAAATATTGTTATCGGACCTTACTATCGTTGATTAGATGGACGATTTTTCATACTGTTTTCCCACACCGGGCAATGAACACACCGTACATACTCTTAAATTTGTTTTCGACGCTTCTTGTTTCGATTTAAATTGGCCGTTGTCAAAGTGAATTTTTACCATACAGAGCATGACCGTGGTAATTATTCGTGCCTACTGTTATATCCATTTTCTTAATGTACCCGTTTAATATTTTGCAGGACGACGTTGAGGAAACGCACAATTTTGCAAGCTGGAAAAATAATCAGCTGTAAGTAGTTCGTCACTTTGTTACCTATCAAAGTAAGTGTACATTGTATTTTATTTTCCTGCCTTGACTCGAGTTCGGTCATTTTTAAATTTTAAATACCATGTTCAAACTCGTGTTTTTATTTTTTATTTTTTTATGAAATATGGTCACAGGCACATCGTGATGATAAGAAAACCTTTAATTACGTCTATTTGGAAATATAAATAATGGTTCGAACATTACAGAAATCAATGAATACTAGGTAAGAATAAATATTTCTCTACGTAAAAAATTTAAGAATGTTTATCTGATAGACTAAAGTGATCTCATTTTCCTATCGAGATTTATACAAATACAAGTACTGAAATGGTCTCGATATAACAAGACTACATCTGAACAATATTTGGTTTACTAAATTGTATGCTAATTGCTCCATATAAAAATAAATGTATAAATGTATACGTTTTATGCTAAAGTTGATTTTTTTTTATACATTTCTTTTCCTTTATTTAAAACAGATTTACTGATTAATTGGTATGTAATTGTTTAGTGTTTTTAAGCATTCTTCACTAACTTTTATTTTTATGGAGATGCCTGTTATAATAATTGTTTTATTTTTTTATTAATTATTCATTGGTACAATACATATGTCACACATTATGTATAAGCAACAATACACAATTGTCTAGATGAGGGGTTTAAGTAATTATGAATATTTAGGTATTTACCAACAGATGACTTAATATCTAGTATGTTTTTTTTTAACCAAAACACTTCAGTAATCAGTTCATAAAATATTTATTTTTTTTTTGTTTTACAGGTGATGCCAAGGACCATGAATAATCATCAAATGATTTTGACTAATCAAATTGTTACTCAATATATATATGTATATACTGTAGTATGCCCTTACTTTTACCCAGAATAGATAGTTGGTGCAATGTTAGCAAGAATTCTTCTCATAACTGGGGAAATAAAGACCAGGATAGACTGCAGAAGGCGACCCAGAACTAGCTAATGGTAAGCAATCTCAGACTAGTCTATTATTCAAATTTATATGAAAACATGACGGAACAGTCACCTAAGAATAACACAGGTTATGAATCGAGTAGTGGTATGGAAACTTATCTAATTTTATGAAAGTCATTCTGTACAAGGCTCAAATCTTATGCTTCTCACATTTTCAAATATAACAATATAAGTGAGTTAATTAATAAACTATAAGTAGATTAATACATATAAGGTTTCTATATTTAAATAATATTAATTTTATTTAATTGTTAGAATTCAAAGAGTGTATTGGCGGTATGAAGTCAAAGTACAAAACTTACAAGGATCTAAAGATGTTGGCTGTGCCTTTACATTGTATATACTATATATGGGCCTTCCATAAAATATCAAATGTTCAAAATGAATCTCATGGTGTCTTGCTATTGACAGCAGTGCATGTACAATGTGAACCTCTACTATTTTATACAAAAATAATATAATTATTAATTTAAAATTAATTTTTTTCATTAAACAATTAACATATAAATTTGGATTACACATTAAACTCTAAAAATTAATTACTATTGTAGACATAAATACAACATTTATGCATTGTTAGATGTGTGCATATACACGTGCAATATATGTTCATAACACATATAGGTAACAGTTCATCATAGTATTACCATGTTATCTATTTATTACAAACAGTTTTATTGGTCATATATACATTAAGTTTTTCTCTGGGTATGCCCACCAGAAAGCCTATATAATAAGAGAGCGGCCAACTTGCTAACCCCTTTCTTTAAGTTATAATATTCTGGATGAAACCATTCTGTGTCTGAATGTTAATTGCTGTGTTTTAACTATTATTATCCAATCATCAAAAACACATCATTATGTATTTATAATTGTTCTTCTGTCAACTGTTATAGACTATTTAAAACTGTTTATATTCAATCTGGTTATTGATCCAGACAGATCTTTTTAAAATTCCACCAATCAATGAATTTTGTAATACAATTGTATTTTGACTGTATTATTATTATTATTATTATTATTTTATTTAAATAATAAATATTTGTTTAATTCATATTTACATATAATGTAATGTTAAATGTTTAAATGACAAACTTAATTGAACAATTATGTAATAGTACAAATTTTAAAATTCAGAAAAATATACATTAAGTTATATTGAATTAATGGATAAAACTATATTGAAATGATTTAAATGTGTAAAATATATTGTCTGATTATTATCTCTAACTCACACAACATGATTATATTCTATACATATTTAAGTAATATGGAATTTAAATGTTATATTTTTATCATAAGTTGGACATTAGTTGACTAAGTACAGAATATTTTACATTCACCCAACACTGTAGGTGCTTATAAGTTGAACGAAAATTAAATGTTAAATAGCAATTTATCACAATTTATATGTTTTTTATTCAGTATAATGAATTGATTTTACAACTTTTTAAAAGGAGAATAAAATATTGACAATCTTGTATAGGGATACAAGTTACAATATCCTATTTGAGATACTGGCCTAATCACTGGTTGTAGAATAACTGTTTAGGATAACCAAATTTACCAACAATATACATAAAAAAATAATTTATAATTTATTTGTACAACTGGCGTCCTAAAAATAGTATTTTGTGTGATACTGAATTCGGTGGCATTTGTTGAGGAAATTTAAATTATTATTATTATTTATTTAACACGGATTAAGCAGTTAATGGTCCTAAAAAAAAAAAAAACCGCCGACCTCGCGTTATTAACTATCGTCAATTTTTAGGGCGGGAGATTCGTTCTTCTATAGTAATCCGAAAGACATCACATATGTATAATACCGATATTTTTAATAATTTTATTATGCATAATTGTCGTGCCGAAAAATAACAATAATCGCCCTATAGAAATCGTTTTTTGATAGAAAAACATTTTTCTATTTTTTCGTTGTGCTTTTTCAAACTTTAATTTCTTTTCTGTTACTTATCCGAAATAGATTATAATTTTTTTTTTTTTTTTATCAAAAAAAGTGACATTTTTTAAGTACTCCACTGGAACGTATTACAATATTATTATATTCTATAATATCTGGAAATCAATTCTTTATAACTATTACGTCCGGCGAAATGCTTTTTAGGCGAAATGATCTGTTTATTTTTACGATAATTTGTATTTATTTATGTTCCGTGCAGTTAATGTTACTTATACATTTTCGGTCTTATTTATTTACGCTTTTCATATCTTTAATTTCCCTGGTCAGAATTCACAAAAATTTAAATATGATATGAACGTAATAAATGAATTGAATCAACTCAAAAATCACAATGGTATATGAGAACTTCAATTAATACTTCTTTTATCACTAGGTAAAAAAAAGAAAATTTTAATTGTTTAAGAATTCATCAATTCATTGCTATATATCCAAGTAGTCAAAAATAAAAATTTTATTGTTGGGAGGCCTTCACAACATTGGATGTGTTGATGGGGCTGTCAACATACAGTAATTTAAAAACCACTAAACAGTTATCAAAAAAACGATATTAAATAATTTGATCGTGACTGGCGGAAATTATGTGAAATTAAACGATAAGTTAAAATATATTATTCAATAAAACTATTACTACTAACAAATCATAGCAAGACTATCCATATATGTTACAATCATATGAACTCGAGATTGCAACAGTTTGTCAACCATTTTTTATTCATAACACTTAATTAAAGACATCCTTAGGAGGGTGTACAAATGGTGGTTGTGCAATGCAAATTCGGTTTAATTACAAATTTTCATTGATTTTGGACATTAAATCGTTTGCGTGGCGTCTGTTATTATTGATAAACTATATTGTTTGTCTTCCAAAACAAATGTCAATATTTTAATAAGTATGACACATTTTATCTTCTACTAATATACATAATCCCTCTGTACTTATATATCCTTATTTGTTAAAAATAATGTTATCATCTTTAAAATATATTTCACCTATACCAAACATATAATGATTTATTCCTTTGTTATCATATATCCCTAACTGTTTATCATCTATTTGTTTAATATATTTTACTGCAAGTGGGTTTTAAATTTAACCAAAAAACAGTCTTTGTTCCACTTTCTCTTGTTTAATATAAATTGAATATATAGGAATATAGAGTTTAAAAAATAAATATGCATAATATTAAGTATTGTAATAGGGTAATATACACTGATTTAACAATTGAAATTTGCAAAAAACTTAGCTATTAATTATTTTAAATTTAAATTGAAACATTGTTTTAGAATTAATATAGTCAATACTAAAAAATAAAAAATAATAACGCCTTATTTTAGGTGAAATATTTTCGTAAACAAATTACATTAATTATTTTACAATCAGTATGATGTTAACATTTAATACAATTAAAACTATTAATAATTAGAGTTGTATTAAAAATGCCAAAATATAACCATTGACAATGTATATTAAAAAAAAAAAAAAAAAAACCATCCTTTATTTGTAAATTTTTACTTTGAAACTAGTACTACTCTTAAGACTTAAATAAACTACAGCAAAAAACAAAGTTGTTGACAATTAATTATTATGAAAAAAAAAACTTATTTAACTTATAGAAGATTATTGATAAACATTATATAGTAATATATGTTTAATGTTGTAGCTTACTATAACATATTATTTACAAAGTACAACATTAAAAAATTAAATAAACATTAACATTTAACTTGACTAAAATTAGAATAAATTAAAACTATTAATAATTAGAATTGTATTGAAATGCCAAAATATAAAAATTGACAATATATATTAAAAAAAAAAAAAAAACAACCTTTACTTGTAAGTTTTTACTTTAAAAAAAAAATACTACTTATAAAATTTATATAAAGTACAGCAAAAAACATAGTTGTTGGAAATTAATTATCATGGAAAAAAAAATTTATTTAACTTATAGAAAATTATTGATAAACATTATATAGTAATATATGTTTTATGTTGTAGCTTACTATAACATATTATTTACAAAGAACAACTTTAAAAAATTAAATAGTAATGAACGTTTCACTTGACTAGAATTAGAATAAATTAAAAGGGTAATTATTTGTAAATATTAATTTATATATTATTTGGTGGGTTTCTCTATAACAATGATTCTCTAACTGTGTTCTGTTAATTTAACATTATGTGTAATGTAGTTTTAATATTTTTAACAAAACAGTATGAGAACAGCTGCTCTATAATTATTTTAAATTTCTTCTTTCTGCAAAAAAATAACAATATAAATAAAACAATAAATAAATATAAATTATTATCATAGTTACTTATAAAACACTAACTCAATTGTGGGATAAGGGAGGGTAAATTATTTTTTTTACTATTTAAAATAAAATCATGGAATTTAAATAAATACATCAGTTGTGAATGTTTTTATGTATATATAGAAATATAATAATAACAAGAACAAAACATGTATATATATATATATATATATATATATATATATATATATATATATATATATATATCAAAAAAAAAAAAAAAGTGGTAAAAGAATCAATGACTTGAGTATTATATAAGTATTGTGTAAGTAATGAAAACATTGAAATTAAAAAATTAAGATAATAGAAGAGCAATGGAGAAAAAATAATATTTTCTAAGGATCTAAAAATGGTTTAAACGTCTAGAATTAGGTAAATGTATAGACTATTATTATCCTAATGTACAAACAACATACCCACAGACAATAAATATCAAAAAAAAAATATATATTTTATTATGCATTATACTATCACTTTCTGAGTCTTCATTTTGGGTGCCAGCTAATAGTCCATAAGACTCTGCTATACTATTTTCCACCGTTTCATACACAATCTCATTACAACATGGATTATCAAATATAATTGTTGAAATTGTATTATTGAGTGATTGATTGATACTAATCAATGAACCATATCTACCACATTCCCTTTCCCAACAATTTAAGAGATCATCGTCTATTTTAATTATTTTACCTTGTTGTTACACAGTTGCATTTTCACCATTATTTTGGTGGTCACATATGTGTTTTTTTTTTTGCAAACTCATGACATTTAGTGATAAAGGAGCATTTTTTGACATAGGACAAACATATTTTCCGATAAATATATGTTTTAATGGCAAATCTGGTGTGGGGACACCACATCCAACTTGATTAGTTCATAAAGTTGTACTTAAAGTGGTTTGGCTAGTTGTAGCTTCAGTTCCTTCTGCTTTTGTTTTCACTGGTGTTATTTTAGTTTGTGAAGTCTTCTTTGCTACCTTCCTCCTTTTATCACTTTTTGATGGAACAAAAAGTTCTTTTATAAGTCTTTTACGATTTTCAATACGAACAACATCATTGTTTTGTTTTTCTAAATCATCAAAAATATTCGCATTTCCATTGATTTCCTTCTCGATTGACAATACATCATTAACAAAGTTGCCCATATCAATATTTTTAATCTTTGAGGTTTTCTTTTGTTTCTTATACAAGTCTATAAAATAAATACAAATAATGTAAATCAATAGTAATAAGCAGCCATACGAGTACATAACTGAATTAAGAATACTTACCATATCCTGTTTCTAAGAATTCCATTTTTCGAGGGCAATTATATAAAAATACCTTGTCCATATCAACGATATCATCACTATTAATATAATAAATCACCATTACTTATATGTTATGTATAGGTTAATTTTTAATTGGTATACAAATATTATAAATATAATATTAAAATTTTAACTTACTACTTTCCATCTCCTTCAAAATATACTGAAGCAATAGAATTATTTTTTTTAATCAACAAGTCTTTTATTTTTAGCGGAATAATATTCGGATCCACAACTCTACATGGCCACCATATACGATTTATTAAATTTGACCACACAGGGGTGCCATAACTGTAAGGGTTTGACTGGTCACACATATTGTATGGCGTTTGAATTTAGCTGAAAAAAAAAATTAAATAATAATAATAAATTTGTATCTACTTATATAGGTAATACCACTAGCAATAAATATATTATTAGGTATAAATATTTATGTTTTTATATGCTCATGTTAAAGTTCATTTCTTCATCAATGGGATCATTAGGATTTATTTATTAACCAAGATTAGCTACTTTATCTCTCATTAATGGAATCATTACTCTCTTTGGGAATAATATTAAACAAAATGATAAAAATTCAGAATTTTTAGTCACATATAAATTGTATAATCAATAATTGCAGTCGTAAAAAGTTAAAAATATCAACAAAGAAGAAATATTTAATAGAGAAAAAGATTTTTTAAAAATATACAATTTTTCCCTAGAGAAAAATATTTAAAACAAGCGCAACATAATGGGTATAAATATGTGGAAAATGTACGGTTTAAAATAACGGTTATTAAATTTTTTTTTTTTTTTTTTTTTTAAATGTATACTATTAAACTAATCCACAAAAATCTTGATAATAAATTAAGCAAATATAAAGTTACTCCATTTAATTATGAGAAAAAATTATTGTATGACAAATCTATATTTCCACAACCAGTAAAATGTTTGATTCTAGGATCATCAGGAACTGGTAAAACGACTTTGTTGTGAAATATTATTAAAATTAGTGGTATAAATGAGATGTCAAATATTGTAATTATCAATTAGGAATTATTAATTCAATATTTATGTAATTAAAATAATAAACCATATTAAAGGTAATTGTACCTAATGAATACAAATAAAAACTAGTATAATATTTTATATTTGATTGACGGACATTTATGTGCAGCCCACATAGTACACTATTCAATATATTTAACCCAGTTAATACATTCAAATTTTTGATTATGTAAGGGGAAATATAACCTATTCATTTTTGTAAAAAAAGAAGTCTTTCTTTTATGTTGTAGAGTCTGTAGCACGAACATAATTATCAGTAGGTAATAATTTGAATTTCTACCATATTCAGTATGTGCATTTACAGTAGTTTGTAATGTTGTAGGCTAAAGAGTTTACTTTAATTATTCATTATAGGATTTATGACTAGCAGGGGTACTCTCAGAACTGTCAAAAAGAGGACGGATAAAATTTGACTTTCAGCTTAGTCACTGCGTCACCGTTTGTAGCAACTACTGATTGATAATGAAACTAATATATCAATGGGTCAACCTACAAATTATATTAACATTAGGTAAAGCGGAAACTTACGTGTAATTTTAGGCGAATAACAAGACAGTTCAATACAGACACAACTTGTGCTGTTCTCGATCGGACTCAACGAAGCAGCAGCGACCGCCGTTTGAAACTAATGCACCAAATAGATCAATGTACCCAAATTATTTTAATATTAAGTACGCGCGTGGTAATATTTCAGTAGGGAAATTGTACTCAAAGATATAATAATTGTAATGAGATATGATTGGCAATCGGCGATCATTCAGTCCATTGGTATTAACTATAAAATAATAAATTATTAATGATAAATTTTTTATAAAAATAGCAAAAGCGACGCTCCAGTTTTGGATAATATAATGTAGGAAACAAACGCAAACAATTACTTACCGACTGAATTACACACGACGATGAGAATACTTAATTAAATAAATTGTATAATTGCAATATGATTCAAAAAGATAGAATATAACTTACAAAATAGTGGTAGCTGCTCGAGTTTATTATCATAAGTTGTTATCGGACCGTACTATCGTTGATTAGAATGACGTGTTTTGATACTGTTTAATCCATGTTCTTTCTACTATATTTTTTATTAAAAAATTTATTATATTAAACATAATCTACAATATTTAATAATCTAGACCAGTTTACATAATTATTAATAGTTACGTACTTACCATAACAAATTACTTAATATCTAGTAATCTATTTTAATGAAAGCAATTCAGTACCCAGTTTGTAAATTATTTCTTTTTTTTCTATTCGCTGTAATAGAAATAATATTTTTTATTTAATTTATACAATACTGTGTTAAATTACAGAATTGAACTTTAACAATATTTGTACATAAAATCCTTTTTTTTTAAACTATAGCAAAAGACATTTCGAATGTAGATAGGCAATAAACACACAAATTGAAAAATAACAACAAAGTTACAGGAGTCGGGTAGGCAACACAGACACAAAATTTGACATTAGCATTAGACTTTAGATTACCAATATTCATAACATAACCTAAAAACTGATGATAACCACTATATTTTCTTATCAAATATTGTTATCGGACCTTACTATCGTTGATTAGATGGACGATTTTTCATACTGTTTTCCCACACCGGGCAATGAACACACCGTACATACTCTTAAATTTGTTTTCGACGCTTCTTGTTTCGATTTAAATTGGCCGTTGTCAAAGTGAATTTTTACCATACAGAGCATGACCGTGGTAATTATTCGTGCCTACTGTTATATCCATTTTCTTAATGTACCCGTTTAATATTTTGCAGGACGACGTTGAGGAAACGCACAATTTTGCAAGCTGGAAAAATAATCAGCTGTAAGTAGTTCGTCACTTTGTTACCTATCAAAGTAAGTGTACATTGTATTTTATTTTCCTGCCTTGACTCGAGTTCGGTCATTTTTAAATTTTAAATACCATGTTCAAACTCGTGTTTTTATTTTTTATTTTTTTATGAAATATGGTCACAGGCACATCGTGATGATAAGAAAACCTTTAATTACGTCTATTTGGAAATATAAATAATGGTTCGAACATTACAGAAATCAATGAATACTAGGTAAGAATAAATATTTCTCTACGTAAAAAATTTAAGAATGTTTATCTGATAGACTAAAGTGATCTCATTTTCCTATCGAGATTTATACAAATACAAGTACTGAAATGGTCTCGATATAACAAGACTACATCTGAACAATATTTCGTTTACTAAATTGTATGCTAATTGCTCCATATAAAAATAAATGTATAAATGTATACGTTTTATGCTAAAGTTGATTTTTTTTTATACATTTCTTTTCCTTTATTTAAAACAGATTTACTGATTAATTGGTATGTAATTGTTTAGTGTTTTTAAGCATTCTTCACTAACTTTTATTTT
Organism: Tuberolachnus salignus; assembly: GCA_956483605.1. Classification (NCBI taxonomy): domain Eukaryota; kingdom Metazoa; phylum Arthropoda; class Insecta; order Hemiptera; family Aphididae; genus Tuberolachnus; species Tuberolachnus salignus. Next base: position 3,429,508 of record OY101431.1, on the reverse strand, counting down.
TATGGAGATGCCTGTTATAATAATTGTTTTATTTTTTTATTAATTATTCATTGGTACAATACATATGTCACACATTATGTATAAGCAACAATACACAATTGTCTAGATGAGCGGTTTAAGTAATTATGAATATTTAGGTATTTACCAACAGATGACTTAATATCTAGTATGTTTTTTTTTAACCAAAACACTTCAGTAATCAGTTCATAAAATATTTATTTTTTTTTTGTTTTACAGGTGATGCCAAGGACCATGAATAATCATCAAATGATTTTGACTAATCAAATTGTTACTCAATATATATATGTATATACTGTAGTATGCCCTTACTTTTACCCAGAATAGATAGTTGGTGCAATGTTAGCAAGAATTCTTCTCATAACTGGGGAAATAAAGACCAGGATAGACTGCAGAAGGCGACCCAGAACTAGCTAATGGAAAGCAATCTCAGACTAGTCTATTATTCAAAGTTATATGAAAACATGACGGAACAGTCACCTAAGAATAACACAGGTTATGAATCGAGTAGTGGTATGGAAACTTATCTAATTTTATGAAAGTCATTCTGTACAAGGCTCAAATCTTATGCTTCTCACATTTTCAAATATAACAATATAAGTGAGTTAATTAATAAACTATAAGTAGATTAATACATATAAGGTTTCTATATTTAAATAATATTAATTTTATTTAATTGTTAGAATTCAAAGAGTGTATTGGCGGTATGAAGTCAAAGTACAAAACTTACAAGGATCTAAAGATGTTGGCTGTGCCTTTACATTGTATATACTATATATGGGCCTTCCATAAAATATCAAATGTTCAAAATGAATCTCATGGTGTCTTGCTATTGACAGCAGTGCATGTACAATGTGAACCTCTACTATTTTATACAAAAATAATATGATTATTAATTTAAAATTAATTTTTTTCATTAAACAATTAACATATAAATTTGGATTACACATTAAACTCTAAAAATTAATTACTATTGTAGACATAAATACAACATTTATGCATTGTAAGATGTGTGCATATACACGTGCAATATATGTTCATAACACATATAGGTAACAGTTCATCATAGTATTACCATGTTATCTATTTATTACAAACAGTTTTATTGGTCATATATACATTAAGTTTTTCTCTGGGTATGCCCACCAGAAAGCCTATATAATAAGAGAGCGGCCAACTTGCTAACCCCTTTCTTTAAGTTATAATATTCTGGATGAAACCATTCTGTGTCTGAATGTTAATTGCTGTGTTTTAACTATTATTATCCAATCATCAAAAACACATCATTATGTATTTATAATTGTTCTTCTGTCAACTGTTATAGACTATTTAAAACTGTTTATATTCAATCTGGTTATTGATCCAGACAGATCTTTTTAAAATTCCACCAATCAATGAATTTTGTAATACAATTGTATTTTGACTGTATTATTATTATTATTATTATTATTTTATTTAAATAATAAATATTTGTTTAATTCATATTTACATATAATGTAATGTTAAATGTTTAAATGACAAACTTAATTGAACAATTATGTAATAGTACAAATTTTAAAATTCAGAAAAATATACATTAAGTTATATTGAATTAATGGATAAAACTATATTGAAATGATTTAAATGTGTAAAATATATTGTCTGATTATTATCTCTAACTCACACAACATGATTATATTCTATACATATTTAAGTAATATGGAATTTAAATGTTATATTTTTATCATAAGTTGGACATTAGTTGACTAAGTACAGAATATTTTACATTCACCCAACACTGTAGGTGCTTATAAGTTGAACGAAAATTAAATGTTAAATAGCAATTTATCACAATTTATATGTTTTTTATTCAGTATAATGAATTGATTTTACAACTTTTTAAAAGGAGAATAAAATATTGACAATCTTGTATAGGGATACAAGTTACAATATCCTATTTGAGATACTGGCCTAATCACTGGTTGTAGAATAACTGTTTAGGATAACCAAATTTACCAACAATATACATAAAAAAATAATTTATAATTTATTTGTACAACTGGCGTCCTAAAAATAGTATTTTGTGTGATACTGAATTCGGTGGCATTTGTTGAGGAAATTTAAATTATTATTATTATTTATTTAACACGGATTAAGCAGTTAATGGTCCTAAAAAAAAAAAAAACCGCCGACCTCGCGTTATTAACTATCGTCAATTTTTAGGGCGGGAGATTCGTTCTTCTATAGTAATCCGAAAGACATCACATATGTATAATACCGATATTTTTAATAATTTTATTATGCATAATTGTCGTGCCGAAAAATAACAATAATCGCCCTATAGAAATCGTTTTTTTATAGAAAAACATTTTTCTATTTTTTCGTTGTGCTTTTTCAAACTTTAATTTCTTTTCTGTTACTTATCCGAAATAGATTATAATTTTTTTTTTTTTTTTTATCAAAAAAAGTGACATTTTTTAAGTACGCCACTGGAACGTATTACAATATTATTATTATATTCTATAATATCTGGAAATCAATTCTTTATAACTATTACGTCCGGCGAAATGCTTTTTAGGCGAAATGATCTGTTTATTTTTACGATAATTTTTATTTATTTATGTTCCGTGCAGTTAATGTTACTTATACATTTTCGGTCTTATTTATTTACGCTTAAACATATCTTTAATTTCCCTGGTCAGAATTGACAAAAATTTAAATATGATATGAACGTAATAAATGAATTGAATCAACTCACAAATCACAATGGTATATGAGAACTTCAATTAATACTTCTTTTATCACTAGGTAAGAAAAAGAAAATTTTAATTGTTTAAGAATTCATCAATTCATTGCTATATATTCAAGTAGTCAAAAATAAAAATTTTATTGTTGGGAGGCCTTCACAACATTGGATGTGTTTATGGGGCTGTCAACATACAGTAATTTAAAAACCACTAAACAGTTATCAAAAAAACGATATTAAATAATTTGATCGTGACTGGCGGAAATTATGTGAAATTAAACGATATGTTAAAATATATTATTCAATAAAACTATTACTACTAACAAATCATAGCAAGACTATCCATATATGTTACAATCATATGAACTCGTGATTGCAACAGTTTGTCAACCATTTTTTATTCATAACACGTAATTAAAGACATCCTTAGGAGGGTGTACAAATGGTGGTTGTGCAATGCAAATTCGGTTTAATTACAAATTTTCATTGATTTTGGACATTAAATCGTTTGCGTGGCGTCTGTTATTATTGATAAACTATATTGTTTGTCTTCCAAAACAAATGTCAATATTTTAATAAGTATGACACATTTTATCTTCTACTAATATACATAATCCCTCTGTACTTATATATCCTTATTTGTTAAAAATAATGTTATCATCTTTAAAATATATTTCACCTATACCAAACATATAATGATTTATTCCTTTGTTATCATATATCCCTAACTGTTTATCATCTATTTGTTTAATATATTTTACTGCAAGTGGGTTTTAAATTTAACCAAAAAACAGTCTTTGTTCCACTTTCTCTTGTTTAATATAAATTGAATATATAGGAATATAGAGTTTAAAAAATAAATATGCATAATATTAAGTATTGTAATAGGGTAATATACACTGATTTAACAATTGAAATTTGCAAAAAACTTAGCTATTAATTATTTTAAATTTAAATTGAAACATTGTTTTAGAATTAATATAGTCAATACTAAAAAATAAAAAATAATAACGCCTTATTTTAGGTGAAATATTTTCGTAAACAAATTACATTAATTATTTTACAATCAGTATGATGTTAACATTTAATACAATTAAAACTATTAATAATTAGAGTTGTATTAAAAATGCCAAAATATAACCATTGACAATGTATATTAAAAAAAAAAAAAAAAAAACCATCCTTTATTTGTAAATTTTTACTTTGAAACTAGTACTACTCTTAAGACTTAAATAAACTACAGCAAAAAACAAAGTTGTTGACAATTAATTATTATGAAAAAAAAAACTTATTTAACTTATAGAAGATTATTGATAAACATTATATAGTAATATATGTTTAATGTTGTAGCTTACTATAACATATTATTTACAAAGTACAACATTAAAAAATTAAATAAACATTAACATTTAACTTGACTAAAATTAGAATAAATTAAAACTATTAATAATTAGAATTGTATTGAAATGCCAAAATATAAAAATTGACAATATATATTAAAAAAAAAAAAAAAACAACCTTTACTTGTAAGTTTTTACTTTAAAAAAAAAATACTACTTATAAAATTTATATAAAGTACAGCAAAAAACATAGTTGTTGGAAATTAATTATCATGGAAAAAAAAATTTATTTAACTTATAGAAAATTATTGATAAACATTATATAGTAATATATGTTTTATGTTGTAGCTTACTATAACATATTATTTACAAAGAACAACTTTAAAAAATTAAATAGTAATGAACGTTTCACTTGACTAGAATTAGAATAAATTAAAAGGGTAATTATTTGTAAATATTAATTTATATATTATTTGGTGGGTTTCTCTATAACAATGATTCTCTAACTGTGTTCTGTTAATTTAACATTATGTGTAATGTAGTTTTAATATTTTTAACAAAACAGTATGAGAACAGCTGCTCTATAATTATTTTAAATTTCTTCTTTCTGCAAAAAAATAACAATATAAATAAAACAATAAATAAATATAAATTATTATCATAGTTACTTATAAAACACTAACTCAATTGTGGGATAAGGGAGGGTAAATTATTTTTTTTACTATTTAAAATAAAATCATGGAATTTAAATAAATACATCAGTTGTGAATGTTTTTATGTATATATAGAAATATAATAATAACAAGAACAAAACATGTATATATATATATATATATATATATATATATATATATATATATATATATATATCAAAAAAAAAAAAAAAGTGGTAAAAGAATCAATGACTTGAGTATTATATAAGTATTGTGTAAGTAATGAAAACATTGAAATTAAAAAATTAAGATAATAGAAGAGCAATGGAGAAAAAATAATATTTTCTAAGGATCTAAAAATGGTTTAAACGTCTAGAATTAGGTAAATGTATAGACTATTATTATCCTAATGTACAAACAACATACCCACAGACAATAAATATCAAAAAAAAAATATATATTTTATTATGCATTATACTATCACTTTCTGAGTCTTCATTTTGGGTGCCAGCTAATAGTCCATAAGACTCTGCTATACTATTTTCCACCGTTTCATACACAATCTCATTACAACATGGATTATCAAATATAATTGTTGAAATTGTATTATTGAGTGATTGATTGATACTAATCAATGAACCATATCTACCACATTCCCTTTCCCAACAATTTAAGAGATCATCGTCTATTTTAATTATTTTACCTTGTTGTTACACAGTTGCATTTTCACCATTATTTTGGTGGTCACATATGTGTTTTTTTTTTTGCAAACTCATGACATTTAGTGATAAAGGAGCATTTTTTGACATAGGACAAACATATTTTCCGATAAATATATGTTTTAATGGCAAATCTGGTGTGGGGACACCACATCCAACTTGATTAGTTCATAAAGTTGTACTTAAAGTGGTTTGGCTAGTTGTAGCTTCAGTTCCTTCTGCTTTTGTTTTCACTGGTGTTATTTTAGTTTGTGAAGTCTTCTTTGCTACCTTCCTCCTTTTATCACTTTTTGATGGAACAAAAAGTTCTTTTATAAGTCTTTTACGATTTTCAATACGAACAACATCATTGTTTTGTTTTTCTAAATCATCAAAAATATTCGCATTTCCATTGATTTCCTTCTCGATTGACAATACATCATTAACAAAGTTGCCCATATCAATATTTTTAATCTTTGAGGTTTTCTTTTGTTTCTTATACAAGTCTATAAAATAAATACAAATAATGTAAATCAATAGTAATAAGCAGCCATACGAGTACATAACTGAATTAAGAATACTTACCATATCCTGTTTCTAAGAATTCCATTTTTCGAGGGCAATTATATAAAAATACCTTGTCCATATCAACGATATCATCACTATTAATATAATAAATCACCATTACTTATATGTTATGTATAGGTTAATTTTTAATTGGTATACAAATATTATAAATATAATATTAAAATTTTAACTTACTACTTTCCATCTCCTTCAAAATATACTGAAGCAATAGAATTATTTTTTTTAATCAACAAGTCTTTTATTTTTAGCGGAATAATATTCGGATCCACAACTCTACATGGCCACCATATACGATTTATTAAATTTGACCACACAGGGGTGCCATAACTGTAAGGGTTTGACTGGTCACACATATTGTATGGCGTTTGAATTTAGCTGAAAAAAAAAATTAAATAATAATAATAAATTTGTATCTACTTATATAGGTAATACCACTAGCAATAAATATATTATTAGGTATAAATATTTATGTTTTTATATGCTCATGTTAAAGTTCATTTCTTCATCAATGGGATCATTAGGATTTATTTATTAACCAAGATTAGCTACTTTATCTCTCATTAATGGAATCATTACTCTCTTTGGGAATAATATTAAACAAAATGATAAAAATTCAGAATTTTTAGTCACATATAAATTGTATAATCAATAATTGCAGTCGTAAAAAGTTAAAAATATCAACAAAGAAGAAATATTTAATAGAGAAAAAGATTTTTTAAAAATATACAATTTTTCCCTAGAGAAAAATATTTAAAACAAGCGCAACATAATGGGTATAAATATGTGGAAAATGTACGGTTTAAAATAACGGTTATTAAATTTTTTTTTTTTTTTTTTTTTTAAATGTATACTATTAAACTAATCCACAAAAATCTTGATAATAAATTAAGCAAATATAAAGTTACTCCATTTAATTATGAGAAAAAATTATTGTATGACAAATCTATATTTCCACAACCAGTAAAATGTTTGATTCTAGGATCATCAGGAACTGGTAAAACGACTTTGTTGTGAAATATTATTAAAATTAGTGGTATAAATGAGATGTCAAATATTGTAATTATCAATTAGGAATTATTAATTCAATATTTATGTAATTAAAATAATAAACCATATTAAAGGTAATTGTACCTAATGAATACAAATAAAAACTAGTATAATATTTTATATTTGATTGACGGACATTTATGTGCAGCCCACATAGTACACTATTCAATATATTTAACCCAGTTAATACATTCAAATTTTTGATTATGTAAGGGGAAATATAACCTATTCATTTTTGTAAAAAAAGAAGTCTTTCTTTTATGTTGTAGAGTCTGTAGCACGAACATAATTATCAGTAGGTAATAATTTGAATTTCTACCATATTCAGTATGTGCATTTACAGTAGTTTGTAATGTTGTAGGCTAAAGAGTTTACTTTAATTATTCATTATAGGATTTATGACTAGCAGGGGTACTCTCAGAACTGTCAAAAAGAGGACGGATAAAATTTGACTTTCAGCTTAGTCACTGCGTCACCGTTTGTAGCAACTACTGATTGATAATGAAACTAATATATCAATGGGTCAACCTACAAATTATATTAACATTAGGTAAAGCGGAAACTTACGTGTAATTTTAGGCGAATAACAAGACAGTTCAATACAGACACAACTTGTGCTGTTCTCGATCGGACTCAACGAAGCAGCAGCGACCGCCGTTTGAAACTAATGCACCAAATAGATCAATGTACCCAAATTATTTTAATATTAAGTACGCGCGTGGTAATATTTCAGTAGGGAAATTGTACTCAAAGATATAATAATTGTAATGAGATATGATTGGCAATCGGCGATCATTCAGTCCATTGGTATTAACTATAAAATAATAAATTATTAATGATAAATTTTTTATAAAAATAGCAAAAGCGACGCTCCAGTTTTGGATAATATAATGTAGGAAACAAACGCAAACAATTACTTACCGACTGAATTACACACGACGATGAGAATACTTAATTAAATAAATTGTATAATTGCAATATGATTCAAAAAGATAGAATATAACTTACAAAATAGTGGTAGCTGCTCGAGTTTATTATCATAAGTTGTTATCGGACCGTACTATCGTTGATTAGAATGACGTGTTTTGATACTGTTTAATCCATGTTCTTTCTACTATATTTTTTATTAAAAAATTTATTATATTAAACATAATCTACAATATTTAATAATCTAGACCAGTTTACATAATTATTAATAGTTACGTACTTACCATAACAAATTACTTAATATCTAGTAATCTATTTTAATGAAAGCAATTCAGTACCCAGTTTGTAAATTATTTCTTTTTTTTCTATTCGCTGTAATAGAAATAATATTTTTTATTTAATTTATACAATACTGTGTTAAATTACAGAATTGAACTTTAACAATATTTGTACATAAAATCCTTTTTTTTTAAACTATAGCAAAAGACATTTCGAATGTAGATAGGCAATAAACACACAAATTGAAAAATAACAACAAAGTTACAGGAGTCGGGTAGGCAACACAGACACAAAATTTGACATTAGCATTAGACTTTAGATTACCAATATTCATAACATAACCTAAAAACTGATGATAACCACTATATTTTCTTATCAAATATTGTTATCGGACCTTACTATCGTTGATTAGATGGACGATTTTTCATACTGTTTTCCCACACCGGGCAATGAACACACCGTACATACTCTTAAATTTGTTTTCGACGCTTCTTGTTTCGATTTAAATTGGCCGTTGTCAAAGTGAATTTTTACCATACAGAGCATGACCGTGGTAATTATTCGTGCCTACTGTTATATCCATTTTCTTAATGTACCCGTTTAATATTTTGCAGGACGACGTTGAGGAAACGCACAATTTTGCAAGCTGGAAAAATAATCAGCTGTAAGTAGTTCGTCACTTTGTTACCTATCAAAGTAAGTGTACATTGTATTTTATTTTCCTGCCTTGACTCGAGTTCGGTCATTTTTAAATTTTAAATACCATGTTCAAACTCGTGTTTTTATTTTTTATTTTTTTATGAAATATGGTCACAGGCACATCGTGATGATAAGAAAACCTTTAATTACGTCTATTTGGAAATATAAATAATGGTTCGAACATTACAGAAATCAATGAATACTAGGTAAGAATAAATATTTCTCTACGTAAAAAATTTAAGAATGTTTATCTGATAGACTAAAGTGATCTCATTTTCCTATCGAGATTTATACAAATACAAGTACTGAAATGGTCTCGATATAACAAGACTACATCTGAACAATATTTCGTTTACTAAATTGTATGCTAATTGCTCCATATAAAAATAAATGTATAAATGTATACGTTTTATGCTAAAGTTGATTTTTTTTTATACATTTCTTTTCCTTTATTTAAAACAGATTTACTGATTAATTGGTATGTAATTGTTTAGTGTTTTTAAGCATTCTTCACTAACTTTTATTTTTATGGAGATGCCTGTTATAATAATTGTTTTATTTTTTTATTAATTATTCATTGGTACAATACATATGTCACACATTATGTATAAGCAACAATACACAATTGTCTAGATGAGCGGTTTAAGTAATTATGAATATTTAGGTATTTACCAACAGATGACTTAATATCTAGTATGTTTTTTTTTAACCAAAACACTTCAGTAATCAGTTCATAAAATATTTATTTTTTTTTTGTTTTACAGGTGATGCCAAGGACCATGAATAATCATCAAATGATTTTGACTAATCAAATTGTTACTCAATATATATATGTATATACTGTAGTATGCCCTTACTTTTACCCAGAATAGATAGTTGGTGCAATGTTAGCAAGAATTCTTCTCATAACTGGGGAAATAAAGACCAGGATAGACTGCAGAAGGCGACCCAGAACTAGCTAATGGAAAGCAATCTCAGACTAGTCTATTATTCAAAGTTATATGAAAACATGACGGAACAGTCACCTAAGAATAACACAGGTTATGAATCGAGTAGTGGTATGGAAACTTATCTAATTTTATGAAAGTCATTCTGTACAAGGCTCAAATCTTATGCTTCTCACATTTTCAAATATAACAATATAAGTGAGTTAATTAATAAACTATAAGTAGATTAATACATATAAGGTTTCTATATTTAAATAATATTAATTTTATTTAATTGTTAGAATTCAAAGAGTGTATTGGCGGTATGAAGTCAAAGTACAAAACTTACAAGGATCTAAAGATGTTGGCTGTGCCTTTACATTGTATATACTATATATGGGCCTTCCATAAAATATCAAATGTTCAAAATGAATCTCATGGTGTCTTGCTATTGACAGCAGTGCATGTACAATGTGAACCTCTACTATTTTATACAAAAATAATATGATTATTAATTTAAAATTAATTTTTTTCATTAAACAATTAACATATAAATTTGGATTACACATTAAACTCTAAAAATTAATTACTATTGTAGACATAAATACAACATTTATGCATTGTAAGATGTGTGCATATACACGTGCAATATATGTTCATAACACATATAGGTAACAGTTCATCATAGTATTACCATGTTATCTATTTATTACAAACAGTTTTATTGGTCATATATACATTAAGTTTTTCTCTGGGTATGCCCACCAGAAAGCCTATATAATAAGAGAGCGGCCAACTTGCTAACCCCTTTCTTTAAGTTATAATATTCTGGATGAAACCATTCTGTGTCTGAATGTTAATTGCTGTGTTTTAACTATTATTATCCAATCATCAAAAACACATCATTATGTATTTATAATTGTTCTTCTGTCAACTGTTATAGACTATTTAAAACTGTTTATATTCAATCTGGTTATTGATCCAGACAGATCTTTTTAAAATTCCACCAATCAATGAATTTTGTAATACAATTGTATTTTGACTGTATTATTATTATTATTATTATTATTTTATTTAAATAATAAATATTTGTTTAATTCATATTTACATATAATGTAATGTTAAATGTTTAAATGACAAACTTAATTGAACAATTATGTAATAGTACAAATTTTAAAATTCAGAAAAATATACATTAAGTTATATTGAATTAATGGATAAAACTATATTGAAATGATTTAAATGTGTAAAATATATTGTCTGATTATTATCTCTAACTCACACAACATGATTATATTCTATACATATTTAAGTAATATGGAATTTAAATGTTATATTTTTATCATAAGTTGGACATTAGTTGACTAAGTACAGAATATTTTACATTCACCCAACACTGTAGGTGCTTATAAGTTGAACGAAAATTAAATGTTAAATAGCAATTTATCACAATTTATATGTTTTTTATTCAGTATAATGAATTGATTTTACAACTTTTTAAAAGGAGAATAAAATATTGACAATCTTGTATAGGGATACAAGTTACAATATCCTATTTGAGATACTGGCCTAATCACTGGTTGTAGAATAACTGTTTAGGATAACCAAATTTACCAACAATATACATAAAAAAATAATTTATAATTTATTTGTACAACTGGCGTCCTAAAAATAGTATTTTGTGTGATACTGAATTCGGTGGCATTTGTTGAGGAAATTTAAATTATTATTATTATTTATTTAACACGGATTAAGCAGTTAATGGTCCTAAAAAAAAAAAAAACCGCCGACCTCGCGTTATTAACTATCGTCAATTTTTAGGGCGGGAGATTCGTTCTTCTATAGTAATCCGAAAGACATCACATATGTATAATACCGATATTTTTAATAATTTTATTATGCATAATTGTCGTGCCGAAAAATAACAATAATCGCCCTATAGAAATCGTTTTTTTATAGAAAAACATTTTTCTATTTTTTCGTTGTGCTTTTTCAAACTTTAATTTCTTTTCTGTTACTTATCCGAAATAGATTATAATTTTTTTTTTTTTTTTATCAAAAAAAGTGACATTTTTTAAGTACTCCACTGGAACGTATTACAATATTATTATATTCTATAATATCTGGAAATCAATTCTTTATAACTATTACGTCCGGCGAAATGCTTTTTAGGCGAAATGATCTGTTTATTTTTACGATAATTTTTATTTATTTATGTTCCGTGCAGTTAATGTTACTTATACATTTTCGGTCTTATTTATTTACGCTTAAACATATCTTTAATTTCCCTGGTCAGAATTCACAAAAATTTAAATATGATATGAACGTAATAAATGAATTGAATCAACTCAAAAATCACAATGGTATATGAGAACTTCAATTAATACTTCTTTTATCACTAGGTAAGAAAAAGAAAATTTTAATTGTTTAAGAATTCATCAATTCATTGCTATATATTCAAGTAGTCAAAAATAAAAATTTTATTGTTGGGAGGCCTTCACAACATTGGATGTGTTGATGGGGCTGTCAACATACAGTAATTTAAAAACCACTAAACAGTTATCAAAAAAACGATATTAAATAATTTGGTCGTGACTGGCGGAAATTATGTGAAATTAAACGATAAGTTAAAATATATTATTCAATAAAACTATTACTACTAACAAATCATAGCAAGACTATCCATATATGTTACAATCATATGAACTCGTGATTGCAACAGTTTGTCAACCATTTTTTATTCATAACACGTAATTAAAGACATCCTTAGGAGGGTGTACAAATGGTGGTTGTGCAATGCAAATTCGGTTTAATTACAAATTTTCATTGATTTTGGACATTAAATCGTTTGCGTGGCGTCTGTTATTATTGATAAACTATATTGTTTGTCTTCCAAAACAAATGTCAATATTTTAATAAGTATGACACATTTTATCTTCTACTAATATACATAATCCCTCTGTACTTATATATCCTTATTTGTTAAAAATAATGTTATCATCTTTAAAATATATTTCACCTATACCAAACATATAATGATTTATTCCTTTGTTATCATATATCCCTAACTGTTTATCATCTATTTGTTTAATATATTTTACTGCAAGTGGGTTTTAAATTTAACCAAAAAACAGTCTTTGTTCCACTTTCTCTTGTTTAATATAAATTGAATATATAGGAATATAGAGTTTAAAAAATAAATATGCATAATATTAAGTATTGTAATAGGGTAATATACACTGATTTAACAATTGAAATTTGCAAAAAACTTAGCTATTAATTATTTTAAATTTAAATTGAAACATTGTTTTAGAATTAATATAGTCAATACTAAAAAATAAAAAATAATAACGCCTTATTTTAGGTGAAATATTTTCGTAAACAAATTACATTAATTATTTTACAATCAGTATGATGTTAACATTTAATACAATTAAAACTATTAATAATTAGAGTTGTATTAAAAATGCCAAAATATAACCATTGACAATGTATATTAAAAAAAAAAAAAAAAAAACCATCCTTTATTTGTAAATTTTTACTTTGAAACTAGTACTACTCTTAAGACTTAAATAAACTACAGCAAAAAACAAAGTTGTTGACAATTAATTATTATGAAAAAAAAAACTTATTTAACTTATAGAAGATTATTGATAAACATTATATAGTAATATATGTTTAATGTTGTAGCTTACTATAACATATTATTTACAAAGTACAACATTAAAAAATTAAATAAACATTAACATTTAACTTGACTAAAATTAGAATAAATTAAAACTATTAATAATTAGAATTGTATTGAAATGCCAAAATATAAAAATTGACAATATATATTAAAAAAAAAAAAAAAACAACCTTTACTTGTAAGTTTTTACTTTAAAAAAAAAATACTACTTATAAAATTTATATAAAGTACAGCAAAAAACATAGTTGTTGGAAATTAATTATCATGGAAAAAAAAATTTATTTAACTTATAGAAAATTATTGATAAACATTATATAGTAATATATGTTTTATGTTGTAGCTTACTATAACATATTATTTACAAAGAACAACTTTAAAAAATTAAATAGTAATGAACGTTTCACTTGACTAGAATTAGAATAAATTAAAAGGGTAATTATTTGTAAATATTAATTTATATATTATTTGGTGGGTTTCTCTATAACAATGATTCTCTAACTGTGTTCTGTTAATTTAACATTATGTGTAATGTAGTTTTAATATTTTTAACAAAACAGTATGAGAACAGCTGCTCTATAATTATTTTAAATTTCTTCTTTCTGCAAAAAAATAACAATATAAATAAAACAATAAATAAATATAAATTATTATCATAGTTACTTATAAAACACTAACTCAATTGTGGGATAAGGGAGGGTAAATTATTTTTTTTACTATTTAAAATAAAATCATGGAATTTAAATAAATACATCAGTTGTGAATGTTTTTATGTATATATAGAAATATAATAATAACAAGAACAAAACATGTATATATATATATCAAAAAAAAAAAAAAAGTGGTAAAAGAATCAATGACTTGAGTATTATATAAGTATTGTGTAAGTAATGAAAACATTGAAATTAAAAAATTAAGATAATAGAAGAGCAATGGAGAAAAAATAATATTTTCTAAGGATCTAAAAATGGTTTAAACGTCTAGAATTAGGTAAATGTATAGACTATTATTATCCTAATGTACAAACAACATACCCACAGACAATAAATATCAAAAAAAAAATATATATTTTATTATGCATTATACTATCACTTTCTGAGTCTTCATTTTGGGTGCCAGCTAATAGTCCATAAGACTCTGCTATACTATTTTCCACCGTTTCATACACAATCTCATTACAACATGGATTATCAAATATAATTGTTGAAATTGTATTATTGAGTGATTGATTGATACTAATCAATGAACCATATCTACCACATTCCCTTTCCCAACAATTTAAGAGATCATCGTCTATTTTAATTATTTTACCTTGTTGTTACACAGTTGCATTTTCACCATTATTTTGGTGGTCACATATGTGTTTTTTTTTTTGCAAACTCATGACATTTAGTGATAAAGGAGCATTTTTTGACATAGGACAAACATATTTTCCGATAAATATATGTTTTAATGGCAAATCTGGTGTGGGGACACCACATCCAACTTGATTAGTTCATAAAGTTGTACTTAAAGTGGTTTGGCTAGTTGTAGCTTCAGTTCCTTCTGCTTTTGTTTTCACTGGTGTTATTTTAGTTTGTGAAGTCTTCTTTGCTACCTTCCTCCTTTTATCACTTTTTGATGGAACAAAAAGTTCTTTTATAAGTCTTTTACGATTTTCAATACGAACAACATCATTGTTTTGTTTTTCTAAATCATCAAAAATATTCGCATTTCCATTGATTTCCTTCTCGATTGACAATACATCATTAACAAAGTTGCCCATATCAATATTTTTAATCTTTGAGGTTTTCTTTTGTTTCTTATACAAGTCTATAAAATAAATACAAATAATGTAAATCAATAGTAATAAGCAGCCATACGAGTACATAACTGAATTAAGAATACTTACCATATCCTGTTTCTAAGAATTCCATTTTTCGAGGGCAATTATATAAAAATACCTTGTCCATATCAACGATATCATCACTATTAATATAATAAATCACCATTACTTATATGTTATGTATAGGTTAATTTTTAATTGGTATACAAATATTATAAATATAATATTAAAATTTTAACTTACTACTTTCCATCTCCTTCAAAATATACTGAAGCAATAGAATTATTTTTTTTAATCAACAAGTCTTTTATTTTTAGCGGAATAATATTCGGATCCACAACTCTACATGGCCACCATATACGATTTATTAAATTTGACCACACAGGGGTGCCATAACTGTAAGGGTTTGACTGGTCACACATATTGTATGGCGTTTGAATTTAGCTGAAAAAAAAAATTAAATAATAATAATAAATTTGTATCTACTTATATAGGTAATACCACTAGCAATAAATATATTATTAGGTATAAATATTTATGTTTTTATATGCTCATGTTAAAGTTCATTTCTTCATCAATGGGATCATTAGGATTTATTTATTAACCAAGATTAGCTACTTTATCTCTCATTAATGGAATCATTACTCTCTTTGGGAATAATATTAAACAAAATGATAAAAATTCAGAATTTTTAGTCACATATAAATTGTATAATCAATAATTGCAGTTGTATAAAGTTAAAAATATCAACAAAGAAGAAATATTTAATAGAGAAAAAGATTTTTTAAAAATATACAATTTTTCCCTAGAGAAAAATATTTAAAACAAGCGCAACATAATGGGTATAAATATGTGGAAAATGTACGGTTTAAAATAACGGTTATTAAATTTTTTTTTTTTTTTTTTTTTTAAATGTATACTATTAAACTAATCCACAAAAATCTTGATAATAAATTAAGCAAATATAAAGTTACTCCATTTAATTATGAGAAAAAATTATTGTATGACAAATCTATATTTCCACAACCAGTAAAATGTTTGATTCTAGGATCATCAGGAACTGGTAAAACGACTTTGTTGTGAAATATTATTAAAATTAGTGGTATAAATGAGATGTCAAATATTGTAATTATCAATTAGGAATTATTAATTCAATATTTATGTAATTAAAATAATAAACCATATTAAAGGTAATTGTACCTAATGAATACAAATAAAAACTAGTATAATATTTTATATTTGATTGACGGACATTTATGTGCAGCCCACATAGTACACTATTCAATATATTTCACCCAGTTAATACATTCAAATTTTTGATTATGTAAGGGGAAATATAACCTATTCATTTTTGTAAAAAAAGAAGTCTTTCTTTTATGTTGTAGAGTCTGTAGCACGAACATAATTATCAGTAGGTAATAATTTGAATTTCTACCATATTCAGTATGTGCATTTACAGTAGTTTGTAATGTTGTAGGCTAAAGAGTTTACTTTAATTATTCATTATAGGATTTATGACTAGCAGGGGTACTCTCAGAACTGTCAAAAAGAGGACGGATAAAATTTGACTTTCAGCTTAGTCACTGCGTCACCGTTTGTAGCAACTACTGATTGATAATGAAACTAATATATCAATGGGTCAACCTACAAATTATATTAACATTAGGTAAAGCGGAAACTTACGTGTAATTTTAGGCGAATAACAAGACAGTTCAATACAGACACAACTTGTGCTGTTCTCGATCGGACTCAACGAAGCAGCAGCGACCGCCGTTTGAAACTAATGCACCAAATAGATCAATGTACCCAAATTATTTTAATATTAAGTACGCGCGTGGTAATATTTCAGTAGGGAAATTGTACTCAAAGATATAATAATTGTAATGAGATATGATTGGCAATCGGCGATCATTCAGTCCATTGGTATTAACTATAAAATAATAAATTATTAATGATAAATTTTTTATAAAAATAGCAAAAGCGACGCTCCAGTTTTGGATAATATAATGTAGGAAACAAACGCAAACAATTACTTACCGACTGAATTACACACGACGATGAGAATACTTAATTAAATAAATTGTATAATTGCAATATGATTCAAAAAGATAGAATATAACTTACAAAATAGTGGTAGCTGCTCGAGTTTATTATCATAAGTTGTTATCGGACCGTACTATCGTTGATTAGAATGACGTGTTTTGATACTGTTTAATCCATGTTCTTTCTCCTATATTTTTTATTAAAAAATTTATTATATTAAACATAATCTACAATATTTAATAATCTAGACCAGTTTACATAATTATTAATAGTTACGTACTTACCATAACAAATTACTTAATATCTAGTAATCTATTTTAATGAAAGCAATTCAGTACCCAGTTTGTAAATTATTTCTTTTTTTTCTATTCGCTGTAATAGAAATAATATTTTTTATTTAATTTATACAATACTGTGTTAAATTACAGAATTGAACTTTAACAATATTTGTACATAAAATCCTTTTTTTTTAAACTATAGCAAAAGACATTTCGAATGTAGATAGGCAATAAACACACAAATTGAAAAATAACAACAAAGTTACAGGAGTCGGGTAGGCAACACAGACACAAAATTTGACATTAGCATTAGACTTTAGATTACCAATATTCATAACATAACCTAAAAACTGATGATAACCACTATATTTTCTTATCAAATATTGTTATCGGACCTTACTATCGTTGATTAGATGGACGATTTTTCATACTGTTTTCCCACACCGGGCAATGAACACACCGTACATACTCTTAAATTTGTTTTCGACGCTTCTTGTTTCGATTTAAATTGGCCGTTGTCAAAGTGAATTTTTACCATACAGAGCATGACCGTGGTAATTATTCGTGCCTACTGTTATATCCATTTTCTTAATGTACCCGTTTAATATTTTGCAGGACGACGTTGAGGAAACGCACAATTTTGCAAGCTGGAAAAATAATCAGCTGTAAGTAGTTCGTCACTTTGTTACCTATCAAAGTAAGTGTACATTGTATTTTATTTTCCTGCCTTGACTCGAGTTTGGTCATTTTTAAATTTTAAATACCATGTTCAAACTCGTGTTTTTATTTTTTATTTTTTTATGAAATATGGTCACAGGCACATCGTGATGATAAGAAAACCTTTAATTACGTCTATTTGGAAATATAAATAATGGTTCGAACATTACAGAAATCAATGAATACTAGGTAAGAATAAATATTTCTCTACGTAAAAAATTTAAGAATGTTTATCTGATAGACTAAAGTGATCTCATTTTCCTATCGAGATTTATACAAATACAAGTACTGAAATGGTCTCGATATAACAAGACTACATCTGAACAATATTTCGTTTACTAAATTGTATGCTAATTGCTCCATATAAAAATAAATGTATAAATGTATACGTTTTATGCTAAAGTTGATTTTTTTTTATACATTTCTTTTCCTTTATTTAAAACAGATTTACTGATTAATTGGTATGTAATTGTTTAGTGTTTTTAAGCATTCTTCACTAACTTTTATTTTTATGGAGATGCCTGTTATAATAATTGTTTTATTTTTTTATTAATTATTCATTGGTACAATACATATGTCACACATTATGTATAAGCAACAATACACAATTGTCTAGATGAGCGGTTTAAGTAATTATGAATATTTAGGTATTTACCAACAGATGACTTAATATCTAGTATGTTTTTTTTTAACCAAAACACTTCAGTAATCAGTTCATAAAATATTTATTTTTTTTTTGTTTTACAGGTGATGCCAAGGACCATGAATAATCATCAAATGATTTTGACTAATCAAATTGTTACTCAATATATATATGTATATACTGTAGTATGCCCTTACTTTTACCCAGAATAGATAGTTGGTGCAATGTTAGCAAGAATTCTTCTCATAACTGGGGAAATAAAGACCAGGATAGACTGCAGAAGGCGACCCAGAACTAGCTAATGGAAAGCAATCTCAGACTAGTCTATTATTCAAAGTTATATGAAAACATGACGGAACAGTCACCTAAGAATAACACAGGTTATGAATCGAGTAGTGGTATGGAAACTTATCTAATTTTATGAAAGTCATTCTGTACAAGGCTCAAATCTTATGCTTCTCACATTTTCAAATATAACAATATAAGTGAGTTAATTAATAAACTATAAGTAGATTAATACATATAAGGTTTCTATATTTAAATAATATTAATTTTATTTAATTGTTAGAATTCAAAGAGTGTATTGGCGGTATGAAGTCAAAGTACAAAACTTACAAGGATCTAAAGATGTTGGCTGTGCCTTTACATTGTATATACTATATATGGGCCTTCCATAAAATATCAAATGTTCAAAATGAATCTCATGGTGTCTTGCTATTGACAGCAGTGCATGTACAATGTGAACCTCTACTATTTTATACAAAAATAATATGATTATTAATTTAAAATTAATTTTTTTCATTAAACAATTAACATATAAATTTGGATTACACATTAAACTCTAAAAATTAATTACTATTGTAGACATAAATACAACATTTATGCATTGTAAGATGTGTGCATATACACGTGCAATATATGTTCATAACACATATAGGTAACAGTTCATCATAGTATTACCATGTTATCTATTTATTACAAACAGTTTTATTGGTCATATATACATTAAGTTTTTCTCTGGGTATGCCCACCAGAAAGCCTATATAATAAGAGAGCGGCCAACTTGCTAACCCCTTTCTTTAAGTTATAATATTCTGGATGAAACCATTCTGTGTCTGAATGTTAATTGCTGTGTTTTAACTATTATTATCCAATCATCAAAAACACATCATTATGTATTTATAATTGTTCTTCTGTCAACTGTTATAGACTATTTAAAACTGTTTATATTCAATCTGGTTATTGATCCAGACAGATCTTTTTAAAATTCCACCAATCAATGAATTTTGTAATACAATTGTATTTTGACTGTATTATTATTATTATTATTATTATTTTATTTAAATAATAAATATTTGTTTAATTCATATTTACATATAATGTAATGTTAAATGTTTAAATGACAAACTTAATTGAACAATTATGTAATAGTACAAATTTTAAAATTCAGAAAAATATACATTAAGTTATATTGAATTAATGGATAAAACTATATTGAAATGATTTAAATGTGTAAAATATATTGTCTGATTATTATCTCTAACTCACACAACATGATTATATTCTATACATATTTAAGTAATATGGAATTTAAATGTTATATTTTTATCATAAGTTGGACATTAGTTGACTAAGTACAGAATATTTTACATTCACCCAACACTGTAGGTGCTTATAAGTTGAACGAAAATTAAATGTTAAATAGCAATTTATCACAATTTATATGTTTTTTATTCAGTATAATGAATTGATTTTACAACTTTTTAAAAGGAGAATAAAATATTGACAATCTTGTATAGGGATACAAGTTACAATATCCTATTTGAGATACTGGCCTAATCACTGGTTGTAGAATAACTGTTTAGGATAACCAAATTTACCAACAATATACATAAAAAAATAATTTATAATTTATTTGTACAACTGGCGTCCTAAAAATAGTATTTTGTGTGATACTGAATTCGGTGGCATTTGTTGAGGAAATTTAAATTATTATTATTATTTATTTAACACGGATTAAGCAGTTAATGGTCCTAAAAAAAAAAAAAACCGCCGACCTCGCGTTATTAACTATCGTCAATTTTTAGGGCGGGAGATTCGTTCTTCTATAGTAATCCGAAAGACATCACATATGTATAATACCGATATTTTTAATAATTTTATTATGCATAATTGTCGTGCCGAAAAATAACAATAATCGCCCTATAGAAATCGTTTTTTTATAGAAAAACATTTTTCTATTTTTTCGTTGTGCTTTTTCAAACTTTAATTTCTTTTCTGTTACTTATCCGAAATAGATTATAATTTTTTTTTTTTTTTTATCAAAAAAAGTGACATTTTTTAAGTACTCCACTGGAACGTATTACAATATTATTATATTCTATAATATCTGGAAATCAATTCTTTATAACTATTACGTCCGGCGAAATGCTTTTTAGGCGAAATGATCTGTTTATTTTTACGATAATTTTTATTTATTTATGTTCCGTGCAGTTAATGTTACTTATACATTTTCGGTCTTATTTATTTACGCTTAAACATATCTTTAATTTCCCTGGTCAGAATTCACAAAAATTTAAATATGATATGAACGTAATAAATGAATTGAATCAACTCAAAAATCACAATGGTATATGAGAACTTCAATTAATACTTCTTTTATCACTAGGTAAGAAAAAGAAAATTTTAATTGTTTAAGAATTCATCAATTCATTGCTATATATTCAAGTAGTCAAAAATAAAAATTTTATTGTTGGGAGGCCTTCACAACATTGGATGTGTTGATGGGGCTGTCAACATACAGTAATTTAAAAACCACTAAACAGTTATCAAAAAAACGATATTAAATAATTTGGTCGTGACTGGCGGAAATTATGTGAAATTAAACGATAAGTTAAAATATATTATTCAATAAAACTATTACTACTAACAAATCATAGCAAGACTATCCATATATGTTACAATCATATGAACTCGTGATTGCAACAGTTTGTCAACCATTTTTTATTCATAACACGTAATTAAAGACATCCTTAGGAGGGTGTACAAATGGTGGTTGTGCAATGCAAATTCGGTTTAATTACAAATTTTCATTGATTTTGGACATTAAATCGTTTGCGTGGCGTCTGTTATTATTGATAAACTATATTGTTTGTCTTCCAAAACAAATGTCAATATTTTAATAAGTATGACACATTTTATCTTCTACTAATATACATAATCCCTCTGTACTTATATATCCTTATTTGTTAAAAATAATGTTATCATCTTTAAAATATATTTCACCTATACCAAACATATAATGATTTATTCCTTTGTTATCATATATCCCTAACTGTTTATCATCTATTTGTTTAATATATTTTACTGCAAGTGGGTTTTAAATTTAACCAAAAAACAGTCTTTGTTCCACTTTCTCTTGTTTAATATAAATTGAATATATAGGAATATAGAGTTTAAAAAATAAATATGCATAATATTAAGTATTGTAATAGGGTAATATACACTGATTTAACAATTGAAATTTGCAAAAAACTTAGCTATTAATTATTTTAAATTTAAATTGAAACATTGTTTTAGAATTAATATAGTCAATACTAAAAAATAAAAAATAATAACGCCTTATTTTAGGTGAAATATTTTCGTAAACAAATTACATTAATTATTTTACAATCAGTATGATGTTAACATTTAATACAATTAAAACTATTAATAATTAGAGTTGTATTAAAAATGCCAAAATATAACCATTGACAATGTATATTAAAAAAAAAAAAAAAAAACCATCCTTTATTTGTAAATTTTTACTTTGAAACTAGTACTACTCTTAAGACTTAAATAAACTACAGCAAAAAACAAAGTTGTTGACAATTAATTATTATGAAAAAAAAAACTTATTTAACTTATAGAAGATTATTGATAAACATTATATAGTAATATATGTTTAATGTTGTAGCTTACTATAACATATTATTTACAAAGTACAACATTAAAAAATTAAATAAACATTAACATTTAACTTGACTAAAATTAGAATAAATTAAAACTATTAAAAATTAGAATTGTATTGAAATGCCAAAATATAAAAATTGACAATATATATTAAAAAAAAAAAAAACAACCTTTACTTGTAAGTTTTTACTTTAAAAAAAAATACTACTTATAAAATTTATATAAAGTATAGCAAAAAACATAGTTGTTGGAAATTAATTATCATGGAAAAAAAAATTTATTTAACTTATAGAAGATTATTGATAAACATTATATAGTAATATATGTTTTATGTTGTAGCTTACTATAACATATTATTTACAAAGAACAACTTTAAAATATTAAATAGTAATGAACGTTTCACTTGACTAGAATTAGAATAAATTAAAAGGGTAATTATTTGTAAATATTAATTTATATATTATTTGGTGGGTTTCTCTATAACAATGATTCTCTAACTGTGTTTTGTTAATTTAACATTATGTGTAGTGTAGTTTTAATATTTTTAACAAAACAGTATGAGAACAGCTGCTCTATAATTATTTTAAATTTCTTCTTTCTGCAAAAAAATAACAATATAAATAAAACAATAAATAAATATAAATTATTATCATAGTTACTCATAAAACACTAACTCAATTGTGGGATAAGGAAGGGTAAATTATTTTTTTTACTATTTAAAATAAAATCATGGAATTTAAATAAATACATCAGTTGTGAATGTTTTTATGTATATATAGAAATATAATAATAACAAGAACAAAACATGTATATATATATATCAAAAAAAAAAAAAAAGTGGTAAAAGAATCAATGACTTGAGTATTATATAAGTATTGTGTAAGTAATGAAAACATTGAAATTAAAAAATTAAGATAATAGAAGAGCAATGGAGAAAAAATAATATTTTCTAAGGATCTAAAAATGGTTTAAACGTCTAGAATTAGGTAAATGTATAGACTATTATTATCCTAATGTACAAACAACATACCCACAGACAATAAATATCAAAAAAAAATATATATATTTTATTATGCATTATACTATCACTTTCTGAGTCTTCATTTTGGGTGCCAGCTAATAGTCCATAAGACTCTGCTATACTATTTTCCACCGTTTCATACACAATCTCATTACAACATGGATTATCAAATATAATTGTTGAAATTGTATTATTGAGTGATTGATTGATACTAATCAATGAACCATATCTACCACATTCCCTTTCCCAACAATTTAAGAGATCATCGTCTATTTTAATTATTTTACCTTGTTGTTACACAGTTGCATTTTCACCATTATTTTGGTGGTCACATATGTGTTTTTTTTTTTGCAAACTCATGACATTTAGTGATAAAGGAGCATTTTTTGACATAGGACAAACATATTTTCCGATAAATATATGTTTTAATGGCAAATCTGGTGTGGGGACACCACATCCAACTTGATTAGTTCATAAAGTTGTACTTAAAGTGGTTTGGCTAGTTGTAGCTTCAGTTCCTTCTGCTTTTGTTTTCACTGGTGTTATTTTAGTTTGTGAAGTCTTCTTTGCTACCTTCCTCCTTTTATCACTTTTTGATGGAACAAAAAGTTCTTTTATAAGTCTTTTACGATTTTCAATACGAACAACATCATTGTTTTGTTTTTCTAAATCATCAAAAATATTCGCATTTCCATTGATTTCCTTCTCGATTGACAATACATCATTAACAAAGTTGCCCATATCAATATTTTTAATCTTTGAGGTTTTCTTTTGTTTCTTATACAAGTCTATAAAATAAATACAAATAATGTAAATCAATAGTAATAAGCAGCCATACGAGTACATAACTGAATTAAGAATACTTACCATATCCTGTTTCTAAGAATTCCATTTTTCGAGGGCAATTATATAAAAATACCTTGTCCATATCAACGATATCATCACTATTAATATAATAAATCACCATTACTTATATGTTATGTATAGGTTAATTTTTAATTGGTATACAAATATTATAAATATAATATTAAAATTTTAACTTACTACTTTCCATCTCCTTCAAAATATACTGAAGCAATAGAATTATTTTTTTTAATCAACAAGTCTTTTATTTTTAGCGGAATAATATTCGGATCCACAACTCTACATGGCCACCATATACGATTTATTAAATTTGACCACACAGGGGTGCCATAACTGTAAGGGTTTGACTGGTCACACATATTGTATGGCGTTTGAATTTAGCTGAAAAAAAAAATTAAATAATAATAATAAATTTGTATCTACTTATATAGGTAATACCACTAGCAATAAATATATTATTAGGTATAAATATTTATGTTTTTATATGCTCATGTTAAAGTTCATTTCTTCATCAATGGGATCATTAGGATTTATTTATTAACCAAGATTAGCTACTTTATCTCTCATTAATGGAATCATTACTCTCTTTGGGAATAATATTAAACAAAATGATAAAAATTCAGAATTTTTAGTCACATATAAATTGTATAATCAATAATTGCAGTTGTATAAAGTTAAAAATATCAACAAAGAAGAAATATTTAATAGAGAAAAAGATTTTTTAAAAATATACAATTTTTCCCTAGAGAAAAATATTTAAAACAAGCGCAACATAATGGGTATAAATATGTGGAAAATGTACGGTTTAAAATAACGGTTATTAAATTTTTTTTTTTTTTTTTTTTTTAAATGTATACTATTAAACTAATCCACAAAAATCTTGATAATAAATTAAGCAAATATAAAGTTACTCCATTTAATTATGAGAAAAAATTATTGTATGACAAATCTATATTTCCACAACCAGTAAAATGTTTGATTCTAGGATCATCAGGAACTGGTAAAACGACTTTGTTGTGAAATATTATTAAAATTAGTGGTATAAATGAGATGTCAAATATTGTAATTATCAATTAGGAATTATTAATTCAATATTTATGTAATTAAAATAATAAACCATATTAAAGGTAATTGTACCTAATGAATACAAATAAAAACTAGTATAATATTTTATATTTGATTGACGGACATTTATGTGCAGCCCACATAGTACACTATTCAATATATTTCACCCAGTTAATACATTCAAATTTTTGATTATGTAAGGGGAAATATAACCTATTCATTTTTGTAAAAAAAGAAGTCTTTCTTTTATGTTGTAGAGTCTGTAGCACGAACATAATTATCAGTAGGTAATAATTTGAATTTCTACCATATTCAGTATGTGCATTTACAGTAGTTTGTAATGTTGTAGGCTAAAGAGTTTACTTTAATTATTCATTATAGGATTTATGACTAGCAGGGGTACTCTCAGAACTGTCAAAAAGAGGACGGATAAAATTTGACTTTCAGCTTAGTCACTGCGTCACCGTTTGTAGCAACTACTGATTGATAATGAAACTAATATATCAATGGGTCAACCTACAAATTATATTAACATTAGGTAAAGCGGAAACTTACGTGTAATTTTAGGCGAATAACAAGACAGTTCAATACAGACACAACTTGTGCTGTTCTCGATCGGACTCAACGAAGCAGCAGCGACCGCCGTTTGAAACTAATGCACCAAATAGATCAATGTACCCAAATTATTTTAATATTAAGTACGCGCGTGGTAATATTTCAGTAGGGAAATTGTACTCAAAGATATAATAATTGTAATGAGATATGATTGGCAATCGGCGATCATTCAGTCCATTGGTATTAACTATAAAATAATAAATTATTAATGATAAATTTTTTATAAAAATAGCAAAAGCGACGCTCCAGTTTTGGATAATATAATGTAGGAAACAAACGCAAACAATTACTTACCGACTGAATTACACACGACGATGAGAATACTTAATTAAATAAATTGTATAATTGCAATATGATTCAAAAAGATAAAATATAACTTACAAAATAGTGGTAGCTGCTCGAGTTTATTATCATAAGTTGTTATCGGACCGTACTATCGTTGATTAGAATGACGTGTTTTGATACTGTTTAATCCATGTTCTTTCTACTATATTTTTTATTAAAAAATTTATTATATTAAACATAATCTACAATATTTAATAATCTAGACCAGTTTACATAATTATTAATAGTTACGTACTTACCATAACAAATTACTTAATATCTAGTAATCTATTTTAATGAAAGCAATTCAGTACCCAGTTTGTAAATTATTTCTTTTTTTTCTATTCGCTGTAATAGAAATAATATTTTTTATTTAATTTATACAATACTGTGTTAAATTACAGAATTGAACTTTAACAATATTTGTACATAAAATCCTTTTTTTTTAAACTATAGCAAAAGACATTTCGAATGTAGATAGGCAATAAACACACAAATTGAAAAATAACAACAAAGTTACAGGAGTCGGGTAGGCAACACAGACACAAAATTTGACATTAGCATTAGACTTTAGATTACCAATATTCATAACATAACCTAAAAACTGATGATAACCACTATATTTTCTTATCAAATATTGTTATCGGACCTTACTATCGTTGATTAGATGGACGATTTTTCATACTGTTTTCCCACACCGGGCAATGAACACACCGTACATACTCTTAAATTTGTTTTCGACGCTTCTTGTTTCGATTTAAATTGGCCGTTGTCAAAGTGAATTTTTACCATACAGAGCATGACCGTGGTAATTATTCGTGCCTACTGTTATATCCATTTTCTTAATGTACCCGTTTAATATTTTGCAGGACGACGTTGAGGAAACGCACAATTTTGCAAGCTGGAAAAATAATCAGCTGTAAGTAGTTCGTCACTTTGTTACCTATCAAAGTAAGTGTACATTGTATTTTATTTTCCTGCCTTGACTCGAGTTTGGTCATTTTTAAATTTTAAATACCATGTTCAAACTCGTGTTTTTATTTTTTATTTTTTTATGAAATATGGTCACAGGCACATCGTGATGATAAGAAAACCTTTAATTACGTCTATTTGGAAATATAAATAATGGTTCGAACATTACAGAAATCAATGAATACTAGGTAAGAATAAATATTTCTCTACGTAAAAAATTTAAGAATGTTTATCTGATAGACTAAAGTGATCTCATTTTCCTATCGAGATTTATACAAATACAAGTACTGAAATGGTCTCGATATAACAAGACTACATCTGAACAATATTTCGTTTACTAAATTGTATGCTAATTGCTCCATATAAAAATAAATGTATAAATGTATACGTTTTATGCTAAAGTTGATTTTTTTTTATACATTTCTTTTCCTTTATTTAAAACAGATTTACTGATTAATTGGTATGTAATTGTTTAGTGTTTTTAAGCATTCTTCACTAACTTTTATTTTTATGGAGATGCCTGTTATAATAATTGTTTTATTTTTTTATTAATTATTCATTGGTACAATACATATGTCACACATTATGTATAAGCAACAATACACAATTGTCTAGATGAGCGGTTTAAGTAATTATGAATATTTAGGTATTTACCAACAGATGACTTAATATCTAGTATGTTTTTTTTTAACCAAAACACTTCAGTAATCAGTTCATAAAATATTTATTTTTTTTTTGTTTTACAGGTGATGCCAAGGACCATGAATAATCATCAAATGATTTTGACTAATCAAATTGTTACTCAATATATATATGTATATACTGTAGTATGCCCTTACTTTTACCCAGAATAGATAGTTGGTGCAATGTTAGCAAGAATTCTTCTCATAACTGGGGAAATAAAGACCAGGATAGACTGCAGAAGGCGACCCAGAACTAGCTAATGGAAAGCAATCTCAGACTAGTCTATTATTCAAAGTTATATGAAAACATGACGGAACAGTCACCTAAGAATAACACAGGTTATGAATCGAGTAGTGGTATGGAAACTTATCTAATTTTATGAAAGTCATTCTGTACAAGGCTCAAATCTTATGCTTCTCACATTTTCAAATATAACAATATAAGTGAGTTAATTAATAAACTATAAGTAGATTAATACATATAAGGTTTCTATATTTAAATAATATTAATTTTATTTAATTGTTAGAATTCAAAGAGTGTATTGGCGGTATGAAGTCAAAGTACAAAACTTACAAGGATCTAAAGATGTTGGCTGTGCCTTTACATTGTATATACTATATATGGGCCTTCCATAAAATATCAAATGTTCAAAATGAATCTCATGGTGTCTTGCTATTGACAGCAGTGCATGTACAATGTGAACCTCTACTATTTTATACAAAAATAATATGATTATTAATTTAAAATTAATTTTTTTCATTAAACAATTAATATATAAATTTGGATTACACATTAAACTCTAAAAATTAATTACTATTGTAGACATAAATACAACATTTATGCATTGTAAGATGTGTGCATATACACGTGCAATATATGTTCATAACACATATAGGTAACAGTTCATCATAGTATTACCATGTTATCTATTTATTACAAACAGTTTTATTGGTCATATATACATTAAGTTTTTCTCTGGGTATGCCCACCAGAAAGCCTATATAATAAGAGAGCGGCCAACTTGCTAACCCCTTTCTTTAAGTTATAATATTCTGGATGAAACCATTCTGTGTCTGAATGTTAATTGCTGTGTTTTAACTATTATTATCCAATCATCAAAAACACATCATTATGTATTTATAATTGTTCTTCTGTCAACTGTTATAGACTATTTAAAACTGTTTATATTCAATCTGGTTATTGATCCAGACAGATCTTTTTAAAATTCCACCAATCAATGAATTTTGTAATACAATTGTATTTTGACTGTATTATTATTATTATTATTATTATTTTATATAAATAATAAATATTTGTTTAATTCATATTTACATATAATGTAATGTTGAATGTTTAAATGACAAACTTAATTGAACAATTATGTAATAGTACAAATTTTAAAATTCAGAAAAATATACATTAAGTTATATTGAATTAATGGATAAAACTATATTGAAATGATTTAAATGTGTAAAATATATTGTCTGATTATTATCTCTAACTCACACAACATGATTATATTCTATACATATTTAAGTAATATGGAATTTAAATGTTATATTTTTATCATAAGTTGGACATTAGTTGACTAAGTACAGAATATTTTACATTCACCCAACACTGTAGGTGCTTATAAGTTGAACGAAAATTAAATGTTAAATAGCAATTTATCACAATTTATATGTTTTTTATTCAGTATAATGAATTGATTTTACAACTTTTTAAAAGGAGAATAAAATATTGACAATCTTGTATAGGGATACAAGTTACAATATCCTATTTGAGATACTGGCCTAATCACTGGTTGTAGAATAACTGTTTAGGATAACCAAATTTACCAACAATATACATAAAAAAATAATTTATAATTTATTTGTACAACTGGCGTCCTAAAAATAGTATTTTGTGTGATACTGAATTCGGTGGCATTTGTTGAGGAAATTTAAATTATTATTATTATTTATTTAACACGGATTAAGCAGTTAATGGTCCTAAAAAAAAAAAAAACCGCCGACCTCGCGTTATTAACTATCGTCAATTTTTAGGGCGGGAGATTCGTTCTTCTATAGTAATCCGAAAGACATCACATATGTATAATACCGATATTTTTAATAATTTTATTATGCATAATTGTCGTGCCGAAAAATAACAATAATCGCCCTATAGAAATCGTTTTTTTATAGAAAAACATTTTTCTATTTTTTCGTTGTGCTTTTTCAAACTTTAATTTCTTTTCTGTTACTTATCCGAAATAGATTATAATTTTTTTTTTTTTTTTTTATCAAAAAAAGTGACATTTTTTAAGTACGCCACTGGAACGTATTACAATATTATTATTATATTCTATAATATCTGGAAATCAATTCTTTATAACTATTACGTCCGGCGAAATGCTTTTTAGGCGAAATGATCTGTTTATTTTTACGATAATTTTTATTTATTTATGTTCCGTGCAGTTAATGTTACTTATACATTTTCGGTCTTATTTATTTACGCTTAAACATATCTTTAATTTCCCTGGTCAGAATTGACAAAAATTTAAATATGATATGAACGTAATAAATGAATTGAATCAACTCACAAATCACAATGGTATATGAGAACTTCAATTAATACTTCTTTTATCACTAGGTAAGAAAAAGAAAATTTTAATTGTTTAAGAATTCATCAATTCATTGCTATATATTCAAGTAGTCAAAAATAAAAATTTTATTGTTGGGAGGCCTTCACAACATTGGATGTGTTGATGGGGCTGTCAACATACAGTAATTTAAAAACCACTAAACAGTTATCAAAAAAACGATATTAAATAATTTGGTCGTGACTGGCGGAAATTATGTGAAATTAAACGATAAGTTAAAATATATTATTCAATAAAACTATTACTACTAACAAATCATAGCAAGACTATCCATATATGTTACAATCATATGAACTCGTGATTGCAACAGTTTGTCAACCATTTTTTATTCATAACACGTAATTAAAGACATCCTTAGGAGGGTGTACAAATGGTGGTTGTGCAATGCAAATTCGGTTTAATTACAAATTTTCATTGATTTTGGACATTAAATCGTTTGCGTGGCGTCTGTTATTATTGATAAACTATATTGTTTGTCTTCCAAAACAAATGTCAATATTTTAATAAGTATGACACATTTTATCTTCTACTAATATACATAATCCCTCTGTACTTATATATCCTTATTTGTTAAAAATAATGTTATCATCTTTAAAATATATTTCACCTATACCAAACATATAATGATTTATTCCTTTGTTATCATATATCCCTAACTGTTTATCATCTATTTGTTTAATATATTTTACTGCAAGTGGGTTTTAAATTTAACCAAAAAACAGTCTTTGTTCCACTTTCTCTTGTTTAATATAAATTGAATATATAGGAATATAGAGTTTAAAAAATAAATATGCATAATATTAAGTATTGTAATAGGGTAATATACACTGATTTAACAATTGAAATTTGCAAAAAACTTAGCTATTAATTATTTTAAATTTAAATTGAAACATTGTTTTAGAATTAATATAGTCAATACTAAAAAATAAAAAATAATAACGCCTTATTTTAGGTGAAATATTTTCGTAAACAAATTACATTAATTATTTTACAATCAGTATGATGTTAACATTTAATACAATTAAAACTATTAATAATTAGAGTTGTATTAAAAATGCCAAAATATAACCATTGACAATGTATATTAAAAAAAAAAAAAAAAAACCATCCTTTAATTGTAAATTTTTACTTTGAAACTAGTACTACTCTTAAGACTTAAATAAACTACAGCAAAAAACAAAGTTGTTGACAATTAATTATTATGAAAAAAAAAACTTATTTAACTTATAGAAGATTATTGATAAACATTATATAGTAATATATGTTTAATGTTGTAGCTTACTATAACATATTATTTACAAAGTACAACATTAAAAAATTAAATAAACATTAACATTTAACTTGACTAAAATTAGAATAAATTAAAACTATTAAAAATTAGAATTGTATTGAAATGCCAAAATATAAAAATTGACAATATATATTAAAAAAAAAAAAAACAACCTTTACTTGTAAGTTTTTACTTTAAAAAAAAATACTACTTATAAAATTTATATAAAGTATAGCAAAAAACATAGTTGTTGGAAATTAATTATCATGGAAAAAAAAATTTATTTAACTTATAGAAGATTATTGATAAACATTATATAGTAATATATGTTTTATGTTGTAGCTTACTAAACATATTATTTACAAAGAACAACTTTAAAATATTAAATAGTAATGAACGTTTCACTTGACTAGAATTAGAATAAATTAAAAGGGTAATTATTTGTAAATATTAATTTATATATTATTTGGTGGGTTTCTCTATAACAATGATTCTCTAACTGTGTTTTGTTAATTTAACATTATGTGTAATGTAGTTTTAATATTTTTAACAAAACAGTATGAGAACAGCTGCTCTATAATTATTTTAAATTTCTTCTTTCTGCAAAAAAATAACAATATAAATAAAACAATAAATAAATATAAATTATTATCATAGTTACTCATAAAACACTAACTCAATTGTGGGATAAGGAAGGGTAAATTATTTTTTTTACTATTTAAAATAAAATCATGGAATTTAAATAAATACATCAGTTGTGAATGTTTTTATGTATATATAGAAATATAATAATAACAAGAACAAAACATGTATATATATATATCAAAAAAAAAAAAAAAGTGGTAAAAGAATCAATGACTTGAGTATTATATAAGTATTGTGTAAGTAATGAAAACATTGAAATTAAAAAATTAAGATAATAGAAGAGCAATGGAGAAAAAATAATATTTTCTAAGGATCTAAAAATGGTTTAAACGTCTAGAATTAGGTAAATGTATAGACTATTATTATCCTAATGTACAAACAACATACCCACAGACAATAAATATCAAAAAAAAATATATATATTTTATTATGCATTATACTATCACTTTCTGAGTCTTCATTTTGGGTGCCAGCTAATAGTCCATAAGACTCTGCTATACTATTTTCCACCGTTTCATACACAATCTCATTACAACATGGATTATCAAATATAATTGTTGAAATTGTATTATTGAGTGATTGATTGATACTAATCAATGAACCATATCTACCACATTCCCTTTCCCAACAATTTAAGAGATCATCGTCTATTTTAATTATTTTACCTTGTTGTTACACAGTTGCATTTTCACCATTATTTTGGTGGTCACATATGTGTTTTTTTTTTTGCAAACTCATGACATTTAGTGATAAAGGAGCATTTTTTGACATAGGACAAACATATTTTCCGATAAATATATGTTTTAATGGCAAATCTGGTGTGGGGACACCACATCCAACTTGATTAGTTCATAAAGTTGTACTTAAAGTGGTTTGGCTAGTTGTAGCTTCAGTTCCTTCTGCTTTTGTTTTCACTGGTGTTATTTTAGTTTGTGAAGTCTTCTTTGCTACCTTCCTCCTTTTATCACTTTTTGATGGAACAAAAAGTTCTTTTATAAGTCTTTTACGATTTTCAATACGAACAACATCATTGTTTTGTTTTTCTAAATCATCAAAAATATTCGCATTTCCATTGATTTCCTTCTCGATTGACAATACATCATTAACAAAGTTGCCCATATCAATATTTTTAATCTTTGAGGTTTTCTTTTGTTTCTTATACAAGTCTATAAAATAAATACAAATAATGTAAATCAATAGTAATAAGCAGCCATACGAGTACATAACTGAATTAAGAATACTTACCATATCCTGTTTCTAAGAATTCCATTTTTCGAGGGCAATTATATAAAAATACCTTGTCCATATCAACGATATCATCACTATTAATATAATAAATCACCATTACTTATATGTTATGTATAGGTTAATTTTTAATTGGTATACAAATATTATAAATATAATATTAAAATTTTAACTTACTACTTTCCATCTCCTTCAAAATATACTGAAGCAATAGAATTATTTTTTTTAATCAACAAGTCTTTTATTTTTAGCGGAATAATATTCGGATCCACAACTCTACATGGCCACCATATACGATTTATTAAATTTGACCACACAGGGGTGCCATAACTGTAAGGGTTTGACTGGTCACACATATTGTATGGCGTTTGAATTTAGCTGAAAAAAAAAATTAAATAATAATAATAAATTTGTATCTACTTATATAGGTAATACCACTAGCAATAAATATATTATTAGGTATAAATATTTATGTTTTTATATGCTCATGTTAAAGTTCATTTCTTCATCAATGGGATCATTAGGATTTATTTATTAACCAAGATTAGCTACTTTATCTCTCATTAATGGAATCATTACTCTCTTTGGGAATAATATTAAACAAAATGATAAAAATTCAGAATTTTTAGTCACATATAAATTGTATAATCAATAATTGCAGTTGTATAAAGTTAAAAATATCAACAAAGAAGAAATATTTAATAGAGAAAAAGATTTTTTAAAAATATACAATTTTTCCCTAGAGAAAAATATTTAAAACAAGCGCAACATAATGGGTATAAATATGTGGAAAATGTACGGTTTAAAATAACGGTTATTAAATTTTTTTTTTTTTTTTTTTTTTAAATGTATACTATTAAACTAATCCACAAAAATCTTGATAATAAATTAAGCAAATATAAAGTTACTCCATTTAATTATGAGAAAAAATTATTGTATGACAAATCTATATTTCCACAACCAGTAAAATGTTTGATTCTAGGATCATCAGGAACTGGTAAAACGACTTTGTTGTGAAATATTATTAAAATTAGTGGTATAAATGAGATGTCAAATATTGTAATTATCAATTAGGAATTATTAATTCAATATTTATGTAATTAAAATAATAAACCATATTAAAGGTAATTGTACCTAATGAATACAAATAAAAACTAGTATAATATTTTATATTTGATTGACGGACATTTATGTGCAGCCCACATAGTACACTATTCAATATATTTCACCCAGTTAATACATTCAAATTTTTGATTATGTAAGGGGAAATATAACCTATTCATTTTTGTAAAAAAAGAAGTCTTTCTTTTATGTTGTAGAGTCTGTAGCACGAACATAATTATCAGTAGGTAATAATTTGAATTTCTACCATATTCAGTATGTGCATTTACAGTAGTTTGTAATGTTGTAGGCTAAAGAGTTTACTTTAATTATTCATTATAGGATTTATGACTAGCAGGGGTACTCTCAGAACTGTCAAAAAGAGGACGGATAAAATTTGACTTTCAGCTTAGTCACTGCGTCACCGTTTGTAGCAACTACTGATTGATAATGAAACTAATATATCAATGGGTCAACCTACAAATTATATTAACATTAGGTAAAGCGGAAACTTACGTGTAATTTTAGGCGAATAACAAGACAGTTCAATACAGACACAACTTGTGCTGTTCTCGATCGGACTCAACGAAGCAGCAGCGACCGCCGTTTGAAACTAATGCACCAAATAGATCAATGTACCCAAATTATTTTAATATTAAGTACGCGCGTGGTAATATTTCAGTAGGGAAATTGTACTCAAAGATATAATAATTGTAATGAGATATGATTGGCAATCGGCGATCATTCAGTCCATTGGTATTAACTATAAAATAATAAATTATTAATGATAAATTTTTTATAAAAATAGCAAAAGCGACGCTCCAGTTTTGGATAATATAATGTAGGAAACAAACGCAAACAATTACTTACCGACTGAATTACACACGACGATGAGAATACTTAATTAAATAAATTGTATAATTGCAATATGATTCAAAAAGATAGAATATAACTTACAAAATAGTGGTAGCTGCTCGAGTTTATTATCATAAGTTGTTATCGGACCGTACTATCGTTGATTAGAATGACGTGTTTTGATACTGTTTAATCCATGTTCTTTCTACTATATTTTTTATTAAAAAATTTATTATATTAAACATAATCTACAATATTTAATAATCTAGACCAGTTTACATAATTATTAATAGTTACGTACTTACCATAACAAATTACTTAATATCTAGTAATCTATTTTAATGAAAGCAATTCAGTACCCAGTTTGTAAATTATTTCTTTTTTTTCTATTCGCTGTAATAGAAATAATATTTTTTATTTAATTTATACAATACTGTGTTAAATTACAGAATTGAACTTTAACAATATTTGTACATAAAATCCTTTTTTTTTAAACTATAGCAAAAGACATTTCGAATGTAGATAGGCAATAAACACACAAATTGAAAAATAACAACAAAGTTACAGGAGTCGGGTAGGCAACACAGACACAAAATTTGACATTAGCATTAGACTTTAGATTACCAATATTCATAACATAACCTAAAAACTGATGATAACCACTATATTTTCTTATCAAATATTGTTATCGGACCTTACTATCGTTGATTAGATGGACGATTTTTCATACTGTTTTCCCACACCGGGCAATGAACACACCGTACATACTCTTAAATTTGTTTTCGACGCTTCTTGTTTCGATTTAAATTGGCCGTTGTCAAAGTGAATTTTTACCATACAGAGCATGACCGTGGTAATTATTCGTGCCTACTGTTATATCCATTTTCTTAATGTACCCGTTTAATATTTTGCAGGACGACGTTGAGGAAACGCACAATTTTGCAAGCTGGAAAAATAATCAGCTGTAAGTAGTTCGTCACTTTGTTACCTATCAAAGTAAGTGTACATTGTATTTTATTTTCCTGCCTTGACTCGAGTTTGGTCATTTTTAAATTTTAAATACCATGTTCAAACTCGTGTTTTTATTTTTTATTTTTTTATGAAATATGGTCACAGGCACATCGTGATGATAAGAAAACCTTTAATTACGTCTATTTGGAAATATAAATAATGGTTCGAACATTACAGAAATCAATGAATACTAGGTAAGAATAAATATTTCTCTACGTAAAAAATTTAAGAATGTTTATCTGATAGACTAAAGTGATCTCATTTTCCTATCGAGATTTATACAAATACAAGTACTGAAATGGTCTCGATATAACAAGACTACATCTGAACAATATTTCGTTTACTAAATTGTATGCTAATTGCTCCATATAAAAATAAATGTATAAATGTATACGTTTTATGCTAAAGTTGATTTTTTTTTATACATTTCTTTTCCTTTATTTAAAACAGATTTACTGATTAATTGGTATGTAATTGTTTAGTGTTTTTAAGCATTCTTCACTAACTTTTATTTTTATGGAGATGCCTGTTATAATAATTGTTTTATTTTTTTATTAATTATTCATTGGTACAATACATATGTCACACATTATGTATAAGCAACAATACACAATTGTCTAGATGAGGGGTTTAAGTAATTATGAATATTTAGGTATTTACCAACAGATGACTTAATATCTAGTATGTTTTTTTTTAACCAAAACACTTCAGTAATCAGTTCATAAAATATTTATTTTTTTTTTGTTTTACAGGTGATGCCAAGGACCATGAATAATCATCAAATGATTTTGACTAATCAAATTGTTACTCAATATATATATGTATATACTGTAGTATGCCCTTACTTTTACCCAGAATAGATAGTTGGTGCAATGTTAGCAAGAATTCTTCTCATAACTGGGGAAATAAAGACCAGGATAGACTGCAGAAGGCGACCCAGAACTAGCTAATGGAAAGCAATCTCAGACTAGTCTATTATTCAAAGTTATATGAAAACATGACGGAACAGTCACCTAAGAATAACACAGGTTATGAATCGAGTAGTGGTATGGAAACTTATCTAATTTTATGAAAGTCATTCTGTACAAGGCTCAAATCTTATGCTTCTCACATTTTCAAATATAACAATATAAGTGAGTTAATTAATAAACTATAAGTAGATTAATACATATAAGGTTTCTATATTTAAATAATATTAATTTTATTTAATTGTTAGAATTCAAAGAGTGTATTGGCGGTATGAAGTCAAAGTACAAAACTTACAAGGATCTAAAGATGTTGGCTGTGCCTTTACATTGTATATACTATATATGGGCCTTCCATAAAATATCAAATGTTCAAAATGAATCTCATGGTGTCTTGCTATTGACAGCAGTGCATGTACAATGTGAACCTCTACTATTTTATACAAAAATAATATGATTATTAATTTAAAATTAATTTTTTTCATTAAACAATTAACATATAAATTTGGATTACACATTAAACTCTAAAAATTAATTACTATTGTAGACATAAATACAACATTTATGCATTGTAAGATGTGTGCATATACACGTGCAATATATGTTCATAACACATATAGGTAACAGTTCATCATAGTATTACCATGTTATCTATTTATTACAAACAGTTTTATTGGTCATATATACATTAAGTTTTTCTCTGGGTATGCCCACCAGAAAGCCTATATAATAAGAGAGCGGCCAACTTGCTAACCCCTTTCTTTAAGTTATAATATTCTGGATGAAACCATTCTGTGTCTGAATGTTAATTGCTGTGTTTTAACTATTATTATCCAATCATCAAAAACACATCATTATGTATTTATAATTGTTCTTCTGTCAACTGTTATAGACTATTTAAAACTGTTTATATTCAATCTGGTTATTGATCCAGACAGATCTTTTTAAAATTCCACCAATCAATGAATTTTGTAATACAATTGTATTTTGACTGTATTATTATTATTATTATTATTATTTTATTTAAATAATAAATATTTGTTTAATTCATATTTACATATAATGTAATGTTAAATGTTTAAATGACAAACTTAATTGAACAATTATGTAATAGTACAAATTTTAAAATTCAGAAAAATATACATTAAGTTATATTGAATTAATGGATAAAACTATATTGAAATGATTTAAATGTGTAAAATATATTGTCTGATTATTATCTCTAACTCACACAACATGATTATATTCTATACATATTTAAGTAATATGGAATTTAAATGTTATATTTTTATCATAAGTTGGACATTAGTTGACTAAGTACAGAATATTTTACATTCACCCAACACTGTAGGTGCTTATAAGTTGAACGAAAATTAAATGTTAAATAGCAATTTATCACAATTTATATGTTTTTTATTCAGTATAATGAATTGATTTTACAACTTTTTAAAAGGAGAATAAAATATTGACAATCTTGTATAGGGATACAAGTTACAATATCCTATTTGAGATACTGGCCTAATCACTGGTTGTAGAATAACTGTTTAGGATAACCAAATTTACCAACAATATACATAAAAAAATAATTTATAATTTATTTGTACAACTGGCGTCCTAAAAATAGTATTTTGTGTGATACTGAATTCGGTGGCATTTGTTGAGGAAATTTAAATTATTATTATTATTTATTTAACACGGATTAAGCAGTTAATGGTCCTAAAAAAAAAAAAAACCGCCGACCTCGCGTTATTAACTATCGTCAATTTTTAGGGCGGGAGATTCGTTCTTCTATAGTAATCCGAAAGACATCACATATGTATAATACCGATATTTTTAATAATTTTATTATGCATAATTGTCGTGCCGAAAAATAACAATAATCGCCCTATAGAAATCGTTTTTTTATAGAAAAACATTTTTCTATTTTTTCGTTGTGCTTTTTCAAACTTTAATTTCTTTTCTGTTACTTATCCGAAATAGATTATAATTTTTTTTTTTTTTTTTTATCAAAAAAAGTGACATTTTTTAAGTACGCCACTGGAACGTATTACAATATTATTATTATATTCTATAATATCTGGAAATCAATTCTTTATAACTATTACGTCCGGCGAAATGCTTTTTAGGCGAAATGATCTGTTTATTTTTACGATAATTTTTATTTATTTATGTTCCGTGCAGTTAATGTTACTTATACATTTTCGGTCTTATTTATTTACGCTTAAACATATCTTTAATTTCCCTGGTCAGAATTGACAAAAATTTAAATATGATATGAACGTAATAAATGAATTGAATCAACTCACAAATCACAATGGTATATGAGAACTTCAATTAATACTTCTTTTATCACTAGGTAAGAAAAAGAAAATTTTAATTGTTTAAGAATTCATCAATTCATTGCTATATATTCAAGTAGTCAAAAATAAAAATTTTATTGTTGGGAGGCCTTCACAACATTGGATGTGTTGATGGGGCTGTCAACATACAGTAATTTAAAAACCACTAAACAGTTATCAAAAAAACGATATTAAATAATTTGGTCGTGACTGGCGGAAATTATGTGAAATTAAACGATAAGTTAAAATATATTATTCAATAAAACTATTACTACTAACAAATCATAGCAAGACTATCCATATATGTTACAATCATATGAACTCGTGATTGCAACAGTTTGTCAACCATTTTTTATTCATAACACGTAATTAAAGACATCCTTAGGAGGGTGTACAAATGGTGGTTGTGCAATGCAAATTCGGTTTAATTACAAATTTTCATTGATTTTGGACATTAAATCGTTTGCGTGGCGTCTGTTATTATTGATAAACTATATTGTTTGTCTTCCAAAACAAATGTCAATATTTTAATAAGTATGACACATTTTATCTTCTACTAATATACATAATCCCTCTGTACTTATATATCCTTATTTGTTAAAAATAATGTTATCATCTTTAAAATATATTTCACCTATACCAAACATATAATGATTTATTCCTTTGTTATCATATATCCCTAACTGTTTATCATCTATTTGTTTAATATATTTTACTGCAAGTGGGTTTTAAATTTAACCAAAAAACAGTCTTTGTTCCACTTTCTCTTGTTTAATATAAATTGAATATATAGGAATATAGAGTTTAAAAAATAAATATGCATAATATTAAGTATTGTAATAGGGTAATATACACTGATTTAACAATTGAAATTTGCAAAAAACTTAGCTATTAATTATTTTAAATTTAAATTGAAACATTGTTTTAGAATTAATATAGTCAATACTAAAAAATAAAAAATAATAACGCCTTATTTTAGGTGAAATATTTTCGTAAACAAATTACATTAATTATTTTACAATCAGTATGATGTTAACATTTAATACAATTAAAACTATTAATAATTAGAGTTGTATTAAAAATGCCAAAATATAACCATTGACAATGTATATTAAAAAAAAAAAAAAAAAACCATCCTTTAATTGTAAATTTTTACTTTGAAACTAGTACTACTCTTAAGACTTAAATAAACTACAGCAAAAAACAAAGTTGTTGACAATTAATTATTATGAAAAAAAAAACTTATTTAACTTATAGAAGATTATTGATAAACATTATATAGTAATATATGTTTAATGTTGTAGCTTACTATAACATATTATTTACAAAGTACAACATTAAAAAATTAAATAAACATTAACATTTAACTTGACTAAAATTAGAATAAATTAAAACTATTAAAAATTAGAATTGTATTGAAATGCCAAAATATAAAAATTGACAATATATATTAAAAAAAAAAAAAACAACCTTTACTTGTAAGTTTTTACTTTAAAAAAAAATACTACTTATAAAATTTATATAAAGTATAGCAAAAAACATAGTTGTTGGAAATTAATTATCATGGAAAAAAAAATTTATTTAACTTATAGAAGATTATTGATAAACATTATATAGTAATATATGTTTTATGTTGTAGCTTACTAAACATATTATTTACAAAGAACAACTTTAAAATATTAAATAGTAATGAACGTTTCACTTGACTAGAATTAGAATAAATTAAAAGGGTAATTATTTGTAAATATTAATTTATATATTATTTGGTGGGTTTCTCTATAACAATGATTCTCTAACTGTGTTTTGTTAATTTAACATTATGTGTAATGTAGTTTTAATATTTTTAACAAAACAGTATGAGAACAGCTGCTCTATAATTATTTTAAATTTCTTCTTTCTGCAAAAAAATAACAATATAAATAAAACAATAAATAAATATAAATTATTATCATAGTTACTCATAAAACACTAACTCAATTGTGGGATAAGGAAGGGTAAATTATTTTTTTTACTATTTAAAATAAAATCATGGAATTTAAATAAATACATCAGTTGTGAATGTTTTTATGTATATATAGAA
The DNA here is from genome assembly GCA_956483605.1 of Tuberolachnus salignus. NCBI lineage: Eukaryota > Metazoa > Arthropoda > Insecta > Hemiptera > Aphididae > Tuberolachnus > Tuberolachnus salignus. The sequence continues at coordinate 3,386,769 of OY101431.1, read as the reverse complement.
ATATAATAATAACAAGAACAAAACATGTATATATATATATCAAAAAAAAAAAAAAAGTGGTAAAAGAATCAATGACTTGAGTATTATATAAGTATTGTGTAAGTAATGAAAACATTGAAATTAAAAAATTAAGATAATAGAAGAGCAATGGAGAAAAAATAATATTTTCTAAGGATCTAAAAATGGTTTAAACGTCTAGAATTAGGTAAATGTATAGACTATTATTATCCTAATGTACAAACAACATACCCACAGACAATAAATATCAAAAAAAAATATATATATTTTATTATGCATTATACTATCACTTTCTGAGTCTTCATTTTGGGTGCCAGCTAATAGTCCATAAGACTCTGCTATACTATTTTCCACCGTTTCATACACAATCTCATTACAACATGGATTATCAAATATAATTGTTGAAATTGTATTATTGAGTGATTGATTGATACTAATCAATGAACCATATCTACCACATTCCCTTTCCCAACAATTTAAGAGATCATCGTCTATTTTAATTATTTTACCTTGTTGTTACACAGTTGCATTTTCACCATTATTTTGGTGGTCACATATGTGTTTTTTTTTTTGCAAACTCATGACATTTAGTGATAAAGGAGCATTTTTTGACATAGGACAAACATATTTTCCGATAAATATATGTTTTAATGGCAAATCTGGTGTGGGGACACCACATCCAACTTGATTAGTTCATAAAGTTGTACTTAAAGTGGTTTGGCTAGTTGTAGCTTCAGTTCCTTCTGCTTTTGTTTTCACTGGTGTTATTTTAGTTTGTGAAGTCTTCTTTGCTACCTTCCTCCTTTTATCACTTTTTGATGGAACAAAAAGTTCTTTTATAAGTCTTTTACGATTTTCAATACGAACAACATCATTGTTTTGTTTTTCTAAATCATCAAAAATATTCGCATTTCCATTGATTTCCTTCTCGATTGACAATACATCATTAACAAAGTTGCCCATATCAATATTTTTAATCTTTGAGGTTTTCTTTTGTTTCTTATACAAGTCTATAAAATAAATACAAATAATGTAAATCAATAGTAATAAGCAGCCATACGAGTACATAACTGAATTAAGAATACTTACCATATCCTGTTTCTAAGAATTCCATTTTTCGAGGGCAATTATATAAAAATACCTTGTCCATATCAACGATATCATCACTATTAATATAATAAATCACCATTACTTATATGTTATGTATAGGTTAATTTTTAATTGGTATACAAATATTATAAATATAATATTAAAATTTTAACTTACTACTTTCCATCTCCTTCAAAATATACTGAAGCAATAGAATTATTTTTTTTAATCAACAAGTCTTTTATTTTTAGCGGAATAATATTCGGATCCACAACTCTACATGGCCACCATATACGATTTATTAAATTTGACCACACAGGGGTGCCATAACTGTAAGGGTTTGACTGGTCACACATATTGTATGGCGTTTGAATTTAGCTGAAAAAAAAAATTAAATAATAATAATAAATTTGTATCTACTTATATAGGTAATACCACTAGCAATAAATATATTATTAGGTATAAATATTTATGTTTTTATATGCTCATGTTAAAGTTCATTTCTTCATCAATGGGATCATTAGGATTTATTTATTAACCAAGATTAGCTACTTTATCTCTCATTAATGGAATCATTACTCTCTTTGGGAATAATATTAAACAAAATGATAAAAATTCAGAATTTTTAGTCACATATAAATTGTATAATCAATAATTGCAGTTGTATAAAGTTAAAAATATCAACAAAGAAGAAATATTTAATAGAGAAAAAGATTTTTTAAAAATATACAATTTTTCCCTAGAGAAAAATATTTAAAACAAGCGCAACATAATGGGTATAAATATGTGGAAAATGTACGGTTTAAAATAACGGTTATTAAATTTTTTTTTTTTTTTTTTTTTAAATGTATACTATTAAACTAATCCACAAAAATCTTGATAATAAATTAAGCAAATATAAAGTTACTCCATTTAATTATGAGAAAAAATTATTGTATGACAAATCTATATTTCCACAACCAGTAAAATGTTTGATTCTAGGATCATCAGGAACTGGTAAAACGACTTTGTTGTGAAATATTATTAAAATTAGTGGTATAAATGAGATGTCAAATATTGTAATTATCAATTAGGAATTATTAATTCAATATTTATGTAATTAAAATAATAAACCATATTAAAGGTAATTGTACCTAATGAATACAAATAAAAACTAGTATAATATTTTATATTTGATTGACGGACATTTATGTGCAGCCCACATAGTACACTATTCAATATATTTCACCCAGTTAATACATTCAAATTTTTGATTATGTAAGGGGAAATATAACCTATTCATTTTTGTAAAAAAAGAAGTCTTTCTTTTATGTTGTAGAGTCTGTAGCACGAACATAATTATCAGTAGGTAATAATTTGAATTTCTACCATATTCAGTATGTGCATTTACAGTAGTTTGTAATGTTGTAGGCTAAAGAGTTTACTTTAATTATTCATTATAGGATTTATGACTAGCAGGGGTACTCTCAGAACTGTCAAAAAGAGGACGGATAAAATTTGACTTTCAGCTTAGTCACTGCGTCACCGTTTGTAGCAACTACTGATTGATAATGAAACTAATATATCAATGGGTCAACCTACAAATTATATTAACATTAGGTAAAGCGGAAACTTACGTGTAATTTTAGGCGAATAACAAGACAGTTCAATACAGACACAACTTGTGCTGTTCTCGATCGGACTCAACGAAGCAGCAGCGACCGCCGTTTGAAACTAATGCACCAAATAGATCAATGTACCCAAATTATTTTAATATTAAGTACGCGCGTGGTAATATTTCAGTAGGGAAATTGTACTCAAAGATATAATAATTGTAATGAGATATGATTGGCAATCGGCGATCATTCAGTCCATTGGTATTAACTATAAAATAATAAATTATTAATGATAAATTTTTTATAAAAATAGCAAAAGCGACGCTCCAGTTTTGGATAATATAATGTAGGAAACAAACGCAAACAATTACTTACCGACTGAATTACACACGACGATGAGAATACTTAATTAAATAAATTGTATAATTGCAATATGATTCAAAAAGATAGAATATAACTTACAAAATAGTGGTAGCTGCTCGAGTTTATTATCATAAGTTGTTATCGGACCGTACTATCGTTGATTAGAATGACGTGTTTTGATACTGTTTAATCCATGTTCTTTCTACTATATTTTTTATTAAAAAATTTATTATATTAAACATAATCTACAATATTTAATAATCTAGACCAGTTTACATAATTATTAATAGTTACGTACTTACCATAACAAATTACTTAATATCTAGTAATCTATTTTAATGAAAGCAATTCAGTACCCAGTTTGTAAATTATTTCTTTTTTTTCTATTCGCTGTAATAGAAATAATATTTTTTATTTAATTTATACAATACTGTGTTAAATTACAGAATTGAACTTTAACAATATTTGTACATAAAATCCTTTTTTTTTAAACTATAGCAAAAGACATTTCGAATGTAGATAGGCAATAAACACACAAATTGAAAAATAACAACAAAGTTACAGGAGTCGGGTAGGCAACACAGACACAAAATTTGACATTAGCATTAGACTTTAGATTACCAATATTCATAACATAACCTAAAAACTGATGATAACCACTATATTTTCTTATCAAATATTGTTATCGGACCTTACTATCGTTGATTAGATGGACGATTTTTCATACTGTTTTCCCACACCGGGCAATGAACACACCGTACATACTCTTAAATTTGTTTTCGACGCTTCTTGTTTCGATTTAAATTGGCCGTTGTCAAAGTGAATTTTTACCATACAGAGCATGACCGTGGTAATTATTCGTGCCTACTGTTATATCCATTTTCTTAATGTACCCGTTTAATATTTTGCAGGACGACGTTGAGGAAACGCACAATTTTGCAAGCTGGAAAAATAATCAGCTGTAAGTAGTTCGTCACTTTGTTACCTATCAAAGTAAGTGTACATTGTATTTTATTTTCCTGCCTTGACTCGAGTTTGGTCATTTTTAAATTTTAAATACCATGTTCAAACTCGTGTTTTTATTTTTTATTTTTTTATGAAATATGGTCACAGGCACATCGTGATGATAAGAAAACCTTTAATTACGTCTATTTGGAAATATAAATAATGGTTCGAACATTACAGAAATCAATGAATACTAGGTAAGAATAAATATTTCTCTACGTAAAAAATTTAAGAATGTTTATCTGATAGACTAAAGTGATCTCATTTTCCTATCGAGATTTATACAAATACAAGTACTGAAATGGTCTCGATATAACAAGACTACATCTGAACAATATTTCGTTTACTAAATTGTATGCTAATTGCTCCATATAAAAATAAATGTATAAATGTATACGTTTTATGCTAAAGTTGATTTTTTTTTATACATTTCTTTTCCTTTATTTAAAACAGATTTACTGATTAATTGGTATGTAATTGTTTAGTGTTTTTAAGCATTCTTCACTAACTTTTATTTTTATGGAGATGCCTGTTATAATAATTGTTTTATTTTTTTATTAATTATTCATTGGTACAATACATATGTCACACATTATGTATAAGCAACAATACACAATTGTCTAGATGAGGGGTTTAAGTAATTATGAATATTTAGGTATTTACCAACAGATGACTTAATATCTAGTATGTTTTTTTTTAACCAAAACACTTCAGTAATCAGTTCATAAAATATTTATTTTTTTTTTGTTTTACAGGTGATGCCAAGGACCATGAATAATCATCAAATGATTTTGACTAATCAAATTGTTACTCAATATATATATGTATATACTGTAGTATGCCCTTACTTTTACCCAGAATAGATAGTTGGTGCAATGTTAGCAAGAATTCTTCTCATAACTGGGGAAATAAAGACCAGGATAGACTGCAGAAGGCGACCCAGAACTAGCTAATGGAAAGCAATCTCAGACTAGTCTATTATTCAAAGTTATATGAAAACATGACGGAACAGTCACCTAAGAATAACACAGGTTATGAATCGAGTAGTGGTATGGAAACTTATCTAATTTTATGAAAGTCATTCTGTACAAGGCTCAAATCTTATGCTTCTCACATTTTCAAATATAACAATATAAGTGAGTTAATTAATAAACTATAAGTAGATTAATACATATAAGGTTTCTATATTTAAATAATATTAATTTTATTTAATTGTTAGAATTCAAAGAGTGTATTGGCGGTATGAAGTCAAAGTACAAAACTTACAAGGATCTAAAGATGTTGGCTGTGCCTTTACATTGTATATACTATATATGGGCCTTCCATAAAATATCAAATGTTCAAAATGAATCTCATGGTGTCTTGCTATTGACAGCAGTGCATGTACAATGTGAACCTCTACTATTTTATACAAAAATAATATGATTATTAATTTAAAATTAATTTTTTTCATTAAACAATTAACATATAAATTTGGATTACACATTAAACTCTAAAAATTAATTACTATTGTAGACATAAATACAACATTTATGCATTGTAAGATGTGTGCATATACACGTGCAATATATGTTCATAACACATATAGGTAACAGTTCATCATAGTATTACCATGTTATCTATTTATTACAAACAGTTTTATTGGTCATATATACATTAAGTTTTTCTCTGGGTATGCCCACCAGAAAGCCTATATAATAAGAGAGCGGCCAACTTGCTAACCCCTTTCTTTAAGTTATAATATTCTGGATGAAACCATTCTGTGTCTGAATGTTAATTGCTGTGTTTTAACTATTATTATCCAATCATCAAAAACACATCATTATGTATTTATAATTGTTCTTCTGTCAACTGTTATAGACTATTTAAAACTGTTTATATTCAATCTGGTTATTGATCCAGACAGATCTTTTTAAAATTCCACCAATCAATGAATTTTGTAATACAATTGTATTTTGACTGTATTATTATTATTATTATTATTATTTTATTTAAATAATAAATATTTGTTTAATTCATATTTACATATAATGTAATGTTAAATGTTTAAATGACAAACTTAATTGAACAATTATGTAATAGTACAAATTTTAAAATTCAGAAAAATATACATTAAGTTATATTGAATTAATGGATAAAACTATATTGAAATGATTTAAATGTGTAAAATATATTGTCTGATTATTATCTCTAACTCACACAACATGATTATATTCTATACATATTTAAGTAATATGGAATTTAAATGTTATATTTTTATCATAAGTTGGACATTAGTTGACTAAGTACAGAATATTTTACATTCACCCAACACTGTAGGTGCTTATAAGTTGAACGAAAATTAAATGTTAAATAGCAATTTATCACAATTTATATGTTTTTTATTCAGTATAATGAATTGATTTTACAACTTTTTAAAAGGAGAATAAAATATTGACAATCTTGTATAGGGATACAAGTTACAATATCCTATTTGAGATACTGGCCTAATCACTGGTTGTAGAATAACTGTTTAGGATAACCAAATTTACCAACAATATACATAAAAAAATAATTTATAATTTATTTGTACAACTGGCGTCCTAAAAATAGTATTTTGTGTGATACTGAATTCGGTGGCATTTGTTGAGGAAATTTAAATTATTATTATTATTTATTTAACACGGATTAAGCAGTTAATGGTCCTAAAAAAAAAAAAAACCGCCGACCTCGCGTTATTAACTATCGTCAATTTTTAGGGCGGGAGATTCGTTCTTCTATAGTAATCCGAAAGACATCACATATGTATAATACCGATATTTTTAATAATTTTATTATGCATAATTGTCGTGCCGAAAAATAACAATAATCGCCCTATAGAAATCGTTTTTTTATAGAAAAACATTTTTCTATTTTTTCGTTGTGCTTTTTCAAACTTTAATTTCTTTTCTGTTACTTATCCGAAATAGATTATAATTTTTTTTTTTTTTTTTTATCAAAAAAAGTGACATTTTTTAAGTACGCCACTGGAACGTATTACAATATTATTATTATATTCTATAATATCTGGAAATCAATTCTTTATAACTATTACGTCCGGCGAAATGCTTTTTAGGCGAAATGATCTGTTTATTTTTACGATAATTTTTATTTATTTATGTTCCGTGCAGTTAATGTTACTTATACATTTTCGGTCTTATTTATTTACGCTTAAACATATCTTTAATTTCCCTGGTCAGAATTGACAAAAATTTAAATATGATATGAACGTAATAAATGAATTGAATCAACTCACAAATCACAATGGTATATGAGAACTTCAATTAATACTTCTTTTATCACTAGGTAAGAAAAAGAAAATTTTAATTGTTTAAGAATTCATCAATTCATTGCTATATATTCAAGTAGTCAAAAATAAAAATTTTATTGTTGGGAGGCCTTCACAACATTGGATGTGTTGATGGGGCTGTCAACATACAGTAATTTAAAAACCACTAAACAGTTATCAAAAAAACGATATTAAATAATTTGGTCGTGACTGGCGGAAATTATGTGAAATTAAACGATAAGTTAAAATATATTATTCAATAAAACTATTACTACTAACAAATCATAGCAAGACTATCCATATACGTTACAATCATATGAACTCGTGATTGCAACAGTTTGTCAACCATTTTTTATTCATAACACGTAATTAAAGACATCCTTAGGAGGGTGTACAAATGGTGGTTGTGCAATGCAAATTCGGTTTAATTACAAATTTTCATTGATTTTGGACATTAAATCGTTTGCGTGGCGTCTGTTATTATTGATAAACTATATTGTTTGTCTTCCAAAACAAATGTCAATATTTTAATAAGTATGACACATTTTATCTTCTACTAATATACATAATCCCTCTGTACTTATATATCCTTATTTGTTAAAAATAATGTTATCATCTTTAAAATATATTTCACCTATACCAAACATATAATGATTTATTCCTTTGTTATCATATATCCCTAACTGTTTATCATCTATTTGTTTAATATATTTTACTGCAAGTGGGTTTTAAATTTAACCAAAAAACAGTCTTTGTTCCACTTTCTCTTGTTTAATATAAATTGAATATATAGGAATATAGAGTTTAAAAAATAAATATGCATAATATTAAGTATTGTAATAGGGTAATATACACTGATTTAACAATTGAAATTTGCAAAAAACTTAGCTATTAATTATTTTAAATTTAAATTGAAACATTGTTTTAGAATTAATATAGTCAATACTAAAAAATAAAAAATAATAACGCCTTATTTTAGGTGAAATATTTTCGTAAACAAATTACATTAATTATTTTACAATCAGTATGATGTTAACATTTAATACAATTAAAACTATTAATAATTAGAGTTGTATTAAAAATGCCAAAATATAACCATTGACAATGTATATTAAAAAAAAAAAAAAAAAACCATCCTTTAATTGTAAATTTTTACTTTGAAACTAGTACTACTCTTAAGACTTAAATAAACTACAGCAAAAAACAAAGTTGTTGACAATTAATTATTATGAAAAAAAAAACTTATTTAACTTATAGAAGATTATTGATAAACATTATATAGTAATATATGTTTAATGTTGTAGCTTACTATAACATATTATTTACAAAGTACAACATTAAAAAATTAAATAAACATTAACATTTAACTTGACTAAAATTAGAATAAATTAAAACTATTAAAAATTAGAATTGTATTGAAATGCCAAAATATAAAAATTGACAATATATATTAAAAAAAAAAAAAACAACCTTTACTTGTAAGTTTTTACTTTAAAAAAAAATACTACTTATAAAATTTATATAAAGTATAGCAAAAAACATAGTTGTTGGAAATTAATTATCATGGAAAAAAAAATTTATTTAACTTATAGAAGATTATTGATAAACATTATATAGTAATATATGTTTTATGTTGTAGCTTACTAAACATATTATTTACAAAGAACAACTTTAAAATATTAAATAGTAATGAACGTTTCACTTGACTAGAATTAGAATAAATTAAAAGGGTAATTATTTGTAAATATTAATTTATATATTATTTGGTGGGTTTCTCTATAACAATGATTCTCTAACTGTGTTTTGTTAATTTAACATTATGTGTAATGTAGTTTTAATATTTTTAACAAAACAGTATGAGAACAGCTGCTCTATAATTATTTTAAATTTCTTCTTTCTGCAAAAAAATAACAATATAAATAAAACAATAAATAAATATAAATTATTATCATAGTTACTCATAAAACACTAACTCAATTGTGGGATAAGGAAGGGTAAATTATTTTTTTTACTATTTAAAATAAAATCATGGAATTTAAATAAATACATCAGTTGTGAATGTTTTTATGTATATATAGAAATATAATAATAACAAGAACAAAACATGTATATATATATATCAAAAAAAAAAAAAAAGTGGTAAAAGAATCAATGACTTGAGTATTATATAAGTATTGTGTAAGTAATGAAAACATTGAAATTAAAAAATTAAGATAATAGAAGAGCAATGGAGAAAAAATAATATTTTCTAAGGATCTAAAAATGGTTTAAACGTCTAGAATTAGGTAAATGTATAGACTATTATTATCCTAATGTACAAACAACATACCCACAGACAATAAATATCAAAAAAAAATATATATATTTTATTATGCATTATACTATCACTTTCTGAGTCTTCATTTTGGGTGCCAGCTAATAGTCCATAAGACTCTGCTATACTATTTTCCACCGTTTCATACACAATCTCATTACAACATGGATTATCAAATATAATTGTTGAAATTGTATTATTGAGTGATTGATTGATACTAATCAATGAACCATATCTACCACATTCCCTTTCCCAACAATTTAAGAGATCATCGTCTATTTTAATTATTTTACCTTGTTGTTACACAGTTGCATTTTCACCATTATTTTGGTGGTCACATATGTGTTTTTTTTTTTGCAAACTCATGACATTTAGTGATAAAGGAGCATTTTTTGACATAGGACAAACATATTTTCCGATAAATATATGTTTTAATGGCAAATCTGGTGTGGGGACACCACATCCAACTTGATTAGTTCATAAAGTTGTACTTAAAGTGGTTTGGCTAGTTGTAGCTTCAGTTCCTTCTGCTTTTGTTTTCACTGGTGTTATTTTAGTTTGTGAAGTCTTCTTTGCTACCTTCCTCCTTTTATCACTTTTTGATGGAACAAAAAGTTCTTTTATAAGTCTTTTACGATTTTCAATACGAACAACATCATTGTTTTGTTTTTCTAAATCATCAAAAATATTCGCATTTCCATTGATTTCCTTCTCGATTGACAATACATCATTAACAAAGTTGCCCATATCAATATTTTTAATCTTTGAGGTTTTCTTTTGTTTCTTATACAAGTCTATAAAATAAATACAAATAATGTAAATCAATAGTAATAAGCAGCCATACGAGTACATAACTGAATTAAGAATACTTACCATATCCTGTTTCTAAGAATTCCATTTTTCGAGGGCAATTATATAAAAATACCTTGTCCATATCAACGATATCATCACTATTAATATAATAAATCACCATTACTTATATGTTATGTATAGGTTAATTTTTAATTGGTATACAAATATTATAAATATAATATTAAAATTTTAACTTACTACTTTCCATCTCCTTCAAAATATACTGAAGCAATAGAATTATTTTTTTTAATCAACAAGTCTTTTATTTTTAGCGGAATAATATTCGGATCCACAACTCTACATGGCCACCATATACGATTTATTAAATTTGACCACACAGGGGTGCCATAACTGTAAGGGTTTGACTGGTCACACATATTGTATGGCGTTTGAATTTAGCTGAAAAAAAAAATTAAATAATAATAATAAATTTGTATCTACTTATATAGGTAATACCACTAGCAATAAATATATTATTAGGTATAAATATTTATGTTTTTATATGCTCATGTTAAAGTTCATTTCTTCATCAATGGGATCATTAGGATTTATTTATTAACCAAGATTAGCTACTTTATCTCTCATTAATGGAATCATTACTCTCTTTGGGAATAATATTAAACAAAATGATAAAAATTCAGAATTTTTAGTCACATATAAATTGTATAATCAATAATTGCAGTTGTATAAAGTTAAAAATATCAACAAAGAAGAAATATTTAATAGAGAAAAAGATTTTTTAAAAATATACAATTTTTCCCTAGAGAAAAATATTTAAAACAAGCGCAACATAATGGGTATAAATATGTGGAAAATGTACGGTTTAAAATAACGGTTATTAAATTTTTTTTTTTTTTTTTTTTTAAATGTATACTATTAAACTAATCCACAAAAATCTTGATAATAAATTAAGCAAATATAAAGTTACTCCATTTAATTATGAGAAAAAATTATTGTATGACAAATCTATATTTCCACAACCAGTAAAATGTTTGATTCTAGGATCATCAGGAACTGGTAAAACGACTTTGTTGTGAAATATTATTAAAATTAGTGGTATAAATGAGATGTCAAATATTGTAATTATCAATTAGGAATTATTAATTCAATATTTATGTAATTAAAATAATAAACCATATTAAAGGTAATTGTACCTAATGAATACAAATAAAAACTAGTATAATATTTTATATTTGATTGACGGACATTTATGTGCAGCCCACATAGTACACTATTCAATATATTTCACCCAGTTAATACATTCAAATTTTTGATTATGTAAGGGGAAATATAACCTATTCATTTTTGTAAAAAAAGAAGTCTTTCTTTTATGTTGTAGAGTCTGTAGCACGAACATAATTATCAGTAGGTAATAATTTGAATTTCTACCATATTCAGTATGTGCATTTACAGTAGTTTGTAATGTTGTAGGCTAAAGAGTTTACTTTAATTATTCATTATAGGATTTATGACTAGCAGGGGTACTCTCAGAACTGTCAAAAAGAGGACGGATAAAATTTGACTTTCAGCTTAGTCACTGCGTCACCGTTTGTAGCAACTACTGATTGATAATGAAACTAATATATCAATGGGTCAACCTACAAATTATATTAACATTAGGTAAAGCGGAAACTTACGTGTAATTTTAGGCGAATAACAAGACAGTTCAATACAGACACAACTTGTGCTGTTCTCGATCGGACTCAACGAAGCAGCAGCGACCGCCGTTTGAAACTAATGCACCAAATAGATCAATGTACCCAAATTATTTTAATATTAAGTACGCGCGTGGTAATATTTCAGTAGGGAAATTGTACTCAAAGATATAATAATTGTAATGAGATATGATTGGCAATCGGCGATCATTCAGTCCATTGGTATTAACTATAAAATAATAAATTATTAATGATAAATTTTTTATAAAAATAGCAAAAGCGACGCTCCAGTTTTGGATAATATAATGTAGGAAACAAACGCAAACAATTACTTACCGACTGAATTACACACGACGATGAGAATACTTAATTAAATAAATTGTATAATTGCAATATGATTCAAAAAGATAGAATATAACTTACAAAATAGTGGTAGCTGCTCGAGTTTATTATCATAAGTTGTTATCGGACCGTACTATCGTTGATTAGAATGACGTGTTTTGATACTGTTTAATCCATGTTCTTTCTACTATATTTTTTATTAAAAAATTTATTATATTAAACATAATCTACAATATTTAATAATCTAGACCAGTTTACATAATTATTAATAGTTACGTACTTACCATAACAAATTACTTAATATCTAGTAATCTATTTTAATGAAAGCAATTCAGTACCCAGTTTGTAAATTATTTCTTTTTTTTCTATTCGCTGTAATAGAAATAATATTTTTTATTTAATTTATACAATACTGTGTTAAATTACAGAATTGAACTTTAACAATATTTGTACATAAAATCCTTTTTTTTTAAACTATAGCAAAAGACATTTCGAATGTAGATAGGCAATAAACACACAAATTGAAAAATAACAACAAAGTTACAGGAGTCGGGTAGGCAACACAGACACAAAATTTGACATTAGCATTAGACTTTAGATTACCAATATTCATAACATAACCTAAAAACTGATGATAACCACTATATTTTCTTATCAAATATTGTTATCGGACCTTACTATCGTTGATTAGATGGACGATTTTTCATACTGTTTTCCCACACCGGGCAATGAACACACCGTACATACTCTTAAATTTGTTTTCGACGCTTCTTGTTTCGATTTAAATTGGCCGTTGTCAAAGTGAATTTTTACCATACAGAGCATGACCGTGGTAATTATTCGTGCCTACTGTTATATCCATTTTCTTAATGTACCCGTTTAATATTTTGCAGGACGACGTTGAGGAAACGCACAATTTTGCAAGCTGGAAAAATAATCAGCTGTAAGTAGTTCGTCACTTTGTTACCTATCAAAGTAAGTGTACATTGTATTTTATTTTCCTGCCTTGACTCGAGTTTGGTCATTTTTAAATTTTAAATACCATGTTCAAACTCGTGTTTTTATTTTTTATTTTTTTATGAAATATGGTCACAGGCACATCGTGATGATAAGAAAACCTTTAATTACGTCTATTTGGAAATATAAATAATGGTTCGAACATTACAGAAATCAATGAATACTAGGTAAGAATAAATATTTCTCTACGTAAAAAATTTAAGAATGTTTATCTGATAGACTAAAGTGATCTCATTTTCCTATCGAGATTTATACAAATACAAGTACTGAAATGGTCTCGATATAACAAGACTACATCTGAACAATATTTCGTTTACTAAATTGTATGCTAATTGCTCCATATAAAAATAAATGTATAAATGTATACGTTTTATGCTAAAGTTGATTTTTTTTTATACATTTCTTTTCCTTTATTTAAAACAGATTTACTGATTAATTGGTATGTAATTGTTTAGTGTTTTTAAGCATTCTTCACTAACTTTTATTTTTATGGAGATGCCTGTTATAATAATTGTTTTATTTTTTTATTAATTATTCATTGGTACAATACATATGTCACACATTATGTATAAGCAACAATACACAATTGTCTAGATGAGCGGTTTAAGTAATTATGAATATTTAGGTATTTACCAACAGATGACTTAATATCTAGTATGTTTTTTTTTAACCAAAACACTTCAGTAATCAGTTCATAAAATATTTATTTTTTTTTTGTTTTACAGGTGATGCCAAGGACCATGAATAATCATCAAATGATTTTGACTAATCAAATTGTTACTCAATATATATATGTATATACTGTAGTATGCCCTTACTTTTACCCAGAATAGATAGTTGGTGCAATGTTAGCAAGAATTCTTCTCTTAACTGTGTAATTATTTATTTTTATAATTATTACACATAGTAAATTTAATTATTAATAAAATTTTATTATTACAATACAATATTAATCTGTAAATTTAAAAAAAAAAAATGTTATATCTTTAGATGTATGATAACAAATTGAGAGTATAATTTACTTACTACATATACAGTACTAATATTATTTTATAAAAAAAAGAACAAAAAATATTGTATTTAGGTAGTTTCGAACTATGTATTCAGATTTTATTTAACAATACTAAAAAAGAAAAAAATATGTATGACTAGTTTTTTCATATTTTACTTGCCAATTACTTTATGAGAAGATTACTCCATACACAATGAAGAATAAGTCAAATACCCTCCCCATAGAACCTAACCTTTAATTTTTAAAATTAATTCATATTTAAATTATAATTGAAAAACATTAAACATTGGCAATCATAATAATAATATATAAACCAATGATAGACATTATTATATTTTTCAACAAATTCAAAACATTATTATACTGAACACATCAATTTCTACAAGGTATTGCTAGATAAATAAATTTATTAATTCTAATAAATTGCTATATAACATTTAATTTTAGTTCAACTTATAAGCACCAACAGTGTTGAGTGAATAAAAAATATTCTGTACTTAGTCAACAAATATCCAACCTATAATAAATATATAACATTTAAAATTCAATATTGAGTAAATATTTTTAGAATATGATCATACTGTATAGGTATTAATTGACAGAATAATTAAACTATTTATTGTACACATTTAAAGAAATTAATACCTTTCAAATATCAAATTTTTAATATTACACAAGTGTTCAATTTGTGATTTAAACATTCAAAGTTAAATATACATGTAAATATGTATTAAACATTAAATAGTGACAGATGTTGTGAGGGGTATTAAATAATATTTCTAATTCTACCAGATATCTTGTGTATTGCTGGATAAATATACACATTAATTCTAATAAATGACTATTTAACATATAATTGTGGTTCAATTATTACTTTAATAAATAGTGTTAGTATCTGTACTGTTCACTGCGTAAAATATATCATGCTTGCCCACATGAAATCTAATTTAAAAAAAAAATTAAATTAACAAACAAATTATAACTTCACAAATGTAAAAAAAACCACAAGTTTTGATATAAATGTATAGGCGTGATATCAAAACGCGTCCCGTGTGTACCAGGAGCCTACGCGGCGGTCTCGCGCTTCACCGCTGACGGATCGGTACGGTCGGTAGAGAATATGTTATCAAACGCGTGCTGTGCGTACTGCTTTTCGAAACATTTGGACTTTATAACGGCAAAGAATTTGTAGCATCTAAATCATTCTCCTCAATACTTCAGCACATAGCTTATTAAAAACAAAATCCAAATCGTACACCACCGAGTTCAAAAATATAAATTTCTATTGTATTTTTTTTTATTACATGTTCTTGTGATTTTCACGAATTGATCCATTTTTGCGTACTTTGGTTGTCAGTTTATTAATTTTGTCTTGGTAACTGTATGCTCATTCGACAGTTTAAAATTGTAAAAACAAATATTTGTATTTAATTATTTTTCAACGAAATACTATACAATACAAGTAAAATTATCATCATAAATTACGTTATTATAGATACGGTTATTTAGTAGCATTTCGCGTACACGGTGAAACATTATCAATTCAATAAAACAGTTTGTTTCACATAGATAATAAATTGTATTTAGGTGTTTTAAGAATTAATTTGTTCGAATATTTGCGTCTATTAAAAATCATTTTCAACAAAATTTTTACATTTTTTAATAGCATTAGTATATTTAAAAAGCATTCTCTTATAAGCATTACTGGTGACTTTTCAATACCTTTTCTGTAGGTTTTCTTACATCATTTTCCTAACCCTAATTTTGAATATCGTGTAGGTTTTATCCACCCGTTGGGATACGTACAGAATCGAAAAAAAAGTTCCGAATGTCGCTTATCGTAAATCATCTTTTAAAATATTCGAAATTTTGAACATGGGAAAACATATATTCTTTAATTTTCAACGTACAGCTGTTTTACGTTAAATAGTACGTGTTGGTAGGAAATAAAACGGTTTGTCGACCACTAGGTTCGTACTGGCGTGATTTCAAAACGCGTCCCGTGTGTACCAGAGTCCCACGCGGCGGTCTGGCGTCTCGCGCTTCACCGCCGACGGTGTCGGTACGGTCAGTCTAGAATGGTTACCAAATGCGTATCGTGCGTACCAGGGGCCCATGTTACGGTCTTGTGTCTCGGATATTCGTACGTCGCCGCCGACGACGTCGTGATACGAGAACTTTTCGAACGATGAAAACCACATTTATACAATGTATGCATGTACCTATATACAATTATAGTACAAAAATATTATTATCATGTTAATTATTTTTTTATAAATAGTTTTATTGGTCAATTATACTTAACGTTTTTCTCTGGGTATGCTCAGAGAGCCTATATACTTTCCTATCTTGTATTGCGATACATTTTTAGTCTATGTTTTGAGTATTTCATGAATTGTGATGAAACAAAGATACTCGATATATTATACATTTAAAAATTTCTTTATTTTTTTTTTTTCTAAACTAAAACTATATATTAGATATAATACCAGTTTGTGCTCCTCATCACTGGTAGAACGCATGTTTTTAGTAAACTGTCAGATATTTTGTTTGAAAGACATTGTTTTTAATCAAATAGCTTATATAAATAACAATAAAATGTAAAAATAATTAATTGAAATTATTCACTATAAAATAATAATAGTAATAATGTATAATGTTATTATAAATTATATAATAATTAAATCGTATTATTTATCTTGTATTATCTACTAGTTTAAATTGTAAACTTTATTAAACAATTGTATAATATGACAAATATGGCATTTAAAAAATTAAACATTCAGTAGTATTGGATTAATGTATACATTTTTTTTAATTGTGTAAAATAAATTGTTTAATTATTATATAAATAAATATCTACACAGTATATACTAAAGATATTTACTCAGAATTGGATTTTAAATTTTATATATTTATTATAAGTTGAACATTTGTTGATCAAGTACAAATTATTATATAATCACCCAACACTGTAGGTGCTTATTAGTTGAACTACAATTAAATGATAAATAGTAGCTTATTAAAACTAATTATTTGTTGCCATTATATTTTTCCCAAATGCAAAAATTAAGGAGGTCCTCAATGCACCATCTGGACAAAATAATTTTGTTTTAAGATTTTTAATGTAGCAAGATGTTTGGACAAAAATTGGTTTACAGTCACAAAAAAAAAAGAAAAACACAAATAAATTAAAAACCAGTACACTTGTCACTACTCTCAGAATCTAAAATATGATCAATCAAAATAAAAAAAAATGTATATTTTTTTATATATATATTATTTTGAGAAATATAAGCTGAGTTTTATCCAGTTTTATCTTTTTATCGAGGGCATCTCATACTTCTGCCCGGTTAATCGGGGTGGGCAATACGTCCGATGTAAATAAATTGACTAAACGACACAGCGCTGGTTTTACAGCTGGAGGACGGTGTCAATATGAGGAGATACGCGAACGTTCGTAGACGGCGACCCGAGTGAGAGAGAGTGAGAGGGAGAGAGAAACAGATCGTCTCCGTCGTTATACATAATAACGGCGGCGTAGCCAAAGCAGTCGATTTCTTCATGCTCCCCTGGTACCGACGGACAGACGCTTTCGAAATTTACCAAATTAAAAACCTAACCCAAAAATATATCGTCGATCGAGAAACGGTGCACGAACCGATCCGGGACCGAACAGCCGCCGCCGCACACAGACGGCACTCCACTACCACCACACAATCATCGACTGAGATCGCCGCCGCCACACACCTTTAGACCCGCTCCACCGCTACCACACGCCTGACCAACAGCGCCGCCGCTGCCATTCATCTTTGGCCAAAACGGCAATAGTACTGAACGCCGGCGATCGCTCCTGGTACCTAAATATAACTTTTTAGATTTTCATTAAATATCGGTTTACAGATCTTCACTAAGAATTGTTTTTTTATCGCAATGATTAATCATTGTTACTGGAAATACAAAATTAAATTACCTCATATCCGATGCTCTCTAAACTTAACACTAACAACAGTGGTTTGTACAGCTAAAACAAAAAAGTTCTCAGCATGCCAGCCATAATACTGTTAATCTCAAGAGCTCTGTTCGGTTCTGTACCATTAATACTCTAAACGCATTTCGGTGTAAATAAGCTGTTAGAATGACAGTCTTTTTTTTTTTTTTTTTTTTATTGTATCACGGCACTGCAGAGGGTGCACTTCACTCTGGAGGGTCGTCCTTCCCCCTGAAAAGAATGACAAAGACTACCACGGAAACGATATTTATTTATACTCCTTGTTTTTTTTAATTGTCAATTCCTCTTTGGATATTTGATACGTAGATCAATTTGAAAGATACTAAACATAATATAACAATATAACATTCACGATACATAATTTAATTACATATATAAAAATTAACGGTTTTGAACACAGTATATTTTCGGTTCGTGTTCAATAATCGTTCGGCTAATTTATTATTTATCCGATAGCTGATGTATTGTTGGTAATCTTTACCACTTTATTCTGTAAATAGGTCGGTCGTCCCTCCACGGAGGGCGTTTTCCCTATTAAAAAAAAAAAAAATCAATACTCAGTGGCTGCGATGAAAATACTTACATTGTATAGTAAAACATAGTCCATAAATAAGCGACGTTCTTTTAGTTTGATATTCGTGTGTCAATCGATTCGTATTGTACGTAATTTTTCAAATAGTCAACTCTGCGTGTGTTTTCGAGTACTGGTAATATGGACCGCGACGGTAAAAAGATCGTATTAGAATCCGAAGCAGAACGTAAAGTGGTCAACGAGGATGTGAACAAAATGTGCAAATTAATTAAAAAAATATGATGTAGTATCTATTAACGGGGAAGACAAATTTATTCATCCCATAGACGGCGGTGATTCGATAGTGTACTATTACGTTCAAAACGAAAGTATGTGTGATATTCTTTATGAAATTCATTTCATTCAATTTTATATAACATTGTCAATATGGACGACGTATTTTTTCGAGCAGCAAACATTCGTACGGGTTTCCGATTTTAGTATGTATTATCTTCTTCTTTCGAAAATTTCTTAACTAACCTCTCACCAAATGACGGCAGTCTCTGGAGGGCAACAAAATTTGTGTGCAAAACTAAAGCCCCAAATGTACCAATAAAAAAAAATGATGGTAGTTTTGTTATATCTGACACTGATAAAGCTGAACTGTTCAAACTCCACCTAACTGATACTTTCAAGCCTCACCCTGATATACTCTCTCCTAACAACGTCAGCTTGGTGGAAGAGTTTCTAAATCTCCCGCTACCAGCTGCTCACCCTGTTAAACATTTCAATCCGAATGAAATTAAGCATCTCATTGATAAATACCCTCTCAAAAAATCTCCTGGTTTCGACCATATCACTGCTGAAGTTGCCAGATGTCTTCCTAAAAAAGCGATCATCCACCTCACACATTTATTTAACTCTGTGATTAGACTTTCTTATTTCCCTTCCCTCTGGAAATTTTTGATTATTATTCTTGTTCCAAAGCCCAATAAACCTCCTGACTTGATCTCCTCTTACCGACCCATATCCCTGTTGCCTTTTTTCGCCAAAATCCTTGAAAGACTTATACTCAAAAGAATACTTCCCTGCTTAACTCTAAATTCTACGCTTCCCGACACCCAGTTTGGTTTTCGCTCTACCCATTCAACAATCCATCAACTTCATAGAGTTGTAGACGAAATTTCGTACGCTCTTGAAAAAAAATTATATTGCTCATGCATTTTTCTTGATATATCTCAAGCATTTGATAGGGTGTGGCATGACGGGCTCCTCTTCAAATTAAAAAAAATATTACATCCGTCATACTTCCAAATCATCAAATCCTATCTCTCTGACAGATATTTCAGTACTCGTTTCGGTGTAACTCTCTCCAGTATAGCCAAAATCTCGGCGGGTGTCCCCCAAGGTTTTTTTTTTAAGTGAACATTATATAAAAGTAATTTTATCATCTGTATCAAGACAGACTAAAAATCCTAAACAAACGTCTGCGGTGATTCGTCGGCGATTGATTAACAAGCGATTGTCGTATTATGATATTTCTGGTTACGTAACTTATTAAACATATTTTTCACATATGTAAATATGACAGTTAGGCCACAAGAGAGAGAGAGTAAGAGAGAGAGTAAGAGAGAGAGAGAGAGTTCTGTGTAGTTCCCCCAGAATTCGAACACAAATATCAAATCAACGTACAGTGAGCTAGAATAAAAATTAATGGGAGAAAAATTACAAATTATATTGTAGTTAATCGGCCAATAATTTTATCGATAAAAACGTGTAATACTACTTTTATTTGTTAGTTGACCCTATTTTGAATATAATTCGTACTCTCTCTAAGCGCTTCATGCAGTGGCGTATTTCTCAATAAACAAAGTAAGAAAGTGCTAATATTGGCATTATTTTGCTAGGTCCACTTTCCAACCAAAAAAATCATTGAAATCGGACCACCCTACAAGTCGTTAGAGTTTTTTCTGTAAAGCATGTTTTTGAGGAAAAAAACGTGTCACGAGCAGGTCCTTTAGACGATGATGTTAACAAACTAATATGATATAATATAATAAGAAAAAAATAAAATACATATACGTCAACAGTCAACACATCACGACAGTCCAAGAAAAAGAAAGATAACTAAAACAAATATTATTATAGTGAGTTCCGCTTAATATAATCGCTAATTTATAGAATCAACCGTTTATTGGAATCAAAAAAGAAGTCTTTGAAGGAAACCAAATCTTATGTTACTAATGTTAAATTGACCTATTATTAGAATCACCATATACCGGATAAATTAATCACTTCTATGATCATTCTTATCGTTTTTTTGGTATTTTAATAATATAATAATGATATTATAAACACTAATAAATTGAATACCTTTATTACGAAAATCTAGTATAAATATTACAAAAATACCGTAATTCTGGGCGGCGGCGGCTACGTTGATGATACTGGATAGGCTTCTACAATTTTATTTTGGTAACCTGATTGGTAGGTAATTGACATGTTCTGAGTTCTGATAATTTAAACAAAAATTAACGGTTTGTTTCATATAATGTCTCTAAACTTTTACAAATGTGTTACAGAAATTAAAAAAAAAAAAATTAAATTAAATTAAATTTACTACGACGCAAATTAACCACAAATTTGAATTTTAAAGTAATTTTTATTTTTACTATTCTAGAACTATATAAAACATTATAAATTACAATAGTCGACAAGTTAAATATAAAATATGGAACGCTAAATAAGACTGTGAGAACCGCTGTTAGGTGTCTAAGCCGATTGCAACATCCCAATATATTGATTGATATTCGGTGAAAAGCTGATAGTGCGGCGTTGACATAATATTATAATGGCTGAAAGAACTGAATGCATATTTATTTAAAACCTTTTAGGATAATTAACAAATTTAATTTTACCTATATAATGTTGTAAGAAAATCTATGTAGTTGACTAAGTCTAATGTAATGTCTACATTTATTTAGTTGTAGTAGTCGTCTTCGTTTGGACAATTGTCGTTTTCTAATTTTTCTCGCAACTATAAATAATATAATCAGAGTAATAAGTGGGCAATTTTATACCGAACAATAAACTTAATGGATAATTTGTTTTCCATTACTTACCTTGTCCTGAGTCTTTTTTAATTTGGCATAATACACCTCATCAACTATGGCTCGTTGTTGCATTGCGGTCATTAATTCGGGGATTGTGGTAATGCCCAGGTCCAATTGCCCAAAAACTTCTGGCATTAATTTACGCATTTTTTTCACATCCTTGTCTACCACTTTACGTTCCGCCTCGGGTTCTAATTTCAACATTTTATTGTCGCGGTCCATATTACCGGCACTCGAAATATACGCAGAGTTGTCTACTTGAAAAATTACATATAATACGAATCTATTGACACACGAATATCAAACTAAAAGGACGTCGTGTACCTATGGACTGTGTTTGAGTATACAATGTCAGTATTTTCGCCGCGACCTATGAGTATTAATTTATTTTTAATAGAGGGAACGCCCACCGTGGATGGACGACCGACCTATTTACAAAATAAAGTGGTAATAATAGCTAACAACACATCAGCTGTCGAATTAATAATATATTATTTGAACAATAATTTAACGCGGTGTTCGCTTTGGTTATTTTTCTGATTTTCCGTAGTGATTTACCTTGGCGGGGCACGATGATAGCAGCACTCTCCCCTCTCTGTGGTACTTATAATACGTTGTGTGCAATGTGCATTGTTATTATTTGGCATTAGTGTTACAAAAGGTTCTATTATGAAAGAAGGCGAAAATACATATCGCCCCACCCACCATAAGAAGAGTCTAGGTACGCAACTGACATTTTTATATTTAAAGTTAATTACTAATGATTATTGGGAAACTGGTGAATGTCATTGACTATACCATTAATTTTTATATTTTATGTCTTTGATATTGTGATTAGATTTCGTTCCAACGGTATTCTGGTTCTTAAACTTAAAAAAATATTTTTTTTTTTTTAAATTATAGTCCATGTTTCCAAAGAGGGATTTTCGTGTATCTAGTTGCCAGGCAATTGTACTTAAAATTTAAAACAAATTGTGTTCTTAAATCGTAATATAATACTAAAAATCTATATATAATATAATAATGAAATAAAAAATCTGTTATGAAATTATGATTGTCTTATTTTATTATTGTTATTTCGTGGTAATAATGAGGGGCTATGTAGTTATTTTATTTTATTTTCAGTCACTTGTCACTTATGTTGTGGGCACAGCGGGTATTTGACTATGGCACGCTTTACTTATTGTCCAAAATGACTAAAAACGCCAGTGGCATCACAAAAAGTAGTCCGTATGAAAGGTGCCTTTTATTATATTATTTAATTGTACGAATAGCAGTGGCGGACTATAGGGGCCTCGTCGACATTTGTCGACTAAACGATCATAAATTTCGCTACTGACAAATGTAGTATTATTATGTATCGTTATGTAGCAATAATTATATTATTTGTATTTGTGTGACCGGACCATATCAGTAGCGCAGATGTTTGGAAGGAATGAGTTTCTAAATTAGCTGCACGTAAAACGAATTCCTTTTTATAAAACAAAATAAATAAAATATTAGAACGGAACGAAAATCCCTTATGTTGGAAAAAAATACTATGATTTTTATAGAACCATAAAAGTTATAAATTAAAAAAAAGAAACATTTTCCGTAGGTATCAATGATATAATACCCATGCTATAATTCTAATAATTATTATAATACCGAAATAAAAATATACTCCGATTAGATTAATAACAACTTTATGTTTTTTTAAAAGTTTTACACATTTTTAACAGCATAAAACAAAACAAAAATACCCTGTTTTAGAGGTACATTTTTATTAATAAGTTATTGATATAATGATAGTAGAGATACTAATTGCAATTTAAGGAGCACTTTTTATAACTGTAAAATGAATAGTCATATATACCCGTATTTAAAATTTGTCTATGCGGGGAGAATTTATTTCCTTGATTGTATTTATCCTAAGGTCACTGGCTCCGATCCACTCACACTCTCTAAATCGTTCAAAATTATAATAATTTATTAATAACATAAATACAAACTACGTTACCAAAATTAATTTGTTACTATTATAATCACAACACGAAAGCTCCCCCACCAAAAAAATCCTATGGGTGTTACTGAAACTATGAATAAAACATATTTAGATGGATTGCAAAATAGTAAAAAATAAAAGCATGGCTCCCCATATCATCGTCGTGAACTTTATTATCCGATATATATGTATATTTCATGTTTTCATCTACTATGCATTAAAACAATTATTCATCAGATTATTTTGTTTTTTGAAATGTCCCGTATTTTTATTTTATTTTTATGGTCACCCTAAGTTATATAGATATATATATATATATCACAAACAACTTTTAATTAGCTTTGCAAAATATAAAACCATACTTTAGACATAGGATCATTAAAAAAAGATTTTAAAATTGTTGGACACTTTTCCTGTTCTTCGAAGTATAATTTTAAACCTGGGTAAATATCAATAATTTTTGTTATGGCCGGTAACAAAGATAGCCAACGAGTATTTACACTTCCAAGTATATTTTTATATTCGACATTTGCATATTCGCAAAACTCTTTCAAATGTTCAACTTGAAATGTATAGATTGAAAAAATTGAAAAATTTTGTTCACTATAATTTCTACATCAATAGGTAACACATCAGCACTTGATTGAATTGCGTTATGCAAAATATGAGCAGCGCAACCTATCCCATAAATATTCGTTTTTAAATTATTATTTAAAATTGAAAAAACATTTTTTGTTCCTTATCGTAAAACACCTCCAAAGTTAGTATTGCAATTGTCGCCAGAAAATGCAATAATTTTATCCAATAACTTGTATTTTTTCAAACTTTCAATTATGTAATTTGATAAAATATCTGCTGTTTCTCCTTTTAAATTTGTCACTTCAAAAACATTAATTTGTACTCCCAAATTTGGATTAAAATAACGTATTAAAATGGGTACGATTTTCATATTTTTTTGGTTAGAAGTATCTATCATGATTGTGGCAAAATTCACATTTTCTAATTCCTTACAAATCTGTTGCACGGCGAAAGGAGCTAGCACATTTAAAACAATCAATTCAGCATTCCCTTAGTTCGAGCACAAGTGAATTTTTTATTATAAATTTGTTTTAAAAGAGATGATGTGCAATGAGTGATTGTGTACAACTGTATGAAATGCGAATAAACCTTCTTGTGCTGCGGTATGTCTACTTTCGTCAGTGGATCCACTCGGATTATTCTTTAAAAATAAAGAGGTTACCTTTTCATGTTTTGATGGGGCTGATAAAGCCAATAAATGTTTTTTTCACTTTTGTGGTACGTTGTTTTATATCTGAAAGTCCACCATGTTCTATAGAAAGTACCGATTTACATATTGTACAAAACACTTTTTCAACTTCATCGGCATCTTTTAAAAAAGGAAATTAGGATTTTAAATTAGGAGCAAAAACACACCTCCTTTTTGGCATTTTGAGAAAAAAAATTAACAAACTGTATATTCTAAACGACACCACTACGACTGAACACTATTACTTTGATGGACAAAATGTAGACTGAAGGAGTAAAAATATTAATAACAAATAACACTTTACAATGTTACATAGACCTAATAATATTGTTAGGTAATAGGTATAAGTACCTATAAAGGTATTATGATTTAAGTAAGTTTTTACCAATGTAAAACCAAATTAACAATTGTAAATATGTTACCATAAAATTAGACGATTTTATGTTTAGAAAACCTAATAGTTGATTTTATTTTAATACCTGACGAGTAAAGGCACTAAATTAAATTACACTAACGAAATGCAATTCATTCAATGATAAATAAACGATTTTACATAAAATTATCCTTACTTTGTTTCGGCGATTATCCTATTGTTTTTTATTGAATACCAAACACGAGCATGCAAATTCTGAAAAAGCTAATTGTATAGAATCTATGCAAATAGTAAATCTATAATGCTTAAAAATATTATTGTCATTTTTACTAGTTTTCATAGTGATAATATTCATAAACTTTGATAATAGTATATTTTTTTAATGATAAGACGGGGTAATATACTAACTATCTATAACCATGGTTATGTTACATTAATATTTATATTATTATCTATGTCTGTGTTATTATCATTATTATTATAACAGAAACAGTTAATAACGAATACTGTACACAATTCAGAATGACGTTTTCACCGCCAAGTATTGGCAAACAAAATTGTTTAAATTTAACAAAGAAGTGTAAAAAACATTTCAAATCTGATCGGGTTTCCAAAAGATACTGAAAAACAGAATACATAGACAAATATACTAAAAACAAAGACTGTTATTGCCATCAATACGCAGTCTTCGCTTTGGGATGAACTCAGTATATGCATTTGGTAATGAAATATAAATATTAAAACTATACCCAGTACTAGTGGCGTGGTAATAATTTGATTAATATATTCCTAAATTTAAATGTCCGTGTTATTCTTGTATGCCAATTTCAGTAATGAAGTGGAAGAAACATTGTATACCATTGCTTAAAAGTAAACATTACCAAATGCATTAGACAAGTATTGTATTCTATAAACCTACACAACTTTTACAAAGATTTTATATTCTAAATAAATCATTAACTATTGTTTCACAGCAAATATTTCTTATAGTTATATTGACAAGTTATCACCAACGTCAGAAGCTTAAACCACAAAAAGTATGTTGCTTTATAATAACTTATTATTAATATTTAATAGAGTTATATGAATTATTTATCTGGTATGTTTTTTAGTACCCAAGGAATAAATGTGTTATCACAAATACCATCTATGATTTGTTCACCTACTTTGTGTGGCTCCAAAAAGTATGTACATCTATAGATTGATTTATAATAACTTATTGATATTATTTAATAGAGGAGTATTACTAATTTATTCTTTGATATATTTTTATTGCTGGAAAAATGAATGTTGTCACGGACACCAATAATATGTTGTTCACTTACAGATAGTGCATACTCTTTAAGATGAGGTGTAGTAACACTATTACCTAGACACTATCTATTTAATAGTTAATAATAATATCAATACACAACATAAAATTCATAATTAATAAATCAACATTAATAAATTCATTTTTCAAGATTTAAGATAAAAATATTTGCATACATATTTATTAATGAAAAAATCATAAACTATATTAGGTACTTAATATAAAATGAAGTAGTTTATATCATAATAACTATATCATATAAATATTGTTGTTGACATGTATGACTTAAAAATTTTCTTAAGAAAACTTAAGAACATTCTTCAATATTATACATTTGTATAGATTACATTAGGATTTTTTTATTTTTATTAGATATTTTCCTTCTTATGATATTATACCCTGTACCTTAGTGTTCAATAATGTTCTCCAATTTTTTTATTGCATCATTTCTACAGCATCATTTTTTTTAGGAAAATATAGAGTTTTGTTTTTTTTTGTAAATAATCATTTTATCCAAAATCATCAGACAATAAAACAGTTACACTGCATTTTTTTCAAATGAAATATTTTAAATATTTACATTCATTTGATACTATAATAATTAATTTGTTAATTATTTAAGCCATTGATTAATTTTAACTGTTGATTATTCAAAACTTACTTTAGATTTACTTTTGAAGAGCCTAAATGAATATTAATAATATTTAGAATATTTTATTAGAAAAAAATAGTACCTGCCATACTGTATTTGTTTTTTCTTCTGAAAATTTTTGATCTTACTTTTATTCATATGGGGGAACTGGGTGGTCCGGACCCTCCTTAAATTTACTCTGGCTCCCCTAAAATCAAATTATTTTTACCAAGTATCAATAAAATGAATTACTATTGTGATTACTGATTACTATTAGCTATTATTATTATTATTATTATTATGATTGCATTTAAATTTTTATATTTGTAGAAAATGGTATCTGAAAAATATAAATATTAGGGTATATTTATACTAATAATAAATTGACTGTCCAGTCTGTGTTCAGCAAAGTAAAATATAATTTTATTGTTATTATCAATTAATATGTCACTCACAAGTTTTTATTGGAAACAAATTATGAAAAATGATACATGAGCACAACCCTCCCCCTAAAAGAAATTTTGTGTTTTTACAACAAAAAAAGATTAGTAAACCCATTGCCAAGTAAAAAGAAAATGTTCAATTAGAAGTATAACAGTAGTATTTAATTCATAAATAATTACTCTTTTAAATTAAGTCATTTTTAACAACTGTTTTAGGATTTAATTTTGGTTAAATATGTAGCAACAATATTTATGTAGTTAGTTTTTGTTATTATCTTACAAAACTTAAAACATTAAAATAATAAATATAATTTTTTAGAATATATAACCATACTAAATATATATGTAGAAAAAATATAAACATTTAAAATAATAATGAATTATGAATACTATTAGTTAGATACTGATTGTATTTTATACCATTATTGGCAAATATCTTTAATTTTTAATGTATTATATCCTTATGGGACACATATTTCTTTTATTCTTTTAATATTCACTTTTTTGGGATCTTAGTTTCAGTATGATGTGTTTTTTTTTTTTTTAGCCACTTTTCAACCAGAAATCTTGATTCAATCATTTCAAGCCAAATTTGGTAGTATCGAATTTTGTATAATTAGGTTATATTTCCAGTTTATAGATTAGTATACAATTTGCAAATTATTACTGAATGTGAAAATAGATTTTTGTTAATATGAGTATCTAACCATTTTCTTAATTATAAGGAGAGCAGATTTAAATTATATTAATGTACAAAACTTAAAATATAAAAATATGTAAACAGTATTTAGGAAATATTAAAATATTAATTGATGATAAAAATAGAAAAAAAAATGTTTGCCCTACTGGTTAGAATTATATTGAAATGAAATTGTGTTGTAAAATTACTATGTCTGTATAGTTAATTTATTTGCTTGATTAAATAGGTATATAGAGGAAGCTTGATATGTAAAATATTTATATTTTCAGTCATGCAATAGCAGTAGTTATGAACTGGTTAGCTGTGAAAATATGGAAAGCATTTTTGATCATGTTGTACTAACTGCTACATTTTCTACTTCTATAAGTTTAAATGGAAATTGTGATTCTCATAGTAACGAAGATTTATCAAATGCCAAGCAATTATTTTAAAAAACTACTGTGTGGTTATACTTAAGTAAATTACGAAATAAATGTAATCAAACTAAATACACTCAATTGAAAAAAAAAATTATCGCTATATTTTTTTTTTGTTACAGGTAAATAAATTGACAGAGAATTCATTTAATGAAAAAAACTAATTTGTTGTCATTAGCAATAGTTGTGGTTTAGTTATCATTGAAAACACATCTAAAGAACATTTAGTAGTAATATAAATAAGAACTATTGTTTGCGCCCAATAAATCATAGTTACACCAGATTTGTGAATAATTGAAAATTACTTGGCCCATAGATTGTTAATTGAATTTGTAGTTATTAAGTATCATACTATATGGCAACTTTTGTAACTTGTAATGCCCATAATTTAATACATTTACTATTTTATGTAAAAATACATACATGCCTAGGTAATTTTGAGGCTTTCAAATTTAAAAATTATTTAGGACTTATAAAAAAAAAGACCAATAGTATTTAAAGAGTTCTACATATTCTATAAAATAGAGGTATTGCCTAGATTTTCTTATCAAAAATTGTTATCAGAACGAACTATCAATGATTTGAAAGACAATTTTTGATACCGTCTACTCGATTTTCATATTCCTAAATTTATTTTTTTCACTTCTTGATTCGTTCTAAATTGGCCGTGTTCGAAGTAAATTTCCAACATTCAGATCATGACCCTGGTAACTATTCATGACTACTGTTAATTTCAATTTCATAATGTACTTGTTTAATGTTTTGTAGGAAGTGCATAATTTTGCAAGCTGGAAAAATTATTTGCTGGAAGTAGAACGTCGCTTTGTTACCTACTAATGTAAGTATACAATATAACTTTAATTTCTTCGCTTGATCTGAGTTCGGTCACTTAGTTACAAAATTTTAAAAATGTCAGTTTCAAACTTTTGTGGTTTTATTTATGAAATATAGACACCGGTACATCATGATGATTAGCAAAATTTGAATTCAGTCTAGTTTCAAATATAAATCGTGGTTCAAACATTACAGAAAACAATGAATACCAATCGCCTACTACTAGGTAAGAAATTATAATTTTCTATGTCAAATAATTGACTATAGTGATAGCATTTTTTTATCAAGATTTATACAAATACAAGTACTGAAATGGTCTCGATATAACAAGACTACATCAGAACAATATTTTGTTTACTTCATCATTTGTACACTGCTCAATATAAAAATATATGAGTAAATTTGCATGTTTTACACTAAAGTTAATTTTTTTTACAATATAATAATGTATTTTAACTAATATTTATTGCTCTCCTTTAAAACCGAATTGATTTATAATTATTAAGTGGTTCTTACCATTTTTAAGCATTATTATGTCAGTTATAATCAATTATAATATTTTATTTATTTATTAAATATTAATAGGTGGTACCCTTTAAAGACAAAATAATTAATTAATTTCAAATAAAACTAACAATACATAATTATCTAGATGAGTGGTTTACATAATTATGAATATTTAGGTATTTACCAACACATGACTTAATACCTTGTATACTTTTTTAACGAAAACACTTCAGTAATCGGTTCATTAAATATTTTTTTTATTTATTTTTACAGGTGACACCAAGAAAAGTGAATAATTATTAAATGATATTACCAAATTAAATTGTTACACAATATGTATATACTGTAACATGCACTTATTTTTACAAGGAATAGATTGTTGATGCAAAGTTAACAACAATTCTACTCATGTCCAGGGACAATTTGGTTGCAGTGAAGGGAGACCAGGGGATTGCAGAAGGTTACACAGAACTAGTTAATGGAAAGCATTCTCACACCATTCTTTTAGTCAAAGTTATATGAATAGTTTTATGAATGTGACTTTTCTCATTTTAAAACATATCAATATAAGTGAGTTAATTATTAAACTAATAATGTACATTAATACATATTAGGTTTTTTTACTTTATTTAATTGTTAGAATTCAATGACACTGAAATGGTGGTATAAGGACTGTGGTCAATGAGGATGATGTTCATATCATACATGGATCCAAAGATGTTGGCTGTGCTTTTACCTTGCATATTGGCCGTTGATTAATCATCAAATCAATTTTCAAAAAGAATCTGATTGTGTCCTACTATTGACAACTCTGTGTCTACAATGTAAACCTTCACTTTTTTTTATCTAATATTAATAGGTATTAGTTTTAAGTTAATTTTATTCATTAATCAATTAACATATAATTTTGTCTTGCACATCAAACTCTTAAAGTTAATTACTACCATAGACATAAATACAACCTTTATACATTGTATGATGTGGACCTATACATGTACAATATGTATTCACAACACAAATAGGTAATAGTTTGTAATATTTTTATCATGTTAACTATTTTTTATAATGTTTTATTAGTCATATATACATAAAGTTTTAATCTTTTAATGTTTTGTTTTTCTGGGCATGCTAACCAGAAAGCTTATATAATAAGAGAGTGACCAACTCGCTAATGCCTTCCTTTAAGTTATAATATCTTGGGTGATACCATACTGTGTCTGAATGCTAATTGCTGATTGTTTTAATTATTATTAACCAATCATCAAAAATACATCTATCGTGGTGTTTATATAATTGTTATTCTGCCAACTGTTAGAGACTTTTTAGAACTGTTTTAAATCAATCTGGGTATTAATCCAGAATTGATCTAGATACTCAATTCATTATTGCAATTTAAATTTAAAATTCCACCAATCATTTTACAGTGAAAAATTAATTTTATTACACAATTGTATCATGACTGTATTATCATTCTTAAGGAGTATGCTGTTAATAATAAATTTATGAATGTTGATATTTTATTCAATATTATTCTCAACATTTTGTTTTTTTTAATTTTTTTAATTTATGAAATGATATATGTCAGCTTATTGTTTTTAAATTTTTTTTTATCATATTAGTTTTCGATAATTGGCATTTCATTAAGATTAGTGTATGTGAGCATGATAAATGTCACATGATGAACAGTATAGATATAAATACCATGTATTATCCCTTACATATGTATTTAAATTACAAACTTAAATGAACAATTGTAGAATATGAAAAATTTACAATTTAAAAAAATTAGACATTTAGTAGTATTGAATTAATATATAAAATAAAGAGTTTGATTTTTATGTAAATTAATAAATACCCACACAGTATGATAATATTCTAAAAATATTTATTAACCTAACCTTACACATTATTGAAATTTAAATGTTATATATTTATTATATATTGGACATTTGTTGACTAATTACAGATTTTTATTACCCAACACTGTAGTTGAACTACAATTAAATGTTAAATAGTAATTTATTAGAATATATTTATTTATTATACCTTGTAGAATTGTATGAGTTCAGTATTTTAATGTTCGGAGTTTATTGAAAAATATAATATTTTAAAGCTTTGGCCTAATTATTATTATGATTGCCTTTGATTAATGTTTTATTAATTCTAGTTAAAATATGAATTAATTGTATTAATTAGATGGGATTACTAATTAAACAATTATTCACTTATGCCATTTAGGGATTACTTATTTTTTCAGCTATGTTATATGCAATGGAAAGTAGTTAGTTTTTTTAATGACAATTCTGTGGAACCTGTTCTTTCGTACTGGGTAAATAATGAAGGAACTTCTTGTGTTTGGCTAAATAATAGCAATAATACCAATATGCTGAGATTAAATAGAGCAAATCCCAATGTATTTTACTTTACAACTTATGACTGTATAATACTTTCAACAAATAATGATAAATAATAATTTAAATAATAAATACAGATAATTATCTATTGAAGAATATCCAATTGGTTAATATTTGTAATAAAATTTATTTTATTTTTTTTAATAACTTTCATTCAAACCCAAGAAATAGCTGAACAGAAGTTATATATATCATTAGCCACACCATTTACTTCTGAAATATCTGACTCCTGGTATTATTTTATTATTTAATAACTATTTGATAAAGATAAATAATAATTTGAAACTTGTTAATATTTTCAGTAGTTAACAACTTATTAAAAGAATATGTAGAACCCAATTATTTAATCATAATACAAGTATTTATAAATCAAATTAGATTTGAATGGTTAAAATTCTGATTTATGTAAGTACTCTAAATTGTTTTGTAAATATTGCTACAGAGGTAAAAATAAAATAAAAATAGAATCATTTTAATTAAAACAGCATCTAATGATGACTCTGCTTACATACTTGTACATTTGGATAATAATTTCTTTCTTCAAGAAGACTTGGATATTAATAAAAATACTAATTCCCAAATTATTGGTATGTATCATATTTGTAAAATGTAATTTTGTATCCATTTATTTTATGTTTATAAAAATAAAAAAATAAAAATTGTTTTTGTTATAATATTGACTAATTAAATTTGAATATCCCAAGAAAGAAAATAATTTAATTTTAAATATATATAAACAGCTTTTAGAAAAAGCAGATATTTGTTTAAAAAATAAAATATTTTTTCCCAAAACTTCTCAGATATTCAAATTATCTATGTATAGAATAAGACCAATGATATCAGTAAAAAAGTATTTATCTATGTATATTCTTTGGATGTGCATTAAAAAATTAGGCAAAATATAATTAATGGTAATAATAAGTGTATGCCATTTAAGAAAAAAAAGTTGAATTGCGCATGCGCATGTCTAATTAAGTTAAAAGAAATTCAGAGACCATACAAATTTGTATTTTCCTGTTATAACAACCAACTAAATAACAAAATTAAAATTGCAGTGATTTACATAAAGATATTGATTGTTCTCATTTTTGTTGGGCGGCATGAGCCATTTTCTTCTATGTGCGTCGTCCGTTAAACATAAACCAAAATTGTATTGTGTATTATTAATATTAATTTGTACTATTTTCTCAAACTTTTCTATATTGTCGACGTGTAATGTTGTAGTACGACGTCTAGCGACCCTCAGGGTGACCTAACCGCCAATGCCACCCGCCGCCGCGGCCGCCATATCGTTCACCACGGTGGCATCGTGACTCACGACGCGGTTGGCGTCAGGGTGACCTTTCAGCAACTTTCTGGCCGTCAATGAGTTTTTTTTTTCTTTGGACGGCAATCGCTTTCCGGTCATTTTCTTTCAAGTTCTGCTATTAAACTATTAAGAAATTATAAACGAATTGATTACGGTATATTGTTTTCCCGACGTACTCAAATACTATGAAATAAATCGTATACACAGTTTCTATAGATAACGAACAATTTCGCTTTTGTGTTTGCATTTGACTAACATTATAAATTAAATATTACAGTTCTAACAGATTGTTATTGTAATATATGTTGATTTTACATTTTCTTAAATAAGTTTTTTCCTAGTTGACTATACTTCTAAAGTGACGTGTTTTTAAAATATCGAGAAAAAAGTTATATTTTTTTATTAACTTTTGATGGCATAGTCTCGTGCCGATAGCCGAACGACACGCACGCGATATGCTCTCGCTCCGTCGCGTTTGTCTAATACTGCTCTTGCCGTCAACGAGATAGTAAATAAAATTAAAACCGTGTTGTCTGTCGACTCTATTAGCAAATAGTGTCAATAGTGTTCAATAGTGTTCAATAGTGTTCATACTTTTTATAACCACCAGCACGTTTACGCTAAACGTTGCCATTTACTCCGTAAAACTCTGTATTAATTCATTTCAAAACACTGGCGTCGCGTTATATTACGTAACCGTCGCCTGTTGTCGTCTTATTTGTAGGTCGCCGTCCAGCGGCCAGTCAATTAAAGTTAATTAAAATTCGCGCACCACCACCGATAACTATGCCGACTCCAAAAAACACTAGCAACACTACTACTAATCAAAATTATGATAAAAACCAATCAACTGCACCTAGCGGAAATACACGTATACAGCGTACCACAAGTGATTCCGTCTTTACAGGTCTTTCAAGCAATAATAAAGATGACTTTAAAATGGTCAAAAACAAAACCAAACGACTACTATCTTCCTCCAGCTCTACTGGGAAAGAGGGGAGTAAGAAAACCAAACAATTATTTATTTCAACTAATCGCTATGCTCCAATTGCCATAAACGATGATATGGAATTAGGAACAAACACCCAAAGTCTCGCAACAAATTCCAGTATAGAACAAGAAAAAAAAAATCTCACTCCCACCACCTATAATAGTCTGTGGTATTAAAGATTTCATAAGCGTCCGAGCTGAACTAATAGATATAGTTGGTCCCGAAAACTTCTCAGTCAAAGCAACAATAAACACTTTAAAAATACAACCTAGCAGCCCGGAAGCATATCGAAAAATTATACATTTTTTAAAAGACGCAGATGCCGAGTTCCACACGTATCAAATGAAAGAGGACAAAGCGTTCAGAATCGTCATACGAAACCTACATCCATCTACCACTCCAATCGAAATTAAAACCGCAATAGAAGAAATAGGATTCTTCGTACGCTCAGTTACAAACGCCCTTAGCAAAATCGAAAAAATTAAACTACCCCTCTTCTTCGTGGATCTCGAACCAGCCGAAATAAACAATAACATCTTCGTGGTAAACAACCTACTTAATACAAAAATAAAAATCGAGGAACCTTACAAACGACGTATTATCATTCAATGCCAAAACTGCCAGGAATATGGACATTCAAAAGCATACTGTTCATACCCATCCTGATGCGTACGCTGTGCTGCTCAACACCCCACATCCTCTTGCACAAAGCCCCGAGACACACCTGCTAAATGTGTATTATGTAATGGTGAACATCCGGCCAATTACAAGGGATGCCAAATACACAAAAATCTACAAAAAATCCGCAATCCAAACTCAAGAAACCAACAACAACCTACAAACAACACGCAATCTAACCATATCCATGTGACTATTTAATTTAGTGGATTTTATATATTATTTCATATTATATGTGTACCAAGCTTGTATGAAATTATCTGAGTATCTTTGGTATAGTTTAATTGTGTTGTAGAAATATTAAATATAAATATTAACTTGTACATTGTATAAACGTTTTAGTCAATCAATCAGGTAATTTAATGTAAAAATGTATCAATAAAATGTACGGATAGTAAAGTTTGATCGTTGACAATACTCATGTCTTATACCATTTATTCATTAGACTAGCAACAGGTTATTTTATATTATTATATGAAATGGAAAAAATGTTAGAACATTATGCTGCGAATCGGAATAAAAACCTGTTAAGTCAAGAACAAATTCAAACTCAAAGGTAAAAAATATTAATAGTAAAAAAAATGTATAATTACATGTTTAATGGCCACCATTAAGTTAAAAAAAATTAAAATAGGTGAACACGAGAATAAAGTATGAATCACAAAATAATAAAACATAATTGCTATGTGAATTTGTATTTATGACTTACCTTGATTACGCTCTTCAAATAGGCAGCTACTAATACACATAGAGTTTGCCTAGCCCTTGGATTTACGGCGTGACTAAGACTAAACTCATAAAATATATTTTTCTATAGAAATATATTGCTGTGTAAATAAAATTTATTTTTATAATTATTACATGCAATTAATTTAATTATTATTAATATTTTTATTATAAAAAATACAATAAACAGCTATAAAAAAAAAAAAAAAATGTTCTATCTTTAAATGTATGAAAACACATTGAGAGTATTATTTATTTTTAACATAGCAAAATATAGTACTAATATTATTTTATTTTTTACCAGCCAATTATATTATGAGGAGAATACTTCATACACAATACATGGGTCAAATACCCTTCTCATAGTTAAAGTTAGTTTCATAAAATTAATAAAATTAATTCACATTTCAACTAGAATTGAAAAACATTAAAAATATTGGCAATAATAATAATAATAATATATTAATCAATAATAGTCAATATAATATTTATCAACAAATTCAAAACATTATTAAACTGAACACATCAATTTCTACAAAGTATCACTGGATAAAAACATTTATTAATTCTAATAAGTCATTTAATTATCATTTTATTGTAGTTCAACTAATGAACATCTACAGTGTTAAATATATAATAATTTGTACTTAGTCAACAATTATCCAACTTATAATAAATATATAACATTAAAAATTCAATATTGAGTAGATATTTCTAATATATTATCATGTTGTGTGAGTAATTCTTTGACAGAAAAGTCAAATAAACCTTTATTTAACAAATTAAAAAATATTAACTAAATACTACTCAATACCTTTTAAATAATAATTTTTAATTTAAAACACAAGTGATATGTTAATATGTATATATGTACATGTATACCTGTAAGAATGTACAAAACATTAAACGGTGACAAGTGTTGTGAGTGGTCTTAAATAATATTTCTAATGCTACCAGTTATCTTGTGTATTGCTGGATAAATAAACACATTAATTCTAATAAATTACTATTTAACATATAATTGTGGTTCAACTAATACTTTAATAAATAGTATTAGTATCTAAACTGTTCACTATGTGAAATATATCATGCTTGCCCACATGAAATCTACTTTAAAAAAAAACTGACAAACGCACTATAATACCATACATGTAAAAAAACCACAAGTTTTTGAAATAGATTTTTCATAACAAAAAGATTAGTAGAATTTTGAAATAAAATTATAATAAAAGTGATGACAGCAACACAAATTAATTCTAACAGTTCTAAAATGTCAAAAACATAAATACAACAATATAAATGTCTTATTGATGATAGAACAATATCAGTTAAGACACTCAATTGTTTTGCATTCTGATATAGTATTGTTAAAATGTTAATACTACTACAAACCTATATGGGATAAAAATATAAATTATACATTAGTACACAACATACATTGTACATAGTTTTTTTTAGATGTTTGATGTTTAAGCCACATTAATTTGTTCACGTATAATATCAACATTGATCTTATTATCTTATTAATATTATATAAAATGGTAGAAATTCACATTGTACATGTCGAGCAGTTGATAGCAGGACACTGTCTTTTTAAACAATTTTTGTTTTATCCAAGGCCTGCATAGAAGGTAATGCACAGCCCATCTTTAGATCCTTGTTAGGTTGAAAAAGATTATGAGATGCTGCCAATATAAAATCATTGAATTCTAACAATGAAATAAAATGAATACAATGTATATACGAGGTATGACAATAAAATTGAGACTTTCTAAATATAACCTAAACTATTAACGTTATCTATAAAACGATTATTGAAATATGATTAGAAAACACTTATCTAAAAGTACTATGAACACTGATGGCATCGATTCATTTTATTATACGTTAGTAGCCTTGTTATTAGTGCGAGTTCGACTATACTGCCGAAAAATGTTAGATATAAAAATCGAACAACATGTGTTAACATTAAATTTCTTGTTAAATTAAAAAAAACTGCCGCGGAATCGTTTCGTATGTTATGTGAAGTTTATGGTGAAGAATGTTTATCAAGAGCTCGTGTTTTTGAATGGCACAAACGGTTTTGTAGTGGAAGGGAGGACGTCGAAGACGATGATCGTTCTGGACGTCCTACCACGTCTTCAACAAACGAAAACGTTGAAAAAATCGACAAAATTATTCGGCAAGATCGTCGATTAAGTGTTTGAGCTGTAGCAGAGATGGTAAATATTGATAGAGAAAGTGTTCGTAAAATTTTAGTTGAAAATTTAAATATGAAAAAAGTGTGTGCTAAAATGGTCCCTAAAAATTTAACGATTGATCAAAAATTCAATCGAAAAGAAATTTGTTCAGACACCTTAAAAATCATCAAAGACGATCCATCTTTTATAAATAATATTATTACGTGTGATGAAACATGGATTTTTACATATGATCCTGAAACTAAAAGGCAATCCATGCATTGGAAGACACCAACTTCCCCAAGAATGAAGAAAGCACGAAATTCAAAGCAATGCTCATTGTTTTCTTTGACATTAAGGGAATAATTTTTGTTGAATGGGTTCTTAGTGGGCAAACAGTCAATCAATATTATTATAAAGAGATATTAATTAAATTAAGAGAACGTGTCAGAAAGAAGCGATCAGATCTATGGAAAAATGGCTGGGTTCTTCACCAAGACAATGCTCCAGCTCACAGTGCATTTTTAATTCAACGTTTTTTAACTGAAAAAAAAAAAAATTCTGTACTTCAACATCCCCCTTACTCGCCAGACCTTGCTCCTTGTGACTTTTTATTCCCAAAAATTAAAAGTTTATTAAAAGGAACCCATTTTCAAACAGTTGATGACGTAAAAATGAAAACGGCAGAACTTCTAAAAGGGCTGAATGAAAGCAATTGGCAACACTGTTTTCAAGAATGGCAGCGACGTATGCAATAGTGTATTGATGCTGAGGGAAGGTATTTTGAAGGTGATAATCATTAAATTATAACATTTTTAAAATAAACAACTTTTATTCAAAAAGTCTCGTTATTTTATTGTCATACCTCGTAAGGTATAAAAAACCTATTGTCTATAAATCTTGTTATAGTTTAATAATGAATTCACTTATATTGTTATATTTTAATATGTTAATAGCATTGGTGTTCTGATTATTACACATATTGGAGTGAGAGTGAGAGTAGCTATTTAAAAAAAACTAATGTCTATAAATCTAGTTATAATTTAATAATTAGTTCACTTATATTGTTATTTTGTTATATGTTAGTAGCATAGGATTCTTATCATTATACATACTGGAGTGAGAGTGCTTTTCGTAAGCTAGTTCCAGTTCAACTGACGGGGATAATAGTAAAAACTATAGATGTTACATAAATCCGGATTATCCGTAAATCTAATAAATCCGGATTTAGGATTTTAAAATCCAAACATTTATGTTTCGAACACTAAAATCCGAAATTTTGTATTTTCATGACAAATCAACGTTGTTTCCGGGTCAGCTAGAGTATTTTATTATATAAATTAGAGTGTAAATATGTATGACTTTTTGTGTTGTACTTGTTTTTAAAAATAAATTTCTGTTTGTGATAAGTTTTTGATTTGTAAAGACGTATTTAATGTTTTACATAGTATGATAATAATAATACTTTTATAAGAAATTGATCAAACAATGTAAAATTACAATTTTAAAATCCGAAAATTGGATACAGATAAAAATCTGGTTTTTTAAATCTGAAATCTGGATTTTTCCCATCACTAGTAAAAACCTGCTTACGCAGACTGTATACAACTGGGTTAGATTTGCTTTTAGAGCAATAGTAATAATAATATTAGTATAATAATATTGTATTATAGAATAAAAAGAGGACAATATTCCAAAGAGTAGGATGACGTGTTTTTCCCCTTCTATCCATTATTTGGAATATAACGATTAATTAGAAATAACGACAATTTAGACATTTTCGAACGAACTTACTGAAAAATTAATTTAAAAAAAAAAAAAACTGATCATCTCGCCATTTGGAATACTAACCTCCTTTTAATTTTACAACATGCGCTTTTACTATAAAACCAAAATTGGTTGAGTTTTTTGCGGTCCACGCGTATACGTTTGTACTATGTTCCCTGGTTGGACTGATACAGCAAATGCTCGGGTAGCGCGTCCTCTTAAGCGATTCTAATGACCGCAGATCAAAGTACCTTTGGATATCGTTGTTTAATCGATATATTCGTGAACTCTCCCCCAATAATATTTTAATATATTATTTACACTAAATATAAGTAAAAGAGTCAATAATTAATATATTGTACGAGAAATCTTTACAAGTACAAACGAACGTATATTATAATAGGTAAACGTATACAATATTAGAAGTACGAAAATATTTGAAACTAACAAAAAAAAATATATTAATAATAATTGCAACCGATCCGCACATCGTATTATAAATCAAACGATACATATCTATAGTCTGTATCAAATAAGAGCGCACCGCGTTGGCGCATCCAAATGAATCGCCAAGCGACGTCCGGACCCCCCTGGGCGCTCTGTGATTGGTCGCCGTAGTCGGCTGTGATCGGCGTCGTCGACGATGTTGCCGCCGTCGGCGACGGCGCCGTGTCTACAGAAAGTTGTAGTAATAATGGTCTACCGGATATAATATTGCACTGCCGCGTATTACATAGTAAAATAATAGACCCTTTTTTATCAATTTTTTTTAAAACATATTGAACATACAAACGTTTTTACTACCGATACTACTGCAATTTTTTTTTATTTGTGTACGTTTTATTATTTATTTTCATATGCACCTTGATAATATATAAATATTAATATAATATTTAAATTTTTTGTATAAATAGGATAGAGTAGATTATAAAGAACAACATTTAATAGGACACATTTTATTTGTATTCTTACTCATTATCAAAATTACACATAGTCATTTGTACACATGTTATTTACAAAAAACAAAAAGACGTGTTATCGCGTAATACCGTTAAAATAGTGTGACAATATACAACACTCTGTATGAACAGTTGACGCTGACGGCGCTGGAACGCGCAGCCGTAGCGCTCTCTGTCATGCGCGAGATAGGACCGTTTTTTGTGCGCCGCCCGGTGCGCTCTTATTTGATACAGACTATACCTAATAATAACAATAATAATCATCATATAATATTAAATATTGTTCACATGAATAAATTAAATTAAAAAATTGATATAACATCTGTGCTACGAAAGGTAATAACGCAGAATAGATGAATAACTAGTGTTCTCTAAAGTGACTTAACCTACTAATTGTCAACCATCGAGAAAGATACCCATAGTTAATACGTATTATCTATGTAGATACGAATATATTCTTATCTATCAACGCATATCAAATTGTTTTATTGTTATCAATACAAAAAACTAATAGTTTGGTAGTAGACGTATTCATTTTTTATTTTATTCATTGAAATATATTAGTTTGTTATTACGCAATTTTAATTTTCATTACTCGATTGAACAACCGTTTAATGGTATTGGAAAGTACGAGTTAAAATAATATTTTTATATCATGGAACATCCAGTGGACGAGTCTGTAGTTAAGAAGATTCCTTTGAACAAACCAGAGCAAACACCTACAAAAGAAGATTTGTGCTATAACAACGAGTTGGTACAACATTTGATTCAAAAGAAAAATGAACCTAGTGTACCTCCTAATAATGCACCCGAAATATTAAATGTTGCAACAACTCAGTTTGTGGGTTAGTTTTAACTATTCGTTAATTTGTTTTAATTATTAATTTTTTTTTTATATGTCTTATTTAGGTTTCAGATGTCAAATACCATCTTTATTGAAACGTTTCGGAGCCGAAGTCGTCGACTTCATTCTGTTGCTTCTTATCAAGTTTATACTGGCTTTCTTTGTATTGAAATTTATTGATATGTAAGAATTTAATAATTAAATTACTTAAACGAATTTGAATGGTTATTCCAATTAATAAAATCTAACATAATCTAAATCTACCCCTTTCATTTTAATAATGGTATTTTATTATTGTTTATTTACTTATGTATTTAATTATTTTTTTTTTTTTTTTAGAGATCTCTCCAAGTTCCACCCTATTTCACTGCAGGATGATTTTAATATCTTCAAAGCATTGGAATTTACATATAATCAATTTATTTTAGAGGTTTTAAATCGAATAATAGTTTGTTTATATGAGGTAATTTTAATTATAAATTGTCTTACATAATTGTAGTAATATTTGATATAACTTGCTTATAATGACAATT
Source organism: Tuberolachnus salignus (assembly GCA_956483605.1). NCBI lineage: Eukaryota > Metazoa > Arthropoda > Insecta > Hemiptera > Aphididae > Tuberolachnus > Tuberolachnus salignus. The sequence goes on along the minus strand of OY101431.1, from coordinate 3,343,696 downwards.
TTTTTGTTTAGATATATTGCTTACAAGGTAGTACATTATTTCATGGTGGAGGAACTGTTGGTAAAACCTTGTTAGGTCTAACAGTTGTACGGGCTGATAAGTTATATTATATACGAGGTCAGCCAAATGATAATATTGCCTTAACTCCTGGTGGTCATCTTGGTTGGAAATGTGCAATACTTCGGTCTATAGCTAAACATGTATTTTTCTATTTAATATTTCCATTTCCTTTTATGACAGTAGACGCTAATCAAAACAGATGTGCATATGATGTTATATGTGGAACAATGGTAGTAGAAGTATTACAACCACTTAGGTGTGATAAATCTGAGCTTATTCCTATTGCATAATTACTCTAATAATATACACATATATTTTTTAAATAAATACATAATTATGTATTTATCTGTGAAATTTAGTAATTATATATTATTTAATGTAAAACATTCAACTATAAAAATTAAAGAACACAAAAGTATCTAGTAATAGTTATCTAGTTTCTCAACACTATTAAAATATTTCATACTTTGTGACACACCATAAATGAATTTAGTAATGGGTTTTGTGTCATTTAATATACCCCACAATACATTTGGCCTTATTTAATATATTGTACATTTTTGTTAAAATTTATGTAGATGTTAAGAGTAAGTCATTGTATAATATCCCATATCTCCATAAAAAACAATATTGAGATATATATATATATATATATATATATATATATATATATATATATATATATATATATATATTAAATTCAAAAATAAAAGTAACCAAAAATCTAGTGTAAACACATTGCAAGGGGAATTTAAAAATTATCCCAGTTATTGATTTTATAATTCGTTTGTTGTGCATCCTGAATAAATAACTTTTTGGAGATATGAGATATTAATTCTGCAGTGATTGTACATTTAATTATTATTTAATTTTTTAGACTATGTACAAGTATGCATGGTCTGGTAGACTGTATGTCAGTAATCATAAGTTAATAGTAAGTAAACTTTCAATTGTACAAAACAATAAATTATGTTTATAATTGAAATAATAATGTGTTTAATGATATTACCCAAACTATCGCTTAAAATATACTATTACTTTATCCCTAATTATACAATTTGTCCAGCACAGACAGAATGCCAGTCTTAATTAAACTATTGAAAAATAGGACCATTTTTTAATCTTGAATGTCTACAGAATGGTAATCTCATTCAAGTAAGTTGGAAATAAATATCTCAAACCCTAGTTATTGTTGTAATTATTTTTCACAATGAATAAAAACTTCAAAATTCTTTTTGAAGGGTATTTTTTTACTATTTTGTGTGGACATGTTTTTGTACAATTTTCATTATTATTAAAATAAAAATATTAAAAACTTCAATATTGACACAGGAATGCTTTTAAATTTATTTGGTAGTGAATTTAATTATATTTGTATTGAAATAGTTTAATTAAATTGTCTTCACATGAGCAATTTAATATTGAGTGTGTGACATCCTGACCAGTATACATATATCATATATGTATATATAATATTTATCTACTTTAGATTAAAATAATGTGTACTAATTGATCAATAAGAATAAAAATCCTTAATACTATTGTTGTAAGTAATAATTCATAAGTTCATTTAAATAACAATATACAAATAATTGTGTATAAAAAATAATAATAATAATAATTTCATTTGTGTAAAAAATAATCACATATATTTAAGATATAACTTAAAGTATGTATGTAACTATTTTAATAAAAATTAGCAAACGTCTTGAACTGGGCCTACATTTTATAGATATTAAATGGAAGTAGTAGATAGTGAGGAATGAAGAAGAATCGTAGGATGATTATACAGACCAAGAGACTGACAGAACTAAAAAAAATTCATAGCTTTATTCTCCTTGCGACTTGGCAATCGTAGTTTTAATTTTAAATGGTCCAATATATTCAACGGTATCTCTAATTACATTTACAATTGCATTTTCGTATACATATACGTCAGCTGCAAGAGTCGCGTAAAACTCGGGAAACCCCCCTTGTAGGTAACCTATACCCTATTTCACGAGAGAACCGGACCGTCTTCCGACCGAAATTGGTCGCCGCCGCGCATCCCCCACTCAAAAACATAAAGTTTATACATCGTTCTGGCGGCAATGGTCGCTCACCGTTGGCCGTCGGCAACGTGCTGTTGTTTATACGTAGCGACTGAAGAGTCTGCTTTTAATGTGTTCCGCTCCACTGTATTTTGCATTAAATTAATTTGAACTTTATCGTTTTTTTTTTTACTATTTCGTTCTGTATTTTATTACAAAAAGAAATGAAATATGAACTAATTTACGTAGCTCATTATTTTCGCCGACCGCGACACTTCAATTCAATTATCAATTGTAAATTACTACGTGCACGACGTATGCCGGAGCCCGACAAAGAGGTCGTTAATTGTCGGTAACTGTCGATAATTTTCGACTGCGTGGAGGGGATTTCACAGGCGGACGAGCCGGTTGGAGCTCATTCTACATGCGCGAAACGGTCTCGTTCTCTCGTGGAATAGGGTATAGTAATTTTTTGTAATTGAAAGTAGGTATAATATTGTCTGTGTTATCTCGGAGAATTTTTTTTTTAATTATAAAAAATATAAATAAGTTAGTTTTATGTCGATTTTCAAAATCTTAATAAGATTCAGACCTTAGTTTAATAAAGGAGGAATATTAATGATAAAAAACTAACATATTTGTATTTTCATAATTTGTATTTATTTCATTAAATAAATATTTAACTTGATATTCCTATTCGTTCAAAACCTAACCATAAGGTATTTTTAATAGTTTTAATTAAAATATGGCCCGTTGCACAACATTATACGTCTTATTATCCATATAAAATATAATACATTTATAGACTTTAGTAGACAACAGTCAACTACTATTCTGTAAAATAATGCTATTAATGACATAACACTGACAAACGCCGTAGTAGTATACAGTTTTTGCGGTCAGAAAATAATTTCCGTACTAAACATATATATTATTCGGTTTTCTATTAAGACACGAATCGTCCACATATCGTCAATACAAAAACAATAACTGTTTTTTTTTTATAAATTCATTGAGACAAGTCTATTTGAGAGTATACCCTTTTGAAACACAGCTATGCTTATAGATATCTGAACTATCACGGATATTCGTACAATAGGAATACGCAGATATTTTCGGCTTACTGATATTCGAATTCATTTTTATCCGTATTTTAACATATCCTAGTAACCGGATTGTCCCAACATCAAGTACGTATATAAAAATAATTATTCGGTTGTTTATTATTTGTTAGTAATTTTTAATAAATTCAAGTACGGTAGCGTATATATGTAAGTATCCAAGTGGGGCCGGTGAAGGTCCCCGTAAAAATTGAAAATTTACCGTCAAACGACCGCCTGACGATACGATTTTTCCATTAGGTTAGGTATACTGTCCGATACTCGTTTAAAAGCGAGGGATACCGCTATTTTTACAACAAAAATTTCGGTACTTATAGTGGTCGGATTTTAAAAATGAAATTTCTTTTAAATTCATAAACGAGTTTTACTTTGCATCGGTCAATGTGTTTTTTCGGGTTAAATAATTTCCAATTTTAAATATTAAAAATTAATAAAGTTATTGGATCTGCCAATACAACTCTCAGCTTGCATCATAAGTATTATCATATGACGTATACAAATTAAAAAAAAAATAGTAGAGAGTAGAGGAATAATAAAGAAAATGACTTACCCGTTTTCCAATGTAAAAATAAATATGCCAGCATATCTATATGGTCTCGTTTTATTTTTTTATTCCTCACATCTTTTAACTCTTGATTGATTATCTTATAAATCAAAATTAATAATATTTACACATAACAAACTATATAAAACTTTAGGCTTTGTTATGTTCTTTTATAATTATATTTCATATATATTTATTTTTTATTTTTGACTTGTTCAATACTTATATTCATAAATTATAAATAACAAGTTTTCAATTTATTTGAGTGTAATAACAAATAATTTTGGTGGACAATCAAGATACAATGAATTACCTACTTTAAATATCCAATAAGATTTTATCTTTTTTTCTTTTTTTATTTAAAATATATATATTTACAATCTATACACAGAGTATAATTAGTAAGTGTGGTAGCTTTTAATTTGACGTTTATATTAAGAATAGGAAGGCTCCTAGCAGTGCCACCTGACATGAGTTGAGAAGTTTTTAGTTAATTAATTTTTTTTTTTTTTTTTTTTAATTTAGAGTAGGTCTCTAGGCCATTGCCTTTTTAACCTTCTAGGGATAAGTGAAGCAGAGGAAAAATTTTTTAATAGTGGGTTGGAATGAACGTGAAGTTTTGAATGAAATTTTTTGTAATGGGATTTGGCCAAGTCGTTGAGGGTTGGTAAGTTCATGTCTTTATGGAGGTTTTTGTTTGTTACATACCAAGGGGCAGAGGTTATTAAACGTAGGCATATGGATTGAAAAGATTGCAAGGTTTTGGTGTTTGACGGTTTTGCCGTCCCTCATAGTTGGATTCCGTAGAGCCAAGCCGGACGAATTATTGATTTGTTTATCGTAAGTTTGTTATTTAAGGAAAGTTTCGATCTTAAGAGGGGTCTGAGGAGATGTAGTTTAGATCAGTTAACACTGATTTGCGTTTTTTGTTTGAGATGCGAGCACCAGTTATGGTGTTTATCGAAAGTTAACCCTAGGTACTTGACATCGTTTGATGAGGGAATTATTTGGTTGTTAAACGTGATAGGTGGGCATGTAGTTTTGCGTATTGTGAAAGTTACATGTGTGGACTTGTTTTCATTAATTTTGATTTTCCACCGATTTGTCCATAAGTTAATCATGTTTAGGTGACTTTGGATCATCCGACAGGCAGTTGGAGGATCATGGTGAGTCGCTGAGATTAGGGTATCGTCAGCATATGTACCAAGGAATGTGTAGGGTGTTTTTGGTATGTCGTGAGTGAATACAGAGTAAAGAAAAGGAGCGATGTCACTACCTTGTGGGACACCTGCACGAATCCAGTAGCAGGATGAATAACTACTTTTAAGACGAACCTTAAAAGAGCGGTTGGATAGATATGATTTTATTAGTAAGAAATAGGGCGCTGGGAGGAACTTTTTTAGTTTGAAGAGTAACCCTTCGTGCCAGACCCGGTCGAATGCCTGGGAGACGTCCAAACAGACGGTGGGGCAGAATTGTTTCGTCTCCAAAGCATTGGAGATATTGTCAACAGTGCGGTGAAGTTGATGGATAGTCGAATGATCAGCTCTGAAACCGAATTGGGTATGCGGAATGATATTTGCTGTAGTGGCAAGGGGGATAATTCTTTTTAAGATAATTTATTCGAAGATTTTAGAGAAAGTAGGGAGGAGACTTATCAGCCTGTACGATTTTCAGGGGGTTTGTTGGGCTTGAGGATGAGTATTACGATGGAATGCTTCCAGGCGTTTGGAAAGAAAGATAATCTGAGTATTGCATTGTTAAGGTGGGATAGGTATATTATGACTTTATGCGGTAGGTTTTTTACTTTATAATTTGTAATTAGGTCATGATCTGGGGATTTTTTGATAGGCATTTTTTTGATTATAGTGTTTATTTCATCGGGAGATGTAAGTTTGGCAGGCATGGACATTGGTAAAGGAGCATCCAGGTAGTTTTCAACTATTTTTAGTTGGGTAGGGCTGGGTTGGATATCGTGAGGAGAAATAGAGTTTTCTAGGTGTTGATCTAGGATATTTACTTTGTCAGTATCAGTAATGACCCATGAGTAATAACTCATGAGTTATCTGCATTTCGAAGAGGAGGGGAGGGTTGATTAAGACGAAGTAGAGATTTGGTTGCTTTCCAAAGAGACGAGTTTTTTGTGGTTAACGATTCTACATAAGTGTTGTAGGATTGATTTCTGTTGATTTGGATAGTCTTTTTAATCTTGCTGTTCAGTTTATTGAGTTTTACCTTGTCATTAGGGTACCTGAATGTTTGCCACTGATTCCTTATTCTACGTTTCTCGATTAATAATACTTTGATGTGATAGGGTGTTTGTTTTTTTGAGCTTGTTTAGTTATAGGGTTTTGATGAAGCGGTTGGTGCTTTTTGGATAGAGATTGTGAGGCGGTTGATAGCATTGTTGACGTCATCAGACGTTTTTAGAGGGATCCTAAGTTTGATATCTTCATTTATTATGTTTTTAAAAGTGGACCAATTTAGTTGTCTTGGGGTAAGAGATTCAGTTTTTTGTGGAGGAACGTTTAATCCAAGTTTGAGCATTGTCGGGGTGTGGTCAGAAGAAAGGTCGTAGAGGTTGGTAAGGTTAACTTTTATGTTGTTAGTAAGTTTTTTGACAAAAGTGTCCAAAATATCAGGGAGTCTGTTATTATGAGAGGGCCAATAGGTTGGTCCGGGTGGGGCGAGTGACGAGTAATTATTGTTTGTTATGCATTGTTGTAGAGCTCTGCCTCTGGTGTTAGGAGAACGGTTACCCCATACTGGATTTTTTGAGTTGAAATCACCCCCAGATATAAAGCGATGACCCAAGGGTGAGAAATAGTTGGAAAATTGGTTGGAGGTGATGGTGAGACCTGGGTTGCAATACACTGCAGAAACAGTGACCGAAATGTTGTTATGTATAATTAATGAGACACTGGCTGCCTGTATGTGAGGTGTAATGTAGGGGGGGGGTAGCGAGTGATGGGCTATGTTTGATTTGATGTAAATTGAAGCGCCAGCATGTGCCGTGCCATCCATACCCATAGTTAAAGTTAGTTTAATTATTTAACCTATCTAATTAATAAAATTAATTCACCTTTTTTCTAGAAATGAAAAAACATTACACATTAGCAAGCATATTTTTCAACAAATTCAAAACATTATTAAATTGAACTCATCAATTTATACAAAGTATCACTGGATAAAAACATTTACTTATTCTAATAAGTTACTCTTTAACATTTAATTGTACTTCAACTAATGAACATCTACAGTGTTAAATATATAATAATTTGTATTTAGTCAACAAATATCCAACTTATTATAAATATATAATATTAAAAATTCAATATTGAGTAGATATTTCTAAGATATTATCATGCTGTGTGAGTAATTCTTTGACAGAAAAGAAAAATAAACCTTTATTTAAAAAATTAATTTGATATTACCGCAAATCTTTCAAAAATCAAATTTTTAATATTACACAAGTGTAAAATTAAGTTTGTGATTTAAGAATTTAATTTTATTTATACATGTAAATATGTATTAAACATTAAACAGTGACAAATGTTGTTAGGGTTATTAAATAATATTTCTAATGCTACCAGTTATCTTGTGTATTGCTGAATAAATAAACAATTTAATTCTAATAAATTACTATTAAACATATAATTGTGGTTAAATTAGTTTAATTGTTATTAAACTAATACTTTAATAAATAGTATTAGTATTTGTACTGTTCACTATGTGAAATATATCATGCTTGCCCACATGAAATCTACTTTAAAAAAAAACTGACAAACGCACTATAATACCATACATGTAAAAAAACCACAAGTTTTTGAAATAGATTTTTCATAACAAAAAGATTGGTAGAATTTTGAAATAAAATTATAATAAAAGTGATGACAGCAACACAAATTAATTCTAACAGTTCTAAAATATCAAAAACATAAATACAACAATATAAATGTCTTATTGATGATAGAACAATATCAGTAAAGACACTCAACTGTTTTGCATTCTGATATAGTATTGTTAAAATGTTAATATTACTACAAACCTATATGGGATAAAAATATAAATTATACATTAGTACACAACATACATTGTACATAGGTTTTTTTAGAGTTTGATGTTTAAGCCACATTAATTTGTTCACGTATAATATCAACATTGATCTTATTATCCTATTAATATTATATAAAATGGTAGAAATTCACATTGTGCATGTCGCGAGCAGTTGATAGCAGGATACTATCAGATTTTTTTTAAAAATTTGATGTTTTACCCAAGGCCTCTATAGAAGGTAATGCACGGCCATCTTTAGATCCTTATTAGATTGAGATAGATTATAAGATGCCACCAAAACAGAGTCATTGAATTCTAACAATGAAATAAAATGAATACAATGTATATAAGGTAAATAAAAAACTGAAATAAACGCTTTTTTATATTTGAAAATATATGGAATAGACGTGAAACGAGAGCACACGCGAGGAATATGACAAAATCGTCGAGGAAACCAGTTTCCGTCAAAGAGAATAAATGAGTTAGAGAGCTAGTGAGTGAATGAACTCCGAGGGTGAATCGGACGTGTATATATAGGGAAAACATAAATTATATTGTTTGTGTGCTCTCTTCTGGTCGATCGATATCAATTTTAAAGTATGGTGGTGACAGATAAATTATATAAATGGCGTAATGACTAATATAAGACAATATAGATATTATAAGAATAATATAATAAAATCTAATACTAAGAATGATATGATAATATCATTACGATTTTTTTCTCCTAATTTTCCAAACTAGTTTAAAACTCCACTGTCGATTACCAACGTTTCTGTTTTCTGTAGTTTTTCCATTTTTGTTTCTCTTCTCGATTTTTAACCAAAGTTTTGTAAAGAGCCTCTTTATTTGCTTTATCTTAAAGATAATCTTTATTTTCAATAACAAAAGATTACTAAGCTTTTAAAAGTAGAATAGCAACTTTTGTTATTGAAAATATACAACAATTTAAAGATATGATTAAATTTTTAAATTTTTAACACAAAGAAGTAAATAAAAAAATTAATAATTTAATCATATTTAAAATAGAAGATAATACAATTAATTTAATATTAAATACTGTAGTTTTTGTTAATTATGTTAAAGGAATAAAAGAGAAAACAATAGCTGAATTTAATTTTAAAACAGAAAAATAATTTTATCTAATGTTTCTGATTTACTTGAATATTATTTAGGAGTAAAAGATATAATAGTATAAAAAAAGCATACATTTGTAGCTAATGGATGGGGTTGGAAAATGCATTCAATTTCAAATTAAGTTGAAAAATAAATAAATATGCCCCATTTGGAGGAAGTTTTTTTATTAATAAAATCAATAAAAAATAAAAAAGCAATTATAAGTATTTAAAATGGAATGTTCTAAAAATTAGAAATTATAGTATCTATACTACGCTCCATCCTAGCAGTAAAGCTCGAGGAGGTACAGCGATAATCATAAAAGAATCAATTAAACATTTCGAGCTTGAAAAACACTCGGAACTATATCTACAAGTCACAACCGTTAATGTCAATGATTGAAACAATGACCTTACAGTTACGGCTATCTATTGCCCACCACAGGGAGGTGCAGACGAAATTAAATTTATTAATTTCTTCCATAAATTAGGAAATAGACTCATCGTCGGTGGCGACTACAATGCAAAACACACTTACTGGGGATCAAGACTTATTACTCAGAAAGGACGTCCCCTATTAAAAGCAATTAATACTATTAACGCTGGAGTTATCTCCACCAGAAAACTAACTTACTGGCCGACAGACCCAAATAAGATACCTGACCTATTAGATTTTTTCGTAGTTAAAAATATTTCTTCTAATTATATTGAAGCTGAGGGACTAATAGAACTATCGTCTGACCATATTCCTGTGTTACTTTCACTAAGCTCAAACGTCATTATGAAAGAACGAAAAACCTTTCTCACAAACAAAATAACGGATTGGGAACTTTTTAGGAATACCCTCGAAGAAACCATCACTTTCAGTGAAGCTAAAAACACCATCAGACATTGAATTGGCAGTGCAAAAATTAACTAATAACATCACTGAAGCAGTAAAAGCGGCAAAACCAATAACTCAAGGAAAAAATAACCGAGATATCACTTACCCGTTTGAAATTAGAGAACTTGTTCAACAAAAACGTAATGCGAGAAGAACTTAGCATAGAACTCGACATCCAGAGGATAAAACCAATTGGAACCGTATTAGTAAAATTTTGCGTGAAAAAATCAATGAAATGAAGAACAAAATATTCAAATCGTATCTGAGTGGCTTATCTGCAACAGATAATACTGATTACTCACTGTGGAAAGCTACAAAACGCATTAAAAGACCTCGTACTCACGTGCCACTTATTCGTAAAGTAGATGGTACTTGGGCATGCAGTGAGTAAGATAAAGCCAAAGTATACGCCCAACACCTTGAGAGTGTATTTCAACCAAATGATATCGCTTCCGAGCTTGATATGATACAATGTCAACCACTCAACCAAACAAGAAAAAAAATACGGGTTTTCACACCTCTAGAAGTCGCTCATGAAATTGACAATAATATCAATCCAAAAAAGGCACCTGGTTTTGACGAGATCAGCCCACGCATACTAAAAGAGTTACCAAAGAAGGCGATTATTCTTTTAACACATTTTTACAACGTAATCCTACGACTAGAATGTTTCTCTAAGCAATAGAAAAAGGCACAAGTGATTATGCTACTAAAACCAGGTAAGCCACCGGAAAGAGCCACCTCGTACAGGCCGATATCGCTTCTCCCAAGCATGTCAAAACTCTTTGAAAAGCTTCTTCTCAAACGCTTAAAACCACTTATAGAAAAATGACACCTTATACCAGACCACCAGTTTGGGTTTCGGAACTTACATTCTACTATTGATCAAGTTCATCGTGTCACTAATGAAATAAGTAAGGCTTTGGAAGAAAAAAAATACTGCTGTGGAGTGTTTCTAGACGTAGTCCAAGCTTTCGATAGGGTTTGGCACAAAGGACTACTCATAAAACTAAGAGACCAACTACCACACACCTGGTGTGCGCTCTTAGAATCTTATTTGACAGAAAGACAATTTAGAGTTATGCATGAAGAAGCAATAACAAATTGGAAAAACATACTAGCAGGAGTACCACAAGGTAGTGTATTAGGACCTACTCTTTATCTACTTTACACAGCTGACATTCCAACCAATTGTAACTCAATTACATCAAAGTTTGCTGACGATACAGCAATTTTAGCAACAAGCAGTGACCAACAGACTGCGACTGAAAACGTACAAACCTCAATAAACCACATCGCTAACTGGACAAGGAGATGGAAAATCAGGATCAATAGTGATAAGTCGGTACACGTAAATTATACACTACGTAAAACTGAAAATCTACGAATTTTGCTGGATCACAAGACAATCCCACAAAAAGATTCGGCTATATACTTGGGTATGCATCTTGATTCTCGCCTAAATTGGAAACACCACGTCCGTCAGAAAAAACTGCAAATTAAAGAAAAAATGCGCAAGCTGTACTGGCTAGTTGGAAAACATTCCACGCTAGATCTAACAAGCAAACGGCTTCTATACATAGCTATTAAACCGATTTGGACTTGTGGCATACAACTGTGGGGTTGTGCTAGCAAGTCAAACATCGAAGTCATTCAACGCTGTCAAAATATTGCTCTTCGTACCATTGTTGCAGCGTACCGGTTCGACAGGAATAAAATTATCCATCGTGATTTAAATATATCATCCATCCATGACGAAATCAAAAAGTTTACCAACAAACATGCGAAAAAACTTGAGCTGCATCCCAATGCTACTGCTAAACAACTTCTAGACAACTCGCAAGACATTAGGCGTCTCAAACGCCTAAAGCCATACGACATAGTTTAAGTGACTTAGGCTAAGGTAAGGGGCTATCTCACTGGAGGTACAACCCAAACATGTCCGTGTACAATATGTATTATAATTGTCATATTGTACTATCTACAATGTATTGTATTTATAAAGATCTATTTTGATCGTTTAAATAAAGATGCCTTTGGCAGTAAAAAAAAATAAATAAATAAGTATTTAAAATAAGGATAATAAATGTTTTCATTAGTCTATACATGAAAACGAAATACGAATTTAATTTAACGTGTCTGCCATTATTATGTTTTTCATATCATAACACAGGGAGCTAAGTCGGGTGAATGTTTTTTTTGGACGAAGTGAATTTTCGGTCTTCCATTACGATGATTGAACTTTGGTTTCAGGATCCAGAGTATATGTACTCTTGTTTCATCACCCATAATTATTGATATTATAAGACTTGGTCATTAGAAACCCGATTTTTAGTTCCAAATACATTTCGATGCGATGCTCCGTTTGTTCCCCGGTTAATAATTTTGACACTAATTTTGCGGACACTATTTTCATACCCAATCCTGATAAAATCTAATGACAAGTACTAATTGATATGTCAATTGCATTGGTTGCTGACGGTCAATCGTCGGTCATTTCTAATTTTGTTTTGAACAAAAGTAATGATATCGATTGTTTTTGATGTTGACGGACGCCCAAGACGATGGCCATCTTCAATAAATATTCGACCTTCTTTAAAACGTTTAAACCAGTCAAAAGTTAAACAACGGCTTTATGAAACATATCCAATTCAAAAATGTCCGTAGAATTTTTACTAATTATAAAACAAAATGTAATACACGTGCGTTGTTCCGTAATTTTTTCCATCGTGAAATCGCGCTTTTATGAAAAATTTCGATCAACTTTGAACGGGTAATGTCAATGGCTGATCGGAGATAACGATTTTTACTAAATATTGAAATAATGGTAAACCATCTCTAGTTTATTTAGGTATAACAGTATTACTGATAACATTAAAAGCTTTTCTGTAATAATTTTAGTCTGGGTATTTATTGAACACACTTCGATACACGGTACAATCAATCAAATTCGTTTTTATAATTGTATGACTAGCTTATTACCTATATATTGTATAACGTGATAGCAGTGACGTGGCCAGGGAGGGTTCGTGCCTCAAACTCCCCCTCACAAAATCTGTTATTTTGGGGACCGGTACAACGGGACCCTCGCTCTTTTATATTATAAGTCCGTCAACGTTTCAATATTCCGATTTTCCCTTTATTGCACGATATTCAGGGCGGTGAAACGGCGCGCGAGCAGCGATGGCAGGAGTACGGTTTCGGGAGACGCGTATATCGTGCTGATTGGGGGAGAAGAAAAAATATAAGAACCGTATGATATTGGTTCATGCCTCAATAGATAGATTTCAATAGCTATGAACCTTCTATGGATAACGTGGAACATTTTGCAAACAAAAAACGGTCCAGTAGTTTTTAAGTCTACGGACAGACATCCATTTTTATATTATATAGATAAAAACCAAAAACCGTTCACTCGCTCACTTATCTACACCGATAAAGAGATTAGCGAATAAAAACCGTGATTGGACTAATAAATTTGGGCGAGGGGTAGGGGTTAAACCACGGATAATTCCAATATGTTATTATTATTGTAACTATTTTCTAACAAAAATCTTGCTCCAATCAAAAAATTACAAGAGATCCTATTTATTGCATTTTTGATCTTATTGGCGAGTATAGAGTCATTTTTTGATTTTCTAATTAGGTTTTATTATAATTAAGAAAAACCGTATAAGAAAAACAGACATATTTATGGTGTTAAAGATTTTATTAATTTAAAGTTTTTTGATTTTGTTAGTTTTTTCTCTATACATTATCATTATCTAGCTTTTAAGCTAGTTCAGAGTGGTTGGGTGGAAGAGGCGTGAAATAATAAAAGAATTTGTTATTTTTTTTAATCATAATTAGGTATTTATTGACATTATGTTTAATTATGAATACAATTTATTTTTTTACGTTTACTATTATTATTATTATATTACTATTCATCATCGAAATCACTATCAAAATCTGTGATAGAGTTACCATCAGAGTCACTATTGTTGTTATATATGGATCCGATGAAACTAATAAAATATATAATTCTTTGGGTTGTGTGGTTTAGCATGTTTTGTAATAACACCCAGTTTCTAATACCTTGTAGTTTTGAGGGTAGCATCAATTTTTTAACTTCAACAACTCAATTATAAGGAGGAAAAATATTTGCGTTCCGTTTCTTAGTATCAATGCGGATGTAAATGTATTGATCCTTTGTCAACTTATTATCCATAAAAAAAACTAAAGCCTCATAATTTGTTAAAGGAATAATACTCAAAGTGCTTTGGTTTAATTGTCTTTTTAGTTTTACTGCTCTGGTAGGAGTCGTAGTAATTGTTCCCAATATTTCTGCAGCAGCTATTTGTCCTGATTTATAAAGTTTGACTTTTGCAGCATGTGTCATTTCAGGAGTTGTTTAAATTTTAACTGAAATATTTTTTGTATGTGTTTTTAATATAATGTATAATATCTAGTTATAATGAAATACGTTTTAATATTTGTATATACTATATAATATTTGGGTTAATTACTGTAATTTGGGTGTTAAAAAAAACCCACCATGTTGTATATTAAATAGCGATATAGAAATACGATTATATTTTGATAGTAAATGTAATGAAAAAATAATCATTTCAAATAAATACTTACCATGAATCGGTTTTTTTTTTACTGAAGAAAGTTACCGTTCATTACTTATTTTAACTAATCATATTTTCGTTGAGGTTAATATCGATTAAGATGGTCAAATTATTAACCTTTACTATATAATTTACATTCGCGAGGTGGTGGCATATCGGATGTCGTGCAAAGAAGAATACCCACAACGGATCGCAATTGACATTATACAGTTTCAAGAAGATTTGAAAGTACAATAGCCGATGAAAGAAAAATTTTTTTTTTTTTTTTAAAAACTGCCCACCACGATGGCGTTCGGGTGTATTATTGGTCCATATATATTATATATACAGATTAAATATATATATATATTATATAGCAAATTACTTGTTGGTGAGTTTTTTTTTTCAAATCCATTATATTATTAAGGTGTACGCCAATATACAGTAGAAACCGTTCGTAATGACACCGGTTATAATGACAAACCGAATCTTAGATTGAAGATCCCGGTAAAATTCCTATATTGTATGTGTATCAATTATTATGATGACTCTATAACGACTATACGGATGTTATGACGGTTTTTTCGATTATATTGGAGAAATATTTTATCTATTATGACTATATTATATTTATCGAAAGTAGGTATTTATCGTTGTTTCGTAAGTTTATCGTCAAGTTATTAAGTTTATCACGTCAATATATGTAAATATATAATCGAGTTTTTAAATTTTATATTATAATTTTGGTTATATTTTTACTAGTCCTTAGAATTTCATTGTACACGGTTTCTACAGTATATCAAATTATTAATCTTGGTACTCACTTTTACCTTTCGAAAACACTATTTTAATCTAAACGTCATCCAGAGAAAATATTAAGTGGTACTCCATCTTGAACACGCGGTATACGTACAATACTACATTACCATGTGTTATATTTTAAATGTAGTATACTATTTTATTTATTGATTTTAACCGAGTTATAATAGTATACTCAAATGTATACTATTATTATTCAAATGTAATTGCTATTGTTATTCAAATGTAATGTTACGAACTTAGTATAAAAAGGAAAAAATGAGAGTAGGATTTAATTAACTCAAAAACAAAAACCACGGTATTAAGTTTGTCTATATTTGTCGTTTTTAATTATACATGGTTGATCTTTGTTTTTTAAATTTTTTTCTCGCAATGCAATTCAAGCCGTTTAGTTTTTTAAAGGTTTTAATAGTCAATGTTTGGAACGTCTGAATCTTTTTTTTATTATCAAATGAACTATTTGGGGTTAAAACATATTTTTATTAATAATTTAATTGGAATAAAATTACTTCATTAACGGTGATTATTTAAACATATACGTTCGGCCCCCATAAAGTAACACATTGAATTTAAAGACACTGCCGCAGCTGCTGGTAATGATTAATTGCATACGGTTGCCGTGGAAACGAATCCCGTCCATACGGTTTGGCCGGGGGCGTGTAAAAGTAAACGTTTGTTCTATTGATTTTCACTTCGGATAACAATACGCGGCGTGTTTCCGTCCGTTTCAGCCCATGCGAATGAATCCCTCCCGTGCGATAAATTCGTACGCCAGCGAAATAATTGTTATATTTTATACACTTGGGAATACAGTGTTATTTTGCGGCGTTTTTATTTTCTCATCGTTCGCTATACAGCGATATTTTCAAGTGGTACGCTGAAATATGTGTTTATATATTCGGAAAATCATAAAATATACAAAATAATAACACTACACTTATCCATATCGTTTCATTCATTAGCAGGACACGCGAATCAAATTTCTGTTTAGTTGATATTGGTCTAATTGAAAGTAATTAGAGTCCGAGAAAATAATGAATAATGAATAATGAATAATGAATAATGAATGAATAATGATGAATAATGTGCCTAGGGTCGACTAGTAAAAGTGGGCCCCAAATATGTTTTAAGTGTATCACGAATACAATTATGTACACAATTTAACAAAACGGTTGCACATATTTAAAATTCAAAATATTCATCATCAACTTAAATTCGACCGAAATAAATGTTTCAATTAATTACAATTTATATTAGACATTTTAATTATATAAATAATACATGTTATTTGTCTTATTAAAAATGATTTTTTCCTCGAGTCGTTTTTGGCAAAGTCAATATTGTTTAGTTAAAATCATCAGACGGTAAAAAATCATGTAGATAAATGATATAAATTATTTTAATGAGTTCCACCGGATAGTGGCCGATAGCATACATTTTAACACGAATACTTAAAAGTGAAAAAAGAGGTTTTTTTTATCGGAGCTTAACGTCGTTTTTTAAAATACCAGACTTCAAATTTTTTACTAAGTGTGGATCGAAATGTTCAATTTTAAATCTTTGCTTTTAAATTATATAAATTATGTTTTCGGAATTCTGCGAGTACGCGGTTTTAGACATTTTTAGAACTTGTTTAATGGGATTTTATAAAGCATAGAAATCAAAGAAATAAAGGTCATTTTAAATAATTAAATAAATAAAAAATAAATCTTTTTTTTTCCAAAAGCACACGTTAATCTCCTTAGTAGATAAAAATGGATCTGTTTGAAACCCATATAATTCTAATTGAAGTGAAACATCTCTTGCTTTTCAATTTCAATTGTCGTAAGATATAAATAATTTGAGGAAGCACGAGTTCAACTTAATCAAATCGTCTTTCGACTTCACTAATTAATTTGTCCTCACATAATTTGCCTATCTTCAACAGACGAACTTTAAACAAAAATATGAAACATACCAAATAAAATTTATTTAATTTTTTTTATTTTGTAATGTTTAGATAATGTTTAAAGAAAGGTTGGAAATTGGCGAGCTTAAATATCAAGTTAATAATTAAGTTGATTTTCCGACTAATTTAACTAATTTTACTTGCATTTACTTAACCATTATCGTACAAATATAATGATTTTATTTTTTGCTTAATAATCTACGCGGGGTTCTGAGTTAAAATTGATTGTATTTTAATATTCTCAGAATAAACCCATCATGGTCAATGCTAATCATTAATTTTAAAAAATAACTGCCTTTGGGTATAAACATTTTTATTATGCGTGTGATATATTCACATATGTCTCATTTGAATAAATCATGAAAAAAATCAACATTAAGTAAGTCTATAAGTTAATTATTTTAACAAATTAACCGACAAAACGTACTTAATAAATGCACTAAACTGACTTAGTAATAACAATGATCTTTAAGCTCATTAATTTTTTTTTAAAAACAAATTTAACTTTACTGAGCCATATATAATAAGTACCTAATACTTGAATCCGTAAATACATTTTATTATGAAAATAAATTTATAAAAAATAAGTCTCAACTGTCTTGATCTCAGATGGCTACATGGGTGGTGGGGGTACGTGAGCAATAACCTCTCAAAATTCCTTTAAAAGAGAGATAATAATTTTTTTCTTAGTGGTTTGCGTTCCAGTTAACTGACTATGTAGTTTATGCACAATTAAACACATCTGTCTTTGCGGTTTGCAATATTGAGCTGCATTGGAGACTAAAAAACGTCGTGATCCGACGGCTTACAGATAATAGAAATAATAAAAAAGTAATAAAACCTTGGAATTTAGCGTGTATGAAATCAACGGCTAAGAACAATTAATATTTGAATACACTATAATGTTTTAAAATGTATTTACTCAAAATTTTGTATAGATTACAATATTTTTTTATTACTGTTTTAGACAATTTTAATTTTCATAAAACATGCGATTCTGAACTTAATAGATCATACTTGATTGAAAATACAAAATACAAAAGTTTAAATGTTAAGTCCCCACCTCTCCCGTTTTAGCAAACATCCGTATAACAATTTGTCCGAAAATTGCAACGTCTTTGTTTTTTTTTTAACCAATGATATTTAATTAATATCTGTCATATATATTCGTGGACGAAATATTTTAATATTTGTCAATAAACACTTTAACCTACACGGGTCGGATGTCCGACCATATTAGTCGTCACATAAAATAACTCGACAATCGCCTTGAGCGGTTTTGATTCCACACCCGAAGTTATTAATGATTATTTAATAAGTTTTTTTTACTGACTTTTGCATTATATATGTCTGATTGGCAGTGACACAGTACCTAATGCTGTAGCTCTTCTTCCTTCCGCCAGTGCTGATTATAACCACTTGAGTTATTACGTGTTCTTTATACCTCTCAACCGTGCTACATCGTACGTGGCAATAATTCCCTGATCGTTACACTAAATGGGATTTGGTACATAAACAATTATTATTCATACCGAAGACAAATATTTTGTATATTATTTATATTAATATAGCAAAACTTAAAACAAAACAAATTTCTTTTTTAAATTTATGAAAAATAAATAATAATTATTAATATTATAAAAAAAATATACAGTATAAAACTAAATGAGGCGAGAACCCATTTGCCTTAATGTCATGTATTATCATATTCTATTCTTTTAAGACATCTTAGGATGTCATCATCTTCATTTAGTTGCTCAATAGTAGTTTTTGAGAGTATAGCATCGGCTGCGCGGTTTCCTTTAGATGTAATATCTCTTATCTGCAAAGTATAATAATATCAAAATTCAGTAAGTATGTAGGTACTTCATTTTTTTTTTAAAAAACATGGATGTAAAAGTACCATTAAGTCTGCTCACTTGAATCATTTCAACATAAAATTGGTTTTCTTGTATCCTGAGTTTTTCTATAATATACAATTTTCTAATTAAGAACAAAACCGGAGTCTAATCGGCAAACTAGACAAATAAAATATTTGGTTTGTATGTTAGAATCCCCTCTTATTAATCATTATTAAAGTTATGCAAGATTGTCCTATACCCTATTTCACGAGAGAACCGGACCGTTTTCCGACCGAAATTGGTCGCCGCCGCGCATCCCCCACTCAAAAACATAAAATTTATACATCGTTCTGGCGGCAGTGGTCGCTCACCGTTGGCCGTCGGCAACGTGCTGTTGTTTATACGTAGCGACTGAAGAGTCTGCTTTTAACGTGTTCCGCTCCACTGTATTTTGCATTAAATTAATTTGAACTTTATCGTTTTTTTTTTTACTATTTCGTTCTGTATTTAATTACAAAAAAAAAATGAAATACGAACTAATTTACGTAGCTCATTATTTTCGCCGACCGCGACACTTCAATTCAATTATCAATTGTAAATTACTACGTGCACGACGTATGCCGGAGCCCGACAAAGAGGTCGTTAATTGTCGGTAACTGTCGATAATTTTCGACTGCGTGGAGGAGATTTCACAGGCGGACGAGCCGGTTGGAGCTCATTCTACATGCGCTAAACGGTCTCGTTCTCTCGTGAAATAGGGTATAGTAATTATGATTACTAGTCAATGATCAGTTTATAGCTGCGTAATTAGTTTTTCTCTATTTATTGTTATTAGCAGTACGTTCAAAAATATTTTATTTTTCAAAAATCTATTATAGTAATTAAATATCTATTGTACAAATTTCATAGTAATTTTGTATGATATACAATATTTGTTGTTTTCTTGTATGGCACGTAAATAAACAAAGCTGGTTTTATGTGTTTTCACTTATTACCATAGATACCCGCACAGCATAAGGATTCCACTACAATAATTAATAAAAGTTTTTTTTTTATCCGTGTTACCAAGATAATCCATAAATCAACAAAAAAAAAAAAATTAGATTTTTTACTAGCCAAGAACCAACTTTTAGAGGATGGTATTCAGTAGGAAGTGGATTATAATAGTTAAAAAACATCACTGGATAACACGAAATATTTTGCAAAAAATCGCTCGAGTAGGTTTTTAAGTTTTATTAATCTTATACAGACAGGCATATATCCATTATTATAGTTTAATAGATTATTTTAAATTATCATGCTATACGTTTACAATGTTTATTTCTGTAGGTTATTGCCTAGTGATAATAATATATCTTATGTATAGTAACGATTCTCAACTATAATACATATTAAATTAATTGCGTAAGTCGTTTTAAAATTAAACTCGAATTACACCCGTTACTCCAAATTGAATATGAAGCGTACCGACAACGGCCGCGGTTGCTGTAGGAACGATGTGAAAATGGTGGAGTGTGCGGCGACCGCTCTGGAAAAGATGAATGACATGTTCGGCGTAGCGTTTCGTACACTGAAAAAACCGCCGTCCGTAACAGCGGCTGCCGTCGGTTGTGTAATGGACTCAAAATGTCAAATTCCGGCATGTCCATTCCGCGGTATGCCCCCGAACGTAAATAACATTATACTTGTATTAATATATATTATTAGGACAGGGATTTCGAAGCACTTTACATATTTTCCCCCTAAATATCGCTGTGCAATGCTCGAATTGTAATAAATCCGTTTCGTGTACTTAAATAAGACAATTTATTCTGCATTTTTTGATAATTTTATTTAGAACATTTTAGGGCTTTAGAGAGCACTAATTGAATTTTTCTCATTTGAAATTTTATTTTAAGATTTTAACAAGCAAACATGATTTGTATATAAATATAAATAATATAATGTTATTCCAGATTAAAAGAAGACACAGAATTTAAAATGTATTAACTTTTTTTTTTCAGTTCTTTATCAAAATTATTAAAAATATACGCATTTTTAGTGCATTATTTAACATTTTTTAGGGAATAAAAGAATTTTTTTCAGAACATTTTTTAGGGTTGTATAGTGAATTACATTCCCAGCCTTATGTATTATTATATATAGTACCAGAAGGCATACCCAGAATTTCTTATGGGAGGTGGGTTCCAAAATTTGTATTTTATTTGTTCTCATATTATGATTATAGTGTTTAATTCATAACCGTAAATAATATTGAATTATTATAGTAGCGTTAGCGATATTTATGGCTTATATTATTTACTAATATATCAATTTCTAGTTTCTATAAGTTGTATCGAAACCCTGTGTTGGACTTTATAGAAATATAATTTACTATTTAAGTATTAAAACAAAAACCAGATTGTGAATGTATATTATTTCTCTATATTGAACCAAACAAAATTTGAATTCATAATTAAAAATATAAAAAATAAATATACATATAATTTCTTTCCAAAAAATCTCAGAGATGATATAATTGAACATAAAAAGTAAAATATTGTTACTGTCTCCCCGAGTGTACGTGTCTGGTCCGGCCAGACCCAGACCGGGTAATCCAGAAGTTGTTGTAAGGATGCCTGTAGTTATGACATTTGACAGATACCTACCCACGATACTTATTTTTGACGCACGAAAGACAACATTCGCGCAGGAATACTTTAAAGAAGACATAAATTTTAGTTGGGACAGAATAGGCTATACGCTAAATGATGAATATCAGGCGACGACGCAATGAATATTGTCACTTTATATGTGTAAAACTACTCAGACGATTCAACTGTAAAAAGAGCCGATACCGAAAAACTATTTTCTATGACCTCTTCTTACGTAATACGCCCAAAAATTGTATAGATATACATTTTACGATACTCAGTATTATACATTTTTAGTTAAGTACCCCTCTCCTCACCAGAGTGTTAATAAAACTATTTCAAGGGTCAGATTTATTTTATTACATTTAATAACTCTTGGGTTTATTTTTTTTTACCAATCACATTGGAGCTTGTAAAATAATAAATGATCATTAAATAAACGTTTTAAAGTACTTTTAATGGTGTTATAATTGATTATTTTTATTTTGACAAATTTCAAGTAGGTATACTATAATAATCCCGATCACTGGTAATAAGATTATTTTTATAATTGGTAAGGGCAGGGGAAGTGATTAAAATGGTCACACATGTTTGATAAACGACTAACAACTACGTGTGCCGTCCACAGGTAATGCAGAAGATTTGTGCCAAGGGCACGGCGGTGGGTAACGGACGGTTGGATCGGAACGCAATGATACTGTTGCCGGGCGAGGTGGGCTTGCGCGGCGACCGGGCCACGTTCCATGTGGGCCAGAGCGTTGGTCAACCGATACCGGTAGCCGACGAAGGTCGGCAGTCCGGTGCCGTCTACTACAACGTGGGCCAGAAGCAACAATCACACGTGATGAGCCACGGGCTTGTCAAAAAACCGATAAAAAACCTTCCGATGCCACGCAAGCACGTGATGCAAGTGCTGCCCGCTCTACCGGCGTCCACGAAACCGGCTGTAGGACCGGTTACAGGATTACCGATCGCCAGCGACGAGCACGTGTTCGTGATGCGTCTGGGCAAGAGGCACGATGAACCCGACGAAAAAGCGAGATTACAAATTGAAGTCCGCATGCCTAAAAAAAAAGACCACGTCTTACAAGAATCCTCCGGCACTCAGTTTCTGGAAGAAGATTTACTGCCCGCTGGTGAGATGTCCAAAAGTAACAAGAAAGGAAAAAGATTGGGGAAAAAAGCAGAGAAAAAATCGGCTAAAAAAGGAAAAAAATAATTATTTTTTTAATGCGTCTTAGATGACAGTAGGGTGAAAAGGTATGTTCTGGGCCCTCCTCCAAGCCACCCCCTCACCGGACTACCTCTTTTATCTCAAAGCCCCCCTACTCCGTATAATTTTATTATTATATTTAAAATTATCATCCTGTAAATAGTTAACGACGATTATTTACATCGATCGATCACTTCCTTACAAAAAAAAATGTTATAATGATGTGCAAAAAAGTCTTAATAAATAAATAATGCTTATTAAGGGACCTGCTCATGGCCCGTTTTTTTGGTCAAAAACATGCTTTACAGGAAAAACACTCACGACTTGTAGGGTGGTTCGATTTAGATGATTATTAATTTGTTGGAAAGTGGACTACCTAGAAGGGCGCATTAGACTCGGAATTGTATTATTTTATTTATAAACGCTATAATTCGAAATTAAATATGACATCTTCAAAAATTTTTTAAATAATTTTTTTTTATAGTTATTATTTACATAATTAAAAATTTGAAGTCCAATGCGCCCTGTAAGAAGTTGTTCTCTTTGAAAAAAAAAAAAATTATTGTCAAAATCGAACCACCCAACGTGTCGTGAGTGTTTTCCTGTAATGTAACGTAAATTAAACTAAAGCAACCTCCTGCTCGAGACACTTGATTTCCAATACCACTGGTTTCTCCCTATTTTACATAATGATTGTCCTCTTAGTAGTCTTGTGTAATATAATAATAATAATAAAAAAAAGGTAGGTTAATTAATGAAAAAATATGATAATTACAAAGAGGCTTATATAAAAAAAAGTAAATTAAGAATAGAAATATAAACTCACTATTTCTTCTAGGAAGAATGTTTTATCCTTGTAATTTTTTAGGGTAACTAAATCCCAAGCAGTTGTTCGTTGTAGAATGGACGGTTCTATAACCAATTTTAGAATACACCAATTGATTAATTCATAATTTCTAAAAAATATACACATATAACATCAAAAATGGGGCATACACGAATAACCATAGAACTCATTATATTAATTAATAATTATAATTGAATAGCTACAAAAAATAGGTAAATAGTTATTCAGTGATAGAATAAATAACTGTGATATGGATGATACAATTGAAATATTATATAGTCAAGAAGATATTTTATCATATATTAGTTTTGCTCGACATTTCAAACCTCTAATCACAGTTGTAAGTAAAAGTTAAATATTTAGTTACACGAATAGTGTTTGTTATAATTGTGAACCAATTTGAGGAAGCTTCTGAAAAATTAGAAACTGCTTATAATAAATTAAGACAATATGATAGTCAGTATAGTAAAAAACTAACTTGGAGTATAACAGTACAACATTTAGTCATTGACACGTTTATCTGAAGAAATGGCCAAAATGAAATGTTCATATTATGTAAGGAGTATTTTACTGTATATTACAAATAATAAGTCCTAAGAAAACTAATAAAACTAAATATTAATTTAGGTAACACCGGAACACGTTTCTGAGGCTTATAGTTCACTTAAAAAATCCATAATTGGAGAACAACCCGATGTCAATCTAGATGATAATTGGTTGAATAGAATACCCGAGCCTGATGGTAATTTTAATCATTTTCTGATAGCTTTCAGATGTTAACTATGACTTGTTATTTAGAAATGCATTTTACTAAAAAAAAATTACCACATTCTTTAGAAGAGTTACAGATAGGCTTGTTGTTTGCATTTAAACCAAAAAAAAAAAAAACGAATTGGTGGTATGTTCTAACCAGAAGTATTTGGTTTAAACAATCACTACATATGAAATTTCTCTACAAATGTGTAATATAATAATAATAATAAAAAAAAGGTAGGTTAATTAATGAAAAAATATGATAATTACAAAGAGGCTTATATAAAAAAAAGTAAATTAAGAATAGAAATATAAACTCACTATTTCTTCTAGGAAGAATGTTTTATCCTTGTAATTTTTTAGGGTAACTAAATCCCAAGCAGTTGTTCGTTGTAGAATGGACGGTTCTATAACCAATTTTAGAATACACCAATTGATTAATTCATAATTTCTAAAATATATACACATATAACATCAAAAATGGGGCATACACGAATAACCATAGAACTCATTATATTAATTAATAATTATAATTGAATAGCTACAAAAAATAGGTAAATAGTTATTCAGTGATAGAATAAATAACATTTACAAATATGATTAAAACAACCATACTCGTTTTTTCAAAGTTAATTAATTATTGACATTAAAAAAAATTACATACTACATATATTGTTATTACATGGATATAATTAGTATACATATTCATAATTACCCTATGGGTGCTATAGGTACTGTCAATATATTACAAAAGTAATTAGAATTTAAATACATAAAAAAAAAAAAATAGCTTTATCGTAAATAAAATAATAAGGCTAATAATTAAGATTATAATAATAGGCTTATAATAAATATAAGACTAGGTTTATTTTTTTTTATTTTTTTAGAAAAATAAGTATTTGTTATAGTTAAGATAATTTTATATTAATTTCATATAATTTTAATTTATAACCAGATTCCTTTCAAAAAAACTTATGGCGATTTGAGGATGTTTTCTATAGACATCTTTAGCAAAAACCCAATCGATTTCAAATGAATTTTTCCATTTCAAAGCAAATTTTAACTTTCCATTAGAGTCGAGGTTTGCTCCCAAAATAAAGTCTGGCTCTAATCCACGACCATATCCAGTCTTTTGAAACATACTGAAAATCGTAAACCATTTTGTACATTATTATAAGTGAGTAATTTGTAGACAACTTATGTGTGCATGTTTTTTAATTACCGTTATGAATGATTGACAATTCGAGCATAAATCTAATTCATAGTAATTTGGATTTTGGATTTTTTTTTTAGCACAGCTGTGTATTATGAAAAATACATAAGTAAATATATATTACATTTCTATAAATTCTGATAAATCAATTTTCCTAAAATAACAATTGCAATTGGATTTAATAGGTATAGAAGTACTTAAATAGTTCAAATGTAAATAAAAACTATTCATTGATTATTAGAGAGAATATTAACACTCTTATGATGCTACATAAAAACATTGTTACACAAATTAAACTAATGTTAGTAATACTAATTTATGTAGGTATTTGTATGATTCATACGATGGCCTATTGAGTAATTTGAAAAGTTTTGAAACGCCGAGGTATTCAAAAATACTCTCAAAGTGCTACTCAGTACTCAATAAGAACACTAATGATAATGTATAAATATTCATTAATAATAGATACTTACATAACAGTATAACACATGCGTATTAACTTGAATATCACAAATTTATAGTTGCCAATTTGAAATTATTCTGAATTTTAGGAATTATATTAGCCTTTAAACTTGTAAGTTAATTGAAAACGTACTAAGATACATCTTAGACCAGTGGTTCTCAAATCCAACTTCGCACAAGTATGAAGATGAGAAAGGTAGTAATACCTTTAAAGCTTCAGTTGAAAGAGTTTGACATTTCTGTTGAGCTGACAGCCAAAACTCAATCAAATTATTGCTAAATTTAAATTTTAATGATGTATCTTCAGATATATCAATAAGTTCTTCATCAGCTTTTGTTGGCGTTTCAAAACTTTTCAAATTACTCAATAGGCCATCGTATGAATCATACAAATACCTACATAAATTAGTATTACTAACATTAGTTTAATTTGTGTAACAATGTTTTTATGTAGCATCATAAGAGTGTTAATGTTCTCTCTAATAATCAATGAATAGTTTTTATTTACATTTGAACTATTTAAGTACTTCTATACCTATTAAATCCAATTGCAATTGTTATTTTAGGAAAATTGATTTATCAGAATTTATAGAAATGTAATATATATTTACTTATGTATTTTTCATAATACACAGCTGTGCTAAAAAAAAAATCCAAAATCCAAATTACTATGAATTAGATTTATGCTCGAATTGTCAATCATTCATAACGGTAATTAAAAAACATGCACACATAAGTTGTCTACAAATTACTCACTTATAATAATGTACAAAATGGTTTACGATTTTCAGTATGTTTCAAAAGACTGGATATGGTCGTGGATTAGAGCCAGACTTTATTTTGGGAGCAAACCTCGACTCTAATGGAAAGTTAAAATTTGCTTTGAAATGGAAAAATTCATTTGAAATCGATTGGGTTTTTGCTAAAGATGTCTATAGAAAACATCCTCAAATCGCCATAAGTTTTTTTGAAAGGAATCTGGTTATAAATTAAAATTATATGAAATTAATATAAAATTATCTTAACTATAACAAATACTTATTTTTCTAAAAAAATAAAAAAAAATAAACCTAGTCTTATATTTATTATAAGCCTATTATTATAATCTTAATTATTAGCCTTATTATTTTATTTACGATAAAGCTATTTTTTTTTTTTATGTATTTAAATTCTAATTACTTTTGTAATATATTGACAGTACCTATAGCACCCATAGGGTAATTATGAATATGTATACTAATTATATCCATGTAATAACAATATATGTAGTATGTAATTTTTTTTAATGTCAATAATTAATTAACTTTGAAAAAACGAGTATGGTTGTTTTAATCATATTTGTAAATGTTATTTATTCTATCACTGAATAACTATTTACCTATTTTTTGTAGCTATTCAATTATAATTATTAATTAATATAATGAGTTCTATGGTTATTCGTGTATGCCCCATTTTTGATGTTATATGTGTATATATTTTAGAAATTATGAATTAATCAATTGGTGTATTCTAAAATTGGTTATAGAACCGTCCATTCTACAACGAACAACTGCTTGGGATTTAGTTACCCTAAAAAA
The DNA here is from genome assembly GCA_956483605.1 of Tuberolachnus salignus. Classification (NCBI taxonomy): domain Eukaryota; kingdom Metazoa; phylum Arthropoda; class Insecta; order Hemiptera; family Aphididae; genus Tuberolachnus; species Tuberolachnus salignus. The sequence continues at coordinate 3,315,986 of OY101431.1, read as the reverse complement.
TTACAAGGATAAAACATTCTTCCTAGAAGAAATAGTGAGTTTATATTTCTATTCTTAATTTACTTTTTTTTATATAAGCCTCTTTGTAATTATCATATTTTTTCATTAATTAACCTACCTTTTTTTTATTATTATTATTATATTACACATTTGTAGAGAAATTTCATATGTAGTGATTGTTTAAACCAAATACTTCTGGTTAGAACATACCACCAATTCGTTTTTTTTTTTTTTGGTTTAAATGCAAACAACAAGCCTATCTGTAACTCTTCTAAAGAATGTGGTAATTTTTTTTTAGTAAAATGCATTTCTAAATAACAAGTCATAGTTAACATCTGAAAGTTATCAGAAAATGATTAAAATTACCATCAGGCTCGGGTATTCTATTCAACCAATTATCATCTAGATTGACATCGGGTTGTTCTCCAATTATGGATTTTTTAAGTGAACTATAAGCCTCAGAAACGTGTTCCGGTGTTACCTAAATTAATATTTAGTTTTATTAGTTTTCTTAGGACTTATTATTTGTAATATACAGTAAAATACTCCTTACATAATATGAACATTTCATTTTGGCCATTTCTTCAGATAAACGTGTCAATGACTAAATGTTGTACTGTTATACTCCAAGTTAGTTTTTTACTATACTGACTATCATATTGTCTTAATTTATTATAAGCAGTTTCTAATTTTTCAGAAGCTTCCTCAAATTGGTTCACAATTATAACAAACACTATTCGTGTAACTAAATATTTAACTTTTACTTACAACTGTGATTAGAGGTTTGAAATGTCGAGCAAAACTAATATATGATAAAATATCTTCTTGACTATATAATATTTCAATTGTATCATCCATATCACAGTAATTTATGATGACATAATGTTAGCCGAAGATAATTCAAATTATTATAATCTACAATTTCAACTACTCAAAATGATGGTGATCATTGTTTTGTAATTAAAAAAAAAAAAAAAAAAAAAATGAATTTTAAAATTTGGCTAAAGCAATAATTATGTTACACATATTAAAACATTGTATGTTATTTCTTAATGATGAAATGTTAAATTTATCACATATTACAACTATTGAATGTTATATTTTCATAAATATTGTATTTCTAGGATATCTTCTATTTCTTATATTTATTTTTTGTCACTAAAAAGGTTAACTTTAAAATTAATAGATTAATTTCATTATTTAAATAGTTTTTATAATAATAATAGTATATAGTCAATAGCAATGTTCAACATAATATCAAATGAAGGTTATTACTATATAAATAATAGAACAAGATTCTATTTTTTATTAATAAAAAAATGAAAAATAATTATTTTATTTGTGTAAAAAATAATCATGTATATTTATGATATAACTAGAAATAATATGTTAAAACTAAATAAATGCAATAACGCATAATACATTTTCATTACATATTATTTATACATGAATTTGATTATAAAAACGTTAAGATTATTCTATACAGACAATTTTGATTTTCCCAATTAGTGATAGGAATGTTTCACTATGCATAGTAATTTATTTTCATTGTTTTATATTTTCATAAATTAGCCCTTTTCCTGTTTTTTTACGTAGGGCTCGAAATTTTTAAAATCGAACATTCAACATGGATATTTCATTGATTGCATACACATATTAAATTTTTTCTAAAGAAAATATTGTGTATCGTAATATTGAACTTTTACCACTGAATATCGCACATACAATATCATAGAAAAAACCTTGTGTGAAATTTTCTACGGTTTCCGTAAATATCTAGACTTTAAACGCGGTAAAAATAACATAACACACTAACGCATATATAATAATACGAGGAACAACCTTCATTATTGAGTAATCGATCGCATTACCTCGCATACGAGGCCAGAACGAAAATTGTAATTTCGTAAATGAAATCTTTTTACGAACAGAATACCATGCAGTGGTGTTGAAAACCTAAAAAGTGGTATTGGGTACTAGGAGTGTATATGTGGGATCAATGGCATTCGGTAGTATTGCCGTGTTGCCAACAGTGCGTGGCGGCGGCGAATGCTTCTGTTGCGGAGTCGGTCGGCGTGTACTGGATGCGGTGGCGGAAAAGGAACTTTTTTCGTTTTCTTTTGGTTTTCATAAATAGTAACGCACAATAGACCAATTTTAAAAAAGAGATTTATGACATATTTTCATTTAAATACAGAATAATATAATTCGATTGATAGTTTCTACGAGAACATTTATTGATCTCTTCATTAAATTAACGTAGTAGTATTTAACGATATACAAATTATTTCAAAGCCACAAAATGAGTTTTAATACTTGTGTGAAAACAAACAATTTAGATATCAAACTCATTTTACACGATATTGCCACCAGTAACAGAATACCTCATGCCTAATATATATTACTCTATACTATGAAAATTTAATTTCGCTTTATTTAAACTAAAAAATACCAAGTTTACGCGTACATTTGTAGTTACAACAATAAAATAATATTTACTGAAAAAAAAAATTGTTTTGTTTTTAATAACAATAATGACGTACCGAATAATAGTAAAGTAACACATAATTCAAATTTACCAATAATATATATATTTGGGTATATAATTTCAATATAATAGTTTTTATAGGTAATAAAATAATGTGCTAGTTATAACAATAGAATCTTCAAGAGAAAAATGCGTGAGCATTATCTAATTGAATAAAATACGTATTTGTTAGTATTTATTTTAACACTTTTGGATTCATTATGCATATTGGTGATTTAGAATGGGTTGGGGGGCGGCGTTCATGGGGAGGAATGGAAAATACAAAGACATTTGATAGTTATAATACCAGTAGGATATCCATAGTGAGTGTTCGTTAATATCAGCAGTGGCAGGGATAGTAGTACTAGAAATGGCAAAATTGTTACTGTCAAGTTTAATAATTTTCTTCATATCCCTCTTGGACCTCGAGTATTCCGGATATGGCGTTGACATTTGGCCATGAACGCGCGATTGGTAAGACCTGTACATTTTAACAATATAATATGTTAACATTAAAAAAATATTAGAACATTGTTGCAATCCGTAATTAAAAAACGTATATATTATTGACAAATATAATACAAATAGCCGTCAAATACAATTCTAGATACCTACCGAGTGTATCGATAAAATTCTCGGGGGTTTAAGCTAGAACTAGCTATAGTTGTAGAAGGGGTTTCAACATTTAATTCCGGGTCAGTTTTAATCTGCTTGAATACATTGAAAACTGTCAGGCAAAGTAGTATCACCGGTATATTATGAATATTCATTTTTTAGGCCTGAAACGTACAAACATATAGGTATATTATATTAGGTTAGCTTATTGACAAGTTAAACTTTAAGGATCGACAAGATAATATTTAATACAATACTGTAATACTATTAATTATTATATAGAAATTAAAATTAAATTAAAAAAAGTACGTACAAAATATAAACATTTTAATGCAATGTTCACATACTTAAGTAATTTATAATATTTAAATAATTAACACCATTTTTGTATGATAATATTAACAAGAATTGGTTTTTTTTTATCAAATATATACTATTATACTATATTAATATACTATTAATACTATACTAATATACTATATTAGTGATTTTATCAGTGCTTGAATTGATGGGAGGAGATGGAGAACCTATTTTTTTTTTTAACAATTACTTTAGCGTCACTCTTGTAATTTTTTAATGTTAGAATAATGATCGTATATGAAGATGAACATAATCGAATAAAGACATTTAAATCTACGGGTAGGTACGCACATTCGTTTGTTCACGTTTGCGTCCCCGTTATAATTTGTTTTCCAATTCAAACACTGGATAATACCTACAGATTTATTACTATATTGTAATAAAATATTTAATGGCCTTCGAGTATACCTTTCATCATCGCTATTATACGCAGCGGCCGGGTAAAAATATATTTGTATGGTGGGGGGAGCATAGGCTTAAAACCCCCTTCCACCTTACGTTTCAGGCATGTACCAACTCACTAAAAAATTTGGCACTACATCTCTTCAAAATTTATTTCATTTCGATATCCGCGTTTTTTCTGAATTTTTTTTTCAAAAGTTTTTTTTTTTTTTTTAAATAAAAATTCTACTACGAAAAAAAACTTCTACTCGTATCGTGTCGTATGTTGCCAATGAAGCCGCCAATAAATCTATTAAAATAATTTCATTATGTATATGATACATATTATAACTAGATATCAAGATCTAGATATAATATAATGTTCGGTATATTAAATTCTCAATAATAGTATCGATAAACAAAAATATATGCGTAAAGTATTAGAAAACCTCTATAATCTATTCTTAATAATTTTATTTATCACTTTTTTCCTCGAGCTATTGAAATTTTATTGTGATTGTAAATTTATATTGACTGTATAGTTAAATTACGGTAATCGTTGTGCATACCCGTTGAAGAAAATCTTTCCGTCAAATTTCGGCACTGGAAATGGCGTATAGATTACAAAATATTCACTGAGCTGTCCTCTACAGGCGTAAGCCGATTAGTGAGTATTTGAAATACGTTGTGTAATCTATTAAACCGGTAAACTAATTAAATAGCTGCAGGCGGATTTTTGTTTGAAATCAATAAACACGTATTGACTCTACGGATCGAGAGAAACTAATTTTATCATGCCTCGTATATTTGATATTTGAACAGTCGTTCTGATTACCAACAACAATCGCTAAACCGTATATATTTCCACGCAAACGTGGTGTTATTTAATTGCCTGTTTTATTATTTCGTTTTGTTTAAGTCGTCTATATCGGAACTGTACAAACAATAAAATACAAACGGAAAAAAAAATTATCTTCACACTTCGCTGGTTAAACAAGGACAATTATCGAATTGAACCCGTAGTTATTAAAGTTTCTATAATAGAAAAGTATATAGCCCGATTACATTTTTTAAAATTAAACGATTAGTCTCAGTATTGAGCACGTAATTAAATGGTAATATTTATCTTGTATTATCTACTAGTTTAAATTACAAACTTAAACGAATAATTGTATAATATGACAAATTAAACATTTAAAAAATTAGAAATTTAGTAAATTTACCATTGGATTAATGTACAAAATTAATTTGTTTTAAATGTATTAAATAAATTATCTGAATGATATGTCAAAATATATTTACTCAATATTGAATTTAAAAAGTTATTTATTTATTATAAGTTGGACAATTGTTGACTAAGTACAGATTACTATATATTCACTAAACACTGTTGGTGTTTATTAGTTAAACTACAATTAAATGTTAAATAACTATAGTTGCCTAATTAATTAAACAAATACTCAAATCTTATAAGGACGAAACTATGGGGGCAGGAACGTGACTAGGACATTAAATTTTCCTATTTTTTTTTTTTTTAGTTATTTTCCAGATATTTTCGTTTTATTTACGGGCGCGCGGTGTGATTTGCGTTTATATAATTACAAATTAACGAGAGAATAAAACAAAGTTAATATATACATTTTTATAAGTTAATATATACATATTGTAAGATTTGTTTTATAAAACAATAATATATATTTTTTTAATTTGCATATAAAAAAAACAAATACTCTGATATTAAACTATTAAGCATGTTTTCTCCAGTTTTCAATAACCGATAAATCACTCTCGGTAACTAAATGAGCAATAAGTTAACAATATTTTCAACTTTTAAAAAAAAAAAAAAGTATAAATCTTATTACTCAAAAGATTATCCAATAAACATCGACAGATGAAACATTTTATTAAAAAATGACCTAAACATGTAAACAGTTAGTTGAAAATTATTTTTAATATCAAAAAAAATTTACTAATGAACGCATTTACATATGTTCACAAAAATTAATTTTTAGAATACTTGGATAAAATTTTTGTCTATGTAAAACAATAAACGAAAAACAGCTTTATTAAATTAATAATATTTCACCGTGTACGGGAAATCGAACTAAACAACTATATCACAGAACACATCACAATACTAAAAAACAGAATCGCAAAAATGTAATGAACAATTATATGGACTTGAAATTATAAATTTCTCTTTTGTTCCAATGAAATCTAATAATGCACATATTATATTCATGTCCTCATGATGTTTGGAATGATGAAGTTAATTTAAATTATAACTTAATGCTTGCAGATGATATCACTGTGCAGAAATTCATTGTATAGTAAACTGCTGTTAAAGTCCAGCTACTATGTAAATTAATTACATATTTAATAAAAGCAATCATTTACTCAATTAATAATCAAATATATTACCAGTTAGTAAAAAAATAATAACAAAATTATCATTTAAATATAACTAACCCATTTATATCATGCTGATGTATTAAAATTCCAAATTGTGTTAATGAACAATTATATGGACATGAAATAATTAATTTATATTTTCTTGCAATTAAATGCTCTAAATCACATATCATATTTAAGTCCTCATGATGGTTGGAATGATAAAGGTAATTTAAATTTGTATTTAATGCTGGCAGATATCATCAGTGTGCAGAAATTTATTGAGATGGTAAACTGCTTTTATGTCCAGCTACTATCTAAATAAATTGCATATTTTATAAAAGCAATCATTTACTCAGGTTATACTTAAAAATATTACCAGTAACTACAAAAAAACTTATTTTTTAAAAATAACTTACCCATTAATAAAATGCTGAAGAATTATAATTCCAAATTTGTGTAATGCACAAGTGTATGGACTTGAAATCATTGATTTGCATCATGATGCACAGAATCATTGACTCATTTAATAACTAAATATATTAGCAGTTACTGAGAAAAAAATTAAAAATTACCATTTAGATATAACTTACCCATTGGTAATATGCTGAAATATTAAAATTCCAAATTTTGGTAATGTACATTTATATGGACTTGAAATTATGAATTTCTCTTTTGTTGCAATGAAATCCACTAATGCACATATCATATTCATATCCTCTTTGTGTAGTATAACCTACTACCACTAACACGCAGACAGATAACACAAATGACCCACCAATAAAACCTCCGCCCCCGGTTTTCGTAAGAGGTGTCGAGGATTTTCCTGAACTTTGCTCAACACTTATTGAATTAATCGGTGTTGAAAATTTTATCTGCAAATCATCTGCAGACAGACTCAAAATTCAAACCAGCACTCCAGATGCCTACAGGTCATTAATATGGTACTAAATGAAGAAAAAGCTCAATATCACACCTACCAACTTCAACAAGACAAACCGGTTCGAGTTGTAATCCGTAATTTACATCCGTCAACCCCAATTAGTCTCATAAAATCCGAATTAGAAGTTCGTCACTACGAAGTGAGAAATGTTACAAATGCTCTTCACAAAACAAACAGACACCCGTTACCACTTTTCTTTGTTGATCTAGAATCCAACACTCAATCAAATGATATTTACAAACTAACATCTCTAATTCACACTAAAATCAAAATAGAGGAACCTTATAAAGCTAAATCTATAAGCCAATGCCTAAACTGCCAGGAGTACGGACACACAAGAGCTTACTGCGGATATCCTTCACGCTGCGTCCGCTGTAGCGCCTTCCATCCATCCATCAAATGCACCAAACCACGAGACTCAGCAGCCAAATGTGCCTTGTGCTCCGAGGACCACCCAGCCAACTACAGAGGTTGCAGTGTCTATAGGGAAATACAACGTCGAAAAACTCCATCAACCAAACGTAACTTCTTACATGATAACATTAAGCTTAACGTAAATAATTATAATGTAAAAGCGAGCCACCCATTACCAACATTACCAAAAGAAAATGTAGCTGACCCCTCTAAAACATATGCTCAGGCCACTTCTAGTCAACTACCACAATCTTCTCCTTCTACTCCTCATGCCGATCTGACTGCAACCATATCTTCCTTTGTGGACGAACTCAGATCACTCGTCAAACCACTGATTACTCTTCTAACCCAAGTTATTTCTTCCCTTCTTAATAAAAAAAATGAATAATTCATACACTAATAATTCATTATCAATCATATTATTTAATGCAAACGGTCTGAGAAATCACGTCCATCAATTACAGAGTGTGTTATTTGATAAACGCATAGACATCGCGCTAATTTCCGAAACCCATTTCACAAAGTATTCTTACATAACTATTCCTGGTTACAGCTTAATCAAATCTAATCATCCAGATGGCACAGCACATGGCGGAGCAGCTATAATCATCAAATCCAATCTTAAATTCTACCCTCTCACTAGCTAAAAATTTTACTATCGGTGGTGATTATAATGCAAAACACCAAAGCTGGGGATGCCGAGTCACTAACCCTCGTGGTAATTTACTTTACTTCACCAATACAAAAAAATACAAAATACTTGCGCCACCTGGGCCAACGTATTGGCCAACTTCTGTTAGAAAAAAATCTGACATTCTAGATATCTTCGTCGCAAAAATTCCAAGCAACTTATATTACTCAATTAACAATATTCTGGACCTCAACTCCGACCATTCGTCCGTTATTCTCAATATCGATGCAACTCCGCAAACACGAACTGATAGACCTAAACTTTTTTCGGCATCCACCGATCGCTTTAAATTTCATAATATCATAGCTGAACAAATTAATCTAAAAATAAGGTTGAAATCTGAACTTGAAATTGATAATGCAGTCAACAATCTAACAACTCTAATTCATTCAGCGGCTTCTATGTCAAACACCTTAAACACTACCAAGAACTCAGTGCATAAACACCTCTTTCTCTCTGAACAGGTACGCTCGTTAATAGTCGAAAAATGTAGAGCAAGAGCACGATATCAACTTACACGATTACCTACGCATAGAAGCGCATATAACAAATTAGCAAATTCACTAAAAAAATGCCTAGCCAAAAATAAATTCGACATGCATGAACAAAAACTCAACACACTCTCCTCTTTAGACGGTAGCTTATGGAGAGAAACCAAAAAATTACTTCAGTATAAATCTCCATCAGCCCCTCTAAAAAAACCCGATAATTCACTTGCCTTCTCAGACATTGACAAGGCTGAAGTCTTTAAAGTCCATCTTCATGAAACGTTCAAACCGCATCATGATATACGTACACCTGAACACATAGATGAGGTAAACGCCTATTTAAACCTGCCATCCCCAATCAGTCGGCCTAAAAAATATTTCACCCCAAATGAAGTCAAACAAGTTATTCAAAAATTCACCTTAAAAAAATCTCCTGGCTTTGACTTAATCACGGCAGAAGTCGTTAGATGCCTCCCTAAAAAAAGCCATAGTACTCATAAAATATATATTCAACGCAATTTTAAGACTATCATATTTTCCAGTCCTCTGGAAATTCTCAAAAATAATCCTATTTGCAAAGCCCGACAAACCACTAGATACCCCTTCCTCTTACAGACCGATAAGTCTGCTACCTTTTCTATCCAAAGTGCTTGAAAGACTGATTCTTAAGCGGTTAACACCACATGTCATCACTAATAACATTCTTCCAAATACTCAATTCGGTTTCCGGGCCTCTCACAGTACGATACAACAAGCTCATAGAATTGTCGACGCTATTTCAATATCGCTTGAAAAAAAACTTTACTGCACATGTGCCTTCCTTGATGTCTCCCAAGCTTTCGACCGAGTCTGGCATGAAGGTCTACTTTTTAAGCTTAAAAAATTTCTCCCCCCCTCTATTATTCCTCTTAATTAAAGCGTACCTGACTGACCGCTACTTTCAAGTTCAACACAGCTCTTCTACTTCAGGAATATCTAAAATTAATGCCGGTGTCCCACAAGGTAGTATTTTATCTCCCATGCTTTTCAACATCTTTACTGCTGACCAGCCCACTACGCAGTAAACTACAGTAGCAGATTATGCTGATGACAAAGTTATTATGTCTATAAGTGCAAATCTATTAAATGCTTCATCTAACCTACAAAATCATCTTAACCATATGTCCTAATGGTATACCAAATGTCGAATAAAATTTAATCCAAATAAGTCGATCCACACAACGTTCACACTTAGACAGGGTATCTGTCCTACCGTTACTCTTAATAACATCCAGATTCCCACATCCAATACAGTTAAGTACTTAGGGCTCATCCTGGATAAACGATTGACTTGGAGCAACCATGTCCGTACAAAAAGACTGACACTTAATGCCCGTCTGCGTATGCTTAAGCCGTTATTATCAAAAAACTTCTGCACCAGTCTTACAACTAAATTACATGTATACAAAACTCTCCTCAAGCCTATTTGGTGTTATGGTCTGCAGCTCTGGGGCTCGGCAAAAAAATCCAACAAAAATAAAATTCAAGCGTTCCAAAATATAGCGCTCCGACGCCTATCTAATGCTCTACCATATATCTCCAACCTAACTCTACTTAATGACCTGAGAATGAAAACGGACGACGAGGAAGCACGTTTCTTTTATATGCGCTTCCATAAACGGCTCCATAACCACCAAAATCCTCTCATAAACAATCTATCTATCCAAACACTACCAAAAAATCCTCTTCGTAGATTAAAAAGACAGTGGTGTCGTGACCTATTACAAATAAATCCAAATCCCTAATAAAAAAAAAAAAAAAAAAAAAAAATACCAAAATGAATCAAGCTAAGAGTTGCTAATGGGTGACTGCTTAATCAAACCTATAAAATATTGTCAAAGTGGTCCGTGGTGGTAAAAAGGTTGGGAAACACTGATATAGTCTATTGTATTAGTTTTTGTATCATCTAGTTTTAATTAGTCTTGTAAATAATACAATACTATGTACTTTAATTTAAACATGTATTTATCACTGAATTGTAAAATTAAATGCATACATGAAACAAATATGTATAAGATAAGGTAAATTTGTATTATATTTAAATATATAAAGCTATGATCCGGTTCTCCATAATAAAAATGTTTTTTTGTAAATATTTTTTATTTTTTTAATGTTATATCAAAATGTAATAACTACAGATTTTCCTATTACTTGTACAAACAATACCTGGTAAGTTATAACTTTTGCGTCATAACTACTTACAATATATTAGTAGGTTAGGTTTTCTAAAATAATATTCAATACAGATATGTACACTGTACATATGGGTATACAATGTACAGTACCTATTCAAACACCTAATTATACTTAACTTAACCTAAGATTTAAATAAATTGTATTACCATATTATTTCATACTAATTGTCTATATAGGCATGATATATTTCGTTATAATGATTTACAAAATAATATTGCACTTGATATTTCGGTAAACATGAATTCCTAAAAACAAAATGTGAACAATATAATATAAATTACACAAAATCAGTTTATATGTTTTTTTTTTGAACAAATTAACTAAATAGAATTTATTTAAATATTCAATAAAAATAAGAATTAATTTTCAAAATTAAAATTATACTTAACTTTAAAAAAAGTTTGGCATGGTTACTGAAATACTAAAACTTTTTTTATTTAAAAATTATTATAGTTTCATTATGTGTGTTCTACAGACCTCTTGGGCTGTTTATTGCACATATTAAAGCTATTGGCAGAACACGTACTTGCTAATTTTTTAGTTTTGAAGTCTTAACAATTCCCCCATAGATACAATAGATTATAGAAATACCCCATAGAAATTCAAAGTTTCTTGTAAAAAACGACCATTGAATAAAAAGTAAAATATTTTATTTCTTCAATTTTACTATCAGCAGTATACTGTGTGGACATTTCAACAATTTTTTCTAGTAAATTTATTATTTTTAAACTAGGTAAAGAAATAAGATTTATTTGACGATCACTTACAACTTTGTTGTAAATAATACTAAAGTTATTATCATGGGAACTAAGTTAACTAAGGTATTTTCTAAGAAACTATAATAAAGATACTGCAGATATCAGATCTAATTCTTAAATTGTAAACTGGCACTCACTTTTAAAATCATAATTAAAGCTGGAATTTATAAATAAATAGAAATAATAGGATCAAGTTTTCATTTGAAAAATGAGACCTCTAGCATTGGATACATTTTATATGTTAGAAACGTTCTCCAAGCATAAAGTAGTGCTGAACAGCTATTATTCACAGCTTCAATAGCTTCTGATCTACAAACCCATATTGTAGTAGATATGTTTTAGGACTTATAAGTTTTGAATTTATTTTTTTTGAAAAGCGTTCTAAAATAGCATGAAACTATAAATAATTTGCACAAAACGAAAAAAATCAAGTATAACATACTTTTTTCTTCACAAGGCAATAACCATAGTATGTATATGCTAAATTTATATCCCTTTACTTTAACTTGAACACCATTACAACTACAACTTATCATAGCAGTCCCATCAAAACAAACAGCAGTTACATTTTCTTAATCAATCTTATTTTATGGATTTCTTCAGTTAGTGAAGTCTGTGCATGAATACTGACTACGCATTAACTGATGATAATCTTATAACACCATTAAAGTGCACTATTGGATGGGTTTCCTGTTTATGAATTTAACATATACATACAGAATTGTTTAAAATACGTATAGTATTTGTATCTGTACTGCTCACCGTATGAAAGACCAATCATCGAAAAAATAAAGACAAAATATAAAATAATATTAAATGTAAAAAGAAAAACATGATTTTCAAAATTATTTTTCAAAACAGAAACTCAATCAATTGATCAATTTATATAAACCAATTACTAAAAAAACCGTTCTGACTCGAATAGTAATTGTGCCTTCGGACTTAACATAATATATAATTGTTATTATAGTGGTGGTTATCGGTATATGATAACGTTTGTTGTTGTTTTCCCATCATCGATTATCTCTTATCAGTAACAAACACAGTTGGCATTACTCTGACACGAGGGTTGATTTTTGAAAACCGATCGAATTTACGGTGCTCCATTGGACTCGTTACAATAAACATCGTCTATTGAATATTCTAGGCATTTTAAAATACGTTTTATCGTTCGACAACGACAATATTAATCGTTTTGCTAGTGACTTATGAAAGATCTCGTGGTTTAGTTTTGATTTGCAAATTAAACTTTTTTATTAGGTGAATCGATTATTGTCCTTCGTCTCCGATCTCACCGTCACCGTTGTAAGTATAAACTCGTCGTTTTGCCGTGGTTGTCTTTTTACATTTTTCCTTTTGTCAAACACGTATTGAAACGATTATACGTATGTACTTGTAGTCTACGGGGTCTTTTGTCGACGCATATTTTTGTACATTTTTTTAAATCTTTCCCAAAAATACCAGCCGACAACAAGACCTTATCTTTTTACACCTTCGTTTGTGTGCAAGGTCGAAAATAATAAATTCGTCGTCGCCCCTGATTGCTGGTGATTTTATTATTTTTATACTCTATTTTCGAAATAAACTTAATGATAATGGATTTCGAGTAGATTTATTCCCAATTATAATTCCGTGTATTTGTTGCATTTATTATTATTTCGTATCCGAGATAGATGTTCTTCTATGATGCTGATGTGGCTACGCGCCGACAGTCGTTTTTTAATGATATATATTAAAAATATTATAGATTAAATTTTAAAAAAGTGACATTACTGTGTATACACAAATTCTATTTTTAAATTTAAACTGTTAATTAAACTTTTAAACTGTAAAATGTTCAATATCCATAGACGAATTATGGCCGATAAAAAATTTTGCCCTCCGAACATGACAAGAGTCGATAATTGTGTAATTGGATATTCAACTGTGTGGTGGTGTAAATTATGCTTGCGCTTATGTGTTAGTGAGACTGCAGCTGCTCAACATTCTTTGGATTGCCCCCGTAACATTAGCGACAGTCACGAAATTGATCGCTCGAAGGAGTAATACTACATAATATTAAATCGTCTATTAAATGTTTATAATATTTTATTTGATTTTAAATTTACTAGAGAGGAACAACCTATGTCATACTATTGCCATGTTTGTAAGTCCAATTTTTGTGGGGTGGTGAAGACATTGCAGAAGCATATGGAAACGCCCACAACTGATTCAAGCGACCCTGATGACGAGAAAGTGGTCGTGAAAAAGAATGCCTAAGTCGTAGTTGATGGACCGCTAACCATACCAATTGAAATGGAGGTTGATTCTTATGCTTCAACTACATTAAACAGTAATTTTAACCAGTTAATCATATGATATACTTCTAAAGATATATCTTAAATTTTACATTTATTATTAATATTAATTGTATTGCAACATTTACTTTATTTTATCTAATAGTAAGAATTCAAATTATTAAATAATACACCCCATTAAAATCGATTACATTATTGCATTAGATATTTTGACTTATTTTAGTGAAGACAGAGTATGTGTCTATTTCTATTATTCTTGTTTGGTATACATTTATAATAGTTACCATTTATTAAGATATGTTACGGGATAATATGTATAAATAATAGATATTTTAATAATATCTCCATCTGCAATTTAAATTACCAAGTTTTTGTTTTTTTTTTTTTCAAGTAATTTTAATTTTACGTTTTTGGTATTTAATAGTAAAATGTATAATGTACACAATGACTATTATGAATAAATTTAAAATCTTATAGTGACAAATTATTTACTAAATAGTTATCACACCTTTAAATGTATTAATGCAATTCAATTCTATTTGATGTGACAAATTTAATGCCATTTTAAATATATATTTCAAATTTGTTGTTATATTCAAGTTTTAAAATAAATGATAACAGAAACTATAAATATTTTACCAGTGTTTATCTTTCTTTACAATGATTTAGTAAACTAAGTAATAAAAAATTATTTTAATTATTTAAATTAAAATTATTACAAAATATTTAAACACATCTTAAGATTCTTTTGGATATAATACAATTTTAATAATGAATAAAACAACTATTGTAACAGTAATATTTGATTTAAATGTGTATAATTTATTGTTAAGTTTATTTATATTTATATTTTTTAATAATGTGATAGAGTAATCAAATTCACTACCGAGCTGACATAAAAATCATATTTATATGAGCATATTTGATAAATATTAGATAAAATTCAATAGAACACTTTTGTTTCAGTTTTCTTAATAATAGGGAAAATGTACAGAGTATAGTATTGCAGATAAGATATGTATTGATAAATTAGATACCTAATACATACTTGTTATAGTATTTAAAGTCAATAAAAACCACATTTATTAGGACATTGAAAACAAATTATAAAGAATTAATTAATTATATTCAATATATTATAATGAAAGTATATAATAAAAAAAAATATATGTTTGGAATTATAAATTATGGTGTTATAGTAATTATGATGACTTCAAGAGACATAATTCAATAATACTTAATTTTATGTCAAACAAGTAATACATAGAAAAAATTATATTTTACCATTTTACACTTTGAGAATGTCAGTCATACTTATCAATTATCCGCATTTACCTGATTAAAATTAAAGTAATATTATATTATATTCTTGACAGAATAAACCTAATATTTTAAAACAATAAGTGAAGTTCTTGTTTACACAGTCATATGTCTGAAATACCCAAAAAGATATTTTCTGGATTAATGAGAGCCACTGGTTCATGTGTCAGAGGCATCTAGACATTCAATAGGTAGGCAAGTTCAATTTTGAATCTATAATTTATAATCATATTTTATGAGTTTTTCAGGTATATAATCAAAATTACTATTAGTTTTATTTACTATATGAATAAGTACCTAGGGTACACTACTTACCTAAAAAGTTAAATATTTCCGTCTGCAGGAGACCATTGTCATCCACCTAGAATGTTGTATAGAATATTTAGTAATACATAGTTCAATAGCCATAGGGATTGAAAATAAATAGTGAGTTCGAACCATTAGAAGTTTATTTTTTCCACAAAGCACTTAGATAAAAGCATCCAGAAATATATTAATCCACCTTCTAATAACATAAAAAAATAAAAACAGAACAATACAATTATGCATTAAAAATATAATTATTTATTTATTGTATGGTCATATGAAAAACAATTAAACAGAATATATTGATCTATATACAATTTCATTTGAAATTAAATATTAAATATCTGTTACTCAGCAATAATAAATTCTTCAATGTCAAATATCTAGAATCACAAAATTTACTTGATTGAGTATTGAATAAATCTGTACAATATGTATGCCCATACAAGCTATATATACTTTGTATTTGACTGGATAGGATTTATTAACTTAGAGGAAAGCATTCGCGAGTTCTTCATTCTCTTATTATATAGGCTTTGTGGTGGGTATACCCAGAGAAACAAATCTTTAAAAGAGTAAAACATTATTTATATAAGACCAATATTACTGTTTATAAAAAGTAGTTAATATGCTCATAATATTACAAACTGATATATGTGCTATGAATATATATTGTACATGTATAGGTACACATCATAAAATGTACAAAGGTTATATTTATGTCTATGGTAGTAATTAATTTTGAGAGTTTGATGTGTAAGCCAAAATTATTTGTTAAATGGTTAATGAATAAAATTTACTTTAAATTAATAGTCCTATTAATGTTAGTTAAAACAGTGAAAGTTCACATTGTACACACAGAGCTGTCAATAGCACGACATCGAATTCTTTTAAACATTTGAGGTTTTATCAAAGGCCACTATACAATGTAAATGAACAGCCATTATCTTTGGATCCTTATGTAATTTGAACATAGTCTTCATTGACCACAGTTCTCATAAGGCCATTTCAGAGTCATTGTATTCAAACAATTAAATAAAATTAATACAATTTAAATAAAGTAAATAAACCTAATATGTTTTAATCTACCTATAGTTTAATAATTAACTCACCTATATAGTTTAATTTTAAAATGTGAAAAGCCATGTGATTAGTTACCATGATTGAATTTTGTACAGAAAGATTTACATAAAATCAGATGAGTTTCCACCGCCACCATGCAATTCATTACCTGAACATTATTACCATATACATAAGCATTTAACTTTTATTTAAAAACAATGAACATTATTATTTAAATACATTTGACAAATTTATAATTCATAATTAAAAAAACAATTTATTATAAAGTAAAATGTTCTTTTAGAATACAAGTATATGTAGTGTTACTATTGGGTTACTACATCCATTAGGTTATCATATTACTTTCAATACTTTAACATCTGTAATCCCATTAAACCAGATCATATCCGGAGGGGGGGGGCATAAGAAGAATTTTAATGCAAAAATACATTGTAGTAAATGACTGTTAAAGTCCAGCTATAATGTAAAAGAATATAATGAAACATAAAGAACATAATGTGTTCCTTGAAGATGACATCAGTGTGTAGAAGTACATTTTATAGTAAATTGCTGTTAATGTCCAGCTATAATGAAAATAAGTACATATTTAATATAGGCAATCATTTACTCAGGGTTATAATTAAATATATAAGTACTTACAACAACAATAAAAACTTTCATTTAAATAAATCTTACCAATTGATAAAATGCTGAAAAAATAAATTTTCATATTTTTTTAATGAACAATTATGTGGACATGAAATTATTTACTTCTATATTGTTGTAATATAGTCCACTAAAGCACATATTATATTCAAGATCACATTATAAAGCTTGCAGATGACATCAGTGTGAAGAAGTACATTGTATAGTAAATTGCTGTTAATGTCCAGCTATAATGAAAATAAGTACATATTTAATATAGGCAATCATTTACTCAGGGTTATAATAAAATATATAATTACCTACAACAACAAAAACAATCATTTAAAAAAATCTTACCCATTTATAAAATGCTGAAAAATAAAATTTCATATTTTTATAATGAACAATTATGTGGACATGAAGTTATAAATTTCTATATTGTTGTAATATATTCCACTTAAGCACATAAAAAATTCAATAACACATGATAATTGAAATAATGAAGATTATTAAAACATAATGTAAAGCTTGAAGATGACATCAGTGTGTAGAAGTACATTGTATAGTAAATTGCTGTTAATGTCTAGCTATAATGAAAATAGGTGCACATTAAATATAGGCAAACATTTATTCAGGTTATAATTAAATGTATTACCAGTAACATAAAAAAAATAATATTATCATTTAAATATAACTTATACATTGATAAAAACGTGAAGAAATAAAATTCAAAATATTGGTATTGATCAATTGAGTGGACATGAAATTATTCATTTCAACTGTGTGCAATAAATTTTATAAGGCACATATCATGTTCATGTTCACATGATATTTGGAATAATGAAGAATATTAAAACATAATGTAAATCTTGGAGATGACATCAGTATGTAGAAGTACATTCTATAGTAAATTTCTGTTAAATTCCAGCTATTAAATAATAAAAGTACATATTATTATAAGCAATCATTTACTTAGGTTATAATTAAATATATAAGTAGTTACACCAACAATTAAAAATTTAATTTTAATATATCTTACCCATTGGTAAAATGCTGAAAAATTAAATTTTCAAATTATTATAATGAACAATTATGTGGACATGAAATTATAAATAACTATATTGTTGTAATATAATCCACCAAAGCACATATTATATTCAAGAACACATTGTAAAGCTCTCAGATGATATAAGTGTGCAAAAATACATTGTATATTAAATGGCTGTTAAAGTCCAGCTAATATGTTAAAAAATTTCATATTTAAAAAAAGCAATCATTTATTCAAGTTAAAATTAAATATATTACCAGTAACATAAAAATAAATAATATTATCATTTAATTATAACTTACACATAGATAAAAACATGAAGAAATAAAATTCGAAATATTGGTATTGTTCAATTGAGTGGACATGAAATTATTCATTTCTACTGTGATTCAATAAATTCCATAAAGCACATATCATGTTCATGTTCACATGATATTTGGAATAATGAAGAATATTAAAACATAATGAAAATCTTGCAGATGACATCAGTATGTAGAAGTACATTCTATAGAAAATTTCTGTTAAATTCCAGCTATTAAATGATAAAAGTACATATTTATTATAAGCAATCATTTACTTAGGTTATAATTAAATATATAAGTAGTTACACTAACAATTAAAAATTTAATTTTAATATATCTTACCCATTGATAAAAACGTGAAGAAATAAAATTGGAAATATTGGTATTGATCAATTGAGTGGACATGAAATTATTAATTTCTACTTTGTTGCAATAAATTCCTTTAAGCACATATCATGTACATGTTGACATAACATTTGGTATAATGAAGATTATTAAAACATAATGTAAACCTTGAAGATGACATCAGTGTGTAGAAGTACATTGTATGGTAAATTAATTGCTAGTAATGTCCAGCTATAATGAAAATAAGTACATATTTAATATAAGCAATCATTTACTCAGGTTATAATTAAATATATAAGTAGTTACAACAACAAAAACAATCATTTTAATATATCTTACCCATTGATAAAATGCTGAAAAATTAAATTTTCATATTATTATAATGAACAATTATGTGGACATGAAATTATAAATAACTATGTTGTTGTAATATAATCCACCAAAGCACATATTATATTCAAGAACACAGTGTAAAGCTCTAAGAAGACATAAGTGTGCAGAAGTACATTGTATAGTAAATTGCTGATAAAGTCCAGCTATAATGTAAAAGAAGTACATATTTAATTAACCATAAAATAACTCAGGTTATAATAAAATATATAAGTAGTTACAACAACAAAAACAATCATTTAAATATATCTTACCCATTGATAAAATGCTGAAAAATTTAATTTTTATATTATTATAATGAACAATTATGTGGACATGAAATTATAAATTTCTATATTGTTGTAATATATTCCTCTTAAGTACATAAAAAATATAATAACACATGATAATTGAAATAATGAAGATTATTAAAACATAATGTGTTCCTTGAAGATGACATCAGTGTGCAGAAGTACATTGAATAGTAAATTGCTGTTAATGTCTAGCTATAATGAAAATAAGTACATATTTAATAAAGGTAATCATTTACTCAGGGATATAATTAAATATATATGTACTTACAACAACAAAAAAAACTTTCATTTAAATAAATCTTACCTATTGATAAAATGCTGAAGAAATAAATTTTCATATTTTTATAATAAACAAATATGTGGACATGAAATTATAAATTACTATATTGTTGTAATATAATCCACCAAAGCACATATTATATTCAAGAACACATTGTAAAGCTCTCAGATGACATTAGTGTGCAGAAGTACAATGTATAGTAAATTGCTGATAAAGTCCAGCTATAATGTAAAAGAAGTACATATTTAATTAAGCATGAAATTACTCAGGTTATAATAAAATACATAAGTAGTTACAATAACAAAAACAATCATTTAAATATATCTTACCCATTGATAAAATGCTGAAAATTTAATTTTTATATTTTTATAATGAACAATTATGTGGACATGAAATTATAAATTTCTATATTGTTTCTATATTGAAATAATGATTATTAAAACATAATGTGTTCCTTGAAGATGACATCAGTGTGTAGAAGTACATTTTATAGTAAATTGCTGGTAATGTCCAGCTATAATGAATAAAAGTACATATTTAATATAAGCAATCATTTACTCAGGTTATAATTAAATATATAAGTAGTTCCAACGCATTAACTGATGATAATCTTATAACACCATTAAAGTGCACTATTGAATGGGTTTCCTGTTTATGAATTTAACATATACATACAGAATTGTTTAAAATACGTATAGTATTTGTATCTGTACTGCTCACCGTATGAAAGACCAATCATCGAAAAAATAAAGACAAAATATAAAATAATATTAAATGTAAAAAGAAGAACATGTTTTTCAAAATTATTTTTCAAAACAGAAACTCAATCAATTGCTCAATTTGTATAAACCAATTCCTAAAAAAACCGTTCTGACTCGAATAGTAATTGTGCCTTCGGACTTAACATAATATATAATTGTTATTATAGTGGTGGTTATCGGTATATGATAACGTTTGTTGTTGTTTTCCCTTCATCGATTATCTCTTATCAGTAACAAACACAGTTGGCATTACTCTGACACGAGGGTTGTTTTTTGAAAACCATCGAATTTACGGTGCTCCATTGGACTCGTTACAATAAACATCGTCTATTGAATATACTGGGCATTTTAAAATACGTTTTATCGTTCGACAACGACAATATTAATCGTTTTGCTTGTGATTTATGAAAGATCTCGTGGTTTAGTTTTGATTTGCAAATTAAGCTTTTTTATTCGGTGAATCGATTATTGTCCTTCGTCTCCGATCTCATCGTCACCGTTGTAAGTATAAACTCGTCGTTTTGACGTGGTTGTCTTTTACATTTTTCCTTTTGTCAAACACGTATTCAAACGATTATACGTGGGTACTTGTAGTCTACGGCGTCTTTTGTTATTGATTTATTGTGACCAACTGATTTTAGTTGACGATCGGCATTATGGATTCCTTAACACGTCAAACACTTATGTCGACAAAACGTATTCGTTCTCTTCGGCGAGTGTCTACTCATGTTTTTGTACATTTTTTTAAATCTTTCCCAAAAATACCAGCCGACAAAAAGACTTTTTCTTTTTACACCTTCGTTTGTGTGCGAGGTCAAAATTAATAAATTCGTCGTCGCCCCTGATTGCTAGTGATTTTATTATTTTTATACTCTATTTTTGAAATAAACTTAATGATAATGGATTTCGAGTAGATTTATTCCCAATTATAATTCCGTGTATTTGTTGCATTTATTATTATTTCGTATCCGAGATAGATGTTCTTCTATGATGCTGATGTGGCTACGCGCCGACAGTCGTTTTTTAATGATATATATTAAAAATATTATAGATTAAATTTTAAAAAAGTGACATTACTGTGTATACACAAATTCTATTTTTAAATTTAAACTGTTAATTAAACTTTTAAACTGTAAAATGTTCAATATCCATAGACGAATTATGGCCGATAAAAAATTTTGCCCTCCGAACATGACAAGAGTCGATAATTGTGTAATTGGATATTCAACTGTGTGGTGGTGTAAATTATGCTTGCGCTTATGTGTTAGTGAGACTGCAGCTGCTCAACATTCTTTGGATTGCCCCCGTAACATTAGCGACAGTCACGAAATTGATCGCTCGAAGGAGTAATACTGCATAATATTAAATCGTCTATTAAATGTTTATAATATTTTATTTGATTTTAAATTTACTAGAGAGGAACAACCTATGTCATACTATTGCCATGTTTGTAAGTCCAATTTTTGTGGGGTGGTGAAGACATTGCAGAAGCATATGGAAACGCCCACAACTGATTCAAGCGACCCTGATGACGAGAAAGTGGTCGTGAAAAAGAATGCCTAAGTCGTAGTTGATGGACCGCTAACCATACCAATTGAAATGGAGGTTGATTCTTATGCTTCAACTACATTAAACAGTAATTTTAACCAGTTAATCATACGATATACTTCTAAAGATATATCTTAAATTTTACATTTATTATTAATATTAATTGTATTGCAACATTTACTTTATTTTATCTAATAGTAAGAATTCAAATTATTAAATAATACACCCCATTAAAATCGATTACATTATTGCATTAGATATTTTGACTTATTTTAGTGAAGACAGAGTATGTGTCTATTTCTATTATTCTTGTTTGGTATACATTTATAATAGTTACCATTCATTAAGATATGTTACGGGATAATATGTATAAATAATAGATATTTTAATAATATCTCCATCTGCAATTTAAATTACCAAGTTTTTGTTTTTTTTTTTTCAAGTAATTTTAATTTTACGTTTTTGGTATTTAATAGTAAAATGTATAATGTACACAATGACTATTATGAATAAATTTCAAATCTTATAGTGACAAATTATTTACTAAATAGTTATCACACATTTAAATGTATTAATGCAATTCAATTCTATTTGATGTGACAAATTTAATGCCATTTTAAATATATATTTCAAATTTGTTGTTATATTCAAGTTTTAAAATAAATGATAACAGAAACTATAAATATTTTACCAGTGTTTATCTTTCATTACAATGATTTAGTAAACTAAGTAATAAAAAATTATTTTAATTATTTAAATTAAAATTATTACAAAATATTTAAACACATCTTAAGATTCTTTTGGATATAATACAATTTTAATAATGAATAAAACAACTATTGTAACAGTAATATTTGATTTAAATGTGTATAATTTATTGTAAAGTTTATTTTTATTTATATTTTTTAATAATGTGATAGAGTAATCAAATTCACTACCGAGCTGACATAAAAATCATATTTATATGAGCATATTTGATAAATATTAGATAAAATTCAATAGAACACTTTTGTTTCAGTTTTCTTAATAATAGGGAAAATGTACAGAGTATAGTATTGCAGATAAGATATGTATTGATAAATTAGGTACCTAATACATACTTGTTATAGTATTTAAAGTCAATAAAAACCACATTTATTAGGACATTGAAAACAAATTATAAAGAATTAATTAATTATATTCAATATATTATAATGAAAGTATATAATAAAAAAAAATATATGCTTGGAATTATAAACTATGGTGTTATAGTAATTATGATGACTTCAAGAGACATAATTCAATAATACTTAATTTTATGTCAAACAAGTAATACATAGAAAAAATTATATTTTACCATTTTACACTTTGAGAATGTCAGTCATACTTATCAATTATCCGCATTTACCTGATTAAAATTAAAGTAATATTATATTATATTCTTGACAGAATAAACCTAATATTTTAAAACAATAAGTGAAGTTCTTGTTTACACAGTCATATGTCTGAAATACCCAAAAAGGAATTTTCTGGATTAATGAGAGCCACTGGTTCATGTGTCAGAGCCATCTAGACATTCAATAGGTAGGCAAGTTCAATTTTGAATCTATAATTTATAATCATATTTAATGAGTTTTTCAGGTATATAATCAAAATTACTATTAGTTTTATTTACTATATGAATAAGTACCTAGGGTACACTACTTACCTAAAAAGTTAAATATTTCCGTCTGCAGGAGACCATTGTCATCCACCTAGAATGTTGTATAGAATATTTAGTAATACATAGTTCAATAGCCATAGGGATTGAAAATAAATAGTGAGTTCGAACCATTAGAAGTTTATTTTTTCCACAAAGCACTTAGATAAAAGCATCCAGAAATATATTAATCCACCTTCTAATAACATAAAAAAATAAAAACAGAACAATACAATTATGCATTAAAAATATAATTATTTATTTATTGTATGGTCATATGAAAAACAATTAAACAGAATATATTGATCTATATACAATTTCATTTGAAATTAAATATTAAATATCTGTTACTCAGCAATAATAAATTCTTCAATGTCAAATATCTAGAATCACAAAATTTACTTGTTTGAGTATTGAATAAATCTGTACAATATGTATGCCCATACAAGCTATATATACTTTGTATTTGACTGGATAGGATTTATTAACTTAGAGGAAGGCATTCGCGAGTTCTTCATTCTCTTATTATATAGGCTTTGTGGTGGGTATACCCAGAGAAACAAATCTTTAAAAGAGTAAAACATTATTTATATAAGACCAATATTACTGTTTATAAAAAGTAGTTAATATGCTCATAATTTTACAAACTGATATATGTGCTATGAATATATATTGTACATGTATAGGTACACATCATAAAATGTATAAAGGTTATATTTATGTCTATGGTAGTAATTAATTTTGAGAGTTTGATGTGTAAGCCAAAATTATTTGTTAAATGGTTAATGAATAAAATTTACTTTAAATTAATAGTCCTATTAATGTTAGTTAAAACAGTGAAAGTTCACATTGTACACACAGAGCTGTCAATAGCACGACATCGAATTCTTTTAAACATTTGAGGTTTTATCAAAGGCCACTATACAATGTAAATGAACAGCCATTATTTTTGGATCCTTATGTAATTTGAACATAGTCTTCATTGACCACAGTTCTCATAAGGCCATTTCAGAGTCATTGAATTCAAACAATTAAATAAAATTAATACAATTTAAATAAAGTAAATAAACCTAATATGTTTTAATCTACCTATAGTTTAATAATTAACTCACCTATATAGTTTTATTTTAAAATGTGAAAAGCCATGTGATTAGTTACCATGATTGAATTTTGTACAGAAAGATTTACATAAAATCAGATGTGTTTCCACCGCCACCATGCAATTCATTACCTGAACATTATTACCATATACATAAGCATTTAACTTTTATTTAAAAACAATGAACATTATTATTTAAATACATTTGACAAATTTATAATTCATAATTAAAAAAACAATTTATTATAAAGTAAAATGTTCTTTTAGAATACAAGTATATGTAGTGTTACTATTGGGTTACTACATCCATTAGGTTATCATATTACTTTCAATACTTTAACATCTGTAATCCCATTAAACCAGATCATATCCGGAGGGGGGGGGCATAAGAAGAATTTTAATGCAAAAATACATTGTAGTAAATGACTGTTAAAGTCCAGCTATAATGTAAAAGAATATAATGAAACATAAAGAACATAATGTGTTCCTTGAAGATGACATCAGTGTGTAGAAGTACATTTTATAGTAAATTGCTGTTAATGTCCAGCTATAATGAAAATAAGTACATATTTAATATAGGCAATCATTTACTCAGGGTTATAATTAAATATATAAGTACTTACAACAACAATAAAAACTTTCATTTAAATAAATCTTACCAATTGATAAAATGCTGAAAAAATAAATTTTCATATTTTTTTAATGAACAATTATGTGGACATGAAATTATTTACTTCTATATTGTTGTAATATAGTCCACTAAAGCACATATTATATTCAAGATCACATTATAAAGCTTGCAGATGACATCAGTGTGAAGAAGTACATTGTATAGTAAATTGCTGTTAATGTCCAGCTATAATGAAAATAAGTACATATTTAATATAGGCAATCATTTACTCAGGGTTATAATAAAATATATAATTACCTACAACAACAAAAACAATCATTTAAAAAAATCTTACCCATTTATAAAATGCTGAAAAATAAAATTTCATATTTTTATAATGAACAATTATGTGGACATGAAGTTATAAATTTCTATATTGTTGTAATATATTCCACTTAAGCACATAAAAAATTCAATAACACATGATAATTGAAATAATGAAGATTATTAAAACATAATGTAAAGCTTGAAGATGACATCAGTGTGTAGAAGTACATTGTATAGTAAATTGCTGTTAATGTCTAGCTATAATGAAAATAGGTGCACATTAAATATAGGCAAACATTTATTCAGGTTATAATTAAATGTATTACCAGTAACATAAAAAAAATAATATTATCATTTAAATATAACTTATACATTGATAAAAACGTGAAGAAATAAAATTCAAAATATTGGTATTGATCAATTGAGTGGACATGAAATTATTCATTTCAACTGTGTGCAATAAATTTTATAAGGCACATATCATGTTCATGTTCACATGATATTTGGAATAATGAAGAATATTAAAACATAATGTAAATCTTGGAGATGACATCAGTATGTAGAAGTACATTCTATAGTAAATTTCTGTTAAATTCCAGCTATTAAATAATAAAAGTACATATTATTATAAGCAATCATTTACTTAGGTTATAATTAAATATATAAGTAGTTACACCAACAATTAAAAATTTAATTTTAATATATCTTACCCATTGGTAAAATGCTGAAAAATTAAATTTTCAAATTATTATAATGAACAATTATGTGGACATGAAATTATAAATAACTATATTGTTGTAATATAATCCACCAAAGCACATATTATATTCAAGAACACATTGTAAAGCTCTCAGATGATATAAGTGTGCAAAAATACATTGTATATTAAATGGCTGTTAAAGTCCAGCTAATATGTTAAAAAATTTCATATTTAAAAAAAGCAATCATTTATTCAAGTTAAAATTAAATATATTACCAGTAACATAAAAATAAATAATATTATCATTTAATTATAACTTACACATAGATAAAAACATGAAGAAATAAAATTCGAAATATTGGTATTGTTCAATTGAGTGGACATGAAATTATTCATTTCTACTGTGATTCAATAAATTCCATAAAGCACATATCATGTTCATGTTCACATGATATTTGGAATAATGAAGAATATTAAAACATAATGAAAATCTTGCAGATGACATCAGTATGTAGAAGTACATTCTATAGAAAATTTCTGTTAAATTCCAGCTATTAAATGATAAAAGTACATATTTATTATAAGCAATCATTTACTTAGGTTATAATTAAATATATAAGTAGTTACACTAACAATTAAAAATTTAATTTTAATATATCTTACCCATTGATAAAAACGTGAAGAAATAAAATTGGAAATATTGGTATTGATCAATTGAGTGGACATGAAATTATTAATTTCTACTTTGTTGCAATAAATTCCTTTAAGCACATATCATGTACATGTTGACATAACATTTGGTATAATGAAGATTATTAAAACATAATGTAAACCTTGAAGATGACATCAGTGTGTAGAAGTACATTGTATGGTAAATTAATTGCTAGTAATGTCCAGCTATAATGAAAATAAGTACATATTTAATATAAGCAATCATTTACTCAGGTTATAATTAAATATATAAGTAGTTACAACAACAAAAACAATCATTTTAATATATCTTACCCATTGATAAAATGCTGAAAAATTAAATTTTCATATTATTATAATGAACAATTATGTGGACATGAAATTATAAATAACTATGTTGTTGTAATATAATCCACCAAAGCACATATTATATTCAAGAACACAGTGTAAAGCTCTAAGAAGACATAAGTGTGCAGAAGTACATTGTATAGTAAATTGCTGATAAAGTCCAGCTATAATGTAAAAGAAGTACATATTTAATTAACCATAAAATAACTCAGGTTATAATAAAATATATAAGTAGTTACAACAACAAAAACAATCATTTAAATATATCTTACCCATTGATAAAATGCTGAAAAATTTAATTTTTATATTATTATAATGAACAATTATGTGGACATGAAATTATAAATTTCTATATTGTTGTAATATATTCCTCTTAAGTACATAAAAAATATAATAACACATGATAATTGAAATAATGAAGATTATTAAAACATAATGTGTTCCTTGAAGATGACATCAGTGTGCAGAAGTACATTGAATAGTAAATTGCTGTTAATGTCTAGCTATAATGAAAATAAGTACATATTTAATAAAGGTAATCATTTACTCAGGGATATAATTAAATATATATGTACTTACAACAACAAAAAAAACTTTCATTTAAATAAATCTTACCTATTGATAAAATGCTGAAGAAATAAATTTTCATATTTTTATAATAAACAAATATGTGGACATGAAATTATAAATTACTATATTGTTGTAATATAATCCACCAAAGCACATATTATATTCAAGAACACATTGTAAAGCTCTCAGATGACATTAGTGTGCAGAAGTACAATGTATAGTAAATTGCTGATAAAGTCCAGCTATAATGTAAAAGAAGTACATATTTAATTAAGCATGAAATTACTCAGGTTATAATAAAATACATAAGTAGTTACAATAACAAAAACAATCATTTAAATATATCTTACCCATTGATAAAATGCTGAAAATTTAATTTTTATATTTTTATAATGAACAATTATGTGGACATGAAATTATAAATTTCTATATTGTTTCTATATTGAAATAATGATTATTAAAACATAATGTGTTCCTTGAAGATGACATCAGTGTGTAGAAGTACATTTTATAGTAAATTGCTGGTAATGTCCAGCTATAATGAATAAAAGTACATATTTAATATAAGCAATCATTTACTCAGGTTATAATTAAATATATAAGTAGTTCCAACGCATTAACTGATGATAATCTTATAACACCATTAAAGTGCACTATTGAATGGGTTTCCTGTTTATGAATTTAACATATACATACAGAATTGTTTAAAATACGTATAGTATTTGTATCTGTACTGCTCACCGTATGAAAGACCAATCATCGAAAAAATAAAGACAAAATATAAAATAATATTAAATGTAAAAAGAAGAACATGTTTTTCAAAATTATTTTTCAAAACAGAAACTCAATCAATTGCTCAATTTGTATAAACCAATTCCTAAAAAAACCGTTCTGACTCGAATAGTAATTGTGCCTTCGGACTTAACATAATATATAATTGTTATTATAGTGGTGGTTATCGGTATATGATAACGTTTGTTGTTGTTTTCCCTTCATCGATTATCTCTTATCAGTAACAAACACAGTTGGCATTACTCTGACACGAGGGTTGTTTTTTGAAAACCATCGAATTTACGGTGCTCCATTGGACTCGTTACAATAAACATCGTCTATTGAATATACTGGGCATTTTAAAATACGTTTTATCGTTCGACAACGACAATATTAATCGTTTTGCTTGTGATTTATGAAAGATCTCGTGGTTTAGTTTTGATTTGCAAATTAAGCTTTTTTATTCGGTGAATCGATTATTGTCCTTCGTCTCCGATCTCATCGTCACCGTTGTAAGTAT
Organism: Tuberolachnus salignus; assembly: GCA_956483605.1. NCBI lineage: Eukaryota > Metazoa > Arthropoda > Insecta > Hemiptera > Aphididae > Tuberolachnus > Tuberolachnus salignus. The sequence continues at coordinate 3,286,273 of OY101431.1, read as the reverse complement.
AAACTCGTCGTTTTGACGTGGTTGTCTTTTACATTTTTCCTTTTGTCAAACACGTATTCAAACGATTATACGTGGGTACTTGTAGTCTACGGCGTCTTTTGTTATTGATTTATTGTGACCAACTGATTTTAGTTGACGATCGGCATTATGGATTCCTTAACACGTCAAACACTTATGTCGACAAAACGTATTCGTTCTCTTCGGCGAGTGTCTACTCATGTTTTTGTACATTTTTTTAAATCTTTCCCAAAAATACCAGCCGACAAAAAGACTTTTTCTTTTTACACCTTCGTTTGTGTGCGAGGTCAAAATTAATAAATTCGTCGTCGCCCCTGATTGCTAGTGATTTTATTATTTTTATACTCTATTTTTGAAATAAACTTAATGATAATGGATTTCGAGTAGATTTATTCCCAATTATAATTCCGTGTATTTGTTGCATTTATTATTATTTCGTATCCGAGATAGATGTTCTTCTATGATGCTGATGTGGCTACGCGCCGACAGTCGTTTTTTAATGATATATATTAAAAATATTATAGATTAAATTTTAAAAAAGTGACATTACTGTGTATACACAAATTCTATTTTTAAATTTAAACTGTTAATTAAACTTTTAAACTGTAAAATGTTCAATATCCATAGACGAATTATGGCCGATAAAAAATTTTGCCCTCCGAACATGACAAGAGTCGATAATTGTGTAATTGGATATTCAACTGTGTGGTGGTGTAAATTATGCTTGCGCTTATGTGTTAGTGAGACTGCAGCTGCTCAACATTCTTTGGATTGCCCCCGTAACATTAGCGACAGTCACGAAATTGATCGCTCGAAGGAGTAATACTGCATAATATTAAATCGTCTATTAAATGTTTATAATATTTTATTTGATTTTAAATTTACTAGAGAGGAACAACCTATGTCATACTATTGCCATGTTTGTAAGTCCAATTTTTGTGGGGTGGTGAAGACATTGCAGAAGCATATGGAAACGCCCACAACTGATTCAAGCGACCCTGATGACGAGAAAGTGGTCGTGAAAAAGAATGCCTAAGTCGTAGTTGATGGACCGCTAACCATACCAATTGAAATGGAGGTTGATTCTTATGCTTCAACTACATTAAACAGTAATTTTAACCAGTTAATCATACGATATACTTCTAAAGATATATCTTAAATTTTACATTTATTATTAATATTAATTGTATTGCAACATTTACTTTATTTTATCTAATAGTAAGAATTCAAATTATTAAATAATACACCCCATTAAAATCGATTACATTATTGCATTAGATATTTTGACTTATTTTAGTGAAGACAGAGTATGTGTCTATTTCTATTATTCTTGTTTGGTATACATTTATAATAGTTACCATTCATTAAGATATGTTACGGGATAATATGTATAAATAATAGATATTTTAATAATATCTCCATCTGCAATTTAAATTACCAAGTTTTTGTTTTTTTTTTTTCAAGTAATTTTAATTTTACGTTTTTGGTATTTAATAGTAAAATGTATAATGTACACAATGACTATTATGAATAAATTTCAAATCTTATAGTGACAAATTATTTACTAAATAGTTATCACACATTTAAATGTATTAATGCAATTCAATTCTATTTGATGTGACAAATTTAATGCCATTTTAAATATATATTTCAAATTTGTTGTTATATTCAAGTTTTAAAATAAATGATAACAGAAACTATAAATATTTTACCAGTGTTTATCTTTCATTACAATGATTTAGTAAACTAAGTAATAAAAAATTATTTTAATTATTTAAATTAAAATTATTACAAAATATTTAAACACATCTTAAGATTCTTTTGGATATAATACAATTTTAATAATGAATAAAACAACTATTGTAACAGTAATATTTGATTTAAATGTGTATAATTTATTGTAAAGTTTATTTTTATTTATATTTTTTAATAATGTGATAGAGTAATCAAATTCACTACCGAGCTGACATAAAAATCATATTTATATGAGCATATTTGATAAATATTAGATAAAATTCAATAGAACACTTTTGTTTCAGTTTTCTTAATAATAGGGAAAATGTACAGAGTATAGTATTGCAGATAAGATATGTATTGATAAATTAGGTACCTAATACATACTTGTTATAGTATTTAAAGTCAATAAAAACCACATTTATTAGGACATTGAAAACAAATTATAAAGAATTAATTAATTATATTCAATATATTATAATGAAAGTATATAATAAAAAAAAATATATGCTTGGAATTATAAACTATGGTGTTATAGTAATTATGATGACTTCAAGAGACATAATTCAATAATACTTAATTTTATGTCAAACAAGTAATACATAGAAAAAATTATATTTTACCATTTTACACTTTGAGAATGTCAGTCATACTTATCAATTATCCGCATTTACCTGATTAAAATTAAAGTAATATTATATTATATTCTTGACAGAATAAACCTAATATTTTAAAACAATAAGTGAAGTTCTTGTTTACACAGTCATATGTCTGAAATACCCAAAAAGGAATTTTCTGGATTAATGAGAGCCACTGGTTCATGTGTCAGAGCCATCTAGACATTCAATAGGTAGGCAAGTTCAATTTTGAATCTATAATTTATAATCATATTTAATGAGTTTTTCAGGTATATAATCAAAATTACTATTAGTTTTATTTACTATATGAATAAGTACCTAGGGTACACTACTTACCTAAAAAGTTAAATATTTCCGTCTGCAGGAGACCATTGTCATCCACCTAGAATGTTGTATAGAATATTTAGTAATACATAGTTCAATAGCCATAGGGATTGAAAATAAATAGTGAGTTCGAACCATTAGAAGTTTATTTTTTCCACAAAGCACTTAGATAAAAGCATCCAGAAATATATTAATCCACCTTCTAATAACATAAAAAAATAAAAACAGAACAATACAATTATGCATTAAAAATATAATTATTTATTTATTGTATGGTCATATGAAAAACAATTAAACAGAATATATTGATCTATATACAATTTCATTTGAAATTAAATATTAAATATCTGTTACTCAGCAATAATAAATTCTTCAATGTCAAATATCTAGAATCACAAAATTTACTTGTTTGAGTATTGAATAAATCTGTACAATATGTATGCCCATACAAGCTATATATACTTTGTATTTGACTGGATAGGATTTATTAACTTAGAGGAAGGCATTCGCGAGTTCTTCATTCTCTTATTATATAGGCTTTGTGGTGGGTATACCCAGAGAAACAAATCTTTAAAAGAGTAAAACATTATTTATATAAGACCAATATTACTGTTTATAAAAAGTAGTTAATATGCTCATAATTTTACAAACTGATATATGTGCTATGAATATATATTGTACATGTATAGGTACACATCATAAAATGTATAAAGGTTATATTTATGTCTATGGTAGTAATTAATTTTGAGAGTTTGATGTGTAAGCCAAAATTATTTGTTAAATGGTTAATGAATAAAATTTACTTTAAATTAATAGTCCTATTAATGTTAGTTAAAACAGTGAAAGTTCACATTGTACACACAGAGCTGTCAATAGCACGACATCGAATTCTTTTAAACATTTGAGGTTTTATCAAAGGCCACTATACAATGTAAATGAACAGCCATTATTTTTGGATCCTTATGTAATTTGAACATAGTCTTCATTGACCACAGTTCTCATAAGGCCATTTCAGAGTCATTGAATTCAAACAATTAAATAAAATTAATACAATTTAAATAAAGTAAATAAACCTAATATGTTTTAATCTACCTATAGTTTAATAATTAACTCACCTATATAGTTTTATTTTAAAATGTGAAAAGCCATGTGATTAGTTACCATGATTGAATTTTGTACAGAAAGATTTACATAAAATCAGATGTGTTTCCACCGCCACCATGCAATTCATTACCTGAACATTATTACCATATACATAAGCATTTAACTTTTATTTAAAAACAATGAACATTATTATTTAAATACATTTGACAAATTTATAATTCATAATTAAAAAAACAATTTATTATAAAGTAAAATGTTCTTTTAGAATACAAGTATATGTAGTGTTACTATTGGGTTACTACATTCATTAGGTTATCATATTACTTTGAATACTTTAACATCTGTAATCCCATTAAACCAGATCATATCCGGAGGGGGGGCATAAGAAGAATTTTAATGCAAAAATACATTGTAGTAAATGACTGTTAAAGTCAAGCTATAATGTAAAAGAATATAATGAAACATAAAGAACATAATGTGTTCCTTGAAGATGACATCAGTGTGTAGAAGTACATTTTATAGTAAATTGCTGTTAATGTCCAGCTATAATGAAAATAAGTACATATTTAATATAGGCAATCATTTACTAAGGGGTATAATTAAATATATAAGTAGTTACAACAACAAAAACAATCATTTAAATATATCTTGCCCATTGATGATATGCTGAAAAATTAAATTTTCATATTTTTATAATAAACAAATATGTGGACATGAATTTATAAATTACTTTATTGTTGTAATATAATCCACCAAAGCACATATTATATTCAAGAACAGATTGTAATGCTCTCAGATGACATTAATGTGCAGAAGTACAATGTATAGTAAATTGCTGTTATAGTCCAGCTATAATGTAAAAGAAGTACATATTTAATAAACCATGAACTTACTCAGGTTATAATAAAATATATAATTACCTACAACAACAAAAACAATCATTTAAAAAAATCTTACCCATTTATAAAATGCTGAAAAATAAAATTTCATATTTTTATAATGAACAATTATGTGGACATGAAATTATAAATTTCTATATTGTTGTAATATATTCCACTTAAGCACAAAAAAAATTCAATAACACATGATAATTGAAATAATGAAGATTATTAAAACATAATGTAAAGCTTGAAGATGACATCAGTGTGTAGAAGTACACTGTATAGTAAATTGCTGTTAATGTCTAGCTATAATGAAAATAAGTGCATATTAAATATAGGCAATCATTTACTCAGGGGTATAATTAAATATATAAGTAGTTACACCATCAATGAAAACTTTAATTTTAATATATCTTACCCATTGATAAAATGCTGAAGAAATAAATTTCCATATTTTTATAATGAACAATGATGTGGAAATGAAATTATAAATTTCTATAATGTTGTAATATAATATTCTAAGAAACATATTCTATTCAAGAACACATTGTAAAGCTCTCAGATGTTATAAGTGTACAAAAATACATTGTATATAAAATGGCTGTTAAAGTCCAGCTAATATGTTAAAAAATTTCATATTTAATAAAAGCAATCATTTATTCAGGTTATAATTAAACGTATTACCAGTAACATAAAAAAAATAATATTATCATTTAAATATAACTTACACATTGATAAAAATGTGAAGAAATAAAATTCAAAATATTGGTATTGATCAATTGAGTGGACATGAAATTATTCATTTCAACTGTGTGCAATAAATTTTATAAGGCACATATCATGTTCATGTTCACATGATATTTGGAATAATGAAGAATATTAAAACATAATGTAAATCTTGGAGATGACATCAGTATGTAGAAGTACATTCTATAGTAAATTTCTGTTAAATTCCAGCTATTAAATAATAAAAGTACATATTATTATAAGCAATCATTTACTTAGGTTATAATTAAATATATAAGTAGTTACACCAACAATTAAAAATTTAATTTTGATATATCTTACCCAATGGTAAAATGCAGAAGTAATAAAATTCCAAATTTTGTTAATGTACAAATGAGTGGACATGAAATTATTAATTTCTACTTTGTTGCAATAAATTCCTTTAAGCATATATCATGTACATGTTGACATAATATTTCGTATAATGAAGATTATTAAAACATAATGTAAAGTTTGAAGATGACATCAGTGTGTAGAAGTACATTGTTTAGTAAATTGCTGTTAATGTCCAAATATTATGTATTAGAAGTACATATTTAATAAAAGCAATCATTTACTCAGGTTATAATAAAATAAATTAGTCCTTACAACAATAAAAACTATCATTTTAATAAATCTTACCATTAATAAAATGCTATAGAAATAAATTTTCATATTTTTTTAATGAACAATTATGTGGACATGAAATTATTTACTTCTATATTGTTGTAATATAGTCCACTAAAGCACATATTATATTCAAGATCACATTATAAAGCATGCAGATGACATCAGTGTGAAGAAGTACATTGTATAGTAAATTGCTGTTAATGTCCAGCTATAATGAAAATAAGTACATATTTAATATAGGCAATCATTTACTCAGGGTTATAATAAAATATATAATTACCTACAACAACAAAAACAATCATTTAAAAAAATCTTACCCATTTATAAAATGCTGAAAAATAAAATTTCATATTTTTATAATGAACAATTATGTGGACATGAAGTTATAAATTTCTATATTGTTGTAATATATTCCACTTAAGCACATAAAAAATTCAATAACACATGATAATTGAAATAATGAAGATTATTAAAACATAATGTAAAGCTTGAAGATGACATCAGTGTGTAGAAGTACATTGTATAGTAAATTGCTGTTAATGTCTAGCTATAATGAAAATAGGTGCATATTAAATATAGGCAATCATTTACTCAGGGGTATAATTAAATATATAAGTAGTTACACCATCAATGAAAACTTTAATTTTAATATATCTTACCCATTGATAAAATGCTGAAGAAATAAATTTCCATATTTTTATAATAAACAATGATGTGGAAATGAAATTATAAATTTCTATAATGTTGTAATATAATCTTCTAAGGAACATATTCTATTCAAGAACACATTGTAAAGCTCTCAGATGTTATAAGTGTGCAAAAATACATTGTATATAAAATGGCTGTTAAAGTCCAGCTAATATGTTAAAAAATTTCATATTTAATAAATGCAATCATTTATTCAGGTTATAATTAAATGTATTACCAGTAACATAAAAAAAATAATATTATCATTTAAATATAACTTACACATTGATAAAAACGTGAAGAAATAAAATTCAAAATATTGGTATTGATCAATTGAGTGGACATGAAATTATTCATTTCAACTGTGTGCAATAAATTTTATAAGGCACATATCATGTTCATGTTCACATGATATTTGGAATAATGAAGAATATTAAAACATAATGTAAATCTTGGAGATGACATCAGTATGTAGAAGTACATTCTATAGTAAATTTCTGTTAAATTCCAGCTATTAAATAATAAAAGTACATATTATTATAAGCAATCATTTACTTAGGTTATAATTAAATATATAAGTAGTTACACCAACAATTAAAAATTTAATTTTAATATATCTTACCCATTGGTAAAATGCTGAAAAATTAAATTTTCATATTATTATAATGAACAATTATGTGGACATGAAATTATAAATAACTATATTGTTGTAATATAATCCACCAAAGCACATATTATATTCAAGAACACATTGTAAAGCTCTCAGATGACATCAGTGTGTAGAAGATCATTGTATAGTAAACTGCTTTTAAAGTCCAGCTATTAAATGATGAAAGTACATATTTATTATAAGCAATCATTTACTAAGGTTATAATTAAATATATAATTACCTACAACAACAAAAACAATCATTTAAAAAAATCTTACCCATTTATAAAATGCTGAAAAATAAAATTTAATATTTTTATAATGAATAATTATGTGGACATGAAATTATAAATTTCTTTATTGTTGTAATAAATTCCTTTATGCACATATCATGTTCATGTTGACATGATATTTGGAATAATGAAGATTATTAAAACATAATGTAATGTTTGAAGATGACATCAGTGTGTAGAAGTACATTGTATAGTAAATTGCTGTTAATGTCCAAATATTATGTACTAAAAGTACATATTTAATAAAAGCAATAATTTACTCAGGTTATAATAAAATAAATTAGTCCTTACAACAATAAAAACTATCATTTTAATAAATCTTACCATTTATAAAATGCTGAAGAAATAAATTTCCATATTTTTATAATGAACAATGATGTAGACATAAAATTATAAATTTCTATAATGTTGTAATATAATATTCTAAGGAACATATTCTATTCAAGAACACATTGTAAAGCTCTCAGATGATATAAGTGTGCAAAAATACATTGTATATTAAATGGCTGTTAAAGTCCAGCTAATATGTTAAAAAATTTCATATTTAAAAAAAGCAATCATTTATTCAAGTTAAAATTAAATATATTACCAGTAACATAAAAATAAATAATATTATCATTTAATTATAACTTACACATAGATAAAAACATGAAGAAATAAAATTCGAAATATTGGTATTGTTCAATTGAGTGGACATGAAATTATTCATTTCTACTGTGATTCAATAAATTCCATAAAGCACATATCATGTTCATGTTCACATGATATTTGGAATAATGAAGAATATTAAAACATAATGAAAATCTTGCAGATGACATCAGTATGTAGAAGTACATTCTATAGTAAATTTCTGTTAAATTCCAGCTATTAAATGATAAAAGTACATATTTATTATAAGCAATCATTTACTTAGGTTATAATTAAATATATAAGTAGTTACACTAACAATTAAAAATTTAATTTTAATATATCTTACCCATTGATAAAAACGTGAAGAAATAAAATTGGAAATATTGGTATTGATCAATTGAGTGGACATGAAATTATTAATTTCTACTTTGTTGCAATAAATTTCTTTAAGCACATATCATGTACATGTTGACATAACATTTGGTATAATGAAGATTATTAAAACATAATGTAAACCTTGAAGATGACATCAGTGTGTAGAAGTACATTGTATGGTAAATTAATTGCTAGTAATGTCCAGCTATAATGAAAATAAGTACATATTTAATATAAGCAATCATTTACTCAGGATATAATTAAATATATAAGTAGTTACAACAACAAAAACAATCATTTTAATATATCTTACCCATTGATAAAATGCTGAAAAATTAAATTTTCATATTATTATAATGAACAATTATGTGGACATGAAATTATAAATAACTATGTTGTTGTAATATAATCCACCAAAGCACATATTATATTCAAGAACACAGTGTAAAGCTCTAAGAAGACATAAGTGTGCAGAAGTACATTGTATAGTAAATTGCTTATAAAGTCCAGCTATAATGTAAAAGAAGTACATATTTAATTAACCATGAAATAACTCAGGTTATAATAAAATATATAAGTAGTTACAACAACAAAAACAATCATTTAAATATATCTTACCCATTGATAAAATGCTGAAAAATTTAATTTTTATATTTTTATAATGAACAATTATGTGGACATGAAATTATAAATTTCTATATTGTTGTAATATAATCCACCAAAGCACATATTATATTCAAGAACACATTGTAAAGCTCTCAGATGACATCAGTGTGTAGAAGATCATTGTATAGTAAACTGCTTTTAAAGTCCAGCTATTAAATGATGAAAGTACATATTTATTATAAGCAATCATTTACTAAGGTTATAATTAAATATATAATTACCTACAACAACAAAAACAATCATTTAAAAAAATCTTACCCATTTATAAAATGCTGAAAAATAAAATTTAATATTTTTATAATGAATAATTATGTGGACATGAAATTATAAATTTCTTTATTGTTGTAATAAATTCCTTTATGCACATATCATGTTCATGTTGACATGATATTTGGAATAATGAAGATTATTAAAACATAATGTAATGTTTGAAGATGACATCAGTGTGTAGAAGTACATTGTATAGTAAATTGCTGTTAATGTCCAAATATTATGTACTAAAAGTACATATTTAATGAAAGCAATAATTTACTCAGGTTATAATAAAATAAATTAGTCCTTACAACAATAAAAACTATCATTTTAATAAATCTTACCATTTATAAAATGCTGAAGAAATAAATTTCCATATTTTTATAATGAACAATGATGTAGACATAAAATTATAAATTTCTATAATGTTGTAATATAATATTCTAAGGAACATATTCTATTCAAGAACACATTGTAAAGCTCTCAGATGATATAAGTGTGCAAAAATACATTGTATATTAAATGGCTGTTAAAGTCCAGCTAATATGTTAAAAAATTTCATATTTAAAAAAAGCAATCATTTATTCAAGTTAAAATTAAATATATTACCAGTAACATAAAAATAAATAATATTATCATTTAATTATAACTTACACATAGATAAAAACATGAAGAAATAAAATTCGAAATATTGGTATTGTTCAATTGAGTGGACATGAAATTATTCATTTCTACTGTGATTCAATAAATTCCATAAAGCACATATCATGTTCATGTTCACATGATATTTGGAATAATGAAGAATATTAAAACATAATGAAAATCTTGCAGATGACATCAGTATGTAGAAGTACATTCTATAGTAAATTTCTGTTAAATTCCAGCTATTAAATGATAAAAGTACATATTTATTATAAGCAATCATTTACTTAGGTTATAATTAAATATATAAGTAGTTACACTAACAATTAAAAATTTAATTTTAATATATCTTACCCATTGATAAAAACGTGAAGAAATAAAATTGGAAATATTGGTATTGATCAATTGAGTGGACATGAAATTATTAATTTCTACTTTGTTGCAATAAATTTCTTTAAGCACATATCATGTACATGTTGACATAACATTTGGTATAATGAAGATTATTAAAACATAATGTAAACCTTGAAGATGACATCAGTGTGTAGAAGTACATTGTATGGTAAATTAATTGCTAGTAATGTCCAGCTATAATGAAAATAAGTACATATTTAATATAAGCAATCATTTACTCAGGATATAATTAAATATATAAGTAGTTACAACAACAAAAACAATCATTTTAATATATCTTACCCATTGATAAAATGCTGAAAAATTAAATTTTCATATTATTATAATGAACAATTATGTGGACATGAAATTATAAATAACTATGTTGTTGTAATATAATCCACCAAAGCACATATTATATTCAAGAACACAGTGTAAAGCTCTAAGAAGACATAAGTGTGCAGAAGTACATTGTATAGTAAATTGCTTATAAAGTCCAGCTATAATGTAAAAGAAGTACATATTTAATTAACCATGAAATAACTCAGGTTATAATAAAATATATAAGTAGTTACAACAACAAAAACAATCATTTAAATATATCTTACCCATTGATAAAATGCTGAAAAATTTAATTTTTATATTTTTATAATGAACAATTATGTGGACATGAAATTATAAATTTCTATATTGTTGTAATATATTCCTCTTAAGTACATAAAAAATATAATAACACATGATAATTGAAATAATGAAGATTATTAAAACATAATGTGTTCCTTGAAGATGACATCAGTGTGTAGAAGTACATTTTATAGTAAATTGCTGGTAATGTCCAGCTATAAAGAAAATAAGTACATATTTAATATACGCAATCATTTACTCAGGTTATAATTAAATATATAAGTAGTTACAACAACAAAAAAAACATTTTAATATATCTTACCCATTGATAAAATGCTGAAAAATTAAATTTTCATATTATTATAATGAACAATTATGTGGACAGGAAATTATAAATTACTATATTGTTGTAATATAATCCACCAAAGCACATATTATATTCAAGAACACATTGTAAAGCTCTCAGATGACATTAGTGTGCTGAAGTACAATGTATAGTAAATTGCTGTTATAGTCCAGCTATAATGTAAAAGAAGTACATATTTAATAAACCTTGAACTTACTCAGGTTATAATAAAATATATAATTACCTACAACAACAAAAACAATAATTTAAAAAAATCTTACCCATTTATAAAATGCTGAAAAATAAAATTTCATATTTTTATAATGAATAATTATGTGGACATGAAATTATAAATTTCTTTATTGTTGTAATAAATTCCTTTATGCACATATCATGTTCATGTTGACATGATATTTGGAATAATGAAGATTATTAAAACATAATGTAATGTTTGAAGATGACATCAGTGTGTAGAAGTACATTGTATAGTAAATTGCTGTTAATGTCCAAATATTATGTACTAAAAGTACATATTTAATAAAAGCAATAATTTACTCAGGTTATAATAAAATAAATTAGTCCTTACAACAATAAAAACTATCATTTTAATAAATCTTACCATTTATAAAATGCTGAAGAAATAAATTTCCATATTTTTATAATGAACAATGATGTAGACATAAAATTATAAATTTCTATAATGTTGTAATATAATATTCTAAGGAACATATTCTATTCAAGAACACATTGTAAAGCTCTCAGATGATATAAGTGTGCAAAAATACATTGTATATTAAATGGCTGTTAAAGTCCAGCTAATATGTTAAAAAATTTCATATTTAAAAAAAGCAATCATTTATTCAAGTTAAAATTAAATATATTACCAGTAACATAAAAATAAATAATATTATCATTTAATTATAACTTACACATAGATAAAAACATGAAGAAATAAAATTCGAAATATTGGTATTGTTCAATTGAGTGGACATGAAATTATTCATTTCTACTGTGATTCAATAAATTCCATAAAGCACATATCATGTTCATGTTCACATGATATTTGGAATAATGAAGAATATTAAAACATAATGAAAATCTTGCAGATGACATCAGTATGTAGAAGTACATTCTATAGTAAATTTCTGTTAAATTCCAGCTATTAAATGATAAAAGTACATATTTATTATAAGCAATCATTTACTTAGGTTATAATTAAATATATAAGTAGTTACACTAACAATTAAAAATTTAATTTTAATATATCTTACCCATTGATAAAAACGTGAAGAAATAAAATTGGAAATATTGGTATTGATCAATTGAGTGGACATGAAATTATTAATTTCTACTTTGTTGCAATAAATTTCTTTAAGCACATATCATGTACATGTTGACATAACATTTGGTATAATGAAGATTATTAAAACATAATGTAAACCTTGAAGATGACATCAGTGTGTAGAAGTACATTGTATGGTAAATTAATTGCTAGTAATGTCCAGCTATAATGAAAATAAGTACATATTTAATATAAGCAATCATTTACTCAGGATATAATTAAATATATAAGTAGTTACAACAACAAAAACAATCATTTTAATATATCTTACCCATTGATAAAATGCTGAAAAATTAAATTTTCATATTATTATAATGAACAATTATGTGGACATGAAATTATAAATAACTATGTTGTTGTAATATAATCCACCAAAGCACATATTATATTCAAGAACACAGTGTAAAGCTCTAAGAAGACATAAGTGTGCAGAAGTACATTGTATAGTAAATTGCTTATAAAGTCCAGCTATAATGTAAAAGAAGTACATATTTAATTAACCATGAAATAACTCAGGTTATAATAAAATATATAAGTAGTTACAACAACAAAAACAATCATTTAAATATATCTTACCCATTGATAAAATGCTGAAAAATTTAATTTTTATATTTTTATAATGAACAATTATGTGGACATGAAATTATAAATTTCTATATTGTTGTAATATATTCCTCTTAAGTACATAAAAAATATAATAACACATGATAATTGAAATAATGAAGATTATTAAAACATAATGTGTTCCTTGAAGATGACATCAGTGTGTAGAAGTACATTTTATAGTAAATTGCTGGTAATGTCCAGCTATAAAGAAAATAAGTACATATTTAATATACGCAATCATTTACTCAGGTTATAATTAAATATATAAGTAGTTACAACAACAAAAAAAACATTTTAATATATCTTACCCATTGATAAAATGCTGAAAAATTAAATTTTCATATTATTATAATGAACAATTATGTGGACAGGAAATTATAAATTACTATATTGTTGTAATATAATCCACCAAAGCACATATTATATTCAAGAACACATTGTAAAGCTCTCAGATGACATTAGTGTGCTGAAGTACAATGTATAGTAAATTGCTGTTATAGTCCAGCTATAATGTAAAAGAAGTACATATTTAATAAACCTTGAACTTACTCAGGTTATAATAAAATATATAATTACCTACAACAACAAAAACAATAATTTAAAAAAATCTTACCCATTTATAAAATGCTGAAAAATAAAATTTCATATTTTTATAATGAATAATTATGTGGACATGAAATTATAAATTTCTTTATTGTTGTAATAAATTCCTTTAAGCACATATCATGTTCATGTTGACATGATATTTGGAATAATGAAGATTATTAAAACATAATGTAAAGTTTGAAGATGACATCAGTGTGTAGAAGTACATTGTATAGTAAATTGCTGTTAATGTCCAAATATTATGTACTAAAAGTACATATTTAATAAAAGCAATCATTTACTCAGGTTATAATAAAATAAATTACTCCTTACAACAATAAAAACTATCATTTTAATAAATCTTACCATTAATAAAATGCTGAAGAAATAAATTTCCATATTTTTATAATGAACAATTATGTGGACATGAAATTATAAATTTCTATAATGTTGTAATATAATCTACTAAAGAACATATTCTATACAAAGCACATTGTAAAGCTCTCAGATGATATAAGTGTGCAGAAGTACATTGAATAGTAAATTGCTGTTAATGTCCAGCTATAATGTAAAAGAAGTACATATTTAATTAAGCATGAAATTACTCAGGTTATAATAAAATACATAAGTAGTTACAACAACAAAAACAATCATTTAAATATATCTTACCCATTGATAAAATGCTGAAAATTTAATTTTTATATTTTTATAATGAACAATTATGTGGACATGAAATTATAAATTTCTATATTGTTTCTATATTGAAATAATGATTATTAAAACATAATGTGTTTCTTGAAGATGACATTAGTGTGTAGAAGTACATTTTATAGTAAATTGCTGTTAATGTCCAGCTATAATGAAAATAAGTACATATTTAATAAAAGCAATCATTTACTCAGGTTATAATTAAATATATAAATAGTTACAACAACAAAAACAATCATTTAAATATATCTTACCCATTGATAAAATGCTGAAAAATTAAATTTTCATATTATTATAGTGAACAATTATGTGGTCATGAAATTATAAATTACTATATTGTTGAAATTGAATCCACCAAAGCACATATTATATTCAAGAACACATTGTAAAGTTCTCAGATGACATCAATGTGTAGAAGATCATTGTATAGTAAACTGCTTTTAAAGTCCAGCTATTATGTAATAAAAATACATATTTAATATTATCCATCATTTTCTTTGGTTATAATTAAATATATAAGTAGTTCCAACGCATTAACTGATGATAATCTTATAACACCATTAAAGTGCACTATTGGATAGGTTTCCTGTTTATGAATTTAACATATACATACAGAATTGTTTAAAATACGTATAGTTTTTGTATCTGTACTTCTCACCGTATGAAAGACCAATCATCGAAAAAATAAAGACAAAATATAAAGTAATAATAAATGTAAAAAGAAGAACATGTTTTTCAAAATTATTTTTTAAAACAGAAACTTAATTAATTGATCTATTTGTATAAACTAATTACTAAAAAAACCGTTCTGACTCAAATAGTAATTGTGCCTTCGGACTTAATATATAATTGTTATTATAGTGGTGGTTATCGGTATATGATAACGTTTGTTGTTGTTTTCCCTTCACCGATTATCTCATATCAGTAAAAAACACAGTTGGCATTACTCTGACACGAGGGTTGTTTTTTGAAAACCGATCGAATTTACGGTGCACCATTGGACTCGTTACAATAAACATCGTCTATTGAATATACTGCGCATTTTAAAATACGTTTTATCGTACGACAACGACAATATTAATCGTTTTGCTAGTGATTAATGAAAGATCTCGTGGTTTAATTTTGATTTGCAAATTAAACTTTTTTATTCGGTGAATCGATTATTGTCCTTCGTCTCCGATCTCATCGTCACCGTTGTAAGTATAAACTCGTCGTTTTGATGTGGTTGTCTTTTACATTTTTCCTTTTGTCAAACACGTATTGAAACGATTATACGTGGGTACTTGTAGTCTACGGGGTCTTTTGGTATTGATTTATTGTGACCAACTGAATTTAGTTGACGATCGGCATTATGGATTCCTTAACACGTCGAACACTTATGTCGACAAAACGTATTCGTTCTCTTCGGCGAGTGTCTACGCATGTTTTTGTACATTTTTTTAAATCTTTCCCAAAAATACCAGCCGACAAAAAGACTTTTTTCTTTTTACACCTTCGTTTGTGTGCGAGGTCGAAATTAATAAATTCGTCGTCGCCCCTGATTGCTGGTGATTTTATTATTTTTATACTCTATTTTCGAAATAAACTTAATGATAATGGATTTCGAGTAGATTTATTCCCAATTATAATTCCGTATATTTGTTGCATTTATTATTATTTCGTATCCGAGATAGATGTTCTTCTATGATGCTGATGTGGCTACGCGCCGACAGTCGTTTTTTAATGATATGTATTAAAAATATTATAGATAAAATTTAAAAAATGTGACATAACTGTGTATACACAAATTAAATTTTTAAATTTAAACTGTTAATTACACTTTTAAACTGTAAAATGTTCAATATCCATAGACGAATTATGGCCGATAAAAAATTTTGCCCTCCGAACATGATAAGGATCGATGATTTTGCAATTGAATATCCAACTGCGTGGGGGTGTGAATTGTGCCTGCGCTTATGTTTTAGTGAAACTGCAGCTACTCAACATTCTTTGGATTGCCCCGATAACATTAGCGACAGTCACGAAACTAATCGCTCAGATGAGTAATACTGCATAATATTAAATCGTCTAATGATTGTTTATAATATTTTATTTGATTTTAAATTTACTAGAGAGGAACAACCTATGTCATACTATTGCCATGTTTGTAAGTCCAATTTTTGTGGGGTGGTGAAGACATTGAAGAAGCATATGGAAACGCCCAAAACTGATTCAAGCGACCCTGATGACGAGAAAGTGGTCGTGAAAAAGAAGGCCTAAGTCGTAGTTGATGGACCGCTAACCATACCAATTGAAATAGAGGTTGATTCTTATGCTTCAACTACATTAAACAGTAATTTTAACCAGTTAATCATATGATATACTTCTAAAGATATATCTTAAATTTTACATTTATTATTAATATTAATTGTATTGCAACATTTACTTTATTTTATCTAAGTGTAAGAATTCAAATTATTAAAACAATACACCCCATTAAAATCGATTACATTATTGCATTAGTTATTTTGACCAATTTTAGTGAAGACAGAGTAAGTGTCTATTTCTATAATTCTTGTTTGGTATACATTTATAATAGTTACCATTCATTAAGATATGTTACGGGATAATATGTATAAATAATAGATATTTTAATAATATCTCCATCTGCAATTTAAATTACCAAGTTTTTGTTTTTTTTTTTTCAAGTAATTTCAATTTTACGTTTTTGGTATTTAATAGTAAAATGTATAATGTACACAATGACTATTATGAATAAATTTCAAATCTTATAGTGACAAATTATTTACTAAATAGTTATCACACATTTAAATGTATTAATGCAATTAAATTCTATTTGATGTGACAAATTTAATGCCATTTTAAATATATATTTCAAATTTGTTGTTATATTCAAGTTTTAAAATAAATGATAACAGAAACTATAAATATTTTACCAGTGTTTATCTTTCTTTACAATGATTTAGTAAACTAAGTAATAAAAAATTATTTTAATTATTTAAATTAAAATTATTACAAAATATTTAAACACATCTTAAGATTCTTTTGGATATAATACAATTTTAATAATGAATAAAACAACTATTGTAACAGTAATATTTGATTTAAATGTGTATAATTTATTGTTAAGTATATTTATATTTATATTTTTTAATAATGTGATAGGGTAATCAAATTCACTACCGAGCTGACATAAAAATCATATTTATATGAGCATATTTGATAAATATTAGATAAAATTCAATAGAACACTTTTGTTTCAGTTTTCTTAATAATAGGGAAAATGTACAGAGTATAGTATTGCAGATAAGATATGTATTGATAAATTAGGTACCTAATACATACTTGTTATAGTATTTAAAGTCAATAAAAACCACATTTATTAGGACATTGAAAACAAATTATAAAGAATTAATTAATTATATTCAATATATTATAATGAAAGTATATAATAAAAAAAAATATATGCTTGGAATTATAAACTATGGTGTTATAGTAATTATGATGACTTCAAGAGACATAATTCAATAATACTTAATTTTATGTCAAACAAGTAATACATAGAAAAAATTATATTTTACCATTTTACACTTTGAGAATGTCAGTCATACTTATCAATTATCCGCATTTACCTGATTAAAATTAAAGTAATATTATATTATATTCTTGACAGAATAAACCTAATATTTTAAAACAATAAGTAAAGTTCTTGTTTACACAGTCATATGTCTGAAATACCCAAAAAGATAATTTCTGGATTAATGAGAGCCACTGGTTCATGTGTCAGAGCCATCTAGACATTCAATAGGTAGGCAAGTTCAATTTTGAACCTATAATTTATAATCATATTTTATGAGTTTTTCAGGTATATAATCAAAATTACTATTAGTTTTATTTACTATATGAATAAGTACCTAGGGTACACTACTTACCTAAAAAGTTAAATATTTCCGTCTGCAGGAGACCATTGTCATCCACCTAGAATGTTGTATAGAATATTTAGTAATACATAGTTCAATAGCCATAGGGATTGAAAATAAATAGTGAGTTCGAACCATTAGAAGTTTATTTTTTCCACAAAGCACTTAGATAAAAGCATCCAGAAATAAATTAATCCACCTTCTAATAACATAAAAAAATAAAAACAGAACAATACAATTATGCATTAAAAATATAATTATTTATTTATTGTATGGTCATATGAAAAACAATTAAACAGAATATATTGATCTATATACAATTTCATTTGAAATTAAATATTAAATATCTGTTACTCAGCAATAATAAATTCTTCAATGTCAAATATCTAGAATCACAAAATTTACTTGTTTGAGTATTGAATAAATCTGTACAATATGTATGCCCATACAAGCTATATATACTTTGTATTTGACTGGATAGGATTTATTAACTTAGAGGAAGGCATTCGCGAGTTCTTCATTCTCTTATTATATAGGCTTTGTGGTGGGTATACCCAGAGAAACAAATCTTTAAAAGAGTAAAACATTATTTATATAAGACCAATATTACTGTTTATAAAAAGTAGTTAATATGCTCATAATATTACAAACTGATATATGTGCTATGAATATATATTGTACATGTATAGGTACACATCATAAAATGTATAAAGGTTATATTTATGTCTATGGTAGTAATTAATTTTGAGAGTTTGATGTGTAAGCCAAAATTATTTGTTAAACGGTTAATGAATAAAATTTACTTTAAATTAATAGTCCTATTAATGTTAGTTAAAACAGTGAAAGTTCACATTGTACACACAGAGCTGTCAATAGCACGACATCGAATTCTTTTAAACATTTGAGGATTTATCAAAGGCCACTATACAATGTAAATGAACAGCCATTATCTTTGGATCCTTATGTAATTTGAACATAGTCTTCATTGACCACAGTTCTCATAAGGCCATTTCAGAGTCATTGTATTCAAACAATTAAATAAAATTAATACAATTTAAATAAAGTAAATAAACCTAATATGTTTTAATCTACCTATAGTTTAATAATTAACTCATCTATGTAGTTTTATTTTAAAATGTGAAAAGCCATGTGATTAGTTACCATGATTGAATTTTGTACAGAAAGATTTACATACAATCAGATGAGTTTCCACCGCCACCATGCAATTCATTACCTGAACATTATAACCATATACATAAGCATTTAACTTTTATTTAAAAACAATGAACATTATTATTTAAATACATTTGACAAATTTATAATTCATAATTAAAAAAACAATTTATTATAAAGTAAAATGTTCTTTTAGAATACAAGTATATGTAGTGTTACTATTGGGTTACTACATCCATTAGGTTATCATATTACTTTGAATACTTTAACATCTGTAATCCCATTAAACCAGATCATATCCGGAGGGGGGGCATAAGAAGAATTTTAATGCAAAAATACATTGTAGTAAATGACTGTTAAAGTCAAGCTATAATGTAAAAGAATATAATGAAACATAAAGAACATAATGTGTTCCTTGAAGATGACATCAGTGTGTAGAAGTACATTTTATAGTAAATTGCTGTTAATGTCCAGCTATAATGAAAATAAGTACATATTTAATATAGGCAATCATTTACTCAGGGTTATAATTAAATATATAAGTAGTTACACCAACAATTAAAACTTTAATTTTAATATATCTTACCCATTGATAAAATGCTGAAGAAATAAATTTCCATATTTTTATAATAAACAATTATGTGGACATGAAATTATAAATTTCTATAATGTTGTAATATAATCTTCTAAGGAACATATTCTATTCAAGAACACACTGGAAAGCTCTCAGATGACATAAGTGTGCAAAAATACATTGTATATTAAATGGCTGTTAAAGTGTAGCTAATATGTTAAAAAATTTCATGTTTAATAAAAGCAATTATTTATTCAGGTTATAATTAAATATATTACTAGTAACATAAAAAAAAATAATATTACCATTTAATTATAACTTGCACATTGATAAATTGCTGAAGAAATAAAATTCCAATTTTTGGTAATGTACAATTGAGTCGACATGAAATTATTTATTTCTATATTGTTGTAATATAGTCCACTAAAGCACATATTATATTCAAGATCACATTATAAAGCTTGCAGATGACATCAGTGTGAAGAAGTACATTGTATAGTAAATTGCTGTTAAAGTCCAGCTATTATGTAATAGAAGTACATATTTAATAAAAGCAATCATTTACTCTGGTTATAATAAAATAAATTAGTTCTAAAAACAATAAAAACTGTCATTTTAATAAATTATTACTTTTTGATAAAATGCTGAAGTATTGAATTTCCATATATTTAACAAACAATTATGTGGACATGAAATTATTAATTTCAATTTTAATGCAATTAAATCCATAAAGCACATATAATATTCATGTTCACAGGATATTTGGAATTAAGATGATAATTTTAAACATAATGTAAATCTTGCAGATGACATCAGTGTGTAGAAGTACATTCTATAGTAAATTCCTTGTAAATTCCAGCTATTACATAATAAAAGTACATATTTAATATAAGCAATCATTTACTCAGGTTATAATTTTATATACAAGTAGTTACAACAACAAAAACAATTATTTAAAAAAATCTTACCCATTTATAAAATGCTGAAAAATAAAATTTCATATTTTTATAATGATCAATTATGTGGACATGAAATTATAAATTTCTATAATGTTGTAATATAATCTTCTAAGGAACATATTCTATTCAAGAACACATTGTAAAGCTCTCAGATGACATAAGTGTGCAAAAATACATTGTATATTAAATGGCTGTTAATGTTTCATATTTAATAAAAGCAATCATTTATTCAGGTTATAAATAAATATATTACCAGTAACATAAAAAAAATAATATTATCATTTAAATATAAATTACACATTGATAAAAACCTGAAGAAATAAAATTCGAAATATTGGTATTGTTCAATTGAGTGGACATGAAATTATTCATTTCAACTGTGTTGCAATAAATTCTATAAAGCAAATATCATGGTCATGTTCACATGGTATTTGGAATAATGAAGAATATTAAAACATAATGTAAATCCTGCAGATGACATCAGTATGTAGAAGTACATTCTATAGTAAATTTCTGTTAAATTCCAGCTATTAAATAATAAAAGTACATATTTAATATAAGCAATCATTTACTCAGGTTATAATTTTATATACAAGTAGTTACAACAACAAAAACAATTATTTAAAAAAATCTTACCCATTTATAAAATGCTGAAAAATAAAATTTCATATTTTTATAATGAACAATTATGTGGACATGAAATTATAAATATCTATAATGTTGTAATATAATCTACTAAAGAACATATTCTATTCAAAACACATTGTAAAGCTCTCAGATGACAAAAGTGTGCAGAAGAACAATGTATAGTAAATTGCTGTTATAGTACAGCTATAATGTAAAAGAAGTACATATTTAATAAACCATGAACTTACCCAGGTTATAATAAAATATATAATTACCTACAACAACAAAAACAATTATTTAAAAAAATCTTACCCATTTATAAAATGCTGAAAAATAAAATTTCATATTTTTATAATGAACAATTATGTGTACATGAAATTATAAATTTCTATATTGTTGTAATATATTCCACTTAAGCACTTAAAAAATTCAATAACACATGATACTTGAAATAATGAAGATTATTAAAACATAATGTGTTCCTTGAAGATGACATCAGTGTGTAGAAGTACATTTTATAGTAAATTGCTGTTAATGTCCAGCTATAATGAAAATCAGTACATATTTAATATAAGCAATAATTTACTTAGGTTATAATTAAATATTAAAGTAGTTACACCAACAATTAAAAATTTAATTTTAATATATCTTACCCATTGGTAAAATGCTGAAGAAATAAAATTCCAAATTTTGGAAATCTACAAATGAGTGGACATGAAATTATTAATTTCTACTTTGTTGCAATAAATTCCTTTAAGCACATATCATGTTCATGTTGACATGATATTTGGAATAATGAAGATTATTAAAACATAATGTGTTCCTTGAAGATGACATTAGTGTGTAGAAGTACATTTTATAGTAAATTGCTGTTAATGTCCAAATATTATGTAATAGAAGTACATATTTAATAAAAGCAATCATTTACTCAGGTTATAATAAAATAAATTACCAGTAACATAAAAAAAATAATATTATCATTTAAATATAACTTACACATTGATAAAAACCTGAAGAAATAAAATTCGAAATATTGGTATTGTTCAATTGAGTGGACATGAAATTATTCATTTCAACTGTGTTGCAATAAATTCTATAAAGCACATATCATGGTCATGTTCACATGGTATTTGGAATAATGAAGAATATTAAAACATAATGTAAATCCTGCAGATGACATCAGTATGTAGAAGTACATTCTATAGTAAATTTCTGTTAAATTCCAGCTATTAAATAATAAAAGTACATATTTATTATAACAATCATTTACTTAGGTTATAATTAAATATATAAGTAGTTACACCAACAATTAAAAATTTAATTTTAATATATCTTGCCCATTGGTAAAATGCTGAAGAAATAAAATTCCAAATTTTGGTTATGTACAAATGAGTGGACATGAAATTATTAATTTCTACTTTGTTGCAATAAATTCCTATAAGCACATATCATGTTCATGTTGACATGATATTTGGAATAATGAAGATTATTAAAACATAATGTGTTCCTTGAAGATGACATCAGTGTGTAGATGTACATTTTATAGTAAATTGCTGGTAATGTCCAGCTATAAAGAAAATAAGTACATATTTAATATACGCAATCATTTACTCAGGTTATAATTAAATATATAAGTAGTTACAACAACAAAAAAAACATTTTAATATATCTTACCCATTGATAAAATGCTGAAAAATTAAATTTTCATATTATTATAATGAACAATTATGTGGACAGGAAATTATAAATTACTATATTGTTGTAATATAATCCACCAAAGCCCATATTATATTCAAGAACACATTGTAAAGCTCTCAGATGACATTAGTGTGCTGAAGTACAATGTATAGTAAATTGCTGTTATAGTCCAGCTATAATGTAAAAGAAGTACATATTTAATAAACCTTGAACTTACTCAGGTTATAATAAAATATATAATTACCTACAACAACAAAAACAATCATTTTAATATATCTTACCCATTGATAAAATGCTGAAAAATTAAATTTTCATATTATTATAATGAACAATTATGGGGACATGAAATTATAAATAACTATGTTGTTGTAATATAATCCACCAAAGCACATATTATATTCAAGAACACTGTGTAAAGCTCTAAGAAGACATAAGTGTGCAGAAGTACATTGTATAGTAAATTGCTGATAAAGTCCAGCTATAATGTAAAAGAAGTACATATTTAATTAACCATGAAATAACTCAGGTTATAATAAAATATATAAGTAGTTACAACAACAAAAACAATCATTTAAATATATCTTACCCATTGATAAAATGCTGAAAAATTTAATTTTTATATTTTTATAATGAACAATTATGTGGACATGAAATTATAAATTTCTATATTGTTGTAATATATTCCTCTTAAGTACATAAAAAATATAATAACACATGATAGTTGAAATAATGAAGATTATTAAAACATAATGTGTTCCTTGAAGATGACATCAGTGTGTAGAAGTACATTTTATAGTAAATTGCTGTTATAGTCCAGCTATAATGTAAAAGAAGTACATATTTAATAAACCTTGAACTTACTCAGGTTATAATAAAATATATAATTACCTACAACAACAAAAACAATAATTTAAAAAAATCTTACCCATTTATAAAATGCTGAAAAATAAAATTTCATATTTTTATAATGAATAATTATGTGGACATGAAATTATAAATTTCTTTATTGTTGTAATAAATTCCTTTAAGCACATATCATGTTCATGTTGACATGATATTTGGAATAATGAAGATTATTAAAACATAATGTAAAGTTTGAAGATGACATCAGTGTGTAGAAGTACATTGTATAGTAAATTGCTGTTAATGTCCAAATATTATGTACTAAAAGTACATATTTAATAAAAGCAATCATTTACTCAGGTTATAATAAAATAAATTACTCCTTACAACAATAAAAACTATCATTTTAATAAATCTTACCATTAATAAAATGCTGAAGAAATAAATTTCCATATTTTTATAATGAACAATTATGTGGACATGAAATTATAAATTTCTATAATGTTGTAATATAATCTACTAAAGAACATATTCTATACAAAGCACATTGTAAAGCTCTCAGATGATATAAGTGTGCAGAAGTACATTGAATAGTAAATTGCTGTTAATGTCCAGCTATAATGAAAATAAGTACATATTTAATAAAGGTAATCATTTACTCAGGGATATAATTAAATATATATGTACTTACAACAACAAAAAAAACTTTCATTTAAATAAATCTTACCTATTGATAAAATGCTGAAGAAATAAATTTTCATATTTTTATAATAAACAAATATGTGGACATGAAATTATAAATTACTATATTGTTGTAATATAATCCACCAAAGCACATATTATATTCAAGAACACATTGTAAAGCTCTCAGATGACATAAGTGTGCAAAAATACATTGTATATTAAATGGCTGTTAATGTTTCATATTTAATAAAAGCAATCATTTATTCAGGTTATAAATAAATATATTACCAGTAACATAAAAAAAATAATATTATCATTTAAATATAAATTACACATTGATAAAAACCTGAAGAAATAAAATTCGAAATATTGGTATTGTTCAATTGAGTGGACATGAAATTATTCATTTCAACTGTGTTGCAATAAATTCTATAAAGCAAATATCATGGTCATGTTCACATGGTATTTGGAATAATGAAGAATATTAAAACATAATGTAAATCCTGCAGATGACATCAGTATGTAGAAGTACATTCTATAGTAAATTTCTGTTAAATTCCAGCTATTAAATAATAAAAGTACATATTTAATATAAGCAATCATTTACTCAGGTTATAATTTTATATACAAGTAGTTACAACAACAAAAACAATTATTTAAAAAAATCTTACCCATTTATAAAATGCTGAAAAATAAAATTTCATATTTTTATAATGAACAATTATGTGGACATGAAATTATAAATATCTATAATGTTGTAATATAATCTACTAAAGAACATATTCTATTCAAAACACATTGTAAAGCTCTCAGATGACAAAAGTGTGCAGAAGAACAATGTATAGTAAATTGCTGTTATAGTACAGCTATAATGTAAAAGAAGTACATATTTAATAAACCATGAACTTACCCAGGTTATAATAAAATATATAATTACCTACAACAACAAAAACAATTATTTAAAAAAATCTTACCCATTTATAAAATGCTGAAAAATAAAATTTCATATTTTTATAATGAACAATTATGTGTACATGAAATTATAAATTTCTATATTGTTGTAATATATTCCACTTAAGCACTTAAAAAATTCAATAACACATGATACTTGAAATAATGAAGATTATTAAAACATAATGTGTTCCTTGAAGATGACATCAGTGTGTAGAAGTACATTTTATAGTAAATTGCTGTTAATGTCCAGCTATAATGAAAATCAGTACATATTTAATATAAGCAATAATTTACTTAGGTTATAATTAAATATTAAAGTAGTTACACCAACAATTAAAAATTTAATTTTAATATATCTTACCCATTGGTAAAATGCTGAAGAAATAAAATTCCAAATTTTGGAAATCTACAAATGAGTGGACATGAAATTATTAATTTCTACTTTGTTGCAATAAATTCCTTTAAGCACATATCATGTTCATGTTGACATGATATTTGGAATAATGAAGATTATTAAAACATAATGTGTTCCTTGAAGATGACATTAGTGTGTAGAAGTACATTTTATAGTAAATTGCTGTTAATGTCCAAATATTATGTAATAGAAGTACATATTTAATAAAAGCAATCATTTACTCAGGTTATAATAAAATAAATTACCAGTAACATAAAAAAAATAATATTATCATTTAAATATAACTTACACATTGATAAAAACCTGAAGAAATAAAATTCGAAATATTGGTATTGTTCAATTGAGTGGACATGAAATTATTCATTTCAACTGTGTTGCAATAAATTCTATAAAGCACATATCATGGTCATGTTCACATGGTATTTGGAATAATGAAGAATATTAAAACATAATGTAAATCCTGCAGATGACATCAGTATGTAGAAGTACATTCTATAGTAAATTTCTGTTAAATTCCAGCTATTAAATAATAAAAGTACATATTTATTATAACAATCATTTACTTAGGTTATAATTAAATATATAAGTAGTTACACCAACAATTAAAAATTTAATTTTAATATATCTTGCCCATTGGTAAAATGCTGAAGAAATAAAATTCCAAATTTTGGTTATGTACAAATGAGTGGACATGAAATTATTAATTTCTACTTTGTTGCAATAAATTCCTATAAGCACATATCATGTTCATGTTGACATGATATTTGGAATAATGAAGATTATTAAAACATAATGTGTTCCTTGAAGATGACATCAGTGTGTAGATGTACATTTTATAGTAAATTGCTGGTAATGTCCAGCTATAAAGAAAATAAGTACATATTTAATATACGCAATCATTTACTCAGGTTATAATTAAATATATAAGTAGTTACAACAACAAAAAAAACATTTTAATATATCTTACCCATTGATAAAATGCTGAAAAATTAAATTTTCATATTATTATAATGAACAATTATGTGGACAGGAAATTATAAATTACTATATTGTTGTAATATAATCCACCAAAGCACATATTATATTCAAGAACACATTGTAAAGCTCTCAGATGACATTAGTGTGCTGAAGTACAATGTATAGTAAATTGCTGTTATAGTCCAGCTATAATGTAAAAGAAGTACATATTTAATAAACCTTGAACTTACTCAGGTTATAATAAAATATATAATTACCTACAACAACAAAAACAATCATTTTAATATATCTTACCCATTGATAAAATGCTGAAAAATTAAATTTTCATATTATTATAATGAACAATTATGGGGACATGAAATTATAAATAACTATGTTGTTGTAATATAATCCACCAAAGCACATATTATATTCAAGAACACTGTGTAAAGCTCTAAGAAGACATAAGTGTGCAGAAGTACATTGTATAGTAAATTGCTGATAAAGTCCAGCTATAATGTAAA
Organism: Tuberolachnus salignus; assembly: GCA_956483605.1. NCBI lineage: Eukaryota > Metazoa > Arthropoda > Insecta > Hemiptera > Aphididae > Tuberolachnus > Tuberolachnus salignus. The sequence continues at coordinate 3,258,053 of OY101431.1, read as the reverse complement.
AGAAGTACATATTTAATTAACCATGAAATAACTCAGGTTATAATAAAATATATAAGTAGTTACAACAACAAAAACAATCATTTAAATATATCTTACCCATTGATAAAATGCTGAAATATTTAATTTTTATATTTTTATAATGAACAATTATGTGGACATGAAATTATAAATTTCTATATTGTTGTAATATATTCCTCTTAAGTACATAAAAAATATAATAACACATGATAGTTGAAATAATGAAGATTATTAAAACATAATGTGTTCCTTGAAGATGACATCAGTGTGTAGAAGTACATTGAATAGTAAATTGCTGTTAATGTCCAGCTATAATGTAAAAGAAGTACATATTTAATTAAGCATGAAATTACTCAGGTTATAATAAAATACATAAGTAGTTACAACAACAAAAACAATCATTTAAATATATCTTACCCATTGATAAAATGCTGAAAATTTAATTTTTATATTTTTATAATGAACAATTATGTGGACATGAAATTATAAATTTCTATATTGTTTCTATATTGAAATAATGATTATTAAAACATAATGTGTTTCTTGAAGATGACATTAGTGTGTAGAAGTACATTTTATAGTAAATTGCTGTTAATGTCCAGCTATAATGAAAATAAGTACATATTTAATAAAAGCAATCATTTACTCAGGTTATAATTAAATATATAAATAGTTACAACAACAAAAACAATCATTTAAATATATCTTACCCATTGATAAAATGCTGAAAAATTAAATTTTCATATTATTATAGTGAACAATTATGTGGTCATGAAATTATAAATTACTATATTGTTGAAATTGAATCCACCAAAGCACATATTATATTCAAGAACACATTGTAAAGTTCTCAGATGACATCAATGTGTAGAAGATCATTGTATAGTAAACTGCTTTTAAAGTCCAGCTATTATGTAATAAAAATACATATTTAATATTATCCATCATTTTCTTTGGTTATAATTAAATATATAAGTAGTTCCAACGCATTAACTGATGATAATCTTATAACACCATTAAAGTGCACTATTGGATAGGTTTCCTGTTTATGAATTTAACATATACATACAGAATTGTTTAAAATACGTATAGTTTTTGTATCTGTACTTCTCACCGTATGAAAGACCAATCATCGAAAAAATAAAGACAAAATATAAAGTAATAATAAATGTAAAAAGAAGAACATGTTTTTCAAAATTATTTTTTAAAACAGAAACTTAATTAATTGATCTATTTGTATAAACTAATTACTAAAAAAACCGTTCTGACTCAAATAGTAATTGTGCCTTCGGACTTAATATATAATTGTTATTATAGTGGTGGTTATCGGTATATGATAACGTTTGTTGTTGTTTTCCCTTCACCGATTATCTCATATCAGTAAAAAACACAGTTGGCATTACTCTGACACGAGGGTTGTTTTTTGAAAACCGATCGAATTTACGGTGCACCATTGGACTCGTTACAATAAACATCGTCTATTGAATATACTGCGCATTTTAAAATACGTTTTATCGTACGACAACGACAATATTAATCGTTTTGCTAGTGATTAATGAAAGATCTCGTGGTTTAATTTTGATTTGCAAATTAAACTTTTTTATTCGGTGAATCGATTATTGTCCTTCGTCTCCGATCTCATCGTCACCGTTGTAAGTATAAACTCGTCGTTTTGATGTGGTTGTCTTTTACATTTTTCCTTTTGTCAAACACGTATTGAAACGATTATACGTGGGTACTTGTAGTCTACGGGGTCTTTTGGTATTGATTTATTGTGACCAACTGAATTTAGTTGACGATCGGCATTATGGATTCCTTAACACGTCGAACACTTATGTCGACAAAACGTATTCGTTCTCTTCGGCGAGTGTCTACGCATGTTTTTGTACATTTTTTTAAATCTTTCCCAAAAATACCAGCCGACAAAAAGACTTTTTTCTTTTTACACCTTCGTTTGTGTGCGAGGTCGAAATTAATAAATTCGTCGTCGCCCCTGATTGCTGGTGATTTTATTATTTTTATACTCTATTTTCGAAATAAACTTAATGATAATGGATTTCGAGTAGATTTATTCCCAATTATAATTCCGTATATTTGTTGCATTTATTATTATTTCGTATCCGAGATAGATGTTCTTCTATGATGCTGATGTGGCTACGCGCCGACAGTCGTTTTTTAATGATATGTATTAAAAATATTATAGATAAAATTTAAAAAATGTGACATAACTGTGTATACACAAATTAAATTTTTAAATTTAAACTGTTAATTACACTTTTAAACTGTAAAATGTTCAATATCCATAGACGAATTATGGCCGATAAAAAATTTTGCCCTCCGAACATGATAAGGATCGATGATTTTGCAATTGAATATCCAACTGCGTGGGGGTGTGAATTGTGCCTGCGCTTATGTTTTAGTGAAACTGCAGCTACTCAACATTCTTTGGATTGCCCCGATAACATTAGCGACAGTCACGAAACTAATCGCTCAGATGAGTAATACTGCATAATATTAAATCGTCTAATGATTGTTTATAATATTTTATTTGATTTTAAATTTACTAGAGAGGAACAACCTATGTCATACTATTGCCATGTTTGTAAGTCCAATTTTTGTGGGGTGGTGAAGACATTGAAGAAGCATATGGAAACGCCCAAAACTGATTCAAGCGACCCTGATGACGAGAAAGTGGTCGTGAAAAAGAAGGCCTAAGTCGTAGTTGATGGACCGCTAACCATACCAATTGAAATAGAGGTTGATTCTTATGCTTCAACTACATTAAACAGTAATTTTAACCAGTTAATCATATGATATACTTCTAAAGATATATCTTAAATTTTACATTTATTATTAATATTAATTGTATTGCAACATTTACTTTATTTTATCTAAGTGTAAGAATTCAAATTATTAAAACAATACACCCCATTAAAATCGATTACATTATTGCATTAGTTATTTTGACCAATTTTAGTGAAGACAGAGTAAGTGTCTATTTCTATAATTCTTGTTTGGTATACATTTATAATAGTTACCATTCATTAAGATATGTTACGGGATAATATGTATAAATAATAGATATTTTAATAATATCTCCATCTGCAATTTAAATTACCAAGTTTTTGTTTTTTTTTTTTCAAGTAATTTCAATTTTACGTTTTTGGTATTTAATAGTAAAATGTATAATGTACACAATGACTATTATGAATAAATTTCAAATCTTATAGTGACAAATTATTTACTAAATAGTTATCACACATTTAAATGTATTAATGCAATTAAATTCTATTTGATGTGACAAATTTAATGCCATTTTAAATATATATTTCAAATTTGTTGTTATATTCAAGTTTTAAAATAAATGATAACAGAAACTATAAATATTTTACCAGTGTTTATCTTTCTTTACAATGATTTAGTAAACTAAGTAATAAAAAATTATTTTAATTATTTAAATTAAAATTATTACAAAATATTTAAACACATCTTAAGATTCTTTTGGATATAATACAATTTTAATAATGAATAAAACAACTATTGTAACAGTAATATTTGATTTAAATGTGTATAATTTATTGTTAAGTATATTTATATTTATATTTTTTAATAATGTGATAGGGTAATCAAATTCACTACCGAGCTGACATAAAAATCATATTTATATGAGCATATTTGATAAATATTAGATAAAATTCAATAGAACACTTTTGTTTCAGTTTTCTTAATAATAGGGAAAATGTACAGAGTATAGTATTGCAGATAAGATATGTATTGATAAATTAGGTACCTAATACATACTTGTTATAGTATTTAAAGTCAATAAAAACCACATTTATTAGGACATTGAAAACAAATTATAAAGAATTAATTAATTATATTCAATATATTATAATGAAAGTATATAATAAAAAAAAATATATGCTTGGAATTATAAACTATGGTGTTATAGTAATTATGATGACTTCAAGAGACATAATTCAATAATACTTAATTTTATGTCAAACAAGTAATACATAGAAAAAATTATATTTTACCATTTTACACTTTGAGAATGTCAGTCATACTTATCAATTATCCGCATTTACCTGATTAAAATTAAAGTAATATTATATTATATTCTTGACAGAATAAACCTAATATTTTAAAACAATAAGTAAAGTTCTTGTTTACACAGTCATATGTCTGAAATACCCAAAAAGATAATTTCTGGATTAATGAGAGCCACTGGTTCATGTGTCAGAGCCATCTAGACATTCAATAGGTAGGCAAGTTCAATTTTGAACCTATAATTTATAATCATATTTTATGAGTTTTTCAGGTATATAATCAAAATTACTATTAGTTTTATTTACTATATGAATAAGTACCTAGGGTACACTACTTACCTAAAAAGTTAAATATTTCCGTCTGCAGGAGACCATTGTCATCCACCTAGAATGTTGTATAGAATATTTAGTAATACATAGTTCAATAGCCATAGGGATTGAAAATAAATAGTGAGTTCGAACCATTAGAAGTTTATTTTTTCCACAAAGCACTTAGATAAAAGCATCCAGAAATAAATTAATCCACCTTCTAATAACATAAAAAAATAAAAACAGAACAATACAATTATGCATTAAAAATATAATTATTTATTTATTGTATGGTCATATGAAAAACAATTAAACAGAATATATTGATCTATATACAATTTCATTTGAAATTAAATATTAAATATCTGTTACTCAGCAATAATAAATTCTTCAATGTCAAATATCTAGAATCACAAAATTTACTTGTTTGAGTATTGAATAAATCTGTACAATATGTATGCCCATACAAGCTATATATACTTTGTATTTGACTGGATAGGATTTATTAACTTAGAGGAAGGCATTCGCGAGTTCTTCATTCTCTTATTATATAGGCTTTGTGGTGGGTATACCCAGAGAAACAAATCTTTAAAAGAGTAAAACATTATTTATATAAGACCAATATTACTGTTTATAAAAAGTAGTTAATATGCTCATAATATTACAAACTGATATATGTGCTATGAATATATATTGTACATGTATAGGTACACATCATAAAATGTATAAAGGTTATATTTATGTCTATGGTAGTAATTAATTTTGAGAGTTTGATGTGTAAGCCAAAATTATTTGTTAAACGGTTAATGAATAAAATTTACTTTAAATTAATAGTCCTATTAATGTTAGTTAAAACAGTGAAAGTTCACATTGTACACACAGAGCTGTCAATAGCACGACATCGAATTCTTTTAAACATTTGAGGATTTATCAAAGGCCACTATACAATGTAAATGAACAGCCATTATCTTTGGATCCTTATGTAATTTGAACATAGTCTTCATTGACCACAGTTCTCATAAGGCCATTTCAGAGTCATTGTATTCAAACAATTAAATAAAATTAATACAATTTAAATAAAGTAAATAAACCTAATATGTTTTAATCTACCTATAGTTTAATAATTAACTCATCTATGTAGTTTTATTTTAAAATGTGAAAAGCCATGTGATTAGTTACCATGATTGAATTTTGTACAGAAAGATTTACATACAATCAGATGAGTTTCCACCGCCACCATGCAATTCATTACCTGAACATTATAACCATATACATAAGCATTTAACTTTTATTTAAAAACAATGAACATTATTATTTAAATACATTTGACAAATTTATAATTCATAATTAAAAAAACAATTTATTATAAAGTAAAATGTTCTTTTAGAATACAAGTATATGTAGTGTTACTATTGGGTTACTACATCCATTAGGTTATCATATTACTTTGAATACTTTAACATCTGTAATCCCATTAAACCAGATCATATCCGGAGGGGGGGCATAAGAAGAATTTTAATGCAAAAATACATTGTAGTAAATGACTGTTAAAGTCAAGCTATAATGTAAAAGAATATAATGAAACATAAAGAACATAATGTGTTCCTTGAAGATGACATCAGTGTGTAGAAGTACATTTTATAGTAAATTGCTGTTAATGTCCAGCTATAATGAAAATAAGTACATATTTAATATAGGCAATCATTTACTCAGGGTTATAATTAAATATATAAGTAGTTACACCAACAATTAAAACTTTAATTTTAATATATCTTACCCATTGATAAAATGCTGAAGAAATAAATTTCCATATTTTTATAATAAACAATTATGTGGACATGAAATTATAAATTTCTATAATGTTGTAATATAATCTTCTAAGGAACATATTCTATTCAAGAACACACTGGAAAGCTCTCAGATGACATAAGTGTGCAAAAATACATTGTATATTAAATGGCTGTTAAAGTGTAGCTAATATGTTAAAAAATTTCATGTTTAATAAAAGCAATTATTTATTCAGGTTATAATTAAATATATTACTAGTAACATAAAAAAAAATAATATTACCATTTAATTATAACTTGCACATTGATAAATTGCTGAAGAAATAAAATTCCAATTTTTGGTAATGTACAATTGAGTCGACATGAAATTATTTATTTCTATATTGTTGTAATATAGTCCACTAAAGCACATATTATATTCAAGATCACATTATAAAGCTTGCAGATGACATCAGTGTGAAGAAGTACATTGTATAGTAAATTGCTGTTAAAGTCCAGCTATTATGTAATAGAAGTACATATTTAATAAAAGCAATCATTTACTCTGGTTATAATAAAATAAATTAGTTCTAAAAACAATAAAAACTGTCATTTTAATAAATTATTACTTTTTGATAAAATGCTGAAGTATTGAATTTCCATATATTTAACAAACAATTATGTGGACATGAAATTATTAATTTCAATTTTAATGCAATTAAATCCATAAAGCACATATAATATTCATGTTCACAGGATATTTGGAATTAAGATGATAATTTTAAACATAATGTAAATCTTGCAGATGACATCAGTGTGTAGAAGTACATTCTATAGTAAATTCCTTGTAAATTCCAGCTATTACATAATAAAAGTACATATTTAATATAAGCAATCATTTACTCAGGTTATAATTTTATATACAAGTAGTTACAACAACAAAAACAATTATTTAAAAAAATCTTACCCATTTATAAAATGCTGAAAAATAAAATTTCATATTTTTATAATGATCAATTATGTGGACATGAAATTATAAATTTCTATAATGTTGTAATATAATCTTCTAAGGAACATATTCTATTCAAGAACACATTGTAAAGCTCTCAGATGACATAAGTGTGCAAAAATACATTGTATATTAAATGGCTGTTAATGTTTCATATTTAATAAAAGCAATCATTTATTCAGGTTATAAATAAATATATTACCAGTAACATAAAAAAAATAATATTATCATTTAAATATAAATTACACATTGATAAAAACCTGAAGAAATAAAATTCGAAATATTGGTATTGTTCAATTGAGTGGACATGAAATTATTCATTTCAACTGTGTTGCAATAAATTCTATAAAGCAAATATCATGGTCATGTTCACATGGTATTTGGAATAATGAAGAATATTAAAACATAATGTAAATCCTGCAGATGACATCAGTATGTAGAAGTACATTCTATAGTAAATTTCTGTTAAATTCCAGCTATTAAATAATAAAAGTACATATTTAATATAAGCAATCATTTACTCAGGTTATAATTTTATATACAAGTAGTTACAACAACAAAAACAATTATTTAAAAAAATCTTACCCATTTATAAAATGCTGAAAAATAAAATTTCATATTTTTATAATGAACAATTATGTGGACATGAAATTATAAATATCTATAATGTTGTAATATAATCTACTAAAGAACATATTCTATTCAAAACACATTGTAAAGCTCTCAGATGACAAAAGTGTGCAGAAGAACAATGTATAGTAAATTGCTGTTATAGTACAGCTATAATGTAAAAGAAGTACATATTTAATAAACCATGAACTTACCCAGGTTATAATAAAATATATAATTACCTACAACAACAAAAACAATTATTTAAAAAAATCTTACCCATTTATAAAATGCTGAAAAATAAAATTTCATATTTTTATAATGAACAATTATGTGTACATGAAATTATAAATTTCTATATTGTTGTAATATATTCCACTTAAGCACTTAAAAAATTCAATAACACATGATACTTGAAATAATGAAGATTATTAAAACATAATGTGTTCCTTGAAGATGACATCAGTGTGTAGAAGTACATTTTATAGTAAATTGCTGTTAATGTCCAGCTATAATGAAAATCAGTACATATTTAATATAAGCAATAATTTACTTAGGTTATAATTAAATATTAAAGTAGTTACACCAACAATTAAAAATTTAATTTTAATATATCTTACCCATTGGTAAAATGCTGAAGAAATAAAATTCCAAATTTTGGAAATCTACAAATGAGTGGACATGAAATTATTAATTTCTACTTTGTTGCAATAAATTCCTTTAAGCACATATCATGTTCATGTTGACATGATATTTGGAATAATGAAGATTATTAAAACATAATGTGTTCCTTGAAGATGACATTAGTGTGTAGAAGTACATTTTATAGTAAATTGCTGTTAATGTCCAAATATTATGTAATAGAAGTACATATTTAATAAAAGCAATCATTTACTCAGGTTATAATAAAATAAATTACCAGTAACATAAAAAAAATAATATTATCATTTAAATATAACTTACACATTGATAAAAACCTGAAGAAATAAAATTCGAAATATTGGTATTGTTCAATTGAGTGGACATGAAATTATTCATTTCAACTGTGTTGCAATAAATTCTATAAAGCACATATCATGGTCATGTTCACATGGTATTTGGAATAATGAAGAATATTAAAACATAATGTAAATCCTGCAGATGACATCAGTATGTAGAAGTACATTCTATAGTAAATTTCTGTTAAATTCCAGCTATTAAATAATAAAAGTACATATTTATTATAACAATCATTTACTTAGGTTATAATTAAATATATAAGTAGTTACACCAACAATTAAAAATTTAATTTTAATATATCTTGCCCATTGGTAAAATGCTGAAGAAATAAAATTCCAAATTTTGGTTATGTACAAATGAGTGGACATGAAATTATTAATTTCTACTTTGTTGCAATAAATTCCTATAAGCACATATCATGTTCATGTTGACATGATATTTGGAATAATGAAGATTATTAAAACATAATGTGTTCCTTGAAGATGACATCAGTGTGTAGATGTACATTTTATAGTAAATTGCTGGTAATGTCCAGCTATAAAGAAAATAAGTACATATTTAATATACGCAATCATTTACTCAGGTTATAATTAAATATATAAGTAGTTACAACAACAAAAAAAACATTTTAATATATCTTACCCATTGATAAAATGCTGAAAAATTAAATTTTCATATTATTATAATGAACAATTATGTGGACAGGAAATTATAAATTACTATATTGTTGTAATATAATCCACCAAAGCCCATATTATATTCAAGAACACATTGTAAAGCTCTCAGATGACATTAGTGTGCTGAAGTACAATGTATAGTAAATTGCTGTTATAGTCCAGCTATAATGTAAAAGAAGTACATATTTAATAAACCTTGAACTTACTCAGGTTATAATAAAATATATAATTACCTACAACAACAAAAACAATCATTTTAATATATCTTACCCATTGATAAAATGCTGAAAAATTAAATTTTCATATTATTATAATGAACAATTATGGGGACATGAAATTATAAATAACTATGTTGTTGTAATATAATCCACCAAAGCACATATTATATTCAAGAACACTGTGTAAAGCTCTAAGAAGACATAAGTGTGCAGAAGTACATTGTATAGTAAATTGCTGATAAAGTCCAGCTATAATGTAAAAGAAGTACATATTTAATTAACCATGAAATAACTCAGGTTATAATAAAATATATAAGTAGTTACAACAACAAAAACAATCATTTAAATATATCTTACCCATTGATAAAATGCTGAAAAATTTAATTTTTATATTTTTATAATGAACAATTATGTGGACATGAAATTATAAATTTCTATATTGTTGTAATATATTCCTCTTAAGTACATAAAAAATATAATAACACATGATAGTTGAAATAATGAAGATTATTAAAACATAATGTGTTCCTTGAAGATGACATCAGTGTGTAGAAGTACATTTTATAGTAAATTGCTGTTATAGTCCAGCTATAATGTAAAAGAAGTACATATTTAATAAACCTTGAACTTACTCAGGTTATAATAAAATATATAATTACCTACAACAACAAAAACAATAATTTAAAAAAATCTTACCCATTTATAAAATGCTGAAAAATAAAATTTCATATTTTTATAATGAATAATTATGTGGACATGAAATTATAAATTTCTTTATTGTTGTAATAAATTCCTTTAAGCACATATCATGTTCATGTTGACATGATATTTGGAATAATGAAGATTATTAAAACATAATGTAAAGTTTGAAGATGACATCAGTGTGTAGAAGTACATTGTATAGTAAATTGCTGTTAATGTCCAAATATTATGTACTAAAAGTACATATTTAATAAAAGCAATCATTTACTCAGGTTATAATAAAATAAATTACTCCTTACAACAATAAAAACTATCATTTTAATAAATCTTACCATTAATAAAATGCTGAAGAAATAAATTTCCATATTTTTATAATGAACAATTATGTGGACATGAAATTATAAATTTCTATAATGTTGTAATATAATCTACTAAAGAACATATTCTATACAAAGCACATTGTAAAGCTCTCAGATGATATAAGTGTGCAGAAGTACATTGAATAGTAAATTGCTGTTAATGTCCAGCTATAATGAAAATAAGTACATATTTAATAAAGGTAATCATTTACTCAGGGATATAATTAAATATATATGTACTTACAACAACAAAAAAAACTTTCATTTAAATAAATCTTACCTATTGATAAAATGCTGAAGAAATAAATTTTCATATTTTTATAATAAACAAATATGTGGACATGAAATTATAAATTACTATATTGTTGTAATATAATCCACCAAAGCACATATTATATTCAAGAACACATTGTAAAGCTCTCAGATGACATAAGTGTGCAAAAATACATTGTATATTAAATGGCTGTTAATGTTTCATATTTAATAAAAGCAATCATTTATTCAGGTTATAAATAAATATATTACCAGTAACATAAAAAAAATAATATTATCATTTAAATATAAATTACACATTGATAAAAACCTGAAGAAATAAAATTCGAAATATTGGTATTGTTCAATTGAGTGGACATGAAATTATTCATTTCAACTGTGTTGCAATAAATTCTATAAAGCAAATATCATGGTCATGTTCACATGGTATTTGGAATAATGAAGAATATTAAAACATAATGTAAATCCTGCAGATGACATCAGTATGTAGAAGTACATTCTATAGTAAATTTCTGTTAAATTCCAGCTATTAAATAATAAAAGTACATATTTAATATAAGCAATCATTTACTCAGGTTATAATTTTATATACAAGTAGTTACAACAACAAAAACAATTATTTAAAAAAATCTTACCCATTTATAAAATGCTGAAAAATAAAATTTCATATTTTTATAATGAACAATTATGTGGACATGAAATTATAAATATCTATAATGTTGTAATATAATCTACTAAAGAACATATTCTATTCAAAACACATTGTAAAGCTCTCAGATGACAAAAGTGTGCAGAAGAACAATGTATAGTAAATTGCTGTTATAGTACAGCTATAATGTAAAAGAAGTACATATTTAATAAACCATGAACTTACCCAGGTTATAATAAAATATATAATTACCTACAACAACAAAAACAATTATTTAAAAAAATCTTACCCATTTATAAAATGCTGAAAAATAAAATTTCATATTTTTATAATGAACAATTATGTGTACATGAAATTATAAATTTCTATATTGTTGTAATATATTCCACTTAAGCACTTAAAAAATTCAATAACACATGATACTTGAAATAATGAAGATTATTAAAACATAATGTGTTCCTTGAAGATGACATCAGTGTGTAGAAGTACATTTTATAGTAAATTGCTGTTAATGTCCAGCTATAATGAAAATCAGTACATATTTAATATAAGCAATAATTTACTTAGGTTATAATTAAATATTAAAGTAGTTACACCAACAATTAAAAATTTAATTTTAATATATCTTACCCATTGGTAAAATGCTGAAGAAATAAAATTCCAAATTTTGGAAATCTACAAATGAGTGGACATGAAATTATTAATTTCTACTTTGTTGCAATAAATTCCTTTAAGCACATATCATGTTCATGTTGACATGATATTTGGAATAATGAAGATTATTAAAACATAATGTGTTCCTTGAAGATGACATTAGTGTGTAGAAGTACATTTTATAGTAAATTGCTGTTAATGTCCAAATATTATGTAATAGAAGTACATATTTAATAAAAGCAATCATTTACTCAGGTTATAATAAAATAAATTACCAGTAACATAAAAAAAATAATATTATCATTTAAATATAACTTACACATTGATAAAAACCTGAAGAAATAAAATTCGAAATATTGGTATTGTTCAATTGAGTGGACATGAAATTATTCATTTCAACTGTGTTGCAATAAATTCTATAAAGCACATATCATGGTCATGTTCACATGGTATTTGGAATAATGAAGAATATTAAAACATAATGTAAATCCTGCAGATGACATCAGTATGTAGAAGTACATTCTATAGTAAATTTCTGTTAAATTCCAGCTATTAAATAATAAAAGTACATATTTATTATAACAATCATTTACTTAGGTTATAATTAAATATATAAGTAGTTACACCAACAATTAAAAATTTAATTTTAATATATCTTGCCCATTGGTAAAATGCTGAAGAAATAAAATTCCAAATTTTGGTTATGTACAAATGAGTGGACATGAAATTATTAATTTCTACTTTGTTGCAATAAATTCCTATAAGCACATATCATGTTCATGTTGACATGATATTTGGAATAATGAAGATTATTAAAACATAATGTGTTCCTTGAAGATGACATCAGTGTGTAGATGTACATTTTATAGTAAATTGCTGGTAATGTCCAGCTATAAAGAAAATAAGTACATATTTAATATACGCAATCATTTACTCAGGTTATAATTAAATATATAAGTAGTTACAACAACAAAAAAAACATTTTAATATATCTTACCCATTGATAAAATGCTGAAAAATTAAATTTTCATATTATTATAATGAACAATTATGTGGACAGGAAATTATAAATTACTATATTGTTGTAATATAATCCACCAAAGCACATATTATATTCAAGAACACATTGTAAAGCTCTCAGATGACATTAGTGTGCTGAAGTACAATGTATAGTAAATTGCTGTTATAGTCCAGCTATAATGTAAAAGAAGTACATATTTAATAAACCTTGAACTTACTCAGGTTATAATAAAATATATAATTACCTACAACAACAAAAACAATCATTTTAATATATCTTACCCATTGATAAAATGCTGAAAAATTAAATTTTCATATTATTATAATGAACAATTATGGGGACATGAAATTATAAATAACTATGTTGTTGTAATATAATCCACCAAAGCACATATTATATTCAAGAACACTGTGTAAAGCTCTAAGAAGACATAAGTGTGCAGAAGTACATTGTATAGTAAATTGCTGATAAAGTCCAGCTATAATGTAAAAGAAGTACATATTTAATTAACCATGAAATAACTCAGGTTATAATAAAATATATAAGTAGTTACAACAACAAAAACAATCATTTAAATATATCTTACCCATTGATAAAATGCTGAAATATTTAATTTTTATATTTTTATAATGAACAATTATGTGGACATGAAATTATAAATTTCTATATTGTTGTAATATATTCCTCTTAAGTACATAAAAAATATAATAACACATGATAGTTGAAATAATGAAGATTATTAAAACATAATGTGTTCCTTGAAGATGACATCAGTGTGTAGAAGTACATTTTATAGTAAATTGCTGTTATAGTCCAGCTATAATGTAAAAGAAGAACATATTTAATAAACCTTGAACTTACTCAGGTTATAATAAAATATATAATTACCTACAACAACAAAAACAATAATTTAAAAAAATCTTACCCATTTATAAAATGCTGAAAAATAAAATTTCATATTTTTATAATGAATAATTATGTGGACATGAAATTATAAATTTCTTTATTGTTGTAATAAATTCCTTTAAGCACATATCATGTTCATGTTGACATGATATTTGGAATAATGAAGATTATTAAAACATAATGTAAAGTTTGAAGATGACATCAGTGTGTAGAAGTACATTGTATAGTAAATTGCTGTTAATGTCCAAATATTATGTACTAAAAGTACATATTTAATAAAAGCAATCATTTACTCAGGTTATAATAAAATAAATTACTCCTTACAACAATAAAAACTATCATTTTAATAAATCTTACCATTAATAAAATGCTGAAGAAATAAATTTCCATATTTTTATAATGAACAATTATGTGGACATGAAATTATAAATTTCTATAATGTTGTAATATAATCTACTAAAGAACATATTCTATACAAAGCACATTGTAAAGCTCTCAGATGATATAAGTGTGCAGAAGTACATTGAATAGTAAATTGCTGTTAATGTCCAGCTATAATGAAAATAAGTACATATTTAATAAAGGTAATCATTTACTCAGGGATATAATTAAATATATATGTACTTACAACAACAAAAAAAACTTTCATTTAAATAAATCTTACCTATTGATAAAATGCTGAAGAAATAAATTTTCATATTTTTATAATAAACAAATATGTGGACATGAAATTATAAATTACTATATTGTTGTAATATAATCCACCAAAGCACATATTATATTCAAGAACACATTGTAAAGCTCTCAGATGACATAAGTGTGCAAAAATACATTGTATATTAAATGGCTGTTAATGTTTCATATTTAATAAAAGCAATCATTTATTCAGGTTATAAATAAATATATTACCAGTAACATAAAAAAAATAATATTATCATTTAAATATAAATTACACATTGATAAAAACCTGAAGAAATAAAATTCGAAATATTGGTATTGTTCAATTGAGTGGACATGAAATTATTCATTTCAACTGTGTTGCAATAAATTCTATAAAGCAAATATCATGGTCATGTTCACATGGTATTTGGAATAATGAAGAATATTAAAACATAATGTAAATCCTGCAGATGACATCAGTATGTAGAAGTACATTCTATAGTAAATTTCTGTTAAATTCCAGCTATTAAATAATAAAAGTACATATTTAATATAAGCAATCATTTACTCAGGTTATAATTTTATATACAAGTAGTTACAACAACAAAAACAATTATTTAAAAAAATCTTACCCATTTATAAAATGCTGAAAAATAAAATTTCATATTTTTATAATGAACAATTATGTGGACATGAAATTATAAATATCTATAATGTTGTAATATAATCTACTAAAGAACATATTCTATTCAAAACACATTGTAAAGCTCTCAGATGACAAAAGTGTGCAGAAGAACAATGTATAGTAAATTGCTGTTATAGTACAGCTATAATGTAAAAGAAGTACATATTTAATAAACCATGAACTTACCCAGGTTATAATAAAATATATAATTACCTACAACAACAAAAACAATTATTTAAAAAAATCTTACCCATTTATAAAATGCTGAAAAATAAAATTTCATATTTTTATAATGAACAATTATGTGTACATGAAATTATAAATTTCTATATTGTTGTAATATATTCCACTTAAGCACTTAAAAAATTCAATAACACATGATACTTGAAATAATGAAGATTATTAAAACATAATGTGTTCCTTGAAGATGACATCAGTGTGTAGAAGTACATTTTATAGTAAATTGCTGTTAATGTCCAGCTATAATGAAAATAAGTACATATTTAATATAAGCAATAATTTACTTAGGTTATAATTAAATATAAAAGTAGTTACACCAACAATTAAAAATTTAATTTTAATATATCTTACCCATTGGTAAAATGCTGAAAAATTAAATTTTCATATTATTATAATGAACAATTATGTGGACATGAAATTATAAATAACTATATTGTTGTAATATAATCCACCAAAGCACATATTATATTCAAGAACACATTGTAAAGCTCTCAGATGTTATAAGTGTACAAAAATACATTGTATATAAAATGGCTGTTAAAGTCCAGCTAATATGTTAAAAAATTTCATATTTAATAAAAGCAATCATTTATTCAGGTTATAATTAAACGTATTACCAGTAACATAAAAAAAATAATATTATCATTTAAATATAACTTACACATTGATAAAAATGTGAAGAAATAAAATTCAAAATATTGGTATTGATCAATTGAGTGGACATGAAATTATTCATTTCAACTGTGTGCAATAAATTTTATAAGGCACATATCATGTTCATGTTCACATGATATTTGGAATAATGAAGAATATTAAAACATAATGTAAATCTTGGAGATGACATCAGTATGTAGAAGTACATTCTATAGTAAATTTCTGTTAAATTCCAGCTATTAAATAATAAAAGTACATATTATTATAAGCAATCATTTACTTAGGTTATAATTAAATATATAAGTAGTTACACCAACAATTAAAAATTTAATTTTGATATATCTTACCCAATGGTAAAATGCAGAAGTAATAAAATTCCAAATTTTGTTAATGTACAAATGAGTGGACATGAAATTATTAATTTCTACTTTGTTGCAATAAATTCCTTTAAGCATATATCATGTACATGTTGACATAATATTTCGTATAATGAAGATTATTAAAACATAATGTAAAGTTTGAAGATGACATCAGTGTGTACAAGTACATTGTTTAGTAAATTGCTGTTAATGTCTAGCTATAATGAAAATAGGTGCATATTAAATATAGGCAATCATTTACTCAGGGGTATAATTAAATATATAAGTAGTTACACCATCAATGAAAACTTTAATTTTAATATATCTTACCCATTGATAAAATGCTGAAGAAATAAATTTCCATATTTTTATAATAAACAATGATGTGGAAATGAAATTATAAATTTCTATAATGTTGTAATATAATCTTCTAAGGAACATATTCTATTCAAGAACACATTGTAAAGCTCTCAGATGTTATAAGTGTGCAAAAATACATTGTATATAAAATGGCTGTTAAAGTCCAGCTAATATGTTAAAAAATTTCATATTTAATAAATGCAATCATTTATTCAGGTTATAATTAAATGTATTACCAGTAACATAAAAAAAATAATATTATCATTTAAATATAACTTACACATTGATAAAAACGTGAAGAAATAAAATTCAAAATATTGGTATTGATCAATTGAGTGGACATGAAATTATTCATTTCAACTGTGTGCAATAAATTTTATAAGGCACATATCATGTTCATGTTCACATGATATTTGGAATAATGAAGAATATTAAAACATAATGTAAATCTTGGAGATGACATCAGTATGTAGAAGTACATTCTATAGTAAATTTCTGTTAAATTCCAGCTATTAAATAATAAAAGTACATATTATTATAAGCAATCATTTACTTAGGTTATAATTAAATATATAAGTAGTTACACCAACAATTAAAAATTTAATTTTAATATATCTTACCCATTGGTAAAATGCTGAAAAATTAAATTTTCATATTATTATAATGAACAATTATGTGGACATGAAATTATAAATAACTATATTGTTGTAATATAATCCACCAAAGCACATATTATATTCAAGAACACATTGTAAAGCTCTCAGATGACATCAGTGTGTAGAAGATCATTGTATAGTAAACTGCTTTTAAAGTCCAGCTATTAAATGATGAAAGTACATATTTATTATAAGCAATCATTTACTAAGGTTATAATTAAATATATAATTACCTACAACAACAAAAACAATCATTTAAAAAAATCTTACCCATTTATAAAATGCTGAAAAATAAAATTTAATATTTTTATAATGAATAATTATGTGGACATGAAATTATAAATTTCTTTATTGTTGTAATAAATTCCTTTATGCACATATCATGTTCATGTTGACATGATATTTGGAATAATGAAGATTATTAAAACATAATGTAATGTTTGAAGATGACATCAGTGTGTAGAAGTACATTGTATAGTAAATTGCTGTTAATGTCCAAATATTATGTACTAAAAGTACATATTTAATAAAAGCAATAATTTACTCAGGTTATAATAAAATAAATTAGTCCTTACAACAATAAAAACTATCATTTTAATAAATCTTACCATTTATAAAATGCTGAAGAAATAAATTTCCATATTTTTATAATGAACAATGATGTAGACATAAAATTATAAATTTCTATAATGTTGTAATATAATATTCTAAGGAACATATTCTATTCAAGAACACATTGTAAAGCTCTCAGATGATATAAGTGTGCAAAAATACATTGTATATTAAATGGCTGTTAAAGTCCAGCTAATATGTTAAAAAATTTCATATTTAAAAAAAGCAATCATTTATTCAAGTTAAAATTAAATATATTACCAGTAACATAAAAATAAATAATATTATCATTTAATTATAACTTACACATAGATAAAAACATGAAGAAATAAAATTCGAAATATTGGTATTGTTCAATTGAGTGGACATGAAATTATTCATTTCTACTGTGATTCAATAAATTCCATAAAGCACATATCATGTTCATGTTCACATGATATTTGGAATAATGAAGAATATTAAAACATAATGAAAATCTTGCAGATGACATCAGTATGTAGAAGTACATTCTATAGTAAATTTCTGTTAAATTCCAGCTATTAAATGATAAAAGTACATATTTATTATAAGCAATCATTTACTTAGGTTATAATTAAATATATAAGTAGTTACACTAACAATTAAAAATTTAATTTTAATATATCTTACCCATTGATAAAAACGTGAAGAAATAAAATTGGAAATATTGGTATTGATCAATTGAGTGGACATGAAATTATTAATTTCTACTTTGTTGCAATAAATTTCTTTAAGCACATATCATGTACATGTTGACATAACATTTGGTATAATGAAGATTATTAAAACATAATGTAAACCTTGAAGATGACATCAGTGTGTAGAAGTACATTGTATGGTAAATTAATTGCTAGTAATGTCCAGCTATAATGAAAATAAGTACATATTTAATATAAGCAATCATTTACTCAGGATATAATTAAATATATAAGTAGTTACAACAACAAAAACAATCATTTTAATATATCTTACCCATTGATAAAATGCTGAAAAATTAAATTTTCATATTATTATAATGAACAATTATGTGGACATGAAATTATAAATAACTATGTTGTTGTAATATAATCCACCAAAGCACATATTATATTCAAGAACACAGTGTAAAGCTCTAAGAAGACATAAGTGTGCAGAAGTACATTGTATAGTAAATTGCTTATAAAGTCCAGCTATAATGTAAAAGAAGTACATATTTAATTAACCATGAAATAACTCAGGTTATAATAAAATATATAAGTAGTTACAACAACAAAAACAATCATTTAAATATATCTTACCCATTGATAAAATGCTGAAAAATTTAATTTTTATATTTTTATAATGAACAATTATGTGGACATGAAATTATAAATTTCTATATTGTTGTAATATAATCCACCAAAGCACATATTATATTCAAGAACACATTGTAAAGCTCTCAGATGACATCAGTGTGTAGAAGATCATTGTATAGTAAACTGCTTTTAAAGTCCAGCTATTAAATGATGAAAGTACATATTTATTATAAGCAATCATTTACTAAGGTTATAATTAAATATATAATTACCTACAACAACAAAAACAATCATTTAAAAAAATCTTACCCATTTATAAAATGCTGAAAAATAAAATTTAATATTTTTATAATGAATAATTATGTGGACATGAAATTATAAATTTCTTTATTGTTGTAATAAATTCCTTTATGCACATATCATGTTCATGTTGACATGATATTTGGAATAATGAAGATTATTAAAACATAATGTAATGTTTGAAGATGACATCAGTGTGTAGAAGTACATTGTATAGTAAATTGCTGTTAATGTCCAAATATTATGTACTAAAAGTACATATTTAATAAAAGCAATAATTTACTCAGGTTATAATAAAATAAATTAGTCCTTACAACAATAAAAACTATCATTTTAATAAATCTTACCATTTATAAAATGCTGAAGAAATAAATTTCCATATTTTTATAATGAACAATGATGTAGACATAAAATTATAAATTTCTATAATGTTGTAATATAATATTCTAAGGAACATATTCTATTCAAGAACACATTGTAAAGCTCTCAGATGATATAAGTGTGCAAAAATACATTGTATATTAAATGGCTGTTAAAGTCCAGCTAATATGTTAAAAAATTTCATATTTAAAAAAAGCAATCATTTATTCAAGTTAAAATTAAATATATTACCAGTAACATAAAAATAAATAATATTATCATTTAATTATAACTTACACATAGATAAAAACATGAAGAAATAAAATTCGAAATATTGGTATTGTTCAATTGAGTGGACATGAAATTATTCATTTCTACTGTGATTCAATAAATTCCATAAAGCACATATCATGTTCATGTTCACATGATATTTGGAATAATGAAGAATATTAAAACATAATGAAAATCTTGCAGATGACATCAGTATGTAGAAGTACATTCTATAGTAAATTTCTGTTAAATTCCAGCTATTAAATGATAAAAGTACATATTTATTATAAGCAATCATTTACTTAGGTTATAATTAAATATATAAGTAGTTACACTAACAATTAAAAATTTAATTTTAATATATCTTACCCATTGATAAAAACGTGAAGAAATAAAATTGGAAATATTGGTATTGATCAATTGAGTGGACATGAAATTATTAATTTCTACTTTGTTGCAATAAATTTCTTTAAGCACATATCATGTACATGTTGACATAACATTTGGTATAATGAAGATTATTAAAACATAATGTAAACCTTGAAGATGACATCAGTGTGTAGAAGTACATTGTATGGTAAATTAATTGCTAGTAATGTCCAGCTATAATGAAAATAAGTACATATTTAATATAAGCAATCATTTACTCAGGATATAATTAAATATATAAGTAGTTACAACAACAAAAACAATCATTTTAATATATCTTACCCATTGATAAAATGCTGAAAAATTAAATTTTCATATTATTATAATGAACAATTATGTGGACATGAAATTATAAATAACTATGTTGTTGTAATATAATCCACCAAAGCACATATTATATTCAAGAACACAGTGTAAAGCTCTAAGAAGACATAAGTGTGCAGAAGTACATTGTATAGTAAATTGCTTATAAAGTCCAGCTATAATGTAAAAGAAGTACATATTTAATTAACCATGAAATAACTCAGGTTATAATAAAATATATAAGTAGTTACAACAACAAAAACAATCATTTAAATATATCTTACCCATTGATAAAATGCTGAAAAATTTAATTTTTATATTTTTATAATGAACAATTATGTGGACATGAAATTATAAATTTCTATATTGTTGTAATATATTCCTCTTAAGTACATAAAAAATATAATAACACATGATAATTGAAATAATGAAGATTATTAAAACATAATGTGTTCCTTGAAGATGACATCAGTGTGTAGAAGTACATTTTATAGTAAATTGCTGGTAATGTCCAGCTATAAAGAAAATAAGTACATATTTAATATACGCAATCATTTACTCAGGTTATAATTAAATATATAAGTAGTTACAACAACAAAAAAAACATTTTAATATATCTTACCCATTGATAAAATGCTGAAAAATTAAATTTTCATATTATTATAATGAACAATTATGTGGACAGGAAATTATAAATTACTATATTGTTGTAATATAATCCACCAAAGCACATATTATATTCAAGAACACATTGTAAAGCTCTCAGATGACATTAGTGTGCTGAAGTACAATGTATAGTAAATTGCTGTTATAGTCCAGCTATAATGTAAAAGAAGTACATATTTAATAAACCTTGAACTTACTCAGGTTATAATAAAATATATAATTACCTACAACAACAAAAACAATAATTTAAAAAAATCTTACCCATTTATAAAATGCTGAAAAATAAAATTTCATATTTTTATAATGAATAATTATGTGGACATGAAATTATAAATTTCTTTATTGTTGTAATAAATTCCTTTATGCACATATCATGTTCATGTTGACATGATATTTGGAATAATGAAGATTATTAAAACATAATGTAATGTTTGAAGATGACATCAGTGTGTAGAAGTACATTGTATAGTAAATTGCTGTTAATGTCCAAATATTATGTACTAAAAGTACATATTTAATAAAAGCAATAATTTACTCAGGTTATAATAAAATAAATTAGTCCTTACAACAATAAAAACTATCATTTTAATAAATCTTACCATTTATAAAATGCTGAAGAAATAAATTTCCATATTTTTATAATGAACAATGATGTAGACATAAAATTATAAATTTCTATAATGTTGTAATATAATATTCTAAGGAACATATTCTATTCAAGAACACATTGTAAAGCTCTCAGATGATATAAGTGTGCAAAAATACATTGTATATTAAATGGCTGTTAAAGTCCAGCTAATATGTTAAAAAATTTCATATTTAAAAAAAGCAATCATTTATTCAAGTTAAAATTAAATATATTACCAGTAACATAAAAATAAATAATATTATCATTTAATTATAACTTACACATAGATAAAAACATGAAGAAATAAAATTCGAAATATTGGTATTGTTCAATTGAGTGGACATGAAATTATTCATTTCTACTGTGATTCAATAAATTCCATAAAGCACATATCATGTTCATGTTCACATGATATTTGGAATAATGAAGAATATTAAAACATAATGAAAATCTTGCAGATGACATCAGTATGTAGAAGTACATTCTATAGTAAATTTCTGTTAAATTCCAGCTATTAAATGATAAAAGTACATATTTATTATAAGCAATCATTTACTTAGGTTATAATTAAATATATAAGTAGTTACACTAACAATTAAAAATTTAATTTTAATATATCTTACCCATTGATAAAAACGTGAAGAA
The DNA here is from genome assembly GCA_956483605.1 of Tuberolachnus salignus. Taxonomy (NCBI): domain Eukaryota; kingdom Metazoa; phylum Arthropoda; class Insecta; order Hemiptera; family Aphididae; genus Tuberolachnus; species Tuberolachnus salignus. The sequence continues at coordinate 3,234,716 of OY101431.1, read as the reverse complement.
ATAAAATTGGAAATATTGGTATTGATCAATTGAGTGGACATGAAATTATTAATTTCTACTTTGTTGCAATAAATTTCTTTAAGCACATATCATGTACATGTTGACATAACATTTGGTATAATGAAGATTATTAAAACATAATGTAAACCTTGAAGATGACATCAGTGTGTAGAAGTACATTGTATGGTAAATTAATTGCTAGTAATGTCCAGCTATAATGAAAATAAGTACATATTTAATATAAGCAATCATTTACTCAGGATATAATTAAATATATAAGTAGTTACAACAACAAAAACAATCATTTTAATATATCTTACCCATTGATAAAATGCTGAAAAATTAAATTTTCATATTATTATAATGAACAATTATGTGGACATGAAATTATAAATAACTATGTTGTTGTAATATAATCCACCAAAGCACATATTATATTCAAGAACACAGTGTAAAGCTCTAAGAAGACATAAGTGTGCAGAAGTACATTGTATAGTAAATTGCTTATAAAGTCCAGCTATAATGTAAAAGAAGTACATATTTAATTAACCATGAAATAACTCAGGTTATAATAAAATATATAAGTAGTTACAACAACAAAAACAATCATTTAAATATATCTTACCCATTGATAAAATGCTGAAAAATTTAATTTTTATATTTTTATAATGAACAATTATGTGGACATGAAATTATAAATTTCTATATTGTTGTAATATATTCCTCTTAAGTACATAAAAAATATAATAACACATGATAATTGAAATAATGAAGATTATTAAAACATAATGTGTTCCTTGAAGATGACATCAGTGTGTAGAAGTACATTTTATAGTAAATTGCTGGTAATGTCCAGCTATAAAGAAAATAAGTACATATTTAATATACGCAATCATTTACTCAGGTTATAATTAAATATATAAGTAGTTACAACAACAAAAAAAACATTTTAATATATCTTACCCATTGATAAAATGCTGAAAAATTAAATTTTCATATTATTATAATGAACAATTATGTGGACAGGAAATTATAAATTACTATATTGTTGTAATATAATCCACCAAAGCACATATTATATTCAAGAACACATTGTAAAGCTCTCAGATGACATTAGTGTGCTGAAGTACAATGTATAGTAAATTGCTGTTATAGTCCAGCTATAATGTAAAAGAAGTACATATTTAATAAACCTTGAACTTACTCAGGTTATAATAAAATATATAATTACCTACAACAACAAAAACAATAATTTAAAAAAATCTTACCCATTTATAAAATGCTGAAAAATAAAATTTCATATTTTTATAATGAATAATTATGTGGACATGAAATTATAAATTTCTTTATTGTTGTAATAAATTCCTTTAAGCACATATCATGTTCATGTTGACATGATATTTGGAATAATGAAGATTATTAAAACATAATGTAAAGTTTGAAGATGACATCAGTGTGTAGAAGTACATTGTATAGTAAATTGCTGTTAATGTCCAAATATTATGTACTAAAAGTACATATTTAATAAAAGCAATCATTTACTCAGGTTATAATAAAATAAATTACTCCTTACAACAATAAAAACTATCATTTTAATAAATCTTACCATTAATAAAATGCTGAAGAAATAAATTTCCATATTTTTATAATGAACAATTATGTGGACATGAAATTATAAATTTCTATAATGTTGTAATATAATCTACTAAAGAACATATTCTATACAAAGCACATTGTAAAGCTCTCAGATGATATAAGTGTGCAGAAGTACATTGAATAGTAAATTGCTGTTAATGTCCAGCTATAATGTAAAAGAAGTACATATTTAATTAAGCATGAAATTACTCAGGTTATAATAAAATACATAAGTAGTTACAACAACAAAAACAATCATTTAAATATATCTTACCCATTGATAAAATGCTGAAAATTTAATTTTTATATTTTTATAATGAACAATTATGTGGACATGAAATTATAAATTTCTATATTGTTTCTATATTGAAATAATGATTATTAAAACATAATGTGTTTCTTGAAGATGACATTAGTGTGTAGAAGTACATTTTATAGTAAATTGCTGTTAATGTCCAGCTATAATGAAAATAAGTACATATTTAATAAAAGCAATCATTTACTCAGGTTATAATTAAATATATAAATAGTTACAACAACAAAAACAATCATTTAAATATATCTTACCCATTGATAAAATGCTGAAAAATTAAATTTTCATATTATTATAGTGAACAATTATGTGGTCATGAAATTATAAATTACTATATTGTTGAAATTGAATCCACCAAAGCACATATTATATTCAAGAACACATTGTAAAGTTCTCAGATGACATCAATGTGTAGAAGATCATTGTATAGTAAACTGCTTTTAAAGTCCAGCTATTATGTAATAAAAATACATATTTAATATTATCCATCATTTTCTTTGGTTATAATTAAATATATAAGTAGTTCCAACGCATTAACTGATGATAATCTTATAACACCATTAAAGTGCACTATTGGATAGGTTTCCTGTTTATGAATTTAACATATACATACAGAATTGTTTAAAATACGTATAGTTTTTGTATCTGTACTTCTCACCGTATGAAAGACCAATCATCGAAAAAATAAAGACAAAATATAAAGTAATAATAAATGTAAAAAGAAGAACATGTTTTTCAAAATTATTTTTTAAAACAGAAACTTAATTAATTGATCTATTTGTATAAACTAATTACTAAAAAAACCGTTCTGACTCAAATAGTAATTGTGCCTTCGGACTTAATATATAATTGTTATTATAGTGGTGGTTATCGGTATATGATAACGTTTGTTGTTGTTTTCCCTTCACCGATTATCTCATATCAGTAAAAAACACAGTTGGCATTACTCTGACACGAGGGTTGTTTTTTGAAAACCGATCGAATTTACGGTGCACCATTGGACTCGTTACAATAAACATCGTCTATTGAATATACTGCGCATTTTAAAATACGTTTTATCGTACGACAACGACAATATTAATCGTTTTGCTAGTGATTAATGAAAGATCTCGTGGTTTAATTTTGATTTGCAAATTAAACTTTTTTATTCGGTGAATCGATTATTGTCCTTCGTCTCCGATCTCATCGTCACCGTTGTAAGTATAAACTCGTCGTTTTGACGTGGTTGTCTTTTACATTTTTCCTTTTGTCAAACACGTATTGAAACGATTATACGTGGGTACTTGTAGTCTACGGGGTCTTTTGGTATTGATTTATTGTGACCAACTGAATTTAGTTGACGATCGGCATTATGGATTCCTTAACACGTCGAACACTTATGTCGACAAAACGTATTCGTTCTCTTCGGCGAGTGTCTACGCATGTTTTTGTACATTTTTTTAAATCTTTCCCAAAAATACCAGCCGACAAAAAGACTTTTTTCTTTTTACACCTTCGTTTGTGTGCGAGGTCGAAATTAATAAATTCGTCGTCGCCCCTGATTGCTGGTGATTTTATTATTTTTATACTCTATTTTCGAAATAAACTTAATGATAATGGATTTCGAGTAGATTTATTCCCAATTATAATTCCGTATATTTGTTGCATTTATTATTATTTCGTATCCGAGATAGATGTTCTTCTATGATGCTGATGTGGCTACGCGCCGACAGTCGTTTTTTAATGATATGTATTAAAAATATTATAGATAAAATTTAAAAAATGTGACATAACTGTGTATACACAAATTAAATTTTTAAATTTAAACTGTTAATTACACTTTTAAACTGTAAAATGTTCAATATCCATAGACGAATTATGGCCGATAAAAAATTTTGCCCTCCGAACATGATAAGGATCGATGATTTTGCAATTGAATATCCAACTGCGTGGGGGTGTGAATTGTGCCTGCGCTTATGTTTTAGTGAAACTGCAGCTACTCAACATTCTTTGGATTGCCCCGATAACATTAGCGACAGTCACGAAACTAATCGCTCAGATGAGTAATACTGCATAATATTAAATCGTCTAATGATTGTTTATAATATTTTATTTGATTTTAAATTTACTAGAGAGGAACAACCTATGTCATACTATTGCCATGTTTGTAAGTCCAATTTTTGTGGGGTGGTGAAGACATTGAAGAAGCATATGGAAACGCCCAAAACTGATTCAAGCGACCCTGATGACGAGAAAGTGGTCGTGAAAAAGAAGGCCTAAGTCGTAGTTGATGGACCGCTAACCATACCAATTGAAATAGAGGTTGATTCTTATGCTTCAACTACATTAAACAGTAATTTTAACCAGTTAATCATATGATATACTTCTAAAGATATATCTTAAATTTTACATTTATTATTAATATTAATTGTATTGTAACATTTACTTTATTTTATCTAAGTGTAAGAATTCAAATTATTAAAACAATACACCCCATTAAAATCGATTACATTATTGCATTAGTTATTTTGACCAATTTTAGTGAAGACAGAGTAAGTGTCTATTTCTATAATTCTTGTTTGGTATACATTTATAATAGTTACCATTCATTAAGATATGTTACGGGATAATATGTATAAATAATAGATATTTTAATAATATCTCCATCTGCAATTTAAATTACCAAGTTTTTGTTTTTTTTTTTTCAAGTAATTTCAATTTTACGTTTTTGGTATTTAATAGTAAAATGTATAATGTACACAATGACTATTATGAATAAATTTCAAATCTTATAGTGACAAATTATTTACTAAATAGTTATCACACATTTAAATGTATTAATGCAATTAAATTCTATTTGATGTGACAAATTTAATGCCATTTTAAATATATATTTCAAATTTGTTGTTATATTCAAGTTTTAAAATAAATGATAACAGAAACTATAAATATTTTACCAGTGTTTATCTTTCTTTACAATGATTTAGTAAACTAAGTAATAAAAAATTATTTTAATTATTTAAATTAAAATTATTACAAAATATTTAAACACATCTTAAGATTCTTTTGGATATAATACAATTTTAATAATGAATAAAACAACTATTGTAACAGTAATATTTGATTTAAATGTGTATAATTTATTGTTAAGTATATTTATATTTATATTTTTTAATAATGTGATAGGGTAATCAAATTCACTACCGAGCTGACATAAAAATCATATTTATATGAGCATATTTGATAAATATTAGATAAAATTCAATAGAACACTTTTGTTTCAGTTTTCTTAATAATAGGGAAAATGTACAGAGTATAGTATTGCAGATAAGATATGTATTGATAAATTAGGTACCTAATACATACTTGTTATAGTATTTAAAGTCAATAAAAACCACATTTATTAGGACATTGAAAACAAATTATAAAGAATTAATTAATTATATTCAATATATTATAATGAAAGTATATAATAAAAAAAAATATATGCTTGGAATTATAAACTATGGTGTTATAGTAATTATGATGACTTCAAGAGACATAATTCAATAATACTTAATTTTATGTCAAACAAGTAATACATAGAAAAAATTATATTTTACCATTTTACACTTTGAGAATGTCAGTCATACTTATCAATTATCCGCATTTACCTGATTAAAATTAAAGTAATATTATATTATATTCTTGACAGAATAAACCTAATATTTTAAAACAATAAGTAAAGTTCTTGTTTACACAGTCATATGTCTGAAATACCCAAAAAGATAATTTCTGGATTAATGAGAGCCACTGGTTCATGTGTCAGAGCCATCTAGACATTCAATAGGTAGGCAAGTTCAATTTTGAACCTATAATTTATAATCATATTTTATGAGTTTTTCAGGTATATAATCAAAATTACTATTAGTTTTATTTACTATATGAATAAGTACCTAGGGTACACTACTTACCTAAAAAGTTAAATATTTCCGTCTGCAGGAGACCATTGTCATCCACCTAGAATGTTGTATAGAATATTTAGTAATACATAGTTCAATAGCCATAGGGATTGAAAATAAATAGTGAGTTCGAACCATTAGAAGTTTATTTTTTCCACAAAGCACTTAGATAAAAGCATCCAGAAATAAATTAATCCACCTTCTAATAACATAAAAAAATAAAAACAGAACAATACAATTATGCATTAAAAATATAATTATTTATTTATTGTATGGTCATATGAAAAACAATTAAACAGAATATATTGATCTATATACAATTTCATTTGAAATTAAATATTAAATATCTGTTACTCAGCAATAATAAATTCTTCAATGTCAAATATCTAGAATCACAAAATTTACTTGTTTGAGTATTGAATAAATCTGTACAATATGTATGCCCATACAAGCTATATATACTTTGTATTTGACTGGATAGGATTTATTAACTTAGAGGAAGGCATTCGCGAGTTCTTCATTCTCTTATTATATAGGCTTTGTGGTGGGTATACCCAGAGAAACAAATCTTTAAAAGAGTAAAACATTATTTATATAAGACCAATATTACTGTTTATAAAAAGTAGTTAATATGCTCATAATATTACAAACTGATATATGTGCTATGAATATATATTGTACATGTATAGGTACACATCATAAAATGTATAAAGGTTATATTTATGTCTATGGTAGTAATTAATTTTGAGAGTTTGATGTGTAAGCCAAAATTATTTGTTAAACGGTTAATGAATAAAATTTACTTTAAATTAATAGTCCTATTAATGTTAGTTAAAACAGTGAAAGTTCACATTGTACACACAGAGCTGTCAATAGCACGACATCGAATTCTTTTAAACATTTGAGGATTTATCAAAGGCCACTATACAATGTAAATGAACAGCCATTATCTTTGGATCCTTATGTAATTTGAACATAGTCTTCATTGACCACAGTTCTCATAAGGCCATTTCAGAGTCATTGTATTCAAACAATTAAATAAAATTAATACAATTTAAATAAAGTAAATAAACCTAATATGTTTTAATCTACCTATAGTTTAATAATTAACTCATCTATGTAGTTTTATTTTAAAATGTGAAAAGCCATGTGATTAGTTACCATGATTGAATTTTGTACAGAAAGATTTACATACAATCAGATGAGTTTCCACCGCCACCATGCAATTCATTACCTGAACATTATAACCATATACATAAGCATTTAACTTTTATTTAAAAACAATGAACATTATTATTTAAATACATTTGACAAATTTATAATTCATAATTAAAAAAACAATTTATTATAAAGTAAAATGTTCTTTTAGAATACAAGTATATGTAGTGTTACTATTGGGTTACTACATCCATTAGGTTATCATATTACTTTGAATACTTTAACATCTGTAATCCCATTAAACCAGATCATATCCGGAGGGGGGGCATAAGAAGAATTTTAATGCAAAAATACATTGTAGTAAATGACTGTTAAAGTCAAGCTATAATGTAAAAGAATATAATGAAACATAAAGAACATAATGTGTTCCTTGAAGATGACATCAGTGTGTAGAAGTACATTTTATAGTAAATTGCTGTTAATGTCCAGCTATAATGAAAATAAGTACATATTTAATATAGGCAATCATTTACTCAGGGATATAATTAAATATATAAGTAGTTACACCAACAATTAAAACTTTAATTTTAATATATCTTACCCATTGATAAAATGCTGAAGAAATAAATTTCCATATTTTTATAATAAACAATTATGTGGACATGAAATTATAAATTTCTATAATGTTGTAATATAATCTTCTAAGGAACATATTCTATTCAAGAACACACTGGAAAGCTCTCAGATGACATAAGTGTGCAAAAATACATTGTATATTAAATGGCTGTTAAAGTGTAGCTAATATGTTAAAAAATTTCATGTTTAATAAAAGCAATTATTTATTCAGGTTATAATTAAATATATTACTAGTAACATAAAAAAAAATAATATTACCATTTAATTATAACTTGCACATTGATAAATTGCTGAAGAAATAAAATTCCAATTTTTGGTAATGTACAATTGAGTCGACATGAAATTATTTATTTCTATATTGTTGTAATATAGTCCACTAAAGCACATATTATATTCAAGATCACATTATAAAGCTTGCAGATGACATCAGTGTGAAGAAGTACATTGTATAGTAAATTGCTGTTAAAGTCCAGCTATTATGTAATAGAAGTACATATTTAATAAAAGCAATCATTTACTCTGGTTATAATAAAATAAATTAGTTCTAAAAACAATAAAAACTGTCATTTTAATAAATTATTACTTTTTGATAAAATGCTGAAGTATTGAATTTCCATATATTTAACAAACAATTATGTGGACATGAAATTATTAATTTCAATTTTAATGCAATTAAATCCATAAAGCACATATAATATTCATGTTCACAGGATATTTGGAATTAAGATGATAATTTTAAACATAATGTAAATCTTGCAGATGACATCAGTGTGTAGAAGTACATTCTATAGTAAATTCCTTGTAAATTCCAGCTATTACATAATAAAAGTACATATTTAATATAAGCAATCATTTACTCAGGTTATAATTTTATATACAAGTAGTTACAACAACAAAAACAATTATTTAAAAAAATCTTACCCATTTATAAAATGCTGAAAAATAAAATTTCATATTTTTATAATGATCAATTATGTGGACATGAAATTATAAATTTCTATAATGTTGTAATATAATCTTCTAAGGAACATATTCTATTCAAGAACACATTGTAAAGCTCTCAGATGACATAAGTGTGCAAAAATACATTGTATATTAAATGGCTGTTAATGTTTCATATTTAATAAAAGCAATCATTTATTCAGGTTATAAATAAATATATTACCAGTAACATAAAAAAAATAATATTATCATTTAAATATAAATTACACATTGATAAAAACCTGAAGAAATAAAATTCGAAATATTGGTATTGTTCAATTGAGTGGACATGAAATTATTCATTTCAACTGTGTTGCAATAAATTCTATAAAGCAAATATCATGGTCATGTTCACATGGTATTTGGAATAATGAAGAATATTAAAACATAATGTAAATCCTGCAGATGACATCAGTATGTAGAAGTACATTCTATAGTAAATTTCTGTTAAATTCCAGCTATTAAATAATAAAAGTACATATTTAATATAAGCAATCATTTACTCAGGTTATAATTTTATATACAAGTAGTTACAACAACAAAAACAATTATTTAAAAAAATCTTACCCATTTATAAAATGCTGAAAAATAAAATTTCATATTTTTATAATGAACAATTATGTGGACATGAAATTATAAATATCTATAATGTTGTAATATAATCTACTAAAGAACATATTCTATTCAAAACACATTGTAAAGCTCTCAGATGACAAAAGTGTGCAGAAGAACAATGTATAGTAAATTGCTGTTATAGTACAGCTATAATGTAAAAGAAGTACATATTTAATAAACCATGAACTTACCCAGGTTATAATAAAATATATAATTACCTACAACAACAAAAACAATTATTTAAAAAAATCTTACCCATTTATAAAATGCTGAAAAATAAAATTTCATATTTTTATAATGAACAATTATGTGTACATGAAATTATAAATTTCTATATTGTTGTAATATATTCCACTTAAGCACTTAAAAAATTCAATAACACATGATACTTGAAATAATGAAGATTATTAAAACATAATGTGTTCCTTGAAGATGACATCAGTGTGTAGAAGTACATTTTATAGTAAATTGCTGTTAATGTCCAGCTATAATGAAAATCAGTACATATTTAATATAAGCAATAATTTACTTAGGTTATAATTAAATATTAAAGTAGTTACACCAACAATTAAAAATTTAATTTTAATATATCTTACCCATTGGTAAAATGCTGAAGAAATAAAATTCCAAATTTTGGAAATCTACAAATGAGTGGACATGAAATTATTAATTTCTACTTTGTTGCAATAAATTCCTTTAAGCACATATCATGTTCATGTTGACATGATATTTGGAATAATGAAGATTATTAAAACATAATGTGTTCCTTGAAGATGACATTAGTGTGTAGAAGTACATTTTATAGTAAATTGCTGTTAATGTCCAAATATTATGTAATAGAAGTACATATTTAATAAAAGCAATCATTTACTCAGGTTATAATAAAATAAATTACCAGTAACATAAAAAAAATAATATTATCATTTAAATATAACTTACACATTGATAAAAACCTGAAGAAATAAAATTCGAAATATTGGTATTGTTCAATTGAGTGGACATGAAATTATTCATTTCAACTGTGTTGCAATAAATTCTATAAAGCACATATCATGGTCATGTTCACATGGTATTTGGAATAATGAAGAATATTAAAACATAATGTAAATCCTGCAGATGACATCAGTATGTAGAAGTACATTCTATAGTAAATTTCTGTTAAATTCCAGCTATTAAATAATAAAAGTACATATTTATTATAACAATCATTTACTTAGGTTATAATTAAATATATAAGTAGTTACACCAACAATTAAAAATTTAATTTTAATATATCTTGCCCATTGGTAAAATGCTGAAGAAATAAAATTCCAAATTTTGGTTATGTACAAATGAGTGGACATGAAATTATTAATTTCTACTTTGTTGCAATAAATTCCTATAAGCACATATCATGTTCATGTTGACATGATATTTGGAATAATGAAGATTATTAAAACATAATGTGTTCCTTGAAGATGACATCAGTGTGTAGATGTACATTTTATAGTAAATTGCTGGTAATGTCCAGCTATAAAGAAAATAAGTACATATTTAATATACGCAATCATTTACTCAGGTTATAATTAAATATATAAGTAGTTACAACAACAAAAAAAACATTTTAATATATCTTACCCATTGATAAAATGCTGAAAAATTAAATTTTCATATTATTATAATGAACAATTATGTGGACAGGAAATTATAAATTACTATATTGTTGTAATATAATCCACCAAAGCCCATATTATATTCAAGAACACATTGTAAAGCTCTCAGATGACATTAGTGTGCTGAAGTACAATGTATAGTAAATTGCTGTTATAGTCCAGCTATAATGTAAAAGAAGTACATATTTAATAAACCTTGAACTTACTCAGGTTATAATAAAATATATAATTACCTACAACAACAAAAACAATCATTTTAATATATCTTACCCATTGATAAAATGCTGAAAAATTAAATTTTCATATTATTATAATGAACAATTATGGGGACATGAAATTATAAATAACTATGTTGTTGTAATATAATCCACCAAAGCACATATTATATTCAAGAACACTGTGTAAAGCTCTAAGAAGACATAAGTGTGCAGAAGTACATTGTATAGTAAATTGCTGATAAAGTCCAGCTATAATGTAAAAGAAGTACATATTTAATTAACCATGAAATAACTCAGGTTATAATAAAATATATAAGTAGTTACAACAACAAAAACAATCATTTAAATATATCTTACCCATTGATAAAATGCTGAAAAATTTAATTTTTATATTTTTATAATGAACAATTATGTGGACATGAAATTATAAATTTCTATATTGTTGTAATATATTCCTCTTAAGTACATAAAAAATATAATAACACATGATAGTTGAAATAATGAAGATTATTAAAACATAATGTGTTCCTTGAAGATGACATCAGTGTGTAGAAGTACATTTTATAGTAAATTGCTGTTATAGTCCAGCTATAATGTAAAAGAAGTACATATTTAATAAACCTTGAACTTACTCAGGTTATAATAAAATATATAATTACCTACAACAACAAAAACAATAATTTAAAAAAATCTTACCCATTTATAAAATGCTGAAAAATAAAATTTCATATTTTTATAATGAATAATTATGTGGACATGAAATTATAAATTTCTTTATTGTTGTAATAAATTCCTTTAAGCACATATCATGTTCATGTTGACATGATATTTGGAATAATGAAGATTATTAAAACATAATGTAAAGTTTGAAGATGACATCAGTGTGTAGAAGTACATTGTATAGTAAATTGCTGTTAATGTCCAAATATTATGTACTAAAAGTACATATTTAATAAAAGCAATCATTTACTCAGGTTATAATAAAATAAATTACTCCTTACAACAATAAAAACTATCATTTTAATAAATCTTACCATTAATAAAATGCTGAAGAAATAAATTTCCATATTTTTATAATGAACAATTATGTGGACATGAAATTATAAATTTCTATAATGTTGTAATATAATCTACTAAAGAACATATTCTATACAAAGCACATTGTAAAGCTCTCAGATGATATAAGTGTGCAGAAGTACATTGAATAGTAAATTGCTGTTAATGTCCAGCTATAATGAAAATAAGTACATATTTAATAAAGGTAATCATTTACTCAGGGATATAATTAAATATATATGTACTTACAACAACAAAAAAAACTTTCATTTAAATAAATCTTACCTATTGATAAAATGCTGAAGAAATAAATTTTCATATTTTTATAATAAACAAATATGTGGACATGAAATTATAAATTACTATATTGTTGTAATATAATCCACCAAAGCACATATTATATTCAAGAACACATTGTAAAGCTCTCAGATGACATAAGTGTGCAAAAATACATTGTATATTAAATGGCTGTTAATGTTTCATATTTAATAAAAGCAATCATTTATTCAGGTTATAAATAAATATATTACCAGTAACATAAAAAAAATAATATTATCATTTAAATATAAATTACACATTGATAAAAACCTGAAGAAATAAAATTCGAAATATTGGTATTGTTCAATTGAGTGGACATGAAATTATTCATTTCAACTGTGTTGCAATAAATTCTATAAAGCAAATATCATGGTCATGTTCACATGGTATTTGGAATAATGAAGAATATTAAAACATAATGTAAATCCTGCAGATGACATCAGTATGTAGAAGTACATTCTATAGTAAATTTCTGTTAAATTCCAGCTATTAAATAATAAAAGTACATATTTAATATAAGCAATCATTTACTCAGGTTATAATTTTATATACAAGTAGTTACAACAACAAAAACAATTATTTAAAAAAATCTTACCCATTTATAAAATGCTGAAAAATAAAATTTCATATTTTTATAATGAACAATTATGTGGACATGAAATTATAAATATCTATAATGTTGTAATATAATCTACTAAAGAACATATTCTATTCAAAACACATTGTAAAGCTCTCAGATGACAAAAGTGTGCAGAAGAACAATGTATAGTAAATTGCTGTTATAGTACAGCTATAATGTAAAAGAAGTACATATTTAATAAACCATGAACTTACCCAGGTTATAATAAAATATATAATTACCTACAACAACAAAAACAATTATTTAAAAAAATCTTACCCATTTATAAAATGCTGAAAAATAAAATTTCATATTTTTATAATGAACAATTATGTGTACATGAAATTATAAATTTCTATATTGTTGTAATATATTCCACTTAAGCACTTAAAAAATTCAATAACACATGATACTTGAAATAATGAAGATTATTAAAACATAATGTGTTCCTTGAAGATGACATCAGTGTGTAGAAGTACATTTTATAGTAAATTGCTGTTAATGTCCAGCTATAATGAAAATCAGTACATATTTAATATAAGCAATAATTTACTTAGGTTATAATTAAATATTAAAGTAGTTACACCAACAATTAAAAATTTAATTTTAATATATCTTACCCATTGGTAAAATGCTGAAGAAATAAAATTCCAAATTTTGGAAATCTACAAATGAGTGGACATGAAATTATTAATTTCTACTTTGTTGCAATAAATTCCTTTAAGCACATATCATGTTCATGTTGACATGATATTTGGAATAATGAAGATTATTAAAACATAATGTGTTCCTTGAAGATGACATTAGTGTGTAGAAGTACATTTTATAGTAAATTGCTGTTAATGTCCAAATATTATGTAATAGAAGTACATATTTAATAAAAGCAATCATTTACTCAGGTTATAATAAAATAAATTACCAGTAACATAAAAAAAATAATATTATCATTTAAATATAACTTACACATTGATAAAAACCTGAAGAAATAAAATTCGAAATATTGGTATTGTTCAATTGAGTGGACATGAAATTATTCATTTCAACTGTGTTGCAATAAATTCTATAAAGCACATATCATGGTCATGTTCACATGGTATTTGGAATAATGAAGAATATTAAAACATAATGTAAATCCTGCAGATGACATCAGTATGTAGAAGTACATTCTATAGTAAATTTCTGTTAAATTCCAGCTATTAAATAATAAAAGTACATATTTATTATAACAATCATTTACTTAGGTTATAATTAAATATATAAGTAGTTACACCAACAATTAAAAATTTAATTTTAATATATCTTGCCCATTGGTAAAATGCTGAAGAAATAAAATTCCAAATTTTGGTTATGTACAAATGAGTGGACATGAAATTATTAATTTCTACTTTGTTGCAATAAATTCCTATAAGCACATATCATGTTCATGTTGACATGATATTTGGAATAATGAAGATTATTAAAACATAATGTGTTCCTTGAAGATGACATCAGTGTGTAGATGTACATTTTATAGTAAATTGCTGGTAATGTCCAGCTATAAAGAAAATAAGTACATATTTAATATACGCAATCATTTACTCAGGTTATAATTAAATATATAAGTAGTTACAACAACAAAAAAAACATTTTAATATATCTTACCCATTGATAAAATGCTGAAAAATTAAATTTTCATATTATTATAATGAACAATTATGTGGACAGGAAATTATAAATTACTATATTGTTGTAATATAATCCACCAAAGCCCATATTATATTCAAGAACACATTGTAAAGCTCTCAGATGACATTAGTGTGCTGAAGTACAATGTATAGTAAATTGCTGTTATAGTCCAGCTATAATGTAAAAGAAGTACATATTTAATAAACCTTGAACTTACTCAGGTTATAATAAAATATATAATTACCTACAACAACAAAAACAATCATTTTAATATATCTTACCCATTGATAAAATGCTGAAAAATTAAATTTTCATATTATTATAATGAACAATTATGGGGACATGAAATTATAAATAACTATGTTGTTGTAATATAATCCACCAAAGCACATATTATATTCAAGAACACTGTGTAAAGCTCTAAGAAGACATAAGTGTGCAGAAGTACATTGTATAGTAAATTGCTGATAAAGTCCAGCTATAATGTAAAAGAAGTACATATTTAATTAACCATGAAATAACTCAGGTTATAATAAAATATATAAGTAGTTACAACAACAAAAACAATCATTTAAATATATCTTACCCATTGATAAAATGCTGAAAAATTTAATTTTTATATTTTTATAATGAACAATTATGTGGACATGAAATTATAAATTTCTATATTGTTGTAATATATTCCTCTTAAGTACATAAAAAATATAATAACACATGATAGTTGAAATAATGAAGATTATTAAAACATAATGTGTTCCTTGAAGATGACATCAGTGTGTAGAAGTACATTTTATAGTAAATTGCTGTTATAGTCCAGCTATAATGTAAAAGAAGTACATATTTAATAAACCTTGAACTTACTCAGGTTATAATAAAATATATAATTACCTACAACAACAAAAACAATAATTTAAAAAAATCTTACCCATTTATAAAATGCTGAAAAATAAAATTTCATATTTTTATAATGAATAATTATGTGGACATGAAATTATAAATTTCTTTATTGTTGTAATAAATTCCTTTAAGCACATATCATGTTCATGTTGACATGATATTTGGAATAATGAAGATTATTAAAACATAATGTAAAGTTTGAAGATGACATCAGTGTGTAGAAGTACATTGTATAGTAAATTGCTGTTAATGTCCAAATATTATGTACTAAAAGTACATATTTAATAAAAGCAATCATTTACTCAGGTTATAATAAAATAAATTACTCCTTACAACAATAAAAACTATCATTTTAATAAATCTTACCATTAATAAAATGCTGAAGAAATAAATTTCCATATTTTTATAATGAACAATTATGTGGACATGAAATTATAAATTTCTATAATGTTGTAATATAATCTACTAAAGAACATATTCTATACAAAGCACATTGTAAAGCTCTCAGATGATATAAGTGTGCAGAAGTACATTGAATAGTAAATTGCTGTTAATGTCCAGCTATAATGAAAATAAGTACATATTTAATAAAGGTAATCATTTACTCAGGGATATAATTAAATATATATGTACTTACAACAACAAAAAAAACTTTCATTTAAATAAATCTTACCTATTGATAAAATGCTGAAGAAATAAATTTTCATATTTTTATAATAAACAAATATGTGGACATGAAATTATAAATTACTATATTGTTGTAATATAATCCACCAAAGCACATATTATATTCAAGAACACATTGTAAAGCTCTCAGATGACATAAGTGTGCAAAAATACATTGTATATTAAATGGCTGTTAATGTTTCATATTTAATAAAAGCAATCATTTATTCAGGTTATAAATAAATATATTACCAGTAACATAAAAAAAATAATATTATCATTTAAATATAAATTACACATTGATAAAAACCTGAAGAAATAAAATTCGAAATATTGGTATTGTTCAATTGAGTGGACATGAAATTATTCATTTCAACTGTGTTGCAATAAATTCTATAAAGCAAATATCATGGTCATGTTCACATGGTATTTGGAATAATGAAGAATATTAAAACATAATGTAAATCCTGCAGATGACATCAGTATGTAGAAGTACATTCTATAGTAAATTTCTGTTAAATTCCAGCTATTAAATAATAAAAGTACATATTTAATATAAGCAATCATTTACTCAGGTTATAATTTTATATACAAGTAGTTACAACAACAAAAACAATTATTTAAAAAAATCTTACCCATTTATAAAATGCTGAAAAATAAAATTTCATATTTTTATAATGAACAATTATGTGGACATGAAATTATAAATATCTATAATGTTGTAATATAATCTACTAAAGAACATATTCTATTCAAAACACATTGTAAAGCTCTCAGATGACAAAAGTGTGCAGAAGAACAATGTATAGTAAATTGCTGTTATAGTACAGCTATAATGTAAAAGAAGTACATATTTAATAAACCATGAACTTACCCAGGTTATAATAAAATATATAATTACCTACAACAACAAAAACAATTATTTAAAAAAATCTTACCCATTTATAAAATGCTGAAAAATAAAATTTCATATTTTTATAATGAACAATTATGTGTACATGAAATTATAAATTTCTATATTGTTGTAATATATTCCACTTAAGCACTTAAAAAATTCAATAACACATGATACTTGAAATAATGAAGATTATTAAAACATAATGTGTTCCTTGAAGATGACATCAGTGTGTAGAAGTACATTTTATAGTAAATTGCTGTTAATGTCCAGCTATAATGAAAATCAGTACATATTTAATATAAGCAATAATTTACTTAGGTTATAATTAAATATTAAAGTAGTTACACCAACAATTAAAAATTTAATTTTAATATATCTTACCCATTGGTAAAATGCTGAAGAAATAAAATTCCAAATTTTGGAAATCTACAAATGAGTGGACATGAAATTATTAATTTCTACTTTGTTGCAATAAATTCCTTTAAGCACATATCATGTTCATGTTGACATGATATTTGGAATAATGAAGATTATTAAAACATAATGTGTTCCTTGAAGATGACATTAGTGTGTAGAAGTACATTTTATAGTAAATTGCTGTTAATGTCCAAATATTATGTAATAGAAGTACATATTTAATAAAAGCAATCATTTACTCAGGTTATAATAAAATAAATTACCAGTAACATAAAAAAAATAATATTATCATTTAAATATAACTTACACATTGATAAAAACCTGAAGAAATAAAATTCGAAATATTGGTATTGTTCAATTGAGTGGACATGAAATTATTCATTTCAACAGTGTTGCAATAAATTCTATAAAGCACATATCATGGTCATGTTCACATGGTATTTGGAATAATGAAGAATATTAAAACATAATGTAAATCCTGCAGATGACATCAGTATGTAGAAGTACATTCTATAGTAAATTTCTGTTAAATTCCAGCTATTAAATAATAAAAGTACATATTTATTATAACAATCATTTACTTAGGTTATAATTAAATATATAAGTAGTTACACCAACAATTAAAAATTTAATTTTAATATATCTTGCCCATTGGTAAAATGCTGAAGAAATAAAATTCCAAATTTTGGTTATGTACAAATGAGTGGACATGAAATTATTAATTTCTACTTTGTTGCAATAAATTCCTATAAGCACATATCATGTTCATGTTGACATGATATTTGGAATAATGAAGATTATTAAAACATAATGTGTTCCTTGAAGATGACATCAGTGTGTAGATGTACATTTTATAGTAAATTGCTGGTAATGTCCAGCTATAAAGAAAATAAGTACATATTTAATATACGCAATCATTTACTCAGGTTATAATTAAATATATAAGTAGTTACAACAACAAAAAAAACATTTTAATATATCTTACCCATTGATAAAATGCTGAAAAATTAAATTTTCATATTATTATAATGAACAATTATGTGGACAGGAAATTATAAATTACTATATTGTTGTAATATAATCCACCAAAGCACATATTATATTCAAGAACACATTGTAAAGCTCTCAGATGACATTAGTGTGCTGAAGTACAATGTATAGTAAATTGCTGTTATAGTCCAGCTATAATGTAAAAGAAGTACATATTTAATAAACCTTGAACTTACTCAGGTTATAATAAAATATATAATTACCTACAACAACAAAAACAATCATTTTAATATATCTTACCCATTGATAAAATGCTGAAAAATTAAATTTTCATATTATTATAATGAACAATTATGGGGACATGAAATTATAAATAACTATGTTGTTGTAATATAATCCACCAAAGCACATATTATATTCAAGAACACTGTGTAAAGCTCTAAGAAGACATAAGTGTGCAGAAGTACATTGTATAGTAAATTGCTGATAAAGTCCAGCTATAATGTAAAAGAAGTACATATTTAATTAACCATGAAATAACTCAGGTTATAATAAAATATATAAGTAGTTACAACAACAAAAACAATCATTTAAATATATCTTACCCATTGATAAAATGCTGAAAAATTTAATTTTTATATTTTTATAATGAACAATTATGTGGACATGAAATTATAAATTTCTATATTGTTGTAATATATTCCTCTTAAGTACATAAAAAATATAATAACACATGATAGTTGAAATAATGAAGATTATTAAAACATAATGTGTTCCTTGAAGATGACATCAGTGTGTAGAAGTACATTTTATAGTAAATTGCTGTTATAGTCCAGCTATAATGTAAAAGAAGAACATATTTAATAAACCTTGAACTTACTCAGGTTATAATAAAATATATAATTACCTACAACAACAAAAACAATAATTTAAAAAAATCTTACCCATTTATAAAATGCTGAAAAATAAAATTTCATATTTTTATAATGAATAATTATGTGGACATGAAATTATAAATTTCTTTATTGTTGTAATAAATTCCTTTAAGCACATATCATGTTCATGTTGACATGATATTTGGAATAATGAAGATTATTAAAACATAATGTAAAGTTTGAAGATGACATCAGTGTGTAGAAGTACATTGTATAGTAAATTGCTGTTAATGTCCAAATATTATGTACTAAAAGTACATATTTAATAAAAGCAATCATTTACTCAGGTTATAATAAAATAAATTACTCCTTACAACAATAAAAACTATCATTTTAATAAATCTTACCATTAATAAAATGCTGAAGAAATAAATTTCCATATTTTTATAATGAACAATTATGTGGACATGAAATTATAAATTTCTATAATGTTGTAATATAATCTACTAAAGAACATATTCTATACAAAGCACATTGTAAAGCTCTCAGATGATATAAGTGTGCAGAAGTACATTGAATAGTAAATTGCTGTTAATGTCCAGCTATAATGAAAATAAGTACATATTTAATAAAGGTAATCATTTACTCAGGGATATAATTAAATATATATGTACTTACAACAACAAAAAAAACTTTCATTTAAATAAATCTTACCTATTGATAAAATGCTGAAGAAATAAATTTTCATATTTTTATAATAAACAAATATGTGGACATGAAATTATAAATTACTATATTGTTGTAATATAATCCACCAAAGCACATATTATATTCAAGAACACATTGTAAAGCTCTCAGATGACATAAGTGTGCAAAAATACATTGTATATTAAATGGCTGTTAATGTTTCATATTTAATAAAAGCAATCATTTATTCAGGTTATAAATAAATATATTACCAGTAACATAAAAAAAATAATATTATCATTTAAATATAAATTACACATTGATAAAAACCTGAAGAAATAAAATTCGAAATATTGGTATTGTTCAATTGAGTGGACATGAAATTATTCATTTCAACTGTGTTGCAATAAATTCTATAAAGCAAATATCATGGTCATGTTCACATGGTATTTGGAATAATGAAGAATATTAAAACATAATGTAAATCCTGCAGATGACATCAGTATGTAGAAGTACATTCTATAGTAAATTTCTGTTAAATTCCAGCTATTAAATAATAAAAGTACATATTTAATATAAGCAATCATTTACTCAGGTTATAATTTTATATACAAGTAGTTACAACAACAAAAACAATTATTTAAAAAAATCTTACCCATTTATAAAATGCTGAAAAATAAAATTTCATATTTTTATAATGAACAATTATGTGGACATGAAATTATAAATATCTATAATGTTGTAATATAATCTACTAAAGAACATATTCTATTCAAAACACATTGTAAAGCTCTCAGATGACAAAAGTGTGCAGAAGAACAATGTATAGTAAATTGCTGTTATAGTACAGCTATAATGTAAAAGAAGTACATATTTAATAAACCATGAACTTACCCAGGTTATAATAAAATATATAATTACCTACAACAACAAAAACAATTATTTAAAAAAATCTTACCCATTTATAAAATGCTGAAAAATAAAATTTCATATTTTTATAATGAACAATTATGTGTACATGAAATTATAAATTTCTATATTGTTGTAATATATTCCACTTAAGCACTTAAAAAATTCAATAACACATGATACTTGAAATAATGAAGATTATTAAAACATAATGTGTTCCTTGAAGATGACATCAGTGTGTAGAAGTACATTTTATAGTAAATTGCTGTTAATGTCCAGCTATAATGAAAATAAGTACATATTTAATATAAGCAATAATTTACTTAGGTTATAATTAAATATAAAAGTAGTTACACCAACAATTAAAAATTTAATTTTAATATATCTTACCCATTGGTAAAATGCTGAAGAAATAAAATTCCAAATTTTGGAAATCTACAAATGAGTGGACATGAAATTATTAATTTCTACTTTGTTGCAATAAATTCCTTTAAGCACATATCATGTTCATGTTGACATGATATTTGGAATAATGAAGATTATTAAAACATAATGTAAAGCTTGAAGATGACATCAGTGTGTAGAAGTACATTGTATAGTAAATTGCTGTTAATGTCCAAATATTATGTAATAGAAGTACATATTTAATAAAAGCAATCATTTACTCAGGTTATAATAAAATAAATTAGTCCTTACAACAATAAAAACTATCATTTTAATAAATCTTACCATTAATAAAATGCTGAAGAAATAAATTTCCATATTTTTATAATGATCAATTATGTGGACATGAAATTATAAATTTCTATAATGTTGTAATATAATCTACTAAAGAACATATTCTATTCAAAACACATTGTTAAGCTCTCAGTTGACATAAGTGTGCAGAAGTACATTGTATAGTAAATTGCTGTTAATGTCCAGCTATAATGAAAATAAGTACATATTTAATAAAGGTAATTATTTACTCAGGGATATAATTAAATATATATGTACTTACAACAACAAAAAAAACTTTCATTTAAATAAATCTTACCCATTGATAAAATGCTGAAGAAATAAATTTTCATATTTTTATAATAAACAAATATGAGGACATGAAATTATAAATTACTATATTGTTGTAATATAATCCACCAAAGCACATATTATATTCAAGAACACATTGTAAAGCTCTCAGATGACATTAGTGTGCTGAAGTACAATGTATAATAAATTGCTGTTATAGTCCAGCTATAATGTAAAAGAAGTACATATTTAATAAACCATGAACTTACTCAGGTTATAATAAAATATATAATTACCTACAACAACAAAAACAATCATTTAAAAAAATCTTACCCATTTATAAAATGCTGAAAAATAAAATTTCATATTTATATTATGAACAATTATGTGTACATTAAATTATAAATTTCTATATTGTTGTAATATATTCCACTCAAGCACATAAAAAATTCAATAACACATGATAATTGAAATAATGAAGATTATTAAAACATAATGTGTTCCTTGAAGATGACATTAGTGTGTAGAAGTACATTTTATAGTAAATTGCTGTTAATGTCCAAATATTATGTAATAGAAGTACATATTTAATAAAAGCAATCATTTACTCAGGTTATAATAAAATAAATTACCAGTAACATAAAAAAAATAATATTATCATTTAAATATAACTTACACATTGATAAAAACCTGAAGAAATAAAATTCGAAATATTGGTATTGTTCAATTGAGTGGACATGAAATTATTCATTTCAACTGTGTTGCAATAAATTCTATAAAGCACATATCATGGTCATGTTCACATGGTATTTGGAATAATGAAGAATATTAAAACATAATGTAAATCCTGCAGATGACATCAGTATGTAGAAGTACATTCTATAGTAAATTTCTGTTAAATTCCAGCTATTAAATAATAAAAGTACATATTTATTATAACAATCATTTACTTAGGTTATAATTAAATATATAAGTAGTTACACCAACAATTAAAAATTTAATTTTAATATATCTTGCCCATTGGTAAAATGCTGAAGAAATAAAATTCCAAATTTTGGTTATGTACAAATGAGTGGACATGAAATTATTAATTTCTACTTTGTTGCAATAAATTCCTATAAGCACATATCATGTTCATGTTGACATGATATTTGGAATAATGAAGATTATTAAAACATAATGTGTTCCTTGAAGATGACATCAGTGTGTAGATGTACATTTTATAGTAAATTGCTGGTAATGTCCAGCTATAAAGAAAATAAGTACATATTTAATATACGCAATCATTTACTCAGGTTATAATTAAATATATAAGTAGTTACAACAACAAAAAAAACATTTTAATATATCTTACCCATTGATAAAATGCTGAAAAATTAAATTTTCATATTATTATAATGAACAATTATGTGGACAGGAAATTATAAATTACTATATTGTTGTAATATAATCCACCAAAGCACATATTATATTCAAGAACACATTGTAAAGCTCTCAGATGACATTAGTGTGCTGAAGTACAATGTATAGTAAATTGCTGTTATAGTCCAGCTATAATGTAAAAGAAGTACATATTTAATAAACCTTGAACTTACTCAGGTTATAATAAAATATATAATTACCTACAACAACAAAAACAATCATTTTAATATATCTTACCCATTGATAAAATGCTGAAAAATTAAATTTTCATATTATTATAATGAACAATTATGGGGACATGAAATTATAAATAACTATGTTGTTGTAATATAATCCACCAAAGCACATATTATATTCAAGAACACTGTGTAAAGCTCTAAGAAGACATAAGTGTGCAGAAGTACATTGTATAGTAAATTGCTGATAAAGTCCAGCTATAATGTAAAAGAAGTACATATTTAATTAACCATGAAATAACTCAGGTTATAATAAAATATATAAGTAGTTACAACAACAAAAACAATCATTTAAATATATCTTACCCATTGATAAAATGCTGAAAAATTTAATTTTTATATTTTTATAATGAACAATTATGTGGACATGAAATTATAAATTTCTATATTGTTGTAATATATTCCTCTTAAGTACATAAAAAATATAATAACACATGATAGTTGAAATAATGAAGATTATTAAAACATAATGTGTTCCTTGAAGATGACATCAGTGTGTAGAAGTACATTTTATAGTAAATTGCTGTTATAGTCCAGCTATAATGTAAAAGAAGAACATATTTAATAAACCTTGAACTTACTCAGGTTATAATAAAATATATAATTACCTACAACAACAAAAACAATAATTTAAAAAAATCTTACCCATTTATAAAATGCTGAAAAATAAAATTTCATATTTTTATAATGAATAATTATGTGGACATGAAATTATAAATTTCTTTATTGTTGTAATAAATTCCTTTAAGCACATATCATGTTCATGTTGACATGATATTTGGAATAATGAAGATTATTAAAACATAATGTAAAGTTTGAAGATGACATCAGTGTGTAGAAGTACATTGTATAGTAAATTGCTGTTAATGTCCAAATATTATGTACTAAAAGTACATATTTAATAAAAGCAATCATTTACTCAGGTTATAATAAAATAAATTACTCCTTACAACAATAAAAACTATCATTTTAATAAATCTTACCATTAATAAAATGCTGAAGAAATAAATTTCCATATTTTTATAATGAACAATTATGTGGACATGAAATTATAAATATCTATAATGTTGTAATATAATCTACTAAAGAACATATTCTATTCAAAACACATTGTAAAGCTCTCAGATGACAAAAGTGTGCAGAAGAACAATGTATAGTAAATTGCTGTTATAGTACAGCTATAATGTAAAAGAAGTACATATTTAATAAACCATGAACTTACCCAGGTTATAATAAAATATATAATTACCTACAACAACAAAAACAATTATTTAAAAAAATCTTACCCATTTATAAAATGCTGAAAAATAAAATTTCATATTTTTATAATGAACAATTATGTGTACATGAAATTATAAATTTCTATATTGTTGTAATATATTCCACTTAAGCACTTAAAAAATTCAATAACACATGATACTTGAAATAATGAAGATTATTAAAACATAATGTGTTCCTTGAAGATGACATCAGTGTGTAGAAGTACATTTTATAGTAAATTGCTGTTAATGTCCATCTATAATGAAAATAAGTACATATTTAATATAAGCAATCATTTACTTAGGTTATAATTAAATATAAAAGTAGTTACACCAACAATTAAAAATTTAATTTCAATATATCTAACCCATTGGTAAAATGCTGAAGAAATAAAATTCCAAATTTTGGAAATCTACAAATGAGTGGACATGAAATTATTAATTTCTACTTTGTTGCAATAAATTCCTTTAAGCACATATCATGTTCATGTTGACATGATATTTGGAATAATGAAGATTATTAAAACATAATGTAAAGCTTGAAGATGACATCAGTGTGTAGAAGTACATTGTATAGTAAATTGCTGTTAATGTCCAAATATTATGTAATAGAAGTACATATTTAATAAAAGCAATCATTTACTCAGGTTATAATTAAATATATAAATAGTTACAACAACAAAAACAATCATTTAAATATATCTTACCCATTGATAAAATGCTGAAAAATTAAATTTTCATATTATTATAATGAACAATTATGTGGTCATGAAATTATAAATTACTATATTGTTGAAATTGAATCCACCAAAGCACATATTATATTCAAGAACACATTGTAAAGTTCTCAGATGACATCAGTGTGTAGAAGATCATTGTATAGTAAACTGCTTTTAAAGTCCAGCTATTATGTAATAAAAATACATATTTAATATAATCCATCATTTTCTTTGGTTATAATTAAATATATAAGTAGTTCCAACGCATTAACTGATGATAATCTTATAACACCATTAAAGTGCACTATTGTATAGGTTTCCTGTTTATGAATTTAACATATACATACAGAATTGTTTAAAATACGTATAGTTTTTGTATCTGTACTTCTCACCGTATGAAAGACCAATCATCGAAAAAATAAAGACAAAATATAAAGTAATAATAAATGTAAAAAGAAGAACATGTTTTTCAAAATTATTTTTTAAAACAGAAACTTAATTAATTGATCTATTTGTATAAACCAATTACTAAAAAAACCGTTCTGACTCAAATAGTAATTGTGCCTTCGGACTTAACATAATATATAATTGTTATTATAGTGGTGGTTATCGGTATATGATAACGTTTGTTGTTGTTTTCCCTTCACCGATTATCTCATATCAGTAAAAAACACAGTTGGCATTACTCTGACACGAGGGTTGTTTTTTGAAAACCGATCGAATTTACGGTGCACCATTGGACTCGTTACAATAAACATCGTCTATTGAATATACTGCGCATTTTAAAATACGTTTTATCGTACGACAACGACAATATTAATCGTTTTGCTAGTGATTAATGAAAGATCTCGTGGTTTAATTTTGATTTGCAAATTAAACTTTTTTATTCGGTGAATCGATTATTGTCCTTCGTCTCCGATCTCATCGTCACCGTTGTAAGTATAAACTCGTCGTTTTGACGTGGTTGTCTTTTACATTTTTCCTTTTGTCAAACACGTATTGAAACGATTATACGTGGGTACTTGTAGTCTACGGGGTCTTTTGGTATTGATTTATTGTGACCAACTGAAATTAGTTGACGATCGGCATTATGGATTCCTTAACAAGTCGAACACTTATGTCGACAAAACGTATTCGTTCTCTTCGGCGAGTGTCTACGCATGTTTTTGTACATTTTTTTAAATCTTTCCCAAAAATACCAGCCGACAAAAAGACTTTTTTCTTTTTACACCTTCGTTTGTGTGCGAGGTCGAAATTAATAAATTCGTCGTCGCCCCTGATTGCTGGTGATTTTATTATTTTTATACTCTATTTTCGAAATAAACTTAATGATAATGGATTTCGAGTAGATTTATTCCCAATTATAATTCCGTATATTTGTTGCATTTATTATTATTTCGTATCCGAGATAGATGTTCTTCTATGATGCTGATGTGGCTACGCGCCGACAGTCGTTTTTTAATGATATGTATTAAAAATATTATAGATAAAATTTAAAAAATGTGACATAACTGTGTATACACAAATTAAATTTTTAAATTTAAACTGTTAATTACACTTTTAAACTGTAAAATGTTCAATATCCATAGACGAATTATGGCCGATAAAAAATTTTGCCCTCCGAACATGATAAGGATCGATGATTTTGCAATTGAATATCCAACTGCGTGGGGGTGTGAATTGTGCCTGCGCTTATGTTTTAGTGAAACTGCAGCTACTCAACATTCTTTGGATTGCCCCGATAACATTAGCGACAGTCACGAAACTAATCGCTCAGATGAGTAATACTGCATAATATTAAATCGTCTATTGATTGTTTATAATATTTTATTTGATTTTAAATTTACTAGAGAGGAACAACCTATGTCATACTATTGCCATGTTTGTAAGTCCAATTTTTGTGGGGTGGTGAAGACTTTGAAGAAGCATATGGAAACGCCCAAAACTGATTCAAGCGACCCTGATGACGAGAAAGTGGTCGTGAAAAAGAAGGCCTAAGTCGTAGTTGATGGACCGCTAACCATACCAATTGAAATAGAGGTTGATTCTTATGCTTCAACTACATTAAACAGTAATTTTAACCAGTTAATCATATGATATACTTCTAAAGATATATCTTAAATTTTACATTTATTATTAATATTAATTGTATTGCAACATTTACTTTATTTTATCTAAGTGTAAGAATTCAAATTATTAAAACAATACACCCCATTAAAATCGATTACATTATTGCATTAGTTATTTTGACCAATTTTAGTGAAGACAGAGTAAGTGTCTATTTCTATAATTCTTGTTTGGTATACATTTATAATAGTTACCATTCATTAAGATATGTTACGGGATAATATGTATAAATAATAGATATTTTAATAATATCTCCATCTGCAATTTAAATTACCAAGTTTTTGTTTTTTTTTTTTCAAGTAATTTCAATTTTACGTTTTTGGTATTTAATAGTAAAATGTATAATGTACACAATGACTATTATGAATAAATTTCAAATCTTATAGTGACAAATTATTTACTAAATAGTTATCACACATTTAAATGTATTAATGCAATTAAATTCTATTTGATGTGACAAATTTAATGCCATTTTAAATATATATTTCAAATTTGTTGTTATATTCAAGTTTTAAAATAAATGATAACAGAAACTATAAATATTTTACCAGTGTTTATCTTTCTTTACAATGATTTAGTAAACTAAGTAATAAAAAATTATTTTAATTATTTAAATTAAAATTATTACAAAATATTTAAACACATCTTAAGATTCTTTTGGATATAATACAATTTTAATAATGAATAAAACAACTATTGTAACAGTAATATTTGATTTAAATGTGTATAATTTATTGTTAAGTATATTTATATTTATATTTTTTAATAATGTGATAGGGTAATCAAATTCACTACCGAGCTGACATAAAAATCATATTTATATGAGCATATTTGATAAATATTAGATAAAATTCAATAGAACACTTTTGTTTCAGTTTTCTTAATAATAGGGAAAATGTACAGAGTATAGTATTGCAGATAAGATATGTATTGATAAATTAGGTACCTAATACATACTTGTTATAGTATTTAAAGTCAATAAAAACCACATTTATTAGGACATTGAAAACAAATTATAAAGAATTAATTAATTATATTCAATATATTATAATGAAAGTATATAATAAAAAAAAATATATGCTTGGAATTATAAACTATGGTGTTATAGTAATTATGATGACTTCAAGAGACATAATTCAATAATACTTAATTTTATGTCAAACAAGTAATACATAGAAAAAATTATATTTTACCATTTTACACTTTGAGAATGTCAGTCATACTTATCAATTATCCGCATTTACCTGATTAAAATTAAAGTAATATTATATTATATTCTTGACAGAATAAACCTAATATTTTAAAACAATAAGTAAAGTTCTTGTTTACACAGTCATATGTCTGAAATACCCAAAAAGATAATTTCTGGATTAATGAGAGCCACTGGTTCATGTGTCAGAGCCATCTAGACATTCAATAGGTAGGCAAGTTCAATTTTGAACCTATAATTTATAATCATATTTTATGAGTTTTTCAGGTATATAATCAAAATTACTATTAGTTTTATTTACTATATGAATAAGTACCTAGGGTACACTACTTACCTAAAAAGTTAAATATTTCCGTCTGCAGGAGACCATTGTCATCCACCTAGAATGTTGTATAGAATATTTAGTAATACATAGTTCAATAGCCATAGGGATTGAAAATAAATAGTGAGTTCGAACCATTAGAAGTTTATTTTTTCCACAAAGCACTTAGATAAAAGCATCCAGAAATAAATTAATCCACCTTCTAATAACATAAAAAAATAAAAACAGAACAATACAATTATGCATTAAAAATATAATTATTTATTTATTGTATGGTCATATGAAAAACAATTAAACAGAATATATTGATCTATATACAATTTCATTTGAAATTAAATATTAAATATCTGTTACTCAGCAATAATAAATTCTTCAATGTCAAATATCTAGAATCACAAAATTTACTTGTTTGAGTATTGAATAAATCTGTACAATATGTATGCCCATACAAGCTATATATACTTTGTATTTGACTGGATAGGATTTATTAACTTAGAGGAAGGCATTCGCGAGTTCTTCATTCTCTTATTATATAGGCTTTGTGGTGGGTATACCCAGAGAAACAAATCTTTAAAAGAGTAAAACATTATTTATATAAGACCAATATTACTGTTTATAAAAAGTAGTTAATATGCTCATAATATTACAAACTGATATATGTGCTATGAATATATATTGTACATGTATAGGTACACATCATAAAATGTATAAAGGTTATATTTATGTCTATGGTAGTAATTAATTTTGAGAGTTTGATGTGTAAGCCAAAATTATTTGTTAAACGGTTAATGAATAAAATTTACTTTAAATTAATAGTCCTATTAATGTTAGTTAAAACAGTGAAAGTTCACATTGTACACACAGAGCTGTCAATAGCACGACATCGAATTCTTTTAAACATTTGAGGATTTATCAAAGGCCACTATACAATGTAAATGAACAGCCATTATCTTTGGATCCTTATGTAATTTGAACATAGTCTTCATTGACCACAGTTCTCATAAGGCCATTTCAGAGTCATTGTATTCAAACAATTAAATAAAATTAATACAATTTAAATAAAGTAAATAAACCTAATATGTTTTAATCTACCTATAGTTTAATAATTAACTCATCTATATAGTTTTATTTTAAAATGTGAAAAGCCATGTGATTAGTTACCATGATTGAATTTTGTACAGAAAGATTTACATAAAATCAGATGAGTTTCCACCGCCACCATGCAATTCATTACCTGAACATTATAACCATATACATAAGCATTTAACTTTTATTTAAAAACAATGAACATTATTATTTAAATACATTTGACAAATTTATAATTCATAATTAAAAAAACAATTTATTATAAAGTAAAATGTTCTTTTAGAATACAAGTATATGAAGTGTTACTATTGGGTTACTACATCCATTAGGTTATCATATTACTTTGAATACTTTAACATCTGTAATCCCATTAAACCAGATCATATCCGGAGGGGGGGCATAAGAAGAATTTTAATGCAAAAATACATTGTAGTAAATGACTGTTAAAGTCAAGCTATAATGTAAAAGAATATAATGAAACATAAAGAACATAATGTGTTCCTTGAAGATGACATCAGTGTGTAGAAGTACATTTTATAGTAAATTGCTGTTAATGTCCAGCTATAATGAAAATAAGTACATATTTAATATAGGCAATCATTTACTCAGGGTTATAATTAAATATATAAGTAGTTACACCAACAATTAAAACTTTAATTTTAATATATCTTACCCATTGATAAAATGCTGAAGAAATAAATTTCCATATTTTTATAATAAACAATTATGTGGACATGAAATTATAAATTTCTATAATGTTGTAATATAATCTTCTAAGGAACATATTCTATTCAAGAACACACTGGAAAGCTCTCAGATGACATAAGTGTGCAAAAATACATTGTATATTAAATAGCTGTTAAAGTGTAGCTAATATGTTAAAAAATTTCATGTTTAATAAAAGCAATTATTTATTCAGGTTATAATTAAATATATTACTAGTAACATAAAAAAAAATAATATTACCATTTAATTATAACTTGCACATTGATAAATTGCTGAAGAAATAAAATTCCAATTTTTGGTAATGTACAATTGAGTCGACATGAAATTATTTATTTCTATATTGTTGTAATATAGTCCACTAAAGCACATATTATATTCAAGATCACATTATAAAGCTTGCAGATGACATCAGTGTGAAGAAGTACATTGTATAGTAAATTGCTGTTAAAGTCCAGCTATTATGTAATAGAAGTACATATTTAATAAAAGCAATCATTTACTCTGGTTATAATAAAATAAATTAGTTCTAAAAACAATAAAAACTGTCATTTTAATAAATTATTACTTTTTGATAAAATGC
The DNA here is from genome assembly GCA_956483605.1 of Tuberolachnus salignus. NCBI lineage: Eukaryota > Metazoa > Arthropoda > Insecta > Hemiptera > Aphididae > Tuberolachnus > Tuberolachnus salignus. The sequence goes on along the minus strand of OY101431.1, from coordinate 3,202,896 downwards.
TGAAGTATTGAATTTCCATATATTTAACAAACAATTATGTGGACATGAAATTATTAATTTCAATTTTAATGCAATTAAATCCATAAAGCACATATAATATTCATGTTCACAGGATATTTGGAATTAAGATGATAATTTTAAACATAATGTAAATCTTGCAGATGACATCAGTGTGTAGAAGTACATTCTATAGTAAATTCCTTGTAAATTCCAGCTATTACATAATAAAAGTACATATTTAATATAAGCAATCATTTACTCAGGTTATAATTTTATATACAAGTAGTTACAACAACAAAAACAATTATTTAAAAAAATCTTACCCATTTATAAAATGCTGAAAAATAAAATTTCATATTTTTATAATGATCAATTATGTGGACATGAAATTATAAATTTCTATAATGTTGTAATATAATCTTCTAAGGAACATATTCTATTCAAGAACACATTGTAAAGCTCTCAGATGACATAAGTGTGCAAAAATACATTGTATATTAAATGGCTGTTAATGTTTCATATTTAATAAAAGCAATCATTTATTCAGGTTATAAATAAATATATTACCAGTAACATAAAAAAAATAATATTATCATTTAAATATAAATTACACATTGATAAAAACCTGAAGAAATAAAATTCGAAATATTGGTATTGTTCAATTGAGTGGACATGAAATTATTCATTTCAATTGTGTTGCAATAAATTCTATAAAGCAAATATCATGGTCATGTTCACATGGTATTTGGAATAATGAAGAATATTAAAACATAATGTAAATCCTGCAGATGACATCAGTATGTAGAAGTACATTCTATAGTAAATTTCTGTTAAATTCCAGCTATTAAATAATAAAAGTACATATTTAATATAAGCAATCATTTACTCAGGTTATAATTTTATATACAAGTAGTTACAACAACAAAAACAATTATTTAAAAAAATCTTACCCATTTATAAAATGCTGAAAAATAAAATTTCATATTTTTATAATGAACAATTATGTGGACATGAAATTATAAATATCTATAATGTTGTAATATAATCTACTAAAGAACATATTCTATTCAAAACACATTGTAAAGCTCTCAGATGACAAAAGTGTGCAGAAGAACAATGTATAGTAAATTGCTGTTATAGTACAGCTATAATGTAAAAGAAGTACATATTTAATAAACCATGAACTTACCCAGGTTATAATAAAATATATAATTACCTACAACAACAAAAACAATTATTTAAAAAAATCTTACCCATTTATAAAATGCTGAAAAATAAAATTTCATATTTTTATAATGAACAATTTTGTGTACATGAAATTATAAATTTCTATATTGTTGTAATATATTCCACTTAAGCACTTAAAAAATTCAATAACACATGATACTTGAAATAATGAAGATTATTAAAACATAAAGTGTTCCTTGAAGATGACATCAGTGTGTAGAAGTACATTTTATAGTAAATTGCTGTTAATGTCCAGCTATAATGAAAATAAGTACATATTTAATATAAGCAATCATTTACTTAGGTTATAATTAAATATAAAAGTAGTTACACCAACAATTAAAAATTTAATTTTAATATATCTTACCCATTGGTAAAATGCTGAAGAAATAAAATTCCAAATTTTGGAAATCTACAAATGAGTGGACATGAAATTATTAATTTCTACTTTGTTGCAATAAATTCCTTTAAGCACATATCATGTTCATGTTGACATGATATTTGGAATAATGAAGATTATTAAAACATAATGTAAAGCTTGAAGATGACATCAGTGTGTAGAAGTACATTGTATAGTAAATTGCTGTTAATGTCCAAATATTATGTAATAGAAGTACATATTTAATAAAAGCAATCATTTACTCAGGTTATAATAAAATAAATTAGTCCTTACAACAATAAAAACTATCATTTTAATAAATCTTACCATTAATAAAATGCTGAAGAAATAAATTTCCATATTTTTATAATGATCAATTATGTGAACATGAAATTATAAATTTCTATAATGTTGTAATATAATCTACTAAAGAACATATTCTATTCAAAACACATTGTTAAGCTCTCAGTTGACATAAGTGTGCAGAAGTACATTGTATAGTAAATTGCTGTTAATGTCCAGCTATAATGAAAATAAGTACATATTTAATAAAGGTAATTATTTACTCAGGGATATAATTAAATATATATGTACTTACAACAACAAAAAAAACTTTCATTTAAATAAATCTTACCCATTGATAAAATGCTGAAGAAATAAATTTTCATATTTTTATAATAAACAAATATGACGACATGAAATTATAAATTACTATATTGTTGTAATATAATCCACCAAAGCACATATTATATTCAAGAACACATTGTAAAGCTCTCAGATGACATTAGTGTGCTGAAGTACAATGTATAATAAATTGCTGTTATAGTCCAGCTATAATGTAAAAGAAGTACATATTTAATAAACCATGAACTTACTCAGGTTATAATAAAATATATAATTACCTACAACAACAAAAACAATCATTTAAAAAAATCTTACCCATTTATAAAATGCTGAAAAATAAAATTTCATATTTATATTATGAACAATTATGTGTACATGAAATTATAAATTTCTATATTGTTGTAATATATTCCACTCAAGCACATAAAAAATTCAATAACACATGATAATTGAAATAATGAAGATTATTAAAACATAATGTGTTCCTTGAAGATGACATTAGTGTGTAGAAGTACATTTTATAGTAAATTGCTGTTAATGTCCAAATATTATGTAATAGAAGTACATATTTAATAAAAGCAATCATTTACTCAGGTTATAATAAAATAAATTACCAGTAACATAAAAAAAATAATATTATCATTTAAATATAACTTACACATTGATAAAAACCTGAAGAAATAAAATTCGAAATATTGGTTTTGTTCAATTGAGTGGACATGAAATTATTCATTTCAACTGTGTTGCAATAAATTCTATAAAGCACATATCATGGTCATGTTCACATGGTATTTGGAATAATGAAGAATATTAAAACATAATGTAAATCTTGCAGATGACATCAGTATGTAGAAGTACATTCTATAGTAAATTTCTGTTAAATTCCAGCTATTAAATAATAAAAGTACATATTTATTATAACAATCATTTACTTAGGTTATAATTAAATATATAAGTAGTTACACCAACAATTAAAAATTTAATTTTAATATATCTTGCCCATTGGTAAAATGCTGAAGAAATAAAATTCCAAATTTTGGTTATGTACAAATGAGTGGACATGAAATTATTAATTTCTACTTTGTTGCAATAAATTCCTATAAGCACATAACATGATCATGTTGACATGATATTTGGAATAATGAAGATTATTAAAACATAATGTGTTCCTTGAAGATGACATCAGTGTGTAGAAGTACATTTTATAGTAAATTGCTGTTAATGTCCAGCTATAATGAAAATAAGTACATATTTAATATAAGCAATCATTTACTTAGGTTATAATTAAATATAAAAGTAGTTACACCAACAATTAAAAATTTAATTTTAATATATCTTACCCATTGGTAAAATGCTGAAGAAAAAAAATTCCAAATTTTGGAAATCTACAAATGAGTGGACATGAAATTATTAATTTCTACTTTGTTGCAATAAATTCCTTTAAGCACATATCATGTTCATGTTGACATGATATTTGGAATAATGAAGATTATTAAAACATAATGTGTTCCTTGAAGATGACATTAGTGTGTAGAAGTACATTTTATAGTAAATTGCTGTTAATGTCCAAATATTATGTAATAGAAGTACATATTTAATAAAAGCAATCATTTACTCAGGTTATAATAAAATAAATTACCAGTAACATAAAAAAAATAATATTATCATTTAAATATAACTTACACATTGATAAAAACCTGAAGAAATAAAATTCGAAATATTGGTATTGTTCAATTGAGTGGACATGAAATTATTCATTTCAACTGTGTTGCAATAAATTCTATAAAGCACATATCATGGTCATGTTCACATGGTATTTGGAATAATGAAGAATATTAAAACATAATGTAAATCCTGCAGATGACATCAGTATGTAGAAGTACATTCTATAGTAAATTTCTGTTAAATTCCAGCTATTAAATAATAAAAGTACATATTTATTATAACAATCATTTACTTAGGTTATAATTAAATATATAAGTAGTTACACCAACAATTAAAAATTTAATTTTAATATATCTTGCCCATTGGTAAAATGCTGAAGAAATAAAATTCCAAATTTTGGTTATGTACAAATGAGTGGACATGAAATTATTAATTTCTACTTTGTTGCAATAAATTCCTATAAGCACATATCATGTTCATGTTGACATGATATTTGGAATAATGAAGATTATTAAAACATAATGTGTTCCTTGAAGATGACATCAGTGTGTAGATGTACATTTTATAGTAAATTGCTGGTAATGTCCAGCTATAAAGAAAATAAGTACATATTTAATATACGCAATCATTTACTCAGGTTATAATTAAATATATAAGTAGTTACAACAACAAAAAAAACATTTTAATATATCTTACCCATTGATAAAATGCTGAAAAATTAAATTTTCATATTATTATAATGAACAATTATGTGGACAGGAAATTATAAATTACTATATTGTTGTAATATAATCCACCAAAGCACATATTATATTCAAGAACACATTGTAAAGCTCTCAGATGACATTAGTGTGCTGAAGTACAATGTATAGTAAATTGCTGTTATAGTCCAGCTATAATGTAAAAGAAGTACATATTTAATAAACCTTGAACTTACTCAGGTTATAATAAAATATATAATTACCTACAACAACAAAAACAATCATTTTAATATATCTTACCCATTGATAAAATGCTGAAAAATTAAATTTTCATATTATTATAATGAACAATTATGGGGACATGAAATTATAAATAACTATGTTGTTGTAATATAATCCACCAAAGCACATATTATATTCAAGAACACTGTGTAAAGCTCTAAGAAGACATAAGTGTGCAGAAGTACATTGTATAGTAAATTGCTGATAAAGTCCAGCTATAATGTAAAAGAAGTACATATTTAATTAACCTTGAACTTACTCAGGTTATAATAAAATATATAATTACCTACAACAACAAAAACAATAATTTAAAAAAATCTTACCCATTTATAAAATGCTGAAAAATAAAATTTCATATTTTTATAATGAATAATTATGTGGACATGAAATTATAAATTTCTATATTGTTGTAATATATTCCACTCAAGCACATAAAAAATTCAATAACACATGATAATTGAAATAATGAAGATTATTAAAACATAATGTGTTCCTTGAAGATGACATTAGTGTGTAGAAGTACATTTTATAGTAAATTGCTGTTAATGTCCAAATATTATGTAATAGAAGTACATATTTAATAAAAGCAATCATTTACTCAGGTTATAATAAAATAAATTACCAGTAACATAAAAAAAATAATATTATCATTTAAATATAACTTACACATTGATAAAAACCTGAAGAAATAAAATTCGAAATATTGGTATTGTTCAATTGAGTGGACATGAAATTATTCATTTCAACTGTGTTGCAATAAATTCTATAAAGCACATATCATGGTCATGTTCACATGGTATTTGGAATAATGAAGAATATTAAAACATAATGTAAATCCTGCAGATGACATCAGTATGTAGAAGTACATTCTATAGTAAATTTCTGTTAAATTCCAGCTATTAAATAATAAAAGTACATATTTATTATAACAATCATTTACTTAGGTTATAATTAAATATATAAGTAGTTACACCAACAATTAAAAATTTAATTTTAATATATCTTGCCCATTGGTAAAATGCTGAAGAAATAAAATTCCAAATTTTGGTTATGTACAAATGAGTGGACATGAAATTATTAATTTCTACTTTGTTGCAATAAATTCCTATAAGCACATAACATGATCATGTTGACATGATATTTGGAATAATGAAGATTATTAAAACATAATGTGTTCCTTGAAGATGACATCAGTGTGTAGAAGTACATTTTATAGTAAATTGCTGTTAATGTCCAGCTATAATGAAAATAAGTACATATTTAATATAAGCAATCATTTACTTAGGTTATAATTAAATATAAAAGTAGTTACACCAACAATTAAAAATTTAATTTTAATATATCTTACCCATTGGTAAAATGCTGAAGAAATAAAATTCCAAATTTTGGAAATCTACAAATGAGTGGACATGAAATTATTAATTTCTACTTTGTTGCAATAAATTCCTTTAAGCACATATCATGTTCATGTTGACATGATATTTGGAATAATGAAGATTATTAAAACATAATGTGTTCCTTGAAGATGACATTAGTGTGTAGAAGTACATTTTATAGTAAATTGCTGTTAATGTTCAAATATTATGTAATAGAAGTACATATTTAATAAAAGCAATCATTTACTCAGGTTATAATAAAATAAATTACCAGTAACATAAAAAAAATAATATTATCATTTAAATATAACTTACACATTGATAAAAACCTGAAGAAATAAAATTCGAAATATTGGTATTGTTCAATTGAGTGGACATGAAATTATTCATTTCAACTGTGTTGCAATAAATTCTATAAAGCACATATCATGGTCATGTTCACATGGTATTTGGAATAATGAAGAATATTAAAACATAATGTAAATCCTGCAGATGACATCAGTATGTAGAAGTACATTCTATAGTAAATTTCTGTTAAATTCCAGCTATTAAATAATAAAAGTACATATTTATTATAACAATCATTTACTTAGGTTATAATTAAATATATAAGTAGTTACACCAACAATTAAAAATTTAATTTTAATATATCTTGCCCATTGGTAAAATGCTGAAGAAATAAAATTCCAAATTTTGGTTATGTACAAATGAGTGGACATGAAATTATTAATTTCTACTTTGTTGCAATAAATTCCTATAAGCACATATCATGTTCATGTTGACATGATATTTGGAATAATGAAGATTATTAAAACATAATGTGTTCCTTGAAGATGACATCAGTGTGTAGATGTACATTTTATAGTAAATTGCTGGTAATGTCCAGCTATAAAGAAAATAAGTACATATTTAATATACGCAATCATTTACTCAGGTTATAATTAAATATATAAGTAGTTACAACAACAAAAAAAACATTTTAATATATCTTACCCATTGATAAAATGCTGAAAAATTAAATTTTCATATTATTATAATGAACAATTATGTGGACAGGAAATTATAAATTACTATATTGTTGTAATATAATCCACCAAAGCACATATTATATTCAAGAACACATTGTAAAGCTCTCAGATGACATTAGTGTGCTGAAGTACAATGTATAGTAAATTGCTGTTATAGTCCAGCTATAATGTAAAAGAAGTACATATTTAATAAACCTTGAACTTACTCAGGTTATAATAAAATATATAATTACCTACAACAACAAAAACAATCATTTTAATATATCTTACCCATTGATAAAATGCTGAAAAATTAAATTTTCATATTATTATAATGAACAATTATGGGGACATGAAATTATAAATAACTATGTTGTTGTAATATAATCCACCAAAGCACATATTATATTCAAGAACACTGTGTAAAGCTCTAAGAAGACATAAGTGTGCAGAAGTACATTGTATAGTAAATTGCTGATAAAGTCCAGCTATAATGTAAAAGAAGTACATATTTAATTAACCATGAAATAACTCAGGTTATAATAAAATATATAAGTAGTTACAACAACAAAAACAATCATTTAAATATATCTTACCCATTGATAAAATGCTGAAAAATTTAATTTTTATATTTTTATAATGAACAATTATGTGGACATGAAATTATAAATTTCTATATTGTTGTAATATATTCCTCTTAAGTACATAAAAAATATAATAACACATGATAGTTGAAATAATGAAGATTATTAAAACATAATGTGTTCCTTGAAGATGACATCAGTGTGTAGAAGTACATTTTATAGTAAATTGCTGTTATAGTCCAGCTATAATGTAAAAGAAGTACATATTTAATAAACCTTGAACTTACTCAGGTTATAATAAAATATATAATTACCTACAACAACAAAAACAATAATTTAAAAAAATCTTACCCATTTATAAAATGCTGAAAAATAAAATTTCATATTTTTATAATGAATAATTATGTGGACATGAAATTATAAATTTCTTTATTGTTGTAATAAATTCCTTTAAGCACATATCATGTTCATGTTGACATGATATTTGGAATAATGAAGATTATTAAAACATAATGTAAAGTTTGAAGATGACATCAGTGTGTAGAAGTACATTGTATAGTAAATTGCTGTTAATGTCCAAATATTATGTACTAAAAGTACATATTTAATAAAAGCAATCATTTACTCAGGTTATAATAAAATAAATTACTCCTTACAACAATAAAAACTATCATTTTAATAAATCTTACCATTAATAAAATGCTGAAGAAATAAATTTCCATATTTTTATAATGAACAATTATGTGGACATGAAATTATAAATTTCTATAATGTTGTAATATAATCTACTAAAGAACATATTCTATACAAAGCACATTGTAAAGCTCTCAGATGATATAAGTGTGCAGAAGTACATTGAATAGTAAATTGCTGTTAATGTCCAGCTATAATGAAAATAAGTACATATTTAATAAAGGTAATCATTTACTCAGGGATATAATTAAATATATATGTACTTACAACAACAAAAAAAACTTTCATTTAAATAAATCTTACCTATTGATAAAATGCTGAAGAAATAAATTTTCATATTTTTATAATAAACAAATATGTGGACATGAAATTATAAATTACTATATTGTTGTAATATAATCCACCAAAGCACATATTATATTCAAGAACACATTGTAAAGCTCTCAGATGACATAAGTGTGCAAAAATACATTGTATATTAAATGGCTGTTAATGTTTCATATTTAATAAAAGCAATCATTTATTCAGGTTATAAATAAATATATTACCAGTAACATAAAAAAAATAATATTATCATTTAAATATAAATTACACATTGATAAAAACCTGAAGAAATAAAATTCGAAATATTGGTATTGTTCAATTGAGTGGACATGAAATTATTCATTTCAACTGTGTTGCAATAAATTCTATAAAGCAAATATCATGGTCATGTTCACATGGTATTTGGAATAATGAAGAATATTAAAACATAATGTAAATCCTGCAGATGACATCAGTATGTAGAAGTACATTCTATAGTAAATTTCTGTTAAATTCCAGCTATTAAATAATAAAAGTACATATTTAATATAAGCAATCATTTACTCAGGTTATAATTTTATATACAAGTAGTTACAACAACAAAAACAATTATTTAAAAAAATCTTACCCATTTATAAAATGCTGAAAAATAAAATTTCATATTTTTATAATGAACAATTATGTGGACATGAAATTATAAATATCTATAATGTTGTAATATAATCTACTAAAGAACATATTCTATTCAAAACACATTGTAAAGCTCTCAGATGACAAAAGTGTGCAGAAGAACAATGTATAGTAAATTGCTGTTATAGTACAGCTATAATGTAAAAGAAGTACATATTTAATAAACCATGAACTTACCCAGGTTATAATAAAATATATAATTACCTACAACAACAAAAACAATTATTTAAAAAAATCTTACCCATTTATAAAATGCTGAAAAATAAAATTTCATATTTTTATAATGAACAATTATGTGTACATGAAATTATAAATTTCTATATTGTTGTAATATATTCCACTTAAGCACTTAAAAAATTCAATAACACATGATACTTGAAATAATGAAGATTATTAAAACATAATGTGTTCCTTGAAGATGACATCAGTGTGTAGAAGTACATTTTATAGTAAATTGCTGTTAATGTCCAGCTATAATGAAAATCAGTACATATTTAATACAAGCAATAATTTACTTAGGTTATAATTAAATATTAAAGTAGTTACACCAACAATTAAAAATTTAATTTTAATATATCTTACCCATTGGTAAAATGCTGAAGAAATAAAATTCCAAATTTTGGAAATCTACAAATGAGTGGACATGAAATTATTAATTTCTACTTTGTTGCAATAAATTCCTTTAAGCACATATCATGTTCATGTTGACATGATATTTGGAATAATGAAGATTATTAAAACATAATGTGTTCCTTGAAGATGACATTAGTGTGTAGAAGTACATTTTATAGTAAATTGCTGTTAATGTTCAAATATTATGTAATAGAAGTACATATTTAATAAAAGCAATCATTTACTCAGGTTATAATAAAATAAATTACCAGTAACATAAAAAAAATAATATTATCATTTAAATATAACTTACACATTGATAAAAACCTGAAGAAATAAAATTCGAAATATTGGTATTGTTCAATTGAGTGGACATGAAATTATTCATTTCAACTGTGTTGCAATAAATTCTATAAAGCACATATCATGGTCATGTTCACATGGTATTTGGAATAATGAAGAATATTAAAACATAATGTAAATCCTGCAGATGACATCAGTATGTAGAAGTACATTCTATAGTAAATTTCTGTTAAATTCCAGCTATTAAATAATAAAAGTACATATTTATTATAACAATCATTTACTTAGGTTATAATTAAATATATAAGTAGTTACACCAACAATTAAAAATTTAATTTTAATATATCTTGCCCATTGGTAAAATGCTGAAGAAATAAAATTCCAAATTTTGGTTATGTACAAATGAGTGGACATGAAATTATTAATTTCTACTTTGTTGCAATAAATTCCTATAAGCACATATCATGTTCATGTTGACATGATATTTGGAATAATGAAGATTATTAAAACATAATGTGTTCCTTGAAGATGACATCAGTGTGTAGATGTACATTTTATAGTAAATTGCTGGTAATGTCCAGCTATAAAGAAAATAAGTACATATTTAATATACGCAATCATTTACTCAGGTTATAATTAAATATATAAGTAGTTACAACAACAAAAAAAACATTTTAATATATCTTACCCATTGATAAAATGCTGAAAAATTAAATTTTCATATTATTATAATGAACAATTATGTGGACAGGAAATTATAAATTACTATATTGTTGTAATATAATCCACCAAAGCACATATTATATTCAAGAACACATTGTAAAGCTCTCAGATGACATTAGTGTGCTGAAGTACAATGTATAGTAAATTGCTGTTATAGTCCAGCTATAATGTAAAAGAAGTACATATTTAATAAACCTTGAACTTACTCAGGTTATAATAAAATATATAATTACCTACAACAACAAAAACAATCATTTTAATATATCTTACCCATTGATAAAATGCTGAAAAATTAAATTTTCATATTATTATAATGAACAATTATGGGGACATGAAATTATAAATAACTATGTTGTTGTAATATAATCCACCAAAGCACATATTATATTCAAGAACACTGTGTAAAGCTCTAAGAAGACATAAGTGTGCAGAAGTACATTGTATAGTAAATTGCTGATAAAGTCCAGCTATAATGTAAAAGAAGTACATATTTAATTAACCATGAAATAACTCAGGTTATAATAAAATATATAAGTAGTTACAACAACAAAAACAATCATTTAAATATATCTTACCCATTGATAAAATGCTGAAAAATTTAATTTTTATATTTTTATAATGAACAATTATGTGGACATGAAATTATAAATTTCTATATTGTTGTAATATATTCCTCTTAAGTACATAAAAAATATAATAACACATGATAGTTGAAATAATGAAGATTATTAAAACATAATGTGTTCCTTGAAGATGACATCAGTGTGTAGAAGTACATTTTATAGTAAATTGCTGTTATAGTCCAGCTATAATGTAAAAGAAGTACATATTTAATAAACCTTGAACTTACTCAGGTTATAATAAAATATATAATTACCTACAACAACAAAAACAATAATTTAAAAAAATCTTACCCATTTATAAAATGCTGAAAAATAAAATTTCATATTTTTATAATGAATAATTATGTGGACATGAAATTATAAATTTCTTTATTGTTGTAATAAATTCCTTTAAGCACATATCATGTTCATGTTGACATGATATTTGGAATAATGAAGATTATTAAAACATAATGTAAAGTTTGAAGATGACATCAGTGTGTAGAAGTACATTGTATAGTAAATTGCTGTTAATGTCCAAATATTATGTACTAAAAGTACATATTTAATAAAAGCAATCATTTACTCAGGTTATAATAAAATAAATTACTCCTTACAACAATAAAAACTATCATTTTAATAAATCTTACCATTAATAAAATGCTGAAGAAATAAATTTCCATATTTTTATAATGAACAATTATGTGGACATGAAATTATAAATTTCTATAATGTTGTAATATAATCTACTAAAGAACATATTCTATACAAAGCACATTGTAAAGCTCTCAGATGATATAAGTGTGCAGAAGTACATTGAATAGTAAATTGCTGTTAATGTCCAGCTATAATGAAAATAAGTACATATTTAATAAAGGTAATCATTTACTCAGGGATATAATTAAATATATATGTACTTACAACAACAAAAAAAACTTTCATTTAAATAAATCTTACCTATTGATAAAATGCTGAAGAAATAAATTTTCATATTTTTATAATAAACAAATATGTGGACATGAAATTATAAATTACTATATTGTTGTAATATAATCCACCAAAGCACATATTATATTCAAGAACACATTGTAAAGCTCTCAGATGACATAAGTGTGCAAAAATACATTGTATATTAAATGGCTGTTAATGTTTCATATTTAATAAAAGCAATCATTTATTCAGGTTATAAATAAATATATTACCAGTAACATAAAAAAAATAATATTATCATTTAAATATAAATTACACATTGATAAAAACCTGAAGAAATAAAATTCGAAATATTGGTATTGTTCAATTGAGTGGACATGAAATTATTCATTTCAACTGTGTTGCAATAAATTCTATAAAGCAAATATCATGGTCATGTTCACATGGTATTTGGAATAATGAAGAATATTAAAACATAATGTAAATCCTGCAGATGACATCAGTATGTAGAAGTACATTCTATAGTAAATTTCTGTTAAATTCCAGCTATTAAATAATAAAAGTACATATTTAATATAAGCAATCATTTACTCAGGTTATAATTTTATATACAAGTAGTTACAACAACAAAAACAATTATTTAAAAAAATCTTACCCATTTATAAAATGCTGAAAAATAAAATTTCATATTTTTATAATGAACAATTATGTGGACATGAAATTATAAATATCTATAATGTTGTAATATAATCTACTAAAGAACATATTCTATTCAAAACACATTGTAAAGCTCTCAGATGACAAAAGTGTGCAGAAGAACAATGTATAGTAAATTGCTGTTATAGTACAGCTATAATGTAAAAGAAGTACATATTTAATAAACCATGAACTTACCCAGGTTATAATAAAATATATAATTACCTACAACAACAAAAACAATTATTTAAAAAAATCTTACCCATTTATAAAATGCTGAAAAATAAAATTTCATATTTTTATAATGAACAATTATGTGTACATGAAATTATAAATTTCTATATTGTTGTAATATATTCCACTTAAGCACTTAAAAAATTCAATAACACATGATACTTGAAATAATGAAGATTATTAAAACATAATGTGTTCCTTGAAGATGACATCAGTGTGTAGAAGTACATTTTATAGTAAATTGCTGTTAATGTCCAGCTATAATGAAAATCAGTACATATTTAATATAAGCAATAACTTACTTAGGTTATAATTAAATATTAAAGTAGTTACACCAACAATTAAAAATTTAATTTTAATATATCTTACCCATTGGTAAAATGCTGAAGAAATAAAATTCCAAATTTTGGAAATCTACAAATGAGTGGACATGAAATTATTAATTTCTACTTTGTTGCAATAAATTCCTTTAAGCACATATCATGTTCATGTTGACATGATATTTGGAATAATGAAGATTATTAAAACATAATGTGTTCCTTGAAGATGACATTAGTGTGTAGAAGTACATTTTATAGTAAATTGCTGTTAATGTCCAAATATTATGTAATAGAAGTACATATTTAATAAAAGCAATCATTTACTCAGGTTATAATAAAATAAATTACCAGTAACATAAAAAAAATAATATTATCATTTAAATATAACTTACACATTGATAAAAACCTAAAGAAATAAAATTCGAAATATTGGTATTGTTCAATTGAGTGGACATGAAATTATTCATTTCAACTGTGTTGCAATAAATTCTATAAAGCACATATCATGGTCATGTTCACATGGTATTTGGAATAATGAAGAATATTAAAACATAATGTAAATCCTGCAGATGACATCAGTATGTAGAAGTACATTCTATAGTAAATTTCTGTTAAATTCCAGCTATTAAATAATAAAAGTACATATTTATTATAACAATCATTTACTTAGGTTATAATTAAATATATAAGTAGTTACACCAACAATTAAAAATTTAATTTTAATATATCTTGCCCATTGGTAAAATGCTGAAGAAATAAAATTCCAAATTTTGGTTATGTACAAATGAGTGGACATGAAATTATTAATTTCTACTTTGTTGCAATAAATTCCTATAAGCACATATCATGTTCATGTTGACATGATATTTGGAATAATGAAGATTATTAAAACATAATGTGTTCCTTGAAGATGACATCAGTGTGTAGATGTACATTTTATAGTAAATTGCTGGTAATGTCCAGCTATAAAGAAAATAAGTACATATTTAATATACGCAATCATTTACTCAGGTTATAATTAAATATATAAGTAGTTACAACAACAAAAAAAACATTTTAATATATCTTACCCATTGATAAAATGCTGAAAAATTAAATTTTCATATTATTATAATGAACAATTATGTGGACAGGAAATTATAAATTACTATATTGTTGTAATATAATCCACCAAAGCACATATTATATTCAAGAACACATTGTAAAGCTCTCAGATGACATTAGTGTGCTGAAGTACAATGTATAGTAAATTGCTGTTATAGTCCAGCTATAATGTAAAAGAAGTACATATTTAATAAACCTTGAACTTACTCAGGTTATAATAAAATATATAATTACCTACAACAACAAAAACAATCATTTTAATATATCTTACCCATTGATAAAATGCTGAAAAATTAAATTTTCATATTATTATAATGAACAATTATGGGGACATGAAATTATAAATAACTATGTTGTTGTAATATAATCCACCAAAGCACATATTATATTCAAGAACACTGTGTAAAGCTCTAAGAAGACATAAGTGTGCAGAAGTACATTGTATAGTAAATTGCTGATAAAGTCCAGCTATAATGTAAAAGAAGTACATATTTAATTAACCATGAAATAACTCAGGTTATAATAAAATATATAGGTAGTTACAACAACAAAAACAATCATTTAAATATATCTTACCCATTGATAAAATGCTGAAAAATTTAATTTTTATATTTTTATAATGAACAATTATGTGGACATGAAATTATAAATTTCTATATTGTTGTAATATATTCCTCTTAAGTACATAAAAAATATAATAACACATGATAGTTGAAATAATGAAGATTATTAAAACATAATGTGTTCCTTGAAGATGACATCAGTGTGTAGAAGTACATTTTATAGTAAATTGCTGTTATAGTCCAGCTATAATGTAAAAGAAGTACATATTTAATAAACCTTGAACTTACTCAGGTTATAATAAAATATATAATTACCTACAACAACAAAAACAATAATTTAAAAAAATCTTACCCATTTATAAAATGCTGAAAAATAAAATTTCATATTTTTATAATGAATAATTATGTGGACATGAAATTATAAATTTCTTTATTGTTGTAATAAATTCCTTTAAGCACATATCATGTTCATGTTGACATGATATTTGGAATAATGAAGATTATTAAAACATAATGTAAAGTTTGAAGATGACATCAGTGTGTAGAAGTACATTGTATAGTAAATTGCTGTTAATGTCCAAATATTATGTACTAAAAGTACATATTTAATAAAAGCAATCATTTACTCAGGTTATAATAAAATAAATTACTCCTTACAACAATAAAAACTATCATTTTAATAAATCTTACCATTAATAAAATGCTGAAGAAATAAATTTCCATATTTTTATAATGAACAATTATGTGGACATGAAATTATAAATTTCTATAATGTTGTAATATAATCTACTAAAGAACATATTCTATACAAAGCACATTGTAAAGCTCTCAGATGATATAAGTGTGCAGAAGTACATTGAATAGTAAATTGCTGTTAATGTCCAGCTATAATGAAAATAAGTACATATTTAATAAAGGTAATCATTTACTCAGGGATATAATTAAATATATATGTACTTACAACAACAAAAAAAACTTTCATTTAAATAAATCTTACCTATTGATAAAATGCTGAAGAAATAAATTTTCATATTTTTATAATAAACAAATATGTGGACATGAAATTATAAATTACTATATTGTTGTAATATAATCCACCAAAGCACATATTATATTCAAGAACACATTGTAAAGCTCTCAGATGACATAAGTGTGCAAAAATACATTGTATATTAAATGGCTGTTAATGTTTCATATTTAATAAAAGCAATCATTTATTCAGGTTATAAATAAATATATTACCAGTAACATAAAAAAAATAATATTATCATTTAAATATAAATTACACATTGATAAAAACCTGAAGAAATAAAATTCGAAATATTGGTATTGTTCAATTGAGTGGACATGAAATTATTCATTTCAACTGTGTTGCAATAAATTCTATAAAGCAAATATCATGGTCATGTTCACATGGTATTTGGAATAATGAAGAATATTAAAACATAATGTAAATCCTGCAGATGACATCAGTATGTAGAAGTACATTCTATAGTAAATTTCTGTTAAATTCCAGCTATTAAATAATAAAAGTACATATTTAATATAAGCAATCATTTACTCAGGTTATAATTTTATATACAAGTAGTTACAACAACAAAAACAATTATTTAAAAAAATCTTACCCATTTATAAAATGCTGAAAAATAAAATTTCATATTTTTATAATGAACAATTATGTGGACATGAAATTATAAATATCTATAATGTTGTAATATAATCTACTAAAGAACATATTCTATTCAAAACACATTGTAAAGCTCTCAGATGACAAAAGTGTGCAGAAGAACAATGTATAGTAAATTGCTGTTATAGTACAGCTATAATGTAAAAGAAGTACATATTTAATAAACCATGAACTTACCCAGGTTATAATAAAATATATAATTACCTACAACAACAAAAACAATTATTTAAAAAAATCTTACCCATTTATAAAATGCTGAAAAATAAAATTTCATATTTTTATAATGAACAATTATGTGTACATGAAATTATAAATTTCTATATTGTTGTAATATATTCCACTTAAGCACTTAAAAAATTCAATAACACATGATACTTGAAATAATGAAGATTATTAAAACATAATGTGTTCCTTGAAGATGACATCAGTGTGTAGAAGTACATTTTATAGTAAATTGCTGTTAATGTCCAGCTATAATGAAAATCAGTACATATTTAATATAAGCAATAACTTACTTAGGTTATAATTAAATATTAAAGTAGTTACACCAACAATTAAAAATTTAATTTTAATATATCTTACCCATTGGTAAAATGCTGAAGAAATAAAATTCCAAATTTTGGAAATCTACAAATGAGTGGACATGAAATTATTAATTTCTACTTTGTTGCAATAAATTCCTTTAAGCACATATCATGTTCATGTTGACATGATATTTGGAATAATGAAGATTATTAAAACATAATGTGTTCCTTGAAGATGACATTAGTGTGTAGAAGTACATTTTATAGTAAATTGCTGTTAATGTCCAAATATTATGTAATAGAAGTACATATTTAATAAAAGCAATCATTTACTCAGGTTATAATAAAATAAATTACCAGTAACATAAAAAAAATAATATTATCATTTAAATATAACTTACACATTGATAAAAACCTAAAGAAATAAAATTCGAAATATTGGTATTGTTCAATTGAGTGGACATGAAATTATTCATTTCAACTGTGTTGCAATAAATTCTATAAAGCACATATCATGGTCATGTTCACATGGTATTTGGAATAATGAAGAATATTAAAACATAATGTAAATCCTGCAGATGACATCAGTATGTAGAAGTACATTCTATAGTAAATTTCTGTTAAATTCCAGCTATTAAATAATAAAAGTACATATTTATTATAACAATCATTTACTTAGGTTATAATTAAATATATAAGTAGTTACACCAACAATTAAAAATTTAATTTTAATATATCTTGCCCATTGGTAAAATGCTGAAGAAATAAAATTCCAAATTTTGGTTATGTACAAATGAGTGGACATGAAATTATTAATTTCTACTTTGTTGCAATAAATTCCTATAAGCACATATCATGTTCATGTTGACATGATATTTGGAATAATGAAGATTATTAAAACATAATGTGTTCCTTGAAGATGACATCAGTGTGTAGATGTACATTTTATAGTAAATTGCTGGTAATGTCCAGCTATAAAGAAAATAAGTACATATTTAATATACGCAATCATTTACTCAGGTTATAATTAAATATATAAGTAGTTACAACAACAAAAAAAACATTTTAATATATCTTACCCATTGATAAAATGCTGAAAAATTAAATTTTCATATTATTATAATGAACAATTATGTGGACAGGAAATTATAAATTACTATATTGTTGTAATATAATCCACCAAAGCACATATTATATTCAAGAACACATTGTAAAGCTCTCAGATGACATTAGTGTGCTGAAGTACAATGTATAGTAAATTGCTGTTATAGTCCAGCTATAATGTAAAAGAAGTACATATTTAATAAACCTTGAACTTACTCAGGTTATAATAAAATATATAATTACCTACAACAACAAAAACAATCATTTTAATATATCTTACCCATTGATAAAATGCTGAAAAATTAAATTTTCATATTATTATAATGAACAATTATGGGGACATGAAATTATAAATAACTATGTTGTTGTAATATAATCCACCAAAGCACATATTATATTCAAGAACACTGTGTAAAGCTCTAAGAAGACATAAGTGTGCAGAAGTACATTGTATAGTAAATTGCTGATAAAGTCCAGCTATAATGTAAAAGAAGTACATATTTAATTAACCATGAAATAACTCAGGTTATAATAAAATATATAGGTAGTTACAACAACAAAAACAATCATTTAAATATATCTTACCCATTGATAAAATGCTGAAAAATTTAATTTTTATATTTTTATAATGAACAATTATGTGGACATGAAATTATAAATTTCTATATTGTTGTAATATATTCCTCTTAAGTACATAAAAAATATAATAACACATGATAGTTGAAATAATGAAGATTATTAAAACATAATGTGTTCCTTGAAGATGACATCAGTGTGTAGAAGTACATTTTATAGTAAATTGCTGTTATAGTCCAGCTATAATGTAAAAGAAGTACATATTTAATAAACCTTGAACTTACTCAGGTTATAATAAAATATATAATTACCTACAACAACAAAAACAATAATTTAAAAAAATCTTACCCATTTATAAAATGCTGAAAAATAAAATTTCATATTTTTATAATGAATAATTATGTGGACATGAAATTATAAATTTCTTTATTGTTGTAATAAATTCCTTTAAGCACATATCATGTTCATGTTGACATGATATTTGGAATAATGAAGATTATTAAAACATAATGTAAAGTTTGAAGATGACATCAGTGTGTAGAAGTACATTGTATAGTAAATTGCTGTTAATGTCCAAATATTATGTACTAAAAGTACATATTTAATAAAAGCAATCATTTACTCAGGTTATAATAAAATAAATTACTCCTTACAACAATAAAAACTATCATTTTAATAAATCTTACCATTAATAAAATGCTGAAGAAATAAATTTCCATATTTTTATAATGAACAATTATGTGGACATGAAATTATAAATTTCTATAATGTTGTAATATAATCTACTAAAGAACATATTCTATACAAAGCACATTGTAAAGCTCTCAGATGATATAAGTGTGCAGAAGTACATTGAATAGTAAATTGCTGTTAATGTCCAGCTATAATGAAAATAAGTACATATTTAATAAAGGTAATCATTTACTCAGGGATATAATTAAATATATATGTACTTACAACAACAAAAAAAACTTTCATTTAAATAAATCTTACCTATTGATAAAATGCTGAAGAAATAAATTTTCATATTTTTATAATAAACAAATATGTGGACATGAAATTATAAATTACTATATTGTTGTAATATAATCCACCAAAGCACATATTATATTCAAGAACACATTGTAAAGCTCTCAGATGACATAAGTGTGCAAAAATACATTGTATATTAAATGGCTGTTAATGTTTCATATTTAATAAAAGCAATCATTTATTCAGGTTATAAATAAATATATTACCAGTAACATAAAAAAAATAATATTATCATTTAAATATAAATTACACATTGATAAAAACCTGAAGAAATAAAATTCGAAATATTGGTATTGTTCAATTGAGTGGACATGAAATTATTCATTTCAACTGTGTTGCAATAAATTCTATAAAGCAAATATCATGGTCATGTTCACATGGTATTTGGAATAATGAAGAATATTAAAACATAATGTAAATCCTGCAGATGACATCAGTATGTAGAAGTACATTCTATAGTAAATTTCTGTTAAATTCCAGCTATTAAATAATAAAAGTACATATTTAATATAAGCAATCATTTACTCAGGTTATAATTTTATATACAAGTAGTTACAACAACAAAAACAATTATTTAAAAAAATCTTACCCATTTATAAAATGCTGAAAAATAAAATTTCATATTTTTATAATGAACAATTATGTGGACATGAAATTATAAATATCTATAATGTTGTAATATAATCTACTAAAGAACATATTCTATTCAAAACACATTGTAAAGCTCTCAGATGACAAAAGTGTGCAGAAGAACAATGTATAGTAAATTGCTGTTATAGTACAGCTATAATGTAAAAGAAGTACATATTTAATAAACCATGAACTTACCCAGGTTATAATAAAATATATAATTACCTACAACAACAAAAACAATTATTTAAAAAAATCTTACCCATTTATAAAATGCTGAAAAATAAAATTTCATATTTTTATAATGAACAATTATGTGTACATGAAATTATAAATTTCTATATTGTTGTAATATATTCCACTTAAGCACTTAAAAAATTCAATAACACATGATACTTGAAATAATGAAGATTATTAAAACATAATGTGTTCCTTGAAGATGACATCAGTGTGTAGAAGTACATTTTATAGTAAATTGCTGTTAATGTCCAGCTATAATGAAAATCAGTACATATTTAATATAAGCAATAACTTACTTAGGTTATAATTAAATATTAAAGTAGTTACACCAACAATTAAAAATTTAATTTTAATATATCTTACCCATTGGTAAAATGCTGAAGAAATAAAATTCCAAATTTTGGAAATCTACAAATGAGTGGACATGAAATTATTAATTTCTACTTTGTTGCAATAAATTCCTTTAAGCACATATCATGTTCATGTTGACATGATATTTGGAATAATGAAGATTATTAAAACATAATGTGTTCCTTGAAGATGACATTAGTGTGTAGAAGTACATTTTATAGTAAATTGCTGTTAATGTCCAAATATTATGTAATAGAAGTACATATTTAATAAAAGCAATCATTTACTCAGGTTATAATAAAATAAATTACCAGTAACATAAAAAAAATAATATTATCATTTAAATATAACTTACACATTGATAAAAACCTAAAGAAATAAAATTCGAAATATTGGTATTGTTCAATTGAGTGGACATGAAATTATTCATTTCAACTGTGTTGCAATAAATTCTATAAAGCACATATCATGGTCATGTTCACATGGTATTTGGAATAATGAAGAATATTAAAACATAATGTAAATCCTGCAGATGACATCAGTATGTAGAAGTACATTCTATAGTAAATTTCTGTTAAATTCCAGCTATTAAATAATAAAAGTACATATTTATTATAACAATCATTTACTTAGGTTATAATTAAATATATAAGTAGTTACACCAACAATTAAAAATTTAATTTTAATATATCTTGCCCATTGGTAAAATGCTGAAGAAATAAAATTCCAAATTTTGGTTATGTACAAATGAGTGGACATGAAATTATTAATTTCTACTTTGTTGCAATAAATTCCTATAAGCACATATCATGTTCATGTTGACATGATATTTGGAATAATGAAGATTATTAAAACATAATGTGTTCCTTGAAGATGACATCAGTGTGTAGATGTACATTTTATAGTAAATTGCTGGTAATGTCCAGCTATAAAGAAAATAAGTACATATTTAATATACGCAATCATTTACTCAGGTTATAATTAAATATATAAGTAGTTACAACAACAAAAAAAACATTTTAATATATCTTACCCATTGATAAAATGCTGAAAAATTAAATTTTCATATTATTATAATGAACAATTATGTGGACAGGAAATTATAAATTACTATATTGTTGTAATATAATCCACCAAAGCACATATTATATTCAAGAACACATTGTAAAGCTCTCAGATGACATTAGTGTGCTGAAGTACAATGTATAGTAAATTGCTGTTATAGTCCAGCTATAATGTAAAAGAAGTACATATTTAATAAACCTTGAACTTACTCAGGTTATAATAAAATATATAATTACCTACAACAACAAAAACAATCATTTTAATATATCTTACCCATTGATAAAATGCTGAAAAATTAAATTTTCATATTATTATAATGAACAATTATGGGGACATGAAATTATAAATAACTATGTTGTTGTAATATAATCCACCAAAGCACATATTATATTCAAGAACACTGTGTAAAGCTCTAAGAAGACATAAGTGTGCAGAAGTACATTGTATAGTAAATTGCTGATAAAGTCCAGCTATAATGTAAAAGAAGTACATATTTAATTAACCATGAAATAACTCAGGTTATAATAAAATATATAGGTAGTTACAACAACAAAAACAATCATTTAAATATATCTTACCCATTGATAAAATGCTGAAAAATTTAATTTTTATATTTTTATAATGAACAATTATGTGGACATGAAATTATAAATTTCTATATTGTTGTAATATATTCCTCTTAAGTACATAAAAAATATAATAACACATGATAGTTGAAATAATGAAGATTATTAAAACATAATGTGTTCCTTGAAGATGACATCAGTGTGTAGAAGTACATTTTATAGTAAATTGCTGTTATAGTCCAGCTATAATGTAAAAGAAGTACATATTTAATAAACCTTGAACTTACTCAGGTTATAATAAAATATATAATTACCTACAACAACAAAAACAATAATTTAAAAAAATCTTACCCATTTATAAAATGCTGAAAAATAAAATTTCATATTTTTATAATGAATAATTATGTGGACATGAAATTATAAATTTCTTTATTGTTGTAATAAATTCCTTTAAGCACATATCATGTTCATGTTGACATGATATTTGGAATAATGAAGATTATTAAAACATAATGTAAAGTTTGAAGATGACATCAGTGTGTAGAAGTACATTGTATAGTAAATTGCTGTTAATGTCCAAATATTATGTACTAAAAGTACATATTTAATAAAAGCAATCATTTACTCAGGTTATAATAAAATAAATTACTCCTTACAACAATAAAAACTATCATTTTAATAAATCTTACCATTAATAAAATGCTGAAGAAATAAATTTCCATATTTTTATAATGAACAATTATGTGGACATGAAATTATAAATTTCTATAATGTTGTAATATAATCTACTAAAGAACATATTCTATACAAAGCACATTGTAAAGCTCTCAGATGATATAAGTGTGCAGAAGTACATTGAATAGTAAATTGCTGTTAATGTCCAGCTATAATGAAAATAAGTACATATTTAATAAAGGTAATCATTTACTCAGGGATATAATTAAATATATATGTACTTACAACAACAAAAAAAACTTTCATTTAAATAAATCTTACCTATTGATAAAATGCTGAAGAAATAAATTTTCATATTTTTATAATAAACAAATATGTGGACATGAAATTATAAATTACTATATTGTTGTAATATAATCCACCAAAGCACATATTATATTCAAGAACACATTGTAAAGCTCTCAGATGACATTAGTGTGCAGAAGTACAATGTATAGTAAATTGCTGATAAAGTCCAGCTATAATGTAAAAGAAGTACATATTTAATTAAGCATGAAATTACTCAGGTTATAATAAAATACATAAGTAGTTACAACAACAAAAACAATCATTTAAATATATCTTACCCATTGATAAAATGCTGAAAATTTAATTTTTATATTTTTATAATGAACAATTATGTGGACATGAAATTATAAATTTCTATATTGTTTCTATATTGAAATAATGATTATTAAAACATAATGTGTTCCTTGAAGATGACATTAGTGTGTAGAAGTACATTTTATAGTAAATTGCTGTTAATGTCCAGCTATAATGAAAATAAGTACATATTTAATAAAAGCAATCATTTACTCAGGTTATAATTAAATATATAAATAGTTACAACAACAAAAACAATCATTTAAATATATCTTACCCATTGATAAAATGCTGAAAAATTAAATTTTCATATTATTATAATGAACAATTATGTGGTCATGAAATTATAAATTACTATATTGTTGAAATTGAATCCACCAAAGCACATATTATATTCAAGAACACATTGTAAAGTTCTCAGATGACATTAGTGTGTAGAAGATCATTGTATAGTAAACTGCTTTTAAAGTCCAGCTATTATGTAATAAAAATACATATTTAATATAATCCATCATTTTCTTTGGTTATAATTAAATATATAAGTAGTTCCAACGCATTAACTGATGATAATCTTATAACACCATTAAAGTGCACTATTGGATAGGTTTCCTGTTTATGAATTTAACATATACATACAGAATTGTTTAAAATACGTATAGTTTTTGTATCTGTACTTCTCACCGTATGAAAGACCAATCATCGAAAAAATAAAGACAAAATATAAAGTAATAATAAATGTAAAAAGAAGAACATGTTTTTCAAAATTATTTTTTAAAACAGAAACTTAATTAATTGATCTATTTGTATAAACCAATTACTAAAAAAACCGTTCTGACTCAAATAGTAATTGTGCCTTCGGACTTAACATAATATATAATTGTTATTATAGTGGTGGTTATCGGTATATGATAACGTTTGTTGTTGTTTTCCCTTCACCGATTATCTCATATCAGTAAAAAACACAGTTGGCATTACTCTGACACGAGGGTTGTTTTTTGAAAACCGATCGAATTTACGGTGCACCATTGGACTCGTTACAATAAACATCGTCTATTGAATATACTGCGCATTTTAAAATACGTTTTATCGTACGACAACGACAATATTAATCGTTTTGCTAGTGATTAATGAAAGATCTCGTGGTTTAATTTTGATTTGCAAATTAAACTTTTTTATTCGGTGAATCGATTATTGTCCTTCGTCTCCGATCTCATCGTCACCGTTGTAAGTATAAACTCGTCGTTTTGATGTGGTTGTCTTTTACATTTTTCCTTTTGTCAAACACGTATTGAAACGATTTTACGTTGGTACTTGTAGTCTACGGGGTCTTTTGGTATTGATTTATTGTGACCAACTGAATTTAGTTGACGATCGGCATTATGGATTCCTTAACACGTCGAACACTTATGTCGACAAAACGTATTCGTTCTCTTCGGCGAGTGTCTACGCATGTTTTTGTACATTTTTTTAAATCTTTCCCAAAAATACCAGCCGACAAAAAGACTTTTTTCTTTTTACACCTTCGTTTGTGTGCGAGGTCGAAATTAATAAATTCGTCGTCGCCCCTGATTGCTGGTGATTTTATTATTTTTATACTCTATTTTCGAAATAAACTTAATGATAATGGATTTCGAGTAGATTTATTCCCAATTATAATTCCGTATATTTGTTGCATTTATTATTATTTCGTATCCGAGATAGATGTTCTTCTATGATGCTGATGTGGCTACGCGCCGACAGTCGTTTTTTAATGATATGTATTAAAAATATTATAGATAAAATTTAAAAAATGTGACATAACTGTGTATACACAAATTAAATTTTTAAATTTAAACTGTTAATTACACTTTTAAACTGTAAAATGTTCAATATCCATAGACGAATTATGGCCGATAAAAAATTTTGCCCTCCGAACATGATAAGGATCGATGATTTTGCTATTGAATATCCAACTGCGTGGGGGTGTGAATTGTGCCTGCGCTTATGTTTTAGTGAAACTGCAGCTACTCAACATTCTTTGGATTGCCCCGATAACATTAGCGACAGTCACGAAACTAATCGCTCAGATGAGTAATACTGCATAATATTAAATCGTCTATTGATTGTTTATAATATTTTATTTGATTTTAAATTTACTAGAGAGGAACAACCTATGTCATACTATTGCCATGTTTGTAAGTCCAATTTTTGTGGGGTGGTGAAGACATTGAAGAAGCATATGGAAACGCCCAAAACTGATTCAAGCGACCCTGATGACGAGAAAGTGGTCGTGAAAAAGAAGGCCTAAGTCGTAGTTGATGGACCGCTAACCATACCAATTGAAATGGAGGTTGATTCTTATGCTTCAACTACATTAAACAGTAATTTTAACCAGTTAATCATATGATATACTTCTAAAGATATATCTTAAATTTTACATTTATTATTAATATTAATTGTATTGCAACATTTACTTTATTTTATCTAATTGTAAGAATTCAAATTATTAAAACAATACACCCCATTAAAATCGATTACATTATTGCATTAGTTATTTTGACCAATTTTAGTGAAGACAGAGTAAGTGTCTATTTCTATAATTCTTGTTTGGTATACATTTATAATAGTTACCATTCATTAAGATATGTTACGGGATAATATGTATAAATAATAGATATTTTAATAATATCTCCATCTGCAATTTAAATTACCAAGTTTTTGTTTTTTTTTTTTCAAGTAATTTCAATTTTACGTTTTTGGTATTTAATAGTAAAATGTATAATGTACACAATGACTATTATGAATAAATTTCAAATCTTATAGTGACAAATTATTTACTAAATAGTTATCACACATTTAAATGTATTAATGCAATTAAATTCTATTTGATGTGACAAATTTAATGCCATTTTAAATATATATTTCAAATTTGTTGTTATATTCAAGTTTTAAAATAAATGATAACAGAAACTATAAATATTTTACCAGTGTTTATCTTTCTTTACAATGATTTAGTAAACTAAGTAATAAAAAATTATTTTAATTATTTAAATTAAAATTATTACAAAATATTTAAACACATCTTAAGATTCTTTTGGATATAATACAATTTTAATAATGAATAAAACAACTATTGTAACAGTAATATTTGATTTAAATGTGTATAATTTATTGTTAAGTTTATTTATATTTATATTTTTTAATAATGTGATAGGGTAATCAAATTCACTACCGAGCTGACATAAAAATCATATTTATATGAGCATATTTGATAAATATTAGATAAAATTCAATAGAACACTTTTGTTTCAGTTTTCTTAATAATAGGGAAAATGTACAGAGTATAGTATTGCAGATAAGATATGTATTGATAAATTAGGTACCTAATACATACTTGTTATAGTATTTAAAGTCAATAAAAACCACATTTATTAGGACATTGAAAACAAATTATAAAGAATTAATTAATTATATTCAATATATTATAATGAAAGTATATAATAAAAAAAAATATATGCTTGGAATTATAAACTATGGTGTTATAGTAATTATGATGACTTCAAGAGACATAATTCAATAATACTTAATTTTATGTCAAACAAGTAATACATAGAAAAAATTATATTTTACCATTTTACACTTTGAGAATGTCAGTCATACTTATCAATTATCCGCATTTACCTGATTAAAATTAAAGTAATATTATATTATATTCTTGACAGAATAAACCTAATATTTTAAAACAATAAGTAAAGTTCTTGTTTACACAGTCATATGTCTGAAATACCCAAAAAGATAATTTCTGGATTAATGAGAGCCACTGGTTCATGTGTCAGAGCCATCTAGACATTCAATAGGTAGGCAAGTTCAATTTTGAACCTATAATTTATAATCATATTTTATGAGTTTTTCAGGTATATAATCAAAATTACTATTAGTTTTATTTACTATATGAATAAGTACCTAGGGTACACTACTTACCTAAAAAGTTAAATATTTCCGTCTGCAGGAGACCATTGTCATCCACCTAGAATGTTGTATAGAATATTTAGTAATACATAGTTCAATAGCCATAGGGATTGAAAATAAATAGTGAGTTCGAACCATTAGAAGTTTATTTTTTCCACAAAGCACTTAGATAAAAGCATCCAGAAATAAATTAATCCACCTTCTAATAACATAAAAAAATAAAAACAGAACAATACAATTATGCATTAAAAATATAATTATTTATTTATTGTATGGTCATATGAAAAACAATTAAACAGAATATATTGATCTATATACAATTTCATTTGAAATTAAATATTAAATATCTGTTACTCAGCAATAATAAATTCTTCAATGTCAAATATCTAGAATCACAAAATTTACTTGTTTGAGTATTGAATAAATCTGTACAATATGTATGCCCATACAAGCTATATATACTTTGTATTTGACTGGATAGGATTTATTAACTTAGAGGAAGGCATTCGCGAG
Organism: Tuberolachnus salignus; assembly: GCA_956483605.1. Taxonomy (NCBI): domain Eukaryota; kingdom Metazoa; phylum Arthropoda; class Insecta; order Hemiptera; family Aphididae; genus Tuberolachnus; species Tuberolachnus salignus. Next base: position 3,173,725 of record OY101431.1, on the reverse strand, counting down.
TTCTTCATTCTCTTATTATATAGGCTTTGTGGTGGGTATACCCAGAGAAACAAATCTTTAAAAGAGTAAAACATTATTTATATAAGACCAATATTACTGTTTATAAAAAGTAGTTAATATGCTCATAATATTACAAACTGATATATGTGCTATGAATATATATTGTACATGTATAGGTACACATCATAAAATGTATAAAGGTTATATTTATGTCTATGGTAGTAATTAATTTTGAGAGTTTGATGTGTAAGCCAAAATTATTTGTTAAACGGTTAATGAATAAAATTTACTTTAAATTAATAGTCCTATTAATGTTAGTTAAAACAGTGAAAGTTCACATTGTACACACAGAGCTGTCAATAGCACGACATCGAATTCTTTTAAACATTTGAGGATTTATCAAAGGCCACTATACAATGTAAATGAACAGCCATTATCTTTGGATCCTTATGTAATTTGAACATAGTCTTCATTGACCACAGTTCTCATAAGGCCATTTCAGAGTCATTGTATTCAAACAATTAAATAAAATTAATACAATTTAAATAAAGTAAATAAACCTAATATGTTTTAATCTACCTATAGTTTAATAATTAACTCATCTATATAGTTTTATTTTAAAATGTGAAAAGCCATGTGATTAGTTACCATGATTGAATTTTGTACAGAAAGATTTACATAAAATCAGATGAGTTTCCACCGCCACCATGCAATTCATTACCTGAACATTATAACCATATACATAAGCATTTAACTTTTATTTAAAAACAATGAACATTATTATTTAAATACATTTGACAAATTTATAATTCATAATTAAAAAAACAATTTATTATAAAGTAAAATGTTCTTTTAGAATACAAGTATATGTAGTGTTACTATTGGGTTACTACATCCATTAGGTTATCATATTACTTTGAATACTTTAACATCTGTAATCCCATTAAACCAGATCATATCCGGAGGGGGGGCATAAGAAGAATTTTAATGCAAAAATACATTGTAGTAAATGACTGTTAAAGTCAAGCTATAATGTAAAAGAATATAATGAAACATAAAGAACATAATGTGTTCCTTGAAGATGACATCAGTGTGTAGAAGTACATTTTATAGTAAATTGCTGTTAATGTCCAGCTATAATGAAAATAAGTACATATATAATATAGGCAATCATTTACTCAGGGTTATAATTAAATATATAAGTAGTTACACCAACAATTAAAACTTTAATTTTAATATATCTTACCCATTGATAAAATGCTAAAGAAATAAATTTTCATATTTTTATAATGAACAATGATGTGGACATGAAATTATAAATTTCTATAATGTTGTAATATAATCTTCTAAGGAACATATTCTATTCAAGAACACACTGGAAAGCTCTCAGATGACATAAGTGTGCAAAAATACATTGTATATTAAATGGCTGTTAAAGTGTAGCTAATATGTTAAAAAATTTCATGTTTAATAAAAGCAATTATTTATTCAGGTTATAATTAAATATATTACTAGTAACATAAAAAAAAATAATATTACCATTTAATTATAACTTGCACATTGATAAATTGCTGAAGAAATAAAATTCCAATTTTTGGTAATGTACAATTGAGTCGACATGAAATTATTTATTTCTATATTGTTGTAATATAGTCCACTAAAGCACATATTATATTCAAGATCACATTATAAAGCTTGCAGATGACATCAGTGTGAAGAAGTACATTGTATAGTAAATTGCTGTTAAAGTCCAGCTATTATGTAATAGAAGTACATATTTAATAAAAGCAATCATTTACTCTGGTTATAATAAAATAAATTAGTTCTAAAAACAATAAAAACTGTCATTTTAATAAATTATTACTTTTTGATAAAATGCTGAAGTATTGAATTTCCATATATTTAACAAACAATTATGTGGACATGAAATTATTAATTTCAATTTTGATGCAATTAAATCCATAAAGCACATATTATATTCATGTTCACAGGATATTTGGAATTAAGATGATAATTTTAAACATAATGTAAATCTTGCAGATGACATCAGTGTGTAGAAGTACATTCTATAGTAAATTCCTTGTAAATTCCAGCTATTACATAATAAAAGTACATATTTAATATAAGCAATCATTTACTCAGGTTATAATTTTATATACAAGTAGTTACAACAACAAAAACAATTATTTAAAAAAATCTTACCCATTTATAAAATGCTGAAAAATAAAATTTCATATTTTTATAATGAACAATTATGTGGACATGAAATTATAAATTTCTATAATGTTGTAATATAATCTTCTAAGGAACATATTCTATTCAAGAACACATTGTAAAGCTCTCAGATGACATAAGTGTGCAAAAATACATTGTATATTAAATGGCTGTTAATGTTTCATATTTAATAAAAGCAATCATTTATTCACGTTATAAATAAATATATTACCAGTAACATAAAAAAAATAATATTATCATTTAAATATAAATTACACATTGATAAAAACCTGAAGAAATAAAATTCGAAATATTGGTATTGTTCAATTGAGTGGACATGAAATTATTCATTTCAACTATGTTGCAATAAATTCTATAAAGCAAATATCATGGTCATGTTCACATGGTATTTGGAATAATGAAGAATATTAAAACATAATGTAAATCCTGCAGATGACATCAGTATGTAGAAGTACATTCTATAGTAAATTTCTGTTAAATTCCAGCTATTAAATAATAAAAGTACATATTTAATATAAGCAATCATTTACTCAGGTTATAATTTTATATACAAGTAGTTACAACAACAAAAACAATTATTTAAAAAAATCTTACCCATTTATAAAATGCTGAAAAATAAAATTTCATATTTTTATAATGAACAATTATGTGGACATGAAATTATAAATATCTATAATGTTGTAATATAATCTACTAAAGAACATATTCTATTCAAAACACATTGTAAAGCTCTCAGATGACAAAAGTGTGCAGAAGAACAATGTATAGTAAATTGCTGTTATAGTACAGCTATAATGTAAAAGAAGTACATATTTAAAAAACCATGAACTTACCCAGGTTATAATAAAATATATAATTACCTACAACAACAAAAACAATTATTTAAAAAAATCTTACCCATTTATAAAATGCTGAAAAATAAAATTTCATATTTTTATAATGAACAATTATGTGTACATGAAATTATAAATTTCTATATTGTTGTAATATATTCCACTCAAGCACATAAAAAATTCAATAACACATGATAATTGAAATAATGAAGATTATTAAAACATAATGTGTTCCTTGAAGATGACATTAGTGTGTAGAAGTACATTTTATAGTAAATTGCTGGTAATGTCCAGCTATAAAGAAAATAAGTACATATTTAATATAAGCAATCATTTACTTAGGTTATAATTAAATATAAAAGTAGTTACACCAACAATTAAAAATTTAATTTTAATATATCTTACCCATTGGTAAAATGCTGAAGAAATAAAATTCCAAATTTTGGAAATCTACAAATGAGTGGACATGAAATTATTAATTTCTACTTTGTTGCAATAAATTCCTTTAAGCACATATCATGTTCATGTTGACATGATATTTGGAATAATGAAGATTATTAAAACATAATGTAAAACTTGAAGATGACATCAGTGTGTAGAAGTACATTGTATAGTAAATTGCTGTTAATGTCCAAATATTATGTAATAGAAGTACATATTTAATAAAAGCAATCATTTACTCAGGTTATAATAAAATAAATTAGTCCTTACAACAATAAAAACTATCATTTTAATAAATCTTACCATTAATAAAATGCTGAAGAAATAAATTTCCATATTTTTATAATGATCAATTATGTGGACATGAAATTATAAATTTCTATAATGTTGTAATATAATCTACTAAAGAACATATTCTATTCAAAACACATTGTTAAGCTCTCAGTTGACATAAGTGTGCAGAAGTACATTGTATAGTAAATTGCTGTTAATGTCCAGCTATAATGAAAATAAGTACATATTTAATAAAGGTAATTATTTACTCAGGGATATAATTAAATATATATGTACTTACAACAACAAAAAAAACTTTCATTTAAATAAATCTTACCCATTGATAAAATGCTGAAGAAATAAATTTTAAATGGCTGTTAATGTTTCATATTTAATAAAAGCAATCATTTATTCAGGTTATAAATAAATATATTACCAGTAACATAAAAAAAATAATATTATCATTTAAATATAAATTACACATTGATAAAAACCTGAAGAAATAAAATTCGAAATATTGGTATTGTTCAATTGAGTGGACATGAAATTATTCATTTCAACTGTGTTGCAATAAATTCTATAAAGCAAATATCATGGTCATGTTCACATGGTATTTGGAATAATGAAGAATATTAAAACATAATGTAAATCCTGCAGATGACATCAGTATGTAGAAGTACATTCTATAGTAAATTTCTGTTAAATTCCAGCTATTAAATAATAAAAGTACATATTTAATATAAGCAATCATTTATTCAGGTTATAATTTTATATACAAGTAGTTACAACAACAAAAACAATTATTTAAAAAAATCTTACCCATTTATAAAATGCTGAAAAATAAAATTTCATATTTTTATAATGAACAATTATGTGGACATGAAATTATAAATATCTATAATGTTGTAATATAATCTACTAAAGAACATATTCTATTCAAAACACATTGTAAAGCTCTCAGATGACAAAAGTGTGCAGAAGAACAATGTATAGTAAATTGCTGTTATAGTACAGCTATAATGTAAAAGAAGTACATATTTAATAAACCATGAACTTACCCAGGTTATAATAAAATATATAATTACCTACAACAACAAAAACAATTATTTAAAAAAATCTTACCCATTTATAAAATGCTGAAAAATAAAATTTCATATTTTTATAATGAACAATTATGTGTACATGAAATTATAAATTTCTATATTGTTGTAATATATTCCACTTAAGCACTTAAAAAATTCAATAACACATGATACTTGAAATAATGAAGATTATTAAAACATAATGTGTTCCTTGAAGATGACATCAGTGTGTAGAAGTACATTTTATAGTAAATTGCTGTTAATGTCCAGCTATAATGAAAATAAGTACATATTTAATATAAGCAATCATTTACTTAGGTTATAATTAAATATAAAAGTAGTTACACCAACAATTAAAAATTTAATTTTAATATATCTAACCCATTGGTAAAATGCTGAAGAAATAAAATTCCAAATTTTGGAAATCTACAAATGAGTGGACATGAAATTATTAATTTCTACTTTGTTGCAATAAATTCCTTTAAGCACATATCATGTTCATGTTGACATGATATTTGGAATAATGAAGATTATTAAAACATAATGTAAAGCTTGAAGATGACATCAGTGTGTAGAAGTACATTGTATAGTAAATTGCTGTTAATGTCCAAATATTATGTAATAGAAGTACATATTTAATAAAAGCAATCATTTACTCAGGTTATAATAAAATAAATTAGTCCTTACAACAATAAAAACTATCATTTTAATAAATCTTACCATTAATAAAATGCTGAAGAAATAAATTTCCATATTTTTATAATGATCAATTATGTGGACATGAAATTATAAATTTCTATAATGTTGTAATATAATCTACTAAAGAACATATTCTATTCAAAACACATTGTTAAGCTCTCAGTTGACATAAGTGTGCAGAAGTACATTGTATAGTAAATTGCTGTTAATGTCCAGCTATAATGAAAATAAGTACATATTTAATAAAGTTAATTATTTACTCAGGGATATAATTAAATATATATGTACTTACAACAACAAAAAAAACTTTCATTTAAATAAATCTTACCCATTGATAAAATGCTGAAGAAATAAATTTTCATATTTTTATAATAAACAAATATGAGGACATGAAATTATAAATTACTATATTGTTGTAATATAATCCACCAAAGCACATATTATATTCAAGAACACATTGTAAAGCTCTCAGATGACATTAGTGTGCTGAAGTACAATGTATAATAAATTGCTGTTATAGTCCAGCTATAATGTAAAAGAAGTACATATTTAATAAACCATGAACTTACTCAGGTTATAATAAAATATATAATTACCTACAACAACAAAAACAATCATTTAAAAAAATCTTACCCATTTATAAAATGCTGAAAAATAAAATTTCATATTTATATTATGAACAATTATGTGTACATGAAATTATAAATTTCTATATTGTTGTAATATATTCCACTCAAGCACATAAAAAATTCAATAACACATGATAATTGAAATAATGAAGATTATTAAAACATAATGTGTTCCTTGAAGATGACATTAGTGTGTAGAAGTACATTTTATAGTAAATTGCTGTTAATGTCCAAATATTATGTAATAGAAGTACATATTTAATAAAAGCAATCATTTACTCAGGTTATAATAAAATAAATTACCAGTAACATAAAAAAAATAATATTATCATTTAAATATAACTTACACATTGATAAAAACCTGAAGAAATAAAATTCGAAATATTGGTATTGTTCAATTGAGTGGACATGAAATTATTCATTTCAACTGTGTTGCAATAAATTCTATAAAGCACATATCATGGTCATGTTCACATGGTATTTGGAATAATGAAGAATATTAAAACATAATGTAAATCCTGCAGATGACATCAGTATGTAGAAGTACATTCTATAGTAAATTTCTGTTAAATTCCAGCTATTAAATAATAAAAGTACATATTTATTATAACAATCATTTACTTAGGTTATAATTAAATATATAAGTAGTTACACCAACAATTAAAAATTTAATTTTAATATATCTTGCCCATTGGTAAAATGCTGAAGAAATAAAATTCCAAATTTTGGTTATGTACAAATGAGTGGACATGAAATTATTAATTTCTACTTTGTTGCAATAAATTCCTATAAGCACATAACATGATCATGTTGACATGATATTTGGAATAATGAAGATTATTAAAACATAATGTGTTCCTTGAAGATGACATCAGTGTGTAGAAGTACATTTTATAGTAAATTGCTGTTAATGTCCAGCTATAATGAAAATAAGTACATATTTAATATAAGCAATCATTTACTTAGGTTATAATTAAATATAAAAGTAGTTACACCAACAATTAAAAATTTAATTTTAATATATCTTACCCATTGGTAAAATGCTGAAGAAACAAAATTCCAAATTTTGGAAATCTACAAATGAGTGGACATGAAATTATTAATTTCTACTTTGTTGCAATAAATTCCTTTAAGCACATATCATGTTCATGTTGACATGATATTTGGAATAATGAAGATTATTAAAACATAATGTGTTCCTTGAAGATGACATTAGTGTGTAGAAGTACATTTTATAGTAAATTGCTGTTAATGTCCAAATATTATGTAATAGAAGTACATATTTAATAAAAGCAATCATTTACTCAGGTTATAATAAAATAAATTACCAGTAACATAAAAAAAATAATATTATCATTTAAATATAACTTACACATTGATAAAAACCTGAAGAAATAAAATTCGAAATATTGGTATTGTTCAATTGAGTGGACATGAAATTATTCATTTCAACTGTGTTGCAATAAATTCTATAAAGCACATATCATGGTCATGTTCACATGGTATTTGGAATAATGAAGAATATTAAAACATAATGTAAATCCTGCAGATGACATCAGTATGTAGAAGTACATTCTATAGTAAATTTCTGTTAAATTCCAGCTATTAAATAATAAAAGTACATATTTATTATAACAATCATTTACTTAGGTTATAATTAAATATATAAGTAGTTACACCAACAATTAAAAATTTAATTTTAATATATCTTGCCCATTGGTAAAATGCTGAAGAAATAAAATTCCAAATTTTGGTTATGTACAAATGAGTGGACATGAAATTATTAATTTCTACTTTGTTGCAATAAATTCCTATAAGCACATATCATGTTCATGTTGACATGATATTTGGAATAATGAAGATTATTAAAACATAATGTGTTCCTTGAAGATGACATCAGTGTGTAGATGTACATTTTATAGTAAATTGCTGGTAATGTCCAGCTATAAAGAAAATAAGTACATATTTAATATACGCAATCATTTACTCAGGTTATAATTAAATATATAAGTAGTTACAACAACAAAAAAAACATTTTAATATATCTTACCCATTGATAAAATGCTGAAAAATTAAATTTTCATATTATTATAATGAACAATTATGTGGACAGGAAATTATAAATTACTATATTGTTGTAATATAATCCACCAAAGCACATATTATATTCAAGAATACATTGTAAAGCTCTCAGATGACATTAGTGTGCTGAAGTACAATGTATAGTAAATTGCTGTTATAGTCCAGCTATAATGTAAAAGAAGTACATATTTAATAAACCTTGAACTTACTCAGGTTATAATAAAATATATAATTACCTACAACAACAAAAACAATCATTTTAATATATCTTACCCATTGATAAAATGCTGAAAAATTAAATTTTCATATTATTATAATGAACAATTATGGGGACATGAAATTATAAATAACTATGTTGTTGTAATATAATCCACCAAAGCACATATTATATTCAAGAACACTGTGTAAAGCTCTAAGAAGACATAAGTGTGCAGAAGTACATTGTATAGTAAATTGCTGATAAAGTCCAGCTATAATGTAAAAGAAGTACATATTTAATTAACCATGAAATAACTCAGGTTATAATAAAATATATAAGTAGTTACAACAACAAAAACAATCATTTAAATATATCTTACCCATTGATAAAATGCTGAAAAATTTAATTTTTATATTTTTATAATGAACAATTATGTGGACATGAAATTATAAATTTCTATATTGTTGTAATATATTCCTCTTAAGTACATAAAAAATATAATAACACATGATAATTGAAATAATGAAGATTATTAAAACATAATGTGTTCCTTGAAGATGACATCAGTGTGTAGAAGTACATTTTATAGTAAATTGCTGTTATAGTCCAGCTATAATGTAAAAGAAGTACATATTTAATAAACCTTGAACTTACTCAGGTTATAATAAAATATATAATTACCTACAACAACAAAAACAATAATTTAAAAAAATCTTACCCATTTATAAAATGCTGAAAAATAAAATTTCATATTTTTATAATGAATAATTATGTGGACATGAAATTATAAATTTCTTTATTGTTGTAATAAATTCCTTTAAGCACATATCATGTTCATGTTGACATGATATTTGGAATAATGAAGATTATTAAAACATAATGTAAAGTTTGAAGATGACATCAGTGTGTAGAAGTACATTGTATAGTAAATTGCTGTTAATGTCCAAATATTATGTACTAAAAGTACATATTTAATAAAAGCAATCATTTACTCAGGTTATAATAAAATAAATTACTCCTTACAACAATAAAAACTATCATTTTAATAAATCTTACCATTAATAAAATGCTGAAGAAATAAATTTCCATATTTTTATAATGAACAATTATGTGGACATGAAATTATAAATTTCTATAATGTTGTAATATAATCTACTAAAGAACATATTCTATACAAAGCACATTGTAAAGCTCTCAGATGATATAAGTGTGCAGAAGTACATTGAATAGTAAATTGCTGTTAATGTCCAGCTATAATGAAAATAAGTACATATTTAATAAAGGTAATCATTTACTCAGGGATATAATTAAATATATATGTACTTACAACAACAAAAAAAACTTTCATTTAAATAAATCTTACCTATTGATAAAATGCTGAAGAAATAAATTTTCATATTTTTATAATAAACAAATATGTGGACATGAAATTATAAATTACTATATTGTTGTAATATAATCCACCAAAGCACATATTATATTCAAGAACACATTGTAAAGCTCTCAGATGACATTAGTGTGCAGAAGTACAATGTATAGTAAATTGCTGATAAAGTCCAGCTATAATGTAAAAGAAGTACATATTTAATTAAGCATGAAATTACTCAGGTTATAATAAAATACATAAGTAGTTACAACAACAAAAACAATCATTTAAATATATCTTACCCATTGATAAAATGCTGAAAATTTAATTTTTATATTTTTATAATGAACAATTATGTGGACATGAAATTATAAATTTCTATATTGTTTCTATATTGAAATAATGATTATTAAAACATAATGTGTTCCTTGAAGATGACATTAGTGTGTAGAAGTACATTTTATAGTAAATTGCTGTTAATGTCCAGCTATAATGAAAATAAGTACATATTTAATAAAAGCAATCATTTACTCAGGTTATAATTAAATATATAAATAGTTACAACAACAAAAACAATCATTTAAATATATCTTACCCATTGATAAAATGCTGAAAAATTAAATTTTCATATTATTATAATGAACAATTATGTGGTCATGAAATTATAAATTACTATATTGTTGAAATTGAATCCACCAAAGCACATATTATATTCAAGAACACATTGTAAAGTTCTCAGATGACATTAGTGTGTAGAAGATCATTGTATAGTAAACTGCTTTTAAAGTCCAGCTATTATGTAATAAAAATACATATTTAATATAATCCATCATTTTCTTTGGTTATAATTAAATATATAAGTAGTTCCAACGCATTAACTGATGATAATCTTATAACACCATTAAAGTGCACTATTGGATAGGTTTCCTGTTTATGAATTTAACATATACATACAGAATTGTTTAAAATACGTATAGTTTTTGTATCTGTACTTCTCACCGTATGAAAGACCAATCATCGAAAAAATAAAGACAAAATATAAAGTAATAATAAATGTAAAAAGAAGAACATGTTTTTCAAAATTATTTTTTAAAACAGAAACTTAATTAATTGATCTATTTGTATAAACCAATTACTAAAAAAACCGTTCTGACTCAAATAGTAATTGTGCCTTCGGACTTAACATAATATATAATTGTTATTATAGTGGTGGTTATCGGTATATGATAACGTTTGTTGTTGTTTTCCCTTCACCGATTATCTCATATCAGTAAAAAACACAGTTGGCATTACTCTGACACGAGGGTTGTTTTTTGAAAACCGATCGAATTTACGGTGCACCATTGGACTCGTTACAATAAACATCGTCTATTGAATATACTGCGCATTTTAAAATACGTTTTATCGTACGACAACGACAATATTAATCGTTTTGCTAGTGATTAATGAAAGATCTCGTGGTTTAATTTTGATTTGCAAATTAAACTTTTTTATTCGGTGAATCGATTATTGTCCTTCGTCTCCGATCTCATCGTCACCGTTGTAAGTATAAACTCGTCGTTTTGATGTGGTTGTCTTTTACATTTTTCCTTTTGTCAAACACGTATTGAAACGATTATACGTGGGTACTTGTAGTCTACGGGGTCTTTTGGTATTGATTTATTGTGACCAACTGAATTTAGTTGACGATCGGCATTATGGATTCCTTAACACGTCGAACACTTATGTCGACAAAACGTATTCGTTCTCTTCGGCGAGTGTCTACGCATGTTTTTGTACATTTTTTTAAATCTTTCCCAAAAATACCAGCCGACAAAAAGACTTTTTTCTTTTTACACCTTCGTTTGTGTGCGAGGTCGAAATTAATAAATTCGTCGTCGCCCCTGATTGCTGGTGATTTTATTATTTTTATACTCTATTTTCGAAATAAACTTAATGATAATGGATTTCGAGTAGATTTATTCCCAATTATAATTCCGTATATTTGTTGCATTTATTATTATTTCGTATCCGAGATAGATGTTCTTCTATGATGCTGATGTGGCTACGCGCCGACAGTCGTTTTTTAATGATATGTATTAAAAATATTATAGATAAAATTTAAAAAATGTGACATAACTGTGTATACACAAATTAAATTTTTAAATTTAAACTGTTAATTACACTTTTAAACTGTAAAATGTTCAATATCCATAGACGAATTATGGCCGATAAAAAATTTTGCCCTCCGAACATGATAAGGATCGATGATTTTGCTATTGAATATCCAACTGCGTGGGGGTGTGAATTGTGCCTGCGCTTATGTTTTAGTGAAACTGCAGCTACTCAACATTCTTTGGATTGCCCCGATAACATTAGCGACAGTCACGAAACTAATCGCTCAGATGAGTAATACTGCATAATATTAAATCGTCTATTGATTGTTTATAATATTTTATTTGATTTTAAATTTACTAGAGAGGAACAACCTATGTCATACTATTGCCATGTTTGTAAGTCCAATTTTTGTGGGGTGGTGAAGACATTGAAGAAGCATATGGAAACGCCCAAAACTGATTCAAGCGACCCTGATGACGAGAAAGTGGTCGTGAAAAAGAAGGCCTAAGTCGTAGTTGATGGACCGCTAACCATACCAATTGAAATGGAGGTTGATTCTTATGCTTCAACTACATTAAACAGTAATTTTAACCAGTTAATCATATGATATACTTCTAAAGATATATCTTAAATTTTACATTTATTATTAATATTAATTGTATTGCAACATTTACTTTATTTTATCTAATTGTAAGAATTCAAATTATTAAAACAATACACCCCATTAAAATCGATTACATTATTGCATTAGTTATTTTGACCAATTTTAGTGAAGACAGAGTAAGTGTCTATTTCTATAATTCTTGTTTGGTATACATTTATAATAGTTACCATTCATTAAGATATGTTACGGGATAATATGTATAAATAATAGATATTTTAATAATATCTCCATCTGCAATTTAAATTACCAAGTTTTTGTTTTTTTTTTTTCAAGTAATTTCAATTTTACGTTTTTGGTATTTAATAGTAAAATGTATAATGTACACAATGACTATTATGAATAAATTTCAAATCTTATAGTGACAAATTATTTACTAAATAGTTATCACACATTTAAATGTATTAATGCAATTAAATTCTATTTGATGTGACAAATTTAATGCCATTTTAAATATATATTTCAAATTTGTTGTTATATTCAAGTTTTAAAATAAATGATAACAGAAACTATAAATATTTTACCAGTGTTTATCTTTCTTTACAATGATTTAGTAAACTAAGTAATAAAAAATTATTTTAATTATTTAAATTAAAATTATTACAAAATATTTAAACACATCTTAAGATTCTTTTGGATATAATACAATTTTAATAATGAATAAAACAACTATTGTAACAGTAATATTTGATTTAAATGTGTATAATTTATTGTTAAGTTTATTTATATTTATATTTTTTAATAATGTGATAGGGTAATCAAATTCACTACCGAGCTGACATAAAAATCATATTTATATGAGCATATTTGATAAATATTAGATAAAATTCAATAGAACACTTTTGTTTCAGTTTTCTTAATAATAGGGAAAATGTACAGAGTATAGTATTGCAGATAAGATATGTATTGATAAATTAGGTACCTAATACATACTTGTTATAGTATTTAAAGTCAATAAAAACCACATTTATTAGGACATTGAAAACAAATTATAAAGAATTAATTAATTATATTCAATATATTATAATGAAAGTATATAATAAAAAAAAATATATGCTTGGAATTATAAACTATGGTGTTATAGTAATTATGATGACTTCAAGAGACATAATTCAATAATACTTAATTTTATGTCAAACAAGTAATACATAGAAAAAATTATATTTTACCATTTTACACTTTGAGAATGTCAGTCATACTTATCAATTATCCGCATTTACCTGATTAAAATTAAAGTAATATTATATTATATTCTTGACAGAATAAACCTAATATTTTAAAACAATAAGTAAAGTTCTTGTTTACACAGTCATATGTCTGAAATACCCAAAAAGATAATTTCTGGATTAATGAGAGCCACTGGTTCATGTGTCAGAGCCATCTAGACATTTAATAGGTAGGCAAGTTCAATTTTGAACCTATAATTTATAATCATATTTTATGAGTTTTTCAGGTATATAATCAAAATTACTATTAGTTTTATTTACTATATGAATAAGTACCTAGGGTACACTACTTACCTAAAAAGTTAAATATTTCCGTCTGCAGGAGACCATTGTCATCCACCTAGAATGTTGTATAGAATATTTAGTAATACATAGTTCAATAGCCATAGGGATTGAAAATAAATAGTGAGTTCGAACCATTAGAAGTATATTTTTTCCACAAAGCACTTAGATAAAAGCATCCAGAAATAAATTAATCCACCTTCTAATAACATAAAAAAATAAAAACAGAACAATACAATTATGCATTAAAAATATAATTATTTATTTATTGTATGGTCATATGAAAAACAATTAAACAGAATATATTGATCTATATACAATTTCATTTGAAATTAAATATTAAATATCTGTTACTCAGCAATAATAAATTCTTCAATGTCAAATATCTAGAATCACAAAATTTACTTGTTTGAGTATTGAATAAATCTGTACAATATGTATGCCCATACAAGCTATATATACTTTGTATTTGACTGGATAGGATTTATTAACTTAGAGGAAGGCATTCGCGAGTTCTTCATTCTCTTATTATATAGGCTTTGTGGTGGGTATACCCAGAGAAACAAATCTTTAAAAGAGTAAAACATTATTTATATAAGACCAATATTACTGTTTATAAAAAGTAGTTAATATGCTCATAATATTACAAACTGATATATGTGCTATGAATATATATTGTACATGTATAGGTACACATCATAAAATGTATAAAGGTTATATTTATGTCTATGGTAGTAATTAATTTTGAGAGTTTGATGTGTAAGCCAAAATTATTTGTTAAACGGTTAATGAATAAAATTTACTTTAAATTAATAGTCCTATTAATGTTAGTTAAAACAGTGAAAGTTCACATTGTACACACAGAGCTGTCAATAGCACGACATCGAATTCTTTTAAACATTTGAGGATTTATCAAAGGCCACTATACAATGTAAATGAACAGCCATTATCTTTGGATCCTTATGTAATTTGAACATAGTCTTCATTGACCACAGTTCTCATAAGGCCATTTCAGAGTCATTGTATTCAAACAATTAAATAAAATTAATACAATTTAAATAAAGTAAATAAACCTAATATGTTTTAATCTACCTATAGTTTAATAATTAACTCATCTATATAGTTTTATTTTAAAATGTGAAAAGCCATGTGATTAGTTACCATGATTGAATTTTGTACAGAAAGATTTACATAAAATCAGATGAGTTTCCACCGCCACCATGCAATTCATTACCTGAACATTATAACCATATACATAAGCATTTAACTTTTATTTAAAAACAATGAACATTATTATTTAAATACATTTGACAAATTTATAATTCATAATTAAAAAAACAATTTATTATAAAGTAAAATGTTCTTTTAGAATACAAGTATATGTAGTGTTACTATTGGGTTACTACATCCATTAGGTTATCATATTACTTTGAATACTTTAACATCTGTAATCCCATTAAACCAGATCATATCCGGAGGGGGGGCATAAGAAGAATTTTAATGCAAAAATACATTGTAGTAAATGACTGTTAAAGTCAAGCTATAATGTAAAAGAATATAATGAAACATAAAGAACATAATGTGTTCCTTGAAGATGACATCAGTGTGTAGAAGTACATTTTATAGTAAATTGCTGTTAATGTCCAGCTATAATGAAAATAAGTACATATATAATATAGGCAATCATTTACTCAGGGTTATAATTAAATATATAAGTAGTTACACCAACAATTAAAACTTTAATTTTAATATATCTTACCCATTGATAAAATGCTAAAGAAATAAATTTTCATATTTTTATAATGAACAATGATGTGGACATGAAATTATAAATTTCTATAATGTTGTAATATAATCATCTAAGGAACATATTCTATTCAAGAACACACTGGAAAGCTCTCAGATGACATAAGTGTGCAAAAATACATTGTATATTAAATGGCTGTTAAAGTGTAGCTAATATGTTAAAAAATTTCATGTTTAATAAAAGCAATTATTTATTCAGGTTATAATTAAATATATTACTAGTAACATAAAAAAAAATAATATTACCATTTAATTATAACTTGCACATTGATAAATTGCTGAAGAAATAAAATTCCAATTTTTGGTAATGTACAATTGAGTCGACATGAAATTATTTATTTCTATATTGTTGTAATATAGTCCACTAAAGCACATATTATATTCAAGATCACATTATAAAGCTTGCAGATGACATCAGTGTGAAGAAGTACATTGTATAGTAAATTGCTGTTAAAGTCCAGCTATTATGTAATAGAAGTACATATTTAATAAAAGCAATCATTTACTCTGGTTATAATAAAATAAATTAGTTCTAAAAACAATAAAAACTGTCATTTTAATAAATTATTACTTTTTGATAAAATGCTGAAGTATTGAATTTCCATATATTTAACAAACAATTATGTGGACATGAAATTATTAATTTCAATTTTGATGCAATTAAATCCATAAAGCACATATTATATTCATGTTCACAGGATATTTGGAATTAAGATGATAATTTTAAACATAATGTAAATCTTGCAGATGACATCAGTGTGTAGAAGTACATTCTATAGTAAATTCCTTGTAAATTCCAGCTATTACATAATAAAAGTACATATTTAATATAAGCAATCATTTACTCAGGTTATAATTTTATATACAAGTAGTTACAACAACAAAAACAATTATTTAAAAAAATCTTACCCATTTATAAAATGCTGAAAAATAAAATTTCATATTTTTATAATGAACAATTATGTGGACATGAAATTATAAATTTCTATAATGTTGTAATATAATCTTCTAAGGAACATATTCTATTCAAGAACACATTGTAAAGCTCTCAGATGACATAAGTGTGCAAAAATACATTGTATATTAAATGGCTGTTAATGTTTCATATTTAATAAAAGCAATCATTTATTCACGTTATAAATAAATATATTACCAGTAACATAAAAAAAATAATATTATAATTTAAATATAAATTACACATTGATAAAAACCTGAAGAAATAAAATTCGAAATATTGGTATTGTTCAATTGAGTGGACATGAAATTATTCATTTCAACTGTGTTGCAATAAATTCTATAAAGCAAATATCATGGTCATGTTCACATGGTATTTGGAATAATGAAGAATATTAAAACATAATGTAAATCCTGCAGATGACATCAGTATGTAGAAGTACATTCTATAGTAAATTTCTGTTAAATTCCAGCTATTAAATAATAAAAGTACATATTTAATATAAGCAATCATTTACTCAGGTTATAATTTTATATACAAGTAGTTACAACAACAAAAACAATTATTTAAAAAAATCTTACCCATTTATAAAATGCTGAAAAATAAAATTTCATATTTTTATAATGAACAATTATGTGTACATGAAATTATAAATTTCTATATTGTTGTAATATATTCCACTCAAGCACATAAAAAATTCAATAACACATGATAATTGAAATAATGAAGATTATTAAAACATAATGTGTTCCTTGAAGATGACATTAGTGTGTAGAAGTACATTTTATAGTAAATTGCTGGTAATGTCCAGCTATAAAGAAAATAAGTACATATTTAATATAAGCAATCATTTACTTAGGTTATAATTAAATATAAAAGTAGTTACACCAACAATTAAAAATTTAATTTTAATATATCTTACCCATTGGTAAAATGCTGAAGAAATAAAATTCCAAATTTTGGAAATCTACAAATGAGTGGACATGAAATTATTAATTTCTACTTTGTTGCAATAAATTCCTTTAAGCACATATCATGTTCATGTTGACATGATATTTGGAATAATGAAGATTATTAAAACATAATGTAAAACTTGAAGATGACATCAGTGTGTAGAAGTACATTGTATAGTAAATTGCTGTTAATGTCCAAATATTATGTAATAGAAGTACATATTTAATAAAAGCAATCATTTACTCAGGTTATAATAAAATAAATTAGTCCTTACAACAATAAAAACTATCATTTTAATAAATCTTACCATTAATAAAATGCTGAAGAAATAAATTTCCATATTTTTATAATGATCAATTATGTGGACATGAAATTATAAATTTCTATAATGTTGTAATATAATCTACTAAAGAACATATTCTATTCAAAACACATTGTTAAGCTCTCAGTTGACATAAGTGTGCAGAAGTACATTGTATAGTAAATTGCTGTTAATGTCCAGCTATAATGAAAATAAGTACATATTTAATAAAGGTAATTATTTACTCAGGGATATAATTAAATATATATGTACTTACAACAACAAAAAAAACTTTCATTTAAATAAATCTTACCCATTGATAAAATGCTGAAGAAATAAATTTTAAATGGCTGTTAATGTTTCATATTTAATAAAAGCAATCATTTATTCAGGTTATAAATAAATATATTACCAGTAACATAAAAAAAATAATATTATAATTTAAATATAAATTACACATTGATAAAAACCTGAAGAAATAAAATTCGAAATATTGGTATTGTTCAATTGAGTGGACATGAAATTATTCATTTCAACTGTGTTGCAATAAATTCTATAAAGCAAATATCATGGTCATGTTCACATGGTATTTGGAATAATGAAGAATATTAAAACATAATGTAAATCCTGCAGATGACATCAGTATGTAGAAGTACATTCTATAGTAAATTTCTGTTAAATTCCAGCTATTAAATAATAAAAGTACATATTTAATATAAGCAATCATTTACTCAGGTTATAATTTTATATACAAGTAGTTACAACAACAAAAACAATTATTTAAAAAAATCTTACCCATTTATAAAATGCTGAAAAATAAAATTTCATATTTTTATAATGAACAATTATGTGGACATGAAATTATAAATATCTATAATGTTGTAATATAATCTACTAAAGAACATATTCTATTCAAAACACATTGTAAAGCTCTCAGATGACAAAAGTGTGCAGAAGAACAATGTATAGTAAATTGCTGTTATAGTACAGCTATAATGTAAAAGAAGTACATATTTAATAAACCATGAACTTACCCAGGTTATAATAAAATATATAATTACCTACAACAACAAAAACAATTATTTAAAAAAATCTTACCCATTTATAAAATGCTGAAAAATAAAATTTCATATTTTTATAATGAACAATTATGTGTACATGAAATTATAAATTTCTATATTGTTGTAATATATTCCACTCAAGCACATAAAAAATTCAATAACACATGATAATTGAAATAATGAAGATTATTAAAACATAATGTGTTCCTTGAAGATGACATTAGTGTGTAGAAGTACATTTTATAGTAAATTGCTGGTAATGTCCAGCTATAAAGAAAATAAGTACATATTTAATATAAGCAATCATTTACTTAGGTTATAATTAAATATAAAAGTAGTTACACCAACAATTAAAAATTTAATTTTAATATATCTTACCCATTGGTAAAATGCTGAAGAAATAAAATTCCAAATTTTGGAAATCTACAAATGAGTGGACATGAAATTATTAATTTCTACTTTGTTGCAATAAATTCCTTTAAGCACATATCATGTTCATGTTGACATGATATTTGGAATAATGAAGATTATTAAAACATAATGTAAAACTTGAAGATGACATCAGTGTGTAGAAGTACATTGTATAGTAAATTGCTGTTAATGTCCAAATATTATGTAATAGAAGTACATATTTAATAAAAGCAATCATTTACTCAGGTTATAATAAAATAAATTAGTCCTTACAACAATAAAAACTATCATTTTAATAAATCTTACCATTAATAAAATGCTGAAGAAATAAATTTCCATATTTTTATAATGATCAATTATGTGGACATGAAATTATAAATTTCTATAATGTTGTAATATAATCTACTAAAGAACATATTCTATTCAAAACACATTGTTAAGCTCTCAGTTGACATAAGTGTGCAGAAGTACATTGTATAGTAAATTGCTGTTAATGTCCAGCTATAATGAAAATAAGTACATATTTAATAAAGGTAATTATTTACTCAGGGATATAATTAAATATATATGTACTTACAACAACAAAAAAAACTTTCATTTAAATAAATCTTACCCATTGATAAAATGCTGAAGAAATAAATTTTAAATGGCTGTTAATGTTTCATATTTAATAAAAGCAATCATTTATTCAGGTTATAAATAAATATATTACCAGTAACATAAAAAAAATAATATTATCATTTAAATATAAATTACACATTGATAAAAACCTGAAGAAATAAAATTCGAAATATTGGTATTGTTCAATTGAGTGGACATGAAATTATTCATTTCAACTGTGTTGCAATAAATTCTATAAAGCAAATATCATGGTCATGTTCACATGGTATTTGGAATAATGAAGAATATTAAAACATAATGTAAATCCTGCAGATGACATCAGTATGTAGAAGTACATTCTATAGTAAATTTCTGTTAAATTCCAGCTATTAAATAATAAAAGTACATATTTAATATAAGCAATCATTTACTCAGGTTATAATTTTATATACAAGTAGTTACAACAACAAAAACAATTATTTAAAAAAATCTTACCCATTTATAAAATGCTGAAAAATAAAATTTCATATTTTTATAATGAACAATTATGTGGACATGAAATTATAAATATCTATAATGTTGTAATATAATCTACTAAAGAACATATTCTATTCAAAACACATTGTAAAGCTCTCAGATGACAAAAGTGTGCAGAAGAACAATGTATAGTAAATTGCTGTTATAGTACAGCTATAATGTAAAAGAAGTACATATTTAATAAACCATGAACTTACCCAGGTTATAATAAAATATATAATTACCTACAACAACAAAAACAATTATTTAAAAAAATCTTACCCATTTATAAAATGCTGAAAAATAAAATTTCATATTTTTATAATGAACAATTATGTGTACATGAAATTATAAATTTCTATATTGTTGTAATATATTCCACTCAAGCACATAAAAAATTCAATAACACATGATAATTGAAATAATGAAGATTATTAAAACATAATGTGTTCCTTGAAGATGACATTAGTGTGTAGAAGTACATTTTATAGTAAATTGCTGGTAATGTCCAGCTATAAAGAAAATAAGTACATATTTAATATAAGCAATCATTTACTTAGGTTATAATTAAATATAAAAGTAGTTACACCAACAATTAAAAATTTAATTTTAATATATCTTACCCATTGGTAAAATGCTGAAGAAATAAAATTCCAAATTTTGGAAATCTACAAATGAGTGGACATGAAATTATTAATTTCTACTTTGTTGCAATAAATTCCTTTAAGCACATATCATGTTCATGTTGACATGATATTTGGAATAATGAAGATTATTAAAACATAATGTAAAACTTGAAGATGACATCAGTGTGTAGAAGTACATTGTATAGTAAATTGCTGTTAATGTCCAAATATTATGTAATAGAAGTACATATTTAATAAAAGCAATCATTTACTCAGGTTATAATAAAATAAATTAGTCCTTACAACAATAAAAACTATCATTTTAATAAATCTTACCATTAATAAAATGCTGAAGAAATAAATTTCCATATTTTTATAATGATCAATTATGTGGACATGAAATTATAAATTTCTATAATGTTGTAATATAATCTACTAAAGAACATATTCTATTCAAAACACATTGTTAAGCTCTCAGTTGACATAAGTGTGCAGAAGTACATTGTATAGTAAATTGCTGTTAATGTCCAGCTATAATGAAAATAAGTACATATTTAATAAAGGTAATTATTTACTCAGGGATATAATTAAATATATATGTACTTACAACAACAAAAAAAACTTTCATTTAAATAAATCTTACCCATTGATAAAATGCTGAAGAAATAAATTTTAAATGGCTGTTAATGTTTCATATTTAATAAAAGCAATCATTTATTCAGGTTATAAATAAATATATTACCAGTAACATAAAAAAAATAATATTATCATTTAAATATAAATTACACATTGATAAAAACCTGAAGAAATAAAATTCGAAATATTGGTATTGTTCAATTGAGTGGACATGAAATTATTCATTTCAACTGTGTTGCAATAAATTCTATAAAGCAAATATCATGGTCATGTTCACATGGTATTTGGAATAATGAAGAATATTAAAACATAATGTAAATCCTGCAGATGACATCAGTATGTAGAAGTACATTCTATAGTAAATTTCTGTTAAATTCCAGCTATTAAATAATAAAAGTACATATTTAATATAAGCAATCATTTACTCAGGTTATAATTTTATATACAAGTAGTTACAACAACAAAAACAATTATTTAAAAAAATCTTACCCATTTATAAAATGCTGAAAAATAAAATTTCATATTTTTATAATGAACAATTATGTGGACATGAAATTATAAATATCTATAATGTTGTAATATAATCTACTAAAGAACATATTCTATTCAAAACACATTGTAAAGCTCTCAGATGACAAAAGTGTGCAGAAGAACAATGTATAGTAAATTGCTGTTATAGTACAGCTATAATGTAAAAGAAGTACATATTTAATAAACCATGAACTTACCCAGGTTATAATAAAATATATAATTACCTACAACAACAAAAACAATTATTTAAAAAAATCTTACCCATTTATAAAATGCTGAAAAATAAAATTTCATATTTTTATAATGAACAATTATGTGTACATGAAATTATAAATTTCTATATTGTTGTAATATATTCCACTCAAGCACATAAAAAATTCAATAACACATGATAATTGAAATAATGAAGATTATTAAAACATAATGTGTTCCTTGAAGATGACATTAGTGTGTAGAAGTACATTTTATAGTAAATTGCTGGTAATGTCCAGCTATAAAGAAAATAAGTACATATTTAATATAAGCAATCATTTACTTAGGTTATAATTAAATATAAAAGTAGTTACACCAACAATTAAAAATTTAATTTTAATATATCTTACCCATTGGTAAAATGCTGAAGAAATAAAATTCCAAATTTTGGAAATCTACAAATGAGTGGACATGAAATTATTAATTTCTACTTTGTTGCAATAAATTCCTTTAAGCACATATCATGTTCATGTTGACATGATATTTGGAATAATGAAGATTATTAAAACATAATGTAAAACTTGAAGATGACATCAGTGTGTAGAAGTACATTGTATAGTAAATTGCTGTTAATGTCCAAATATTATGTAATAGAAGTACATATTTAATAAAAGCAATCATTTACTCAGGTTATAATAAAATAAATTAGTCCTTACAACAATAAAAACTATCATTTTAATAAATCTTACCATTAATAAAATGCTGAAGAAATAAATTTCCATATTTTTATAATGATCAATTATGTGGACATGAAATTATAAATTTCTATAATGTTGTAATATAATCTACTAAAGAACATATTCTATTCAAAACACATTGTTAAGCTCTCAGTTGACATAAGTGTGCAGAAGTACATTGTATAGTAAATTGCTGTTAATGTCCAGCTATAATGAAAATAAGTACATATTTAATAAAGGTAATTATTTACTCAGGGATATAATTAAATATATATGTACTTACAACAACAAAAAAAACTTTCATTTAAATAAATCTTACCCATTGATAAAATGCTGAAGAAATAAATTTTAAATGGCTGTTAATGTTTCATATTTAATAAAAGCAATCATTTATTCAGGTTATAAATAAATATATTACCAGTAACATAAAAAAAATAATATTATCATTTAAATATAAATTACACATTGATAAAAACCTGAAGAAATAAAATTCGAAATATTGGTATTGTTCAATTGAGTGGACATGAAATTATTCATTTCAACTGTGTTGCAATAAATTCTATAAAGCAAATATCATGGTCATGTTCACATGGTATTTGGAATAATGAAGAATATTAAAACATAATGTAAATCCTGCAGATGACATCAGTATGTAGAAGTACATTCTATAGTAAATTTCTGTTAAATTCCAGCTATTAAATAATAAAAGTACATATTTAATATAAGCAATCATTTACTCAGGTTATAATTTTATATACAAGTAGTTACAACAACAAAAACAATTATTTAAAAAAATCTTACCCATTTATAAAATGCTGAAAAATAAAATTTCATATTTTTATAATGAACAATTATGTGGACATGAAATTATAAATATCTATAATGTTGTAATATAATCTACTAAAGAACATATTCTATTCAAAACACATTGTAAAGCTCTCAGATGACAAAAGTGTGCAGAAGAACAATGTATAGTAAATTGCTGTTATAGTACAGCTATAATGTAAAAGAAGTACATATTTAATAAACCATGAACTTACCCAGGTTATAATAAAATATATAATTACCTACAACAACAAAAACAATTATTTAAAAAAATCTTACCCATTTATAAAATGCTGAAAAATAAAATTTCATATTTTTATAATGAACAATTATGTGTACATGAAATTATAAATTTCTATATTGTTGTAATATATTCCACTTAAGCACTTAAAAAATTCAATAACACATGATACTTGAAATAATGAAGATTATTAAAACATAATGTGTTCCTTGAAGATGACATCAGTGTGTAGAAGTACATTTTATAGTAAATTGCTGTTAATGTCCAGCTATAATGAAAATAAGTACATATTTAATATAAGCAATCATTTACTTAGGTTATAATTAAATATAAAAGTAGTTACACCAACAATTAAAAATTTAATTTTAATATATCTAACCCATTGGTAAAATGCTGAAGAAATAAAATTCCAAATTTTGGAAATCTACAAATGAGTGGACATGAAATTATTAATTTCTACTTTGTTGCAATAAATTCCTTTAAGCACATATCATGTTCATGTTGACATGATATTTGGAATAATGAAGATTATTAAAACATAATGTAAAGCTTGAAGATGACATCAGTGTGTAGAAGTACATTGTATAGTAAATTGCTGTTAATGTCCAAATATTATGTAATAGAAGTACATATTTAATAAAAGCAATCATTTACTCAGGTTATAATAAAATAAATTAGTCCTTACAACAATAAAAACTATCATTTTAATAAATCTTACCATTAATAAAATGCTGAAGAAATAAATTTCCATATTTTTATAATGAACAATTATGTGGACATGAAATTATAAATTTCTATAATGTTGTAATATAATCTACTAAAGAACATATTCTATTCAAAACACATTGTTAAGCTCTCAGTTGACATAAGTGTGCAGAAGTACATTGTATAGTAAATTGCTGTTAATGTCCAGCTATAATGAAAATAAGTACATATTTAATAAAGGTAATTATTTACTCAGGGATATAATTAAATATATATGTACTTACAACAACAAAAAAAACTTTCATTTAAATAAATATTACCCATTGATAAAATGCTGAAGAAATAAATTTTAAATGGCTGTTAATGTTTCATATTTAATAAAAGCAATCATTTATTCAGGTTATAAATAAATATATTACCAGTAACATAAAAAAAATAATATTATCATTTAAATATAAATTACACATTGATAAAAACCTGAAGAAATAAAATTCGAAATATTGGTATTGTTCAATTGAGTGGACATGAAATTATTCATTTCAACTGTGTTGCAATAAATTCTATAAAGCAAATATCATGGTCATGTTCACATGGTATTTGGAATAATGAAGAATATTAAAACATAATGTAAATCCTGCAGATGACATCAGTATGTAGAAGTACATTCTATAGTAAATTTCTGTTAAATTCCAGCTATTAAATAATAAAAGTACATATTTAATATAAGCAATCATTTACTCAGGTTATAATTTTATATACAAGTAGTTACAACAACAAAAACAATTATTTAAAAAAATCTTACCCATTTATAAAATGCTGAAGAAATAAATTTCCATATTTTTATAATGAACAATTATGTGGACATGAAATTATAAATATCTATAATGTTGTAATATAATCTACTAAAGAACATATTCTATTCAAAACACATTGTAAAGCTCTCAGATGACAAAAGTGTGCAGAAGAACAATGTATAGTAAATTGCTGTTATAGTACAGCTATAATGTAAAAGAAGTACATATTTAATAAACCATGAACTTACCCAGGTTATAATAAAATATATAATTACCTACAACAACAAAAACAATTATTTAAAAAAATCTTACCCATTTATAAAATGCTGAAAAATAAAATTTCATATTTTTATAATGAACAATTATGTGTACATGAAATTATAAATTTCTATATTGTTGTAATATATTCCACTTAAGCACTTAAAAAATTCAATAACACATGATACTTGAAATAATGAAGATTATTAAAACATAATGTGTTCCTTGAAGATGACATCAGTGTGTAGAAGTACATTTTATAGTAAATTGCTGTTAATGTCCAGCTATAATGAAAATAAGTACATATTTAATATAAGCAATCATTTACTTAGGTTATAATTAAATATAAAAGTAGTTACACCAACAATTAAAAATTTAATTTCAATATATCTAACCCATTGGTAAAATGCTGAAGAAATAAAATTCCAAATTTTGGAAATCTACAAATGAGTGGACATGAAATTATTAATTTCTACTTTGTTGCAATAAATTCCTTTAAGCACATATCATGTTCATGTTGACATGATATTTGGAATAATGAAGATTATTAAAACATAATGTAAAGCTTGAAGATGACATCAGTGTGTAGAAGTACATTGTATAGTAAATTGCTGTTAATGTCCAAATATTATGTAATAGAAGTACATATTTAATAAAAGCAATCATTTACTCAGGTTATAATAAAATAAATTAGTCCTTACAACAATAAAAACTATCATTTTAATAAATCTTACCATTAATAAAATGCTGAAGAAATAAATTTCCATATTTTTATAATGAACAATTATGTGGACATGAAATTATAAATTTCTATAATGTTGTAATATAATCTACTAAAGAACATATTCTATTCAAAACACATTGTTAAGCTCTCAGTTGACATAAGTGTGCAGAAGTACATTGTATAGTAAATTGCTGTTAATGTCCAGCTATAATGAAAATAAGTACATATTTAATAAAGGTAATTATTTACTCAGGGATATAATTAAATATATATGTACTTACAACAACAAAAAAAACTTTCATTTAAATAAATCTTACCCATTGATAAAATGCTGAAGAAATAAATTTTCATATTTTTACAATAAACAAATATGAGGACATGAAATTATAAATTACTATATTGTTGTAATATAATCCACCAAAGCACATATTATATTCAAGAACACATTGTAAGCTCTCAGATGACATTAGTGTGCTGAAGTACAATGTATAATAAATTGCTGTTATAGTCCAGCTATAATGTAAAAGAAGTACATATTTAATAAACCATGAACTTACTCAGGTTATAATAAAATATATAATTACCTACAACAACAAGAACAATCATTTAAAAAAATGTTACCCATTTATAAAATGCTGAAAAATAAAATTTCATATTTATATTATGAACAATTATGTGTACATGAAATTATAAATTTCTATATTGTTGTAATATATTCCACTCAAGCACATAAAAAATTCAATAACACATGATAATTGAAATAATGAAGATTATTAAAACATAATGTGTTCCTTGAAGATGACATTAGTGTGTAGAAGTACATTTTATAGTAAATTGCTGTTAATGTCCAAATATTATGTAATAGAAGTACATATTTAATAAAAGCAATCATTTACTCAGGTTATAATAAAATAAATTACCAGTAACATAAAAAAAATAATATTATCATTTAAATATAACTTACACATTGATAAAAACCTGAAGAAATAAAATTCGAAATATTGGTATTGTTCAATTGAGTGGACATGAAATTATTCATTTCAACTGTGTTGCAATAAATTCTATAAAGCACATATTATGGTCATGTTCACATGGTATTTGGAATAATGAAGAATATTAAAACATAATATAAATCCTGCAGATGACATCAGTATGTAGAAGTACATTCTATAGTAAATTTCTGTTAAATTCCAGCTATTAAATAATAAAAGTACATATTTATTATAACAATCATTTACTTAGGTTATAATTAAATATATAAGTAGTTACACCAACAATTAAAAATTTAATTTTAATATATCTTGCCCATTGGTAAAATGCTGAAGAAATAAAATTCCAAATTTTGGTTATGTACAAATGAGTGGACATGAAATTATTAATTTCTACTTTGTTGCAATAAATTCCAATAAGCACATATCATGTTCATGTTGACATGATATTTGGAATAATGAAGATTATTAAAACATAATGTGTTCCTTGAAGATGACATCAGTGTGTAGAAGTACATTTTATAGTAAATTGCTGTTAATGTCCAGCTATAATGAAAATAAGTACATATTTAATATAAGCAATCATTTACTTATGTTATAATTAAATATAAAAGTAGTTACACCAACAATTAAAAATTTAATTTTAATATATCTTACCCATTGGTAAAATGCTGAAGAAATAAAATTCCAAATTTTGGAAATCTACAAATGAGTGGACATGAAATTATTAATTTCTACTTTGTTGCAATAAATTCCTTTAAGCACATATCATGTTCATGTTGACATGATATTTGGAATAATGAAGATTATTAAAACATAATGTAAAGCTTGAAGATGACATCAGTGTGTAGAAGTACATTGTATAGTAAATTGCTGTTAATGTCCAAATATTATGTAATAGAAGTACATATTTAATAAAAGCAATCATTTACTCAGGTTATAATAAAATAAATTAGTCCTTACAACAATAAAAACTATCATTTTAATAAATCTTACCATTAATAAAATGCTGAAGAAATAAATTTCCATATTTTTATAATGAACAATTATGTGGACATGAAATTATAAATTTCTATAATGTTGTAATATAATCTACTAAAGAACATATTCTATTCAAAACACATTGTTAAGCTTTCAGTTGACATAAGTGTGCAGAAGTACATTGTATAGTAAATTGCTGTTAATGTCCAGCTATAATGAAAATAAGTACATATTTAATAAAGGTAATTATTTACTCAGGGATATAATTAAATATATATGTACTTACAACAACAAAAAAAACTTTCATTTAAATAAATCTTACCCATTGATAAAATGCTGAAGAAATAAATTTTCATATTTTTATAATAAACAAATATGTGGACATGAAATTATAAATTACTATATTGTTGTAATATAATCCACCAAAGCACATATTATATTCAAGAACACATTGTAAAGCTCTCAGATGACATTAGTGTGCAGAAGTACAATGTATAGTAAATTGCTGATAAAGTCCAGCTATAATGTAAAAGAAGTACATATTTAATTAAGCATGAAATTACTCAGGTTATAATAAAATACATAAGTAGTTACAACAACAAAAACAATCATTTAAATATATCTTACCCATTGATAAAATGCTGAAAATTTAATTTTTATATTTTTATAATGAACAATTATGTGGACATGAAATTATAAATTTCTATATTGTTTCTATATTGAAATAATGATTATTAAAACATAATGTGTTCCTTGAAGATGACATTAGTGTGTAGAAGTACATTTTATAGTAAATTGCTGTTAATGTCCAGCTATAATGAAAATAAGTACATATTTAATAAAAGCAATCATTTACTCAGGTTATAATTAAATATATAAATAGTTACAACAACAAAAACAATCATTTAAATATATCTTACCCATTGATAAAATGCTGAAAAATTAAATTTTCATATTATTATAATGAACAATTATGTGGTCATGAAATTATAAATTACTATATTGTTGAAATTGAATCCACCAAAGCACATATTATATTCAAGAACACATTGTAAAGTTCTCAGATGACATTAGTGTGTAGAAGATCATTGTATAGTAAACTGCTTTTAAAGTCCAGCTATTATGTAATAAAAATACATATTTAATATAATCCATCATTTTCTTTGGTTATAATTAAATATATAAGTAGTTCCAACGCATTAACTGATGATAATCTTATAACACCATTAAAGTGCACTATTGGATAGGTTTCCTGTTTATGAATTTAACATATACATACAGAATTGTTTAAAATACGTATAGTTTTTGTATCTGTACTTCTCACCGTATGAAAGACCAATCATCGAAAAAATAAAGACAAAATATAAAGTAATAATAAATGTAAAAAGAAGAACATGTTTTTCAAAATTATTTTTTAAAACAGAAACTTAATTAATTGATCTATTTGTATAAACCAATTACTAAAAAAACCGTTCTGACTCAAATAGTAATTGTGCCTTCGGACTTAACATAATATATAATTGTTATTATAGTGGTGGTTATCGGTATATGATAACGTTTGTTGTTGTTTTCCCTTC
The DNA here is from genome assembly GCA_956483605.1 of Tuberolachnus salignus. Lineage (NCBI taxonomy): Eukaryota > Metazoa > Arthropoda > Insecta > Hemiptera > Aphididae > Tuberolachnus > Tuberolachnus salignus. The sequence goes on along the minus strand of OY101431.1, from coordinate 3,143,200 downwards.
ACCGATTATCTCATATCAGTAAAAAACACAGTTGGCATTACTCTGACACGAGGGTTGTTTTTTGAAAACCGATCGAATTTACGGTGCACCATTGGACTCGTTACAATAAACATCGTCTATTGAATATACTGCGCATTTTAAAATACGTTTTATCGTACGACAACGACAATATTAATCGTTTTGCTAGTGATTAATGAAAGATCTCGTGGTTTAATTTTGATTTGCAAATTAAACTTTTTTATTCGGTGAATCGATTATTGTCCTTCGTCTCCGATCTCATCGTCACCGTTGTAAGTATAAACTCGTCGTTTTGATGTGGTTGTCTTTTACATTTTTCCTTTTGTCAAACACGTATTGAAACGATTATACGTGGGTACTTGTAGTCTACGGGGTCTTTTGGTATTGATTTATTGTGACCAACTGAATTTAGTTGACGATCGGCATTATGGATTCCTTAACACGTCGAACACTTATGTCGACAAAACGTATTCGTTCTCTTCGGCGAGTGTCTACGCATGTTTTTGTACATTTTTTTAAATCTTTCCCAAAAATACCAGCCGACAAAAAGACTTTTTTCTTTTTACACCTTCGTTTGTGTGCGAGGTCGAAATTAATAAATTCGTCGTCGCCCCTGATTGCTGGTGATTTTATTATTTTTATACTCTATTTTCGAAATAAACTTAATGATAATGGATTTCGAGTAGATTTATTCCCAATTATAATTCCGTATATTTGTTGCATTTATTATTATTTCGTATCCGAGATAGATGTTCTTCTATGATGCTGATGTGGCTACGCGCCGACAGTCGTTTTTTAATGATATGTATTAAAAATATTATAGATAAAATTTAAAAAATGTGACATAACTGTGTATACACAAATTAAATTTTTAAATTTAAACTGTTAATTACACTTTTAAACTGTAAAATGTTCAATATCCATAGACGAATTATGGCCGATAAAAAATTTTGCCCTCCGAACATGATAAGGATCGATGATTTTGCAATTGAATATCCAACTGCGTGGGGGTGTGAATTGTGCCTGCGCTTATGTTTTAGTGAAACTGCAGCTACTCAACATTCTTTGGATTGCCCCGATAACATTAGCGACAGTCACGAAACTAATCGCTCAGATGAGTAATACTGCATAATATTAAATCGTCTATTGATTGTTTATAATATTTTATTTGATTTTAAATTTACTAGAGAGGAACAACCTATGTCATACTATTGCCATGTTTGTAAGTCCAATTTTTGTGGGGTGGTGAAGACATTGAAGAAGCATATGGAAACGCCCAAAACTGATTCAAGCGACCCTGATGACGAGAAAGTGGTCGTGAAAAAGAAGGCCTAAGTCGTAGTTGATGGACCGCTAACCATACCAATTGAAATGGAGGTTGATTCTTATGCTTCAACTACATTAAACAGTAATTTTAACCAGTTAATCATATGATATACTTCTAAAGATATATCTTAAATTTTACATTTATTATTAATATTAATTGTATTGCAACATTTACTTTATTTTATCTAATTGTAAGAATTCAAATTATTAAAACAATACACCCCATTAAAATCGATTACATTATTGCATTAGTTATTTTGACCAATTTTAGTGAAGACAGAGTAAGTGTCTATTTCTATAATTCTTGTTTGGTATACATTTATAATAGTTACCATTCATTAAGATATGTTACGGGATAATATGTATAAATAATAGATATTTTAATAATATCTCCATCTGCAATTTAAATTACCAAGTTTTTGTTTTTTTTTTTTCAAGTAATTTCAATTTTACGTTTTTGGTATTTAATAGTAAAATGTATAATGTACACAATGACTATTATGAATAAATTTCAAATCTTATAGTGACAAATTATTTACTAAATAGTTATCACACATTTAAATGTATTAATGCAATTAAATTCTATTTGATGTGACAAATTTAATGCCATTTTAAATATATATTTCAAATTTGTTGTTATATTCAAGTTTTAAAATAAATGATAACAGAAACTATAAATATTTTACCAGTGTTTATCTTTCTTTACAATGATTTAGTAAACTAAGTAATAAAAAATTATTTTAATTATTTAAATTAAAATTATTACAAAATATTTAAACACATCTTAAGATTCTTTTGGATATAATACAATTTTAATAATGAATAAAACAACTATTGTAACAGTAATATTTGATTTAAATGTGTATAATTTATTGTTAAGTTTATTTATATTTATATTTTTTAATAATGTGATAGGGTAATCAAATTCACTACCGAGCTGACATAAAAATCATATTTATATGAGCATATTTGATAAATATTAGATAAAATTCAATAGAACACTTTTGTTTCAGTTTTCTTAATAATAGGGAAAATGTACAGAGTATAGTATTGCAGATAAGATATGTATTGATAAATTAGGTACCTAATACATACTTGTTATAGTATTTAAAGTCAATAAAAACCACATTTATTAGGACATTGAAAACAAATTATAAAGAATTAATTAATTATATTCAATATATTATAATGAAAGTATATAATAAAAAAAAATATATGCTTGGAATTATAAACTATGGTGTTATAGTAATTATGATGACTTCAAGAGACATAATTCAATAATACTTAATTTTATGTCAAACAAGTAATACATAGAAAAAATTATATTTTACCATTTTACACTTTGAGAATGTCAGTCATACTTATCAATTATCCGCATTTACCTGATTAAAATTAAAGTAATATTATATTATATTCTTGACAGAATAAACCTAATATTTTAAAACAATAAGTAAAGTTCTTGTTTACACAGTCATATGTCTGAAATACCCAAAAAGATAATTTCTGGATTAATGAGAGCCACTGGTTCATGTGTCAGAGCCATCTAGACATTCAATAGGTAGGCAAGTTCAATTTTGAACCTATAATTTATAATCATATTTTATGAGTTTTTCAGGTATATAATCAAAATTACTATTAGTTTTATTTACTATATGAATAAGTACCTAGGGTACACTACTTACCTAAAAAGTTAAATATTTCCGTCTGCAGGAGACCATTGTCATCCACCTAGAATGTTGTATAGAATATTTAGTAATACATAGTTCAATAGCCATAGGGATTGAAAATAAATAGTGAGTTCGAACCATTAGAAGTTTATTTTTTCCACAAAGCACTTAGATAAAAGCATCCAGAAATAAATTAATCCACCTTCTAATAACATAAAAAAATAAAAACAGAACAATACAATTATGCATTAAAAATATAATTATTTATTTATTGTATGGTCATATGAAAAACAATTAAACAGAATATATTGATCTATATACAATTTCATTTGAAATTAAATATTAAATATCTGTTACTCAGCAATAATAAATTCTTCAATGTCAAATATCTAGAATCACAAAATTTACTTGTTTGAGTATTGAATAAATCTGTACAATATGTATGCCCATACAAGCTATATATACTTTGTATTTGACTGGATAGGATTTATTAACTTAGAGGAAGGCATTCGCGAGTTCTTCATTCTCTTATTATATAGGCTTTGTGGTGGGTATACCCAGAGAAACAAATCTTTAAAAGAGTAAAACATTATTTATATAAGACCAATATTACTGTTTATAAAAAGTAGTTAATATGCTCATAATATTACAAACTGATATATGTGCTATGAATATATATTGTACATGTATAGGTACACATCATAAAATGTATAAAGGTTATATTTATGTCTATGGTAGTAATTAATTTTGAGAGTTTGATGTGTAAGCCAAAATTATTTGTTAAACGGTTAATGAATAAAATTTACTTTAAATTAATAGTCCTATTAATGTTAGTTAAAACAGTGAAAGTTCACATTGTACACACAGAGCTGTCAATAGCACGACATCGAATTCTTTTAAACATTTGAAGTTTTATCAAAGGCCACTATACAATGTAAATGAACAGCCATTATCTTTGGATCCTTATGTAAATTGAACATAGTCTTCATTGACCACAGTTCTCATAAGGCCATTTCAGAGTCATTGTATTCAAACAATTAAATAAAATTAATACAATTTAAATAAAGTAAATAAACCTAATATGTTTTAATCTACCTATAGTTTAATAATTAACTCACCTATATAGTTTTATTTTAAAATGTGAAAAGCCATGTGATTAGTTACCATGATTGAATTTTGTACAGAAAGATTTACATAAAATCAGATGAGTTTCCACCGCCACCATGCAATTCATTACCTGAACATTATTACCATATACATAAGCATTTAACTTTTATTTAAAAACAATGAACATTATTATTTAAATACATTTGACAAATTTATAATTCATAATTAAAAAAACAATTTATTATAAAGTAAAATGTTCTTTTAGAATACAAGTATATGTAGTGTTACTATTGGGTTACTACATCCATTAGGTTATTATATTACTTTCAATACTTTAACATCTGTAATCCCATTAAACCAGATCATATCCGGAGGGGGGGGGGGCATAAGAAGAATTTTAATGCAAAAATACATTGTAGTAAATGACTGTTAAAGTCCAGCTATAATGTAAAAGAATATAATGAAACATAAAGAACATAATGTGTTCCTTGAAGATGACATCAGTGTGTAGAAGTACATTTTATAGTAAATTGCTGTTAATGTCCAGCTATAATGAAAATAAGTACATATTTAATATAAGCAATCATTTACTTAGGTTATAATTATATATATAAGTAGTTACACCAACAATTAAAACTTTAATTTTAATATATCTTACGCATTGATAAAATGCTGAAGAAATAAATTTCCATATTTTTATAATAAACAATTATGTGGACATGAAATTATAAATTTCTATAATGTTGTAATATAATCTTCTAAGGAACATATTCTATTCAAGAACACACTGGAAAGCTCTCAGATGACATAAGTGTGCAAAAATACATTGTATATTAAATGGCTGTTAAAGTGTAGCTAATATGTTAAAAAATTTCATGTTTAATAAAAGCAATTATTTATTCAGGTTATAATTAAATATATTACCAGTAACATAAAAAAAATAATATTATCATAATATCATTATAATAATATAACATACACATTGATAAAAACCTGAAGAAATAAAATTCGAAATATTGGTATTGTTCAATTGAGTGGACATGAAATTATTCATTTCAACTGTGTTGCAATAAATTCTATAAAGCACATATTATAGTCATGTTCACATGGTATTTGGAATAATGAAGAATATTAAAACATAATGTAAATCCTGCAGATGACATCAGTATGTAGAAGTACATTCTATAGTAAATTTCTGTTAAATTCCAGCTATTAAATAATAAAAGTACATATTTATTATAACAATCATTTACTTAGGTTATAATTAAATATATAAGTAGTTACACCAACAATTAAAACTTAAATTTTAATATATCTTACCCATTGGTAAAATGCTGAAGAAATAAAATTCCAAATTTTGGAAATCTACAAATGAGTGGACATGAAATTATTAATTTCTACTTTGTTGCAATAAATTCCTTTAAGCACATATCATGTTCATGTTGACAAGATATTTGGAATAATAAAGATTATTAAAACATAATGTAAAGCTTGAAGATGACATCAGTGTGTAGAAGTACATTGTATAGTAAATTGCTGTTAATGTCCAAATATTATGTTATAGAAGTACATATTTTATAAAAGCAACCATTTACTCAGGTTATAATAAAATAAATTAGTCCTTACAACAATAAAAACTTTCATTTTAATAAATCTTACCATTGATAAATTGCTGAAGAAATAAATTTTCATATTTTTATAATAAACAAATATGAGGACATGTAATTATAAATTACTATATTGTTGTAATATAATCCACCAAAGCACATATTATATTCAAGAACACATTGTAAAGCTCTCAGATGACATTAGTGTGCTGAAGTACAATGTATAGTAAATTGCTGTTATAGTCCAGCTATAATGTAAAAGAAGTACATATTTAATAAACCATGAACTTACTCAGGTTATAATAAAATATATAATTACCTACAACAACAAAAACAATCATTAAAAAAAATCTTACCCATTTATAAAATACTGAAAAATAAAATTTCATATTTTTATAATGAACAATTATGTGGACATGAAATTATAAATTTCTATATTGTTGTAATATATACCACTTAAGTACATAAAAAATTCAATAACACATGATAATTGAAATAATGAAGATTATTAAAACATATTGTGTTCCTTGAAGATGAAATCAGTGTGTAGAAGTACATTTTATAGTAAATTGCTGTTAATGTCCAGCTATAATGAAAATAAGTACATATTTAATATAAGCAATCATTTACTTAGGTTATAATTAAATATATAAGTAGTTACACCAACAATTAAAACTTTAATTTTAATATATCTTACCCATTGATAAAATGCTGAAGAAATAAATTTCCATATTTTTATAATGAACAATGATGTGGACATGAAATTATAAATTTCTATAATGTTGTAATATAATCTTCTAATGAACATATTCTATTCAAGAACACATTGGAAAGCTCTCAGATGACATAAGTGTGCAAAAATACATTGTATATTAAATGGCTGTTAAAGTGTAGCTAATATGTTAAAAAATTTCATGTTTAATAAAAGCAATTATTTATTCAGGTTATAATTAAATATATTACCAGTAACATAAAAAAAAATAATATTATCATTTAATTATAACTTGCACATTGATAAAAACCTGAAGAAATAAAATTCGAAATATTGGTATTGTTCAATTGAGTGGACATGAAATTATTCATTTCTACTGTGTTGCAATAAATTCCATAAAGCAAATATCATGTTCATGTTCACATGATATTTGGAATAATGAAGAATATTAAAACATAATGAAAATCTTGCAGATGACATCAGTATGTAGAAGTACATTCTAAAGTAAATTTCTGTTAAATTCCAGCTATTAAATGATGAATGTACACATTTATTATGAGCAATCATTTACTTAGATTATAATTAAATATATAATTACCTACAACAACAAAAACAATCATTTAAAAAAATCTTACCATTAATAAAATGCTGAAGAAATAAATTTCCATATTTTTATAATGAACAATGATGTGGACATGAAATTATAAATTTCTATAATGTTGTTATATAATTTTCTAAGGAACATATTCTATTCAAGAACACATTGTAAAGCTCTCAGATGATATTATTGTGCTAAAATACATTGTATATTAATTGGCTGTTAAAGTCCAGCTAATATGTTAAAAAATTTCATATTTAATAAAAGCAATCATTTATTCAGGTTATAATTAAATATATTACCAGTAACATAAAAATATTATTATCATTTTAATATAACTTACACATTGATAAAAACCTGAAGAAATAAAATTCCAAATATTGGTATTGTTCAATTGAGTGGACATGAAATTATTCATTTCAACTGTGTTGCAATAAATTCTATAAAGCACATATCATGGTCATGTTCACATGATATTTGGAATAATGAAGATTATTAAAACATAATGTAAAGCTTGAAGATGACATCAGTGTGTAGAAGTACATTGTATAGTAAATTGCTGTTAATGTCCAAATATTATGTAATAGAAGTACATATTTAATATAAGCAATCATTTACTCAGGTTATAATTAAATATATAAGTAGTTACAACAACAAAAACAATCATTTTAATATATCTTACCCATTGATAAAATGCTGAAGAATAAAATTTTCATATTTATATAATGAACAATTATGTGGACATGAAATTATTAATTTCTATATTGTTGTTATATATTCCACTTAAAAACTTATGAAATTCAATAACACATGATAATTGAAATAATAAAGATTATTAAAACATAATGTGTTCCTTGAAGATGACATCAGTGTGTAGAAGTACATTTTATAGTAAATTGCTGTTAATGTCCAGCTATAATGAAAAAAAGTACATATTTAATATAAGCAATCATTTACCTAGGTTATAATTAAATATATAAGTAGTTACACCAACAATTAAAACTTTAATTTTAATATATCTTACCCATTGATAAAATGCTGAAGAATAAAATTTTCATATTTATATAATGAACAATTATGTGGACATGAAATTATAAATTACTATATTGTTGTAATATAATCCACCAAAGCACATATTATATTCAAGAACACATTGTACAGCTCTCAGATGACATTAGTGTGCAGAAGTACAATGTATAGTAAATTGCTGTTATAGTCCAGCTATAATGTAAAAGAAGTACATATTTAATAAACCATGAACTTACTCAGGTTATAATAAAATATATAATTACCTACAACAACAAAAACAATCATTTAAAAAAATCTTACCCATATATAAAATGCTGAAAAATAAAATTTCATATTTTTATAATGAACAATTATGTGGACATGAAATTATAAATTTCTATAATGTTGTAATATAATCTTCTAAGGAACATATTCTATTCAGGAACAAATTGTAAAGCTCTCAGATGATATAAGTGTGCAAAAATACATTGTATATTAAATGGCTGTTAAAGTCCAGCTTATAAGTTAAAAAATTTTATATTTAATAAAAGCAATCATTTATTCAGGTTATAATTAAATATATTACCAGTAACATAAAAAAAATAATATTATCATTTAAATATAACTTACACATTGATAAAAACCTGAAGAAATAAAATTCGAAATATTGGTATTGTTCAATTGAGTGGACATGAAATTATTCATTTCAACTGTGTTGCAATAAATTCTATAAAGCACATTTCATGGTCATGTTCACATGATATTTGGAATAATGAAGAATATTAAAACATAATGTAAATCTTGCTGATGACATCAGTATGTAGAAGTACATTCTATAGTAAATTTCTGTTAAATTCCAGCTATTAAATAATAAAAGTACATATTTATTATAAGCAATCATTTACTTAGGTTATAATTAAATATATAAGTAGTTACACCAACAATTAAAAATTTAATTTTAATATATCTTACCCATTGGTAAAATGCTGAGGAAATAAAATTCTAAATTTTGGTAATGTACAAATGAGTGGACATGAAATTATAAATTTCTACTTTGTTGCAATAAATTCCTTTAAGCACATATCATGTTCATGTTGACATGATATTTGGAATAATGAAGATTATTAAAACATAATGAAAATCTTGCAGATGACATCAGTATGTAGAAGTACATTCTATAGTAAATTTCTGTTAAATTCCAGCTATTAAATGATGAAAGTACATATTTATTATAAGCAATCATTTACTAAGGTTATAATTAAATATATAATTACCTACAACAACAAAAACAATCATTTAAAAAAATCTTACCCATTTATAAAATGCTGAAAAATAAAATTTCATATTTATATAATGAACAATTATGTGGACATGAAATTATAAATTTCTATATTGTTGTAATATATTCCAATTAAGTACATAAAAAATTCAATAACACATGATAATTGAAATAATGATGATTATTAAAACATAATGTGTTCCTTAAATATGACATCAGTGTGTAAAAGTACATTTTTTAGTAAATTGCTGTTAATGTCCAGCTATAATGAAAATAAGTACATATTTAATATAAGCAATCATTAACTTAGGTTATAATTAAATATATAAGTAGTTACACCAACAATTAAAACTTTAATTTTAATATATCTTACCCATTGATAAAATGCTGAAGAAATAAATTTCCATATTCTTATAATGAACAATGATGTGGATATGAAATTATAAATTTCTATAGTGTTGTAATATAATCTTCTAAGAAACATATTCAATTCAAGAACACATTGTAAAGCTCTCAGATGATATAAGTGTGCAAAAATACATTGTATATTAAATGGCTGTTAAAGTCCAGCTTATATGTTGAAAAATTTCATATTTAATAAAAGCAATCATTTATTCAGGTTATAATTAAATATATTACCAGTAACATAAAAAAAATAATATTATCATTTAAATATAACTTACACATTGATAAAAACCTGAAGAAATAAAATTCGAAATATTGGTATTGTTCAATTGAGTGGACATGAAATTATTCATTTCAACTGTGTTGCAATAAATTCTATAAAGCACATATCATGGTCATGTTCACATGATATTTGGAATAATGAAGAATATTAAAACATAATGAAAATCTTGCAGATGACATCAGTATGTAGAAGTACATTCTAAAGTAAATTGCTGTTAATGTCCAGCTATAATGAAAATAAGTACATATTTAATATAAGCAATCATTTACTTAGGTTATAATTAAATATATAAGTAGTTACACCAACAATTAAAAATTTAATTGTAATATATCTTACCCATTGGTAAAATGCTGAGGAAATAAAATTCCAAATTTTGGCAATGTACAAATGAGTAGACATGAAATTATTAATTTCTACTTTGTTGCAATAAATTCCTTTAAGCACATATCATGTTCATGTTGACATGATATTTGGAATAATGAAGATTATTAAAACATAATGAAAATCTTGCAGATGACATCAGTATGTAGAAGTACATTCTATAGTAAATTTCTGTTATATTCCAGCTATTAAATGATGAAAGTACATATTTATTATAAGCAATCATTTACTAAGGTTATAATTAAATATATAATTACCTACAACAACAAAAACAATTATTTAAAAAAATCTTACCCAGTTATAAAATGCTGAAAAATAAAATTTCATATTTTTATAATGAACAATTATGTAGACATGAAATTATAAATTTCTATATTGATGTAATATATTCCACTTAAGTACATAAAAAATTCAATAACACATGATAATTGAAATAATGAAGATTATTAAAACATATTGTGTTCCTTAAAGATGACATCAGTGTGTAGAAGTACATTTTATAGTAAATTGCTGTTAATATCCAGCTATAATGAAAATAAGTACATATTTAATATAAGCAATCATTTACTTAGGTTATAATTAAATATATAAGTAGTTACACCAACAATTAAAACTTTAATTTTAATATATCTTACCCATTGATAAAATGCTGAAGAAATAAATTTCCATATTTTTATAATGAACAATGATGTGGACATGAAATTATAAATTTCTATAATGTTGTAATATAATCTTCTAATGAACATATTCTATTCAAGAACACATTGGAAAGCTCTCAGATGACATAAGTGTGCAAAAATACATTGTATATTAATTGGCTGTTAATGTCCAGCTAATATGTTAAAAAATTTCATATTTAATAAAAGCAATCATTTATTCAGGTTATAATTAAATATATTACCAGTAACATAAAAAAAATAATATTATCATTTTAATATAACTTACACATTGATAAAAACCTGAAGAAATAAAATTCCAAATATTGGTATTGTTCAATTGAGTGGACATGAATTTATTCATTTCAACTGTGTTGCAATAAATTCTATAAAGCACATATCATGGTCATGTTCACATGATATTTGGAATAATGAAGAATAATAAAACATAATGAAAATCTTGCAGATGACATCAGTATGTAGAAGTACATTCTATAGTAAATTTCTGTTAAATTCCAGCTATTAAATGATGAAAGTACATATTTATTATAAGCAATCATTTACTAAGGTTATAATTAAATATATAATTACCTACAACAACAAAAACAATCGCTTTAATATATCTTACCCATTGATAAAATGCTGAAGAATAAAATTTTCATATTTATATAATGAACAATTATGTGGACATGAAATTATAAATTTCTATATTGTTTTAATATATTCCACTTAAGCACTTATGAAATTCAATAACAAATGATAATTGAAATAATGAAGATTATTAAAACATAACGTGTTCCTTGAAGATGAAATCAGTGTGTAGAGGTACATTTTATAGTAAATTGCTGTTAATATCCAGCTATAATGAAAATAAGTACATATTTAATATAAGCAATCATTTACTTAGGTTATAATTAAATATATAAGTAGTTACACCAACAATTAAAAATTTAATTTTAATATATCTTACCCATTGGTAAAATGCTGAGGAAATAAAATTCTAAATTTTGGTAATGTACAAATGAGTGGACATGAAATTATAAATTTCTACTTTGTTGCAATAAATTCCTTTAAGCACATATCATGTTCATGTTGACATGATATTTGGAATAATGAAGATTATTAAAACATAATGAAAATCTTGCAGATGACATCAGTATGTAGAAGTACATTCTATAGTAAATTTCTGTTAAATTCCAGCTATTAAATGATGAAAGTACATATTTATTATAAGCAATCATTTACTAAGGTTATAATTAAATATATAATTACCTACAACAACAAAAACAATCATTTAAAAAAATCTTACCCATTTATAAAATGCTGAAAAATAAAATTTCATATTTATATAATGAACAATTATGTGGACATGAAATTATAAATTTCTATATTGTTGTAATATATTCCAATTAAGTACATAAAAAATTCAATAACACATGATAATTGAAATAATGATGATTATTAAAACATAATGTGTTCCTTAAATATGACATCAGTGTGTAAAAGTACATTTTTTAGTAAATTGCTGTTAATGTCCAGCTATAATGAAAATAAGTACATATTTAATATAAGCAATCATTAACTTAGGTTATAATTAAATATATAAGTAGTTACACCAACAATTAAAACTTTAATTTTAATATATCTTACCCATTGATAAAATGCTGAAGAAATAAATTTCCATATTCTTATAATGAACAATGATGTGGATATGAAATTATAAATTTCTATAGTGTTGTAATATAATCTTCTAAGAAACATATTCAATTCAAGAACACATTGTAAAGCTCTCAGATGATATAAGTGTGCAAAAATACATTGTATATTAAATGGCTGTTAAAGTCCAGCTTATATGTTGAAAAATTTCATATTTAATAAAAGCAATCATTTATTCAGGTTATAATTAAATATATTACCAGTAACATAAAAAAAATAATATTATCATTTAAATATAACTTACACATTGATAAAAACCTGAAGAAATAAAATTCGAAATATTGGTATTGTTCAATTGAGTGGACATGAAATTATTCATTTCAACTGTGTTGCAATAAATTCTATAAAGCACATATCATGGTCATGTTCACATGATATTTGGAATAATGAAGAATATTAAAACATAATGAAAATCTTGCAGATGACATCAGTATGTAGAAGTACATTCTAAAGTAAATTGCTGTTAATGTCCAGCTATAATGAAAATAAGTACATATTTAATATAAGCAATCATTTACTTAGGTTATAATTAAATATATAAGTAGTTACACCAACAATTAAAAATTTAATTGTAATATATCTTACCCATTGGTAAAATGCTGAGGAAATAAAATTCCAAATTTTGGCAATGTACAAATGAGTAGACATGAAATTATTAATTTCTACTTTGTTGCAATAAATTCCTTTAAGCACATATCATGTTCATGTTGACATGATATTTGGAATAATGAAGATTATTAAAACATAATGAAAATCTTGCAGATGACATCAGTATGTAGAAGTACATTCTATAGTAAATTTCTGTTATATTCCAGCTATTAAATGATGAAAGTACATATTTATTATAAGCAATCATTTACTAAGGTTATAATTAAATATATAATTACCTACAACAACAAAAACAATTATTTAAAAAAATCTTACCCAGTTATAAAATGCTGAAAAATAAAATTTCATATTTTTATAATGAACAATTATGTAGACATGAAATTATAAATTTCTATATTGATGTAATATATTCCACTTAAGTACATAAAAAATTCAATAACACATGATAATTGAAATAATGAAGATTATTAAAACATATTGTGTTCCTTAAAGATGACATCAGTGTGTAGAAGTACATTTTATAGTAAATTGCTGTTAATATCCAGCTATAATGAAAATAAGTACATATTTAATATAAGCAATCATTTACTTAGGTTATAATTAAATATATAAGTAGTTACACCAACAATTAAAACTTTAATTTTAATATATCTTACCCATTGATAAAATGCTGAAGAAATAAATTTCCATATTTTTATAATGAACAATGATGTGGACATGAAATTATAAATTTCTATAATGTTGTAATATAATCTTCTAATGAACATATTCTATTCAAGAACACATTGGAAAGCTCTCAGATGACATAAGTGTGCAAAAATACATTGTATATTAATTGGCTGTTAATGTCCAGCTAATATGTTAAAAAATTTCATATTTAATAAAAGCAATCATTTATTCAGGTTATAATTAAATATATTACCAGTAACATAAAAAAAATAATATTATCATTTTAATATAACTTACACATTGATAAAAACCTGAAGAAATAAAATTCCAAATATTGGTATTGTTCAATTGAGTGGACATGAATTTATTCATTTCAACTGTGTTGCAATAAATTCTATAAAGCACATATCATGGTCATGTTCACATGATATTTGGAATAATGAAGAATAATAAAACATAATGAAAATCTTGCAGATGACATCAGTATGTAGAAGTACATTCTATAGTAAATTTCTGTTAAATTCCAGCTATTAAATGATGAAAGTACATATTTATTATAAGCAATCATTTACTAAGGTTATAATTAAATATATAATTACCTACAACAACAAAAACAATCGCTTTAATATATCTTACCCATTGATAAAATGCTGAAGAATAAAATTTTCATATTTATATAATGAACAATTATGTGGACATGAAATTATAAATTTCTATATTGTTTTAATATATTCCACTTAAGCACTTATGAAATTCAATAACAAATGATAATTGAAATAATGAAGATTATTAAAACATAACGTGTTCCTTGAAGATGAAATCAGTGTGTAGAGGTACATTTTATAGTAAATTGCTGTTAATATCCAGCTATAATGAAAATAAGTACATATTTAATATAAGCAATCATTTACTTAGGTTATAATTAAATATATAAGTAGTTACACCAACAATTAAAACTTTAATTTTAATATATCTTACCCATTGATAAAATGCTGAAGAAATAAATTTCCATATTTTTATAATGAACAATGATGTGGACATGAAATTATAAATTTCTATATTGTTGTAATATAATCTTCTAATGAACATATTCTATTCAAGAACACATTGGAAAGCTCTCAGATGACATAAGTGTGCAAAAATACATTGTATATTAATTGGCTGTTAAAGTCCAGCTAATATGTTAAAAAATTTCATATTTAATAAAAGCAATCATTTATTCAGGTTATAATTAAATATATTACCAGTAACATAAAAAAAATAATATTATCATTTTAATATAACTTACACATTGATAAAAACCTGAAGAAATAAAATTCCAAATATTGGTATTGTTCAATTGAGTGGACATGAAATTATTCATTTCAACTGTGTTGCAATAAATTCTATAAAGCACATATCATGGTCATGTTCACATGATATTTGGAATAATGAAGATTATTAAAACATAATGTAAAGCTTGAAGATGACATCAGTGTGTAAAAGTACATTGTATAGTAAATTGCTGTTAATGTCCAAATATTATGTAATAGAAGTACATATTTAATTAAAGCAATCATTTACTCAGGGATATAATTAAATATATATGTACTTACAACAACAAAAATAACTTTCATTTAAATAAATCTTACCCATTGATAAAATGCTGAAGAAATAAATTTTCATATTTTTATAATAAACAAATATGTGTACATGAAATTATAAATTACTATATTGTTGTAATATAATCCACCAAAGCACATATTATATTCAAGAACACATTGTACAGCTCTCAGATGACATTAGTGTGCAGAAGTACAATGTATAGTAAATTGCTGTTATAGTCCAGCTATAATGTAAAAGAAGTACATATTTAATAAACCATGAACTTACTCAGGTTATAATAAAATATATAATTACCTACAACAACAAAAACAATCATTTAAAAAAATCTTACCCATTTATAAAATGCTGAAAAATAAAATTTCATATTTTTATAATGAACAATTATGTGGACATGAAATTATAAATTTCTATAATGTTGTAATATAATCTTCTAAGGAACATATTCTATTCAAGAACACATTGTAAAGCTCTCAGATGATATAAGTTTGCAAAAATACATTGTATATTAAATGGCTGTTAAAGTCCAGCTTATAAGTTAAAAAATTTCATATTTAATAAAAGCAATCATTTATTCAGGTTATAATTAAATATATTACCAGTAACATAAAAAAAATAATATTATTATTTAAATATAACTTACACATTAATAAAAACCTGAAGAAATAAAATTCGAAATATTGGTATTGTTCAATTGAGTGGACATGAAATTATTCATTTCAACTGTGTTGCAATAAATTCTATAAAGCACATATCATGGTCATGTTCACATGATATTTGGAATAATGAAGATTATTAAAACATAATGTAAAGCTTGAAGATGACATCAGTGTGTAGAAGTACATTGTATAGTAAATTGCTGTTAATGTCCAAATATTATGTAATAGAAGTACATATTTAATATAAGCAATCATTTACTCAGGTTATAATTAAATATATAAGTAGTTACAACAACAAAAACAATCATTTTAATATATCTTACCCATTGATAAAATGCTGAAGAATAAAATTTTCATATTTATATAATGAACAATTATGTGGACATGAAATTATTAATTTCTATATTGTTGTTATATATTCCACTTAAAAACTTATGAAATTCAATAACACATGATAATTGAAATAATAAAGATTATTAAAACATAATGTGTTCCTTGAAGATGACATCAGTGTGTAGAAGTACATTTTATAGTAAATTGCTGTTAATGTCCAGCTATAATGAAAATAAGTACATATTTAATATAAGCAATCATTTACTTAGGTTATAATTAAATATATAAGTAGTTACACCAACAATTAAAACTTTAATTTTAATATATCTTACCCATTGATAAAATGCTGAAGAATAAAATTTTCATATTTATATAATGAACAATTATGTGGACATGAAATTATAAATTACTATATTGTTGTAATATAATCCACCAAAGCACATATTATATTCAAGAACACATTGTACAGCTCTCAGATGACATTAGTGTGCAGAAGTACAATGTATAGTAAATTGCTGTTATAGTCCAGCTATAATGTAAAAGAAGTACATATTTAATAATCCATGAACTTACTCAGGTTATAATAAAATATATAATTACCTACAACAACAAAAACAATCATTTAAAAAAATCTTACCCATATATAAAATGCTGAAAAATAAAATTTCATATTTTTATATTGAACAATTATGTGGACATGAAATTATAAATTTCTATAATGTTGTAATATAATCTTCTAAGGAACATATTCTATTCAAGAACACATTGTAAAGCTCTCAGATGATATAAGTGTGCAAAAATACATTGTATATTAAATGGCTGTTAAAGTCCAGCTTATAAGTTAAAAAATTTTATATTTAATAAAAGCAATCATTTATTCAGGTTATAATTAAATATATTACCAGTAACATAAAAAAAATAATATTATCATTTAAATATAACTTACACATTGATAAAAACCTGAAGAAATAAAATTCGAAATATTGGTATTGTTCAATTGAGTGGACATGAAATTATTCATTTCAACTGTGTTGCAATAAATTCTATAAAGCACATTTCATGGTCATGTTCACATGATATTTGGAATAATGAAGAATATTAAAACATAATGTAAATCTTGCTGATGACATCAGTATGTAGAAGTACATTCTATAGTAAATTTCTGTTAAATTCCAGCTATTAAATAATAAAAGTACATATTTATTATAAGCAATCATTTACTTAGGTTATAATTAAATATATAAGTAGTTACACCAACAATTAAAAATTTAATTGTAATATATCTTACCCATTGGTAAAATGCTGAGGAAATAAAATTCCAAATTTTGGTAATGTACAAATGAGTAGACATGAAATTATTAATTTCTACTTTGTTGCAATAAATTCCTTTAAGCACATATCATGGTCATGTTCACATGATATTTGGAATAATGAAGATTATTAAAACATAATGTAAAGCTTGAAGATGACATCAGTGTGTAGAAGTACATTGTATAGTAAATTGCTGTTAATGTCCAAATATTATGTAATAGAAGTACATATTTAATTAAAGCAATCATTTACTCAGGGATATAATTAAATATATATGTACTTACAACAACAAAAATAACTTTCATTTAAATAAATCTTACCCATTGATAAAATGCTGAATAAATAAATTTTCATATTTTTATAATAAACAAATATGTGTACATGAAATTATAAATTACTATATTGTTGTAATATAATCCACCAAAGCACATATTATATTCAAGAACACATTGTACAGCTCTCAGATGACATTAGTGTGCAGAAGTACAATGTATAGTAAATTGCTGTTATAGTCCAGCTATAATGTAAAAGAAGTACATATTTAATAAACCATGAACTTACTCAGGTTATAATAAAATATATAATTACCTACAACAACAAAAACAATCATTTAAAAAAATCTTACCCATTTATAAAATGCTGAAAAATAAAATTTCATATTTTTATAATGAACAATTATGTGGACATGAAATTATAAATTTCTATAATGTTGTAATATAATCTTCTAAGGAACATATTCTATTCAAGAACACATTGTAAAGCTCTCAGATGATATAAGTTTGCAAAAATACATTGTATATTAAATGGCTGTTAAAGTCCAGCTTATAAGTTAAAAAATTTCATATTTAATAAAAGCAATCATTTATTCAGGTTATAATTAAATATATTACCAGTAACATAAAAAAAATAATATTATCATTTAAATATAACTTACACATTAATAAAAACCTGAAGAAATAAAATTCGAAATATTGGTATTGTTCAATTGAGTGGACATGAAATTATTCATTTCAACTGTGTTGCAATAAATTCTATAAAGCACATATCATGGTCATGTTCACATGATATTTGGAATAATGAAGATTATTAAAACATAATGTAAAGCTTGAAGATGGCATCAGTGTGTAGAAGTACATTGTATAGTAAATTGCTGTTAATGTCCAAATATTATGTAATAGAAGTACATATTTAATATAAGCAATCATTTACTCAGGTTATAATTAAATATATAAGTAGTTACAACAACAAAAACAATCATTTTAATATATCTTACCCATTGATAAAATGCTGAAGAATAAAATTTTCATATTTATATAATGAACAATTATGTGGACATGAAATTATTAATTTCTATATTGTTGTTATATATTCCACTTAAAAACTTATGAAATTCAATAACACATGATAATTGAAATAATAAAGATTATTAAAACATAATGTGTTCCTTGAAGATGACATCAGTGTGTAGAAGTACATTTTATAGTAAATTGCTGTTAATGTCCAGCTATAATGAAAATAAGTACATATTTAATATAAGCAATCATTTACTTAGGTTATAATTAAATATATAAGTAGTTACACCAACAATTAAAACTTTAATTTTAATATATCTTACCCATTGATAAAATGCTGAAGAATAAAATTTTCATATTTATATAATGAACAATTATGTGGACATGAAATTATAAATTACTATATTGTTGTAATATAATCCACCAAAGCACATATTATATTCAAGAACACATTGTACAGCTCTCAGATGACATTAGTGTGCAGAAGTACAATGTATAGTAAATTGCTGTTATAGTCCAGCTATAATGTAAAAGAAGTACATATTTATTATAAGCAATCATTTACTAAGGTTATAATTAAATATATAATTACCTACAACAACAAAAACAATCATTTAAAAAAATCTTACCATTAATAAAATGCTGAAGAAATAAATTTCCATATTTTTATAATGAACAATGATGTGGACATGAAATTATAAATTTCTATAATGTTGTTATATAATTTTCTAAGGAACATATTCTATTCAAGAACACATTGTAAAGCTCTCAGATGATATTATTGTGCTAAAATACATTGTATATTAATTGGCTGTTAAAGTCCAGCTAATATGTTAAAAAATTTCATATTTAATAAAAGCAATCATTTATTCAGGTTATAATTAAATATATTACCAGTAACATAAAAAAAATTATATTATCATTTAAATATAACTTACACATTGATAAAAACCTGAAGAAATAAAATTCGAAATATTGGTATTGTTCAATTGAGTGGACATGAAATTATTCATTTCAACTGTGTTGCAATAAATTCTATAAAGCACATTTCATGGTCATGTTCACATGATATTTGGAATAATGAAGAATACTAAAACATAATGTAAATCTTGCTGATGACATCAGTATGTAGAAGTACATTCTATAGTAAATTTCTGTTAAATTCCAGCTATTAAATAATAAAAGTACATATTTATTATAAGCAATCATTTACTTAGGTTATAATTAAATATATAAGTAGTTACACCAACAATTAAAAATTTAATTTTAATATATCTTACCCATTGGTAAAATGCTGAGGAAATAAAATTCCAAATTTTGGTAATGTACAAATGAGTGGACATGAAATTATTAATTTCTACTTTGTTGCAATAAATTCCTTTAAGCACATATCATGTTCATGTTGACATGATATTTGGAATAATGAAGATTATTAAAACATAATGTAAAGCTTGAAGATGACATCAGTGTGTAGAAGTACATTTTATAGTAAATTGCTGTTAAAGTCCAGTTATAATGTAAAAGAAGTACATATTTAATAAAAGCAATCATTTACTCAGGTTTTAATTAAATATATATGTAGTTACAACAACAAAAACAATCATTTATATATATCTTACCCATTGATAAAATGCTGAAAAATTAAATTTTCATATTATTATAATGAACAATTATGTGGTCATGAAATTATAAATTACTATATTGTTGAAATTGAATCCACCAAAGCACATATTATATTCAAGAACACATTGTAAAGCTCTCAGATGACATCAGTGTGTAGAAGATCATTGTATAGTAAACTGCTTTTAAAGTCCAGCTATTATGTAATAAAAATACATATTTAATATAATCCATCATTTTCTTTGGTTATAATTAAATATATAAGTAGTTCCAACGCATTAACTGATGATAATCTTATAACACCATTAAACCCATTGGATGGGTTTCCTGTTTATGAATTTAACATATACATACAGAATTGTTTAAAATACGTATAGTATTTGTATCTGTACTGCTCACCGTATGAAAGACCAATCATCGAAAAAATAAAGACAAAATATAAAATAATATTAAATGTAAAAAGAAGAACATGTTTTTCAAAATTATTTTTTAAAACAGAAACTCAATCAATTGATCAATTTGTATAAATCAATTACTAAAAAAACCGTTCTGACTCGAATAGTAATTGTGCCTTCGGATTTAACATAATATATAATTGTTATTATAGTGGTGGTTATCAGTATATGATAACGTTTGTTGTTGTTTTCCCTTCATCGATTATCTCTTATCAGTAAAAAACACAGTTGGCATTACTCTGACACGAGGGTTGTTTTTTGAAAACCATCGAATTTACGGTGCACCATTGGACTCATTACAATAAACATCGTCTATTGAATATACTGCGCATTTTAAAATACGTTTTATCGTTCGACAACGACAATATTAATCATTTTGCTAGTGATTAATGAGAGATCTCGTGGTTTAGTTTTGATTTGCAAATTAAACTTTTTTATTCGGTGAATCGATTATTGTCCTTCGTCTCCGATCTCATCGTCACTGTTGTAAGTATAAACTCGTCGTTTTGACATGGTTGTCTTTTACATTTTTCCTTTTGTCAAACACGTATTGAAACGATTATACGTGGGTACTTGTAGTCTACGGGGTCTTTTGGTATTGATTTATTGTGACCAACTGAATTTAGTTGACCATCGGCATTATGGATTCCTTAACACGTCGAACACTTATGTCGACAAAACGTATTCGTTCTCTTCGGCGAGTGTCTACGCATGTTTTTGTACATTTTTTAAATCTTTCCCAAAAATACCAGCCGACAAAAAGACCTTTTCTTTTTACACCTTCGTTTGTGAGCGAGGTCGAAATTATTAATTTCGTCGTCGCCCCTGATTGCTGGTGATTTTATTATTTTTATACTCTATTTTCGAAATAAACTTAATGATAATGGATTTCGAGTAGATTTATTCCCAATTATAATTCCGTATATTTGTTGCATTTATTATTATTTCGTATCCGAGTTAGATGTTCTTCTATGATGCTGATGTGGCTACGCGCCGACAGTCGTTTTTTAATGATATGTATTATAAATATTATAGATAAAATTTAAAAAATGTGACATAACTGTGTATACACAAATTAAATTTTTAAATTTAAACTGTTAATTACACTTTTAAACTGTAAAATGTTCAATATCCATAGACGAATTATGGCCGATAAAAAATTTTGCCCTCCGAACATGATAAGGATCGATGATTTTGCAATTGAATATCCAACTGCGTGGGGGTGTGAATTGTGCTTGCGCTTATGTTTTAGTGAAACTGCAGCTACTCAACATTCTTTGGATTGCCCCGATAACATTAGCGACAGTCACGAAACTAATCGCTCAGATGAGTAATACTGCATAATATTAAATCGTCTATTGATTGTTTATAATATTTTATTTGATTTTAAATTTACTAGAGAGGAACAACCTATGTCATACTATTGCCATGTTTGTAAGTCCAATTTTTGTGGGGTGGTGAAGACATTGAAGAAGCATATGGAAACGCCCACAACTGATTCAAGCGACCCTGATGACGAGAAAGTGGTCGTGAAAAAGAAGGCCTAAGTCGTAGTTGATGGACCGCTAACCATACCAATTGAAATGGAGGTTGATTCTTATGCTTCAACTACATTAAACAGTAATTTTAACCAGTTAATCATATGATATACTTCTAAAGATATATCTTAAATTTTACATTTATTATTAATATTAATTGTATTGCAACATTTACTTTATTTTATCTAATTGTAAGAATTCAAATTATTAAAACAATACACCCCATTAAAATCGATTACATTATTGCATTAGATATTTTGACTTATTTTAGTGAAGACAGAGTATGTGTCTATTTCTATTATTCTTGTTTGGTATACATTTATAATAGTTACCATTCATTAAGATATGTTACGGGATAATATGTATAAATAATAGATATTTTAATAATATCTCCATCTGCAATTTAAATTACCAAGTTTTTGTTTTTTTTTTTTCAAGTAATTTCAATTTTACGTTTTTGGTATTTAATAGTAAAATGTATAATGTACACAATGACTATTATGAATAAATTTCAAATCTTATAGTGACAAATTATTTACTAAATAGTTATCACACATTTAAATGTATTAATGCAATTAAATTCTATTTGATGTGACAAATTTAATGCCATTTTAAATATATATTTCAAATTTGTTGTTATATTCAAGTTTTAAAATAAATGATAACAGAAACTATAATTATTTTACCAGTGTTTATCTTTCTTTACAATGATTTAGTAAACTAAGTAATATAAATAAAACTAAGTAACATAAATAAAAATAATATTATCTTTTAAATATATCTTAAACATTGATAAAATGCTGAAGTATTAAATTTTTATATTTTTATAATGAACAATTATGTGGAAATGAAATTACAAATTTCTATATTGTTGTTATATAATCCACTAAAGCATATATTATATTCAAGAACACATTGTAAAGCTGAAGATGACATCAGTGTGTAGAAGTACATTGTATGGTAAATTAATTGCTGGTAATGTCCAGCTATAATGAAAATAAGTACATATTTAATATAATCAATCATTTACTCAGGTTATAATTAAATATATAAATAGTTACAACAACAAAAACAATCATTTAAATATATCTTACCCATTGATAAAATGCTGAAAAATTAAATTTTCATATTATTAGTATGAACAATTATGTGGACATGAAATTATTAATTTCTATATTGTTGTAATATATTCCACTAAAGCATATATTATATTCAATAACACATGATATTTGGAATAATGAAGAATATTAAAACATAATGTAAAGCTTGAAGATGATATCAGTGTGTAGAAGTACATTGTATAGTAAACTGCTTTTAAAGTCCAGCTATTATGTAATAAAAGTACATATTTAATAAAATCAATCATTTACTCAGGTTATAATTAAATATATAAGTAGCTACAACAACAAAAACAATCATTAAAAATAAAACTTACCCATTGGTAAAATGCTGAAGAAATAAAATTCCATATTTTTATAATGAACAATTAAACGGACATGAAATTATAAATTTCTTAAATGTTGTAATATTATCTACTAAAGAACATATTCTATTCAAGAACACATTGTAAAGCTCTCAAATGACATAAGTGTGCAAAAATACACTGTATATTAAATGGCTGTTAAAGTCCATCTAATATGTTAAAAAATTTCATATTTAATAAAAGCAATCATTTACTCAGGATATAATTAAATATATTACCAGTAACATAAAAAAACTAATATTACCATTTTAATATAACTTACACATTGATATATTGCTGTAGAATTAAATTTTCATATTTTTATAATGAATAATTATGTAGACATGAAATTATAAATATCTATAATATTGTAATATAATCCACTAAAGCACATATTATATTTAAGAACACATGATATTTGGAATAATGAAGATTATTAAAACATAATATAAAGCATGAAGATGACATCAGTGTGTAGATGTACATTGTATAATAATTGCTGTTAATGTCCAGCTATAATGGAAATAAGTACATATTTAATATAAGGAATCACTTACACAGGTGTATAATTAAATATATAAGTAGCTACAACAAAAAAAACAATATTAAAAATAAATCTTACCCATTAGTAAAATGCTGAAGAAATAAAATTCCATATTTTTATAATGAACAATTATGTGGACATGAAATTATAAATTTCTATTTTGTGCCAAGAAATCCCCAAAAGCACATAACATATTAAAGTTGACATTGTAAAGCATGAAGACGACATTAGTGTGCAAAAATACATTGTATAGCTGTTAAAGTCCAGTTAATAAGTAAAAAAATCAATGTGTAAGTTATATTTAAATGATAATATTATTTTTTTTTATGTTTAAGGTAATATATTTAATTATAACCTGAGTAAATGATTGCTATTATTAAATATGAAAATTTTTAACATATTAGCTGGACTTTAATAGCCATTTACTATACAATGTATTTTTGCACACTTATGTCATCTGAGAGCTTTTCAATGTGTTCTTGAATAAAATATTTTTTTTAGTGGATTATATTACTACAATATAGAAATTTATTATTTTATGTCCACATAATTATTCATTACCAAAATTTGGAATTTTATTTCTTCAGCATTTTATCAATGGGTAAGATATATTAAAATTAAAGTTTTAATTGTTGGTGTAACTACTTATATATTTAATTATAACCTAAGTAAATGATTGCTTATATTAAATATGTACTTATTTTCATTATAGCTGGACATTAACAGCAATTTACTATAAAATGTACTTCTACACACTGATATCATCTGCAAGATTTACATTATGATTAAAATTATCTTCGTGATTCCAAATATCATGTGTTATTGAATATTATATGTGCTTTAGTGGAATATATTACAACAATATAGAAATTTATAATTTCATGTCCACATAATTGTTCATTTAAAAATATGAAATTTTATTTTTCAGCATTTTATAAATGGGTAAGATTTTTTTAAATGATTGTTTTTGTTGTTGTAACTACTTATATATTTAATTAAAACCTGAGTAAATGATTGCTTATATTAAATATGTACTTTTATTATGTAATAGCTGGAATTTACAAGGAATTTACTATAGAATGTACTTCTACACACTGATGTCATCTGCAAGATTTACATTATGTTTAAAATTATCATCTTAATTCCAAATATCCTGTAAACATGAATATAATATGTGCTTTATGGATTTAATTGCATCAAAATAGAAATTAATAATTTCATGTCCACATAATTGTTTGTTAAATATATGGAAATTCAATTCTTCAGCATTTTATCAAAGGGTATAATTTATTAAAATGACAGTTTTTATTGTTTTTAGAACTAATTTATTTTATTATAACCAGAGTAAATGATTGCTTTTATTAAATATGTACTTCTATTACATAATAGCTGGACTTTAACAGCAATTTACTATACAATGTACTTCTTCACACTGATGTCATCTGCAAGCTTTATAATGTGATCTTGAATATAATATGTGCTTTAGTGGACTATATTACAACAATATAGAAGTAAATAATTTCATGTCCACATAATTGTTCATTAAAAAAATATGAAAATTTATTTTTTCAGCATTTTATCAATTGGTAAGATTTATTTAAATGAAAGTTTTTATTGTTGTTGTAAGTACTTATATATTTAATTATAACCCTGAGTAAATGATTGCCTATATTAAATATGTACTTATTTTCATTATAGCTGGACATTAACAGCAATTTACTATAAAATGTACTTCTACACACTGATGTCATCTTCAAGGAACACATTATGTTCTTTATGTTTCATTATATTCTTTTACATTATAGCTGGACTTTAACAGTCATTTACTACAATGTATTTTTGCATTAAAATTCTTCTTATGCCCCCCCCTCCGGATATGATCTTGTTTAATGGGATTACAGAAGTTAAAGTATTGAAAGTAATATGATAACCCAATGGATGTAGTAACCCAATAGTAACACTACATATACTTGTATTCTAAAAGAACATTTTACTTTATAATAAATTGTTTTTTTAATTATGAATTATAAATTTGTCAAATGTATTTAAATAATAATGTTCATTGTTTTTAAATAAAAGTTAAATGCTTATGTATATGGTAATAATGTTCAGGTAATGAATTGCATGGTGGCGGTGGAAACTCATCTGATTTTATGTAAATCTTTCTGTACAAAATTCAATCATGGTAACTAATCACATGGCTTTTCACATTTTAAAATTAAACTATATAGGTGAGTTAATTATTAAACTATAGGTAGATTAAAACATATTAGGTTTATTTACTTTATTTAAATTGTATTAATTTTATTTAATTGTTTGAATACAATGACTCTGAAATGGCCTTATGAGAACTGTGGTCAATGAAGACTATGTTCAAATTACATAAGGATCCAAAGATAATGGCTGTTCATTTACATTGTATAGTGGCCTTTGATAAAACCTCAAATGTTTAAAAGAATTCGATGTCGTGCTATTGACAGCTCTGTGTGTACAATGTGAACTTTCACTGTTTTAACTAACATTAATAGGACTATTAATTTAAAGTAAATTTTATTCATTAACCATTTAACAAATAATTTTGGCTTACACATCAAACTCTCAAAATTAATTACTACCATAGACATAAATATAACCTTTATACATTTTATGATGTGTACCTATACATGTACAATATATATTCATAGCATATATATCAGTTTGTAATATTATGAGCATATTAACTACTTTTTATAAACAGTATTATTGGTCTTATATAAGTAATGTTTTACTCTTTTAAAGATTTGTTTCTCTGGGTATACCCACCACAAAGCCTATATAATAAGAGAATGAAGAACTCGCGAATGCCTTCCTCTAAGTTAATAAATCCTATCCAGTCAAATACAAAGTATATATAGCTTGTATGGGCATACATATTGTACAGATTTATTCAATACTCAATCAAGCAAATTTTGTGATTCTAGATATTTGACATTGAAGAATTTATTATTGCTGAGTAACAGATATTTAATATTTAATTTCAAATGAAATTGTATATAGATCAATATATTCTGTTTAATTGTTTTTCATATGACCATACAATAAATAAATAATTATATTTTTAATGCATAATTGTATTGTTCTGTTTTTATTTTTTTATGTTATTAGAAGGTGGATTAATATATTTCTGGATGCTTTTATCTAAGTGCTTTGTGGAAAAAATAAACTTCTAATGGTTCGAACTCACTATTTATTTTCAATCCCTATGGCTATTGAACTATGTATTACTAAATATTCTATACAACATTCTAGGTGGATGACAATGGTCTCCTGCAGACGGAAATATTTAACTTTTTAGGTAAGTAGTGTACCCTAGGTACTTATTCATATAGTAAATAAAACTAATAGTAATTTTGATTATATACCTGAAAAACTCATTAAATATGATTATAAATTATAGATTCAAAATTGAACTTGCCTACCTATTGAATGTCTAGATGGCTCTGACACATGAACCAGTGGCTCTCATTAATCCAGAAAATTCCTTTTTGGGTATTTCAGACATATGACTGTGTAAACAAGAACTTCACTTATTGTTTTAAAATATTAGGTTTATTCTATCAAGAATATAATATAATATTACTTTGATTTTAATCAGGTAAATGCGGATAATTGATAAGTATGACTGACATTCTCAAAGTGTAAAATGGTAAAATATAATTTTTTCTATGTATTACTTGTTTGACATAAAATTAAGTATTATTGAATTATGTCTCTTGAAGTCATCATAATTACTATAACACCATAATTTATAATTCCAAACATATATTTTTTTTTATTATATACTTTCATTATAATATATTGAATATAATTAATTAATTCTTTATAATTTGTTTTCAATGTCCTAATAAATGTGGTTTTTATTGACTTTAAATACTATAACAAGTATGTATTAGGTACCTAATTTATCAATACATATCTTATCTGCAATACTATACTCTGTACATTTTCCCTATTATTAAGAAAACTGAAACAAAAGTGTTCTATTGAATTTTATCTAATATTTATCAAATATGCTCATATAAATATGATTTTTATGTCAGCTCGGTAGTGAATTTGATTACCCTATCACATTATTAAAAAATATAAATATAAATAAACTTAACAATAAATTATACACATTTAAATCAAATATTACTGTTACAATAGTTGTTTTATTCATTATTAAAATTGTATTATATCCAAAAGAATCTTAAGATGTGTTTAAATATTTTGTAATAATTTTAATTTAAATAATTAAAATAATTTTTTATTACTTAGTTTACTAAATCATTGTAAAGAAAGATAAACACTGGTAAAATAATTATAGTTTCTGTTATCATTTATTTTAAAACTTGAATATAACAACAAATTTGAAATATATATTTAAAATGGCATTAAATTTGTCACATAAAATAGAATTGAATTGCATTAATACATATAAACGTGTGATAACTATTAAGTAAATAATTTGTCACTATAAGATTTGAAATTTATTCATAATAGTCATTGTGTACATTATACATTTTACTATTAAATACCAAAAACGTAAAATTAAAATTACTTGAAAAAAAAAAAAACAAAAACTTGGTAATTTAAATTGCAGATGGAGATATTATTAAAATATCTATTATTTATACATATTATCCCGTAACATATCTTAATAAATGGTAACTATTATAAATGTATACCAAACAAGAATAATAGAAATAGACACATACTCTGTCTTCACTAAAATAAGTCAAAATATCTAATGCAATAATGTAATCGATTTTAATGGGGTGTATTGTTTTAATAATTTGAATTCTTACTATTAGATAAAATAAAGTAAATGTTGCAATACAATTAATATTAATAATAAATGTAAAATTTAAGATATATCTTTAGAAGTATATCATATGATTAACTGGTTAAAATTACTGTTTAATGTAGTTGAAGCATAAGAATCAACCTCCATTTCAATTGGTATGGTTAGCGGTCCATCAACTACGACTTAGGCCTTCTTTTTCACGACCACTTTCTCGTCATCAGGGTCGCTTGAATCAGTTGTGGGCGTTTCTATATGCTTCTTCAATGTCTTCACCACCCCACAAAAATTGGACTTACAAACATGGCAATAGTATGACATAGGTTGTTCCTCTCTAGTAAATTTAAAATCAAATAAAATATTATAAACAATCAATAGACGATTTAATATTATGCAGTATTACTCATCTGAGCGATTAGTTTCGTGACTGTCGCTAATGTTATCGGGGCAATCCAAAGAATGTTGAGTAGCTGCAGTTTCACTAAAACATAAGCGCAAGCACAATTCACACCCCCACGCAGTTGGATATTCAATTGCAAAATCATCGATCCTTATCATGTTCGGAGGGCAAAATTTTTTATCGGCCATAATTCGTCTATGGATATTGAACATTTTACAGTTTAAAAGTGTAATTAACAGTTTAAATTTAAAAATTTAATTTGTGTATACACAGTTATGTCACATTTTTTAAATTTTATCTATAATATTTATAATACATATCATTAAAAAACGACTGTCGGCGCGTAGCCACATCAGCATCATAGATGAACATCTATCTCGGATACGAAATAATAATAAATGCAACAAATATACGGAATTATAATTGGGAATAAATCTACTCGAAATCCATTATCATTAAGTTTATTTCGAAAATAGAGTATAAAAATAATAAAATCACCAGCAATCAGGGGCGACGACGAATTTAATAATTTCGACCTCGCTCACAAACGAAGGTGTAAAAAGAAAAGGTCTTTTTGTCGGCTGGTATTTTTGGGAAAGATTTAAAAAATGTACAAAAACATGCGTAGACACTCGCCGAAGAGAACGAATACGTTTTGTCGACATAAGTGTTCGACGTGTTAAGGAATCCATAATGCCGATGGTCAACTAAATTCAGTTGGTCACAATAAATCAATACCAAAAGACCCCGTAGACTACAAGTACCCACGTATAATCGTTTCAATACGTGTTTGACAAAAGGAAAAATGTAAAAGACAACCATGACAAAACGACGAGTTTATACTTACAACAGTGACGATGAGATCGGAGACGAAGGACAATAATCGATTCACCGAATAAAAAAGTTTAATTTGCAAATCAAAACTAAACCACGAGATCTCTCATTAATCACTAGCAAAACGATTAATATTGTCGTTGTCGAACGATAAAACGTATTTTAAAATGCGCAGTATATTCAATAGACGATGTTTATTGTAACGAGTCCAATGGTGCACCGTAAATTCGATGGTTTTCAAAAAACAACCCTCGTGTCAGAGTAATGCCAACTGTGTTTTTTACTGATAAGAGATAATCGATGAAGGGAAAACAACAACAAACGTTATCATATACTGATAACCACCACTATAATAACAATTATATATTATGTTAAATCCGAAGGCACAATTACTATTCGAGTCAGAACGGTTTTTTTAGTAATTGATTTATACAAATTGATCAATTGATTGAGTTTCTGTTTTAAAAAATAATTTTGAAAAACATGTTCTTCTTTTTACATTTAATATTATTTTATATTTTGTCTTTATTTTTTCGATGATTGGTCTTTCATACGGTGAGCAGTACAGATACAAATACTATACGTATTTTAAACAATTCTGTATGTATATGTTAAATTCATAAACAGGAAACCCATCCAATGGGTTTAATGGTGTTATAAGATTATCATCAGTTAATGCGTTGGAACTACTTATATATTTAATTATAACCAAAGAAAATGATGGATTATATTAAATATGTATTTTTATTACATAATAGCTGGACTTTAAAAGCAGTTTACTATACAATGATCTTCTACACACTGATGTCATCTGAGAGCTTTACAATGTGTTCTTGAATATAATATGTGCTTTGGTGGATTCAATTTCAACAATATAGTAATTTATAATTTCATGACCACATAATTGTTCATTATAATAATATGAAAATTTAATTTTTCAGCATTTTATCAATGGGTAAGATATATATAAATGATTGTTTTTGTTGTTGTAACTACATATATATTTAATTAAAACCTGAGTAAATGATTGCTTTTATTAAATATGTACTTCTTTTACATTATAACTGGACTTTAACAGCAATTTAGAATCTATTGTTTTTGGATAATGAAGAAAGTTATAAAACATTATTGTGTAGAGATGTCTTTATAACAATTTCCACACTTGTTCAAGACAAATGCTTGCCAATAAATGATAATACACATAACATTTTACGTGTAAATACATTTTAATATTTATTGTTTTTTTTTTTTTTTAATAAGATTTTAAAATAATTCCATTCATTTTTATTTTCAGTATATGATTGATAGAACTAAAGACAAGGATGATACAATTGAAATAGAGGCATGCAAATTTTGGATCACTATTTCTAAGGAATAACCGGATTTGTACTGAATTATTGTGTTTCCATACTTGTATGATATAATATCTTCTCTTTCTGATAAATTAATGTACACACCAGATGACTTAGTAAGCATAAAAAATGTAAATTTTTAATAATTATAATTACAGTTATTTTTTTTTTAAAATTTTAACATATTGTATTTCTTTGGTTCAGGGTCAAGCCAGTATAGATTAATTTACTTCTTTTACTTTTTTTGGTTTATTATTGTATAAACGAGCAGCTCATAAATGTAACATCACTAATATTTACCACCACCCTTATTTCTGTGGGTGAAACTGCAACTTTCGGTAACGGTCCAATACGTGATCCCTTCTTGTATTTGTCCATCAGTGTTGCGTGCCAGTTGCACTAACACTAACTGAACTTGGTCCATTGTACATATTATCAATTCACACGTATCTACAAATGGTCGTACCACTGTTTCCCCCGAATACTGTGGAACCAATTTTAATGCTTCCGTAAACAAAAAAAACATGCATTGTGTTTTCTGCTATTTTTATCTTAATCTTTTATTGAGATAAATGTATTACATTTTTCTGACTACGCGTACCTATACGCAGACTTCTGTCGTTAGTGATAACTCAAATTCTTCTTAATTAATTAATTTCAAACTTGTATTTAATAGTTCCTCAACGGGGAAACTTCTATTTACCACTTCTTCAACTAAACTAATTATTACCCCATCTAATATTCTTTTTATATTTTTGTCGTTTTTCGAATTCATCAATTATATATTTTTTCTTCCTCAACTTACTATATTCGATTAAACAATTAATATTAATACTCCTATTAATACTCAAAATAAAACACGAAATATCTCACAAAATTATATCGGCAAGGCGGAAACGTACGTTCCAACAAATAATTATTAAAAATCTCATTAAGCACATTTGCTTCTTCTAACACTGTCGTTAAGATAAACCAAAAACCAAAATATCTCTAAGCACATTTGCTTCTTCTAACATTTGATTCTAGAGTTTTTTAAACAACACCAAAATAAAACTTATATTATAACTCACATAGTTCGACAACTTTTTCTTATCATTTTGAACGTTTGCTTGGCCCGAATAGTAAAGGTTCTTTTCCCTGAAGTCGTTGAAGTAAAAGGCACTGCGTCCCTTTGAACTTTAAGCAGTGATCTACGTGAATCGATTGCCTTCGTTGTTAGATCCTGTTTGGTCCTGATGTTGTTAGGATCCTACCGACTGCCCCAATTTCTGTTGCGTGCCAGTTGAACACAGTTAAGGAACTGGTAGAAATATATGGTCGATACTTAATTCAAGTTTTCAACTATATATTTACACGGGAGAAAACTAAAACATTGTATAAATTTATGGAATGAGCTATCCGGTATAGTAATATGGTTTAAAATTATGGCAAATTTGCGCCTATGGGTTAATTCACGGAAATTGTAATAAGTTGTATTATGTATGTTAAAAATGTACAATTCCAAATGTTATAATTTCATAATATGCTATTATTATCTACGCATTATTACTTGTATCGGAGTGATATTTAATTATCTGTAGAATCGAATCGGTTACTTGCGATATATTTGGCAGCAGTGGGGTAGTAATGTCCACACGGATCCTTCACTGTTGTCGGTTACAAAGTAGGAAAAAAATATAAATAAAAAATTGCGAATTATTTAGATTTTTTCTATTGTTGTATACAGTTGATGCTATTTGTTCTCTTTGGGTTCCTTACAAGTACATCTGGAAATGACGTTTTAACAGTATCCTTTTGCATCGAACAAAATAATAGCCGCTGTTCCGGGCTTTTTTTTACAATAATAACTTTAGGCTAATCTTATTTTCTTATGCGACATTATTACGACAATATGAAAAAATTCTATAACACCGTAGGTTGGTAAATATTTTTTCGAACTGTTGGTAATGTAAGGATAAACTCATAGTCCGGTCCTGGTACCAATAACAACAGTGATCAATTAACGTTGAGAACCGAGGTTCATGGATTGATTTCGGATCAGTTACTGGAAGTAGACCCAACGAAAGTTGGCCGCTTACGTATTCCTAATGTACCCCTCCATCCAAAACATGATTTTTTTTTTATGTTACTTATTATAGGCAATTGTCTTATAGAATTATATAGTGGTTTAAAAAATACTTTGAATACTATTAAATTAATTAATTTATTTTAGTGCTTGTTGACTACCGAAACCGAGTATATATCATCTGACCCATACACTTTGTCATGCGTTCTAATTACGTTAGAATTTCTACTTCTTGACAAACCGAACTCTAAAGAACTATTCGCACCATACTTACCGCGAATCGTTATCAACATGTGTAAAGCAATTGTATATTCCGATACTGACATTACCTCACTCCAGGTTGTTTATTAATAATTATCCAGCACGGATTTGTATGCATTAAAAACTATTAAATTATTCCGTATAATATAGAGTAAAAAAAAAAAAAAAAAATTATGAATACATTGTGTAGCAAAATATTCAATTATGTTGCAATATGCAAAATAAAAATTGGTAAATTTCAATTATTCCTAGTTGGTATGATTTTTAAACGATTATTATCTAAAAATACGAAATGGAAAAATGTATTCAGTAACACACAAGTCCGTGTTTTATTATTAAATAATAGAATATTTTAAAATGTTGACATATTGTACTTGTTTTGTTAGGGAGACGATGAACTAGATGAATACTATCTGGATAGTCCGATGATTATTTGTGAGCGGTTTAAATTATATTTACGAGACAAAAAGTTCGATAAAACGCCTCAGTATAAATGCAGTACCGAATCATGTAACATTAAGTTTTGAATATTATCGAAATATGTAATACAAAATAATAATATTACAATGTTGATAATTTATAGGAGGCAAACCAGCTAATATTCTGTATGATATTATCACAATTTACAAATTTAGGATTCTATCGATCATTATGCCTATAATACAAGCTGCTATAAAATCTGACAACTGAAAAGTAATGGAGTCTGGTATTTTTGCTTTAGGAGTAATCAACCGTGATAGTACAAAAAAAATTAATTAATTAATTGACGATTTGAAGAGCTAATTGTATAAATTTAAAAATAGAACATATAGATAACGCCTTTACCGATATTGAATGGTTTCCATATTTCAAAGAATTTTAACATTGTATAATGGACAATTTATTAAGCAAAAGACCAATAGTTCGAGCAAATATAATGGTAACACTTTCATGTTATTCCATCTATATAATTAATAAGTCTCAACAAAAAAATTTACTACCATTGTTACGCATGGTAAGTCGATTAATTTACTACAATTTTGAAAATTTAAAATTGTTGACAACAACGATTCGTGATTTTATATTACTGTGCATTCTTTCCTATACCAACTATTCTCTTAACCGTGTAAATGTAACATCAGATATTTAATAAAAAAAAATATTAATATTTTATTGTGTATATTTTTTTTCAGATATCTGTAAGAGCATTGGATTCTAATCTAAACGTTCGATCAACAGCATTGCAAGTTTGGAATATTTTACGCCATGAAGTAACTGACGATGGACCGGTCATAAAATGGAATATGGATAATATCCGGAAAGGATTAATGGATTTGGTAGAATCTTATCGGGTAATTGAATATATACAATTGTATGTTAAGTGAAGCAACAATTAATTAATTATAAGTGTAATTTTTAATACAAATATATTATTATCTAGCACTTCTTAATTTTGGAGGTGTGGTGGCGGGAGGGATAAAACAATCCATACATTTACAACCTTTATTACATTTAAAAAATATACTTTTCTTTTAAAAAACAACGAAACATGAATATAATCTACTGAAGTTACTAGGTATTTATACAACACCTGAAAATTTTGACAAATGTCCGGTATCAAATAAAATGTCCATCAAATAATAACATTAAAAACCAACAATGATAACGTTACACTCATAAAAAAAATATATTAATTACGTAATTGTTACAAGTTTATAATTATAT
This sequence comes from Tuberolachnus salignus, assembly GCA_956483605.1. Classification (NCBI taxonomy): domain Eukaryota; kingdom Metazoa; phylum Arthropoda; class Insecta; order Hemiptera; family Aphididae; genus Tuberolachnus; species Tuberolachnus salignus. The sequence continues at coordinate 3,106,905 of OY101431.1, read as the reverse complement.
TATACACCCGTCATAGATATTAATTTTTTATTATCTGTGGAATCCACAGTTTATCCTTATTGCTGTTGATATTACACCACAAAAGGAATTCGTTTACTCTATAGATAATAATAACTTTATTACCCACATAGGGTTATTGTTCTATAGTCTCTATATCTTAGTCCGTGTTTAATATCTTATGGTTATCACAACAAAATTATCGATTTAATTTATCAATATCCAATACGAACATTCCCTCCCACCCCTTTTTGGAAACTGAAATTGATTAACTTTTATATGATACAATTGGGATATGATTATTTAACATTATTATATTATTGTAGTTGTTATTTTATTTGTTTTTCAATCATTGCAACAGCAACACTGGTCTATTTGTGATTTCGCTGCTTGGTGCGTCCAATTGTATCATCACTCCTAACATATCATTACAAAATTAAATTAGAGTGTTCAGTTAAAACTCTGTTCCATTTTGAAAAACATAAATCATTATAATACGCTTAAATGTTTATAGTATAAATACCATACTGTACCATTATATCTATAACTTCCTCCATCATTTTCAATTCAACAGTCGAAAAGTTTTGTTCGAATATTTAAGGTGTTTCATTACCGATCATACAATTATAAATTTGTTTATAACATTTCCTTAATTATTGTGAATAATTGTAGACAAATTAAGTAATAACAATTTTAATAATATCGATTTTTTTGTTATTTGGCTAAAAATAACCGTTAGGACCTGACATTTTTATAGAATAATAATAATAGACCTTTTTAGGAGGGTCGATATTTTCAAATAATCCTGACGTTTTTGAAATATTTAAAGACATTTAAAGTTACAATTTTTTATTTTTATTATTGTGGAGAAAATTGTTATTTTGGCCGAGTAGAAATGCTTAAAAATTTAACACAACGTTCATTATTAGTTATACTTTGAATTAAAAAAAAAAGTTAAGCGTAGTGACCTAATCTAATTTTGGTGTCACTACTAACACTTATGTCGCTTTTGACCAATACATCTGTCGGCTCTTTGGAGTCAGCTGAAATAGGTGTCGACTAGTTCGACGTCCATTAATCGTCACCCAATTGATTTATAATTATAGTTCCGTTCATTCGACAGGTATATTATCAGCAGTAATAGTTATAAATAAAGCTAGATTTGATATTTAATAATATATGGTAAAATACGCATTTGATTTATTAAAAATGCACAAAAATATGCAAGAAAAAACTTATGACACAAAATACAATAACTAAATAATTTAATTCAAAAATTCTTAATTATTTGTATAAACTATAAATGTTATTCAAAATTATTACATCAAATGTGTTTAAATTTTCAATAGGTAAAGATCTTCTGTTTGATCTTAGTATGTGTTTATACTTGCCAAAGCTATATTCAACAACACATTTTAAATTTTTAAATTTTCCCATAAATTATTTTCTAATAAAAATCTTCACCCAGGCGTATAACTTATAATGATTAGTTTATATTGGTTTTATGTTTGTATTATAGTCATTTTTATCTTTATTTTCCAGAGACTACAGCGTGGTAAAGATTACGTTTGAGCATTTCCCGTGAATGATGAAAAATAGGAGAGTCCAAATCACAGTTGTAGATAGAATGCTTTAATGAGTTATGTAACTCATTAAAGTACAATTAATTTAGTTGATCAATAAATTATTATTTGGCTGTTGTACACACTTATGCAACTATTTTTAAATAGAATGATTGTGCGAGGCACTAAAGTAAAAAATTACATAATTATGAAGATCGAGGAGAAAAAAATTTAGTAGGAAATAAGAAATTTTTTTTTTCTATTTTTAATTTTAATTTTCCTTGCTCCAGACTTTCTTGTCGCACATCCATGCTACTACAGCCATGTTCATTTAAAATTTAAATACTCCTAGTATTATTTATCTATGCTAATAGAGAGTTATAAAAAGTATGTTTATGACATATATTTAGTTTATTTAAAATAAACCAAGTTGTTTAATTATAATTGGATCAGGTATATTTGTTTTTTAGTCATAATATAAAGAAAATTGTATCCAATTTATGTATTCAGAGATTTTCTATTTGTCATTTACAAATAATCGATATCATATAAACTATAAATTATTTTACCAATCGATGTCTCAAACTGTCATATTCATAGTCATTGTAAAATAACTAAAAATCATGTGTTGATTGAAATTTAAAACTTTTAAAGAATATAAACTACTACTACACCTATACAACTATAAACAAAGTTATTTTTTGTTATGCAGTAAATATCTATTAGTGTAACCTTTTTTTAAACAAATTAGCCACATATTTATTAATGGAAGTCACTTAATTGGATAATTTTAATCATTTTTCTTATTTATTTACATTACATTTCAACTACTGTGTATTAAATGTTTAATATTATATTAATAATTACAATTATGTTTATATAGACAATATGTTTAATCGTAATTTAACTAATAATATTGAATTCTGATGTTAATTCTTTGTTAATCCTCACAGACAGTGTATTATTTCAAAAGATTTGTTTAGTTATCTAGACAGTATATGCTACAATTATCTATGTTTATATAAATTCATTTATCTTTCTAATTATATAATATATAATAATATATTATATAATATATACTAATATATTATCCGAGTGAACAAGCCTACCCAACATTGAAATAATTACCTATTTATTTATACTATGTACTATTAATGTTATATAATTGTATTTTTCTTTTTTAATTCGCATATTTATCCATGGAAGTCACCTAATTGAACAATTTCAATCACTTTTTTTGTTTATTAATACCATTTTAAATTCTGTGTATGATATATCAAAATAGTATTAAATTTTACAATTCTGTTTATCTAGACATTATATTTTGTTGTTATTTATTTAATATTATTGATTTCTGATGTTAATTCTATTTAAATGCTCATAGACAGTGTTTTATTACAAAACATTTGTTTTGTTGTCTAGATAGTATCTGCTACAATTATCTATAATATTTTAAATTCATTTATCTTTTTGATTATATAATAAATTATCCGTTTGAACAATACTACGCAACATTGTAATTATTACCTAACTATTCCTACTTAGAACTATTGATGTTAAATAAGTGTATTTTTTCTTTTAATTTAGCCACACATTTATGCATGGAAATCTTTTAATTGGACAAATTAATTCACTTTTCTAATTTATTTGTAAAGCATTTCATGACAAATTTTTTAACAATTAATCAGACTACTTCTGTTAGGCAAGTCTTCATCAAGAACTTCTTCTACTTACTTCTTTTTTTTTATTTGCTCTAAAGTGAAAAGTGAATTACTATTATATATAACAATACATTTTAAATTACGTAAATCAGCGATTCTCAACCTTTTAAAATCAAAGTAAATCTTACAAAAGTATTATAATTAGTTTTTTTTTATGTTTAAAAAAATAAAGATCTTGGATCCCCCAAGTGTTGGGAATTTAAAAAAAATACTTCCAGTAAAGTTTCACTAAATAGTAAAGATATATTATATTAACCTATATTGCATCTACTTCATCTAAATATCTAAATATCTACTCAATATTGAATTTTTAATGTTATATATTTATTATAAGTTGGATATTTATTGACTAAGTACAGATTATTATATATTTAACAATGTAGGTGTTCATTAGTTGAACTACAATAAAATGATAATTAAATGACTTATTGGAATTAATAAATGTTTTTATCCAGTGATACTTTGTAGAAATTGATGTTTTCAGTTTAATAATGTTTTGAATTTGTTGATAAATATTATATTGACTATTATTGGTTAATATATTATTATTATTTGCCAATGTTTTTAATGTTTTTTCAATTCTAGTTGAAATGTGAATTAATTTTATGAAACTAACTTTAACTATGAGAAGGGTATTTGACCCATGTATTGTGTATGAAGTATTCTCCTCATAATATAATTGGCTGGTAAAAAAATAAAATAATATTAGTACTATATTTTACTATGTTAAAAATAAATAATACTCTCAATGTGTTTTCATACATTTAAAGATAGAACATTTTTTTTTTTTTTTTTATAGCTGTTTATTGTATTTTTTATAATAAAAATAATAATAATAATTAAATTAATTGCATGTAATAATTATAAAAATAAATTTTATTTACACAGCAATATATTTCTATAGAAAAATATATTTTATGAGTTTAGTCTTAGTCACGCCGTAAATCCAAGGGCTAGGCAAACTCTATGTGTATTAGTAGCTGCCTATTTGAAGAGCGTAATCAAGGTAAGTCATAAATACAAATTCACATAGCAATTATGTTTTATTATTTTGTGATTCATACTTTATTCTCGTGTTCACCTATTTTAATTTTTTTTAACTTAATGGTGGCCATTAAACATGTAATTATACATTTTTTTTACTATTAATATTTTTTACCTTTGAGTTTGAATTTATTCTTGACTTAACAGGTTTTTATTCCGATTCGCAGCATAATGTTCTAACATTTTTTCCATTTCATATAATAATATAAAATAACCTGTTGCTAGTCTAATGAATAACTGGTATAAGACATAAGTATTGTCAACGATCAAACTTTACTATCCGTACATTTTATTGATACATTTTTACATTAAATTACCTGATTGATTGACTAAAACGTTTATACAATGTACAAGTTAATATTTATATTTAATATTTCTACAACACAATTAAACTATACCAAAGATACTCAAATAATTTCATACAAGCTTGGTACACATATAATATGAAATAATATATAAAATCTACTAAATTAAATAGTCATATAATCTATAAAAATACAATTACATAAATCTAAAACAATACACAATGTAAAAAAAATTAATTTTACCCACTTTATGAATATATCAAACAATATGTCCATATATTGTAGAAAAAACTAATTCTCACCAGGTGGTTGCAACATTTAAATATTATAATAATTTTTAGTACACCGGTTGTACACACTGTTGTTATATTCATTGGTTGTAATAATTGGCTTATATGTTAACTATAAATTCAGTATTTTTTGTCAGTATGATTTTCTTTTTTTATCTAACTTCCCTACTATAATTATACACTTCTATTAACAAAATACTATTTTTACAAAATATTAAAGTTTAAATGTTAAGTCCCCACCTCTTCAACAAACATTCGTATAATAATTGGTTATAAAAATTGCAACTTTTTTTTTTCTAATCAATGACATTTAATTAAGATTCGTCACATATATTCGTGGACAAAATATTCTATTGCATTTCAGTAGGCATTTTATCAGTTTATATTCATCAATAAACGCTTCAACCAATACGGGTCGGGTGGCCTGGCGGACTAAGGCGCCTAGCATGATTTCCTATTAAGTCCTTCCTGCGCGATTTCAATTCCACACCTGACGGACCACATTTTTTGCAATATTTTATTTTAGTTTAAAAAGTTAACTCAACAGATTTGTTTAATACAGTTTCAAATACTATTTGCATTACTACCCAATGCTGGGTTCATTTTTTAACTGGCTTAAGTTAGGTTATTATAAATAAAATAAATACTAAATTACGTTAAAGTTAATATTAAACACTTAAATTAAAAGACTTTTTTAAAATTATCCTTAACTACTTATTATTATAGATAAACTATAGTTGCATAACCTAGTATCATTTGGTTTTGATAATGAATACATAATAACAATTAGGTATTAGGTAAAACTAGTTACTACTTTCATGGTTTAGTTTAACACTGTTTTTTATAATTCTATTAAAATCGAACTATATTTTAAGAAGAAAGTTTTTGTATTAAAAAACTAAACTTAAACTTTTTTTTTTTTTTATTATAATTTTGAAAATTTAAAATTGTTGACAACAACGATTCGTGATTTTATATTACTGTGCATTCTTTCCTATACCAACTATTCTCTTAACCGTGTAAATGTAACATCAGATATTTAATAAAAAAAAATATTAATATTTTATTGTGTATATTTTTTTTCAGATATCTGTAAGAGCATTGGATTCTAATCTAAACGTTCGATCAACAGCATTGCAAGTTTGGAATATTTTACGGCATGAAGTAACTGATAATGAACCGGTAATAAAATGGAATATGGATATTATCCGGAAAGGATTAATGGATTTGGTAGAATCTTATAGGGTAATTGAATATATATACAATTGTATTTAAAGTAAATCAACAATTAATTAATTATAAGTGTATTTTTTTAATACAAATGTATTAATATCTAGGAATTCTTAATTTTGGTGGGGTGGTGGTGGGAGGGGTAAAACAATCCATACATTTACAACCTTTATTACATTTAAAAATATATACTTTTCTTTTAAAAACCAACGAAACATGAATATAATCTACTGAAGTTACTAGATATTATACAATTCCAGAAAATTTCGACAAATATCCGGTATTAAATAAAAATGTCCATCAAATAATAACATTAAAATTCAACAATGATAACATCACACTCATAGAAAAAATATATTAATAAAGTAATTGTTAAAAGTTTACAATTATATCATACAACGGTCATAGATATTAATTCTTTATTATTTATGGAAACCACAGTTTATCCTTATAGCTGTTGATATTACACCTAAATAGTAAAAATATATTATATTAACTTATATTGCATCTACATCATCAATCAATTTTTTTTATGATATACGACCAACCTCATCTACGAAATACGCACGTTATTTTTCGAGTATCGAATCGTATTAACATTTTAATACGTTTTACCAAATTTAACTTAACGCGCTTCTCTATTGAATAGTTTTATATCGGTTTTTTTTATCTTGTCTAACAATTTAATTTAAATCCAAATAGGTTACCCGTGTGGGATAAATACCCACTAAACGGCATAATACTCATAACTACACCACATTAAACTTGCTAATTAAATTTATAAGGTATCCGTTCAAAAATGTAAAATTGTGCACGCAATACATCGTTCATTCAGGATAATAATATTTTATCCACCAGAGTTCGTATATACTGAGATTATCGGATTAACAATTACTACGTATACTATATTATATCAACAGTCAATTATTAATACAATTATTTAATTAACAAGTACGTATCGTACATGGACCGAAATAATAATTAGTAATAGGTTACAAAATATCACAAAACGTCAGTGGAACCTAAATTATGTTCGCATTTTGTCACCAACTAAGATAATAATATGTATATATATTATATTGTAAACCTAATTATTTTTATGATCTAAATTCAATGGTCTTATGATTTTACTTCCAGTATCGCCATTACAAAAGTAAATATTTATGGTAAATTCGAAAATTGTATAATAGATATTATATTTCTGTACATAAATAAGAAAGCAATAACACGAGCGAGCCACAGTAATAAAAACAAGACATTCAACATAGATATATAAAATGTAATATACGGTACTTATAGTTGACATTTTCTAAAAAAAAAAAAATATAATATTAAAGGAGTCAGTATTTATGGATGGAGGTACCTACTCAAATCACATCATATTGTATCAAATAAATGTCGTATTTTGAAATTTTTCATCATCAATTATTGTTTTGCATAATATTGGTAGGTTATGATAATTTTGTAGCCCTCACAGTATACTTTTAATAATTTAGTGCATTAAAATAATTTATTGTATCAGAATGGATAAAATTAAGAAAACAAAACAGTCCTATAATAATAATAATTGGTGCGTTCGTCTGTTGTGAACAACTGTGTACACGTTCGAATATATAACAAATCTAATGACACGTTTAATGTTACTAAGTAGTAATTTATATGAGTATTACTTTATAAATTACGAAAATAATTTGTCTCGCATCGTATTTATGCGGATGGTACATTATATTACATTGTATTACATTATATTATATATATATATTACGTATTGGCGGCAGCGCACCCAGTGGTAATTTTAGTACGGGGTTAGTATAACCGCATGACGCCGCCACCGTAACAGTCCGTGATGTGAAAGACGTCGTCTCCGTGTATTCCGCCGGTAGAAAGTTACTTAGCCTTAAAACTCCTTCAACACCTTTAAAAAAACCTGACTATACACTTGCGCCTTCTGATTCCGATAAAGCCGAAGTCCTTAAAGCACACCTGCAGGAAACCCTCCAACTACATCATAATATATTCATACCTCAATGTGTTGACGAGGTAAAAGCTGGTTTAGACCTTCCCTCACCCTCCAATCATCTTGAAAAACATTTTACGCCCAACGAAGTCAAGCAGGCTACACTTAAATATTCAAAAAAAAAATCGCCGGGCTATGACCTTTTAACGGCAGAAGTAGATAGATGCCTCCCTAAAAAAGCATTAGTATTGGTAACATATATTTTTAATGTAAGCCTAAGACTCTCGTACTTCCCAATCCTTTGGAAATTCTCAAAAATTGTACTATTTCTTAAACCTGATAAACCCTTGGACGACCCATCCTCATACAGGCCAATAAGTCTCTTGCCCTTCTTATCTAAAATATTTGAAAGACTTATTCTTAAACGAATGACTCCATATATTGTCAGTAACAATATTCTGCCGAACACCCAATTCGGATTCAGATCCTCACACAGTACCATCCATCAAGCCCATAGGATTGTCGATGCAATATCACTCTCGTTGGAAAAAAACTTTACTATACCTGTGTATTTCTTGACGTTTCCCAAGCGTTTGACAGAGTTTGGCATGACGGATTACTGTTCAAACTTAAAAGCTTTCTTCCCCACCCATTCTTTCTCCTAATGGAATCTTACTTAACTGATCGATACTTTCAAGTACACTATCGTTCAGCATACTCAGAAATATCCAAAATCCATGCTGGTGTCCCGCAAGGGAGTATCCTATCCTCAACTCTATTCAACATCTATTTCGCTGATCAGCCCACCACGCCTCAAACCATAATAGCTGATTATGCTGACGATAAAGTCATTGTGTCAATTAGTGAAAATCCGGTAACCGCTTCATCAAACCTACAACTTCACCTTAACCTAATAACTAACTGGTACGATAAATGGCGTATCAAAATAAACCAAAACAAATCTAATCACACTACATTTACTCTCAAGAAGGGCGTATGTCCAACTGTTACACTAAACAACATCTCAATTCCCACGTCGGACGCAGTTAAATACCTGGGACTCAATCTCGATAAGCGTCTAACATGGAAAAATCATTTACGAACCAAAAGACTGACTCTCAATGCCCGTATGCGCATGCTCAGTCCTCTAATGTTGAGAAATAATAATACTAATTTAAAAGTCAAACTTTAAATTTACAAGACCCTCCTGAAACCTATTTGGACTTATGGCATACAGCTCTGGGGTTCAGCAAAAAAATCCAATATCAATAAAATCCAAGTGTTCCAGAACATTGATTATATTCTTTATAGTTGCAAGAAAAGTTGGCAAAGGTCAAGTGTCCATATGAAAATGACTACTATGACTAAATAAATGCAGACATTGCATTAGACCCAATAACTAGTCAACTACATAGATTCTCTCAGGACAATTTACAGGTAAAATTGTATTAGTTAATTAAAGGTTTTAAATAAATATGCATTAGGTTTTTTCAGCCACCAATATAATATTATGTCAACACTGTCTGCTTTTCACTAAATATCAATCAATATAATGGGATATTGCTATCCGATCTGACACCTAACAGTGAACAAAAAACCTCTGCATGGTAGTAGTTCAGTGACTAGTCATTAAGAAAATAAAAAATTAAGAATGCTTAGGAGTTTGAAATTACAATTGTATACATGTAAATATAATAATTACTTATTTTGAATGTAAAACATTTTTATGTTGTACCCATGCATAAACATTAAATATTGGGCATGCCTCTTCAATTTCCAACATCTAATTTATTCTTTGAATAACCACTGTGTGTCCAATTTTAAATTTAAATAAGCCATATAATGTTGGAAAGTAAATTAAAAAATTAAAAATGTCTCTATCGAAATCAAGTGGTAGTAAAAAATGAAAAATTACCAATGAACATTGTCAATTTCATGAATATAGGGAATTTCAGTAATTTTGCAGTGAAATAGATAATAAAACAATTTGTTTAAAATGTAAAGTTCAAAAATTATACAACTAGTATGAAGAAATACTAAGACAAGAAAAGCTGAAAGAGTTTAAATCAGGTTATAAACATTAACAGTTAATGTTTACAAAAATACCACAAGGAAATGAAGCATACCACTGAAATTATTTGCACTGGAAATTCAAAAAGTTTTCAAAACATTTCATTAACTCGATATATAGTTTTTGAAAGATTAACTGATCTAGTACTTGCAACTTGAATAATCAGATTAAAATTAAAATACCTAGTTTAGTTTCAAGATTTTTTCAATAGCTTGTGATAAAAGTACCAATATTGGTAATACAGCTCAGTTATCTGTGTTTATTCGTGCTTGCAATACAGAATTTAATAATTTAGAAATTATTGGAAATTATACCAATATTAGATACTATAACAAGAGTGGATGTATTTGTTTCTGTTTCTGAACTAATGAAGAAATATGATTTTTCTTTATCAAAGTTATCCTCTGTAGCCATAATGGAGCTCCTTCTATGACGGAAAAATAAAGGTTTCGCTGTCTAATTAAAAACAAAAGCTAATGAAAATGTATTATTATCCAATAATTTTGAAAAACAGACTGAACTCATAACTTACGAAAAATTTTAGTTATAAACCGATCAAGTCCGTCGTCCGACAAGATTCAATCTTGAAAATTGCGATAACGTAAACATTTGTCATTTTTTAAAATTTAGGATAACGTGTTATGACTAGTGGGTAACTGAGAAATCTAGAATAAATACTTAAAATAAACTGTAGTCTTACAATTATACATAACGTTTGTAGTTAGTCTTTGTTATATTATACCTACTTTAAAAAATTCGGGAAGGAGGGGATCGAACCCGTACCCCCTTCCCCCCTGTATCAACCTTATATAACTCGCTGTAAACCGATAGTGATTTTACGAACAGAACGCCCGAGCCAGTGTCGTACTACGGCGGTTTTGAAAACGTATAGAGTGGATTTGGGTACAGGCGTCGGCGGCGCTGACGGTCGGCCTTGTGGTTGCGGTGACAGTGGTGGTCGGTTATGGACGGGCGTGTGGTGGTGACGGAGGCTGGCCAACGCTGACGATCTCTCGCATGCAATCCTGGTACCCAAATCCGTAGTTTATGTTTTTATTACCTCCGTACATACTTCCACGACACGCGAGTTCTGTACGTATCATTGATTATAGAATTCTGATATCAATACCGGTTTACAGAACTCCGCTCAGAAGTGTTTTTTTCGATCACAACTATTTATCGGCTTTGGTTTTTTACCCAGGGGTGGGGAGGGGGCAATATTTTTTGATATGTATAAATATGCACTTTATATAAGTTTTACATTCCGATGCAGGAGCGACAACTAAACCAACAATTTTCAAAGGTCACCCTTTTTTTTATATATATATACGTAGATTTAAGTTCCTATCAAGACAAAATTATTACTATTATTAAAATTTTAATGTTTATAAACAAATTGGTTCAACTATAAGCCATCAAATGTTTACTAAATACTAATGGACCAGAGGAAAATCAGTGATGTATTTTACATTTTAAATTGGCTACATATTTTTTACAGATTCTCAGATTTCAATGAAATTTTCACAAAAAAATAAAAATAAAAATATAATTCTATAAACAACTAAAAATTGAATTGTTTGTTTGGACTGCTAACTACGTGGTGAAGATTTCAATTTTACTTCAGGGTAAACATTTAGTTAATGTATACAATTTTTCAAGTACCACACAATACTAAAGTTAATAATTATTGCCTTTTTTACTGTATATATTGATATATATATATATATATATATATATATATATATATATATATATATATATATATATATATATATATGAATTCGTACATAGAATATAAACATTTATACTATTTATCACTTTAAATAATTAATAACGAAATGATTATAACGAAAATAATATAACAAATTCTAAATATCTGTGTTTCATGAATGCAAAGTAGTTGATAATATTTTCTTCAGAGATTTTAAATTCACGGTGTACATTTAACAATGCAAGCCCAACTAGCCGTTCTTAACCCATTTATGAACGCAGTAGTATTATTATAATAAATGACCAGCTGATATGAATATAAAATCTTTTATATTCAATTTCATTATTTTGGTTATCTTATCGATATTTATTTTAACAGAAAAAAAAAACATTAATTATCACTGTAGCCGAATTTATTATCTTATTTAACTCCAAACTAATCGAATGGCGACAACGCATACCGTCAAAAAACAAAATATAAAGTTTTAACACAATAATCACTACATTATTAAGTAGACAAAGATTTTTTGTTAAAGAATTATAAAACGTCTAATTGTATGTTTTAAATATAATAAAAACAATTTTTATTTTTACTGTTCTAGAACAATTTGAATAATTATAAATTACAATAGACGACAAGTTATATATAAAATATGGAACGTTAAATAAGACTATGTGAGAACCACTGTTAGGTGTCTAATCCGATTGCACATCCCAATATATTGATCGCCATTCGGTGACAAGATGACGATGGGCGTTGACATAATATTATAATAGCTGAAAAACCCGAATGCATATTTATTTAAAACCTTTTAGGACAATTAACAAATTCAATTTTACCTGTATGGTGTTGTAAGAAAATCTAAGCAGTTGACTAGTTAATGACTTTAATGTAATGTCTACTTTTATTTAGTCATAGTAGTCGTCTTCGTATGGACAATTGTCATTTTTTAATTTTTCTCGCAACTATAAACAATATAATCAATATAAAATAGACAGATTATTAGGTAGATGGTTGTTTACCGAATAATAAACTAAATGGATAATTTGTTTTCAACTACTTACATTGTCTTGATTCTTTTTTAATTTGGCATAATACACTTCATCAACTACTCCTCGTTGTTGAATTGCGGTCATTAATTCAGGGATTGTTATAAAAACTTCCGACATTAATTTGCGCATTTTGTTCACATCCTCGTTTACCACTTCACGTTCCGTCTCGTGTTCTAATTTGATTGTTTTACTGTTGCGTTCCATATTACCGGCACTCATAACACACAGAGTTGGTAAACTCTGACTTGAAAAATTACGTACAATACGAATCGATTGACACACGAATATCAAACTAAAAAGACGTCCTGTACCTATGTCCTGTGATTATGTTTTAGTATACAATGTAAGTATTCTCTCTGCAACCCCTGAGTATTGATTATTTTTTAATAGAGGAAACGCCCACCGTGGATGGACGACCAATTTATTTACAAAATAATGTGGTAAAAATGGCCAACAATCTATCGGATTCTAGCTGTCGGATAAATAATATATTAGTCGAACGATTATTGAACCCGAACCTAAAATATACTGTCATCAGAACCGTTAATTTGTATATGTGTAATTTAATTATATATTGTAAATGTTATATTGTTTTATTATGTTTAGGAACTTTCAAATATATATACGTATCAAATATCCAAGGACAAATTTACAATAAACAAAGACAAGGAGTATAAATAAATATCGTTTCCAAACATAGTGGTTAGACTACTATTTTGTTTGTCATTCTAACAGCCTGTTACACCAAAAATTCATTTCCTAACTTTAATGGTACAGAACCGAATAAAGCTCCTGATATTTACAGGAATACACTCTGGCGATCTCGGTCGCTGACTGGGTGGTGTCAGAGGATGGCCGACAGTGTATGGTGGCGGCGGTATTTGTGGGGCGTGTATTGGCAGCGGTGGGTGGCCAACGGTGGTCTGGGAACGGTGTGCGTTCGCGCACCGTTTCTCGATCGACGATATAATTTTGGGTTAGGTTTTTAATTTTTAATTCGAGTAATATCAGCAAATCAAAGAAGAAATTGTGGCTGACGAAAATGCACCTTTTTTTCCTCTGTACAACCTTCTTCAGAAAAAATGAGTACTATTTCTTCCCAGGCATTTCTTTGTATTATTTTATTTGAATAATCACGACTGGTCATGTCCCAGATCGAGGGCCTTTTTTCGATTTCATCGATGAAAAATTCAGTATTGAATTCTTCCATTGAAGACGAAAAACGACGTAATGCCTAGAAAAACGCGTTGCAACTGAACACGTCAATGCAAACCTGTACAATGTTCAAACGCGTGTCAACTTAGGCTGACGCGCGTTGACAGGTTTTTTGCGTTATTGCTGCGTTGAACGCGCGTCGCCATCCAACGCGAGTTACCATGTGTACAGTTAACAGCAATTGATAGTAATTGTAAACGCCTCTCATGTGAACCTAGCCTTAGTCTATCCGTAACGTCGTCCTCGGCAGTACCTTTTTCTTGTACCTCCTCAAGTTACTTGCATTCGGCCAGCAACTCTGTACACCGCGTATCTGCCCGGAGCACTGCTTTCACAGCTGACGTTTCGTCGGCTACCACCTCCTGTTCGCAATATAATATGTCAATACTGGGTGGCACGTCAAATAGCCGTTCGGAAATGTGTCTGAGTAACGTCATCTTACCATGACTGTAATATTTTAGTTGTGTATATTAATATGAAATTTTACTGACAAAATTTAAATGAACATACCTATCCATTTGGTCCTACTAGACCATAACGCCTGCCCTGAGCAATCAACAGGCTGGGGCGTTGACGAACAAATCCTGGCCCTTGGCTGCAATCTAAAGCTTTCAATTTTTATGTCAACCGCATACTCGAGGGCTGCTAGTTGGCCGGCAGTATTTTGTATTTGCGGCACTGAGAAGTTAGAACCCAACTCGCTGTTGTCCTGTCCTCCCTTTTTTAGTAATCATCTCCATTTGCTACTCCATTTGGTACTCCAACTTTACAACAATAACATATTTATAATAATCTTAAAATGTAAGATTTGTGTTTTAAAATGTGTGTAATAAAATAAATATTGGATTGTCATAGTGAATATAAAAAATTATCCACTAGTCCAATTAAGTCAGTTATAGAATACCAATTAAAGTTCTCATGGAGAATTTAAAATGTAAATAATATCTTGTTCTTTATAAGAATTATGTTTTATGTTTGAGTATATATTTGGCGCGCTATTTAGACAATACGCCAATTATGTTGTGTGTATATTATGTCTGTGAACAAATAATATCACTCACCTCATTTTTCATTTTCTTTTTTTCTTTATGGGTCAATTTTTCAATAGTAAATAATTTTTTTTTGAATACTTCCTCTGTAAGAGTGATATTATTTTTATTGTGGTAGTCGACAGCTTGGCCATATTTGTCTAGTCATTGTTTATATTTATTAGTTTTATATCAATATAATAATAATTTAAATATAGGTATTTTATATTATACATTAATGCAGGCACCGGCAACCCGCGGCCCTCAGAAATTTTTTCTGCGACTTAAGCTACATAAATTGTATAACAATTTAATGCTTAAATTGTTATAAAATATATAAATAATATCAAATTCAAGTCTTTCTGAAATAGATTTTAAAGGCATTAAAAGTTTTGCTAAAAAAATGATTACTGCTTTCGGTAGCACATATATTTGTGAGCAGACATTTTCAATTCTTAAATTTCGAAAAAATAAATATTGTTCACGATTAAGCGATGAACACTTGGATGCTGTTTTAAGGATATCAACATCCAATATAAAAGCGGATATAATCGAATTAGCAGGAAAAATTCAACCTCAAAAATCACACTAGTAACTTAATATTTGTATACTAAAATGCATTCAAGAATTAATTAATAATTATTTTTAAACTTTTAAATTTTCTGTACTAATGTATTTAATTAAAAATTAGTTAATAAGGACAACCGCAATATTAAACTCATAATATGTTTGTTGCTATCTGTAAATATATTAGTATTATATGTTAAAATTATATTTTTTAATATTTTAATTTTGTATGCGGCCCTCCATAAAAAACTGAAACAAATTATGGCCCGTGTAGGTAAAAAGGTTGCCGACCCCTGCATTAATGTTTATATAAATAACTTCAATATTATTACCAGGGGTGGACAATAATAATTAATATTGACAGTATATAAATCTACATGCATTCAAAATTGTGCAGCAGCCATTTTACGAATAACTGAATCAGTATGTATAAATAATTACTTTTTTTATTCCGGAAGAATCAGAAATTAGTCAAATTTAAAGAGAATAATAAAATATTTCAAAGCCACATTAATAAAATATTAGTTTACATACACATAAAAAAAAAACAGTATAAAAATATACAATGTAGTTGTGTTTGTTTTACTCGTAAAAATTGTTTATTATGGTAGCAAATTAATACAATTTCATTGATATTATAATGTAAATAAAACTTACCTAAGGATTTGATTTTAAGATTTAAAAAACAAAAATCTGGTACAGTCAAACCAAAATTTTCGATTTTAAAATTTGAAATAAAAAATTTCGGATTTTGGAATTCGACACGTACATTTTCAGATTACGAAATTCAAAATCTAAATTCTCGAATTTCGGCAAATCCGAATTTTTCCCATTACTAGCGGATGACCTATACGTTGACAAACGAAAGACGACAACTCACTGGCTCGGGGATACCGAATGGCGATACTTATATAGTCGACGCGGAAGGCTGGGCGACACAGGTGGCGAAACGAAGGAATTTGTTATGACTACGTCCGTGTGGTTATCAGCTCCGGTGTCCGGCGATTAATAATACGGTGGGGGGGAAGGCGGCCGAGCGGCGACACACGGTCTGCGCAGCAGGCGAGACAGCACCGGGGGTGAAAAGATAACGATGTTTTGACTATTACCGGCAAAGGCGATTATTTTAAACGCGGGGATTAGATCGACATCGGTGCTAAAAAATCTTAAAGTAAGCGCTTTTTTAATATACCATAAAAACGTGAAAAATAGTACAAAATAAATTGTATTTTTTTTTTTCGATTCGTTGATTTGAATACTGCTTGATGGGCCAATACACCGGACGACTTAAAAAATACAGATTATAAAACGAAATAAAAATGTCGGTATTTCTATTACGGATTCATATAAATGACAAATCTGTTGGAATATTTTTCATTCGATATTAAAGAGACTTCACAACTTCAAAATAAATCATTATATTATGCGTATTGGCGAAAAATTTGAAATTTTATATTTGGAATCCCTGGTGCATACATTTTTTAAAAAGAATCCAAGTAAAATTATCATCATACATTACGTCATTATAGCACACGGTTATTTAGTGGCATTTCACGTACATGGTGACATATTATTAATTTAATGAAACCGTTTATCATTTATTTTTTCACATAGATATCAAATTGTATTTAGGTGTATTAAAAATTAATTTTTTCGATTACTTTTCGGTAGTAAACATTATTTTCAACATTATTTTTACATTTTTCAATAGCAATTTCATGTTTAAAAAGCATTTTCTTGTAGCATTATTGGTAAATTTCCAATGCTTTTTCCGTAGGTTTTTTCTAGCCCTAATTATTAATATCGTTTAAGTTTTATCGGCCTGTCGGGGTACGTAAAAATTCGTAAAGGAATTTCCGAATGTCGGAAACACGGACGCCTATCAAAAACTATATTTCAAAATATTAAAAACCTTATGAAGATAGAAAACAAAAAAAATTTTTTTAATTATCATCGTACACGGCTGTGCTCGTTGTTTCGGGAAAAAAAGATTTTTCGACAGGGTAACTTTCGCACTAGCATGGTTTCATAATGCGTCCCGTGAGTACCAGGGAGGGGCCTACGCGGCGGTCTCGCGTATCACGCTTCGCCGCCGACGGTCTCGTTACGTTCGGTCGAGAATATGTTACCGGACGCGTCCCGTGCGTACCAGGGTCCTACGCGACGGTCTCATGTCTCGGATATTTGTATGCCGCCGCCGACAATGTCTTGGTATTGCCGGTCGAGAATTTTCCGTACGATTATTCCGTATGCGATAACATTAGACAAATATCAATATTCAATGTTTTCAAATTATTCTATTATTAAATGTTTAAATTAATTTAGTTACGATTTTAGATACCTATGGAATAAATAGTTTATTATTTGGTAAATACAATATAAAATACTTAGGAACACATAATTTGTTGACCATTTGGAACACTTGAACGAAAGTTCCAATGTTGAGCAAACCACGTGTCAAAGTTACTTTTATGGATAATTAAATATTACATTTTCTCTACATTTTATTCTACTTAATTGACATATTTTATATTATTTTTATTTGTTACTTGTATTACAATTTACAAAAGTATATCGAGTGTGGTTTAAACATCACAGAAAACAATGAATACTACCCGCCCTCTCCAGGTAAGAAATGATAATTATCTATGTTGAATAATTAAGAATTAACTAAAGTTCTTAAATATAATATTTATTGCAACAATAAATTATGTACAATCAATGAAAATTAATAAAAACTATTATTAGTACAGTAAAGTGGACAACAAACATATGTGGAGACATAGATAAGTAAAATTGTCAGATTTTAATTTTAAAACATTTTAATTCTTTGGATTTTACTATAATATTATTATTATAATGTCATTAAAAATACAAATGTAATTCTGTTTTAAAAAATAAAAACTTGATTATATTTCATAGTTCTATTGTTTAGAATATTAAATTCAATATAAATATAAATATTCTTTTAAAAAATTAATATTTTATGTGTTTAGCCTTAGTCGCGTCGTAAATCAAGGGTATAAGCACACTCACCATCTCAACATGTAAGAGTAGTTGCCTATTTGGGGGCGTAATCAAGGTAAGTAGTAAATAAATATTTACATAACAATTATGTTTTAGTATTTAGTGATTTATACTTCATTCTCGTGTTCACTTTTTATACTTAACATTTTATATCTTATATTTGTATTATTTATTTAAATTGATGGTAGCCATTAAATATGTAGTTGTAATTTTTTATTATTAATATTTTTTTATGATGTTATGTAATCGATTGATTCTCAAATCAAACAAATACTAATTGTACAAATTAATTATATTTGTATATGTAAATAAAAAAAAAACTCAGTGACAATGTAACTCATATATGAAATAAATAAAATTATCAATCCATTTTTATATCTAGTACTTAATTTATGAAAATCTCGTCTGAGAAACGAGTATGAAAACATTTTTAATTTTTAAATATTTTATATTAGATTAAAGTATTTATGTTCATATGTATTTTGTTATCTATATTTTTGATCAAAAATGGATATCGTAATCAGTTATAGGACAACCAAAGATGAGGGCAGTATCTTTTATTTTCTTTGGTATTTTAAAACACTTTGTTGACTAAGTTGGTTATCTTGTTTTACAGTTAAGGTTGTAAAATCATTTACACCAAAATGAATTAAACATATTTTAAATAAAAAATCAAATTTAATATTACATCTACACTTCTTCCGCCAAGTACTACAAAGTTTTTTATCTTTAGGAAAGTCAATAAAAAATAATTGATCAAACTGCAATCTAACGTGTTTATTACATAACACTACTGAATATTTGTGATTATTTATATGATTTATCCAGTGAATCTAAACAAAACAATGATTATTGTTTACTTATTATTCTAACATTTCTAATGATTTTTAGTCTAATATAGAAAATCATTAACTCTCTCAAATTACAGAGTGATAAGTGATTCTTACTGCACCTACCCTTGGTAAGTACATAGTTCAAATTAACACCAATCTAAATTGTTTGGTCTTTGAAATTTCCATACAATGCATATGGCATACAAATAGAAAAAAATTGTGTAGAAAAATTCAAATATACTTTCATCTTAGTAGTTGATTTCATATAGTAGTACTAAAATATCTTAACTTACATTTCCATAACTTGATATAGTTGAAGACAATGGCGCAGTATTAGTTATAAGATCGGTATTTCTGACATTATTGAGTATTCCCTCAAATTAGATGTAAGAAAGTGTGGGTGGAAAATTGTCGTTTATTCTTCTGATTTATTTTTAATAAAATAAACAAAAAAATTATTATAAATCTCAAAATAATACATAGATAAGATAATAAGTCATACACTATCTTCAGATGAAATATTTATAATTGAATCGGCATCAGTAATTTGCATATCACTAGTATTAGGTGTATCTAAATCTGAAAAATTAATATCGCCTGTAGAAAAAATGTCAACAACGGAATCATCCGAATCTGTCATTATTCTATCGTTTTCAACATTCAAAAGGTAATTACATAAAATACTAAATTAACGTATATAGTTAAAATCGCACAACTGATTATTATTATTATACTTACTTTACTTAGTAGTTTATAATTTAATATTGTATATGTATACGACTAAATTATAGTAATGTATTATTTATTCATAATGTATATTAATAATTATTGCAATGTAGTAGTTTCGAGTGCGATGATATTTTTGCGTTTGTATTATTGTCGGGCTCGTTCATATTATTATTTACCAATGCAATTAAACGGGAAAACAAGCGTTTTTGATTAAAACTTTCAATTATTTTTTTCTCTCTTATAATATTATATTACAACAAAAATATATCATCTCGGAAAGTATAATAAGGTTATTTCCCCGCTTTTATTATTATTTTAGTATTGGTTTTACTATGATGTGTGATATTTTATGTCTATCTGTGGGCAACTTTTTTATCGAAAATCACGTTCCGATAAAAAATAAAGGCATTTTGAATCGAATTGGTACGCTGAACGGGTAGTTATTTAATTACCCTTCTGGTTTCCCTATAATAACCGAGGGGAGGAAACAGAGATATTTACGCAATAACGGTTTTTTTTGTTTTTGGTTTTTGTTTTATGTTGTAATTCGGTCGAAAATAATCGCAGAGACTTAAGAAATTTACCGAAAACTTGTACTGGTACAGTTTAGATGTGGTATGATTTTAAAAACATTCTGGTGTTTATGTAGTTCCTAGCTATTTGGTTTTATCATAAATTGTTCTTCCAGCCATACGAAAATTTCAAAACCCATGGACACGGGAAAGGTATAATTTTATATCATGATTTCACAAAAAATACTTGTGATAATGAAAATACTTGTCCGTTTACTTGATAGTCAATTTGAACATATCTGTGTTGATAAATTGCCATTATTAAAATAATGTCATCAAAATTGCCTATACGCAATCCCTTAAATACGGGTTTAATTATTATTTAAATGAATGATTGCTTTTATTTAATAATATTACTTTTAGATAGTTACAAGAATTTAACAACAGAATACCATCATAATAAATTTCTGCAGACTAATAACATATGCAAGAATCAAATTTAAATTTGAATGTTATTTATCAATACAAATGTCTTAAAGACTTGATTATGATAAGTGGAACTTTGTGCAACAAAATGTAAATGAAAGATTTCAAGTTTATTTAATTGTCCATTACCAAAATTCAGAAATTTAATACTACTGCATATAACCAATTGATAAGTTATATTATAAAAAAGACATTTTCTTTTTTTTTTTGCAGCAGTAACTAGTAATATATTTAATATATTGCTTTTATCAAATGGGTACTACTGCTAGATAATAGTAAGACTTTAACAACATAATACCATACTATAAATTTCTGAAAATTAATAACATCTGCAAGTAACAAATTTAATTTTATATTTAATTAATCATACCAAATGTGGAATTATGTGGAATTAAATATGATATGTACTCTAGTTTATATCTGTGCAATAAATAGAAATAAATGATTTCAAGTCCATATAATTGATCATTTTAAAAAATTTGTAAATTCATCACTCCTGCATTTGGTTGTTACAACAGTTACAAAAAAAAAAATTAAAAATTGGTATAACATCTGTGCTACAGATATTAAATCTGAGCAATGAAAGGCAAAAATAAGAATAGATAAATAACTAGTTTTCTCTAAAGTGACTTAACCTACTAATCGTCAACATCGAGATAGATACACATAGATAATAAGTATAATCTATGTAGATACGAATATATACTTATCTATCTAGATATTATCGCATATCAAATTGATTTATTGTTATCAATACAAAAACCTAAGTCTGGTATTAGACGTATTAATTTTATTTTTTATTTATCGTAATACATTAGTTTTAAATTGTTATTTGTTATAACACTATTTAAATTTTATTAACAACCGATTAAGGTTATTAGTAAGTACGAATTAAAATAATATTTTTCTATCATGGAACTTGCAGTGGACCAGTCTGTTATTAAGAAGATTCCTTTGAACAAACCAGAGCAAACACCTATAAAAGAAGATATGTGCTATAACAACGAGTTGGTACAACATTCGGTTCAAAAGGAAAATAAACCTAGTGTACCTCCTAATAATGCACCCGAAATATTAAATGTTGCAACAACTCAGTTTGTGGGTTAGTTATAACTATTCGATAAATTATTTTAATTATTAATTGTTTTTTATATGTCTTAATTAGGTTTCAGATGTCAAATACCATCTTTATGGAAACGTTTCGGAGCCGAAGTCATCGATTTCATTCTGTTGTGTCTCGTCACTTTGTTATCTTTCTTTATAATATATATATTTGTTGGCATGTAAGAATTAAAGTACTTAATAGATTATTGAATGATTTTTCCAATTTATAAAATCTAATCTATACTCTCCCTTTTTAATAAACATAATTAATGGTATTTTATTATTGTTAATTTACTTATGCATTTGTTTAATTATTTTTTTTTTTTTTTAGAGATTTCACCATGTTCAAAAACATTTTACTGCTGGATAATTTTAATAAGAATTACTCCACAGTAGAGAAATATATACCTAAACTATTTGTTTTAGAGTTATCACAACGAATTGTAGTTTGTTTCTATGAGGTAATTTTAATTGTAAATTGAAGTAATATTTGATATAACTTGCTTATAATGATAATTTTTTGTTTAGACATATTGCTTAAAAGGTAGTACATTATTTCATGGTGGAGGAACTATTGGTAAAACCTTGTTAGATCTAACAGTTGTACGGGCTGATAAGTTATATTATATACGAGGTCAGCCAAATGATAATATTGCCTTAACTCCTGGTGGTCATCTTGGTTGGAAATGTGCAACACATCGGTCTATAGCTAAAAATTTTATTTACTCTTTAATTATTCCATTACCTTTTTTGACTGCAGCCGCAAATCAAAACAGATGTGCATATGATGTTATGTGTGGAACAATGGTAGTAGAAGTATTACAACCACTTAAGTGTGATAAATCTGAGCTTATTCCTATTATATAATTACTCTAATAATAGACACATATATGTTTTAAATAAATACATAATTATGTATTTATCTGTGAAATTTAGCAATCATATATTATTATATTATTATATATCATGGAATGTTTTACATTACCATGATAAAAATTATAGAACACAAATGTGTCTAATAATAGTTATCTAGTTTCTCAACACTATTAAAATATTCCATACTTTGGGACACACCATAAAAGAATTTAGTTATGGGTTTTGTGTCATTTAATATACCCCACAACACATTTTGACTTACTTTTGACATATTGTACATTTTTCTTAAAATTTATGTAGATATTATATCATTGTAAAATATCCCATATCTCCATAAAAAAACAATAATGAGTTATATATATATATTAAATTCTATATAAAAAAAAGTAACAAATAAACTAGTGTAAATACATTGCAAGGAGAATTTAAAAATTATCTCATATATCACAGTTATTGATTTTATAATTCGTTTGTTGTGCATCCTGAAAAAATAACTTTTTGGAGATATGAGATATTAATTCTCATTAATATTATTTATAAATTTAAAGTACATTAAATTATTATTTAATTTTTTAGACTATGTACAAGTATGCATGATCTGGTAGACTGTATGTCAGTTATCATGTTTTAAATTTACATGTTGTTAGTTGATGTTAATAGTAAGTAAATTTTCAATTATACTACACAATAAATTATGTTTATAGTTGAAATAATAATGTGTTTAATGATGTTACTCAAATTATCTTTTAAAATATACTATGACTTTATCCCTAATTATACAATTTGACCAGCACAGATAGAATGTCAGTCTTAATTAAACTATTGAAAAATAGGGTCATCTTTTAATCTTGAATGTCTACAGAATGGTAATCTCATTCAAGTAAGCCGGAAATGAAGATTAATTTTCACAATGACTAGAAAATTCAAAATTCTTTTTGATGGCTATTTTTTTACTATTTTGTGTGGACATGTTTTTGTAAAAATTTGTAAATGGAACTATTTTTTTTTAAAAAAAATTGTGTAATAATTAACAATTGTCAATCAGTGTTTGTCAGACCCCAAATTATTGAAAAATAGTATTAAACTTTCTCATAAATAAAAACAAAACAATTTTAAAATTCCCAAGCAAAGCTGAGCAGTACCTAATTAAAAAGTTAAACATACTTTATAAATTACTTTTTTTTAATTATTTAAAATTTAACTAGGTAAAATAAAATAGAATGTTAAAGAATAATTACATATTTTAACTTTAATATTAATAATACATAACAAACAGGCATGTGACCTATGGGATACACACATAAGTCCTGTACAGTAAATATATATAAATCTAAAGTAAAAAATACAGTTACGAATGTAGGTAACGATACTTTTAAAAAAGTCTTTTAATTTAAGTCTTTAGTATTAACTTTAACGTAATTTAGTTCTTTTATTATTTATAATAATCTTTAAAATAACTTATTAGCTTAATAACTTAAGCCAGTTCAAAAATAAGCCCAGCATTGTATAGAAATGCAAATAGTATTTGAAACTGTACTAAACAAGTTTGTGAAATTGATGCATTAAAAAAAAAAAATTGCTTAGAAGGTGTTCCGTCGGGTATGGAATTGACATCGTGCAGGGCGATTTAATAGAAAATCATGATAGGCGCATCAGTCGGCCAGGACACCCGACCCGTATAGGTTAAAGCGATTATTGATGAATATAAACTAATAAAATGCCTACCGAAATGCAATAGAATATTTCGTACACGAATATATGTGACGAATCTTAATTAAATATCATTGATTAAAAAAAAAACAAAGACGTTCCAATTTTTATAACAAATAAGTATACTAGATGTCGTTATCGCATATCAAATTGTTATATTGTTATCAATACAAAAAACTAATAGTTTGGTAGTAGACGTATTCATTTTTTATTTTATTCATTGAAATATATTAGTTTGTTATTACGCAATTTTAATTTTCATTACTTGATTGAACAACCGTTTAATGGTATTGGAAAGTACGAATTAAAATAATATTTTTATATCATGGAACATCCAGTGGACGAGTCAGTAGTTAAGAAGATTCCTTTGAACAAACCAGAGCAAACACCTTCAAAAGAAGATTTGTGCTATTACAACGAGTTGGTACAACATTTGATTCAAAAGAAAAATAAACCTAGTGTACCTCCTAATAATGCACCCGAAATATTAAATGTTGCAACAACTCAGTTTGTGGGTTAGTTTTAACTATTCGTTAATTTGTTTTAATTATTAATTTTTTTTTATATGTCTTATTTAGGTTTCAGATGTCAAATACCATCTTTATGGAAACGTTTCGGAGCCGAAGTCGTCGACTTCATTCTGTTGCTTCTTATCAAGTTTATACTTGCTTTCTTTGTATTGAAATTTATTGATATGTAAGAATTTAATAATTAAATTACTTAAACGAATTTGAATGATTATTCCAATTAATAAAATCTAACATAATCTAAATTTACCTCTTTCATTTTAATAATGGTATTTTATCATTGTTAATTTACTTATGTATTTAATTATTTTTTTTTTTTTTTTAGAGATCTCTCCAAGTTCCACCCTATTTCACTGCAGGATGATTTTAATATCTTCAAAGCATTAGAATTTACATATAATCAATTTGTTTTAGAGGTTTTACATCGAATAATAGTTTGTTTATATGAGGTAATTTAAATTATAAATTGTCTTACATAATTGTAGTTATATTTGATATAACTTGCTAATAATGACATTTTTTGGTTTAGATATATTGCTTACATGGTAGTACATTATTTCATAGTGGAGGAACTATTGGTAAAATCCTATTCCATCTAACAGTTGTACGGGCTGATAAGTTATATTATATACGAGGTCAGCCAAATGATAATATTGCCTTAACTCCTGGTGGTCATCTTGGATGGAAATGTGCAACACATCGGTCTATAGCTAAACATGTATTTTTCTATTTAATATTTCCATTTCCTTTTATGACAGCAGCCGCTAATCAAAACAGATGTGCATATGATGTTATATGTGGAACAATGGTAGTAGAAGTATTACAACCACTTAGGTGTGATAAATCTGAGCTTATTCCTATTATATAATTACTCTAATAATAGACACATATATGTTTTAAATAAATACATAATTATGTATTTATCTGTGAAATTTAGCAACATATATTATTATATAATTATATATCATGGAATGTTTTACATTACCATGATAAAAATTATAGAACACAAATGTGTCTAGTAATAGTTATGTAGTTTCTCAACACTATTAAAATATTCCATACTTTGGGACACACCATAATAGAATTTAGTTATGGGTTTTGTGTCATTTAATATACCCCACAACACATTTTGACTTACTTTTGACATATTGTACATTTTTCTTAAAATTTATGTAGATGTTATATCATTGTAAAATATCCCATATCTCCATAAAAAAACAATAATGAGTTATATATATATATATTAAATTCTATATAAAAAAAAGTAACAAATAAACTAGTGTAAATACATTGCAAGAAGAATTTAAAAATTATCTCATATATCACAGTTATTGATTTTATAATTCGTTTGTTGTGCATCCTGAAAAAATAACTTTTTGGAGATATGAGATATTAATTCTCATTAATATTATTTATAAATTTAAAGTACATTAAATTATTATTTAATTTTTTAGACTATGTACAAGTATGCATGGACTGGTAGACTGTATGTCAGTAATCATAAGTTAATAGTAAGTAAACTTTCAATTGTACAAAACAATAAATTATGTTTATAATTGAATTAATAATGTGTTTAATGATATTACCCAAACTATTGCTTAAAATATACTATTACTTTATCCCTAATTATACAATTTGTCCAGCACAGACAGAATGCCAGTCTTAATTAAACTATTTGAAAAATAGGACCATTTTTTAATCTTGAATGTCTACAGAATGGTAATCTCATTCAAGTAAGTTGGATATCAATATGTCAAACCTTAGTAATGTTGTCATTAATTTTCACAATGAATAAAAACTTCAAAATTCTTTTTGAGGTGTATTTTTTTACTATTTTGTGTGGACATGTTTTCATACAAATTTCATTATTATTAAAATAAAAATAAGAAAACTTTAATATTGACCCAAGGATTGCTTTTAAATTTATTTGAAATTGAATTGAATGATATTTGTATTGAAATAGTTTAATTTTTTTAATTGTCTTCTTATGAGTAATTTAATATTGAAGTGTGTGACATCTTGACCATTATACATATATTATACATGTATATATAATATTTATTTACTTTAGATTAAAAGAATGTGTACTATTTTAAAAATATGAATAAAAATCCTTCAGACTACTGTTGTAAGTAATAATTCATTAGTTCATTTAAATAACAATATAAAAATAGTTGTGTTTAAAAAATGAGAAAAATAATTATTTTTTTTGTGTAAAAAATAATTACATATATTTAAGATATAATTAGGAGTATGTATGTAACTTTTTTAAAATAAAATCGCAGACATGTATGGAACTGGGCCTAAATTATATAGATATTAAAAAAGTAAGTAGTAGTTAGTAAGGAATGAAGAAGAATGGTAGGATGGTTATATAGACCAGAAGACTGGTAGAACTAAAAATAAATAAATAATTAAGACTATAGATGTTATTTGGAATCATGTTCAGAAGAATAGGTTTTCTATATTTTAAGTATATCTAATCAATGTTATTACACACTCACTGCTGATGACTATTATTAATATTTAAATTCTTACATTTTAGTTTTAGTAGTTTCAATCTCAATAATCATTTGAATTAACGGTTTTTTCTTTGGCTTTTCCTGTTGTTATTCTAAAGAACTTTATGCTATAAATTATAAAAGTATAAAGTATAAGTGTTCCTTAGAAATTAAAGTTTAATAATTGGCTAGTATAAAGGAGATCAAATTAGTCATACATGATTTTTGCTTTTTTTTAGTAATGTTAAGTGCTATCTGAATACAAAGTTCGGACTACATTAATACAAATTTGTTTGTTATACTTTTTATAAAATATTTTTAGTACTATATATTTCGTAAGTAAATAATACTCTCAATGTGTTTTCATATATCTAAATATACTAGTAGAGGGCCGGTAGCATTTCCGCAAGGCCAGTCCCCGGCCCGTCATCGATGCCACAAAAAAAAAAAAAAAATATACTAGTAGTACTTTACATAACTATATCAGTAATAAACCGAAAATTACAAAAATCAATGATCCGCCCATTCCTCAAGAACTACTTACATTACCGTGAACATCTTATATTGCTGGTAATTATGAAAATTTTTTTTCATATCATAATTTGTCGATAAAAAATTCAAGTTTTACATAATATGTGGGTCCCGAATATAAATTTTAATTTTCCTAATCAATAATTAAAATTGAAAATTTAATATATGTTGATTAATCTAATACAAATGGCTAACATATTTAAAAATTAAAAATAATGCTTTTTGTAAAGTTTACGTATTATTTTCACCTTCTGAGGCTAGTTATAGTTCAAACTAATCACTTCATACATTTGTTAAAAAGGGGTAAATTAATTGTTAAAAAGGCTTAGAAAAATTAAAAAAACACGGAAATTTAAATTATTATAATAAAGCTAATTCAAAAGCTGACCGTTTTATGGATGTCACGTTATGAAAAAAATTGATACATAAAAAAAAAAAAATTATTATTTAAAATTTAGTGGTAATTGTTTACTTGTGTCTAAGGAAAATAGGAAAATGTTAATGCCTCCCCCCCCAAACAAAAATCCTTAGTGCGCGTCTGCAAAAACCAGCCAAAAGTGTACTATAATATTAAGTGTAACGATTACCGTGTACGCTGTCTGGTAAACTGCTAAACTTGCGAAACGCCAGATTATGACGTTAGATGGCGCATTACGAATTTTACCTTTGACGCGGTGAAATGTTTTACAGGTCGACGGTCAGAATACATATCGAAATGACGATCAAAACCATTGTGAACGTTTAGGATTCGCTATTCCGACGAAATCGTATACGGCGGATGCATGCGCACGGTCGACGAAAATTCGAAATATTCGCGTTATCGCGATCGCCAGAAATTTCTTCGGTCACCGTCGAGTCGGCGAGCTCGGGCATATGTACTGCCGGTGAGCGGCGTATACATTGTCGTATTCAGGCCCGTTGGCCGACGATCGTTTTTGCGTTTGCTGCTTTTCGTATCTCTTTACTCCTCTAATTGTTCTTTTTTTTAAAAACGGACAAGCAGAACCGCCGAGAAACCGGCCTCTCTTCCCCAAAGGATTGGACTGTAATGTGTGGTCAACCTTGTTGAATTACTTTGTAATCGGGCAGAAGCAATGTTTCTAACTTTATTTAGACCGTTCTCTCTTGTCAACGTATTATTTATATCGCGGCTTTCCGAAATTTCCGCTTTGTTGTTTGATCACGAAACGTGAGTTCGCTACCGGCCACCTTGACCCCCCAAAGTCCACCGTCGGTCGGTAGTTCCGTTAACGGCAACACCGGCGTTTCTTTTCATTTCCATACGAACATTTATTAAAACACAATTTATTCATTATCATCAGTTAATAAACAAGTTAAAATTATTTACATATTTCAATAATCTGTAGTAATTAATTACCACTAGTAGCCAACAAATAAAATACTTTTGTTACAAAAGCACAATTTGGGAACCACTGTACTTATTAAATATAAATAATAGGGAAATAAAATAAATTCAAATGTGTTGTGTTACCTTTGACAAATTGATCTTGAAAATGGGGAAACGAAAAAAATTATACCTGACTGAATCGCAATACGACGTACCCTAACACTGCTGACTCCGTAGGTGGCTGCTTTGGAAATATGCGCTGCAGTATTCCAGCGGTGCGACGTTAAAAGAACCCCCCCCTTCTTTTAACAAAACAGAGTGGCTAGTAGTGTTCGGGGCGTTTAAATTTTCTATGGGAAAATAAATACATCGCTCAGCCGAGTTCTCTAAGTAGGATATTCATAATACTCTATCTTTGGTCGAGCAGAAATACTTGGACATTTTACAATCCAGGGTTATCATGAATATATGTGAACTTAATGGCGCAAAAGAAAATAAGTTGAACGTACGGTTATTTTTTTTTTAAACTTTATCTTTCGTCAATTATGGGCGAATACGCAACTAACTGAAATTAATCCACTTATTATTCGGTTTTTTTACTACAACATACAGGTGGTAATTATTAAATTCGTTAATTCGCCCGCAAAGGTTTTAAAGAAACTCGCATTTGGATTAGACCTACCTAACCTCACAGCCATTATAATATAATCAAAGTTGTGATCGACGACAATTTTGTGCTGCGACATTTGAGCGCAGTGTGTGATTAGTGATTACTCATTTACATCAAATATGGTTTATGTACATTTATTAATGTAAGCTGTATCAGTGAACTTACCTATTTTTCCTTTTGCACGGGTTGAACGATTATCGACTGTAACTATGTACACGGCTGTGGCTGCATAAAATATTTAAATTATCCTAGAATAGTACATTTTGGTACATTTTTATCATTAAACCCGATGCATAATAATATATCTCTGACAAAAAATGTCCGATAAAAATATATGTTAAAACTTAAATCGCGTCTTCGTTTCTGTATAAATTATTATCGAATATTTCAATCGATTTTTAATATAATAAAAAAACAATTGGTATATGATTCTAAAAAAATATGGTGAGTACTTAAAATGTTTTCTATGTATTCAAAATATTAATATAGTAAAGTTTGAGCGTAATGAGTCAACTCCTTCCCATGACTAAAAGGTTTTTTACTTTACGAATCGAGGACAAATATCACAAATATCATAAAATATATATATATATATATATTTTTAACAATTATTTATTGTCGTGTAAGTTATAATATTTAATTGTATAAATTAGTTTTTTGTTGTAGAATTTTTGATGCTGGTAAAGAAATAGTGTTAGTATACGAAAACGATATGCTAAAATCAAAGACTATCAATGATGTTGAGCAAGTACAATTGAAGAAATCTTCAGAAAACCTGAAATATTTATGGATAATTAGGATTTTTTTCCTATAAAAAGAAAAAAAAAACCATGACATCCGGTATTTATGGTAGCTCGGGACTGATACCAAACAATTTTAACTATACTTACTGTATATCAAGGACTTTATTGCTTTGAATGGTTTATGGCTCGAACATTATCCAACAGTTTACTGTTGAACAGTTAATTGTGAACTAGTAAATCAGTGAATTAGTTAATTGGAAACACTTTATTTTAGTATTTATTATGTTGTATATTTGTATAGATACTGTTCAGCCTATAAAGTAACATACAGACAGTATTTTAAATGTTCGCAAATAATGACTTTGGGCGTGCTAGGCACTTTCAGTAGAAAATAATTATTGTACTAATTTCTATACGGAATACCAACACTGTACATTGAATTGTAACCTGTATCATTATATAATTCTATTAATACATAGTACTACTCGGGACTTTTATTCTCATTTACATCACAATTTATATATATAATCTTTGGTAACCTACAAGAATGCTGAAGTTATTGGATATTTTTTAACTAGATCTCGTTCATACTTTGAATTAAAATGATCATAAAAAAGTTTACAATCAATACTCAGTATAGTGTTATTCAAAATATATAATCAAGGTTATGACAGTATGCAGTGTCCTCTTAAATTATTAAACATTTATTTGTTGTTGATTTAAAAACATAATAATATGCATTTATGTTTAAAATCTTTAAATATGCAAATATGCATATATACTTATACAATAAATAAAAAAAACATATTCGTATTTACAAAAACTACAAGAAAATTAAATAGGTAAGTATGTATTTAGTATTGTAGTATTACAGTATTGTAGTATTATAATGATAAATAATTTATTGATAAACACATTGTATTACAGTACTACGGACATATGGAGGAACAACCAGACTGATCCATTTGTATTATAACATTATACATAAGAGTAGGACATGGCTGATAATTATGATCAATGGATGGAGAATTTTTCTTTTCTTATTCGAATATGTGAAAAAGTTATTTTGGCAAAAAAATGGGCATGTCTGGTTTTTGCTCCAAGGTTTTCAATTAGTATTGGTTCTTGCTATATATATTCTATCCTACATGTTTACATTATAGATATTTTACATAACTGAAAAAACCTATGTAATCATTATTATAAGATAAAAAATTAAATAATTACTATTAATTTTATAAAATAAAAAAAACAAATAATTATTTTTAAAAAAAGTCTATATACTTAAAGTCTATAATACTGTGTTCTGGTTTAATAGTTTAATAAAAATTAAATATGACTCATAAATTAAATCATTATAGTTACACGGGCAGAATTTAAATGTTTATCGATAATACCAGTGAATCTTGTACAGTTTATGTATAAACTGATTCTATTAGACAGAAATTAATATCCAAAGTTGGACAAAGGTCAGAACATAATTTATAGTAACAATATACATAAATATTATATAGGTACCAGGTACTTCTATACAAATAATTTAGAAAGTTACAGAATAAAATATAAAATATGGGATATTTCTAGTACTTAATAATTCTTACAATTCAATTTTTACCAAATACAGCCTAATGACAAATCACAAATATTGGAATGTTAATAAATTATGAAATTTTACTAGTAACTAATTTTTTACATAAATATTTTGATAAGGAATTAAAGATTATTAAGCTTCTTGAAAATCATTAGTTTAAATGCATAGTTGTAACATTCACACCTGAAATTAATTTAAATATGTATATATAAATCAATAAATGGACATTGAGTAGATGTAACATAAGTATAAAAAACACAATAAGAAATTTTAAAATTATTGTTAATAATCATAAACTGAGTAATGGCGGTCAAAATGTACTCACTGTGATTTAACAGACTGCCAATTTTTACCCCAGATGTACATTCCATGGTTACGTATAAGAACTGCTGAAGTCATTGGATATGTTTTTAACGTTGTTTTAAACATACCCACTAGATCTTTTTCATACTTTAAATTTTCAATTATGGGTATAATAACTTCTTCATCGATATCGTAATATTTCCGCTTTTCTTCATTATAAATACCCTTAAGACAAATGTATTTTGTTTTTAATTAAGTTTATTGTTTATAATTATGTACACTCTATGCTCACTTTGACAATTTCCAAATCTTGAATACGTATATCCTTTCCAGAGTTCAATAAACATAGTTTTATCACTTCTAATGAATTTATGTGAATTACTGCTCCTGCATCACGCACTAGATTAATTGTTCAACAAACATTATCATAACAGACTAAATATATTTTTAGACAATAACTTACTAGTATAAGAACACATAAAAATTGGAGTACATTGACTCTTCGAAAGGTTTTTCTCGGGAGAAGGCATTTTAATATCAACACCATGGATATCTTGAACAAAAAGATCTTCAGGTTCTATTCTGTCTTTATGTACTTCAGATGGAGAAATATAAATACAGTTGCTAGAACATTAAACAAATTGTTAATATTTATTAAGTTTATATAAAATTAAACAATTGCAGTACAAAAAATTTATTGAACATTTTGAAAAATAAGGCAATACAAAAAGATAAACATAATAAAAATAGAATGAACACAAATTTTTTTTTGTTAATACTTGAAATATATCAAAAATAAATTGAGTGAATTACATACAACAAGAATGCCATACATTTTTATATAATTTACAGGCATATAATAATTAATAATACTTAATTAAGTATAAATTGTATACCTCAATTTGATACTGATACCGCCACCAGTACCAGTTATCCATCCATTCGAGTAGAAAAACTTGCAAAGTTCTGGTATCACAATCATAGGGTCTTTTGTACATTCTGTTTTATAATTCTGCAATAAAACAATATATTAGCCTACTTAATTTACTAAGGCCAAGGTTTTCTACATATCAAAATAAAATCTATTACATTCTTTTAAGTTAGGTTAAACTTATTTTACTTTTAAATATAAAATATAAACTACCTGTATTTTTAGTATTTTTGATTTTCAAAATTATCTTAAATTTAATTCAATATTTGATACAGTAAATACTTATATAACTCTGTTCCATGCAGTATAAGCTAGGCAAATTTTAAGGCATTTAGAGAATTTTTTTTAGGTCCCATAGTTAAAAAAAACACAGGTAATGTAAAACTAATCAATATATAATTTGCATTATAATATAATCTATACATTATTAAAGAAAAGCATATATATAGAGGCCTATACACTTAAATGTTATTTCCATTTAAACATCATAGAAAATGTAAGCAAATTTTGTGCTGATAGTTTTGAAAAACATTGATTTATTACTAAATGGTAAACACATTATATGTGTTTGTACATAGGATATTTATTTAAATTTTTTTTTTTTGTTATTTAGAAAATTATACAATCTATACAATTAATACAGTATAATAAGCATAAGGGATGTTTTAGGTGTAATGGCTTAAGTGACGTGAGGGAAGAACCATCCAGCGAAGGCACTTCGACGTGAAATTACCGAATACTTAAAGTATTATTATGCGGTTAGTTTATTAGATCTCAGGGCCATTGTCCTTTCAATATTCTGGGGGGGGGCTTCCAGGAATGGAGATGAAAAGAAGATTTTTAACAAGGGGATTGGTATGATTTTACAGGCGGTTTGTGAATTTGCAGTAGTGTAGTTTTGGCTGTGGAAGTGACATTAGGAATATGGAGATCACAGTGAAGGGTGTGGTTAGTGATATGAAGAGAAACATAAGTTATAAGTCTAAGGAATTATATAAATTTAATAATTAGGAAACCTTTAGCAATAATAATATAATTTAATGTAAAGCTTAGTAAGAATATGTAATCTAATAGGTTAAAAATTCCAATCATAACAAATGTACAATATTCTGTTGTTTTATCTTATAGAAAATGTTTAATTAATAATATCTAAATCTTTCTATATAACCTACTCAAAGCATTATAGTAACAGTAAGTGTAATATATAAATAATTAACTAAATATTAAGTAATTACAAATAAACACAAATTGCAATGTAAAACAAAACTTTACACTTACAAAAATTGGAGACTCATGATGGGATACATATTCATTAACATCAAACTCAGAAAGATAAGATCCTATAATACAGTTAGTAGATGGCACAACAACAATTCTATCTGGTTGTAGGTTCTTTAAAATTAGATCACCAGAATCAGAATCACCATTAGAATCAGAATCCTGGATAAAATATAAAATACATTTAATCAAACAAGTTATGTAACAATTCAATACGTTAAAATATCTACAACCATAGATTTTATTATATTTTGATGAATTTTGTAATTCATAATATCTAATATAAATCTAAATATTTACAAATCAAAAAATTAAAATCAATTTCCTAATCTCCAGTAAAAATATGTAATTAATTCATAATACTTATTTGTTATCTCAATATTACCAATTAAATATATAAAAATGTGAGCAAATTTCGGTCTGATAGTTCTGAGAATACATTGATTTATTATTAAATAGGTAAACACATTTGATTTATTATTAAACAGGTGAACATATTATCTGTATTAGTACATTGGTTAATTTTGTCACTGTTTTAATTTTAGAGCTATACATTAGCATTTTTTAATTATGTCTGGATTTAAAATTGTATATTAAAATAAAAATAACACACAAAAACAGATAATGGTCTTACACTGAAGTTGAATAAAAGAACAATTTAAGCTAATATCAAAATTAATTCTGCTAAATGTAAATTAGTTATAGTGTGTTAGAAACTGAGTAAAAATATGTAATCCAATATGCAATTAATTTCAACCAGATCAAAAGTAAAATATTCTAATGTGCTATCTTATAAAAAATTCTTTATTAATAATATCTAAACCTAATTATCATAACATATAAGAAGCATTAATTAACTGGAATTGTACTATTTAAAATCATTAATTAAATATTAATTGATAAGTAATTACTGTTACATACAAATTGAAAGATAAAAAAAGTTTTCACTTACACTAAATTCATTCTCATGATTGGTTCCATATTCATTAGAATCAACATCTGATAATTCAGATTGTACATCACAGCAAGTAATTGGATGAATGTTAATTTTTCCTGGTTGTCGGTCTATATTAGATAGTTCATCAGATGAACTAGAATCCTGTATAAAATATAAAATACATTTACTCAAACAAGTTATGGAACAATTCAATACATTAAAATATATATAAATATAATCTTAGATGTTCTTAAATTATGATGAATTTTGTAATTCATTATTTCTATTATAAATCTAAATTTAAAAAAATCAAAAAATTAAAATCCATTTTCTCATCTCTATAATTTTTTTTTAGTTGTTAATTTTGTTTTAATATCAACCAATGATTTATTTCCATAATCTGACACACAATATATAACTAACTGTTACTTTAATGTTTGTTATTAAAGTAGCAAAATTAACTGTATTATATGTGCAGTGTGTGCTGCACATGGAATTTCAGATACAAATATTGTATACATTTAAATAGAATAGTCTGATATTTTTCACAGAAATTAAATAAATAAAACAAATGTACTGTGTATTTAAAATGATAATTGAGTCTATACAATCCATAAATGTTTGATTGGCTACTAAATAGTAATAGTATCTGTATTTTATCTGAGATTACTGAAAATTCTACATTTTTTTTGTCCAAATACCTATTACAAGATGCTGTTGTGAAAATTGTTTCATAAAACTATCTGTTATTGTAAACATTGGTTTAAATAAAATAACATTCTCTAATATTGTTATTTACTCACTAAGAAAACATAACACTTTTTTATATTTATAAATATAAAAGAAACATATTTAATATTTGTTGAACAATTTTCAAATTAAAAGTTCAAGTAAGAAAATTTGTGTTGTTTATATATATATTTATACAAGATTTAGGTAAATTAATTATGCTCCATATAAGGTTAAATAATGAGTCTGATGCTACCCTGATAAAAAAAATTCTTAGGTTGATATTAACAAAAACATAAAATATGATGAAAAAAAAATTTAATTTAGTGGTAAACATTATTACAAATTAGTCAATAAAAGTACATTTATCACTAGGAAAATTGCAATAATATAATAAAAATAATACTTCATACATCAATATAAGCAAACAATTAATAAACACCCATAATACAAAAAAAAAAAAATAATAATATTATGTAAATTTATCTTTGCTTTGTTTATCATTTCTAAATGTGTCAAAATGTTAATTAATATTTTTAATTTTAATAAAATAGCATATATATTTATAGAGGCCCAAAATACTTATTTGTTATCTACATTTTACATATTAACTATATAAAAATATGAGCAAATTTCGTCCTGTTAATTTTAAGAAAACATTGATTTATTATTAAATAGGTAAACACATTATCTGTGTTTGTACATGGGTTATTTTTTACAATGTTTTCATTTTAAAGCAATACAAAGCATTATTCAATTATATCAATTACTTATATTTGAATTTAAAATGGTATATTAAAAAAAAAAACCTTCAAACACAGATAATGATGTTACATTGTGTTTGTATTAAAGAACAATTTAAACTAATATCAAAATTAATTCTGCTAAAACTAAATTAGATATATTGTGTTAGAAACTGAGTAAAAATATGTAATCTAATATGTAATTAATTCCAACCAGATCAAAAGTACAATATTCTGTTGTGTTATCTTATACTAAATTCTTTATTAATAATATCTAAACCTAATTAACAAAACCTACACGAAGCATTAAATTAACTGGAATTATACTATTTTAAATCATTATTTAAATATTAAGTAATTACTGATAAACACATATTGTAATGATAACAAAGTTTTCACTTACTTTAATATGATTTTTTTGATTGTCAAAAAATTTATTAAATTCATTAACAGATACATTAGTTCTGAAAAAACCGCCAGGAGTTAAATGAATTGCAACATTTACTGAATCTAGGTCATTTCTATCTAGTTCATCAGATGAACTAGAATCCTGTATAAAATATAAAATACATTTAATCAAACAAGGTATGGAACAATTCAATACATTAAAATATTTATAGATAAAATCTTTGATATAATTATATTATGATGAATTTTGTAATTCTTGATTTCTATTATAAATCAAAATTTAAACAAATCAAAAGTTTAAAATCCATTTTCTCATCTCTATGATTCTTTTTAAGTTGTTAATATTGTTTTAATATCAACCTATTGTTAATTTGCATTTTCTGACACAGAATATATAACTAACTGTTGTTTAAATATAAATATATTTATAAAAAAATATATATACTAGATGTTAGTAAGTAATTATGCTCTATATAAGGTTAAATAATGAGTCTGATGCTAACCCTGATAAAAATTATTCTTAGGTTGATATTAACAAAAACATAAAATATGATGAAGAACAAATTTAATTTAGTGGTAAACATTATTTCAAATTAGGTAATAAAAGAACATTTATCACTGAGAAAATGGCAATAATATAATAAAAACAATACTTCATACATCAATATAAGCAAACAATTAATAAACACCCATAATACAAAAAAAAAAAAAAATAATATATTATGCAAATTTATCTTCTCTATGTTTGTTATTTCTGAATGAGTCAAAATATTTTAATTTTAATAAAATAGCATAAATATTTATAGATGCCCCAAAATACTTATTTGTTATCTACATCTTACCAATTAACTATATAAAAATGTGAGCAAATTTCGTGCTGTTTGTTTTGAGAATACATTGATTTATTATTAAATAAGTAAACACATTATCTGTGTTTGTACATGTGTTAATTTTTTCAATGTGTTCATTTTAAATCAATACATAAGCATTTTTAATTATATCAATTACTTATACCACAGATAATGATGTTACACTGAGTTTGTATAAAAGAACAATTTATAACCTACACGAAGCATTAAATTAACTGGAATTATACTATTTTAAATCATTATTTAAATATTAAGTAATTACTGATAAACACAAATTGTAATGATAACAAAGTTTTCACTTACACTAAATTGAATCTCGTGATTGGTTCCATATTCATTAATATCAACATCTGATACTTCAGTTTGTACATCACAGCTAGTAGCTGGTTGAATTTCAATTTTTCCGGGTTGTTGGTCATTTATAGATAGTTCATCAGATGAACTATATTCCTGTATAAAATATAAAATACATTAAATCAAACAAGGTATGGTACAATTCAATACATTACAATATCTATAGATGAAATCATTGATATTAATATATTATGATAAATTTTCTATATCTTTATTTCTATTATAAATCTAAATTTTAACAAATCAAAAAATTAAAATCCATTTTCTCATCTCTATAATATTTTTTAGTTGTTAATTTTGTTTTAATATCAACCTATGGTTAACTTGCATTTTTTGACACATTATATAACTAACTGTTAGTTCAATGTTTGTATTTAAGTAGCAAAATTAACAATTTTACATTGCAGTGAGTGCAGCACATGAAATTTCAGATACAAATATTATATACATTTAAATAGAATAGTCTGATATTTTTCGCAGATATAAAACAAATAAAAAAATTTCACTTTGTATGTTAAATGATTATTGAGTCCATACAATTCATAAATGTTTGATTGGCTATAAAATAGTGATAGTATCTATATTTTATCTGAGATTGCTGAAAATTCTACATTTTTTATTGTTCAAATACCTGTTAAAAGATGCTGTTGTGAAAATTGTATCATAAATATATTATTGAAAGTAAACAATGATTCAAACAAAATTGGAATCTCTAATGTGTTTATTTGCTCACTTAGAAAACATAACACTTTTTTTATATTAATAAATATAAAAGAAACATATTTAATATTTGTTGAACAATTTTCAAATTAAAAGTTCAAGAAAGAAAATTTGAGTTGTTTATATATAATATAACTTTATTCATATATAAACTAGAATTAAGTAAATTAATTATGCTCCATATAAGGTTAAATAATAAGTCTGATGCTACCCCTAATAAAAATTATTCTTAGGTTGATATTAACAAAAACGTAAAATATGATGAAAAAAAATTTAATTTAATGGTAAACATTATTTCAGATTAGGTAATAAAAGTACATTTATCACTGAGAAAATAGCAATAATATAATGAAAATAATACTTCATACATCAATATAAGCAAACATTTAGGTAATTAATAATATCCCATAATTCAAAAACAAAAAAAAAATAATAATATTATATGAAAATTTCTAAATGAGTCAAAATTATAATTAATATTTTAATTTTAATAAAAAAATAGCATAAATATTTATAGAGGACCCAAAATACTTATTTGTTATCTACATCTTACCAATTAACTATATAAAAATGTGAGCAAATTTCGTGCTGTTCGTTTTGAGAATACATTGATTTATTATTAAATAGGTGAACATATTATCTGTGTTTGTACATGGGTTAATTTTTTCAATGTTTTCATTTTAAACAATACATAAGCATTATTCAATTATATCAATTACTTATATTTGAATTTAAAATGGTATATTAAAGAAAAATAACATTCAAACACAGATAATGATGTTACATTGAGTTTGTATTAATTAACAATTTAAACTAATATGAAAATTAATTCTGCTAAATCTAAATTAGTTATAGTGTGTTAGAAACTGAGTAAAAATATGTAATCTAATATGTAATTAATTCCAACCATATCAAAAGTAAAATATTCTGTTGTGTTATCTTATACTAAATTCTTTATTAATAATATCTAAACCTAATTAACATAACCTACACGAAGCATTAAATTAACTGGAATTATACTATTTTAAATCAATAATTAAATATTAAGTAATTACTGATAAACAAAAATTGCAAAGATCACAAAGTTATCACTTACACTTAATTGAATCTCATGATTGGCTACAAATTTATCAAAATCACTAACAGATACATTAGTTTGTATATAACCACTTGCAGTTGGATGAATTTCGATTTTTTCTGGTTGTTGTTTATTATTAGATACTTCATCAGAGAAAATATTATCCTGTATAAAATATAAAATACATTTAATCAAACATGTTAAACACTTTATTTATATTAATAAATATAAAAGAAACATATTTATTCTTTGTTGAACAATTAACAAATTTAAAGTTCAAATAAGAAAATTTGTGTTTTTATATATAATATAAATTAATTTATATTTTAAATGAACAACACAAATTATATATATATATATATACTAGAATTAAGTAAATTAATTATGCTCCATATAAGGTTAAATAATGAGTCTGATGCTACCCCTGATAAAAATTATTCTTAGGTTGATATTAACAAAAATATAAAAATGATGAAAAAAAAAATTTAATATAGTGGTAAACATCATTTCAGATTGGGTAATAAAAGTACATTTACCACTGAAAAAATGGCAATAATATAATAAAAATAATACTTCATGCATCAATATAAGCAAACAGTTAGGTAATTAATAAAAACCCATAATTCAAAAAAAAAAAAATAATAATAATATTTTGTAAATTTATCTTTGCTTTGTTTATCATTTCTAAATGTGTCAAAATGTTAATTAATATTTTTAATTTTAATTAAATTGCATATATATTAATATAGGCCCCAAAATAATTATTTGTATCTCCATCTTACCAATTAACTATATTAAAATGTGAGCAAATTTCGTTTTTTTAGTTCTGAGAATACATTGATTTATTATTAAACAGGTGATCATATTATCTGTGCTTGTACATTGGTTAATTTTGTCACTGTTTTAATTTTAGAGCTATACATTAGCATTTTTTAATTATGTCTGGATTTAAAATTGTATATTAAAATAAAAATAACACACAAAAACAGATAATGGTCTTACACTGAAGTTGTATAAAAGAACAATTTAAGCTAATATCAAAATTAATTCTGCTAAATGTAAATTAGTTATAGTGTGTTAGAAACTGAGTAAAAATATGTAATCTAATAGGTAATTAATTCCAGCCAGATCAAAAGTACAGTATTCTGTTGTGTTATCTTATATTAAATTTTTTATTAATAATATCGAAACCTAATTAACAAAACCAACATGACGCATTTAATTAACTGGAATTGTACTATTTTAAAACATTAATAAAATATTGAGTAGTTACTGATAAACACAAATTGCAAAGATCACAAAGATTGCACTTACTTTAAAATGATTTTTATGATCGTCTAAAAATTTATTATAATCACCAACAAATACATTAGTTCTGAAAAAACCGCCAGGAGTTAATTGAAATGCAATATTTACTGATTGTTGGTCATTTTTAGATACTCCATCAGATGAACTATATTCCTGTATAAAATATAAAAAACATTAAATCAAACAATGTATGGAACAATTCAATACATTGTAATATCTATAGATAAAACCATTGATATTATTATATTATGATGAATTTTGTAATTATTTATTTCTATTAGAAATCAAAATTTAAACAAATCAAAAGTTTAAAATCCATTTTCTCATCTATATGATTCTTTTTAAGTTGTTAATTTTGTTTTAATATCAACCTATGGTTAATTTGCATTTTCTGACACAGAATATATAACTGTTGTTTATATAAAATATAAATATATACTAGATTTAAGTAAATTAATTATGCTCCATAAAAGGTTAAATAATGAGTCTGATGCTACCCCTCATAAAAATTATTCTTAGATTGA
Source organism: Tuberolachnus salignus (assembly GCA_956483605.1). Lineage (NCBI taxonomy): Eukaryota > Metazoa > Arthropoda > Insecta > Hemiptera > Aphididae > Tuberolachnus > Tuberolachnus salignus. Next base: position 3,063,785 of record OY101431.1, on the reverse strand, counting down.
TATTAACAAAACATAAATATGAAGAAAAAAAAAATTTAATTTAGTGGTAAACATTATTTCAGATTAGGTAATAAAAGTACATTTATCACTGGAAAAATGGCAATAATATAATAAAAATAATACTTCATACATCAATATAAGCTAACATTTAGGTAATTAATAATAACCCATTATTCAAAAAAAAAAATAATAATAATATATTATGTAAATTTATCATTGCTTTGTTTGTCATTTCTTAATGTGTCAAAATGTTAATTAGTATTTTAAATTTCAATTAAATTGCATATATATTTATATAGGCCCCAAAATACTTATTTGTATCTCCATCTTACCAATTAACTATATAAAAATGTGAGCAAATTTCGTGCTGTTAGTTCTGAGAATACATTGATTTATTATTAAACAGGTGAACATATTATATGTGTTTGTACATTGGTTAATTTTGTCAATGTTTTAATTTTAAAGCAATACATTAGCATTTTTTAATTATGTCTGGATTAAAAATGGTATATTAAAATAAAATAATATGCAAACACAGATAATGATCTTACACTGAAGTTGAATAAAAGAACAATTTAAACTATTATCAAAATTTATTCTGTTAAATCTATATTAGTTATAGTCTGTTAGAAATTGAGTAAAAATATGTAATCTAATATGTAATTAATTCCAACCAGATCAAATTACAATATTCTGTTGTGTTATCTTATACTAAATTCTTTATTAATAATATCTAAACCTAATTAACATAACCTACACGAAGCATTAAATTAACTGGAATTATACTATTTTAAATCATTATTTAAATATTAAGTAATTACTGATAAACACAATTTGTAATGATAACAAAGTTTTCACTTACACTAAATTGAATATCGTGATTGGTTCCATATTCATTAATATCAACATCTGATACTTTAGTTTGTACATCACAGCTAGTAGCTGGTTGAATTTCAATTTTTCCGGGTTGTTGGTCATTTTTAGATAGTTCATCAGATGAACTATATTCCTGTATAAAATATAATATACATTAAATCAAACAAGGTATGGTACAATTCAATACATTAAAATATCTATAGATAAAATCATTGATATTATTATATTATGATAAATTTTGTAATTCTTTATTTCTATTATAAATCAAAATTTAAACAAATCAAAAGTTTAAAATCCATTTTCTCATCTCTATGATTCTTTTTAAGTTGTTAATTTTGTTTTAATATCAACCTATGGTTAACTTGCATTTTTTGACACATTATATAACTAACTGTTAGTTCAATGTTTGTATTTAAGTAGCAAAATTAACAGTATTAAATATGCAGTGAGTGCTGTACATGAAATTTCAGATACAAATATTGTATACATTTAAATAGAATAGTCTGATATTTTTCGCAGATATTAAATAAAGAAAAAAATTTTACTTTGTATGTTAAATGATTATTGAGTCTATACAATTCATAAATGTTTGATTGTCTACTAAATAGTAATAGTATCTGTATTTTATCTGATATTGCTGAAAATTCTACATTTTTTTTGTCCAAATACCTGTTACAAGATGCTGTTGTGAAAATTGTTTCATAAAACTATCTGTTATTGTAAACATTGGTTTAAATAAAATAACATTCTCTAATATTGTTATTTACTCACTAAGAAAACATAACACTTTTTTTATATTTATAAATATAAAAGAAACATATTTAATATTTGTTGAACAATTTTCAAATTAAAAGTTCAAGTAAGAAAATTTGTGTTGTTTATATATATATTTATACTAGATTTAGGTAAATTAATTATTCTCCATATAAGGTTAAATAATGAGTCTGATGGTACCCCTGATAAAAATTATTCTTTGGTTGATATTAACAAAAACATAAAATATGATGAAAAAAAAATTTAATTTAGTGGTAAACATTATTTCAGATTAGGTAATAAAAGTACATTTATCACTGGAAAAATGGCAATTATATAATAAAAATAATACTTCATACATCAATATAAGCAAACAGTTAGGTAATTAATAAAAACCCATAATTCAAAAAAAAAAAAAATAATAATAATAATATTATATGAAAATTTATCTTTGCTTTGTTTGTTATTTCTGAATGAGTCAAAATGTTAATTAATATTTTAATTTTAATAAAATAGCATAAATATTTATAGATGCCCCAAAATACTTATTTGTTATCTACATATTACCAATTATCTATTTAAAAATGTGAGCAAATTTCGTGCTGTTCGTTTTGAGAATACATTGATTTATTATTAAATAGGTAAACACATTATCTGTGTTTGTACATGGGTTAATTTTTCCAATGTTTTTATTTTAAAGCATTACATAATCATTTTTTAATTATATCAATTACTTATACCACAGATAATGATGTTACACTGAGTTTGTATAAAAGAACAATTTAACCTAATATCAAAATTAATTCTGCTAAATGTAAATTAGTTATAGTGTGTTAGATACTGAGTAAAAATATGTAATTTATTATTTAATTAATTTCAACCAGATCAAATTACAATATTCTGTTGTGTTATCTTATACTACATTCTTTATTAATAATATCTAAACCTAATTAACTTAACCTACACGATGCATTAAATTAACTGGAATTGTACTATTTTAAATCATTAATTAAATATTTAGTAATTCCTGATTAATAAACACAAATTGCAAAGATAATAATGTTTTCTCTTACACTAAATTGAATCTCGTGATTGGATCCATATTCATTAAAATCACCATCAGATACTTTAGTTTGTACATCAGAGCTAGTAGTTGGTTGAATTTCAATTATTCCTCGTTGTTGGTCATCTTTAGATAGTGCATCCGATGAACTAGTATCCTGTATAAAATATAAAATACATTTAATCAAACAAGTTATATAATTCAATACTTTAAAATATCTATAGATATAATGTTAGATGTTATTATATTATGGTGAATTTTTTAATTCTTTATTTTTGATAAAATTTATATTTATCACTGAGAAAATGGCTGGAATATATTAAAAATATTTTATCCTACATTAATATAAGCTATCATTTATGTAATTTATAAAATTCCATATTTCAAAAAAAAAAATCATATTATATGACATTTACCTGTTCCTTGTTTATTTTTTTAGTATACTCCAAAATGTCATTAGAAGAAAATGCATTCAAACGATTATCTCTGCAATAAAGTTTTAATTATACATATATTTATATAAGGATGGTATTTTTGCTTTATTTATATCAGTATAATATAGTATCTTACCTGTCCATCTTTGTCAGGCTTTCTGCTTCGTCAACTGCTTTATTCCATTTTTCTTTTAATCTTCTTTTGGAAAGATTGGCCTGACAATAAAATTAGAAAGTTTTTATGAATTTATTAAAATAAATCAATCTACATTTTAGGTCTTTTTTAAAGATGCCAATAAAGTTTCATGTTATTATTATTGGTGTGCCTATCAGTAATATTTAAATTTAATATTCCTTTTTCTGCAGTAATTTGAATTGAGTTGTCTTTTAATTGTTTTCCTCGGAAGTGATTTATTGGTAGTAGCATTGAACACTTCAATAAAGTGCCTGCCATTTGCTAATTCCCAAACTCACAGTGACTCTTGATATGATAGATGAATACAAGTGAAAAGTGATAAAAGTAGAACATGAAGTACTTTTGTAATAAATAAAATTTCAGAAATGATATAAAACCGATACAGGTCTGAACAGTGTACAGACATGAATAATTTGTTGTATGTATATAATAAAAATGTGTAGTATAGCACCTAATTTACTAAATCACTTGACACTCTACTTTGGTGATAGGCCTTAGAACACATTTTAAATTACTTCACTTACATTTAACTTTGGATATTCTCTTAAAATGTTGTCTTTTCCATTAAATTCAAAAATTTGATTGGGTCTTAACCAATTTCGTTTGTTTCCATCATTGAAATAATATATATGCAGCATAAACAAATTTTTTTCAGCTAATGATAAAAAAAAAATGAAATAGGTATTAAACAAGTAATTATTTGTTAAAATAGGTCAAAAGTTGACATATTAATAAATTACTTTTATAATAAGTATTGGTCTCAGGATCGCTCATTACTATTCCTGGCCAAATAGGATATTTGCCAGTTTTAGCCAAAACTATGTCGCCAACACTATAGTTATTTAATTTGTTATTGTCCGAAACTGAATTGATAATATTACTGGTTGAAGGGTCCGGCAAATTAGAATTTTTTCCTCTAGGTAAAACTGTAACTGTAGCTTCAGAAGTCTTTTGGCTTTTGGATGGGTTATCCAATGAATTATCACATATTTCGTTTATCATTCTTTTATTTGTTATTCTAATTTTAATTTTTTCTTTATAGTTTTTTTTCATTTTACCTATTAAAAAAGAAAATTAAATATCCTAAAAAAAAAAAAAAAAAAAAAAAAAAAAATGATTGTATTAAACCAATAATCTACTTTTTAAAACAATAATAAATTAATAACATAAATGTCCACCTCATCTGTCCTTAAAGAAACATAATTGAATATATTTTTAAAACAATAATTAATAGCAATCAAACAAATAAAACAATAAATAATGATAACGAATGTTGTCTTTTATCTGTCAGCGTTTTGTAGTCAGGTTTTCTTAATGTAATAATATATAGGTACACATCAATTAATAATTGTTTGAATATTAATACTATACAAGACATTTTACTATAAAGTAATATAATATTTAGTTAACCAAACTGTATTGAGGAACTGTATTATTATTTGACATAGACTTAAACAAACAAAAAAATAATAATTACTAATTAAAATATACTTACTTATGAAATAGACAGGAACACAGAGCCAATGTAAAATCCAACAATATAATATACAATGGAGCTTTAAAATACGAATTTTTGTAAATCAAAATTTTATCTAGCAATTGTAAGGGACATCAACAAACATTTTGGTAAGTACCAACTTAGAATGATACATAAAGAAGTTTTGAGTAAATAAATTACAAAAATATACAATCTCTTTGAAAAGTGTTTAGGTTTTTGTTATTAAAAATTGATACAGGATGTTAATAGTTATAATATAATTTCCTTTAAAATAAATATTGTACAATTAAATGGTACCACTGTTGTTATAGGTATAGTATGTGTTGCACAAAAAAAATAGAGGGGAATTTAAATTATATTTGCGAGCAATGTTTATTGAGTAATTTAATTGTTATTGCCGATGAATCGTTGGTTTCAACAAAACACTTTTAAGAGATGTTTTGTAAACCGATATTGATAATACCATTGATTTTAGAATTCTATTAACAATGATAATACGTACAAAACTCGTGTGTAGGTAATACATATCGTGCTACGGAGGTATTAAAACCAAAACTGTTTATTTGGATACTGCGATTACATGTGAGAGTCGCCGGCGATGGTCTCCCCTCAGTCACCACTACACACCCTACAAAACCGACCGCCACTGCATCGGTAAGGTTCCACACTAGGTTTTCAAAACCGCCGTTCTACTAAAATCGGTTCACAGAGACCTTCGCCCAGATTAATATTTTTTGATTTCAACGATACTACCGGCAATTTGAATTAAATATAAAATATATACTTGTACATTGAATAGTTGAAAATGATTGTACACATTTTAATGCATGCTGTGTGGGCATTGGTTGACAGAAAAACAAACAATTTTTATACACATTTAAAAAAAATAATTTAATACTATTGAATACCTTTCAAATATTAAATTAATAATATTACACAATTGTTGAATTAAATTTTTAATTTAAACAATTTTAAAAATGACACAATAGATGTATTTTTCAAGATAGGACAATCAACTGGTTAGCATTCATACACAGGTTAGTTTCACCCGAGATTGCATATTATAACACCATCAGATTCTTTTTGAAACTTTGATGTTTATGCCTGTATACAAGGCATATCACAGCCAACATCCTTTAATCCTTGTAAGATTTGAACTTCATTGACCAGTCTTGCAAAGTCTATTGCAAAGTCATTGTGCATTCTAACAATTAAATTAAATTAATACAATTTAAATAAAGTAAAAAAACCTTGCATGTATTAATCTTATTATAGTAAAATAATTTCTCACTTATATCATTATATTTTAAAATGTTAAAAGCAACCATGTGATTTATTACCATATTTCATAAATAATTGTCTTATGATTTAAAAATGAATAAAAAACGGTGTATTTAACGTTGGAGTAAATAAAAGGAAAGTTATTATTTAAAAACATTTGATGTATTGTATTGAATTTTTAGCAAATTATGTTATTATTTCTTTTATGTAAATAAAAAAGAAAATAGCCTGGGATATTATGTAGGTTATGTTTTCGATTTCAAAAATTATCATTTGATAGGTATATACTTTATCTACCAAATATAGTACTATAACTATTATATTTTAATGATCTATGCTAAACAGGAGTATTATAAGCAGATCACAAAATTTCACAGAATATCAGAATTAGACTTCCCTATAACAAATATCAGATAAAGTGAAATGGAACATACATAGCCGATAAAAATTAAATCTTTAATGTTCAGAAAGATATTATAACTTGGGCAACGGGTTTAACAGTATTATTTTTTTGTTGTAATAATAACTAGAGATCTGCACTATAATTTTTAAATTATATTTTATTTTTTTACAAAAAAATTATAAACCAAAATGGCTATTCTATAAATTAATTTTTACAAATATGTTTATTTTTAAAACTATCAATTTAGGTTACATCATTAATTTTTAAAATTTGTTAAAATTCAAATTTATTTCTTGCCAATGCTGGTGATTGTCTTTGTTTATCAGTCTATCAGAATCACAGCTTAAATTAAAATGATTTTGAATATTATGAAATTGTAAAACTTTTAAAAAATAATTAACTCAACCTTAGTAAATGTACAATTTTACATTTTTTATTTCCAATTCCTAAACACTGAACCCTAACATTTTGTTATAATTATTATGTCATAATTTATCTTTTTAAAAAGACTTATAAATATTCAATTAAAATAAAGTTAATACATTATTTAAATTGTCTGGTTAAACCCTGTATTATCAAATAATGATTTTTTAAACTAATACAGATTAAAAATACACAAACTATATAATACTATAGACCAAATTTTTTTTTTATTATTGTATAATATATTCGTTTAATTTATGGTTAAAATTATCAGTAAATTATGCATTCTTGATTAACATATGGATATTCCAGCAATAATACTATTTGGTCAATTCTGAAGAGGTTCTCCAAGGTATTTAGTTAACAGACATAGTACATTTGGCGTCACAAAAATCGCACCTATTGCAAATTATTTTTCAAAGTAATTTTAACTACACTTAATCATATATAAGGGTACTATTATGATATATCATTTGAAAGGTGATGAAATAAACTTGAAAAATAAATAAATGGTATGTGTTTTTGTTTATCAGTGTTTTAAAAAATAAGTTAATCGTGGAAGAAGAAAACAAATTGTATTGAGGATATACAGTTTTACAAACAGAAACAGACAATTGACTTCATTTAAAAATAAAAAACTGTTACTAAATGTTATTTAAAATATAGTGCTACTTCCTCTTGTCTTAATTACTGATTCCATACGATCTTTAATAGATGTTATGAATCGTACGATGCGTTCTTGAGGAATGTTCACCCATTCCGCAACAACAGCATATTGAAGATCTTGGAGGGTTAGGTTGACTAATGGAAGACTGTGCTCTTTTCTGGTGAAACAAGGGTGTGTCTATACAGCAATGACAAACGAAGGAAAGTGTACCGAAGGCAGGGCGAACGGTTTGCACAAGCCTGTATTAAGGAGACAGTAGAGTATGGAGGTGGATCATGCATGTTCTGGAGCGGCATTTCCATCGATAGCAAGACCGAGCTTGTGTGCGTTTCCCGGACTGGTGGCGCTCGAGGACAAGAATCGCTAACTTCTGATCGATATATCACAGAGATCTTAGAGGAGCATGTGGTACCATATGCGGGTTTTGTTGGAGATGGGTTTATACTAATGCACGACAATGCTCGTTCCCACACCGCATTAATTGTAAACAATTATACGGAAAAGGTTGGGATCCCTGTTATGAACTAGCCAGCGAGAAGTCCAGACCTAAACCCAATTGAGCACCTCTGGGATGAATTAAAACGAAGAGTGCAGTCACATGATCCTGCCCCAACAACCCTCCAAGATCTTCAATATGCTGTTGTTGCGGAATGGGTGAACATTCCTCAAGAACGCGTCGTACGACTCATAACATGAGATACAAAGATCGTATGGAATCAGTAATTAAGACAAGAGGAAGTAGCACTAGATTTTAAATAACATTTGGTAACAGTTTTTTATTTTTAAATGAAGTCTATTGTCTGTTTCTGTTTGTAAAACTGTATATCCTCAATACAATTTGTTTTCTTCTTCCACGATTAACTTATTTTTTAAAACACTGATAAACAAAAACACATACCATTTATTTATTTTTCAAGTTTATTTCATCACCTTTCAAATGATATATCATAACAGTACCCTTATATATGATTAAGTGTAGTTAAAATTACTTTGAAAAATAATTTGCAATAGGTGCGATTTTTGTGACGCCAAGTGTATATCCAATACTTAAAATTTTACAATTTTGATTATGTTTTGATAAATCGTAAAGCAATACATGAAGATCATCTGAATATCCTATAAATTAATAATTTTTTCATTACTTTAAATTTTACATATTAATATTTTACTTAATTTAGTGTAAAATATATCTATCAATACTAAGCCCATACAAATATTTATAATAGTTATGTATAAAATGATAAAGAATGTTTAATACTGTAACAAATGAATAATTGAAATTATAAAAATTAGGCAAAATAAATATATATTTTTTTTTAATTAACTAGGAAATATAGTTTTTGTAATGCTTATTAATATCATTTTTGAGCCTGCATGAGAAAAATTACTATTTTACTTCACGATTTTCTTCATCTTCTTAAAAATACATACTAAAAAATGGGATAATTTTAGTCTCAAAGATATTTCTTAATTATTTAATGTAGATAATTATCACCTCTTATCTAGTAGTATTCTTACTGAAAGTAAGTATTTGTAAATTGGGTTTCGAAAACTGGCAGATACAACTAGGTGGATCATAGTTAATAAATCACATTGTATACTAATATAAATAATAGTGTATAGTTAAAAGTTTTTAGATTGGGTATTACCGGTAGGTAACTGCAGACGACCCAGTAAAATTACTAAATAACACCAAGTGCATAATACGATTTCGAAATCGACGGTATGCTCTTTGTATCGTAGACGGAAATTCCACTCTTGACAAAACCAGAATAATTATCGACGGCAATACTGTAGTTAAGTACCCGTATATCACTAATGTAGTTTAATAAAATCTTTGTACGGGCAGGGTGCACAAAATAATATTATGCATTCCCCGGCACCTTTCACTTCACATGCACTACTCTTCTGCAACGCGTACCCACTCGGTCCGCCACACTTTGTGTCGGTGTATACATATACATGTGTGTATGTGTGTGTGTGTGTGTGTGTGTCTTAAAACTATGAAAAAGACGGAACAATGACAATATAATAAATACTAAATTACAGAATAAAACTCACAAATTCGTAGAGCGCAGTCTGGTCAGTTGGTTACTTTATATCTTAAATGTACGTTATACACACATACACATTAACATTAAATCTCCTAATACAAATTTGACGGTAATTCGTGCTGGCGGTGATTAGCGCACACTCACAAAATTAATTTAAACGATATTCTAATTTAAAGGAAAAATACTATGCATTAGCCTTTGCCATTACGATTTTCGTTAGCGAACAACATTTGTTCTTCGACTGTTCATTGTGCGGGAGTATTTTTACGAGTAGAAAAAGTTAGTAAGTTATTAGTTCCGAATTTGAACCTAAATAATCGCTGACAACAATAAATTCCAAATTATGTAGATATATACGTAAAACAGAAAATAAAACTCGACAATTTCTAATAGCAACGAATATCTCAAAAATATCCTTTTTTTATATTTGAATATAAGTAATTATACATAATGTATTATGTTAATAACAACCAAATATTAGGTGTTTAATATCCACAATTGCAACACTCCCAGTGTCAACTTCGTCAGCAAAACGTTCTTTTTCAACTTTAAGACGGTTAAAAACCTATTTGAGGAATAACGGCAGTGAATATCGTCCAATAGGTTTGGCTTTATTTGTCCCTCACATGCACTCCTGGTACACAATGTCAGTAAAAATATGGCCGTGGTCTTACGACAGAAGAATATCGACGTCGTCAGGCAGCTCGCAGTACGCGATAATTGAGCCGCGGACAATGATATATCCAGCGTGACTGTAATGGACAGTTTTGTTTCTCTGGGTATGCCTATGATCCAATATAGTAAGCAAAGAGTAAGCTCACTAATGCCTTCCTATAAGTTATAGTATACTACCAAGAGTGGCACTATACGCTGTCTGAATGCAAAACAATTAACATTTGTTGACTAAGTACAGAATATTTTTTATTCACTCAACACTGTTGGTGCTTATAAGAATTTGTTGAAAAATATAATAATGTCTATAATTGGCCTATATATTATTATTATGATTATAATGTTTAATCTTCTATTCAATTCTAGTTGAAATGTGAATTAATTTTATTAATTAGATAAGTAAACTAACTTTATGTATATAGGATGGCAATTTGACCAATTATTTATTGTGTATGAAGTAATCTCCTCATAAAATAATTAGCTAGTAAAATATGAAAAATAAGTCATTCATAGTTTTTGGTTTTTTTAGTGAATACTTAAAAATTGAAAATTCGGAACATAATTATACTGAACACAACAATTTCTATAAGGTATCACAGAATAATTAAATATATATTCTAATAAATTGCTATAGAACATTTAATTTTAGATCAACTTATAAGCACCAACATTGTTGGGTGAATATAAAATATTTTGTAATTAGTCAACAAATAACTTATGATAAAAATATAACATTTTAAATTCAATAATATGTAAATACGATCATGCTGTGTGAGTTAGACATAATAATCAAATTATATACACATTTAAAAAAAATTATAAAAAAAATTTAAATTTTATTTTATACATCAATATTACTTAATATCTGATTTTTTAAATGTCAAATTGGTATTATTACATAATTATTTAATTAATTTTGTCACTTAAACATCTAACTTTAAATTAAATGTAAATATTAATTAAACATATATTTATTATTTACAGTGGACACCTTAAGAATAATAATTTTCTTGATACAATATTATTTTAAAATGTTTAACTATATTGTAGAATTATAAATGTGAAAGGTCATGTGATTAGTTACCATGATTGAAACTTGTACAGAATGATTTACATAACATCAGATAAGTTTTCTTACCATCACGCAATTCATTACATGAAAATTATTACCATATTTGACATTTTATTTAAAAATTTTGTATTATTCAAATGCATTTGACAAATTTGTATTATCATAATTAAAAAAATAATTTATTAATAAAAAAAATATTCTTTTAGAATACAAGTAAAGTTAGTGTTACTATTGGGTGTCTGCTTCCATCTTATATTTATATTACTTTGGTAAATAGACTGGTGTGAGAGTGCTTTCCATTAACTAGTTCTGGGTACTCTTCTGTAGTCCCATGGCCTCAATTCACTGCATCAAATTGTCCCTGGACATGAGGAGAATTGTTGTTGACTTTGCATCAACAATCTATTTCTTGTATAAATAAGTGCATGTCACAGTATATACATATTGTGTAACAGCTTGATTTGGTAACATTATTTGATGATTATTCACTTTTCTTAGTATCACCTGTAAAAATAAATATAAAAAATACTTAACAAACTGGCTACTAAATTGTTTTTATTTAAATAGCATACTAGAAATTAAGTAATTTGTGTTGGTAAGTACCTAAATATTAATAATTATGTATTGATGCTTTTATTTGAAATTAATTAATTATTTTGTTTTTAAAGGGTACCACCTATTAATATTTAATAAATAAATAAAATATTATAATTGATTATAACTGACATAATAATGCTTAAAAATGGTAAGAACCACTTAATAATTATAAATCAATTCGGTTTTAAAGGAGAACCAGAAATGTTAGTTAAAATGCATTGTTATATTATTATTGTAAAAAAATTAACTTTAGTGTAAAACTTGTAAATTTACTCATATATTTTTATATTGAACAGTTTACAAATGATGAAGTAAACAAAATATTGTTATAATGTAGTCATGTTAAATCTAAACTATGTCAGTACTTGTATTTGTATTAATCTTGATAAAAAAATGCTATCATTATAGTAAATTCGGCAATTCCCAATTATTTGACATAGGAAATTATAATTTCTTACCTAGTAGAGGGTGATTGATATTTATTGTTTTCTGTTATGTTTGAACCACGATTTATATCTGAAACTAGACGGAATTAAAATTTTGTTAATCATCATGGTACATACCTGTCTCCATATTTCATATAAAAAAAAACCACAAAAGTTTGAAAATGGCATTTTTAAAATTCTGTACCTAAGTGACCGAACTCGGGTAAAGCAAAGAAATTAAAGTTTCATTGTATACTTAAATTGGTAGGTCACAAAGCGACGTTATAATTCCGTCAAATATTTTTTCCAGCTTGCAAAATTATGAGCTTCCGGAACGTCGTCCTGTAAAACGTTCCACGAGTACATTATGACAATGAAATTAACAGCCGTCATGAATAGTTACCAGGATCTGAATATTGGAAATTTACTCCAAACACGGCCAATTTAAATTGAATAAAGGAGTGGCAAAAATAAATTTAGGAGAATGAACATCGAGTAGAATATTCGAAAAATTGTCCTAATATAGAAAATCTAGGCGTTACTACTATTTTATAAGATATATAAAACTCATTGTACTATCTACAACTCAAATGTCGCTCTTGCTTTTTTAAAAAAAAATAAAATTATCATTAATAATTTATTATTTTGAAGTTAACCATCCAATGATTTTGAGAATAAAATTCCTCCACATAAAGTATTCAATAAGTTTCATACAAGTTTGTTTAAAGGTAATCAAAGAGATAGATCTTATATAAATGTTTTAGTAAGATAACTCAGCTTTTAAAAGTGAAATAGCAATTTTTGTTATGTTTTTTTTGTGTATTTTCAACACAACTCAAAGATATTAAATTTTTAAATTTTCACATAAAGAAGAAAATAAAAAAAATTAATAATTTAATAATATCTAAAACAGAAGAGAATACAATTAATTTAATACTAAATACTGTAGTTTTTGTTATTTATGTTAAAGGAATAAAAGAGAAAACAATAACTGAATTTAATTTTAAAACAGAAATAGTAATTTTATCTAAAGTTTCTGATTTACAAGAATATTATTCAAATGTAAAAGATAAAATATTAAAATAAATGGATACATTTTTAGCTGAAGGATCTGGTTGAAAAATGCATTCAATTTTAAAATTAAGTTTAATAATAAATAATTATACCCCATTTGGATGAGGTTCATATATTGATATACCAAAATCAATAAAAAAATAAAAATGCTATTAATTATTATTTATTTAATATTTAATTATTAATATTCAAAATAAGGATAATAAATGTTTTCTTTGGTTGATACATTCTGTTTTATATCCAATAGAAAAAAATGGAACTAGAGTTGAAAAATATTATTAATATGAAAATATGTTTGATGAAGTATTTAATAGTTTAAAAATAGAATTTCCTGTAAAATTAACAGATATTCTTAAATTTGAGTAAAATGTAGATTTTTTAATCAAAGTATATTATGCAAATGGTAATACAAGTGTTCCATTAATGGCAATATTAACCAAAAAAAAAAAACATATTGACTTATTTTATTTGAGGGATGAAAATAATTATCATTATTGTTATATAAAAAATGTATGAAAATTAGTGGGTGGTCAATTGACTATGAATGATCATAAACGAAAGTTATATAATATGAATTTAAACTCTTTCCCCGACGAAGATACATTAAAAAATCGTAAAGAAAATTGTGTTGATCATAAAAATGTTACCACAATAATAACACAACCTTATAAAAATATTTTTTCATTTAAAAAATACAACAGTTCCTTAAGGGTTCCTTTTGCAACTTATGTTGTACGTAACGCTATTATATTGCATATAAACTAATTAATAAAATACAAAATATAATAATTAAAAACCAATTTTTATATATTATACTTTAAAAATAAATGAAACAGTCTCTTTTTTTTCAAATTTAAATTTAAAACATTTATTTTCAATGCACTATTGCATTCAATTTAAATTTGGAAGCTAAATAATTGAATTCACATTCATAATTCATATTATTCAAATTAAATATACTCTTGGTTTCATAAATTCAAATTCATAAATTTCAATGCATTCTAAAACACTTTCTAAAAAAAATATGTTTTCAAATTTTCTTTTATGTTTCAGGAAATTATATTGACAGAAGGTGAAATTAATGATATGTGTATAAGAACACATGTAATTATAAGAACAATTATCCAAATATTACGACCCTATTCGTAAAAATTATAATTTTGTTAAATGGGTTATAAACTCATTTGTCTCCTCAGATCAAAATACACTATCAGAAATTAATGAAGAAAAACTGATTAAATTGAGTTCAGACGTGGGTTACCACGAGATTTTTAAAAGTAACTAAAATGAAGTTCAATTTTGGATAAAGGTTCTAAATGAATAGTTCTTCTTCTGGTTTAGCCGAAGAAGCATAAATGTACTCATTCCATTTTCAACTACAAAATTATGTAGAAATGGATTTTTCACAATGACAACAATAAAAGAAAAACTAGAAAGCGACTAAAAATATCATAAACTTATGTTATATATACTATGTTATATTTTTATCATAAGTTGAACATTTTTTGACTAAGTACAAAATATTTTATATTCACCCAACACTGTTGGTACTTATAAGTTGATCTAAAATTAAATGTTAAATAGCAATCTATTAAAATTTATATATTTATTTATTCTGTGATAGGTAGAAATTGTTGTGTTCAGTATAATAATGTTCTGAATTTTCAATTTTTAAAATTGAGAATAATATATCAACAATCTTGTATAGGGATACAAGTTAAAATATCCTATTTAAAATACTGCCCTCATCACTGGTTGTAACGGAATAACTGTATAGGATAAATTTGACCAACAATATTCATAAAAAATACATATAAGTATAAATACTTTACTCTTATTTAAAATAATTACAATTGAAAATGTATTCATACTTGTTATTCACACAAAATTTAAATAAATTTAAGAATAGCAATAAAAATAGAATTTTGTTTATTTTATATAAGAGTTACATTGTTACTGAGTTTTTTTTTTTTTTATTGATATATACAAATACAATTAATTTGTACAATTTGAATTTGTTTGATCAATGGATCAAATACATTAGAATCAATACATTACAAAATATAACATCCTAAAAATAATATTTTGTTAATAGAAGTGTAGAGGAGTTATATAAAAAAAAGAAAATCATACTGACAAAAATACTGAACTAATAAATAACCAATGTCTTATTCATAGTAGAAGGTCACAAATTAGCATTAAAACAATTATTACAACAATGTGTACAACCAGTATAATAAAAATTATAATAATATTTAAATGTTCCATCCGCCAAGTGAGAATTACATTTTCTATAATAAATGGACACATTTTTTGATCTATTCATGAAGTAGGTAAGATTAATTTTTTTTACATTGTGTATTGTTTTTAAAAAATAAATGACTATATTATTGTATATTATATGTGTACCAAACTGGTATGAAATTATCTTTAGTATTGTGTAATTGTGTTGTAGAAATATTAAATATTTAATATTAACTTGTACTTAATCTGTAACTTGTACATTGTATAAAAGTTTTAGTCAATCAATCAGGTAATTTAATGTAAAAATGTATCTATAAATTGTAGTTAGTAGTGTTTGATCATTGACAATTCTGTCTTCTAGCAGTTGTTCTTTAGATTGGCAACCGGCTATTTTATATTACTATATGAAATGGAAAACATTTCTACTAGATTATGCTGTAAATCCAAATAATATCCTGTTAAGTTTAAAAAATAATAATAATAAAAAAAAGGTAAAACTACATGTTTAATGGCCACCATCAAGTTTAATAAAAATATAAAAGGCAAACACGAGAATGAAGTATGAATCACAAAATAATAAAACATAATTGCTATGTGAATTTTTATTTATGACTTTCCTTGATTACGCCCTTCAAATAATCAGCTACTCACGCACTTAGAGACTAAGGGTTTGCCTAGGCCTTTAATTTACGGCGTAGTTTAGACTAAACACATTAAATATATTTTTTATGGAAATATATTGCTGTGTGCATATTTATGTTTATAATTATTACACGCAGTAAATTTAATTATTATTATAGTGTTATTATAACAATACAATATACAGCAAAAAATTTAAAAAAAAAATGTTCTATCTTTAGATGTATGAAAACACATTGAGAGTAAAATTTACTCACAACATATACAAAACTAAAATTATTTTATAAAACATATAACAAAACAATTTGTATTAAGGTAGTCCGAACTATGTATTCACTAAAAAAACTAAAAACTATGTATGACTTATTTTTCATATTTTACTAGCTAATTATTTTATGAAGAGATTACTTCATACACAATAAAGAATAGGTCAAATACCCATCCTGTAGTTAAAGTTAGTAAACCTATGTAATTAATAAAATTAATTCACATTTCAACTAGATTTGAAAAAAACATTAAACATTATAACCATAATAATAATATATAGACCAAAGATAGACATTATTGTATTTTTCAACAAATTCAAAACATTATTATATTGAACACATCAATTTCTACAAGGTATAGTTGGATAAATAAATTTATTAATTCTAATAAGTTACTATTTTACTGTAGTTCAACTAATTAGCACCTACAGGTAAATATACATTAATCTGTACTTATTCAACAAATATCCAACTTATAATAAAAATATATCATTTAAAATTCAATATTGAGTAAATATTTTTAGAATATAATCATACTGTATGGTTGGTAATGATTGACAGAATAATCAAATAATTCATTGAACACATTTAAACAAATTAATACTTTTCAAACATCAAATTTTTAATATTACACAAGAAATGTTCAGTTCTGTTTGTGATTTAAACATTCAAATTTAAATATACATGTAAATATGTATTAAACATTAAACAGTGACAAATGGTGTGAGGGGTATGAAATAATATTTCTAATTCTACCAGATATCTTTTGTATTGCTGGATAAATAAATGCATTAATTCTGATAAATTACAATTTAACATATAATTGTGGTTTAACTAATACTTTAATAAATAGTATTAGTATCTGTACTGTTTACTATGTGAAATATATCAAGCTTGCCACATTAAATCTAATTAAAAAAAAAAAAAAAAAAAAACTGACAAATAAACTATAACTCCACAAATGTAAAGAAAATCACAAGTTTTTGAAATAAATTTTTCATAATAAAAGGATTGTTAGAAAAAGAATCTGATGTCCTGCTAATGACCGTTCTGTGTGTACAATGTGAACCTCTACTGTTTTATATATAATTAATAGGATTATTAGTTTTAAGTTAATTTTATTCATTAACTAATATAAATATAATTTTGGCTTACACATCAGACTCTAAAAATTAAGTGAACATAAATACAATTTTTATACAGTGTTTGACGTGTAATATTCCTTATTTTTTTAATATTATTATCATGTTGACTTTTTTTTATAAACAGTTTTATTGGTCATATAGACATGAAGTTTTTCTTTGTTTTGTTTCTCTGGGTATGTCCACCAGAAAGCATATACAATAAAAGAGTGGCCAACTCGCTAATGCCTTCTTTTAAGTTATAATATCCTAGGTGACACCAAGTGTATGAATGCTAGTTGCTGTGTTTTAACTATTATTGTTAAATCATCAAAAAGACATCATGGTGTTTTTATAATTGTTCTTCTGCCAACTGTTATAGACTATTTATAACTGTTTAAAACCAATCTGGGTATTGATTCAGAATTTATTTGGATACTCAATTCATTTTTATTACAATTTAATTTTAAAATGCCACCAATTATTTTACTATGAAAAATTTATTTTAAAATAAAATTGCATCATGAATGTATTATTATTCTTAACGTATACACTGTAAATAATAAATATATAATAAATTAATATTTACATATATAATTAAAATTGAAGGTTTTAATGACACACTTAATTGAACAATTATGTAATATTACAAATTTGATATTTAAAAAAACATACATTAAGTAATATAGAATTAATGTATATAAAATTAATTTTAAATTATTTTAAATATGTTTTAAATCTGTTAAATGTATTGTCTGATTTTTATGTCTAACTCACACAGCATAATAATATTCTAAACATATCTATTCTATATTGAATTTTTAATGTTATATATTTATCATAAGTTGGACATTTGTTGATTAAGTACAGAATATTTTATATTTACCCAACACTGTAGGTGCTTATAAGTTGAACAACAATTAATTGTTAAATAGCAATTTATTAGAATTAATTATATTTTGCCATTTTATTTTTCCCAAATACAATTATCACCTTCTCAATGCACCAACTGAAACAAAATAATTTCCTTTTGGGATTTTGTATGTAGCAAGATTTTTGGACAAAAAGTGATTTACAGTCACAAAATAAGAACACAAATAAATTAAAAACCAATACATTTGTTGCTTCTCTCAGAATTTAAAATTTGACCAAGCATAATAAATAATATATATATATATATATTTTTTTTAAATATTTTTTGGGGAGGAAATATAAGCTATGTTTTATTCAATTTTATCTTTTTGTCGAGGGCGCCTCATACTTGTACCTAACCCGACCAACTGGTCGGGTTGATTTGTATTATGGTTGGTGGACGGTGTCAAAGAGTATTAGACAATTTTATGTTTAGAAAACCTAAAAGTTGATTTTATATTTTTAGTACTGACGAGAAAAGGCACCAAATTAAATTACACTAACTAAATGCGATTCATTCAATGATAAATAAACGATTTTACATAAAATTATGCTCACTTTGCTTCGGTGATACCAAACACGAGCATTTAAATTTTGATATAGCTAATTACATAGAATCTATGCAAATAGCAAATCTATGGTGCTTAAAAACATTAACGTTTAATAATAAAACAATGTCCCACAATATTACTATGAAAACTTGTTGAAAAAAATTATTTTAATATTAAAATTATTATCATTTTTACTTGTTTTTATAGTGATAATATTCATAAAGTTTGACAATTTATCGCATGTTTCGTATTGATAATGGTATATTTTTTTTAATGATAAGACGGGGTAACATACTTACTATCTATAACCGTGTTTATGTTACCTTAATGTTAATATTATTATCTATGTCAGTTTTGTTATTGTTATTATCAATATTATTATTACAGAAACAGTTAATAACAAATAATGTACCCAGTTCAGAATGATGTTTTCATCGCCAAGTATTGGCAAACAAAATTGTTTAAATTTAACAAACAAGTGTAAAAAACATTTCAAATCTGTTCAGGATTCCAGAAGATACCGAAAAATTGAATATATGGACAAGTAAACCAAAAACAAAGACTGTTATTGCCATCGAATTCGCTGTGAGATGAACCAAGTATGCCTTTGGCAATGAAATACAAATATTAATGTTATATGCAGTACTAGCGGCGTGGTAATAATTTGATTAATATATTCCTAGATTTAATTGTCCGTGTAATTCTTGTATGCCTATTTTAGTAATGAAGTAGAAGAAACATTGTATACTGTTGCTTAAAAGTAAACATTACCAGATTCATTAGACAATTTATTCATGTTTTCTATAAACCTACACAACTTCTACAAAAATTTTATATTCTAAATAAATAATTAACTATTATTTCACAACAAATATTTTTACAGTTATATTGACATGTTATCACTAACGGTAGAAGCTTAAACCACAAAAAGCATATTGCTTTATAATAACTTATTATTGATATTTAATAGAGTTATATGAATTAATTATGTGGTATGTTTTTGTAGTACCCAAGGAATAAATGTGTTATCGCAAATACCGCCTATGATTTGTTCACCTACTTTATGTGGCTCCGAAAAGTATGTACATTTATAGATTGATTTATAATAACTTATTGATATTATTAAATGGAGGAGTAATACAAATTTATTTTTTGATATATTTTTATTGCTGGAGGAATGAATGTATTGTCACTGACACCAATAATATATTGTCCAATTACTCTGCTTCATGTTAATGAGTATGCACCATCTATTTATTAGTTAATATTAATATCAATACACAATATAAAACATTAATAAATTAATTTTTCAAGATTTAATATAAAAATATTTGCATATATATGAAAAATCATAAAATATATTAAATGCATAATAATATTTATTGTATTTACAATATTTATAACAATTGTTATAAAATAAATTAAATAAAGTAACTTATCATGTAATATTTATTTAATTTATATATATATATAACCATATATAAATATTATAGTTGAAATGTATGAGTAATGACTCATTTGTATAGATAATGTATATATTACATTAGGATATTTTTTTTTTATCAGATATTTTCCTTCTCATGATATTATACCCTGTATCTTAGTATTCAATAATATTTTCCAATTTTTTTATGGTTGCAAGCATCATTTTTTTTAGAAAAATATAATTTTGTTTTTTTTTGTAAATAATCATTTTGATCATTATATCCAAAATTATCTGACAATAAAACAATTTCACTACATTTTTTTCAAATGAAATATTCTAAATATTATAATAATAATAATAATATTATAAATACTATAATGTACTATAAAAATTAATTTGTTTATTATTTAAGCTATTGATTTTAATTGTTGATTATTCAAAATTCAAATTAATCAAAACTTTTTTATATTTATTTTTAAAGAGCCTAGAATGAATAGTAATAATATTTAGAATATTTTATTAAAAAAAAATTGTGCCTGTCATACTGAATTTGTTTATTTTTTCTGATAATTTTTAATCTTACTTTTTAATTATTACTTATATTCATATAAGGCATATATCCATGGGGTTATATATCCATCAATTACTTTAAATTTTATAAATTACTATTTTATTACTAAAGATCCCAAATAAGTGAAATCTATTGTTAAATGTAAAGATGGCCATATAATACTAATTAGAAATATATATATTAGAAATATAAAGTTTTAAATCATCAGTTCTTTAGATGTTCCAATTCAATCTGATATAATAGTTGATCTTATTTTGCAGTATAATTTAGTATAATTAAGTTCATATGATTGAAAATATAAATGTTTTTTTGTGAATATATAAGATAATAATGCTATGCTTTCCATTACTTAATATTAAATACATTTTGTTTGATATAATAGATTTACAGATATGATTTTTTTCAGAGTGCTTAATATTTGCATACAGTTTCTGTGTTCCTGTTTATAATTTCAAAGAATAAATTAGGTTTTTTTTTTATATATGTTCATTATATTATGATATAATTCAAAGTAATATTGTTAGTTATGTAAAAATGTTTGTGACAGCTATGTATGATACACTTATTTTTCAATAAATTAAATTGTTTTATTATATATAGATAATTCTAAATTTAAAAAAAATATTTAATTATAATAACCTTATGAGAAAAAGTTGAATAATAAACATAGTTTATTATTACTAAGTAGTTATATAGGTAACATTGCATAGTGGTTTACCATTTAAAATATTAACAATTGAATCCTAGAAGTGTGATGAACTGGCAATATGTCTTATGAACACTGGGATCAAAGAATGAACATCACAAATTATAACTAAACATTTCTGCTATATGTCAGAGACTGAATTTGGCACAGTGGCCTTGATTTCTGGTATTACAAGGATATCTATAGTTAGGTTATTACATATCCCTGCTGAGTGTACGCAGTCATATTAGAGTAAAAAATGTGGACCATTTGTTCAACACCGAGTTCACAAGAAATAGTTTTTTTTCGAGTTAGGGAATATTTAGCTTATTTTATAAATTGCAAGAAAAAAATGTATTAATTTACTTATTTATTTTAATTTTAATATTAAGGTTTTGAATAATTTAACAACAATGGTTTTTTCTGTTTTATTATTAATACCTCACTATAATTAATATATACCAAAAGAATATTATTTTTGTTTTAATAAAGATATTATATGACTGTTATAAATTCCCACTATTACTATAATGCAATAATTCCATTATACAAGTGTATAATTTATTTAAATAATTATTCAAAAGATATTGTAAAAAATGAATAGAAACAAATTGCACATTAAAGCATATAATGATATTCATTGATTTTTTTTTTTGTTTAAGAGATTATTTGTAGGTTTTTTAGAAAATGTTAGTATCATATTATAGGTGTTTTAACAGAATATAAATCCGGACTAAAATGATATAACTGTTTTTATTCCTTTCTGTTTTAGAAACTACAAGTGTTAAATAATTTAATTGTAAGCTGAACACAACAAAGATGTATTGATGGTTGCCGTAATGTACGCATACATTTAGCAAAAGGCAGAAGAAAAGAAATTGTTTTTTTGTTTCAATAATTTATACAGGCCAAAAGGTGCCGTGAAAGGTGTGAATTCGAAATATTACGCGAGTAGAGAAACAATTTCACCGGATTGTCGTGGATGCATGTCGACGCTAAACGTAAAAATGGTAAAAAAAAAAAAAAAACGAATAATTTGTCACGTGACACGTACAGATAAAAAAACGGAGCGGAAAGAGAACGCCGATAACTAAATATTTTTTTTATAAATGATCAGGGAATGTAGGCCGATCGGTCGTCGTAGATTCATATCATTTCTATCAATTATAACACATTGACGCGCCTGCGATTCGGGTTGTTTATGTTGGCCACACTCAAAAACCCACCAACAGAGTAATAGATCCGGATGTATTCGACGTGATAAGGTGTTAATAAATATTAATTTTTCCAGTATAACAATCAATTTTTTTTTCGACTATTACAGGCGGAGCCTAGACTACGTTAGTTTGTGAAAATTATTCATGCGTTTTCATTTTCAATATAAAAGATAAGTCTTTTTTTTCCGTGTGTGTTGCAAGTGTGTTTAAGTCAAAATAATGGAAGTTAATCATAATACAACCATGAACAAGCCAGCCTACGAAGAACATTTATGTTTGGCTCTGAAAATCGGTAATCTCGAAAGACTCAAAGAACATATACCAAGACTTATCAAAGAAAGAGGGGTAATTATTTTCAGTCGTTGTTTAGTAATTCGAATTTTTTCATTTGATAATTTTAATTAAGAAATGTAATTAAACGATTCGGTGCTATGAAGAGAGAACATTTCCCATGTTGTCTGTCTATCCTGCTGCAGTGACCTAACTAATGAGTTACCATTACAACTACAATAATAACGATAACTAATTATGTTTGTAGATATTACGTTTTAAAGATCGTTGCAATTTTGTATAAAATAATTTAAAATGTCAACTTTTTTTTATATACCACACGTAAAAGTATTAGTTAGGTTTTTATCACCCAAAATACATAAACAGAATTAGCAAATAGACAATAAAATATAATTATGTGTAAATAATACATTAGGTTAATGGATAGGTATGTTCACTAGCTAATAAACAGGAATCCTGATTATTACACTAAGATTTTTCTATAGATTAAAATAGTTAATTGTAGATATAGTATTATTTATAATATAGAATACTCCTAATTCGATTAATTTTGAAATTATACTGATGTTACAGAGAAAGAAATTGAATTATGTTTTGGACGACAGATCCATGCTGCACATTGCTAGCTTTTATGGTCATATGGATATTGTGGAGTTTTTAGTTCGTAACGGCGCCAACGTCAACGTGAGTTATAATACTGATTTTTATTATTATATAGGTATCCATATTTAACTACTTTAAACTTAATGTTTTACATCAAGTCTTCAGAGAGAGGCTCAAAGGCAACAACGCCCTTTTTTCTCAAGTTTTTTTTATCCTTCGTACACCCATGAACCACTATTATTAAAAATCAACATATTTGTTGTGACCCCCCCCCAATCCAAAAATGCAATTATTCATCAATTTTAAATTAACAAATTACTTCATAATGTATACACTACTTGTACATAATCTAACAGAGACTATTTAAACATTTTCTTACTTATAATTATATTTTTAATAAATATTTTAAGAGAATAAATAAACAGAATTTAATAATGTTTTTTCCTTTTGGTTTAAAAAAATAATAATTGTATTTTAAATAAAATTACATCTATTGCTCCAGATATAGGTATAAGATTAAATTACAAACATAAAAATAACAATGTTAGAAAAAATAATTAATATTTAATACATTAATAATATTTTATTGGTCATATACTAATATTATTCCATTAGCACTCTTTAAAATTCT
This sequence comes from Tuberolachnus salignus, assembly GCA_956483605.1. Classification (NCBI taxonomy): domain Eukaryota; kingdom Metazoa; phylum Arthropoda; class Insecta; order Hemiptera; family Aphididae; genus Tuberolachnus; species Tuberolachnus salignus. The sequence continues at coordinate 3,039,140 of OY101431.1, read as the reverse complement.
TTAGAGGAAGTACACAATTTGTTAGTAGTTTCGTCAAGAGGTTTTTTTTTCCCAAACTCTCAGGAACATAGAAGCTTCTAATTTATTATGGGAAAATCTTAAATGTGTGCGCATATTAATCTAGTCTTAATATTTTGTAATATGGAAAAACTGCATTTGCAGTGAATGACAATGACAATATAATCCAAATAAACATTACTAAATCTTGATGAAGGCATTTCATTGCACAATTTTCGAATAATTAGCAGTTTAAACTATCAAAAACTGCACATTTATTTTATTTTTTTGCAATTAATATTAACAGTGGGAAGGCCAAGTGATGAATTATCACCTCCACCGAAATCGAATATCCAAGACTTTACTTTATCATTTCAACATTGTACTAATACAATGTAACATTCCATTATAGTTAATGAGTTGTTCGGTACATCAATTGGCCGTTGCATTATAAATAACATTTATTAAGACAACAAATGTTTTCTATTATTATTATTATTATTGGTTTACATTGTAAACTAATGGTAATATGAATAATCACCTAACTTAACTATACAATAAATAAATAATTATATTTTCAATGCATTGTTATATTGTTTTATTTTTTGTTGTTGTTAACAGAAGATGGACAATTTGTGCTTTACTCCATTGCTATGTGCTTTGTGGAAAAAACATTTAAAAGTGGCTAAATATTTAATTTCTAAGGTAATATATGTTGAATGTACATTATTTCACTTCATTGTTAACAATTATATTTTTTTTCAGGGAGCCATAACTAGATATCGAACCTTGGATGGACGGAGATATTTTGAATGCACAGATAACCCGGAAATGATAAGATTATTAAAACAAATAGCCAACAGATAGATTTCCAAATTTCTACTTTATCACATCATTCTAGAATGATGTGATAATATAAATCTATTAGTAACTTATTAATGCTTTTCACATATTATTTAGGATAATGAGCAACTAATTCCATTTTATAATATATTTAATATTTTAGTTTGCATCTATCTATATATCTAGTAAAACGTTTAAATATTTGACATATTTTTTGGAGAAATATTAATGAGAACAGTTTAATTTAAAAAAAAAAACCTGTTTCTACAATGATAATAGATGAAACAATTTATGTTATTAATTTTTGGTTGAAGTTTAATTATTATACTAAAGTAAATTAATATTGAAATGGTAAAATTAAATATTACTACTGATCACAACTATTAATTTACATCAAATACGAGGTGTGGCAAAAAAGTAATGAGACTTTTTTTTATATAAATTAATTATACTATTAACTTTATAGATATATAAAGCCATTTTTAAAATATGATTAGAAAACACTTACCTTAAATATTATTAGTATTTAGGAAATCGGTTTATTTTTCTCCTATTTAAAAGCCTTGTTATTAGTGTGTGTTTGACTAAGGTTAGATATAAAGATTAAATGTGTTGACATTAAATTTTTTGTTAAATTAAAAAATAAACATTGAATTGTAAAATTTTTAAAATAAACTACTTTTATTTAAAAAAAGTCTCCTAACTATTCTGTCACACCTTGTATTAACCAATACCTTAGCAATTTGTGTATAGTAATACATCATAATCAAATTTTTATTGTTGTAGTTATTAGAATAAATATTATAAAGCAAATTGTTATTTTAAATAAAATAATAATATTAATATAACATGATCCATACAAAATATTCTGTATGTTTATTTTCTAATATTATGAGTATAATATATTGCTTAACATTAAAAATAAATATTTGTTATTAATAATAGAATATCAAATTTTTTTGTTTTTTTGAAAATTTACAATCTGTACCATTGAGGCATAATAAGTAATGAGATAACTATAAATAAATAACTAAACCACCTAATCTAACTAAATTATATATTTACTAGATGAATTTGATTAGTGCAGCCACTCATTAGTGACACTTTCATTAGATTAGGAGGCAATACATAGTATATACTTATTATTCAATGATGTAACAATTGATCAATTCAATATTTAATTAAACATTTTAACAGTTATTATTTTATGATTTAAGTCTTTTACTAAGGTAAATTAATATTACATTTATTTACATAAAATATAAACATATATTTAAGTGTTTTGTGCTTAGTAATACATTATAATCAAATTTTTATTGTTGTAGTTATTAGAATAAATATTTATAATGTTAAAAGTAATTTGCTATTTTTATGTTCTAACAATTTGTTTGTTTTATTATAAATAACTATTAAATATAATCTATACAAAATATTGTGTTTGTTTATTTTATTATATTGTGAAAATTATTTATTACTTATATGTGAGATTTTTACAAGAAAAAATATGCAATACTATTATTATGTGTACCATGACTTATATTTTAGATAATTGCATATTTCTTAAAATGTATTTATTGTGGATAAGTAATGGAAATTATAATCAATACATTAACAATTAAATAGAAATCATTGTTTTTGGCGTTGATAATATAATATCAACTTAAAATTTATATTATTATATCTATACATTTCGACATACCTATACCAAAAACTCCATTAAAATAATTTTAAAACTTACAATAATATATTATACCTCATAAATAATTAAATCTATTAATATATAGAGTGATAGGTTGGACAACAATTGATTTGTAAGAAAGCTGTCTTTGTTAACAAATATAAGATGTTCATTCTTGCTCTTGGTTAAACAACAGATTTATTGATTTTGTTTATTTTAAAACTATAAACTCAATTTTATCATAAAAATGTATTTGTATTTTGTTATTTATGTCAATTAATTAACAATTTGAATTAGTATTGGCCACATAAACTTTGATTATTATAATAATAATATGCAATATAGTATTAAAATCTGTTCCTGATTTGTCTCTTATTAGTCAATTAATATGAAATTTAGTTTATTTTTTTTAAAATATCCAGTTAAATAAAACAAAACTGTAAAAATTAAAATTATAATACAAAACAATAATTGTAGCATTTAAATTATATAAATTTATTAATAATTAATAGGAATTGTATTATATTATAATCTTATAGTATTTTTTTTTTTTTAGCTATTTATTTTCTTGTTGTTTTAATAATTTGACTATATCCTGGTTATCTGTCCAATCAGAATATTTTTGTCCATTCATAGTTAAACATGTAGTTATGGCTCACTGAAAAAGATTATAATTGTTAACAATGAAATTAAATCTTTTACACTAAACATATATTACCTTATCAATTAAATATTTAGCCACTTTTAAATGTTTTGTCCACAAAGCATATAGTAATGGTGTCATCTTCTAATAATATAAAAAATAAAAAAATCAGTATAATAATGCATTAAAAATATAATTATTTATTTATTGCAAGGTTAAGTTAAAAACAGTTTATAGATAATGTGATTTTTTTATATTACCATTAGTTTGAAATGTAAGCTGATAATTTCACAAGGTTGAAATAATAGAAAACACTTGTTGTCTAAATAAATGTTATTTATTTTTCAAAGGACAATTGAAGTAACCCACAAAAATGAATTTGTTTTTTATTCATTTTTAAATCAGATGTCAAATATTTATGAAATATGGTAATAAATCACATGGTGGTTTTTCACATTTTAAAATATTATAATATATGCAAGTAATTATTATACTATAAGTAGATTTATACATATAAGGTTCTTTACTTTATTTAAATTGTATTAATTCTATTTTATTGTTAGAATGCACAATGACTGCAATAGTGGCATGAGGACTGTGGCTAATAAAGTTTAAATCTTACAAGGATCAGAGGATGTTGGCTGTGCATTTACCTTGTATACAGGTCTTCGAGAAAACATCAATTTGTCTAAAAGAAACCGGTGGTACCAGGCTATTGGCAGCTCTTGTATACATTGTGAACCACTACCTTTGTATAAAATCTTAATAGGATTATTAATTTGAAGTTGATTTTCTTCATGAGATAGTTAACATATAATTTTGGCTTACACATCAAATTTTAATGAGAATTACTATTGTAGACATAAAAACAATCTTTATACAATGTATATTCATATCTCATATAGGTAGTTTGTAATATTATTATCATGTTAACTTATTTTTAATAAACAGTTTTATTGCTCAAATATACATAATGTGTTTCTCAGTGTATGTTTAGAGAGCCTATATAATAAGAGAGTGGTTAACTTGTTAATGCCTTCTTATAAGTTTTATTATGCTATCTTGGGTGACACTATATTATGTCTGAATGCTTAACAGACTAATGTTTTAACTATGATTTTCCAATCATCAAAAAGACATCTATCTGTGTTGTTAAAATTATTTGTCTGCCAACTGTTATTGGCTTTTTAAAATATTTAGTATTAATCAGAGTACTCTATATAACTTTATAACAATTTAATTTTAAAATTATAACAATCAAATGATTGGTTATGTGAATTTATTGAATTTCTGTACTGAAAAATAATGTAAAACTTGTTATTTTTTTTACATTTATAGAATATTAGTAGGATGAAAAGGGGGTTTCTGGGTCCCCCCCGCACCTCTGCCCTATAATGACTACATTTACCCTATCATAGCACCACACAACTGTAATCACATAGATAAGATATATAAATATATACAAAATATATAATATAACTTACTATTATTTAATAGTAACCTAACCTATATACATTCTATGGGGGTAAATATTACATATCTAATAAAATATACAAATTTGATTTGTAAAAAAACCTCTTGCAACTCCAGGAGGGAAACATTTTCGTAAACATTTTTTTAGTCCGATTTTATCCCGCCCATGCAATGCCATTATGACTGATGAAACCCAATATAGTTTATTAGTAAATTATTGTTATTGATGAGTAGTTTTATTACTCTGTGGTATGAACTATGAACCATTTAGTATCGCAGTGTTTCACCGTAATTAAGTTTTAGCACGCAGTGTGTTCTCGCGTACAACTTTTCTTCCAGCATTTTTAGCGTAAGTATGCAACCCTGAGTCTGGAGAGAAAAAAAATCAATAAGACTACGCCCAAAGATTTATTCTACAGTTTACGGTACACGGCAAAACTTAAAAAGTACCTAGGTACTTATTTTGTATATAAAAATATATATATATATATATATATATATATTATATATTAACGAAATGTCATCAACTACATCAGTGGACATCGACGGAATGAGTAAGTTGACTTTAAAACTACAGTTTTTATTACTTTACGCGTAATTGTATAAGTTGTTTATTATATATATATATATAATACAAATAATAATCAGTGATAGAGGGTATATAATTGAATGGAAAACATTTAATAATCCATACCTCTCTGTTGTAATTATTTTAGTTCCTTATAAATATTTCCCCCTATTAATTTCCTTCATTATTTAATTCGACCTACATCTTTCGAGTATAGTTTTTTTTATAAAACTTTTTTGTTTTAATGAATGTCCTATATCATATTATCTCTTCTGAATTGAATACATTTCGTAATATTATTTATGGGTATTATATTTTCTATCACTATTCTTACACGTATCTTAAATAAAACAGTGATTTTATACGAATGTCGGAACTATTAGTGGGTCGGAATGAAAGGCGTAGATGACTTCGTCATTTGCGTATTCGGCAGCTAAGGTGTTGTGGTGTGTTGGCTGATCAGTAGAGTATAAATTATAAAGTGTGATGGAGAGGACTACTCATTGAGAAACGCCCGAAAGTATTGGAGCGATGGAGGAAATTTAAGATCTATTTGCGATGAATCGTTCGCTTAGGTAAGAATTGAAAAAAAAGTATTACGACGGAGGTAGAAGGTTTTCCAATTTGTACAATAGACCTTATCAAAGGCCTGTGGGACATCCATGAAGACAGAAGAAGTGTACATCATTTTTTTTGATAAAGTAGGAAATTGTGTCAGCTAGTCCGTGAATTTGGTGGATGGTTGAGTGTTTCTCGTGAAAGCCGAACTGTGAATTCATAATAGTGTTGTTATTTTCAATAATAAGGTAGATACCAATTAATATTTCCCAGAGTTTAGAGAAGAGAGGTAGTAAGCTAAGAATACCTACTATTTTTATTTTTTAATCAACCACTTGATTCGGCCAATAACACGTGATGCAGGTCTATGCAAATACACTAATAGCAGGCACGTGTGCGGGTGGAAGGATTCGACCCCCCTCCCCATCACGAAAATTCTTCGGAAGTATTGCGTAAAGAGAGGAGATTACGTTATTGCTTTATGCGTAATATTAATTATTGTCATTTTTTTTTTATAAATAGGTATGTGTTTCATATACATATAAACATATAGCGTTTAATAATAAATGTTTATTTTTGAAATTTTAAAACAGACCTGTTAACTATAGTCGCAAATCTCCATTTTTAGAAACTCATTTTATTTTATAGAAAATTAGCACGTCGTTATTATTTTCCTGTACATTAAATAACAGTTTGTTAGTTATTTTTAATGGAATCCAATTTGATTTTAGGTGTCGAAGATAAAATGGAATACATTAGTTTGATGCGTGAATTGATTCGTCTCAAGGAACAATCTGGTACTGGTTTAACTTCTCAAAACACTAACAAAAAAAAGAAAAATTTTATCAGCGGAACAATTATGTCTATTGTATTCCTTACTTGCTTCGTTCTGATTTTAGCAATGGCTTTTTATTCTTTTTACGTTTTATACTTTGCTATACAGAAAAGATTTCCACCTCCATATACATAAAAGTAATAACGGTCACAAAATGATTGATTAAGATAATATTTTATTTGTATTTACGTATCTAGTACTTTATATTAAACACTTAGAAGAGATATAGGCGTTATTTATTTATAATTTGTATGTATTAATTGTATTTATCACCATTATTACAACCAATTGCACGCTACCTAACACCAATAAGTATACATACCAACATAGGTACCCATGGTCTGCTCCCCGTGAAAAAATAATATGAATTTGTAGTTTTAATTCATTTAATTATTTACTAAATTGAAACTTATATTATGAATAATAAGTATAAAAATAGTAACACGATTGTTATACAGTATCAGTAAGTTAGTTCCATAAAGAAATTTTATTGACGGGCGCCTATGCCTACCTTTATTATTTGTTAATTTGCTTATACCGTTAATACTTACTGTAATAATATTATGATATAATATATATATATATATATAAATCATTAGTTTTAATATTACATAATTATAAAATATTGTATCTCAGCACCCTCATTATGTTTTATTAGGATATTGTATTAGTCAATAAGTCAATTTAGATAAGCTAATAAATTATTATATTGATTATGTTATATTGTTCGGTCTCTTCCCCGGCACTCCCAGCGTCCTATCGTTCTTATCGTATGTGCTCTCATTCCACGTCAAGATCGACATAAATTTGTTCCATTTTATAAAGTGGTCATTCCGTTATTTATTCATGTTTACATCGACAATTAAAAACATATTCGTTTTCATCGTCAACACCACTGCTAAAATCAATCCGTGTAGGAAAGGTAATATAATCTTTATATGTTACATTTAGAATTGTTCTCAATGATTTGAAGGTAATTTCAATAGTTGATGGGATTAAGTGTTAGATAATTTCATACTCCACTTCCCCGCCTAATATCTTACTTATTAAATTACCAATTCATTTTATTTTATAATTATTTGGAATATGTTTTTATTCTTGGTTACTTCATACATTTCAAATAAACACTTCTTTATTGCTATTTATTTTAACTTATAATCGGTTATACACAAAATTCTTTAGTGCAAATGTCAAGGTATATGTCACATATCAACATTGACGTAACTAGGAGGGGGATTAGCCCCTATACATTTTTAATTTTTATTCCTTCACGGGAACTAATAACTAATATTTCGTAATTATTATTATTGCGAATTTTCGATTATTGGATTCAAGTTTTGAACTTTGGTTTTCTGGGACTCTAGCCCCTGTTACTATTAAATCATAAACGCTCATATATATCAAGTCAATAAAATACATGTTTTCAGAATTAGTATACTCTTAATACTCCGTATTATAATATATTTGTTTTTATTCAATGGTTATTGATTCCCTGATAGGGTTTTCATCAATATTTACAAGAGCCATTTGGATTTAGATAGACCATCCAAAGCGAGATTTATCAAAAACCACAGCTTATTTAACCACTAATAAACTTGTCTGACAAAAAACTTATCAGCAAATCATTTCGTGAATAAATCTTTAAGATGAGTTCATACTGCCGATAACATGTAGCAATTACACGTTTTAGTGCATAGGTTTTGGATGGATAAAGGTATGACGAAAACTGCAGAATTGTAAGTACAAGAGTCAACGGACCTTAATATTTTAGAGGAAAATGATGGACAATTTTTATTCGGTATAAGTATTTATTTTTAGATGCCTAAATATAATTAATAATAAATATTTTTTTTTTATGAACCTATCAACAGGATAATCATTCAAAACCAAACTTCTGAATTAGGTGGTTCGTTAAAAGGTCTTATAAATTCTGATTCTGGTACATCATCACCAAGTCCACTAAATATCAAAAGGTATCAGATTTATTTAGTATGTTGAACTTATAGTGCACAATTACTATTTTATTAGGTGCTTTAATTTATTTATTTCTTTTGTCCATATAGACTGTCTGAAAAATGCCCAGAACCAATTTTATTTAAAAGAAATACATTCAACAACTTTTTTTAAACATTTTCTAAAAAAAAAAAAATATTAAGTCTCATTTTTAGTATTTTTTGAAGATGGCCAGCAATTATAAACCATTCAACAATCCAAATTATATTATGTTAAAATCAACTCGGACAATAGCTAAAAAAATATTTTATATTTTCTAGATATAACCTGTAGAATATTTCTCAATTAAACAGCAAAAGTTATCCTCTTGAATATGATTGATAATTGTATTTCGGTAATTTCCGGTTTGTACTGGACAAACGAATCCATAAGATATTAGACATCTTTATTTGTATGGTTTTTAATTCAATTACTTACACATATTATTTCTTTTCTAATTAAGTACTTATATATCTTATATTAAACAATAATACATTTAAAAAATGTTTTCATAAATGGTTTTTGGTGTATTTTTTTATTATAAAAGAGGAAAATATTTTTTATATGTACAATTGATTTGCTATTAATAATCAGAATAATTTTATATAATTAATTTAATTCATCTATTCTGTTGTTGGATTTTACTTTGATATTAATAAATAATAATCATACAGTAAATATGTATTAATTTATTAATATTAAAAAAAATTATGATTAAGATGAAAACAAATGTTAGAACTTAAAAAGAAATATGAATTTCAAATTGTAATATATTACAGTTCTACACAATTTCGCATACCAATGATTTAAAGTGTTAAATTTTAATTTGTTATTATATATTGTTTATTATACAATATTATATGTAGTGATAGTCCAAAATTACACATTTCAATTTACAAGTTACAACACTGGTATAGTGTAATTAAAAAGACATCATTTTATATATAAAAAATTTAATTTGTATTCAAAAAATTACAATAGTTGAAAAAAAAATATTAATCATAGCTGAATAATTTGATTTTTCCTATAAATACAAATAGTGTGCAACAATGTTTAATGTAAAAATAAACAGTATTTCATTATTTACTCATTCGTTTTTTACCACTTACACATATATATAAATTTATAAGCATATACAATTATTTGATATTGCCAGAATATAAATTTCACAAGATAAAGATTTAATACAAATTACAAACACTGATTTTATATATCAACCCGAGGTTAAACATAATACAAATTGTTATAATAATGCTGTACATGTATTTAACTCTAGTTCAAATAGTTTGGTAAATACATTAACAAGTTAAAAAAAAAAAAAAAGAACAGTAAATGTAGGTTAAATTTATATTTATACTGAAGATCGAGTTGTAAATAGAATCTATATCTTTAATTTGGAACAAGTATTAGAAAAAGTAGTTTAAAAAAAAATAAAATGGTGTGTCCAAGCCGATGGGATTATAAAAAATGCAAAAATTTAGCGTAGACAACAGTAAATGACAAAAAAAATATAAAACATGATAAGACTTCATAGAAAAGGGAATATGGTAAAACAATACATGCGTTTTAAAATTTTTTTATAAAAGCTAATGACCACATTTACTGGTGGGCTGTACAAAAAAAAAAAAGATATGTAGTAAACTTGTTTGTAAACCCATATTTCTATACATTTATAAAATCTAAAGGCAATGGTACATCAATTATTGTCGGAGAACGCCGTTTAGGCCTTTTTGATATAAAAAAATAAACCATTTAATAGATTAAACGATTTATATACAATTTCAATAGTTTTTTTTACGCGCATATCTTGGAAAATGTATCAAAATATCAGATTAATATTCCTTGGTGCGGAATATCGTGTCTGCTGTAGGATAAATGTAAAACGATAGTCGTTTTACATATTGTGGTTCATGGCGAATTTCCTAGTCCAATATCTGGCGATAGTGTTGAACTTCTCGCGGTCATTTTTGTAGAGACTGGCAACGCCCGGCTCCATGGACACGTCACAGAACGGATCGGTGAACAACGACTGTATGGAAATCAATACTTTGGCGAGCGACAATCCCGAGCTCCAATCGTAAGTAAGAGTATAACCGATGTCTCCGTGCCGGGATATGTTGGGATGGAATATTTTTGTGAGAAACCTGACCTGCGGATGCGATATCGGGTATCTGAAACAAATAACAATAACAATGTCAATTTACAAGTTTGATTTTAAATGTAAATTAAAAACGAATTGCTCGAATATATATACGAGGTGTGATAAAAAATATACCGGGATTTTTTTTTATTTAAAAATGTAATAAACAAATTGTCTAAATTGACACGGCAATAATGATAACTGATGAAGACCAGCAGACTGCGACTGATCGGTTTCAAAGGTCAATCAACGTTTGAAAACTGGACGAATCGTCGGAAGATCAATATTAATAGCGAGAAATCTGTGCACGTAAATCGGTTCACCATGCGTAAAACCGTCTACAAACCAGTTGCTGGATCAACACAACCCACAGACTGACTAGGCAAAATATCTAGGAACGCACCTTGACTCTCGAATCAACTGCAAACACCATGTTCGCCGGAAAAAACTACAAATTGAGAAGAAAATGCGACAACTGTATTGGCTGGTCGGAAGACATTCCGAACTAGACCTTACAAGCAAACGTCTATTGTACGTAATGATAGTTAAACCAATATGGACTTATGGAATACATCTGTGGGGTTGTGCCAGCAAGTACAATATTGAGACTATTCAACGCAATAAAAATCCGGATTTATGTTAAAAAACCTTTATATAAATATACGATACTTACGAGAACGTTGTGTGAATGTACAAGAAGAAAGTACCGCCTTCGTAAGGACTGCCCACCGGTCCTGCAATTGTGGCTTGCCAGTGACAACAGCATTTGTCGATATTTATCAACTTGATGTCATCTGGTATACTGTAATAACCTAAATTGAAAAAAAAAACCGTACATTAACTACGTGTGGATAAACAAATAAAAAATACAATACATATTGTATTTTTAATTTTTAAGTGGTGTTAGGCGGGCCGCACCCAAAAGAAACTTTTTTTTTTTTTTTATAAAACCAATTACGGTAAACTTTTAATTGTAAAAAACAAATGGATTCGTGCGCTGAGTTTCACGAAACGTGTGATTTTGTTTTCATCGATTTTGTATAGAAGTTTCTAGTTCAATCAGGGCATACGTCGACATACTTTGGAAGCATATTCTTAATTGGCATTTGAATTTATTTAATATAAAATAATATGCATAGGTTCCATAAATATGGGAGGGAGCGATGATCCTATGATATTTATAAGTTGGGGCTCAGTCCCCCATGGTTCTTATTACAAAAAAAAAAAAAAACATTCATATCTGCTGCATGATACTAGTAATTGTAGAACGGACCATTTGAAGAGAAAATAAAAATTGAGAATATATCATGGCGAGAGGTCAGTACAATAATTACGGCTGCCCACGTCAATTTTTACAGATGGCTTTTGTTTTTCACTTATTGAATTTTACTAAAAATTGTTTTAGCTGTACACAAGAATATCTAAAGTAATGAGCCCCCCACGTTTTTTTAAAACCCTGGCGACTATGGTATTATGAATGATACAATAACTATTATCTCTCACACATTTCTTGCTGGAGCGATTTCCTTCTTCTTAATTTGTATACAGTACAATCATTGTCGTGTGCACATTCGAACATGTTGTTTACACACAATGAACAATTCGATTTTGATATCCTATTTTGTACGAACAAATATAATGTCATTTATAATAGGCGGAAATTATATTATTAATACTCACAGAGCGTCGTTGACGTCGTACCAATCGCGGACTGGCGCGGTCCATATGAAAAGAGGCCACCATTTCTTTGTCAGTTTGTACCAAGTTCTTTGCGAGGTGTTGGAACGTATTAATTGTTCCCAGTGTTTACACACCTTAGTGGCGTGCCATAGAGACCTGCTATTCAAGTAAGACATCACGACCAAAATCACTGTAAAATAAATAAATAATTAACAGTAACGTTGTAAACGTTATAAACCAAAAAAGAAGAAAAAAAATGATTATATTTGTGGTGTAAATTATAAACTCACGTTCGGGCGGGAGTTTTATAAAATAATTCGTATTGTTAACAGGGACATCGGGAACGGATATATCCGATAATAATTTAATATGTTGTACGACCTCTGGCGAAACGACACTAGTAGCCTGGGTTTTAAATCGGTCTATTGTTCTTCTTTCGTGGTTGGCAAGGAATTTGTAAATATTTTCGGATCTTTTTAGTATCTCCTGGAATATAAAAATTATTAAAAATTCATTGAAAAATAAAATAAAATATATATATATAAAAATGTCTAACCGTTGCCCGGTTGTTGAACTACCGGGCAACGCATAGCATTAATAAATACATTATGTATTTAAACACTGCTTTTTTTACTGCTATGCCCAGTAGTGGTTTTTAAATATTTCCTTTGAATCTAAAAAATTGTTCACAAAATATAATATCTAAGATTATGATAATTTTTTTTTAATTTATTTAAAATTCAATTTTTTTATTGACTATATATTTTCAATAGTATCCGGGGTAAGTTTTAAAAATATAGTTGGCTTTAAAATGCAGTACAATTGTTTTATAATTTTTTATACTGAATTCAGAAATCGCTCGGTTGTACAACAACCGATTTAACAAAATCGAATTGCTTAAGTAATAACTTCAAAATTATGCATATACTTGTGCTTTGCTTTTTTTCACTCAGATTGAAGACACGGTTAAGACCGACAATGGTAGGGAAACACTTACTCTTCGCAGCCATCAAAATCGACGTATAAAATATTATTTCACGCTTTGCGGACCGAAAAAAATGAATCAACGACTAATATGCGTGCGATATTTTCGATTTTTTTTCGCGGGGGGGGGGAGTGGGAATTTTGAATTTTTAACTAATTTCGACGTCCCCGTTGAATTTCAATTATAACCAGCGCCGGTGGCTCTGGCCAGAAGAAGGTTATTTCTATTTTTCGTCGGCGTTAATAATTTCGAGAAAAAAAAAACAACAAAAAACATGTATGCCGACAACAGGTTGTATTCATTTTCGAAACGTGGAAACTCCTTTGTCCGTTTACAAACCGATTGTGTTGGAGGGCGAGGGGGATGTAGCCTGCCACCTGTCACTTGCTACGCAACTGAATGCAACACGTAGGGGGTTATACGGAATAAAAATTATTAAATTCAAACGTATAGATTACTTGTACGGTGTATTCCGGGTACAGGGGCGACAGACTGTGCACTTCGGGAAATATGAACAAATGGCACGTTTTACATATCACTTCTTTGGAACACTGGCCGTAATACCCGCCGCACAAATAACACGCTGCACGGTTCTGCGGAATGCAATTAATAAAAAAAAAATTAATAATAATGCGAATTATTGTCCTACGCGTACGCGATTCACTTACCCGAAAAACTTGGTCGTGCGTAAGACCTACGACGTTCTGATCGTCGATCATTAGCTCGTTCATTAGGCCGTCCATTTTTTTTCCTTTTTTTTTTTTTTTTTTTTATTCTTACTTATATAATCGGAACAATCGACGACCGCGAAAACGCAACAAAGATCGTATTGTGCCTGGACGCTGCCGTTAACCGTACACCGTTCGCGCCGCAAAAACGGCGGCACAGAATAGCCAACCTCGCCGATTAAATAAAAAAAAACTGTCGCCATCCGTAATCATCGAGTTTCGTGTAATCGAAACGTTTTATTCTGCGGTACTGCACATCCCGACAAGTCTTCCACAATTATTCCGAACACCGCGTAAACAAAACTCCGTACTAAATACAAACAATATAAACAGCATTTGATAACAAAAAAAAAAAAAATAAAAAAATACCATAGTTAAGGAATGTATTACTAGATAACGGTATATACTTGTTTCATTTTACAAGATACAAAATGCATTATTATACAACAATAAACAACAATTTTTAGTAAACCTAATATATTTACATTTAAAATGGATTTGGGCTAGTCAAACATTTTTCTGTGTAAAATTTTTAGAAATACAAAATCACACAATTTATAACTCCTTGGTTTTCGATCCATCTCATGTAGAACCTATTATAAATTTTTTGCTGATAACTTCTAATGACCTTATCCGGATGCTGGTTTCCATTATGTATTAAATTTATATTGTACATAAATTGATTGACCAAAAGAATATATTATATTATGTGTCTTACTTACTATTTGTTTTTTTGATATCACCGGTTTTAAATATTTGATCATATATTTACCTCTTTCACTTCTAGTTTTACCCTACCCCCCTATTTACTACTATTGTAAGTTGTGTGCAGGACTAAATAATAATCCTGTTAAAGGTGAATGTCTGTGGGCTAACATAAATACTTTGAGCAAAAATCAAATACTCTTGTACCGCTGTATATGACTCCTATTACGTTTACTAGAATCTATACCTTTACCATGCAGAATCTATTATCTGCATTATATGCAATTTAAATGTTAACCATTTAATGAAAACTTATGAGTGGGGCTGTGAATTTAATGCAGTGTAAAACCTTAAAAATACACTAAATATGCAAAAAAAATGTCAAAAATACAATATAAAATGCACTTAAATTGGCTTTTAATTTAATTTGATATTACTGATATTAGAGTATATTATATAAATACAAATTTATTTATTTAAAAAAATTTTTTTTATAAAAATGTTGATCAAATTTGAATGTTGAATAAATTGTTTTTTGTAATAATTCTATTCATCTGAATTCATTGATGTACTTTTGCAATGTTGACAAAAAATCAGTTTAGATTTCAGCATTTTACTTACTGTAAACCCAAAAAAAACTTAAAAAAAAAAAAAATTAATTCTTAAAAATTAAAAATGTCAAAAAACTTTCATAAATGAATTAGTTGTTACATAATTCAAATTATGTACTAAGAAAGCTACATTTCACAATCAGCTAAAAAAAAAAAAAAAAATGCACTTTCCAACAAATTCATAGCTCTACTTTTGAGTATATTATAAACTATTATGATTGGTGGTCCAAGGCCTGTTCTTACCATGTCCTAATATAGTATCAATTAGTTTTACCGTGTGCCAGCAAAAATTGTGTCCCTTAATGTTAACCTCTAGGGAACATTTGTAAGAACCCACCTAAAAGTGGTATAGTATAGAAAACAGTTTGTACAATTAAAATGATAATCAATAACACTAATTTTTTATTAAATTAATAATATGTAAACAAAATTACATACATGAGGTATCATCATAGAGATAATTTATAAGCATTATAATTATTATAAAATAGTAAGAGTGGGCCGAAGTTGATATATAAACCAAAATAAATAAAATAAAAAAAACAAAAAAAAATAAATCATTGAGTATAAAATAGAAATAAAACAAAGGTAAGATACACAAATTTAATTTTTTTTTTTTTAAATTAAATATCTGTTTGTGAAATCAGCTATGTTTCAATATATTTGTGTTGCCTATGCCTATAAAATAGTGAATTCATAAAACTTGTTTACTGAACATTCTAGTAAAAATACAAATTAAGTAATTATTAATAGGTATATACTTAGTGTATATACCTTGAGTGTTATTTAAATACAAAATGATTGAATAAGACATCTTCATACACATCTTATGCTGAGACCAATGCTCGTATCATGCTAGAAAATAAAACAATTAAAAGTCAATATAGATGGTTACATTTTATACTTCAATGAACAAGTGAACTTACCCATACAAATGGTAAAAAAATGAGAACAAATAAAATACCAATTTTATCCAACCTTCACGATGATACTTGTTTAATGTGTTGGCATTCATAATACTTGTGGGATCATAAAGACCAAAACCAGACATAATGGGTCTATTTTGAAACCTAAAATAATAATTGAAATATAGTTTATTGATTTATTAAAAAAAATTAACATTTGTACATATTTGTCAATACACTTACTTTAAAATATGATAGGCCATCAGTGGTATGTTTATGGCAATGGACAACCACTGGCTCCCGAAGAAAAATAGAATATTGGAGAAGAAATGTAATATGTATTCCGGTATCACCAACTGAAATAAAAAGTTCATAATTATTGATCAGACATTTAATAAAAAATACAATACATTAGGAGAAAAACATCCATTATAATCATAATAAGTATTTACTTATTTCATTCAAGAATCTAGATAAATTATGAATAAAACTTGTTTTAATTAAACAACATAGTTAACAGCCAAACTCATATTCAATTTTGAGTTTTTACAATTAAAAAAAAATAAAAAATAAAATGATTTGGCTAAAAATCTAAAATTTAAAAAAACCGATTAGAATGATATACTATAGTTGATAATATATTCAAAAGTACATTTTTTTAAAACAATTCCATTATTTTTGTTGCATCAAACTACTGCTAGTAAAATATGGTTTTAGACAAGTGATTTAATTGGGCTCATGCTATTAATGTAAACCGACTACTGCTTAACCACAGATGCAGGAACCTTTCTCCTACTGTCTTAAAAAAAAAAAAATAAGACTCGATTTTTAAAATAAATAAATTCTATACAAAACATTTTTAATGCTAGATCACAATCATCAGAGATCTAAACTCAAATAATATCTACCTAGCTCGTCAATGGTGCAGAGACCTCATAAATTCAAATAATAATCAGTAATTAATACCAAGCTTTAAAAGTGTTTCCCTTGGGTGGCTTTTTTTATTTTCTGTCAACCAATGTCATCAGTATTTTCGCTCATACGCTTATTGTAAAGGAAAAATTTAATTTACCAATTATGTATTTCTTATGAAAAAAAAAAAAAAAAAATAAATAAATTTTATTTTATTATGATACAATTAAAGTAGATATTTTGTGGACTAATACATAAAAATATACAAATACAAGAAATTCAGTGGTACTTATGTTTTATAAGAATTATTTTTTTTTTTTTAAACCATACTAGCAAAAATTATCAAACTTGGATATTTAAAAAACCAACTAAATCTTAGATAATTTATAAAAAAAAGTTAAATAATTTATTTTTATACTTACTGGATTTAAGCTGTTGCATTGATCGATAGGATTTTTACTGTCATTCATTAGTTCGTCAAACGTAATAACCTTAAAAAAACAAAGAAAAGTAATAATTATATAATTATAAATCAACGTATTATTCATTTCATTCCTACATTTATTCATGTAGGATTTATTATGAATTATAAATTTCTTTACAACAAAATAATGTATTGTTAAAGGTGTAATGAGTAATATTTGATTTGGGCACAGTACCCAACCCCTAAAAAATATATCCACAATTATAATGTGATAATTTGTAAGTTGTGTATGCGTAAAATTAATACATAAAACATAAACGTTATTAGTTCAAAGAATAAAATAAATTATAACTGTGAATGAATCAAACTGGAAAATTAGAAAAATATCTGAACCAATGTAAAATGTGTGTTAAATTTTCTGTCTGTATAATCGCAGCTTAAAACTTTTTTAATGTGTTTACGGTCCATTAAATACATTTTAATGGTTTTCTTCATAATTCAACACTAGTATATATCAGGGTTGATAAAAATACACGTATAAAAAGTAAAATATAAAATTTATAAGTTTTTGTTTTTGAAATTCATTCTTAAAGAATTAAAATACTTGTCTCAGATATTAAGTTAGATTTAGAATTTTTATATTTAGTAAAAATATTTTAGTTATAAATTATAAAAAAAACTATATTTGCAATTTTCTTTTCTCATTATTTCCAGTACCTATCTAAATAGAGAATAATAAAATATTACTACAGGCACAGAATATATGAATATTGTAAAGTAAGATTTAAATGTTACTTAATTAATAAAATGGAATATTTGTAAAACATATAAAATAAAAAAAGCCTTTTACTATCGACTTTGATACATTTTTTGCCTTTATTAAGTATAAAATAGTATAATTTAATAATATGCAAATGTTATAAATATCAAGAGTACAATGACTTATAAATATGTCCATCACAATTGTCTATTTATAATTTATATTCCATTAATTTAAATTATAAATGTATTTTTGTTTATTAGGGATTTTATTTTTATACAGAATCTCCAGGTGTGTATAAAGGGGTTTTTTCAGTACAAGTCTTGGTATAAAAACCTACATGGATATTACAAAACCAGCCCAATAAACGAATAAACAAAAATTAAAATACATTCCATTCACATTATACAGATTTATTACATTAAAAGAATATCAATGTTGAAAATAATTCTACCAACCTGCGAATGTACACAACATGGGATTATATAACAATAAATTGCCCAAAATGAATATTTTATGAATTATAGTATTTCAAATATTAAACATTTATAAAAACAATTAAATAAATATTTATTTAACTGAATAGGTCATCAATAAAACGTACTATTATAATTTTGAATATTTTATATAATTAAAAAATGTATTTTCAATTGTCCTCGAGTTGGAAACATTTACAGGTACAGTACTACCCAGTAATCCATAAGGTAAGTAATTCAAACGAAACTAAAAAGTTTTTAATGGTCTACAATTCACATATGAAATTAGGTTATACGTAAAAACTGTATCGTAATATTCAGAAAAAAAAAAACAAATACACATTTCCATATGAGTTTTATCTGTACCTAGTAAATGGGTATTATTTTTTTCTTATATCAATCGTTATATAGTCGCGATAACGCTAAAGGTAGATAAGAGAAAAAAAAAAAAAGTTTAAATACTCACGTGAAATACCGAAAAAAACAACAGAAACGCGTCGGATATCATGGCCACGATGTACGTACAAGCGGGAAAGTTGAAAGTCATGGCGAAGTTTTACAGTTTTCTTTTCGGCGAAATTGTCGTACTCGTGTCGTTTACTATGCGGCGGCGGTAGGTCCGGTCGTCGGTCTCTCGAGGAATTAGCGACAGGAAAAACGATTCGCGCGTCCAAACTATAAAAAAATAATACACGATTAGAAATTACGTTTTTTTTTTTTTTTTTTGTTTATTATAATTACTTTTGTTTGTTGTTGTTTTTGTGCGGGCGAGCGGGCGTTAGGCGGCGGCCACGAAATGTAATCGAATGAACACGGCGAGCGTTCGAATACGAAAAACGGTAATCGATCGCACGTACGTACCCGGCGGATTTGTCGAAATAATTGTAAATGACCGGGGGGGGGGAGGAAAAAAAAAACAAATTTACAATGTTTATCTACGACGGGGTAAGGCGTAAGACGCGATCCGTTAATGAAAAACGGAAATTACATTACCAGGAGAGGGGGACGCGTTTTACTATCATCGGTACGATAAACATGATAACGCGAGTAACCGCCGCCGCTGATAACGAAAACCAACCGGGAGGCAATTTAAACGGCGGCGTCAGTTTAAAATCGAAAACGAATACATTATCGACATCCAAAACAATTCGAATTCAAATACGTTTGCAATATTGTAACGAATCGTTCGGGCGGCGTGTCGACAGCCACTGGAATCGTGTACACAGAAACGGTGAACATTTTCTTATCGTCGGCCCGCGAAATTGTTATGACGGTTGCCTACTTAATTAACTCGCCCGTGTTCTCCTATATAATACGCCGATTGGGTCGGACTTGTCGAACGTTTTTGTCGCCGTCGCGGACCGCCGCGCCTGTCCGGCGGCGTCCGTTGCGCGCGGCTTAACGGAATTACGCGAGTTTAAGCGAATCGTTGTGGCCGAACATTTCTAAAACGTTCGTATTGTCGAGACGAAAAACGCGAACGATTCTGCGCCGGTTCGAACTCGCTATTTATTATCATTGCTAGCGGACATTTCACTGCGGATTACAACGTCGAGACAATTAAAAATGAGATCGACACTGTTGCGATCGAACTTCGGAGTGCGCGCCGCCGTCGACGACGCGGCCGGAGACAAATTTCGCTTTTTCTGTAAGTAAATAAATCGCAATTATTATGATTAAATAAACCTATAATACGATTATCAAATGCAGAACAATCCGGTCCGGATGAACTCATCAAATAATCTACTAATTGCCAGCAATTGGTTGCCGACAACCAAATCGGCCGGATCTCGTGACCCATGACATTACGCAGTTTTAATCCATAGTTGTATGTTTGCCAGGGATGAGGATAAACCGTGAGTACGAATAGTCTGAATCGAAAGTGTTTCACTCCCTATAATAATTTGTTAAAAAAAAACTACGTAATACATTTTACATTGTAAAATATTACTTTTTCTATTTTATTTGTTTGGTTTTTTTTTTTTTACTGAAAAATATATGATTTTTGTTATACATAAAATTGTCAATAATATAATATTACTCGGGTTGTTGCAGCCATAGACGACAACAAATAAATATCTATAAACCTTTTGCGTTGTTCTGTGACATTTTTCATACATTTTTAAATGTTAATATTAGTTGAGTTAAAATGGCTGTTCGAACTCACTATTTATTTTCATTCCTTTCAGATATTTAACTGTGGATTACAACGTTGAAACAATTAAAAATGAGGTCGACACTGATTCGATCGAAATTCGGAGTGTGTGCTGCAAAGCACATTATATATTATTTATTATAATAATATATATTAATGATTATATATATATATCATTAAATATATTTAAAATACGATTATAAATTGCAAAAAATTCCAATCTGGATGAACTCATCAAATAATTTACTAATTGGACCTGTGCAGATCGGTTAAGTCGTTGGGTTTTGGAAACTGGAACTATTAGAATTAGACAAGTATTAAATAAATAATATGGTTATAACTGGACGCTGTTATGTCATTTTATGTATACAATATAAAATTATAATACTAAGTTCTCACAAAACAAATTTTGCTTTGTAACGACTTAATTAATATATCCCAATTCAAATATCAAATTATAGGTATTACAAGTTTTATAAAACCCAACCTTTTATTCAAAAACATTGTGTTGCTATCATTATTACATTATTATCATTATCACTATTATTATTATCATAATTCATTTTATACTGTAGACATCTGTTTGTATTATTATTATTTTATTTATTAAAGATTGAAAGATTTGTATTATATAAAATAGTCAATAATATACTATTCCCATTAAGAAGACTAAAGAATATATCTAACCTGTGCATTTTGTAAAAATTATTTTTCATACATTATTAAACTTTAATTGTCGGGATAAAATGTGAGCGAACCTGCCTGTTCGAACTCACTATTTATTTTAATTCCCTGTGGTCATTAGACTAAATTGAACATGATATGTGCAGCAAGTACTAATAATTTTGTGTTCATAAGGTATGAGATTAAATTGTGAGCACGAATAGTCAGATTCGAAAGTGTTTTACTCTGTATAATTGTTTAAAAAACATTACCCAATACATTTTAAACTGAAAAATCTACATTATGTTTACTTTATCCCTTTTTTTTTTTTTGTCAATACAAAATGTTTGTTTTATGTTACAGTATAGTAGTAATATTTTATAAGCATATGATTTTGTGTGGTATTTGATAAATAATATTTATATAATTTAGTTGAGAGTATTCTGTAAAATATTTAAAAAAATAAATATAACTAGATACATATTAACTCAATATTAGATTTATCAATAATATCTTATCGTCTACAATGTAAAAATCATTTTTCATGCATGCAAGGGACTCTGCTTGTTCTAACCTACTATTTATTTTCTTTCCTTGTGACTGGTAGACTATAAATTAAATATATCTTCGCAAGGTATGATAATAAATCGTGAGTAGGAATAGTCATAGTCAAAAGTGTTTTACTCTGTAATTTTTAATTTTTTGCTGTAAGAGGAATAATTTAATTTACTGTATCCCAAGTCAAATGTCAAATCATAGGTATTAATAATCTATTATTCAAAAACATTGAGTTGCTATTTTTCAATTGCTATTATCATAATTAATATTATACTGTGAAAAACTATTTTTATTTTTACTAAAAAATAATGATTTTAATTTTTAATAATTGCCAATGCCATATTATTTTAATTTATAGAAGAATTATTTTTTATTTGCCACTATTAATTACTTTAATTACACATATATTTTGCGGTCAATGTGAATTTATGATATTATTAAATTAAATGAATAAATGAAATTAATTGACATATTTATAATATTTAGTTTTGATTATTTTTTGTAGAATATTTTAATTGAGAAATATTCTGCAGTTTTTTAATAGAAAATGTACATCTATTTATTAAGTGTTATTTGAATTGATTTTAGTAAAAATAATTGCATTGTTCGTAGGTTAGTTTTATTGACTATCTTCAAAATATGCTTTAAAGCTCCTTACTTGGTATATAATATTAATCTCCTAATAGACATCTTTGTAGTTAAAAAAATAATTAATAAATAGGGAAAAATTTTACATTTAATCTAAAGTTAAAAAATCAACATAATGGAGTTCCATAATAATTTTAATTTTAAAAAAAACATATAAGAACTCGACACGGATATTTATAATGGATTTATTATGATAACTGATAGGAAAAAAAAATTATTAATTAGGTAATTTGAAGTCACTCACAGAATAATCTATAGTCTTAAAAATATATATATAATATATAACGGAACAAAATGCTTTTTTCTGTATATTGACAATGAAATAAGTAGTCATACATTTTTTAGACAAATATTTTTAACTTCTGGATGTAAACTACTGTATTCAGCGTGCAGTTTAATTATCTATTTATTATTAATCTATGCACATAAGAATTGTTGAACTTGAGACTTTTTGTTGAACTTTTTTCATTGATGGTATAATGTTTTTTATTTATTTATTTATTTATTTTTCAAAGTAAGAAAATTAAGTAAGTTATCAAAATTAAGCATTGAAAACAGTTTAAATTGTTTAAAAAGTAATAATGTGTACTGTCACAGGGTGTAATGAATAAATTGATTAATATAACTAAAAAATTAAATATTATCTAACAATGTATGTTTCAATAAATTATTCGATCTAACCGTTAATAATACTTTAAGCATTTGTAATACTGTTTAAACCAGCTGGATATAGATATCGCCGCAAGATAAAATTATTATTTATATATTAAAATATGATCGAGGCCTGGATCCACACTCTGTGTATTCACGATGTTCACACATTAAAAGTTTTAAAACCGACAGTCCCGATTTTTATCTTGGGAACACACCAGTTGCGTCCCATAAAAAAAGATATAATACACGAATTGCGTCCCAATAGATGAGTAACCGAGGGTACTAAACATTGTTAACAGTAGCATACGATACGAGTTTATATTCATTACATTGTACCTAATCAAATATTTTATATCGGCTTGGTAAATCCAGAACTGTTAGAAACTTTTGTGATTGTTTTTTTTTTCTGTGGCGGCGGCGTGGACGTGTAAAATGTTCGACATATATTTTCATTCGAACGGAAAATATTCAATCTCAAGAATATACTGTTAGAAACGTTTTTTCCTCTATTTAGATATTATTTTAGTAGTCACGGTTACCCGGGTAGAGCCATATTTGAAATATGATACTTCAACCTACTTCGGACATTTAAATGTTAAATGTCTCAAGGTTAATTGTTAATTTTTGTTTTTTCTTCTCAATTTTACAAGTGCTTTGTGAGCTCCTTGGATGAGATTTGAAATGGATTTTTTTTTTATGGTTTTTAGTGAATTAAATTCGCAGACCCGCTAATTAATTATTTAATTAATTATTTTGATACAAATTGAACGTTATTTCGATTTTAACGTACCGATATTTCGTCTATTATTTCGACGGATCTAGCGATGCGATAAGATTTTTGAAAATTGATTTGAGTTCAGCGTGAAGTGTACACGGGATCGGCCCCGCCGCCATTTCAAAGTTTTATTATATTTTTTCGTAATCGGAGCTACGCGTAATATTATAACATTAATTGCAATATTAATATAATCCCTACGTATGAAAATCCACTGTTCGTACCGATAATGACGATTATTGTCCACGACGGCCACATTTTAAAACGTCTTAATAGTCGACATTGGATATTTTAATATTACATTTATTATGCTTTTAAATCAAATCTAAAAAAATGCAATAAAATTATATCGTGACCGCCGTTCGTCAACGGCCATGGCACGTTGAATACACCAGTTCCCGACCGATCACTGAAGTTAAGAAACGTATTCAGGTTACCTTGGGTGGACGACCGCCTGGGAACACTACGTGCCGTTGGCGTAGTCTTGTTTTTGTTTTATTTACCAATAATATTTAATCAATAACAACATAATTTCGAAATCGGTTTTATTTATTCCATAAGTCATATGAAATTAGATTAATTGTAATAGAATAAGGTACAACGAGTCTGTCGTGGAATATTATTTCTCTATTGTTTGAACAATATATAATTGTAGGCCAAATTAAATAAATTAAATCGTTTTCGGAAAAACAAAAAAACCATTTTTAATCGCAGTAAACACTATAGTAAACAGTAAAAAATATACTCAAATAATAGTTGTGTCGTACTGGAAAAAATGATAAATAAGATTGATATTTATCTACGAGTTGAATTTCTCCTGTGGACAAATTTGTATGTAAAACAACCGGAATAATTTTCAACGGGCGTCGTTGAATTAAATTTAAGTAATTTAATAAAAAAAAAAAAGCAACCATCAGGAGTGCGAAGTTATGGCGTCGCGCGGTTTGTCCATTTGCGTCAACACTTTGTCGAGCCACTGTAGCGGTCCGTTCAAATGTATTTCAATCCAACACGGGGTACTGGTGATGTCGTGACGGTGATAATCCACTCCCCAGCCTTTCACGAACGATATGCGGATGGCGCACATTTTGGTCAGCTCGAACACGGCCTCGAACCCGTGCTCGACGGTAA
The DNA here is from genome assembly GCA_956483605.1 of Tuberolachnus salignus. Classification (NCBI taxonomy): domain Eukaryota; kingdom Metazoa; phylum Arthropoda; class Insecta; order Hemiptera; family Aphididae; genus Tuberolachnus; species Tuberolachnus salignus. The sequence goes on along the minus strand of OY101431.1, from coordinate 3,013,643 downwards.
CCATCAGCCGGTCGGCGAACTCTTGGTTGTTGAATATGCACAGCGAATAACCCTGCGGGATTTTGCATACGGTGGACGGTTGGAAACCGTGGCTAAGATTGCAGTTTTGCGACTGTACGAATATCGAATATTTCGATAAACATTCAACGAACACCTCGCCGCCCACGTAATGCAATTCGATACCTGAAAATAAAATTAAAAACATGTATTTCAATTAATTTCATCACGTTGTCGTGTTTTATTCGCGTACTGCACCTTTGTTAATGTGTACCCGGGTATTTTCAATGGTTGTGTTACGATTCAAATTAGTCAACTGACCGAGACAGAAACGATTTGAATCGTTACCGGGATTAGTGAAACCGTCTACAGTCACGTGAACGGAACGACACTGGAATATTTCACCCACTCTAGTGTTAAGCTCGTAATAAGCAATACTAGCCCAACAATGTTGCTCCTGAAAAATAAATCGACTATAGTATGCATTTAAATGGTCGACAATTATTTTCTAAACCAAATAATAATAATAATAATAATAAAAAACTAATAGGTTATTTTTCACAAAGTCCGTTGAAAAACATATCATGTATATAGCAAAATATAATTGATCAAGAAAAAATATCATTTATTTTACAGGTTATTATTATTATTATTATTAATTTATTCTTCCTATTTCACAGTATTTTTTCGTTATAAATGTAATATTTAAAAGCTAATTACTTGATATTCTACCCGGATGTAATTCATGTTTACCAAGTTATTATCGACATCCATATGATCGACTGTGGTTGGATTGTTTCGCAAAACATATGATGGATTTTTTGTAATTACTGAAATGTCTATGCCTACACAAATATATTAACCATCCGTATACTGATTATAGTGTAATTGTTTCAATTTACGCAGCTAAGGCTAATGCATTATAAATACTTTGCGGAGGAACAGGTGGCGACGGCAACACAATATTGTTCTGCACAATGACAGAAGACGTTGGGGGCTGAACAAGTTGCTCCGCGGTCGGTGTTGCCGCAAATTCACACTGACGAGGAACCATGACTGGCGGCAGAACTAGTACACAAGTACACGCGTATAAATTTAATAACACTTAGCAACTATGTATTTGGAATTGTAATAATTATTACATTACACGATCGCGGTAAATGTATACGAAAAATACACGACAAGCATAATGATATTATCGATATAGTCCGGATTTATATGTTTTTACATATCCTTACCGAGCGTATGCGGTCTTATAAGAGTAAAAATAATGTCCAACATAGAGTTCACAGGGAAAAGTATTGTTATGCATATTGAGAATATTTCACGGGTTAAGGAATATTCAGCTTATTTAGTATATTTTGGAATATTTAAAAAATACTAATTTATTTTAATTTTCAGGTATTAAAGCAGGTTACCTACAAAAAAATATGTTTTTAATCATTTTCCAACCGTCGTTTTAAAAAAAAATATTATTTTGATAAAAAAAAAAAATATAATTGATATGAGTACTAATTAGTCGCCGTACTCATACTTCACTATAATTAAAATATACTAAAGGAATATTGTTTTTATACGTTTTAATAAATATTGTTATATTGTTAGTTTAAATTCCTACTGTTACTATAATGCAATTATTCCATTGCGCAAGTGTTTACCTCACTTAAATAATTATTTAAGGAATATAGTAAAAAAAAAAAATAAATAAATAATACAAATAAATTGCATATTAAAGTATACATTGATGTTCATAGATTATTTTCGCATATTTGTCTAATTTTTAAGAGAATTGAATGATAATTAAATTTCTATTTTTTATTTAATTTTTGGGGATTTTTTTTTTAGAGAATATTAAGAAATATAATATATTATCATATTTTAGGTGTTTTAAGAGAATATAAATCCGAACTATATTTATTAATATTATTATCCACCTATAAAACACAAAGGACTAATAATTCGTAATAATATTAATACGACTATGGGTAGATCCATGAACACCGGGAGTTCATCTCACCAGGAATTTCCACTCTTCGATAATGATACGGATTAATGCAGACTTCTTTTTGCTTAGGGGAGAATGGAAAGTCGCACCCATCAACTGATTTGATCTCGTGATGTGACTGGAGATCAGGCCATCGCCAGACTCGGCAATATATAACATGGGGCATAGATTTTCTGTAAGACACCTAGAAATACGAACTTGTTAATAAAATAATAATAAACGGTAATTTACTCATATTGATATTTTACGTTACTTGTAATCGGCCGTCCTGATTGTTTGGTATTGTTACACAATTGCTCGGTTCTCCGGGTGAACTTATAGCTTTTTGAAGTTCTTCTAATGCGCCTTTCTTTTTCTTTAACTTTTTCTTTAGTGTTTTTATAGCCTTCTCAGCCCACAGTTCTTCTTCGTCCGGCTTTTTCCATCCAAATATTTTCTTTACATTACGATTTGAAAATAATAATAAATTATTCAAAACACCTTTCGATGACGTGTCCGGCGATATAGCCTCTTCGGCCATTATTACCACATATATATATATCCTGAAAATTAAATATACGCATATAATGGAATTTTAAACGATAACTAATTAATTAATACAAATCATATAACTGTATAGAAATAAGTCTAGAAAAATCATTTATTAATTTATACATTTTGCAGTTTCTTTGAATAAAATGAATATTAGTTAAAAAAAAAAAAAAAAGTGGCTATTTTGAACTATCTTCTTATTGCATAGCTCATAAACAGTGGCGTATTTACGAGGGAGGGGGGATATGGAGGATGGACCCCCCGTGAATTTTTTTTTAAAAATTATTTTGCATTCCAAGGAAATATATTATATTTATAGTTTCAATAACGTACACAGATTTTTTTTCGCAGGGAGGATTGTGTGCATATATGGTAATGTATTTTGTATCTATAGTGTTAATAAGTTATTATAATTTAAGACAATTTGGTGGGGGGGGATCGGAGCCAGTGATCTCTGAATAAACATATATACCTCAAGACAAAATCCTAAATATGCCTCTGCTGATCAATTTGTAGTTTAAATACAAATACAGGCTTGAATGAGTACTATTTCTTAATTTTAACTGTAACAACTAACACCTTTTATATCAATAATCACATGTGCTGAAACTCTTAATAATAATAAACTCTGTAACCTATTTTCAATTTTTTTCTCATAATAAATAGGTGATTAAATTATGATTAGACATTTTTAATAAAATACTGAAAAAATGAAATATTAAATAATAGTTATAATATTATTTTATAGTTGTTTTGTTTTTATAATTTATAAATGAAACAATTTTATTTATATTAATTTACATTTTAGTGTGATTCAGATAATTGCTTGGATCTTAATTTTCTTAGCATTTTTGATTGATGCTGATTTAATTAAAGTATTAAATAAAGAGATTCCATCTGAGAACTTATACAATTCCCCATACAGAATGTTCATCAAATATTATTCAACCATTAGTAATAATTGTTGTTATAATTAATATAAAATATATTCAAATTTATACTATTACATATTAATTATCTAGTGGCTACTTATAATTTTATTAGATATTAAATAATAATACCAAAATGTATTGCTATCCTCTATAATATTGTTTTAATATTTCTTATTGCTATTATCATACTGTTTTATTGTTTACCAAAGTAGACAAATATAAATTTAATAAAAGAAAAAAATTAAGGTTAAAAATGTTGCATTATATTATTATTAATTCTTTAATTTTATTTACTATTTTATTTTTTATTTTTTATTAAATTATAAAAGTATTATAATGTACTTTTTCAGAAATTAATTCAAGAAAAAAAAAAGCAAAAAAAACTTCAACTGTAAAGGAATGATATTATAAACAATATATGTATATATTTTATATATTTTTTTTAACAATCTCAGGTGTGATCTACACAAATTCAAATTACCCCAAAAAGAATACCAACTCTACTGAAAAATGAGATAAAGGAAAAAATTACATTTTGCATCGAAGCCCCTTAATTATGGAATTACCTATTATGATTAGTTTAAACCCAAGTATATAATTTTATCAAAATTTTAAAAATTAGCAGTTAATGATTTATGATTTATGTTATTGATAATTTAATAATTTTTTTATTGTGTAAAATAATATTTAGTGTTAATATAGGTACTTATTTGTACAATACATAATAACGTGGTGGTAGCTAGGTATTCAATCAAGGGGAGGCAAATTAACACACAATTTTTTTTTTAAGTACTTTTATTTATATTATTTTTTGTCGGGACATAATTTAAATCATTGACCAGCAAGTTTAATTTTAATTTTATTTATACGAATACATATGGCATAAGGAAATTAAATTAAATTTTAGGCACACGGGGGGGGGGGGTGCAAGTGTCTCTCCTCTTCATACCATCACTACGCCCTTGTATAATAGTATTGAGATTTCAAAAAAAAAAATAACAAATAAGAAATTAAAATATGTTATAAATTGAAAAAAAAAAAACAATTTTGATTAAAAATACCTATTAGTAAAACGGTAGTTTTTCACTTCATAAATGCGTACGATAATAATTCATATGATAACCATTTTTTTAATTAATATATATATTGGTGATAAGACTGTAAGATAGAACGCAAGCGTGTAGTATTGTGTTATGGAAATATTGAAAATGAAATTTATTAATATTTATATATATATATATATATATATATATATATATGGGTAAAGTTACGTGTGCGGTTATGTTTTTATGAAATTATAGACGTATGCCGGGCGCAGTGGACACAATTAATCGTAATAGTTCATAACCGGGTACGGTTTTAAACGTTCGCACAAGCACGTTTAACAAATAAATTAACAAAACGGACCGACCGGCGTGCAATGGTGACATTAGTGACGACCGGATGCCGGATAAATGGGTACACCAATCGAGCGGTGTCAGTGGCGGTGGCGGGTTGCGGGGTGGTGAGCTGCCTCCCAGTAGGCGAGGAGGTGCCTATGATTATGTACAGTTTCGCCTAACCGTGCCTATTGTTAACACATTCTACGGAGTTACAAAACAATATATATTATTCTTATTAGGTATCCATAAAATTTAACCGCGTTGGTATTTACCACAGACGTAGTGAATCGGGATCGCCGTGGATCGGACGGGTCAGCAGAGGCAACAGGTAGGCACTGGACGAACGGATGCGGAGTCCAAACAGATAAACAAACAGTACAAACAATACAAAAAAAAAAACAAAACGAATTGCGGATAAAACATATATAAAAAAAAAAAATAAAAATTCAACTCATAGAGTATGAATCGAGAACGTGATAAACATAATGGAAGATGTATGTTATCATTGGCGATAAAAAAAAAAAAAATTTAAAAAAAAACCATTAGCGAGGTGGCCGTTTCGTGGGGACAATAGACAGTTTATATGATCGTATAATCTTATATTCCATGTGGTATATTGTATTCGTATTGTATCGGTTTGCGTGGGAAAAACGGGCAGGTGCCGCCGACCGGGCGACTGGAGCAGGTGGTGTCGCCGAGTCGGTATCGCCCGGCGGCGGCGGCACAGTGGTAACCAGTTGTTTGGTGTAAAACAGTACGGGTCGCCGGAGGGAAAAAAAAAAATTTCTCAGTGCGCGAGCCTCCTGCACTGCCGACGGACGGCGAGATTATAATGGTGGGTCGTTTGGTATTTTTCTAGTGATTTGTAATGCGACTCGTTAGCAGCGCACAAGGTCACTTACAGGTCTGCAAATTAAATCGGGCGTTGTGTAGTAAACCAAACCGATTGCATCTGCAATCAGAGTTATATTATTATTATTATTATTATTATTAGCGCGCCAGGGGCGGCACCTACGGCAATGGTATACGCAACCTATCCTTATTGCTAATTGTCTTGTTCCTTTAGCCTTGTTCACAACCTTCGGGAAGCACGTAGTGTCAGTACAAGAGCTCAGCCGGCCTTAGACCGTACTTCTGCCTCACACTAGTAGGTCCACGTTCAGCACCTGCGGACGAACCTCTGGTCCTTTTCTAACCGCACTTAGGTTATGTCTTGTATTATCAGTTTTATTATTATTTATGTTCGGTATTGTAATAAAGTCACTTGTTTACGTTAAAACGTAACTGTCTCCGTTTCTTTATTCGACCCTTTCAACCAGCAGACATCGGCGGAGTCTCCGTCATCAAATAAATTGTACGAGTACAGCTGCGTTAGCTCTGGGCTCCCTACAGTTGCTAGAACGCTCTGTGCAGCACAGGCGCCATTGAGGGGTATCGACGGGTACTTTTCTATCCGGTACGGTTTTTTTTTTTTTTTGAGGGGGGAGGGCTGCGAGGGTATCGTTTTGGCACCCGTAACAAAAAAAAAACTTTTGAAAATTTTAAATATACAATCTATATATATATATATATATATATGTAGGTATTAGACGTAATAATGATACGACCTATATATGTTTTTCAAGAAAAATACTTCATACATTAGTACATTAGAAAAAAACTAATCAACCAAAATTATTGAAATAAGTGGCTAATTTACAAACAATGAGGTCGGTATTTGGTAACTATGGTTTGTAATAGTTTGAATTTTTTTTTTTTTAATAAGGGTACAATAAGCCAATAAGTATAAAATGATTTACTCGAAACCAGTACTTGCCAGTCATTATTTAAATTTTAAAATTCAAAAGTTTAAATTTTGATAATATTGTAATTATTGAAATTAACTGTATTTGAATATACAGTGTCAAGTATAGGATTACGGACATAGGCGATCGATAAATTTGTTTTGATACACCAGAATTTTGACGCCCATGCTCTGTAGTGTTAAACATACCTGGAAATTATCACAAATGGGACCTGTAACTTATAAGTACAACTTTATATCTATACCTTTTCCATAGATAACCTATAGATAATATTATTATCTAGACTCTAGATTTACCACAAATACATTATCTAAGTCTGTGAGATTTATAGTTAGATTTTATCAATGTTATTGCTGAAATGTCTGTTTTTTTTTTTTTCAAATTTGTAGGTATCGTAAATGATTAGCTCATTTTATGAGTTGGGTATATTTCACGTTCTGGGTGTAACAGATACCTAGGGTACCTAGGTTATTAAAATATATTTAATGTGTGAAAGGTAAAAAGGTATACTATACACCAGTGATGCAACCAGAGGGGAAGGTATAGATTATGTCCCGACCCCCCTCCCTCGGGCCGTATATTTATAACATTTTATATAGTAGTAATTCATAGTACGTATGTACCAGATTTTTTACTTCGGTTGAATTGTCTATATTTAAAGTATAGACCTCCTTGAAAATGTCCCGGTTGTGCACCGTGGGTAGGCCACTGTTATAGGTGTTATGTAGTTGGGAATTTTGGATAATAACTCTATAGTATTAGCCGTTAATTTGCCCAAGATAAACAGAAATCAACAAAAATAAAACTGGATGTATTGACAAAAAAAAAAAATACCAAAAGTTTGGAAAAAGTATTGGGAATTTCAAACAAATTTTCGCTACACTCAGAATCTAAAATGCAAAAACTATGTGGAATAAAGGTCATCACTGGAGGAAACATCAAATATGCAATGTTCATGGTAAATGTTTCTACTATTACGATTTCGTCACTAATATTGAAATTTATTTTAGAAAAGGCCATACTACGCACTATGGGTAAGATTAGCTTTCCCTATTTTTAACTCTTAAATGCTTATTTAGTAATTTACTGTTAAAACCCGTAATGTGTTATCATGATCTAGTACTGAATAGGTATACAACTTAGTTCGTTGTATTTAGTCGATTGTTGGAATTTATATTTTTTTATTGGCTTAAAAATTCGCATAGACTTACTAAACAATTATGTAACAATATACAAGTTACTTTACATAGTGTTTTAAATGGTTTCTGTTGTTAATTTAAAGAAATTATTATAATATTATTTTTATTAAAAAAAATACGATACCTATTTAACTAGAGTCTAATAAAAAACATTTTCTTAAAAAAAAAAAAAAAAAAAAAAACATGTCTACTATATTATCCTATGAACAAATACAGGAAGAGATGACAGATGGACTGTCTAACCAACTGGCAGAAAGCTTCCATACTATAGCTATGGAACAGAGTATAGAAGTAACAATATTATTTTTTTAAAAATATTTAGTTACACAAAATATTACGCGAAACCACAATTTGAGATTAATATTTACCTAACCTTATTTTTATATTTTGTCTCAATTACCATTTTCGCCGTCAGAGTAGAGATTTATCAGAAGAACAATTACAAGGAGAAACAGAATTAAGTACAAATCTTAGTCTTGTACTACCTGTCCAGGAAGAGGCAGAAGAAAATACGGATATTGAAGAACAAAATGGACCAGAAGTAAAAATTGTAGATAAATTAAAATAGTTTAGTGAAATATATTTTAATGTTATCAATATTATGTACTTATCCACGTCCTTTTTCTTTTTTAGTATTTTCAACAGGATCAGCAGAATACAATTGTATCACCTAGTGTTATGTCATTCCACCTTAGTGTTGATGAAAATACTTCAGAAGTAATAATATTTCAATACCAAGCAAAATTAGTGTATTTAAAAAAAAAAAAAAAATACTTTGAAAATATTTTAATTAAATAATAATAATGTACTTATACCTACTTATGTTGTCCTTTTTAATAGAGGTCGTTATATTATGGTCAAATACAAGACGAATCATATGTAGGAAGCATTTTATCGTTCCACCCAATGATGAATGAAGTCGAAGAGGAAGAAAATATAATAGAAGTAATCAGAAAAATAATTTTTAAAAAAAATAAGCTGAATATATTTAATGAACATAATATATACGTACGATGAATTCGTGTACCTACCTACCTATTTTGTTTTCATCAGCCTCCTTTATCGACTTCTAACATTTAGAACTCTTTCCTTTTTCCTTCTTTCGTCTTTCTATTTCCTTTGATGACAATTATTTAAATATGAAAAATTAAAAATGCCAGTATAATATCTGGAACTTACAAGATATTTTATTTAAACCAATTTCGGACCAAATGTCATATATTGTTTTGTACTTACGAATTTTACTTAGATAGGTAGGTAAAGGTGACTAATTAAAATAAGTTCCAAATAGGTTCCTAATCAAAATTATGTCCAGGCAAATAGGTATTTGGCATTATCAGTCTTTAGTGGCGAAATGTTTTCTAATGAAGAATACTCCATTATACGTTTGTTACCTACTTGAGTATAGGTAACTAAAAAATGACCAATAGCTTAATTCAGCACGCCGTACTTTCATTTCAAACTTCAAGTGGTGCTACGTAATTTATAATAGATTAACACTTGAATTATGCCCATACAATTGTTTTATACTTGCCTATAAAACTATAATTATAAAATGTGTACACATTGTCTAACTTATGAGATATCCTTTGTGTTTTGATTGCGATATAGCCTACGGGCATGTTATTTGTTAATAATTTGTCGTATAACTATTTACCAACGGGGAAATAATATTATTTGTTACGAGATTTATTATGCAGCATGTACCACCTACCCATACAAAACAAAACAAGTGATTATCGATATATTTTTAGGAAAACCCCATTAATTATCAGAACACCTACAGAATGGAATCGAAGAATCCTTTCGACAAATTAGTCGTTTTAAATTTAGTTGACGATGAAATCAAAAACAATTTCGACGGTGAAACTAAGTACGACCCGATTGCAGCACCGAAAATATGCGTAGCTATGGCACATAATATTACAAACAACATTTGTGTTATGGATTTTGATAGGTATTATGCACCTTACTACATTACAGTACAACACGTAAGTATTCGACCTATAATTTATTTCAGGTATAAGATAATTTCCACTGTGGAAATAATAGAAAAAAAACGGCAAGGAATATATTCCGAAGTAAAATTTTTGCGCGACATTCAAAAAGATAAATGCGTTAAAAGACTGTTTGAAAATAATAATTTTATTGCTATCGTTGTAGTCGTGGGATTCTATTTTGAATAAAAAAATAATCTACTAAATCAGATTATCATTAAGTTGACGTTTGATTTTTTTTTTTTTTTTTAATATTTATGTATATTTATATTATAAAACACAATTATAAGGTTATAAATAGGTTAAAATTAATTTTAAAAAAATCAACATCAAACACTAATTATTATATAATATAACATCCAGTTGGCAATTACAATAATAATTGTATAAAATATTTTGTACTTGGACAGAATATTCAGTAGCGCAACTATAGGTGACCTAATTTCCACTAGAAATTAAAATACAGAGAGGAGCTCTAAAAATTAAAATACATTTCAATAATTAATGCTAACAGTTTGTATTTATCAAAGCTATACACAATTCGTCTACATTTAAACCAATGTGAAATTTCTATTGAAATATTTATCTATATAAATAAATAATTTAGATATCAACATTTCTAAATTTTGAGTAACCAGACTTGTCAATTATTTTATTAATAATGTGTCTAATGGTACCCTAAAAATGTCCGATTTACTGGTGCCTTCTTAGTGTAAGCTACTTTAAACACACCTATTTGTTGCGCTACTGCTGGTATATTTTTTATGTATTATGGTTGGTACATTATAATTTATAAAATTAACAATATTATTGAAATTAAATATAGATTAAATATATAAATATATGTATATAAATTAATGAATAAAACGGCAGCAATATAATACTAAATTAGGTTTATTATGCAGATTATGTTATAATATAGGCGGAAAATTCCATGCACATTATTATGCATACATTATGATATATTAAGTCCCCTGCAAACGGTTTTCCGAGTTCGTAAAAATTGGAAATTATTTTTTACATTTTAATGATACGATTTCCCGTCCTATCTATCCGATGCTCATTAATAAAAAGGGGAACGGTTGTTTTTTACGTTATTTATTTAGTAGATTAATTGCATAGGTCAGAGCACAATTCAATTTTATCAGATTATTTACGAGAATGAAACGTTTGACATTTTGTATGGACTTGTCAACTTTCAAATAAATAAATAAAAAAAAATGTAAATATCAAAAATATGCTTCAACGAATTAAACATGTTTGATATAAACACATTTTTTATATTTTTAAAATCGAACCACAAGAAGTATCTCGATTTCGGTCGGGCGTTTAGGTTTTTTTAACGAATTTCATGGAGTTTGCAGGGACCTTAAGATGAAATATATATTGACTATTTAAAACAATGATTAAGAATGATTACGAAGAAGTGATATTGTATAATACTAATTTAAAATTATTTTGTACTTAATAGTTTGATATTCAGATAACTTAAGGATAGGTTAGCCCAACTATTTATATATATATATATATATTTATAGATATACTTATATAGATTATGTATTCTTGTCAGTGATACTCTAGGTAACGGTATTATTATTAAATATAATTTATTCTAATAGTTATATATAAATACGAAATAAGTTAATTACAAAAATCCTAATAATTTAGAAAAAATGCGAGGCCTCTCAACGAAACGGACGCAAGTTAAAACAAAAATTACACATATTTCTAATTATACATTAAAAATAATATTAATAAGTTTAAATAAAAAATAACAAAAATTAACATCCGTCGAGGCATTATAATACTAAAAAATGATAATAATAATAATAATAACAATATATTGTTAAACATTAAAATTAATCTAAGTGGCTGTACCATGCTACGCTACGTTTAAAATTATATCTACCAATAATATATTATAATTATGTAAAATTGCATTTTTACTTTAGCATAATTATATTTTATTATATTTTTAAATTATTAAAATGCTTTTTACAAAGCTAGTGTTTGAAAATGCAAATTTCGAAAAATTCCAATAATTTATTATTATTATTTTTTAATAATTTAATACCTAATATTATTAGGTATTTTATACAAATAAAACGGTTCATTAATTTAAACACATTTATATCGCATTTAAGTGTAGCATGCGATATAATTATTTTTAAGGTACATGCAAATACTCGGTTTTGAACTGTGCGTGTAGGTGTTAGTAATGGGAAAAATCCGGATTTTTTGTTTCCGAAATTTGAATCCGAGGTTTATGGTAAATCTGGATTTCGGATTGTAAAATCAGGATTTTTATCTGAATCCAAATTTCGGTTTTTAATACGATTTTATGCTCTTTAATTCGTTTCTCACAATATTATAATTATTATTATCTTATTGTTAATAGCATTAAATGCGTAAAACATTAAACATGTTTTCACATTTAAAAAATATCACAAATAGAAATGTATTTAAAAAAAAAAAAAAAGCCAAGTACAACAAAACAAATTATGCATATTATACTATAAGTTATGTATTTAATGTATAAATATTACTCAGCCAAAATTGTTTACGGACTTTGTTAACTCTTAAAAATGCGAAATTTTGGATTATCGAATTCAAAACATAAATTTTCGGATTTCGATATCTGGATTTATGTCACATCACTAGTATGTATGTGCAAAAATGAAACACAAACTTTTCGATACGGATACATATATCGATGAAATTTAAAATTATAATTATATTATAGACATTTATTTGGCATATTTTGCGTGTTTTTTTTTTTTTTTTTAATTTGTAATGTATAATACACATTCTTGTGTAGTTTTTTTTATTTTAAACTAAAAAAAATCATATAAATAATGATTATTATTATTATTTTTTTTTAATGCGTATTTTGATTCATTGATGTATCCATTGATTATACAATATTAGATACAAATGTTTAATCAATAATAATACAGGCATTTTCTCTACAAGTAGATATATTAGTATTTTAAGGCTATGGCTACCTAATCTATTGCCAACATTTAGATATCGGATAAAATATTATTACAATTAGTCGGAATTATAAATAAAATAAAAATAAATATTAACTATTGCCTACCAATATGCATTATGGTGGTTTTCTTGTCCACACACTAACGGGCAACAATACATTAATACATTTTATGTAAACATGAAAAAAAAATCAAAATTTGAACATTTCAGACTTCAAACACTAACTAAGCATACTATTTTTTTTTTTTTTTTTTTTTTTTTTTTTTTTTTTTTTTTTTTTTTTTTTCGTTAAATTAAACATTTATATTCCTGTATCCTTATATCCAGTGGCAGCGCCAGAAATTTTTATATGGGTGGGGCCACCGATTTATAGGGACGGCCAGCGGAGTAACGAGAATTTAGAAAAAATCAAAATTATAACGATTTCTACTTAATTTAAAATTAAATCTAAAACATTATAAACTATGATTTCTAAATTTGTACGTGTATCTATATATTTAAAAATACAGTGTAATGCAAAACAAAAATACAATGAAATCGTATAGAGTGGGCCAGCCGTGGCCGCGAACCACCCCTGGCGCCACCACTATAGCTATTGTCTTTAATGTACTACGCCTACATACTAAAATAAGTATAAACAAAATATCACAAAAATTCAAATTAAATTGCCGATAACACTAATTTAAGAGTTTGTCTACATTTGCTAGCAATCATAAACGATTGCTCGTGGAGGTTTGAGACATTAATTTTATGCGGTTAACAAGAAAAGTAATAAGCATACCGAATTTTGAATAGAAGGTTTAATTTGTTATACCATTGTAGCAGTATTTGTTATAATATTATATTTAGTTTAATGAGTAGGTATTTTATATTTATTATTTTAAGTAATGTTTTTTTTTTTTTTTTTTTATCATTAAATGATTATTATTAGTCACAAATTAAGACTATTTGTTTTATATTTAGTTAAATGAGTAGATATTTTAAATCTATTATTTTAAGTAATGTTTTTTTAAATAGTTATAAATAATAATCATTATTAGTCACAATTTGAAACTATTTGGTGTGGTTTTTTTTCTTTTTTTTTGAATGTGTAGTTTTATTGACTTTAGACGATACAACATTAGACGTACTTTGTGCTGGAACCTCCTCTGGTGGTTTAAACGCAGACATAGGCACAAGACCATTTTGTCCATTAGAGTCACAAACAAAAATCCATCCACCGTTAGGAGCACAAAATGTAGGCAATGGTTTAGCTGTCTTATAAGAGTTTCCTTTCACCAGTGAAAGTGTGTTTGGGAAATAACTTTCCCAGTTATCTTGCGCTATAATAATCATTTCTGAAACTGGTTCTCTTTCTGAAAAATCGGTTATTAATTATTTAATAACTAATTATTATGGGCTATTATAATTATTAATTGTTTTCGGTTATGTATAAAATATGGAATTTTAATGATAATATTGAATGAATTATACTCACGGTTTTCAGTGGTTGTAGGCCGTGGTGGTTTTGGTGTTGGTTGTGATTCTATTGATGCTGATTGTTGTTGTTCTGGTTGTGGTTGTTCTGGTTCTGATTGTTCTGGTTGTAGTTGTTGTGGTTCTGGTTTTTCTGGTTCTGGTTGTTCTGGTTCTAGTTGTTCTGGGTCTGGTTGTTCTGGTTCTGGTTGTTCTGGCTCTGGTTGTTCTAGCGTTAGTTGTGGTTGTGAAGATGTAGGTGGCGGGTCAGGAACCCGTGTCACTGATTTGAGAAATAAGTATACAAAATACGGCATAGTGAAAAATAGTCCAGCATATGCCATTACTTTCCAAGTTTGTCGGATGGAAGCATCCATATTTCCAGGAATCGTAATTGGCGATTTATCATCCGGTCTTCTTTTTCTATTTACTAATCCTAATATGAGAATATTGTTTGTAAATAGTTAAATATAAATAAATATAAAATAAATAAATAGTTATAGTTATTAGTATTACTATCATCCTTTAAAATCTTTAACACAACAATATATTTACTCAATAAGAAGTCAATTTTGTTTAGAAACCACTGAACTAGTTTCAACGAAACGATGGTTGAATTCATTCTTCCCATAAATTTTTTCATACGAGTGTAATTTTCGGCCACACCTAATAGTGCTTGGTACGACATGTGCATTGCGCTAAATGTGGACTCCATCACGGTACTAACTGCCTTGAACGATTGAACAATAAAATAAATGGTTTCTATAGCAGGACGAGACTTCTCTGCTGCAGCTAAAACAATCCTAGACAAAATGTATAAATGTTAATAAAATCTAAACGTGTTGAATACTATAGGTATATTTTATGTATTTACTATGATGTTTACAGAAATTGAGAGAAATACAGAGAAAAAAAAAATTTTTAAATTTTTAAATTTTTAAATTTTTTACTTCTGTATAAAGCATTATTATAAATCGAAAACGATAAAATCAAGAAGTGTGGATAAAGAACGCAGAAGAACAAGAGCACGCAGCCAAACAATCGTGTACTGAGCAAATACAGCCAGTACATTATGGGTAAGTAACTAAAGCACAGATTATAATATTAAAACTGGTATTTTATGGAATTGAGACGTAATTAGTATAGAAATAACCCCTCCCCCCCGATACCCATACGACAATTACAAATTCGTACGTGCTCATTTAATAAATAAATGTCGTCTATTGAAAATAGAAATTGTCGGTATGCCTTCAAAGTGTTTTTTAATTATCCAACGGTGCAAAAATATAACCTTGCACCACCAAATTACAAATGTGGGGGTACAAGTGTTACGTTTGCACCACTTAATTTATGGCACTGCAGTATTTTCTACATACAAACAAGTTTAATTTACTTTATACTTACTCATTTTCAAAATTCTTGACAATTGGTAGTCCATATGACGATTCATAAGTGTCGAGCCCTTCTATGGTCATGAGAGCATTATAAGGATAATTATTAAACGTTCCTAATATTGTTCCTTGGTTTCTGTTAGATACGGACACCGATGATAATGTAACCTTTGAGATACTTTTATTATTATCTTCAACGTTGTTATCATAAACAATAATATCGTTATCATTGCCTTTAGAACTCATTTTAATATTATCCGGTTTTTTTAACGTAGCTTTATCACTTTTACAATTTTTTACTATGGAAGATAAATCCAACGGCACTACACGTATTTTGGGATCCCTGAGTACATTATTAAGAAATTGAGTATCTTTTCTTAATATTTCCAACCTTAAAAAAAATGTATAAACAAATTTTCAAATTTTAGCACATTGATCCGAAAAAAGTAATATGAATTAATATAGGTATTCACTACGCATCCGCATAGTGCAAATGCATATTTCACGAAATGGATATCCGTTTCGTGAACTTCTATCATAAATAACGTGTATGATATTTAGGTTAGGTTTATGTACAACGGACAAAATTTTTATCTATTTCGCGAAAAGGAAACCATTATTTTACACTTAGTATAATTTTTTTAATTAAATTTATTACCCTTATACGGATGTGTATAATGGAATATATATTGTTACGATAAACATAATTAGATATATACAGTAGAGAAAATATAAAGGGATTTCAGAAATTATTATTAATTTAATGGCGATAGTCATTACTATTATGTATTAATTAATAATTATTTAATTTTATAAACAAAGGACACAAAGTCCATTTCGTCCGTTTCGTGAAATGTGCATTTACACTATGTAGATGCCAAATTTGGTATATACGTATATATATATATATAGTTATAATAAATAATACATGTATAGTTACACAATTTCCTCTATTCGGTTCATAATGATTTGTTTTGTCTGCAAACAATTACACCAGGGAATGGTTGTAATTCAACTGAATAACCTGCGGACAAATAATGTCAATTTAAGTTTTATTTTCGTCATGTATAATAAAATCGACGAAGGTATCCACGCGTAATGCGGTTTTTTTTTTTTTATTTATTTACCTTGTTGATGATTTTCCGAATGATTTCTGGTGATTTAATTCGACACGTTAGTTGTTTATCACCTAGTACCAATGAAACTATAGACTCAAGTACAAGTATTTCAGTACTTGTATATTTCAACCTGCAGCACAAACACGTAATACTGACTGCATGACACTGCAAAACTATCGTAAAATAAGCTCGAAGGACAGAATTCACTATCGACGGAAAAGTGTGACAAACGTAAATGGGACCAGTATGACCAACAAAAAAGACCAATTTTGCGGAATCACGCCGACATTGAAATTGACGTGCCAGAACTAAATCAGGACTGTGTTCATTGGTAAGTCGACAATGAAATGTATTTTCCTGCGTAAATTTGATTTTGTTTTCGTGGCGATTGTATAAGCATATGGCTATTAGCGAGTATCCGGTAATAATGATACACGCGAGCGGGACTTTTTGCTCTGTGCGTGCAAACCAAACGTTCTCCCGGGGTCGAGACGAAAGGATTAACTATCGATTTCGGTGTTGCCATGGTCACCGACAGTACATGTTATGTATATGCGGTCGAACAGGGACCTGCGCGGCGTTTAACAATAACAACTAGTCACTGCGCAGTATTCATGATCCCCTGACATTTGCGCGTTGCTTGGTAACCCGGCGGTACAAAACCGACGGAAATACCGGGGAGATGGCCGGGGGGAGGGTCGGGAGGGATGGCCGGGGTTGGCCGGGTGGGATGGCTGGGGGGGTTCGGGGGGAGGGTCGGGAGGGGGGGCAACCGAGCCCTCGGCGAGCGGTGAAATTGGCGGCGCTAGCGTCGCGCGTAATTTCAAATCAATACAGTTTTAATGTAAAAATTTGTTGCACTACGCTTGGCACCGTAGCCCCGGTCCGCCCCGCTCGCAGTCGTCAGTCAGCGGTTCGTCGGGCGTGCACACGTCATTTTCGTCTCAGTCACCGTCTCATTCGTCCACCCGATCATATTACTCAACATATCGGCAACGGTCGCACAAACACCGGAACGGTACGCAATGGACAACAGGGGACCGAAGTGAGTGCCGCGATTTTAACGTATTCGCGTTGCGCGGAAATTATTATATATATATATATATATATATATATATATATATATATATATATATATATATATATATGGAAAAAAAAAAACTATAGAATTTGTTTTTTTCCCCCCTCCCCCCCACACCATTCAGGATGGATCCGTCGTCGATGTTGATTAAGGAAATGCTTGACCGGGTCGGAGCTATTCCTTCGAATATACCGTGCGACGGAATGCATTTGCCGACATGTGGAAGGAACTCCAAGAAGCGTTCCAAGAAATTCGTCCCTGGTCACGGCGGAAGGTATCCGTTGGGGTATAACCCGGGCTCGGCTCGTAGACCGTATTCGTCGATGGACAATCAGCATTATCCCAATTATATGTACAATGTCGTGAACGGTGACGAATCGCACGCCCCAGTACCCGGCAACTACGATAATCCGTAAGTAATATAAGTGGTCCGTGCCACGGGCCACGGGCCCGTGCCTATGCGACTATTTAGTTAAGGTTCGGAATTTCGGCTGCTCGCGGACGCGGACCGGGCAACGCCCTGTTTCCGTCCGACAAAACTATTTTGGTTTATCGGGTTTTACACATTATTCGTGCCGACCGATATTAGTTTTTGATTTAAAGTTCTATTGTTTCCAATATTGTACCGACGCGTGCGGCCTGTTACGCCTGCGCGGCCCGTTACGCTCGCATGGCCCGTTACCGCGGAAAAATCTCCCCGTACAACCACACCCGAATTGAGGTTAGACGGACGTCCCCGAACAAAACCGTGTACGGCTTGCTATTTTTCATTTTTTTTTTTATTTTAAGTAATTTCGTGGGCAGTATTTTTTTTTGTTTTTCCTCCTTCTAACCGTAATTGTTTTCGAAAGTTGTTCGACCCTATAGGTTTCAGGACCTCGCCACAACCACGAGGTTTATTGAACCGCAAACCGATCGAATCGCCGAATAGTTACTAACTAACCTGTCTAGTAATTTAGCCGCGGTATCAGTTTAACTAGACCGTGGCACAAAGCAGCTGGCAGAGCGTTTTTCGTGGTTTACCGTAAACCGTCATAGAGACCTTTGCGACAGGTCGCGGCGTAACGATTATGTCCATATCGCTACACAGTGGGTCCAGACGTTAATACAAACACAATACGTAAATGAGGAAAACAAAAACACCCCGCGCCAATATCACACGGGTTCCGTAATAGATTATATCTGGGGTACGTTGTGCGGAAAATTTTTCGTTGCGGTACTTGACGGGTTTTTCCGTGATTAAACCTCTTCGGAAGAAGAATGCGCGTGTACAAATATCGATTCGTTTTACGTTCTCCCTTCCGTGTCCGCGAACATCGGAGTTATCGTATGGTTCAACAGGGGTTATCGACCCGTGGGTCGCGGCTCACCGGGGCGTCGTCGGTTAGGTTATCACCGAGTGTCGTCGCGTCATGGTTGGGCTAACTAAATTACATATCCGAGATATTATACATTTTAAAATGGAATTTATCGCTTTCC
This sequence comes from Tuberolachnus salignus, assembly GCA_956483605.1. NCBI lineage: Eukaryota > Metazoa > Arthropoda > Insecta > Hemiptera > Aphididae > Tuberolachnus > Tuberolachnus salignus. The sequence goes on along the minus strand of OY101431.1, from coordinate 2,994,277 downwards.
ATAATATGGTTTAAAACTGTAACAATAAATCGATAAATAAGCGTGCCGCGTCGTTAAAATATATACTAGAGTGATTATCTCTACAGAGATTTTAAATAAATTTTATTTTGAATTTTTATTAAAAACAGTTTCAAGATTTATTGTACGATAAACACATATCACCTACTATTATACGATTATATTAAATAGCGACCCGTATTTTTATCGATGACTTGAAAATTATATGACAACCGCAATACGAGTATACTCAACTGATGCTGGTGAATTTTATTCCGAATTATTTGTTGAGTGCGTTAGTTTTTGTGTTTGAATTAATTATATATCGTGAAATACAACACTTCTATAGTATATCTTCTCATAAAAGGGCATGCACTTTACATCCGAATTAAGTACTTGTAAAGTTTCATATAAAAATATTATGGAGATTTACTTAGGTGTCTATTGCAGAAATTTATATTGTGTTAACACATGGTATAAATCATACTTACCTTTTTTATGATTTATATACAGAGTTGTTGTCAAAGCAGCGGAAAGATCGATTCCTTTTTTCGAATCCATAGATTCGGTCATTTTATCGTTCAACGCAATCAGTTCTTTGTTGGAATCCACAGTAACCACCATGCAAATAACCTATGAAACAATATTGGATGCGGCCGATAATTATATTGCTATAAAAAAGTTTATGACGAAAATCTATTCATTCATAACTTCGTTCAAATTAATTCGGTGGTTTTTTACCAAAATTTACAACTTATTAAGTAAGTAAATTATGATTTAATGGTTTTAAAGGACAAACAAACATTTGTAGTTTACTATTTACAATATGATTATCCATATGTTGTCCTAACAGAGCTGGTAAGAGGAAATAGAGAATTGTGTGCTGGCGAAAAATCTTTGGCATCTGTGGCGTCTACAGTTGAAACAGACAATAATCGTGGTGCCAAAAAAATTAATTGGCCAATAGCGATTTTCGCCGGAGCAGTATTCGCCATTCCCATTATGTCGTACAAATTGCTTGGTTTGATGGGACCTGTAGCAAATGGTACATACGATAAATTATTTTCTCTACTTATTCGAAAAAAAGTACAAACTATTTATTGCGTTAATTGTTTACAGAACGTCCAGAAGTAAAAACAGAACGAAAAACAACGAATCAAAACGTAAACAACTGTCAGCCGCCAAATACTAGACATCCGTGTATTCCCCCTGTGGCGGAACCACGACAATGTCGGGCCACTCAATTGCCAACAACGGACGATAATGGATCCAATAAGATTGCTGACCAGGGTGGAAATTCAGGTCCTCCGCCTAAGAATGTGTTAACGTCAAGAAATCTTAAAACCGAAAACAAACCAACTGACTCGTTACTTATCGATCGGGTTCTGCCATTGGGCCCTCCTACTTTGCCGCCCAAAGACAATAAAAACACTCCGAAGTAGTTATCGAACTATGATTAATTGGACAGTGAAATTATACTGCAAAATAATCGCTTTTTTTATTTTATCAACTTTAATCAACAATTATTATAGCCGCTTACATAATATTTTAATTCCCACATTTGTTTAGCATTTTTTTAATAACTCGTTACTTATTTATGTTTGACAAATATTATTAGTTAATAGCGTACAACGATTCAATTATTTAGTAATAATAGTAATCTAAGGTAAATTTCAATTTGCCTACTAATAAACTAAAAAATAATAACAATTCATCATAATATCTATGTTAGTTGATGAACGAAAAAAACAAAAAAATTAAACATTATTTAAGGTATTAGTGGGTAGACATCAAAATATACCATGGAGATAATAAAGTTTTTAGAAATATTCGATAAGTGAAACTAGTATTGTATAGCGATATAACTAGATTTTATCAGCATATTTTAATCCAGTCAACCATGGCTTTTATATTGATGAAAATATTCTTTAATGTCTTAATAACGACACGGTAATGATGCCTATATGTTTTAATGCTTATTTAAAATGATAAAATGGCCTTTAGGTTTTGACAGAGCATTAAGATTTCGCCAAGCTTATTCTCATTAATTTGATTTGACATATTCTGTATTCAATTACATTATTAAGGCGTTTATTAAATTCGATATTTAATCATTTATTTAACGTAAATATTTACACGATATCATTAGATATCGAAATATAGAATCATTAGATATAAAATGATATAGTTATAGATATAGATGTAAATCTTTCAATTATAATAATATTTATGTATTTATTGAATTCTGTGTTTGATAACGCACCTAATACAAATATTATACTATAGCTCGTTTTGTTTAATCAATATCTCCTAATCTACCCAAGCTTCCAAATCCAGAGTCCAAACTAACGGTATTTCATTTTTTTTTTTTTTTTTTTTTTTTAATCCACTCACCGCAGTGTTAATTAAATTGTCTAAGAACCTATGGTCCGAAAAAATTTGCACGTGGCTAGTTTATCAAAATTATGTATTTAATTTTTGTATTTAAAATATGATAATTTAAGTTATAATATATACAGGGTGATCAACTAACAATAAAAAATAACATTTTTTAACAATTTTAGGATTTTTTTTTTAACAATTTAAGAAACACGCAGATCTAAAATCTTAAAATTAACTATATTTTTTTTTACCCTTATTTTCCATAATATATTTCAACACTAATAATGCATTTTGATTTTAATTTTCGAAAAAGGAAAAATCTGACCGGATTGGGACCGGTTGCCAATATTCCAATAATTTCCAACAAAAAAAAACAAGACAATTTATCCAATAACATAATATTTAAATAATAATTCCATAAATGGATCATTTAATTGTTGCACATAACAAATGACGTTTGTGGTTAGGAGACAGTTTTCTTTTTAACTTTTGAGTACATATGATAATCGACATAATCAAACCTGGCTGATAATAATGATAAAATAGAATAATATTGACATTTTGACGGGTTAGAATGAAAAAAATGAATATTTTTTTTTTAAGTTTAAGTCATGTAATATTTTGTTACATGGGGATGTCATGATCCCCAAACACCCCCTTTGGATACGCCACTGGTGGAAACAAAAATTGTCTAATGAAAACAATTGCTTTTCAAAAAACCCATTAGATAACAAGTCTAATAGTCTATTTTGTGAACATTTTGGCAATCAAATTTAATCTTAGTTCGATATTTCATATCGATAATGTTTTGACGAGTCAGAATAAAACAAAATCAGTATTCCTTTAAAGTGGGTGTCCATCCCACGGCCGGCGATAGATTTTGATATGACCCCTACGCAAATTTCAATTACTTACCTATATATTTTAAGAAAAACATTATTATAAATAAAACCTATTTATATAAGGTATTACGTTATGGTTTATATTGATTTAATAGTATATGATTGTTATTATCGTTATTACAACAAAACGATTGCTCAGGCGATTAGACGATTTAACTCCGGCCGATAACAGGAGAATATCATATATTTCTGGAGAGCCGGTCACGAGCCCATGTCGTTTATCAACAGCTTAGCTAAAATTATATATATATATATATATATATATATATATATTGAAAATCAAATATTGCCCAACGGTCGTTTAATTATCGTTTTGTTTTGGTGGTGTTAGAGTGCCCAGAATTGTTATTTATTTTTGAAAATTAACTTAATTAATAAGCAAATAGTCCACTGGGAACACTGGTCGTCCCAAAATAAGAAAAAAAAAACTCACAGATGAAGGAAGAGTGTTTAACGAAAAGTCAATGAATATTTTTTTATAGAAATTAAAAATGGGGGGGCATTGCGTCTAATCTGTAAGGAAATCTAGCCATTTCAGTTCTTCAAAATTATAATTTAAAAAGGCATTATTTGCAAAAACATGCGGCCAAAATGGTCTCTTATCAAGGATATTTTCGGAAACATATAATTTTAGAATTTAAATTGTCTTTCATCTCAACAACTTAATAATAAAAAAAGCTCTACGGACCACTTATACTTTATTGTTTTATAGTCTTTATAGTCTTTATAGTATAAAGTTTAAATTTTAACACTTTACATTTAAGTGTTGATACTATTCAAGTCTTAGATCCTTATCCAGAGATTTTGAACTGACAGATTTTTTTTTTCATAAATACCGTTCTACGGATGGGTGTTATATCTAATTGTAAAAAAAAAAAATTAATTTAAAAAATAATAATAATAAAGGATTTTTTATTTATAACAATATGTATCGAACAGTAAATAGCAATAAAGAGTATAAAAGAACATGTATAGAACAGTAAAGAATATTATACATTTTTATACCGATTTCAAGCCGAGACTGATACCGAGTTTTTAATAAAGTCTTTAAAATATTTAATCCATTTTTTTACCAAACTGAACCTAAAAAAACAACGACATAATACAATTATTTTGTACATAATGATCATACAATACACGCTCGCTGGAATGTTAGGAATAAAATAAAATTACAAATCATGTTAACATTTTGAGTATCCACAATCTGGACAATTTGTGATGGTACCATACAGTCGAGTAGAACTAGTCAACCGCTAGTGCAACTATAGCAATCACAACTAGTACGATTTTTCTGTGATTGCAGACACCGTATTACGATACCTGCCTACCGTCACTTACCCCCCCCCCCCCCACCACACTCATATTGCAATACTCGAAACTCGATATTTAATTTTGTTTATTTCACTAATTTAAATTATAAGAGGGATAATCCAGAAATTATGGAATAATTCCGGATTAATTTCAGGCCCAAAATGTTATCGTATCGGGATTTTCAGCAGTGAACCAATGGGATCTACGAACAACGTGTACCAGACCGGTTGGCTCCATCACTCGACAAGGACAGCCGACGTGGCAATATCGGGTGTTGAAACGTTCCGTTTCAAATGACACGACAGTCGTATATATACATTTCGACAAAGCGTACCGCGGGTTTCCAGTACCTAAACTTAATCGCCTTTGTAAAACTAATCGTACAATTAATCGTCGTTTACACTCGCGGGAAGTATAAGGTAAGATAACCAGTACCAGTTAACTCAATCCGAAGTCATAACTGCACAAGTTAAAAAAATCGACGTTCACGTTGTTATTTCACTGGTGAACATTTCGGATTAGTAGTATCGAATAAATGTAAAAAAAAAAATAAAAATAAAAAAACCATTGTATTCGATAAACGCATGCGATACTGGTTTATATATTTTAACATAAATATAATTTATATTAATGTTTTTTTTTTTTTTTTTTTTAAATAATCGCTCTTTATTAAAATAGATGGACGATACTGTAAATCAGGCCGTGGAAGCCGACAATGGCAAAAATTTCCATCCCGAATGCGACAGTTTGATAAAAATGTACCCGAAATGCTTTGCGAATACGATTACCGACAACTACATAGGCAGCCATTACAACGACTACGACGACACATGCCGAAAAGTTTTCTCAATTTACAACAATTGTGTAGCCGTACGTATCTGCATTTTAATTACATTACGCTTATTAATTCATTCGATTGCCTGTCGATAACAATGGACATTTTTAATAATTAATGTAGCGCGGTAAGAAAAGTTACGGACTCCGTCCTGGAGAAATAGCCGCTTTGAAATCGTTGTCCGACAACCCAGCCAATGAATATTAAGCCAATGTAGAGAAATCATCAATGCCGGCAGAACAATGAATAATCTAAGTGAAAGTAATAAATTTGTATAAAATATTTGGCTACAAAATAATTTAAAAAAAAAATAAGGGATATCCATTAGGCTGTTAAAGATTATATATAAAAAACCTATTCGAGAATTTAACGTTTCTCAACTACTTATTTATTCCATATAATAATATGCGAGTTGTTATTTAATTGATAATAGTATATTTTTTTTTTTTTTTTTTTTTTTTTATAGAGATGACATCATCACTTCTCACACAACAACACATTTTTTCTAAACAAAAATTATCGATAATTTATTTATTAAATTAATTTTATTGGAGTACTATTAAAACTATAATAATTATATAAAACCGTATATTTTTTATCTGGTTTATCTGTTTTATTATGAATTGTATTATTATTGTCACACTTAACATTTTAAAATATTATCCTTAGTTCATTTTTGCATTTTTCTATTTATCATATTGACGATATCACTTGTTACGCGTTGTCTTTCACGGTTTATGATTGTTTTCACATGATGAAAAAAATAATAAAAAAATATTCTAATATCTATGGCTTTGTTTTTTTTTTTTTTTATATATATATATAAACTTTAATTTTTAATTCCACTATCGGATATATGTATATATATGTATGTATATATATATATATTTCTGAACAATAAAATAGATTTGATTGTTGTTGTAAATAGACAGCAAAATGAAACCCAATCTATCGCACCTTTTGAATGGAATTAGGAAAAATTATGAACATAAAATATTTTGTTTCTTTGTGTCTCGCCAGGTCATTTTTTTAAGTACTTTAAAAATCTATATGTTTGTATAAGCAAAAAAAAAAAAAAACATATTTGATACTTCGGTGAGATAGTTATTAGTTTTATAAATATAATATAATATTATTGAACTAATGACATTGGCAGCACCCCAATATACCTTATTATGTTTGAAAAAAATATGGCACATTTTGATATTCAAATGACAACTTTTATTAAAAACGTTATAAATCTACGGAGTTTCGGTTGAAATAAGTTTTGGCGTTGAAATTTTTAATTTTCAACCTGTTGGGCCACGTTACGAACATAAAATTATAATAATTAAATAACACTCTTAAATCTAAAACGTGACAAAACATAAATAGTTTGTGTCGAAGTTTGAAAGTGTATATTACTTATAGTATTTATTATATAATGTCTAATAAAGCCAAAAAGCATTTTTAAGGCATTTAAAATACTATTCACTACTATTATAGTACTATTGCTCGTACTTGAAATGTTCTTCCGATAATAATTCCCACCGAATAAATAAATTGTCCACGCTGCGAAACTTTGCACCACTGCACCGGATGGTAGGCCACTGTTGTAGGTGGGAAGTTGGGAAGGTAGAGGAGAAATTATATCTGTTATTGCAACGATTCTGGGCGAAGTTCGGTAAAAATGTTTTGATAAATTAAAATTGAAAGCTATATAAGTTTGTAACTATAAAATAAAGTACAATAATTGTCTGCGTTATGCCAAAACTAAACAAATTTAAAATGAATATCTGAAGAATCGCCAAAATGTTTTGAAAATTATACCACGTCTCTAAAGGGCTAATATTTTACGTTTTGTGCAAATTTCAACTCTCAACAGTTATATTTAACTGAATTACAAAAAAAAAAAAAAAAAATGGAATGTTATTTATTGTCTTAAATTGTACCAGGTATTAAGAAAACTACAACGAAAATCAGAAAATATCCTTCCCATTATACCAACTAGATTTGAAACCTGAGCAAGATTTCTGGTAAAAAAAAATGTCTTGTTTACAGACAGACAAAAAAACACACATCATAGTAAAACCAATAATAGGTAACCTCACAATACTCAGAATCTAAAACATGATATGAATCACAAATTATGAACTAAAAAATAAAACACAAACTAAGTTTTTCAGTTAGTTTATTTCAAAATTTCAAAAATTAAAGCATAAATATAATATCTAAATATATTCTATATATTCTATTTCAATATTCCTAAAATCCTAAAATCTAGTAATATATTATTTATTAAACAATTTCACTTGAAAATATTCTAAAACAATAAATAATCATAATTAATAAAAAATAATAATATATTGTCAAATATTACAAACAAAAATAGAAAAAAAGATCTTAAAACATTTTTTAGCTATTGTTTAAACCTATGAATATCAGTAAAATTGTGTACAAATTATAGTTTAGTGTTTTAGTAGTACCAGTGGCGTTACAAAGACATTTTTTTTTTCTTAAGCCCATATTTTAATCACAGTTGTTATGTGAATAATTTGGATAAACCAATTTGGTGGTCAAAGTCTGTAGAACCATAGAACAGTGAGTTTGAAGTTTTAATAACTAATGACAATTTATTACTAATTTGTTCGTAAGAAGGATGGGGGTGTGGTGGTGGTGGTGGCGGTAGTAGTGTTGATGGGGAATTGGTAGGCCTCACACAAAAAACAAGGTTCTACACGCCACTGATATTACAACGGATATATATATAAAAAAAAAAACAAAAAACAATAATATATAAATTAAAAAATAATAACCATCAAACCCATGACTCGAGTGAAGGTAATAATTGTTTAGCAAATAATTAATTTGACTAAATCGCATAGAAAATTATACAAAATAATAATGGTACCTAAACATACGAAAAACTTATTTTTATTCAATCGCAATGTCGGAAACATAATATTTAAAAACAAAAAAAAACCATGTATTATTAGTAAAAAAATCAAACAAACTGTATAATATAGCTCTACACGTATTACTTTGGCTTTTAAGGCCGAAAATTTATCAATTGTAAAAAAAAAAAACCGAATGAAAATTTTAAAATTCTATTTTCAAGACCGGAAATCAGAAGAGGCAATGTCCACTTATGTTCGAAATTTTGAAAACTACGTCAATGGGAAATGTGGCGATTAGAAAAATCCGGATTTTTGGACTCCAAAATTTTAAATCCGACATTTATCCGAAATCTATACAAAACTTCTACTTTTATATCGAAAATTGTCAAATATTACAACAACAAATTTAATCTAATAAATTTGTATTGCTACGAATTACATTAGGCACATTAATATTTTCGACAGTTACATAAATAACCTAACCAACTACTACTAGAAGTCACTAGTTACAATAAAAATAATATAAAACAAACGGATTATTAATCTTAAATAAAAAACACATTATAATAAATTATGTTATAAAAAAAAAAAAAAGTTAATTTGTTTGATTATTTCAGAATTACAAATCAATACGAATACATTATAATCTAACTCATTTTAAATTTACCAAAATGGCACCGAAATAGTGTGTCTAATCGAATTAGTAATAATAATAGTTCAGTTAAACAATAAAGTATAATTAAATTAAATGCTAATTGTAACTTAACTAAAAAAAAATTTTATTACGGTTGTATAATATATGACATTTTTATGTTATTTAAAAAAAAAAAAAAAAAAAAAAAAAAAAAAAAAAAAAAAAAAAAAAAAACAATTATTATGCAGGCGAACAACAATATTAAAAGGCGAGTAACATTTTTTTTTTTTTTTTTTGAATTCGTTACTTATTTTTTTTAAAAAAACACAAATAAAACAAATAATAATGAAAATAAATTGAGAATTAATCAAAATCGGAATGTTTGTATAATAAAATTCTCCCATAAAAATAATTTCACTTACTTAAATTTTAATTGAACTGCCTGTCAGATGTATTATCGGGTCACTTATTTCTTTATCTATAGGTAGGTACTCAATTATATTGATAGCGAAAAATATAATAATATTGAGTAGTAATACACATTTTTTATCTTGTCTTTGGGAAGTCCGGATATATCAATTTTTTCAAGAATCAGAGTCCTGAAAAATATTTATTAAATATTAGTTTATTGTATTTAAATACACCCACAATATAACAGTATTAACAATTTAATTGCTAATCGTATTAAAAAAATAGTTAAAGACATTGCATAATTGTATATAGCTGATGAGTAAACGTAAAAATAAGAAGAAAACGCAGAAATGTTACAGAATCCGAATTTATAGAAACCGCTCTTATTTGACATCATCAATCTCTTTTTTCTCTCTCTAGATTATGCCCATTACCACCGCTTCCTTAGGATCTTGGTAAACCGCCAGAATCTGTTCTCTATAATTTTGCATTTAAATGGCGCCACACTAAACGTTTCTCTCTTATATCAATTAATTAATTAATTTTTTTATTTAATTTATTTTAACCATTCAATTGTGCTCCTTTTTATTTTTTTTTTTTTTGTACAATATTTAATATGCATCCAAAATTAATGTAGCTAATATAATAAATCTCCATATTGATTTTAAGCTTACTAGAACATTTTTTTTTTTTTAATCAAAACTAAAAACTATATGTATAACTTAAAGTTATCGTAATAATTAGTGCACGAAATTTTATGCACTATAACGTATCAAAATTTGACATATAATATGCGGTCCAAATTGTGAAAATATGCAAGAAAAAAACAATTTTTAATTAGGTGAAAAGGTAAAAATAAAAAATAATAAAAAATAATTATATTCCATAGCTATTGTTATAAATTCGTACATTTAAAAAGTATTAAAATAATTTAAAACAGTATTAAACAACTTGTAATGTACCGGTATCTACTTAATGGACAACAAAAAATTAATATTGTTACAATTACTATTTATAATGCCTACATAATGTATTTTTGAATTATCGACATGACGATTATATTATTTTAAATTGAAATTTTCGCTTCAGTATGCAATACATTATGAATTTTTTTGTAGAAACATACACGAATGTGTAATAACCATTAAATAAACAATAATATACAACAACAACAACGAAAAACTTCCTATTAGTTTCAAACGATAAGATAAGATGACTGATAAAAATCCAAAAATTTACAATTGCATAGAAATCCGATAACGCTCCGGTAACACGAAAAAGAAAAGAAAAACCTAAAATTACATGGCTGCAGTTTTTTTCTATTCTATTTGAACATTTTTATACGATTTTCAACCTATAAACTCTGAAATATGAAAAATAACTACCAACATATCATTTTAACATTTCAAAACAATGTATCGATAAAGGATAAAAGTCACAACAAATTCGCGGTTGAAATTAAATAATGACCGGTACACTCTTATCACACGAAACCCACTTTGCGTCACTCATTCCTTTGTTCGACTATTTTTTTAAATACAGTTCAAATATTATTGTACTAGTCATTATTTTATTTAACTCTTCAATACACCGTACAAGAAGAAATTACTTAGGAGACAAGTGTTTCGGGAGAATCTGAAGGAGCTGTGAAAACCATTCGTCGTTTTAAGTTTTAACTATTACGATTCGAAAAACGATATTCTAAACGATGACCGTAAATACTATGTATAATCTATGTACTGGCTATATTGGTAGGTTTAAAAAAAAAATTAAAAAAAAATTCATGTGAGGTACCGTTGGATCACATTCCGTGCAGTGCCATCCATATCCGTGCGATTTTGGCGTTTTGTTTACAGGGGGAAAGAGGCAACCGAAATGATAATATTTACTGCAATCGTCGCACCTGAATAAAAAAAGAAAAAATAACTATTATTTTGTAAATATATCGAAAAATTAATTTTAGCAACAAAAAAAAAAATCATAATGCTTTCTAACACTTTGTCTGGTCAAAGATTTCTGGACTATTATAAAATTCGTAATTAATTGGTTGTATATAAATAACAAACATAGAATAATTTAAAATACTTTAAGTCACCGATTATTATAAAGCATAAAATAATAATAATAATAAAAATGTTAATTTTTTTTTTTTTATCTTGACTTTTTCAAATTTTAGATTTATTTTTATCTCTTTTTATATTTTTTTTCCTCACTGTGTATTTAATTATCATATTAATTAATATTATTATAATTAGTTTATGTCTATGTAAAACTTATATTTCAAAATGTGTCATTGTATACCTCCAACATGAGCAACGCTTACTAGGAGAGGATGACAAATCCTGTAAATTGTATTGTGTCATTTGTTCCAATATTTCTCATTTGAATAAAAGCAAACATATGGCTTATTTAAAATTGTCGAGATTTTATTTGATTTTGTGCGGATAAAACTTGTTAAGCTTCTCAAGTATACTTGAAAATTCGACATATGGGTTTTACATTCAAGTTTTACTTGACGAGATAAATAATGAAAATGTTGAATGTAATGCAATTATTTATTTTTCGTAAGCGTTTAAATGCAATTGCATTTCAACAATAATCGTAAAAGACACGATTTGTGCGTTAGGAAAATTAAACTATACTCACTGGACCATTTTAGAAACTGTTCCGGATATTTTGCATGTTTCACAGATTTTTATCAATTTAATATCTGTTGCAGCTGTGCTGGTTATGAGAGGCGCAGTACTTTTAACGGACGAAATAGATGTTGTTTGAGGTTTTTTATGGACCGGGGGTGATTCAACCAGTTGTGAACATATTGTTTTACCGCCACTAGTAGTCGGTACAGATTTGATCTAAATACAGATGATTAAATATAAAAACGAATCGTACGAATCTAGTTAGTTTTTTTATAACAACCAGAGTCCGAGGCTTATAGCACCTAAAATCCACAAAATTGCTGTTAAAAATATTATTGGAAATGTTAGGAGGGGCTATAAAAGTCCCTGTTCTAACAGATCACACTTATAAAATACAATTTTATAATGCTACAAAAATGATTAACACATAATAATCTCAATTTTAATTAATACAAATGCAATACATTTTGAAAAATTAAAAATATTAACTAACTAAATCAAATAGAACCGCCAGGGGGAAGGGGAAACATTTATAACCTCTTACCATTTTTGTTGATTTTTAACAATATTTTTAAGTACTTTTTAAGAGCACTCTGTTGTGGATTTTAAGTGCTATAAGTCCCTGAACTAATAACTTACGAATATTTTTATTCCTTGCCGAGGTTGTTCTTTAGTTAAATTGTCTTTAGTGTCGATGGTCGATTCTGATTTCAAAGTTTTATCACCGGTATTTTTATTCTTACGTTTGGGTTTAATGTCCTTCAAACGTTTTACTGGTTTGTTTTTCTTCAAACATTTATCTGTCTTTTTCCCTAACAAACATTCATTGTTAAACAATACTATTTATTATCTGGATATAAATAATATTGCTCATTAAAATACATATAAACTTGGCAACTTACTCGGTGTCTTAATCAATTCGTCAAGCTGAACAAATTCCTAGAAATTTAAAAAAAATATATGTTTAGTCAGGTGCTCTCTTATTGGAATTTAGGATAGGTAAAACTTATATTAAATATTATACATTTTTTTTCCCCCCCCATTCACATACTTACATTGTTTAAAAAATATGGAGATTTCGCAGGTTTGTTTAAATATCTTAACTTCCTAGGTTCGTCGGGATCAACAGTTTGCTTATTGTCATCTTTATCATGATTATCAACACATTCACTGCATTGCCTAAATAATAACATACAATATTATATTAAAACCTTTGTCATTGATATTCGAGAAGGAAACTAGTTAATCACCATCCACACGATTTTGACTTTTTAGGCATTCTGGCTAACGGCGGACTTATACAACCTAAATGGTAGTGTAACAAGCACGTGTCACATTTTACAAGCAAATGCTGTTTGTCAGTACCATTGCAAATATTACAGCTGTTGTTTATACTTAACGCTGTATTGTCTAACAAAAAAAAAAAAAAAAAACCAGAGCAAATTAAATACATTGAAGTTTAAAATTTGTTGTATATAATATAAAATTAGATAAAATTATTTAAAAAAAAACACATTACTTGCGATAATCGGAATATCTGCATTTAAATCAACAAATGTTGAAGTACTATTCGCTAAAACAAAATTTAAAAGTATGTTAACGAAAATGCAATATTGGGTTTTGGGGGTTCAAAACTCCCCTGAAATATCAAGACAATTTTAAATAGTCTACACATTTGTTAGTTGTTTCAATGTAAATGAAACATTACTTAACTTAATGAGTACCTTATAGAGTAATAGATATTTTCACAACCCCCCCCCCACCTACCGAAATTTTTTCCTACATTCACCTCTGCAATGAGTTGTAATCACTGTAGTTAATATAGGCAGTACAGTATTTTTAAAATAATTACCAACAGATAAATTTAAAAAATAAAATTATTTAAATAACAGTTACTAGTTACTTAAAACTAACCAGGATTTTTAGGACCTATTTGATGTTCAGCAAGAAGGCTTTCTATTTCGAGAAGTGCAGGATTAGGATTGGCCAACTTCAACACATCATAATATGCCATCAAGACATGTCTATTGTCCGAACAGTTTTGTTTTAGTTGTTCGATATTTTTGTTCACCTAAATATAGCAAATCGTTATATTTGATTTTATACAAAAAGAATTCATATTTAACACTAATATTACATACTTGATTATAATTTTCCTGTACAGCTGCGTGGTCATTGTATATTGCGTCCTTTTGATTGGTCAAAGTGGTGACCTGTTCTTTTAAATCGGAAGCTCTTGAAAATCTATCGAAAAAATAAGCAACGAACTCCAGACTGGAAAACATTTTATTAAACAGTATTAGTTTTAAAGTACAATTACAATTTTAAACAATTTTATACTAACTTAAATGCAGGAGGTACATGTATTTTTTTTGATATGTCACGTAGCGATGTAATTTGGTTTTCGATAGATTCACATGATGGCATATTAACACCCATCAACCCGCCTTTCATCCGGAGTGCCCGGCACACCGAAGCTGAAGTTGTTACAGGGCGTGAAATTTTTATTATTGGTACTGAAATCGTCATAATGATATATTAACGTAGACGAATGAAACGGATTACCAATCCGTTACCGGATTATCAAGTTATTTACCTGGTTCTGGTTTATAGCATTTTTTCACTTCCCAATACTTGGCTCGTAATGCTTTAAGATTTGTTTTACTGCGTTCAATGAATGCTGATTTTTCGGCAGACTGTTGTTTCAGAACTAATTTCGTTTGTTTCGCCCTTAGTTGAAGTACTTGCCAGTTTCTATTTCGTTTTCTTTTGGAAACGAGTATAAATTAAATAATCACAATTTTAATAAAACCAAGGTAAGCTACCAGGACCCAGGTCAAGGTATCAAATTATCAATTTGTTACCGTGAAGAAGAATTAAATTAAATTAAATTAACTATTACACTTGTACATTAAATATAAACTAACTTCTATATGGCTATTGATTAATTACTCCTAATGAGTATACTAACTTTGCTACAAGTTTGTCTACGTGCAGTTTGCAATGACCATAAAATGGATCGTTTTTGTCAGTATACGGACTTGTTGCATCCGATAAACCGCCTTCTCGTTGAGCACTAAATATGACAAATAATAAATAATATAAAATTATTTCCTGCAATACCCATTTTAAGACTTTTTGTACTATATTGTTAAATAATTATTTGCACCGAATATTCTTAATATTTATAATTGAATCGTTAGTATAATATTACTATTTCTTTGACTTTTATTTCTTTCCTTTGCTTATCCTGATAATTCATTTAATAAAGAAAATCGTTATTTTTATGTTCATCTTTTTTTCTATGTTTTTATAAACATTTTCCAAATAATTATTGTATACAGGGCGATCAACTAACTTTAAGACACTTTTTTTTTTGCTGAAGAGGGAGAGTTGTGAAGTACTATTGTATTTAACATTGATTATAATGATAGTCCACTACTCGTCTATCTATAATACGACAAACTTAAAAGTAAAATATCTCGTCAACAGTCTGACGAAAATGAGCTTAAATAATACTTCGTCTATGCGTAGCATTTTCAATATTGGGTGATATTTGAAAATCAAAAGTTGGCGGTGGTCTCACGCTCGAAAATAAGAATGACCAAAATATATTTTAGAGTTGCTTAAATTTTTTTAAATTGTCAAAAAACCAATCCTTAGTCGATCACCCTGTATAACTACAGTAACTATGAATATTTAGAATTGGATATGACTTATATGATTAATTATGTTATTAATAATATTATTATTTATCAATATTAATTATATGATGATTTTCGTGTATACATTTTTACTAAAAAAATAAATAGCAGATATTATATTTTAATTGGAACGCTTTTTTTTTAAAAAAACTTTACTTGAATGAAAAAAATAATTGCATAATATTAAGAAAATATTAATATGTAACGACATTTTTCAAAAGTGATAATTGTAGGTTATGGGCGGAAAATTCCATTCGGTATAAAGGTGAAAAATTGTTAAATCCCCGCCCCTGTGCTTCACATACACAGGAGAGAAATCGTAATCCATAAACCGCCGCCACCCTGAAAATATGGTCCGACCCCACTGCCTCTTATAATATAATATATTATACTAATTCCTTATTTTCTTTTCTCTAGTAACTTCGCCACGACTATCATTTGTTTCATTAAGTACTACGTGCATAAGTGTTTGCAATCTTCTAAAACTTAACCCGCTTAAAATAATGTATGTTTATCGAAAACCAATAAATTTTATCTTATACATTTACTGAAACTGATACATTTCTATAATTTTTTTTTTTTCTTAATTATTATTCTAATTAGAGTGTTTATCATACCAAGTGACATGAAAATTCGATTTACACATCCCAGCATCACATTTGATTGTCACTCCGGTAAACGCAAATCGTTCATCTTCACACAGATTACAACATTTTACACCCCATCGAGGTGGTAAATTTGAGAACAATATTACCGTTCTGAGTTCGTTGACTTCGTCAAATTTAATACCATGTGTATATAGAGCACATACCAAATGTACCCATTTCCCATAATTCGTCTCTTTGAATATTCCGCCTAAAATAAAAGATTTAATTTAAAAGATGATTGATTGTACACGATCACAAATCATTTACAAACCTAAATTAGGACATAGTTCACACGTAGGATTTTCCACGCCGGCTATGCAAGATTCACAAAACCACGGTTCAGTGGTAAACGACGAAACCGATGAATTTTCACTGACGTTTTCGTTTTGTGACGATAAACCGTAACAGCCTAAACATTATTATTGTATTTCGGAGCAAACACAGTTATTACATATTTACCTTCGTGAACCACTATTCCACATTCGTCGCAATCTATTAACTCATTGACTTGGTCGGTTTCATTGCTCAAGCAAATGCTGCAAATACGAATTTGATCTATAATTTCTTTGATATTCACCTAGAAATATAGTAATATTTTAAAATAGTAATTATTATTATCTATAAGTTATGATTGGTTAAAAATTATACTTTATCCGAATCGTCTTGATCAGTATTTTCAGCGGGTTTTTTATCTGACCGGTCATTTTCCGTTTCATTTTTGTCAGCTATGTCTTGAGGGTTATCCTCTGTTTAAGTATGGTAGTATTATATAAATTTTTAAAAAAAATCAATTAATACAAAATTAAAAATTTCGAGTAGAGCTTAGAATTACACATAGAATCCTCTAAATTTTTTCTAATAAAATTATAAATCATTTTTTAGGTAAAAAAAAATTTGAAAATTGTTCAAAAATAACTTCTATGTAGTAGCTACTTTCTGTGTTAAAATAAACAATTTTGCTTATAGTTAAAATAATGAGTAAATAATTTGAACATTTTTACTGCTCTAAAAATTATTTTTAAAAGACTATTAAAGTAACTTTGAAACCAATGGATTCCTCGCTCTATACATAAATATTAAACAAACCAGTCTCAAATGAAACATCAGAATCTGAAACACTGTCTTCGTGATCTTCTACACGAAAATCACTATCTGATGAACTCCCACCAAATATGTCGTCAAAATATATCAATTCTGGATTAACAGGAGGTTTGATTTGTCTTTTATTAGGATCGCGTTCCACTGTAAATATTAATAATAAATTAAAAATTAGTTTGTATTATTAGCGCAATTTAGTTATAAACTAAGAGTAAAATAAGTTTTCATTATATCTTAAATAGTTAACATTCCAGCTTATTGAGTATCGTATTAGGTGTTTATCGAAACGTATACGGACTATTTTAATGTGATCTTGACCAAACTAGCAAATTCACGACAGTTAAATATATTTTTTTTATAAAACTGCAACAATCGGTTCAAGAACGTGTTCAGATAATGTATTGTTACTATTTATTACTTTAAATCAGACCACCTATGGTCCGCGATGCTAAAGAATTTTTTTCATCCAATTTTAATTTAAATTTAAAAAAAAAAAATTAGCGAAATTATATGATTATTTATGAGTTAGTGTACGTAATTCATTATCCCACAACTGGTCAAAGAAGAGCGTGCTAATAAGTCACACTAATTAAATACATATTAATTTAAATTTGTATTATTTTTTGTCACGTTGAATAAATATCAAAATTTCAATTTCAATCGCTTTTTTTTTATTTTACTAAATTAGTCTGTCGTCAATAAATAAATTTAATTTATTCCTGTATTTCTGATTATATTATGTACAAATAAATTATACACTATAAAAGTATAAAGAAATTGGTCGATAATAAATAAGTCGTGATCCGTGACGGTGGAAAATTTACAAAAGTGGTCCGTGTCTAGCGTTCACAGTTGGGAACCACTACATTAAATAAACCTAAGTAGGAAAACCATCGACATTATTGTAAGGACTTAAATAAATAAAAAAATAAACAAATAGGTATAATTTCGAGAGCCTGTAATCAATAACATATTTTCAAATTTTTCTGGGGGTCCATGGTTTCTATGTAACTGTTAAAAAATATGGGAGTTTATTAGAGTTACGCACCTACACGTTTTTGTTTTGGTGACGGGGGGGGAGTTCAATTAAATTGAGTAAAAAAAAAAAAATTATAAAATAAATTCTAGTCGTTTTATTTTTTATTTTTTGATAATTCATCTAATACTTTATTAAAAGTTATTTGGACTTCGCTCTGTGAACGTTCAATATAGCCAATCGCCCATTTAGTCTTTTCTAAACGAATCATTTTTTTTTTTTTTTGTTTATCAGGTGTGGGATCCATGGTTTCTTTGTAAATGTAAAAAACTATAGGAGTTTATTACAGTTACGTACCTAATATACACATGTTTCGGAGAGGGAGGGGTCAATTAAATGTATACATATATATATAATTTATATATATGTAATATAATATATAATATTTTTAAATATTATGTTTCGCTGTGTAAAAAAAAAATGATAAAATAAATTCTAGTCGTTTTTTTTAATTTTTTATCTATCAGTTCATTAGTAGTTATTTGGACTTTGCTCTGTGAACGTTCAACATAGCCAATCGCTCATTTAGATTTATCTAAGCGAATCATGTTTGTATTTATTCTTTTTTTTTTTTTTTTGGATCTGCTAGGGCGATGAGGGTCTAGTTATATCGTAATATCGGTCAATGGCCTATATGCGTGATTGTCGCAAACACGATCTCGGTGATTTTTTGTGTTTTTTGCACATATCGGATTCCAAACACCTATGGGTAAATCGGGGAAGTTTTGAATTCGCGTTGCCGGCATCGAGAAATGGGTACTCCGTGTTTACCAATATTGTGTCGAATAGCCGATAACAAACAATAGGCGTTAACATTAGAGAGTGGTGTACAATAGTAATACTAATCAATTCGCAACAAAAAAAACAAAAAAAAAAAAAAAAAAAAAAAAAATGAAAAACAGCTACGTTAAATCGCATTAGACCGGGTAATGTCTTTTTTGTTTTTGAATCACGATCTACGGGGGGGGAGGGGAACTCTACCCGTACGGGCACCTAATCCTTCCACCGGAGGTTTGGTAATGTCTAAAGTCGCGTAGCGACTTCTTGGGCGTGCATATTTAATTATCGGATTAGGAATAATAATATAATCGGTAAACTTACTGTTCGGCGTTGATGTTCTGCGGTTTTCGTGCGGCGGTGGGGATGGAGGGGACGACGGCAACAAAAACTGTGCACTTTCCGCACGGTCGACGAGAACGTACGGCCGGCTAAATACTCATTAAAACCGTGTGTGTGCCGTGTTACTGGTGAACGAAAATATAACGCGTTTAGTCGTAACCGGACGTAGCGGAACGGTATTTCACGTTAGACGCCAAACGCTAACGACGGACGAGCTGTTGAGAAACGGTAGCGTTGCCGACGGACAGAGGGACACGGAAAATCGTTTGGTGCCGGGTACAGTGGCGCCAAATGAGAATTCGGTACCGTATTCCAAAAAGATCGATACTGCCGTAACGGTGTACCAGTCCGGTTCGGTTACCGGATTCACGGTATGGTATGACATCATCAGCCGCACAAAATTGTGTACCATAGTCTGATAACGATAAGATTACAATCACGGGTCGGTTCCGTGACTTATCGCGGTCAGTCCCGTTGAAAATATTAATGAAAAAAATCGACAAAATGTCCTCCTTATGGGTTAGCGCCGGGGGTTTACGTATCCGTAACGTCGGGTTATGCAACACGATTAGTTACTATGTGTTGTTATCGTAATGGTTCAGACGCGAATCGTGAAGAATCCGAATTTTAGCGATTTCCGGCTAGGCCGAACGGAACGCCTCGGCCCGGGGGTAGTGAGGCTATCTCTACTGCGTGTGTACGTTGTCGTTTTTCGGATTCTGCTTGGGAACCGGCAATATTTGATAAGAACCAAGGGGCTTCGGGGTGGTTTCCCAAACGCCGGAAACATTGTTAGATACGATAAATACTTACAAGTGCAAAGGCATAAAGTCAAACGCACGATGCTCAGAAACGGTTAGCGTGTAGCAGAGTGCGGCGCAGACCGCTGCCGGACGAGATTTTATCAAATCGATCCACCCGGATGAAAAGCCGAGATCGATAAGGTTTTTTTTCGACAAAAGATGGTAAGAGAAATGTACCTTTTACCGTGTCGTCGGATAAGCACATTTCGGGTCGGAACCGCTAATTTAGAAGCTTAGCAAAACAAGACGCAGTGAAGTGCAGCCCTTAGTCGTCCATTTTAATGGTCGAGAAAAAATTGAAAAAAATTGCCGGCCGGCCGAATGTTTAACAGATTTGAAAATATCTGTAATTACTGTAGTTTGTTTATTTCGAGTGTTATTATTTAATATTTGAGTTCTACAACCACAGTGTACAAACGGACTATCGAATTATGTATTTTTAAATAATTTTTAATTTTTAATATCTTTGAATTTGCTCGTGACATACTAGACGTGGTTTTTCATTACAAATCGATAAATCAATTGTGGTGCTAAACAATCGAGTGCCAAACACCCGGATGATTGTTACCTTATCCTAAATGAACGCATTGTTTTAATTATTGCTCAGTGCCCATCCATCGGGTGTCCTTTTGTTTTTCAATTTTTTTTTTTTTTTTTATTCAAATTTATTAGGGAGGGAGCCATTACTTCCCCCTTCCCGTAGACTATATTATTAATTATTAAATAATTAACGCAACTTTTTAATTTCTTGAAAATTTTAAAAATTTAAATATAAGTCATTTTTTTTTTTTTTTTTTTTTTTTTTTTTTTTTTTAATTTTAAGTGCACATTGCCGCTTTTGGGATTTTTAAAGAGTTATAAGTAGATTCTGGGATTTTAAATGCTTTTTTTTTGACGTTTTAGTCGATTTAGCTTTTGTTACTATACATAACACTCTCCAAATATCTAATTATATCTTAAATCTTCCTATAAAATAAATCTCAAAATCAATTTAATCCTGTCCCTGTGTCCTTGATTAATGTAAATATTTTAAATGTAAAACTATTATAATTTAGATTAAAACCCTGGTAAAGATCCCGCGAATTAGACAGGATCGCTTATCGCAGTGGTCTTCAACCGGTGGGTCGCGTAAGTTTTAAAATTGGGTCGCGATAAGTCTTCTTATTAGAATAAAAATTAAAATTTATAAAATTTAGAAGAAGTTTTTAGAAGTTTTTAGAAGAATATTCTTCAATCAAGTTTGAAGACATTTCTGAATTAGTAAACGAACATTTGACAAACTTAGAAAAATTATTTAATCAATATTTTCCTGAGGATATTCGAGTAAATTATGAGTGGATTGAATGGTTATGTTTGTTGAATGGACATTATGTCTACTGACATTGAAAATCAATTAATTGAGCTATCGTGTGATAACAAATTGAAACAAATGTTTTGTGAAACTTCATTAGAAATATTTTGGGCACACTTATGCACGGGAAATCACGCAGAATTAGCAACTAAAGCCATCTCAATTTTATTAATATTTCCAACGACTAATTTATGCGAAAAGGCGTTTTCTACTATGGCAAATTTGAAAACGTCAAAAAAAATAGACTTGAAACTGAAGATGATTTACGGATCGCGCTTAGTCAAATCGAGCCAAGGTGGAATTTATTATGTGAAAACACTCAAGGACAAAGTTCACATTAAAATTTTTGTATCATATTTTCATATGAATTTTATACGTTTTCGATTAAGTTTTAATAATAGTACTGCAAAGCATTAAGCAATTTAGCTTTTTTACAAAGGTCACGTGGGTCGCGAGTCCAAAAAGGTTGAAGACCACTGCCTTATCGGGTTCAAAACTTATAAACATTTCCAAGTCGATGGATTTTTCAGTTGCTGTAGTTATAAATGATTCAATGCACCAATAAAAAGAAAATTATAAATTTTGCATCATAAATAAATTGTGTTAATTTTTAGACATTTGCCCAAATGCATATGTAACGAGTATATATAGTGGGGAGTATTATACAATTAGGTTTGCTATCTTAAACATTTAAAAATCAACGGTTTCTCCCCCACCACTAGTTACGACTTTGATATCAATATACGTATGAATAATATGGGATTGAAACTTCGGTCAGTATGACCGGAACAAATATAAGTTTATTATAAAAACATTTGACTTAATTTCTGGTTTAATCTAAAGATATTGGCGCAGGATCTTCGAGCATTATTGTGAGTTCCGGCCGCAAAAAATTGTAACTTATTATCATTTTTCGGTGAATATAAAAGGAAAAAACTAATAAAAATTATTGCAACTGTACCATTAATTGGTATACAATTAATAAAAATTATCTAATATAAAAATAAAAAAATTCAATGTAAACCATAAAAAAATATACAATAAAAAGCCTATTCGCACAGGTTGTGGGTTATTAATTTTTTATTATATTTGATATTATATTATCAAAAGAAATTTTTGTGTCAGAGTTTACAATTTGATAATATGGATAACTACTCTAATACTTATTGAATATAAATTTAAACCAGAGCCGCTCGGTAATAATTTTCTCCGTTTAGAAATGTTTTTCGCATACAATAGAATTATTTTTTTTTTTAATTTGATACCTTACGACTTTTTCCCGCGGGTCTCGTGGATTTTTACGAACTACAACACATTCTTGTACATTTTAATAAACAACTAATCGAAAATAGAATTCTTTTTTTTTTTTTTTTAGAAATTAATAATTCTCAAAAAACCAAACATTAAAACAATTTGACGAATTCTATATTGTTTTATGAACAATAATATTACATGAATATAAAAATTATAATGATTACCTGTAGTAAAATAATGCACTTATAAATCAACAAGTATCCAGACTTCATAACTAATCATAATAATATAAATAATTATTTGTTAGTTATATATTGAATATGACCTAAAGAATAAAACAGTTGACAGTAAACATACCATAAAAATTAAATAATAATTTAATTTTAATGATGCATTAGAATAATATATATAAGAAACAATTTTAATGGTTATTATGGGCATTTATTTTTCTTTCTAATTATGAAATAATAAAGCAATGAAATAAGAGGCAAAAAAAATATTTAATAATACAAGCATATTACAAGTGGTTATGACCATTATACATAAAATATAAATTATCAATGATGGAAAAACATTAATAAACACCAAAGTAATAGTGTTTCAATTACAATTACAATACATATTAAATACACTGAAAAGTTAATTGAGTAAAGTTTAAAATTTAAATTAATGTTGTTGACTGGATTATTAAAAAAGTACATACATGAAAAACAAATAACAGACATTGGTTAGGAGATTCATAATAAATCAAAAAAAAAAAAAAAATCACAATACATAAAATTCATTAATTGATGTTTATTACTAGGTACATATATTTAAATAAAAACGTTAAGAATATTTTAAACCATAAAATAAACTATTGATTTTTGTAAAGTAAGCAAGTAATACAAATGGTACAAATGACTTGAAATATTCGTTAATCATTAATAAGTACGAGCTTATCAGCTTAACATAGTTATTAATAAAAATTAATGATTGAGGAAGCAAATCCCAGGAAACGGAATGTGCAATTGAATGACAATTAAAAAATAATAGCATCAAAATGTTCTTCACTGGTAATAGTAGGTTGATTAAAGAAAATAAACCAACATTTAACGCAACAACATAACATCATGGCTGAACAGCTATAGACATAATGCGATATGTTCATTCTGATGATAAAACATTTTTTTTTTTTTTTTAAGTGTTGCTTTATGTGATTTTTTGTATAAAAAGATACAATATATAATATAATCGGATGATTCAACACAACACCTTTCACATCAAATATTAAGGAATGCATTGACTTTAAACTGGTGAGTATCCCTTCCGATTGTTTTGATCTTTCCGGTATCAAACATTTGACCCACTTCCACTTTTCTGAAATGGCTACGCACTACAAAGTGATTTATAAAAGCACGTTGCCAAACATAGCCAGATCAGAAAAACGCAAGTCAAATTGGTGATATCGTAAAGATAAAAACGAAAGAAAGGGATACTCACATAGTCAACAAACTCGAAATATCAAGGTTACATTATGAAGTAAAAGGTGCTATGATTACTTTATAGAGGCAATGATCGACAAGAACTAGTGCCTGATCAAAACTAAAATGTTTCCACTGATGTCATTGGGAAGCTATGTACTAAAATAAAAATGTTCGTTCCAATTAATGAAAAATCTTTTGCACTATATGTAATGCTACGTTGTAAGAAAAAAAATCACATAAAACAACACATTCACACACCAGATAGTATAAAGTGTGAATTTTGGTGTAGAATTTCTATTCAGTTATCTGTCCAGCCATTATGCTGTGCTGAAGTGTTACTGTGGGCCTAAATTGGAACATAACAAGAACAGCATCAACAAATAAAGAAAACCTACCATTAAATATAGAAAAAAAAAAAAAGAGATAAATTTGATCAGGTTTTTAAATATTCTAATATGTATTTTATTTGTTAAGTGAACTTAATTATTATTTTGTATTGATAACTGACAATATTCAACTAATAATAAGACTATATATAATTAAATTGCAATACATGATCAATCTTAACTATCTTTTTATATATTTAAAATGTCTATTAAAATTATCTATTTATTATGTAAAGTGTGCAAGAAACTATTGATGACAAGATTACTGTATGTTGTACCACTACCACAGCAACAAAAGTCTATTACTTTGTGAACAACAGTTGAAAAATAATAGTCCTGCACATATTTAAATTGTCAGTAATTGTTTGTTTATAGGGCACACCTTGTAGTTTTATTATCTTCAAAATCCAGAAGCATGCACATTTAGACAGCATTCACCATTGACACCATTAACAACATTACGATAAACATTTCTCATCCTTCGGTTTGTAATTAATAGCCATAAAATATTAATGTACTGCATGTACATCTGCAAACAGACACAAACAATCTGATAAGTATAAGTGTTACGCATTAATTTATAATTACATTATAGTGAACTATATTTTGATTTTAATTATATTTAATTATTATTAAATGATTTAACGATTGCAATTGAAGCAGTATCCAGAACCTTCTGATTATTAAAAAATAGAATAATGTTAGCAATATTTTACAAGCAATGAAACATCATCAATGAATTGAAAACAAAATGTTTAACATCACCCCTCACATCATATTTTCTAATTATAAAACATTTGCTCCGATATTTTAGAAAAATACAATCATTAGGTGTGCAATATATTATTAAATACACTTAGACAACCATTTTTTTAAAATTAATTATTTTGTATTTCTATTATACATAGGAGTATAGTTTATTTATTTAGGTTACCTTCGTATATAAACTCAGACATATTTAAAATCGAACCACCTTATTTATTTCCAGTCGTTAAGTTTTTTATGATTCATTAAATCCATTTATGAATGGAGTTTGTAGAACCCATGAAAACCAATAATACAATTAAAATTTAGCGAAAAACTGATAAGTAAAATTGAAACAATTGTAAAAAAAAAAAAAAATAATGGTATTATTTTACAAGAGGCGTTTTTATATATTTTTACATGGGTATTTATTTCAGTTATGCACCCTAGAAAAAAATAATATTCCTATAATCAATTTTAGATTATTAAATTGGGTGATTTTTTTTTTAACATTTTACAATAAATTCGTTCAGCACCCACGTTACGAAAATCGTCTCGGCGCTACTACTGTTAAGGCTTTTGAAACCAATAGACGTAAATACTTACAAATTACAACAGCACTGGCAAAAACACGACCACAAGACGTCGTCCAGCCAATTGTAATTGCACAACATTGCGCTGTTTTTCCACCAGCCCGGTTTTTCCGGCCGAGTCGGACGCACAGGGTACGGCGAAGCGACACGACACATCATACGCCGCCACGGGCGTAACTCTTTCATGAGTTACGATAATAAAATATTGTTTATAGTTTGAAAATCCGGGAACCGCCTAGAAAATTTTTGTAAAACCAAATATAAATTTTTAATTTTTTTCCTAAATTTTTTACGAATAGACGTCTAAAGACGTAGCATAAGCGCAATATATATTTACATACCTTTGGTTATTGACAAACGGGACGAGAATTTCAGTTTTGTTTCACGGTAATGACGTCGGACAACGGTTTTCGGTCGACCAAACGTCGTCGAGACCACGGCACGACAACAGCGGCTGGCTGGCAGTCGGCGGACGGACTCGTGCGGGTACGACGGTGTTAGGGGCGACTAACTGGGCATATTTATCGATCGCCGGTGCCGTTTGCAAAAGACGAAGAAAATTACGGTCGAGCAGCGTCGCGGGCCGGGGCCGACGCCAAAATGGCGGCCCGTCGTCGGTATGCGGGTAATCTTGCCGTCGTTCGCGGATCCTCTCCACCGCCTCGCCCGTCGACCGGTCGAGCGGCGGACCCGTATCGACGTTTTACTGTGGCGTGCCAGCCACCTTCCACCCGCCCGCGGTTTGACGACCGTTCGCAAGACACTTGGGACGTGCGGACGCGGGCCGCAGCCTCACTGGGAATACGCAACGGCGTTTGCCGCGGTGCGGTGCAAAAAGTTTTGGAATCGCAGGGTTGCCACCGTTGCGTCCGGCGCGCGGGTCGTATGATCGCAGTACGCCAATTTACGGTACGGTTCAACCGCCGTCTATGAACCGCGAAATACGAATACGATACTTGGCGACGGTTCACGACGTCCCGTCCCCGTTCGAAGTGTCCCGAATGCCCGGAAACGTACGGTTATTTTATTGATTAGTATTCAATTATTGGCGTGTAGGCGTTTTAAAAAAAAATAAAACAATTGTATTGTAATTGAAATTGTTTTGCAATGCTGGGTAAATTAATAACATTGTAATAGAAATGCAATAAACGTAAAGCGAAATTACTGTAATATTGTACATTTTACACATAACTAATTCTCAACAAAATTACAAAATGATATAAAAAAAAAAAAATTAATTTAAAAATTGTTCCCGCCACCTTCCAACAGACGTTATTGTGGTGCCCACCCACCACTGACGGCATCTCTAGATTTCTGGCGGTTAGGATAAGTGGACGCGGGCCGCGGCATAGCTCGGAATGTTTAATGGCACTGGCCGCCGTGCCGGGTCATTGTTCTGTTACGCACTGTGGCCACCATCGTGTACGCCGCCTCGCAGGTTAATTGACGTTACAATATTTCGTTACGTTGCTGCGGGATACTTGAAAATGATTTGTGCGGCGGCTCACTACGTCCCCTCCCCGTTCAAATGTCCCGACTACCCTTATGCATACGGACATTTTATCAATTTCTATAATTATTGTATTATTCCGTGACATTATAACATTTTTAGAGAAATTCTAAAATTTTAATCAGTTCAATGTTGCTAGGATAACAATTCTAGGGGCAGCGTTAAAACTTTACAAATAATACTACTAGGTATAATAAATTATATTTGTAAATTTCAAAATAATACTCAATAAAATGATAAAATAATATTTTCTAAAAAGACAAAATATATATAAATATAATACCAGTATTTTTTTATTTCGATAATAAATTGACCTTTTTAAATCAATGTTATCCCATTTCGTTTTACAATTTCATCTTATCAAAATTAATATACACTATTAAAAACCAGAAACAAAAATATAATCCATTCAGTATCGAATACCTATTGCTATTAAAATAGTAATCGTTGCACCTTTTTCATTATCCACTAACCGACCAAATACATAAAACTTCACTATACACAATTATGTATTTTGCAAAATATCCTAGTGAAAAATATTTTATAATTCAATACAATGTAGATACATTATGATCAATTATAAATATTTTTTTTTTTTTACTATGTTTAACTACACAGTGCCAAATGTGTCAATTTAACTGTCTGCAACCACTTCACTAAATTTGCATTGATTTCAAACAATACTGTTAAATCGTAAACCAATTCGGCTGCAGCCATTCACTTATTGGTGGCATAGATATCTAAGGAAGGAGATGGGGATAATCTACAAGAAAAAAATATGTAATATTATAAAATATAAAATAAATACAGAACATTAATGTTTGTTTTGCTTTATCCTCTTTACTTGTGTACTATGTGACTTTACAGAGTATTACAATATTGACATTATATTAATAAAATAATACTATGTGAAATACATTCATTTGCATGAAAACTGTAATTAATATAACAGAAGATATTTTCTTACAATTTATTTCTAAAGAACATTGTATTGTTAAAATAGATTTGTGTTTGTTCTTGTTCTACTGCATGCAAAGGATATCATACTTCCTGCAATTAATAAGAACAATGTATTATTTATTAAACAAATAAATTCACTTCCATGAAGCAAACAAACTAGTGAACAAATAATTTTAAATAAATCTAATGCTTTAAATTTCTTCTAGGTTTTTTATATTCTACTTACAGTTTTACTTTGCACGGCCAAAATATTATTTGTTTAAAACAGAATTTGTACTTGAAATGATAAAACTCTGTGTTAGATGTCATGTGATCATTTCTACAATACCTAAAATAAGTAAAAAAAAATAATAGTCTTCCCTCTATAGAAATAATAGTTTTTTAAATAATAAAATAAATAACATTTCAAGCTTACCCAAAACTGTAACTAAAATATTTGACTTGGTATATTGTTAATAAATCAGCAATCTGAAACAATTATTTATTATTGAGTACAACATTATTGGATGAAAACTTTTAATAATATGACACAAGATATTTTCTTACAATTAATTTCTATAGAACATTGTATTGTTAAAATAGATTTGTGTTTGTTCTTGTTCTACTGCATGCAAAGAATATCATACTTCCTGCAATTAATAAACATAATGTATTATTTATTATACTAATAAATCCACTGCCATGAAGCAAACAATCTAGTGAACAAATAATTTTAAATAAATCTAATGCTTTAAATTTTTCTAGGTTTTTTTTTTACTAATTACAGTTTTACTTTGCACTGCCAATATATAATTTGTTCAAAACAGAATGTGTACTAGAAATAATAAAACTCTGTGTTAGATGTTATGAGATCATTTCTACAATACCTAAAATAAGTAAAAACAAATAATAGTCTTCCCACTATTGAAATAATAGTTTTTTCAATAATAAAATAAATAACATCTCAAGCTTACCCAAAACTGTAACTAAAATATTTGTCTTGGTATATTGTTAATAAATCAGCACTCTGAAATAATTATTTATTATTGAGTACAACATTATTGCATGAAAACTGCTAACAATATAACAGAAGATATTTTCTTACAATTTATTTCTAAAGAACATTGTATTGTTAAAATAGATTTGTGTTTGTTCTTGTTCTACTGCATGCAAAGGATATCATACTTCCTGCAATTAATAAACATAATGTATTATTTATTATACTAATAAATCCACTGCCATGAAGCAAACAATCTAGTGAACAAATAATTTTAAATAAATCTAATGCTTTAAATTTCTTCTAGGTTTTTTTTATACTACTTACAGTTTTACTTTGCACTGCCAATATATTATTTGTTCAAAACAGAATGTGTACTTGAAATGATTAACTCTATGTTAGATGTCATGTAATTATTTCAACAATACCTAAAATAAGTAAAAAAAAATAATAGTCTTCCCTCTATAGAAATAATAGTTTATTAAATAATAAACTAAATAACATCTCAACCTTACCCAAAACTGTAACTAAAATATTTGTCTTGGTATATTGTTAATAAATCAGCACTCTGAAGCAATTATTTATTATTGAGTACAACATTATTGGCTGAAAACTGCTAACAATATAACAGAAGATATTTTCTTACAATTTATTTCTAAAGAACATTGTATTGTTAAAATAGATTTGTGTTTGTTCTTGTTCTACTGCATGCAAAGAATATCATACTTCCTGCAATTAATAAACATAATGTATTATTTATTATACTAATAAATCCACTGCCATGAAGCAAACAATCTAGTGAACAAATAATTTTAAATAAATCTAATGCTTTAAATTTCTTCTAGGTTTTTATTTTACTAATTACAGTTTTACTTTCCACTGCCAATATATAATTTGTTCAAAACAGAATGTGTACTTGAAATGATTAAACTCTGTGTTAGATGTTATGAGATCATTTCTACAATACCTAAAATAAGTAAAAACAAATAATAGTCTTCCCTCTATTGAAATAATAGTTTTTTCAATAATAAAAAAAATAACATTTCAAGCTTACCCAAAACTGTAACTAAAATATTTGACTTGGTATATTGTTAATAAATCAGCAATCTGAAACAATTATTTATTATTGAGTACAACATTATTGGATGAAAACTTTTAATAATATGACACAAGATATTTTCTTACAATTAATTTCTATAGAACATTGTATTGTTAAAATAGATTTGTGTTTGTTCTTGTTCTACTGCATGCAAAGAATATCATACTTCCTGCAATTAATAAACATAATGTATTATTTATTATACTAATAAATCCACTGCCATGAAGCAAACAATCTAGTGAACAAATAATTTTAAATAAATCTAATGCTTTAAATTTTTCTAGGTTTTTTTTTTACTAATTACAGTTTTACTTTGCACTGCCAATATATAATTTGTTCAAAACAGAATGTGTACTAGAAATAATAAAACTCTGTGTTAGATGTTATGAGATCATTTCTACAATACCTAAAATAAGTAAAAACAAATAATAGTCTTCCCACTATTGAAATAATAGTTTTTTCAATAATAAAATAAATAACATCTCAAGCTTACCCAAAACTGTAACTAAAATATTTGTCTTGGTATATTGTTAATAAATCAGCACTCTGAAATAATTATTTATTATTGAGTACAACATTATTGCATGAAAACTGCTAACAATATAACAGAAGATATTTTCTTACAATTTATTTCTAAAGAACATTGTATTGTTAAAATAGATTTGTGTTTGTTCTTGTTCTACTGCATGCAAAGGATATCATACTTCCTGCAATTAATAAACATAATGTATTATTTATTATACTAATAAATCCACTGCCATGAAGCAAACAATCTAGTGAACAAATAATTTTAAATAAATCTAATGCTTTAAATTTCTTCTAGGTTTTTTTTATACTACTTACAGTTTTACTTTGCACTGCCAATATATTATTTGTTCAAAACAGAATGTGTACTTGAAATGATTAACTCTATGTTAGATGTCATGTAATTATTTCAACAATACCTAAAATAAGTAAAAAAAAATAATAGTCTTCCCTCTATAGAAATAATAGTTTATTAAATAATAAACTAAATAACATCTCAACCTTACCCAAAACTGTAACTAAAATATTTGTCTTGGTATATTGTTAATAAATCAGCACTCTGAAGCAATTATTTATTATTGAGTACAACATTATTGGCTGAAAACTGCTAACAATATAACAGAAGATATTTTCTTACAATTTATTTCTAAAGAACATTGTATTGTTAAAATAGATTTGTGTTTGTTCTTGTTCTACTGCATGCAAAGAATATCATACTTCCTGCAATTAATAAACATAATGTATTATTTATTATACTAATAAATCCACTGCCATGAAGCAAACAATCTAGTGAACAAATAATTTTAAATAAATCTAATGCTTTAAATTTCTTCTAGGTTTTTATTTTACTAATTACAGTTTTACTTTCCACTGCCAATATATAATTTGTTCAAAACAGAATGTGTACTTGAAATGATTAAACTCTGTGTTAGATGTTATGAGATCATTTCTACAATACCTAAAATAAGTAAAAACAAATAATAGTCTTCCCTCTATTGAAATAATAGTTTTTTCAATAAAAAAAAAAATAACTTCTCAAGCTTACCCAAAACTGTAACTAAAATATTTGACTTGGTATATTGTTAATAAATCAGCACTCTGAAACAATTATTTATTATTGAGTACAACATTATTGCATAAAAACTATTAACAATATAACAGAAGATATTTTCTTACAATTTATTTCTAAAGAACTTTGTATTGGTTAAATAGATTTGTGTTTGTTCTTGTTTTACTGCATGCAAAGGATATCATACTTCCTGCAAATTAATAAACATAATGTATTATTTATTATACAAATAAACCTCCTGCCATGAAGGAAACAAACTAGTGAACAAATAATTTTAAATAAATCTAATGCTTTAAATTTCTTCTAGGTTTTTTTTTTATTACTTACAGATTTATTTTGCACTGCCAATATATAATTTGTTCAAAACAGAATGTGTACTTGAAATGATAAAACTCTGTGTTAGATGTCATGTGATCATTTCTACAATTCCTAAAATAAGTAAAAAAAAATAATAGTCTTCCCTCTATAGAAATAATAGTTTTTTAAATAATAAAATAAATAACATCTCAAGGTTACCCAAAACTGTAACTAAAATATTTGACTTGGTATATTGTTAATAAAGCAGCACTCTGAAACAATTATTTATTATTGAGTACAACATTATTGCATGAAAACTGTTATTGATATAACAAAAGATATTTTCTTACAATTAATTTCCTTAAAACATTGTATTGTTAAAATAGATTTGTGTTTGTTCTTGTTCTACTGCATGCAAAGGATATCATACTTCCTGCAATTAATAAACATAATGTATTATTTATTATACTAATAAAACCACTGCCATGAAGCAAACAATCTAGTGAACAAATAATTTTAAATAAATCTAATGCTTTAAATTTCTTCTAGGTTTTTTTTTTACTAATTACAGTTTTACTTTGCACTGCCAATATATAATTTGTTCAAAACAGAATGTGTACTTGAAATGATAAAACTCTGTGTTAGATGTCATGTGATCATTTCTACAATACCTAAAATAAGTAAAAAAAAATAATAGTCTTCCCTCTATAGAAATAATAGATTTTTAAAATTAATAAATAATTAATATCTCAAGCTTACCCAAAACTGTAACTAAAATATTTGTCATGGTATATTGTTAATAAATCAGTAATCTGAAATAATTTATTATTATTGAGTACAACATTATTGGATGAAAACTTTTAATAATATAACACAAGATATTTTCTTACAATTTTTAACTAAAGAACTTTGTATTGTTAAAATAGATTTGTGTTTGTTCTTGTTTTACTGCATGCAAAGGATATCATACTTCCTGCAATTAATAATAACAATTTATTATTTATTATACTAATAAATCCACTGCCATGAAGCAAACAATCTAGTGAACAAATAATTTTAATTAAATCTAATGCTTTAAATTTCTTCTAGGTTTTTTTTATACTACTTACAGTTTTACTTTGCACTGCCAATATATTATTTGTTCAAAACAGAATGTGTACTTGAAATGATTAACTCTATGTTAGATGTCATGTAATTATTTCAACAATACCTAAAATAAGTAAAAAAAAATAATAGTCTTCCCTCTATAGAAATAATAGTTTATTAAATAATAAACTAAATAACATCTCAACCTTACCCAAAACTGTAACTAAAATATTTGTCTTGGTATATTGTTAATAAATCAGCACTCTGAAGCAATTATTTATTATTGAGTACAACATTATTGGCTGAAAACTGCTAACAATATAACAGAAGATATTTTCTTACAATTTATTTCTAAAGAACATTGTATTGTTAAAATAGATTTGTGTTTGTTCTTGTTCTACTGCATGCAAAGAATATCATACTTCCTGCAATTAATAAACATAATGTATTATTTATTATACTAATAAATCCACTGCCATGAAGCAAACAATCTAGTGAACAAATAATTTTAAATAAATCTAATGCTTTAAATTTCTTCTAGGTTTTTATTTTACTAATTACAGTTTTACTTTCCACTGCCAATATATAATTTGTTCAAAACAGAATGTGTACTTGAAATGATTAAACTCTGTGTTAGATGTTATGAGATCATTTCTACAATACCTAAAATAAGTAAAAACAAATAATAGTCTTCCCTCTATTGAAATAATAGTTTTTTCAATAATAAAAAAAATAACTTCTCAAGCTTACCCAAAACTGTAACTAAAATATTTGACTTGGTATATTGTTAATAAATCAGCACTCTGAAACAATTATTTATTATTGAGTACAACATTATTGCATAAAAACTATTAACAATATAACAGAAGATATTTTCTTACAATTTATTTCTAAAGAACTTTGTATTGGTTAAATAGATTTGTGTTTGTTCTTGTTTTACTGCATGCAAAGGATATCATACTTCCTGCAAATTAATAAACATAATGTATTATTTATTATACAAATAAACCTCCTGCCATGAAGGAAACAAACTAGTGAACAAATAATTTTAAATAAATCTAATGCTTTAAATTTCTTCTAGGTTTTTTTTTTATTACTTACAGATTTATTTTGCACTGCCAATATATAATTTGTTCAAAACAGAATGTGTACTTGAAATGATAAAACTCTGTGTTAGATGTCATGTGATCATTTCTACAATTCCTAAAATAAGTAAAAAAAAATAATAGTCTTCCCTCTATAGAAATAATAGTTTTTTAAATAATAAAATAAATAACATCTCAAGGTTACCCAAAACTGTAACTAAAATATTTGACTTGGTATATTGTTAATAAAGCAGCACTCTGAAACAATTATTTATTATTGAGTACAACATTATTGCATGAAAACTGTTATTGATATAACAAAAGATATTTTCTTACAATTAATTTCCTTAAAACATTGTATTGTTAAAATAGATTTGTGTTTGTTCTTGTTCTACTGCATGCAAAGGATATCATACTTCCTGCAATTAATAAACATAATGTATTATTTATTATACTAATAAAACCACTGCCATGAAGCAAACAATCTAGTGAACAAATAATTTTAAATAAATCTAATGCTTTAAATTTCTTCTAGGTTTTTTTTTTACTAATTACAGTTTTACTTTGCACTGCCAATATATAATTTGTTCAAAACAGAATGTGTACTTGAAATGATAAAACTCTGTGTTAGATGTCATGTGATCATTTCTACAATACCTAAAATAAGTAAAAAAAAATAATAGTCTTCCCTCTATAGAAATAATAGATTTTTAAAATTAATAAATAATTAATATCTCAAGCTTACCCAAAACTGTAACTAAAATATTTGTCATGGTATATTGTTAATAAATCAGTAATCTGAAATAATTTATTATTATTGAGTACAACATTATTGGATGAAAACTTTTAATAATATAACACAAGATATTTTCTTACAATTTTTAACTAAAGAACTTTGTATTGTTAAAATAGATTTGTGTTTGTTCTTGTTTTACTGCATGCAAAGGATATCATACTTCCTGCAATTAATAATAACAATTTATTATTTATTAAACAAATAAATCCACTGCCATGAAGTAAACAAACAAGTGAACAAATAATTTTAATTAAATCTAATGCTTTAAATTTCTTCTAGGTTTTTTTTATACTACTTACAGTTTTACTTTGCAATGCCAATATATTATTTGTTCAAAACAGAATGTGTACTTGAAATGATTAACTCTATGTTAGATGTCATGTAATTATTTCAACAATACCTAAAATAAGTAAAAAAAAATAATAGTCTTCCCTCTATAGAAATAATAGTTTATTAAATAATAAACTAAATAACATCTCAAGCTTACCCAAAACTGTAACTAAAATATTTGTCTTGGTATATTGTTAATAAATCAGCACTCTGAAGCAATTATTTATTATTGAGTACAACATTATTGGCTGAAAACTGCTAACAATATAACAGAAGATATTTTCTTACAATTTATTTCTAAAGAACATTGTATTGTTAAAATAGATTTGTGTTTGTTCTTGTTCTACTGCATGCAAAGGATATCATAATTCCTGCAATTAATAAACATAATGTATTATTTATTATACTAATAAATCCACTGCCATGAAGCAAACAATCTAGTGAACAAATAATTTTAAATAAATCTAATGCTTTAAATTTCTTCTAGGTTTTTTTTTTACTAATTACAGTTTTACTTTGCACTGCCAATATATAATTTGTTCAAAACAGAATGTGTACTTGAAATGATAAAACTCTGTGTTAGATGTTATGAGATCATTTCTACAATACCTAAAATAAGTAAAAACAAATAATAGTCTTCCCTCTATTGAAATAATAGTTTTTTCAATAATAAAAAAAATAACTTCTCAAGCTTACCCAAAACTGTAACTAAAATATTTGACTTGGTATATTGTTAATAAATCAGCACTCTGAAACAATTATTTATTATTGAGTACAACATTATTGCATAAAAACTGTTAACAATATAACAGAAGATATTTTCTTACAATTTATTTCTAAAGAACTTTGTATTGGTTAAATAGATTTGTGTTTGTTCTTGTTTTACTGCATGCAAAGGATATCATACTTCCTGCAAATTAATAATCATAATGTATTATTTATTATACAAATAAACCTACTGCCATGAAGGAAACAAACTAGTGAACAAATAATTTTAAATAAATCTAATGCTTTAAATTTCTTCTAGGTTTTTTTTTTATTACTTACAGATTTATTTTGCACTGCCAATATATAATTTGTTCAAAACAGAATGTGTACTTGAAATGATAAAACTCTGTGTTAGATGTCATGTGATCATTTCTACAATACCTAAAATAAGTAAAAACAAATAATAGTCTTCCCTCTATTAAAATAATAGTTTTTTAAATAATAAAATAAATAACTTCTCAAGCTTACCCAAAACTGTAACTAAAATATTTGACTTGGTATATTGTTAATAAATCAGCACTCTGAAACAATTATTTATTATTGAGTACAACATTATTGCATGAAAACTGTAATTAATATAACAGAAGATATTTTCTTACAATTTATTTCTATAGAACATTGTATTGTTAAAATAGATTTGTGTTTGTTCTTGTTCTACTGCATGCAAAGAATATCATACTTCCTGCAATTAATAAACATAATGTATTATTTATTATACTAATAAATCCACTGCCATGAAGCAAACAATCTAGTGAACAAATAATTTTAAATAAATCTAATGCTTTAAATTTCTTCTAGGTTTTTTTTTTACTAATTACAGTTTTACTTTGCACTGCCAATATATAATTTGTTCAAAAAAGAATGTGTACTTAAAATGATAATACTCTGTGTTTGATGTAATGTGATCATTTCTACAATACCTAAAATAAGTAAAAAAAAATAATAGTCTTCCCTCTATAGAAATAATAGTTTTTTAAATATTAAAATAAATAACATCTCAAGCTTACCCAAAAAAGTAACTAAAATATTTGTATTGGTATATTGTTAATAAATCAGCACTCTGAAATAATTATTTATTATTGAGTACAACAATATTGGATGAAAACTGTTAATAATATAACAGAAGATATTTTCTTACAATTTTTAACTAAAGAACTTTGTATTGTTAAAATAGATTTGTGTTTGTTCTTGTTTTACTGCATGCAAAGGATATCATACTTCCTGCAATTAATAATAACAATTTATTATTTATTAAACAAATAAATCCACTGCCATGAAGTAAACAAACAAGTGAACAAATAATTTTAATTAAATCTAATGCTTTAAATTTCTTCTAGGTTTTTTTTATACTACTTACAGTTTTACTTTGCAATGCCAATATATTATTTGTTCAAAACAGAATGTGTACTTGAAATGATTAACTCTATGTTAGATGTCATGTAATTATTTCAACAATACCTAAAATAAGTAAAAAAAAATAATAGTCTTCCCTCTATAGAAATAATAGTTTATTAAATAATAAACTAAATAACATCTCAAGCTTACCCAAAACTGTAACTAAAATATTTGTCTTGGTATATTGTTAATAAATCAGCACTCTGAAGCAATTATTTATTATTGAGTACAACATTATTGGCTGAAAACTGCTAACAATATAACAGAAGATATTTTCTTACAATTTATTTCTAAAGAACATTGTATTGTTAAAATAGATTTGTGTTTGTTCTTGTTCTACTGCATGCAAAGGATATCATACTTCCTGCAATTAATAATAACAATTTATTATTTATTAAACAAATAAATCCACTGCCATGAAGTAAACAAACAAGTGAACAAATAATTTTAATTAAATCTAATGCTTTAAATTTCTTCTAGGTTTTTTTTATACTACTTACAGTTTTACTTTGCAATGCCAATATATTATTTGTTCAAAACAGAATGTGTACTTGAAATGATTAACTCTATGTTAGATGTCATGTAATTATTTCAACAATACCTAAAATAAGTAAAAA
Organism: Tuberolachnus salignus; assembly: GCA_956483605.1. Taxonomy (NCBI): domain Eukaryota; kingdom Metazoa; phylum Arthropoda; class Insecta; order Hemiptera; family Aphididae; genus Tuberolachnus; species Tuberolachnus salignus. Next base: position 2,955,576 of record OY101431.1, on the reverse strand, counting down.
AAAATAATAGTCTTCCCTCTATAGAAATAATAGTTTATTAAATAATAAACTAAATAACATCTCAAGCTTACCCAAAACTGTAACTAAAATATTTGTCTTGGTATATTGTTAATAAATCAGCACTCTGAAGCAATTATTTATTATTGAGTACAACATTATTGGCTGAAAACTGCTAACAATATAACAGAAGATATTTTCTTACAATTTATTTCTAAAGAACATTGTATTGTTAAAATAGATTTGTGTTTGTTCTTGTTCTACTGCATGCAAAGGATATCATAATTCCTGCAATTAATAAACATAATGTATTATTTATTATACTAATAAATCCACTGCCATGAAGCAAACAATCTAGTGAACAAATAATTTTAAATAAATCTAATGCTTTAAATTTCTTCTAGGTTTTTTTTTTACTAATTACAGTTTTACTTTGCACTGCCAATATATAATTTGTTCAAAACAGAATGTGTACTTGAAATGATAAAACTCTGTGTTAGATGTTATGAGATCATTTCTACAATACCTAAAATAAGTAAAAACAAATAATAGTCTTCCCTCTATTGAAATAATAGTTTTTTCAATAATAAAAAAAATAACTTCTCAAGCTTACCCAAAACTGTAACTAAAATATTTGACTTGGTATATTGTTAATAAATCAGCACTCTGAAACAATTATTTATTATTGAGTACAACATTATTGCATAAAAACTGTTAACAATATAACAGAAGATATTTTCTTACAATTTATTTCTAAAGAACTTTGTATTGGTTAAATAGATTTGTGTTTGTTCTTGTTTTACTGCATGCAAAGGATATCATACTTCCTGCAAATTAATAATCATAATGTATTATTTATTATACAAATAAACCTACTGCCATGAAGGAAACAAACTAGTGAACAAATAATTTTAAATAAATCTAATGCTTTAAATTTCTTCTAGGTTTTTTTTTTATTACTTACAGATTTATTTTGCACTGCCAATATATAATTTGTTCAAAACAGAATGTGTACATGAAATGATAAAACTCTGTGTTAGATGTCATGTGATCATTTCTACAATTCCTAAAATAAGTAAAAAAAAATAATAGTCTTCCCTCTATAGAAATAATAGTTTTTTAAATAATAAAATAAATAACATCTCAAGCTTACCCAAAACTGTAACTAAAATATTTGACTTGGTATATTGTTAATAAAGCAGCACTCTGAAACAATTATTTATTATTGAGTACAACATTATTGCATGAAAACTGTTATTAATATAACAAAAGATATTTTCTTACAATTAATTTCCTTAAAACATTGTATTGTTAAAATAGAGTTGTGTTTGTTCTTGTTCTACTGCATGCAAAGAATATCATACTTCCTGCAATTAATAAACATAATGTATTATTTATTATACTAATAAATCCACTGCCATGAAGCAAACAATCTAGTGAACAAATAATTTTAAATAAATCTAATGCTTTAAATTTCTTCTAGGTTTTTTTTATACTACTTACAGTTTTACTTTGCACTGCCAATATATTATTTGTTCAAAACAGAATGTGTACTTGAAATGATTAACTCTATGTTAGATGTCATGTAATTATTTCAACAATCCCTAAAATAAGTAAAAAAAAATAATAGTCTTCCCTCTATAGAAATAATAGTTTATTAAATAATAAACTAAATAACATCTCAAGCTTACCCAAAACTGTAACTAAAATATTTGTCTTGGTATATTGTTAATAAATCAGCACTCTGAAGCAATTATTTATTATTGAGTACAACATTATTGGCTGAAAACTGCTAACAATATAACAGAAGATATTTTCTTACAATTTATTTCTAAAGAACATTGTATTGTTAAAATAGATTTGTGTTTGTTCTTGTTCTACTGCATGCAAAGGATATCATAATTCCTGCAATTAATAAACATAATGTATTATTTATTATACTAATAAATCCACTGCCATGAAGCAAACAATCTAGTAAACAAATAATTTTAAATAAATCTAATGCTTTAAATTTCTTCTAGGTTTTTTTTTTACTAATTACAGTTTTACTTTGCACTGCCAATATATAATTTGTTCAAAACAGAATGTGTACTTGAAATGATAAAACTCTGTGTTAGATGTTATGAGATCATTTCTACAATACCTAAAATAAGTAAAAACAAATAATAGTCTTCCCTCTATTGAAATAATAGTTTTTTCAATAATAAAAAAAATAACTTCTCAAGCTTACCCAAAACTGTAACTAAAATATTTGACTTGGTATATTGTTAATAAATCAGCACTCTGAAACAATTATTTATTATTGAGTACAACATTATTGCATAAAAACTGTTAACAATATAACAGAAGATATTTTCTTACAATTTATTTCTAAAGAACTTTGTATTGGTTAAATAGATTTGTGTTTGTTCTTGTTTTACTGCATGCAAAGGATATCATACTTCCTGCAAATTAATAATCATAATGTATTATTTATTATACAAATAAACCTACTGCCATGAAGGAAACAAACTAGTGAACAAATAATTTTAAATAAATCTAATGCTTTAAATTTCTTCTAGGTTTTTTTTTTATTACTTACAGATTTATTTTGCACTGCCAATATATAATTTGTTCAAAACAGAATGTGTACTTGAAATGATAAAACTCTGTGTTAGATGTCATGTGATCATTTCTACAATTCCTAAAATAAGTAAAAAAAAATAATAGTCTTCCCTCTATAGAAATAATAGTTTTTTAAATAATAAAATAAATAACATCTCAAGCTTACCCAAAACTGTAACTAAAATATTTGACTTGGTATATTGTTAATAAAGCAGCACTCTGAAACAATTATTTATTATTGAGTACAACATTATTGCATGAAAACTGTTATTAATATAACAAAAGATATTTTCTTACAATTAATTTCCTTAAAACATTGTATTGTTAAAATAGAGTTGTGTTTGTTCTTGTTCTACTGCATGCAAAGAATATCATACTTCCTGCAATTAATAAACACAATGTATTATTTATTATACTAATAAATCCACTGCCATGAAGCAAACAATCTAGTGAACAAATAATTTTAAATAAATCTAATGCTTTAAATTTCTTCTAGGTTTTTTTTTTACTAATTACAGTTTTACTTTGCACTGCCAATATATAATTTGTTCAAAACAGAATGTGTACTTGAAATGATAAAACTCTGTGTTAGATGTTATGAGATCATTTCTACAATACCTAAAATAAGTAAAAACAAATAATAGTCTTCCCTCTATTGAAATAATAGTTTTTTCAATAATAAAAAAAATAACTTCTCAAGCTTACCCAAAACTGTAACTAAAATATTTGACTTGGTATATTGTTTATAAATCAGCACTCTGAAACAATTATTTATTATTGAGTACAACATTATTGCATAAAAACTGTTAACAATATAACAGAAGATATTTTCTTACAATTTATTTCTAAAGAACTTTGTATTGGTTAAATAGATTTGTGTTTGTTCTTGTTTTACTGCATGCAAAGGATATCATACTTCCTGCAAATTAATAATCATAATGTATTATTTATTATACAAATAAACCTACTGCCATGAAGGAAACAAACTAGTGAACAAATAATTTTAAATAAATCTAATGCTTTAAATTTCTTCTAGGTTTTTTTTTTATTACTTACAGATTTATTTTGCACTGCCAATATATAATTTGTTCAAAACAGAATGTGTACTTGAAATGATAAAACTCTGTGTTAGATGTCATGTGATCATTTCTACAATTCCTAAAATAAGTAAAAAAAAATAATAGTCTTCCCTCTATAGAAATAATAGTTTTTTAAATAATAAAATAAATAACATCTCAAGCTTACCCCAAAACTGTAACTAAAATATTTGACTTGGTATATTGTTAATAAAGCAGCACTCTGAAACAATTATTTATTATTGAGTACAACATTATTGCATGAAAACTGTTATTAATATAACAAAAGATATTTTCTTACAATTAATTTCCTTAAAACATTGTATTGTTAAAATAGAGTTGTGTTTGTTCTTGTTCTACTGCATGCAAAGAATATCATACTTCCTGCAATTAATAAACATAATGTATTATTTATTATACTAATAAATCCACTGCCATGAAGCAAACAATCTAGTGAACAAATAATTTTAAATAAATCTAATGCTTTAAATTTCTTCTAGGTTTTTTTTATACTACTTACAGTTTTACTTTGCACTGCCAATATATTATTTGTTCAAAACAGAATGTGTACTTGAAATGATTAACTCTATGTTAGATGTCATGTAATTATTTCAACAATACCTAAAATAAGTAAAAAAAAATAATAGTCTTCCCTCTATAGAAATATTAGTTTATTAAATAATAAACTAAATAACATCTCAAGCTTACCCAAAACTGTAACTAAAATATTTGTCTTGGTATATTGTTAATAAATCAGCACTCTGAAGCAATTATTTATTATTGAGTACAACATTATTGGCTGAAAACTGCTAACAATATAACAGAAGATATTTTCTTACAATTTATTTCTAAAGAACATTGTATTGTTAAAATAGATTTGTGTTTGTTCTTGTTCTACTGCATGCAAAGGATATCATAATTCCTGCAATTAATAAACATAATGTATTATTTATTATACTAATAAATCCACTGCCATGAAGCAAACAATCTAGTGAACAAATAATTTTAAATAAATCTAATGCTTTAAATTTCTTCTAGGTTTTTTTTTTACTAATTACAGTTTTACTTTGCACTGCCAATATATAATTTGTTCAAAACAGAATGTGTACTTGAAATGATAAAACTCTGTGTTAGATGTTATGAGATCATTTCTACAATACCTAAAATAAGTAAAAACAAATAATAGTCTTCCCTCTATTGAAATAATAGTTTTTTCAATAATAAAAAAAATAACTTCTCAAGCTTACCCAAAACTGTAACTAAAATATTTGACTTGGTATATTGTTAATAAATCAGCACTCTGAAACAATTATTTATTATTGAGTACAACATTATTGCATAAAAACTGTTAACAATATAACAGAAGATATTTTCTTACAATTTATTTCTAAAGAACTTTGTATTGGTTAAATAGATTTGTGTTTGTTCTTGTTTTACTGCATGCAAAGGATATCATACTTCCTGCAAATTAATAATCATAATGTATTATTTATTATACAAATAAACCTACTGCCATGAAGGAAACAAACTAGTGAACAAATAATTTTAAATAAATCTAATACTTTAAATTTCTTCTAGGTTTTTTTTTTATTACTTACAGATTTATTTTGCACTGCCAATATATAATTTGTTCAAAACAGAATGTGTACTTGAAATGATAAAACTCTGTGTTAGATGTCATGTGATCATTTCTACAATACCTAAAATAAGTAAAAACAAATAATAGTCTTCCCTCTATTAAAATAATAGTTTTTTAAATAATAAAATAAATAACTTCTCAAGCTTACCCAAAACTGTAACTAAAATATTTGACTTGGTATATTGTTAATAAATCAGCACTCTGAAACAATTATTTATTATTGAGTACAACATTATTGCATGAAAACTGTAATTAATATAACAGAAGATATTTTCTTACAATTTATTTCTATAGAACATTGTATTGTTAAAATAGATTTGTGTTTGTTCTTGTTCTACTGCATGCAAAGAATATCATACTTCCTGCAATTAATAAACATAATGTATTATTTATTATACTAATAAATCCACTGCCATGAAGCAAACAATCTAGTGAACAAATAATTTTAAATAAATCTAATGCTTTAAATTTCTTCTAGGTTTTTTTTTTACTAATTACAGTTTTACTTTGCACTGCCAATATATAATTTGTTCAAAAAAGAATGTGTACTTAAAATGATAATACTCTGTGTTTGATGTAATGTGATCATTTCTACAATACCTAAAATAAGTAAAAAAAAATAATAGTCTTCCCTCTATAGAAATAATAGTTTTTTAAATATTAAAATAAATAACATCTCAAGCTTACCCAAAAAAGTAACTAAAATATTTGTATTGGTATATTGTTAATAAATCAGCACTCTGAAATAATTATTTATTATTGAGTACAACAATATTGGATGAAAACTGTTAATAATATAACAGAAGATATTTTCTTACAATTTTTAACTAAAGAACTTTGTATTGTTAAAATAGATTTGTGTTTGTTCTTGTTTTACTGCATGCAAAGGATATCATACTTCCTGCAATTAATAATAACAATTTATTATTTATTAAACAAATAAATCCACTGCCATGAAGTAAACAAACAAGTGAACAAATAATTTTAATTAAATCTAATGCTTTAAATTTCTTCTAGGTTTTTTTTATACTACTTACAGTTTTACTGTGCAATGCCAATATATTATTTGTTCAAAACAGAATGTGTACTTGAAATGATTAACTCTATGTTAGATGTCATGTAATTATTTCAACAATACCTAAAATAAGTAAAAAAAAATAATAGTCTTCCCTCTATAGAAATAATAGTTTATTAAATAATAAACTAAATAACATCTCAAGCTTACCCAAAACTGTAACTAAAATATTTGTCTTGGTATATTGTTAATAAATCAGCACTCTGAAGCAATTATTTATTATTGAGTACAACATTATTGGCTGAAAACTGCTAACAATATAACAGAAGATATTTTCTTACAATTTATTTCTAAAGAACATTGTATTGTTAAAATAGATTTGTGTTTGTTCTTGTTCTACTGCATGCAAAGGATATCATAATTCCTGCAATTAATAAACATAATGTATTATTTATTATACTAATAAATCCACTGCCATGAAGCAAACAATCTAGTGAACAAATAATTTTAAATAAATCTAATGCTTTAAATTTCTTCTAGGTTTTTTTTTTACTAATTACAGTTTTACTTTGCACTGCCAATATATAATTTGTTCAAAACAGAATGTGTACTTGAAATGATAAAACTCTGTGTTAGATGTTATGAGATCATTTCTACAATACCTAAAATAAGTAAAAACAAATAATAGTCTTCCCTCTATTGAAATAATAGTTTTTTCAATAATAAAAAAAATAACTTCTCAAGCTTACCCAAAACTGTAACTAAAATATTTGACTTGGTATATTGTTAATAAATCAGCACTCTGAAACAATTATTTATTATTGAGTACAACATTATTGCATAAAAACTGTTAACAATATAACAGAAGATATTTTCTTACAATTTATTTCTAAAGAACTTTGTATTGGTTAAATAGATTTGTGTTTGTTCTTGTTTTACTGCATGCAAAGGATATCATACTTCCTGCAAATTAATAATCATAATGTATTATTTATTATACAAATAAACCTACTGCCATGAAGGAAACAAACTAGTGAACAAATAATTTTAAATAAATCTAATGCTTTAAATTTCTTCTAGGTTTTTTTTTTATTACTTACAGATTTATTTTGCACTGCCAATATATAATTTGTTCAAAACAGAATGTGTACATGAAATGATAAAACTCTGTGTTAGATGTCATGTGATCATTTCTACAATTCCTAAAATAAGTAAAAAAAAATAATAGTCTTCCCTCTATAGAAATAATAGTTTTTTAAATAATAAAATAAATAACATCTCAAGCTTACCCAAAACTGTAACTAAAATATTTGACTTGGTATATTGTTAATAAAGCAGCACTCTGAAACAATTATTTATTATTGAGTACAACATTATTGCATGAAAACTGTTATTAATATAACAAAAGATATTTTCTTACAATTAATTTCCTTAAAACATTGTATTGTTAAAATAGAGTTGTGTTTGTTCTTGTTCTACTGCATGCAAAGAATATCATACTTCCTGCAATTAATAAACATAATGTATTATTTATTATACTAATAAATCCACTGCCATGAAGCAAACAATCTAGTGAACAAATAATTTTAAATAAATCTAATGCTTTAAATTTCTTCTAGGTTTTTTTTATACTACTTACAGTTTTACTTTGCACTGCCAATATATTATTTGTTCAAAACAGAATGTGTACTTGAAATGATTAACTCTATGTTAGATGTCATGTAATTATTTCAACAATCCCTAAAATAAGTAAAAAAAAATAATAGTCTTCCCTCTATAGAAATAATAGTTTATTAAATAATAAACTAAATAACATCTCAAGCTTACCCAAAACTGTAACTAAAATATTTGTCTTGGTATATTGTTAATAAATCAGCACTCTGAAGCAATTATTTATTATTGAGTACAACATTATTGGCTGAAAACTGCTAACAATATAACAGAAGATATTTTCTTACAATTTATTTCTAAAGAACATTGTATTGTTAAAATAGATTTGTGTTTGTTCTTGTTCTACTGCATGCAAAGGATATCATAATTCCTGCAATTAATAAACATAATGTATTATTTATTATACTAATAAATCCACTGCCATGAAGCAAACAATCTAGTAAACAAATAATTTTAAATAAATCTAATGCTTTAAATTTCTTCTAGGTTTTTTTTTTACTAATTACAGTTTTACTTTGCACTGCCAATATATAATTTGTTCAAAACAGAATGTGTACTTGAAATGATAAAACTCTGTGTTAGATGTTATGAGATCATTTCTACAATACCTAAAATAAGTAAAAACAAATAATAGTCTTCCCTCTATTGAAATAATAGTTTTTTCAATAATAAAAAAAATAACTTCTCAAGCTTACCCAAAACTGTAACTAAAATATTTGACTTGGTATATTGTTAATAAATCAGCACTCTGAAACAATTATTTATTATTGAGTACAACATTATTGCATAAAAACTGTTAACAATATAACAGAAGATATTTTCTTACAATTTATTTCTAAAGAACTTTGTATTGGTTAAATAGATTTGTGTTTGTTCTTGTTTTACTGCATGCAAAGGATATCATACTTCCTGCAAATTAATAATCATAATGTATTATTTATTATACAAATAAACCTACTGCCATGAAGGAAACAAACTAGTGAACAAATAATTTTAAATAAATCTAATGCTTTAAATTTCTTCTAGGTTTTTTTTTTATTACTTACAGATTTATTTTGCACTGCCAATATATAATTTGTTCAAAACAGAATGTGTACTTGAAATGATAAAACTCTGTGTTAGATGTCATGTGATCATTTCTACAATTCCTAAAATAAGTAAAAAAAAATAATAGTCTTCCCTCTATAGAAATAATAGTTTTTTAAATAATAAAATAAATAACATCTCAAGCTTACCCAAAACTGTAACTAAAATATTTGACTTGGTATATTGTTAATAAAGCAGCACTCTGAAACAATTATTTATTATTGAGTACAACATTATTGCATGAAAACTGTTATTAATATAACAAAAGATATTTTCTTACAATTAATTTCCTTAAAACATTGTATTGTTAAAATAGAGTTGTGTTTGTTCTTGTTCTACTGCATGCAAAGAATATCATACTTCCTGCAATTAATAAACACAATGTATTATTTATTATACTAATAAATCCACTGCCATGAAGCAAACAATCTAGTGAACAAATAATTTTAAATAAATCTAATGCTTTAAATTTCTTCTAGGTTTTTTTTTTACTAATTACAGTTTTACTTTGCACTGCCAATATATAATTTGTTCAAAACAGAATGTGTACTTGAAATGATAAAACTCTGTGTTAGATGTTATGAGATCATTTCTACAATACCTAAAATAAGTAAAAACAAATAATAGTCTTCCCTCTATTGAAATAATAGTTTTTTCAATAATAAAAAAAATAACTTCTCAAGCTTACCCAAAACTGTAACTAAAATATTTGACTTGGTATATTGTTTATAAATCAGCACTCTGAAACAATTATTTATTATTGAGTACAACATTATTGCATAAAAACTGTTAACAATATAACAGAAGATATTTTCTTACAATTTATTTCTAAAGAACTTTGTATTGGTTAAATAGATTTGTGTTTGTTCTTGTTTTACTGCATGCAAAGGATATCATACTTCCTGCAAATTAATAATCATAATGTATTATTTATTATACAAATAAACCTACTGCCATGAAGGAAACAAACTAGTGAACAAATAATTTTAAATAAATCTAATGCTTTAAATTTCTTCTAGGTTTTTTTTTTATTACTTACAGATTTATTTTGCACTGCCAATATATAATTTGTTCAAAACAGAATGTGTACTTGAAATGATAAAACTCTGTGTTAGATGTCATGTGATCATTTCTACAATTCCTAAAATAAGTAAAAAAAAATAATAGTCTTCCCTCTATAGAAATAATAGTTTTTTAAATAATAAAATAAATAACATCTCAAGCTTACCCCAAAACTGTAACTAAAATATTTGACTTGGTATATTGTTAATAAAGCAGCACTCTGAAACAATTATTTATTATTGAGTACAACATTATTGCATGAAAACTGTTATTAATATAACAAAAGATATTTTCTTACAATTAATTTCCTTAAAACATTGTATTGTTAAAATAGAGTTGTGTTTGTTCTTGTTCTACTGCATGCAAAGAATATCATACTTCCTGCAATTAATAAACATAATGTATTATTTATTATACTAATAAATCCACTGCCATGAAGCAAACAATCTAGTGAACAAATAATTTTAAATAAATCTAATGCTTTAAATTTCTTCTAGGTTTTTTTTATACTACTTACAGTTTTACTTTGCACTGCCAATATATTATTTGTTCAAAACAGAATGTGTACTTGAAATGATTAACTCTATGTTAGATGTCATGTAATTATTTCAACAATACCTAAAATAAGTAAAAAAAAATAATAGTCTTCCCTCTATAGAAATATTAGTTTATTAAATAATAAACTAAATAACATCTCAAGCTTACCCAAAACTGTAACTAAAATATTTGTCTTGGTATATTGTTAATAAATCAGCACTCTGAAGCAATTATTTATTATTGAGTACAACATTATTGGCTGAAAACTGCTAACAATATAACAGAAGATATTTTCTTACAATTTATTTCTAAAGAACATTGTATTGTTAAAATAGATTTGTGTTTGTTCTTGTTCTACTGCATGCAAAGGATATCATAATTCCTGCAATTAATAAACATAATGTATTATTTATTATACTAATAAATCCACTGCCATGAAGCAAACAATCTAGTAAACAAATAATTTTAAATAAATCTAATGCTTTAAATTTCTTCTAGGTTTTTTTTTTACTAATTACAGTTTTACTTTGCACTGCCAATATATAATTTGTTCAAAACAGAATGTGTACTTGAAATGATAAAACTCTGTGTTAGATGTTATGAGATCATTTCTACAATACCTAAAATAAGTAAAAACAAATAATAGTCTTCCCTCTATTGAAATAATAGTTTTTTCAATAATAAAAAAAATAACTTCTCAAGCTTACCCAAAACTGTAACTAAAATATTTGACTTGGTATATTGTTAATAAATCAGCACTCTGAAACAATTATTTATTATTGAGTACAACATTATTGCATAAAAACTGTTAACAATATAACAGAAGATATTTTCTTACAATTTATTTCTAAAGAACTTTGTATTGGTTAAATAGATTTGTGTTTGTTCTTGTTTTACTGCATGCAAAGGATATCATACTTCCTGCAAATTAATAATCATAATGTATTATTTATTATACAAATAAACCTACTGCCATGAAGGAAACAAACTAGTGAACAAATAATTTTAAATAAATCTAATGCTTTAAATTTCTTCTAGGTTTTTTTTTTATTACTTACAGATTTATTTTGCACTGCCAATATATAATTTGTTCAAAACAGAATGTGTACTTGAAATGATAAAACTCTGTGTTAGATGTTATGAGATCATTTCTACAATACCTAAAATAAGTAAAAACAAATAATAGTCTTCCCTCTATTGAAATAATAGTTTTTTCAATAATAAAAAAAATAACTTCTCAAGCTTACCCAAAACTGTAACTAAAATATTTGACTTGGTATATTGTTAATAAATCAGCACTCTGAAACAATTATTTATTATTGAGTACAACATTATTGCATAAAAACTGTTAACAATATAACAGAAGATATTTTCTTACAATTTATTTCTAAAGAACTTTGTATTGGTTAAATAGATTTGTGTTTGTTCTTGTTTTACTGCATGCAAAGGATATCATACTTCCTGCAAATTAATAATCATAATGTATTATTTATTATACAAATAAACCTACTGCCATGAAGGAAACAAACTAGTGAACAAATAATTTTAAATAAATCTAATGCTTTAAATTTCTTCTAGGTTTTTTTTTTATTACTTACAGATTTATTTTGCACTGCCAATATATAATTTGTTCAAAACAGAATGTGTACTTGAAATGATAAAACTCTGTGTTAGATGTCATGTGATCATTTCTACAATTCCTAAAATAAGTAAAAAAAAATAATAGTCTTCCCTCTATAGAAATAATAGTTTTTTAAATAATAAAATAAATAACATCTCAAGCTTACCCCAAAACTGTAACTAAAATATTTGACTTGGTATATTGTTAATAAAGCAGCACTCTGAAACAATTATTTATTATTGAGTACAACATTATTGCATGAAAACTGTTATTAATATAACAAAAGATATTTTCTTACAATTAATTTCCTTAAAACATTGTATTGTTAAAATAGAGTTGTGTTTGTTCTTGTTCTACTGCATGCAAAGAATATCATACTTCCTGCAATTAATAAACACAATGTATTATTTATTATACTAATAAATCCACTGCCATGAAGCAAACAAATTGTGAACAAATAATTATTAATAAATCTAATGCTTTAAATTTTTTCTAGGTTTTTTTATACTACTTACAGTTTAACTTTGCACTGCCAATATATTATTTGTTCAAAACAGAATATGTACTTAAAATGATAATACTCTGTGTTTGATGTAATGTGATCATTTCTACAATACCTAAAATAAGTAAAAAAAAATAATAGTCTTCCCTCTATAGAAATAATAGTTTTTTAAATATTAAAATAAATAACATCTCAAGCTTACCCAAAAAAGTAACTAAAATATTTGTATTGGTATATTGTTAATAAATCAGCACTCTGAAATAATTATTTATTATTGAGTACAACAATATTGGATGAAAACTGTTAATAATATAACAGAAGATATTTTCTTACAATTTTTAACTAAAGAACTTTGTATTGTTAAAATAGATTTGTGTTTGTTCTTGTTTTACTGCATGCAAAGGATATCATACTTCCTGCAATTAATAATAACAATTTATTATTTATTAAACAAATAAATCCACTGCCATGAAGTAAACAAACAAGTGAACAAATAATTTTAATTAAATCTAATGCTTTAAATTTCTTCTAGGTTTTTTTTATACTACTTACAGTTATACTTTGCAATGCCAATATATTATTTGTTCAAAACAGAATGTGTACTTGAAATGATTAACTCTATGTTAGATGTCATGTAATTATTTCAACAATACCTAAAATAAGTAAAAAAAAATAATAGTCTTCCCTCTATAGAAATAATAGTTTATTAAATAATAAACTAAATAACATCTCAAGCTTACCCAAAACTGTAACTAAAATATTTGTCTTGGTATATTGTTAATAAATCAGCACTCTGAAGCAATTATTTATTATTGAGTACAACATTATTGGCTGAAAACTGCTAACAATATAACAGAAGATATTTTCTTACAATTTATTTCTAAAGAACATTGTATTGTTAAAATAGATTTGTGTTTGTTCTTGTTCTACTGCATGCAAAGGATATCATAATTCCTGCAATTAATAAACATAATGTATTATATATTATACTAATAAATCCACTGCCATGAAGCAAACAATCTAGTGAACAAATAATTTTAAATAAATCTAATGCTTTAAATTTCTTCTAGGTTTTTTTTTTACTAATTACAGTTTTACTTTGCACTGCCAATATATAATTTGTTCAAAACAGAATGTGTACTTGAAATGATAAAACTCTGTGTTAGATGTTATGAGATCATTTCTACAATACCTAAAATAAGTAAAAACAAATAATAGTCTTCCCTCTATTGAAATAATAGTTTTTTCAATAATAAAATAAATAACATCTCAAGCTTACCCAAAACTGTAACTAAAATATTTGACTTGGTATATTGTTAATAAAGCAGCACTCTGAAACAATTATTTATTATTGAGTACAACATTATTGCATGAAAACTGTTATTAATATAACAAAAGATATTTTCTTACAATTAATTTCCTTAAAACATTGTATTGTTAAAATAGAGTTGTGTTTGTTCTTGTTCTACTGCATGCAAAGAATATCATACTTCCTGCAATTAATAAACATAATGTATTATTTATTATACTAATAAATCCACTGCCATGAAGCAAACAATCTAGTGAACAAATAATTTTAAATAAATCTAATGCTTTAAATTTCTTCTAGGTTTTTTTTATACTACTTACAGTTTTACTTTGCACTGCCAATATATTATTTGTTCAAAACAGAATGTGTACTTGAAATGATTAACTCTATGTTAGATGTCATGTAATTATTTCAACAATACCTAAAATAAGTAAAAAAAAATAATAGTCTTCCCTCTATAGAAATAATAGTTTATTAAATAATAAACTAAATAACATCTCAAGCTTACCCAAAACTGTAACTAAAATATTTGTCTTGGTATATTGTTAATAAATCAGCACTCTGAAACAATTATTTATTATTGAGTACAACATTATTGCATAAAAACTGTTAACAATATAACAGAAGATATTTTCTTACAATTTATTTCTAAAGAACTTTGTATTGGTTAAATAGATTTGTGTTTGTTCTTGTTTTACTGCATGCAAAGGATATCATACTTCCTGCAAATTAATAATCATAATGTATTATTTATTATACAAATAAACCTACTGCCATGAAGGAAACAAACTAGTGAACAAATAATTTTAAATAAATCTAATGCTTTAAATTTCTTCTAGGTTTTTTTTTTATTACTTACAGATTTATTTTGCACTGCCAATATATAATTTGTTCAAAACAGAATGTGTACTTGAAATGATAAAACTCTGTGTTAGATGTCATGTGATCATTTCTACAATTCCTAAAATAAGTAAAAAAAAATAATAGTCTTCCCTCTATAGAAATAATAGTTTTTTAAATAATAAAATAAATAACATCTCAAGCTTACCCCAAAACTGTAACTAAAATATTTGACTTGGTATATTGTTAATAAAGCAGCACTCTGAAACAATTATTTATTATTGAGTACAACATTATTGCATGAAAACTGTTATTAATATAACAAAAGATATTTTCTTACAATTAATTTCCTTAAAACATTGTATTGTTAAAATAGAGTTGTGTTTGTTCTTGTTCTACTGCATGCAAAGAATATCATACTTCCTGCAATTAATAAACACAATGTATTATTTATTATACTAATAAATCCACTGCCATGAAGCAAACAAATTGTGAACAAATAATTATTAATAAATCTAATGCTTTAAATTTTTTCTAGGTTTTTTTATACTACTTACAGTTTAACTTTGCACTGCCAATATATTATTTGTTCAAAACAGAATATGTACTTAAAATGATAATACTCTGTGTTTGATGTAATGTGATCATTTCTACAATACCTAAAATAAGTAAAAAAAAATAATAGTCTTCCCTCTATAGAAATAATAGTTTTTTAAATATTAAAATAAATAACATCTCAAGCTTACCCAAAAAAGTAACTAAAATATTTGTATTGGTATATTGTTAATAAATCAGCACTCTGAAATAATTATTTATTATTGAGTACAACAATATTGGATGAAAACTGTTAATAATATAACAGAAGATATTTTCTTACAATTTTTAACTAAAGAACTTTGTATTGTTAAAATAGATTTGTGTTTGTTCTTGTTTTACTGCATGCAAAGGATATCATACTTCCTGCAATTAATAATAACAATTTATTATTTATTAAACAAATAAATCCACTGCCATGAAGTAAACAAACAAGTGAACAAATAATTTTAATTAAATCTAATGCTTTAAATTTCTTCTAGGTTTTTTTTATACTACTTACAGTTTTACTTTGCAATGCCAATATATTATTTGTTCAAAACAGAATGTGTACTTGAAATGATTAACTCTATGTTAGATGTCATGTAATTATTTCAACAATACCTAAAATAAGTAAAAAAAAATAATAGTCTTCCCTCTATAGAAATAATAGTTTATTAAATAATAAACTAAATAACATCTCAAGCTTACCCAAAACTGTAACTAAAATATTTGTCTTGGTATATTGTTAATAAATCAGCACTCTGAAGCAATTATTTATTATTGAGTACAACATTATTGGCTGAAAACTGCTAACAATATAACAGAAGATATTTTCTTACAATTTATTTCTAAAGAACATTGTATTGTTAAAATAGATTTGTGTTTGTTCTTGTTCTACTGCATGCAAAGGATATCATAATTCCTGCAATTAATAAACATAATGTATTATATATTATACTAATAAATCCACTGCCATGAAGCAAACAATCTAGTGAACAAATAATTTTAAATAAATCTAATGCTTTAAATTTCTTCTAGGTTTTTTTTTTACTAATTACAGTTTTACTTTGCACTGCCAATATATAATTTGTTCAAAACAGAATGTGTACTTGAAATGATAAAACTCTGTGTTAGATGTTATGAGATCATTTCTACAATACCTAAAATAAGTAAAAACAAATAATAGTCTTCCCTCTATTGAAATAATAGTTTTTTCAATAATAAAATAAATAACATCTCAAGCTTACCCAAAACTGTAACTAAAATATTTGACTTGGTATATTGTTAATAAAGCAGCACTCTGAAACAATTATTTATTATTGAGTACAACATTATTGCATGAAAACTGTTATTAATATAACAAAAGATATTTTCTTACAATTAATTTCCTTAAAACATTGTATTGTTAAAATAGAGTTGTGTTTGTTCTTGTTCTACTGCATGCAAAGAATATCATACTTCCTGCAATTAATAAACATAATGTATTATTTATTATACTAATAAATCCACTGCCATGAAGCAAACAATCTAGTGAACAAATAATTTTAAATAAATCTAATGCTTTAAATTTCTTCTAGGTTTTTTTTATACTACTTACAGTTTTACTTTGCACTGCCAATATATTATTTGTTCAAAACAGAATGTGTACTTGAAATGATTAACTCTATGTTAGATGTCATGTAATTATTTCAACAATACCTAAAATAAGTAAAAAAAAATAATAGTCTTCCCTCTATAGAAATAATAGTTTATTAAATAATAAACTAAATAACATCTCAAGCTTACCCAAAACTGTAACTAAAATATTTGTCTTGGTATATTGTTAATAAATCAGCACTCTGAAACAATTATTTATTATTGAGTACAACATTATTGCATAAAAACTGTTAACAATATAATAGAAGATATTTTCTTACAATTTATTTCTAAAGAACTTTGTATTGGTTAAATAGATTTGTGTTTGTTCTTGTTTTACTGCATGCAAAGGATATCATACTTCCTGCAAATTAATAATCATAATGTATTATTTATTATACAAATAAACCTACTGCCATGAAGGAAACAAACTAGTGAACAAATAATTTTAAATAAATCTAATGCTTTAAATTTCTTCTAGGTTTTTTTTTTATTACTTACAGATTTATTTTGCACTGCCAATATATAATTTGTTCAAAACAGAATGTGTACTTGAAATGATAAAACTCTGTGTTAGATGTCATGTGATCATTTCTACAATTCCTAAAATAAGTAAAAAAAAATAATAGTCTTCCCTCTATAGAAATAATAGTTTTTTAAATAATAAAATAAATAACATCTCAAGCTTACCCCAAAACTGTAACTAAAATATTTGACTTGGTATATTGTTAATAAAGCAGCACTCTGAAACAATTATTTATTATTGAGTACAACATTATTGCATGAAAACTGTTATTAATATAACAAAAGATATTTTCTTACAATTAATTTCCTTAAAACATTGTATTGTTAAAATAGAGTTGTGTTTGTTCTTGTTCTACTGCATGCAAAGAATATCATACTTCCTGCAATTAATAAACACAATGTATTATTTATTATACTAATAAATCCACTGCCATGAAGCAAACAAATTGTGAACAAATAATTATTAATAAATCTAATGCTTTAAATTTTTTCTAGGTTTTTTTATACTACTTACAGTTTAACTTTGCACTGCCAATATATTATTTGTTCAAAACAGAATATGTACTTAAAATGATAATACTCTGTGTTTGATGTAATGTGATCATTTCTACAATACCTAAAATAAGTAAAAAAAAATAATAGTCTTCCCTCTATAGAAATAATAGTTTTTTAAATATTAAAATAAATAACATCTCAAGCTTACCCAAAAAAGTAACTAAAATATTTGTATTGGTATATTGTTAATAAATCAGCACTCTGAAATAATTATTTATTATTGAGTACAACAATATTGGATGAAAACTGTTAATAATATAACAGAAGATATTTTCTTACAATTTTTAACTAAAGAACTTTGTATTGTTAAAATAGATTTGTGTTTGTTCTTGTTTTACTGCATGCAAAGGATATCATACTTCCTGCAATTAATAATAACAATTTATTATTTATTAAACAAATAAATCCACTGCCATGAAGTAAACAAACAAGTGAACAAATAATTTTAATTAAATCTAATGCTTTAAATTTCTTCTAGGTTTTTTTTATACTACTTACAGTTTTACTTTGCAATGCCAATATATTATTTGTTCAAAACAGAATGTGTACTTGAAATGATTAACTCTATGTTAGATGTCATGTAATTATTTCAACAATACCTAAAATAAGTAAAAAAAAATAATAGTCTTCCCTCTATAGAAATAATAGTTTATTAAATAATAAACTAAATAACATCTCAAGCTTACCCAAAACTGTAACTAAAATATTTGTCTTGGTATATTGTTAATAAATCAGCACTCTGAAGCAATTATTTATTATTGAGTACAACATTATTGGCTGAAAACTGCTAACAATATAACAGAAGATATTTTCTTACAATTTATTTCTAAAGAACATTGTATTGTTAAAATAGATTTGTGTTTGTTCTTGTTCTACTGCATGCAAAGGATATCATAATTCCTGCAATTAATAAACATAATGTATTATTTATTATACTAATAAATCCACTGCCATGAAGCAAACAATCTAGTGAACAAATAATTTTAAATAAATCTAATGCTTTAAATTTCTTCTAGGTTTTTTTTTTACTAATTACAGTTTTACTTTGCACTGCCAATATATAATTTGTTCAAAACAGAATGTGGACTTGAAATGATAAAACTCTGTGTTAGATGTTATGAGATCATTTCTACAATACCTAAAATAAGTAAAAACAAATAATAGTCTTCCCTCTATTGAAATAATAGTTTTTTCAATAATAAAATAAATAACATCTCAAGCTTACCCAAAACTGTAACTAAAATATTTGACTTGGTATATTGTTAATAAAGCAGCACTCTGAAACAATTATTTATTATTGAGTACAACATTATTGCATGAAAACTGTTATTAATATAACAAAAGATATTTTCTTACAATTAATTTCCTTAAAACATTGTATTGTTAAAATAGAGTTGTGTTTGTTCTTGTTCTACTGCATGCAAAGAATATCATACTTCCTGCAATTAATAAACATAATGTATTATTTATTATACTAATAAATCCACTGCCATGAAGCAAACAATCTAGTGAACAAATAATTTTAAATAAATCTAATGCTTTAAATTTCTTCTAGGTTTTTTTTATACTACTTACAGTTTTACTTTGCACTGCCAATATATTATTTGTTCAAAACAGAATGTGTACTTGAAATGATTAACTCTATGTTAGATGTCATGTAATTATTTCAACAATACCTAAAATAAGTAAAAAAAAATAATAGTCTTCCCTCTATAGAAATAATAGTTTATTAAATAATAAACTAAATAACATCTCAAGCTTACCCAAAACTGTAACTAAAATATTTGTCTTGGTATATTGTTAATAAATCAGCACTCTGAAGCAATTATTTATTATTGAGTACAACATTATTGGCTGAAAACTGCTAACAATATAACAGAAGATATTTTCTTACAATTTATTTCTAAAGAACATTGTATTGTTAAAATAGATTTGTGTTTGTTCTTGTTCTACTGCATGCAAAGGATATCATAATTTCTGCAATTAATAAACATAATGTATTATTTATTATACTAATAAATCCACTGCCATGAAGCAAACAATCTAGTAAACAAATAATTTTAAATAAATCTAATGCTTTAAATTTCTTCTAGGTTTTTTTTTTACTAATTACAGTTTTACTTTGCACTGCCAATATATAATTTGTTCAAAACAGAATGTGTACTTGAAATGATAAAACTCTGTGTTAGATGTTATGAGATCATTTCTACAATACCTAAAATAAGTAAAAACAAATAATAGTCTTCCCTCTATTGAAATAATAGTTTTTTCAATAATAAAAAAAATAACTTCTCAAGCTTACCCAAAACTGTAACTAAAATATTTGACTTGGTATATTGTTAATAAATCAGCACTCTGAAACAATTATTTATTATTGAGTACAACATTATTGCATAAAAACTGTTAACAATATAACAGAAGATATTTTCTTACAATTTATTTCTAAAGAACTTTGTATTGGTTAAATAGATTTGTGTTTGTTCTTGTTTTACTGCATGCAAAGGATATCATACTTCCTGCAAATTAATAATCATAATGTATTATTTATTATACAAATAAACCTACTGCCATGAAGGAAACAAACTAGTGAACAAATAATTTTAAATAAATCTAATGCTTTAAATTTCTTCTAGGTTTTTTTTTTATTACTTACAGATTTATTTTGCACTGCCAATATATAATTTGTTCAAAACAGAATGTGTACTTGAAATGATAAAACTCTGTGTTAGATGTCATGTGATCATTTCTACAATTCCTAAAATAAGTAAAAAAAAATAATAGTCTTCCCTCTATAGAAATAATAGTTTTTTAAATAATAAAATAAATAACATCTCAAGCTTACCCAAAACTGTAACTAAAATATTTGACTTGGTATATTGTTAATAAAGCAGCACTCTGAAACAATTATTTATTATTGAGTACAACATTATTGCATGAAAACTGTTATTAATATAACAAAAGATATTTTCTTACAATTAATTTCCTTAAAACATTGTATTGTTAAAATAGAGTTGTGTTTGTTCTTGTTCTACAGCATGCAAAGAATATCATACTTCCTGCAATTAATAAACACAATGTATTATTTATTATACTAATAAATCCACTGCCATGAAGCAAACAATCTAGTGAACAAATAATTTTAAATAAATCTAATGCTTTAAATTTCTTCTAGGTTTTTTTTTTACTAATTACAGTTTTACTTTGCACTGCCAATATATAATTTGTTCAAAACAGAATGTGTACTTGAAATGATAAAACTCTGTGTTAGATGTTATGAGATCATTTCTACAATACCTAAAATAAGTAAAAACAAATAATAGTCTTCCCTCTATTGAAATAATAGTTTTTTCAATAATAAAAAAAATAACTTCTCAAGCTTACCCAAAACTGTAACTAAAATATTTGACTTGGTATATTGTTAATAAATCAGCACTCTGAAACAATTATTTATTATTGAGTACAACATTATTGCATAAAAACTGTTAACAATATAACAGAAGATATTTTCTTACAATTTATTTCTAAAGAACTTTGTATTGGTTAAATAGATTTGTGTTTGTTCTTGTTTTACTGCATGCAAAGGATATCATACTTCCTGCAAATTAATAATCATAATGTATTATTTATTATACAAATAAACCTACTGCCATGAAGGAAACAAACTAGTGAACAAATAATTTTAAATAAATCTAATGCTTTAAATTTCTTCTAGGTTTTTTTTTTATTACTTACAGATTTATTTTGCACTGCCAATATATAATTTGTTCAAAACAGAATGTGTACTTGAAATGATAAAACTCTGTGTTAGATGTCATGTGATCATTTCTACAATTCCTAAAATAAGTAAAAAAAAATAATAGTCTTCCCTCTATAGAAATAATAGTTTTTTAAATAATAAAATAAATAACATCTCAAGCTTACCCCAAAACTGTAACTAAAATATTTGACTTGGTATATTGTTAATAAAGCAGCACTCTGAAACAATTATTTATTATTGAGTACAACATTATTGCATGAAAACTGTTATTAATATAACAAAAGATATTTTCTTACAATTAATTTCCTTAAAACATTGTATTGTTAAAATAGAGTTGTGTTTGTTCTTGTTCTACTGCATGCAAAGAATATCATACTTCCTGCAATTAATAAACACAATGTATTATTTATTATACTAATAAATCCACTGCCATGAAGCAAACAAATTGTGAACAAATAATTATTAATAAATCTAATGCTTTAAATTTTTTCTAGGTTTTTTTATACTACTTACAGTTTAACTTTGCACTGCCAATATATTATTTGTTCAAAACAGAATATGTACTTAAAATGATAATACTCTGTGTTTGATGTAATGTGATCATTTCTACAATACCTAAAATAAGTAAAAAAAAATAATAGTCTTCCCTCTATAGAAATAATAGTTTTTTAAATATTAAAATAAATAACATCTCAAGCTTACCCAAAAAAGTAACTAAAATATTTGTCTTGGTATATTGTTAATAAATCAGCACTCTGAAATAATTATTTATTATTGAGTACAACAATATTGGATGAAAACTGTTAATAATATAACAGAAGATATTTTCTTACAATTTTTAACTAAAGAACTTTGTATTGTTAAAATAGAGTTGTGTTTGTTCTTGTTCTACTGCATGCAAAGAATATCATACTTCCTGCAATTAATAAACATAATGTATTATTTATTATACTAATAAATCCACTGCCATGAAGCAAACAATCTAGTGAACAAATAATTTTAAATAAATCTAATGCTTTAAATTTCTTCTAGGTTTTTTTTATACTACTTACAGTTTTACATTGCACTGCCAATATATAATTTGTTCAAAACAGAATGTGTACTTGAAATGATAAAACTCTGTGTTAGATGTTATGAGATCATTTCTACAATACCTAAAATAAGTAAAAACAAATAATAGTCTTCCCTCTATTGAAATAATAGTTTTTTCAATAATAAAAAAAATAACTTCTCAAGCTTACCCAAAACTGTAACTAAAATATTTGACTTGGTATATTGTTAATAAATCAGCACTCTGAAACAATTATTTATTATTGAGTACAACATTATTGCATAAAAACTGTTAACAATATAACAGAAGATATTTTCTTACAATTTATTTCTAAAGAACTTTGTATTGGTTAAATAGATTTGTGTTTGTTCTTGTTTTACTGCATGCAAAGGATATCATACTTCCTGCAAATTAATAATCATAATGTATTATTTATTATACAAATAAACCTACTGCCATGAAGGAAACAAACTAGTGAACAAATAATTTTAAATAAATCTAATGCTTTAAATTTCTTCTAGGTTTTTTTTTTATTACTTACAGATTTATTTTGCACTGCCAATATATAATTTGTTCAAAACAGAATGTGTACTTGAAATGATAAAACTCTGTGTTAGATGTCATGTGATCATTTCTACAATTCCTAAAATAAGTAAAAAAAAATAATAGTCTTCCCTCTATAGAAATAATAGTTTTTTAAATAATAAAATAAATAACATCTCAAGCTTACCCAAAACTGTAACTAAAATATTTGACTTGGTATATTGTTAATAAAGCAGCACTCTGAAACAATTATTTATTATTGAGTACAACATTATTGCATGAAAACTGTTATTAATATAACAAAAGATATTTTCTTACAATTAATTTCCTTAAAACATTGTATTGTTAAAATAGAGTTGTGTTTGTTCTTGTTCTACAGCATGCAAAGAATATCATACTTCCTGCAATTAATAAACACAATGTATTATTTATTATACTAATAAATCCACTGCCATGAAGCAAACAATCTAGTGAACAAATAATTTTAAATAAATCTAATGCTTTAAATTTCTTCTAGGTTTTTTTTTTACTAATTACAGTTTTACTTTGCACTGCCAATATATAATTTGTTCAAAACAGAATGTGTACTTGAAATGATAAAACTCTGTGTTAGATGTTATGAGATCATTTCTACAATACCTAAAATAAGTAAAAACAAATAATAGTCTTCCCTCTATTGAAATAATAGTTTTTTCAATAATAAAAAAAATAACTTCTCAAGCTTACCCAAAACTGTAACTAAAATATTTGACTTGGTATATTGTTAATAAATCAGCACTCTGAAACAATTATTTATTATTGAGTACAACATTATTGCATAAAAACTGTTAACAATATAACAGAAGATATTTTCTTACAATTTATTTCTAAAGAACTTTGTATTGGTTAAATAGATTTGTGTTTGTTCTTGTTTTACTGCATGCAAAGGATATCATACTTCCTGCAAATTAATAATCATAATGTATTATTTATTATACAAATAAACCTACTGCCATGAAGGAAACAAACTAGTGAACAAATAATTTTAAATAAATCTAATGCTTTAAATTTCTTCTAGGTTTTTTTTTTATTACTTACAGATTTATTTTGCACTGCCAATATATAATTTGTTCAAAACAGAATGTGTACTTGAAATGATAAAACTCTGTGTTAGATGTCATGTGATCATTTCTACAATTCCTAAAATAAGTAAAAAAAAATAATAGTCTTCCCTCTATAGAAATAATAGTTTTTTAAATAATAAAATAAATAACATCTCAAGCTTACCCCAAAACTGTAACTAAAATATTTGACTTGGTATATTGTTAATAAAGCAGCACTCTGAAACAATTATTTATTATTGAGTACAACATTATTGCATGAAAACTGTTATTAATATAACAAAAGATATTTTCTTACAATTAATTTCCTTAAAACATTGTATTGTTAAAATAGAGTTGTGTTTGTTCTTGTTCTACTGCATGCAAAGAATATCATACTTCCTGCAATTAATAAACACAATGTATTATTTATTATACTAATAAATCCACTGCCATGAAGCAAACAAATTGTGAACAAATAATTATTAATAAATCTAATGCTTTAAATTTTTTCTAGGTTTTTTTATACTACTTACAGTTTAACTTTGCACTGCCAATATATTATTTGTTCAAAACAGAATATGTACTTAAAATGATAATACTCTGTGTTTGATGTAATGTGATCATTTCTACAATACCTAAAATAAGTAAAAAAAAATAATAGTCTTCCCTCTATAGAAATAATAGTTTTTTAAATATTAAAATAAATAACATCTCAAGCTTACCCAAAAAAGTAACTAAAATATTTGTCTTGGTATATTGTTAATAAATCAGCACTCTGAAATAATTATTTATTATTGAGTACAACAATATTGGATGAAAACTGTTAATAATATAACAGAAGATATTTTCTTACAATTTTTAACTAAAGAACTTTGTATTGTTAAAATAGAGTTGTGTTTGTTCTTGTTCTACTGCATGCAAAGAATATCATACTTCCTGCAATTAATAAACATAATGTATTATTTATTATACTAATAAATCCACTGCCATGAAGCAAACAATCTAGTGAACAAATAATTTTAAATAAATCTAATGCTTTAAATTTCTTCTAGGTTTTTTTTATACTACTTACAGTTTTACATTGCACTGCCAATATATAATTTGTTCAAAACAGAATGTGTACTTGAAATGATAAAACTCTGTGTTAGATGTTATGAGATCATTTCTACAATACCTAAAATAAGTAAAAACAAATAATAGTCTTCCCTCTATTGAAATAATAGTTTTTTCAATAATAAAAAAAATAACTTCTCAAGCTTACCCAAAACTGTAACTAAAATATTTGACTTGGTATATTGTTAATAAATCAGCACTCTGAAACAATTATTTATTATTGAGTACAACATTATTGCATAAAAACTGTTAACAATATAACAGAAGATATTTTCTTACAATTTATTTCTAAAGAACTTTGTATTGGTTAAATAGATTTGTGTTTGTTCTTGTTTTACTGCATGCAAAGGATATCATACTTCCTGCAAATTAATAATCATAATGTATTATTTATTATACAAATAAACCTACTGCCATGAAGGAAACAAACTAGTGAACAAATAATTTTAAATAAATCTAATGCTTTAAATTTCTTCTAGGTTTTTTTTTTATTACTTACAGATTTATTTTGCACTGCCAATATATAATTTGTTCAAAACAGAATGTGTACTTGAAATGATAAAACTCTGTGTTAGATGTCATGTGATCATTTCTACAATTCCTAAAATAAGTAAAAAAAAATAATAGTCTTCCCTCTATAGAAATAATAGTTTTTTAAATAATAAAATAAATAACATCTCAAGCTTACCCAAAACTGTAACTAAAATATTTGACTTGGTATATTGTTAATAAAGCAGCACTCTGAAACAATTATTTATTATTGAGTACAACATTATTGCATGAAAACTGTTATTAATATAACAAAAGATATTTTCTTACAATTAATTTCCTTAAAACATTGTATTGTTAAAATAGAGTTGTGTTTGTTCTTGTTCTACTGCATGCAAAGAATATCATACTTCCTGCAATTAATAAACACAATGTATTATTTATTATACTAATAAATCCACTGCCATGAAGCAAACAAATTGTGAACAAATAATTATTAATAAATCTAATGCTTTAAATTTTTTCTAGGTTTTTTTATACTACTTACAGTTTAACTTTGCACTGCCAATATATTATTTGTTCAAAACAGAATATGTACTTAAAATGATAATACTCTGTGTTTGATGTAATGTGATCATTTCTACAATACCTAAAATAAGTAAAAAAAAATAATAGTCTTCCCTCTATAGAAATAATAGTTTTTTAAATATTAAAATAAATAACATCTCAAGCTTACCCAAAACTGTAACTAAAATATTTGTCTTGGTATATTGTTAATAAATCAGCACTCTGAAGCAATTATTTATTATTGAGTACAACATTATTGGATGGAAACTGTTAATAATATAACAGATGATATTTTCATACAATTTATATCTAAAGATCTTTGAATTGTTAAAATAGAGTTGTGTTTGTTCTTGTTCTACTGCATGCAAAGGATATCATACTTCCTGCAATTAATAAACATAATGTATTATTTATTATACTAATAAAACCACTGCCATGAAGCAAACAATCTAGTGAACAAATAATTTTAAATAAATCTAATGCTTTAAATTTCTTCTAGGTTTTTTTTTTACTAATTACAGTTTTACTTTGCACTGCCAATATATTATTTGTTCAAAACAGAATGTGTACTTGAAATGATAAAACTCTGTGTTAGATGTCATGTGATCATTTCTACAATACCTAAAATAAGTAAAAAAAAATAATAGTCTTCCCTCTATAGAAATAATAGATTTTTAAAATTAATAAATAATTAATATCTCAAGCTTACCCAAAACTGTAACTAAAATATTTGTCATGGTATATTGTTAATAAATCAGTAATCTGAAACAATTTATTATTATTGAGTACAACATTATTGGATGAAAACTTTTAATAATATAACACAAGATATTTTCTTACAATTTATTTCTAACGAACTATGTGTTGTTAAAATAGATTTGAGTTTGATTTTGTTCTACTGCATGCAAAGGATATCATACTTCCTGCAATTAATAAGAACAATGTATTATTTATTAAACAAATAAATTCACTTCCATGAAGCAAAAAACTAGTGAACAAATAATTTTAAATAAATCTAATGCTTTAAATTTCTTCTAGGTTTTTTTTATACTACTTACAGTTTTACTTTGCACTGCCAATATATTTTTTGTTCAAAACAGAATGTGTACTTGAAATGATAAACCTCTGTGTTAGATGTCATGTTATCATTTCTACAATACCTAAAATAAGTAAAAAAAAATAATAGTCTTCCCTCTATAGAAATAATAGTTTTTTAAATAATAAAATAAATAACATCTCAAGCTTACCCAAAACTGTAACTAAAATGTTTGTCTTGGTATATTGTTAATAAATCAGCACTCTGAAGCAATTATTTATTATTGAGTACAACATTATTGTCTGAAAACTGCTAACAATATAACAGAAGATATTTTCTTACAATTTATTTCTAAAGAACATTGTATTGTTAAAATAGATTTGTGTTTGTTCTTGTTCTACTGCATGCAAAGGATATCATAATTCCTGCAATTAATAAACATAATGTATTATTTATTATACAAATAAACCTACTGCCATGAAGGAAACAAACTAGTGAACAAATAATTTTAAATAAATCTAATGCTTTAAATTTCTTCTAGGTTTTTTTTTTATTACTTACAGATTTATTTTGCACTGCCAATATATAATTTGTTCAAAACAGAATGTGTACTTGAAATGATAAAACTCTGTGTTAGATGTCATGTGATCATTTCTACAATTCCTAAAATAAGTAAAAAAAAATAATAGTCTTCCCTCTATAGAAATAATAGTTTTTTAAATAATAAAATAAATAACATCTCAAGCTTACCCAAAACTGTAACTAAAATATTTGACTTGGTATATTGTTAATAAAGCAGCACTCTGAAACAATTATTTATTATTGAGTACAACATTATTGCATGAAAACTGTTATTAATATAACAAAAGATATTTTCTTACAATTAATTTCCTTAAAACATTGTATTGTTAAAATAGAGTTGTGTTTGCTCTTGTTCTACTGCATGCAAAGAATATCATACTTCCTGCAATTAATAAACACAATGTATTATTTATTATACTAATAAATCCACTGCCATGAAGCAAACAATCTAGTGAACAAATAATTTTAAATAAATCTAATGCTTTAAATTTCTTCTAGGTTTTTTTTTTACTAAGTACAGTTTTACTTTGCACTGCCAATATATAATTTGTTCAAAACAGAATGTGTACTTGAAATGATAAAACTCTGTGTTAGATGTCATGTGATCATTTCTACAATTCCTAAAATAAGTAAAAAAAAATAATAGTCTTCCCTCTATAGAAATAATAGTTTTTTAAATAATAAAATAAATAACATCTCAAGCTTACCCAAAACTGTAACTAAAATATTTGACTTGGTATATTGTTAATAAAGCAGCACTCTGAAACAATTATTTATTATTGAGTACAACATTATTGCATGAAAACTGTTATTAATATAACAAAAGATATTTTCTTACAATTAATTTCCTTAAAACATTGTATTGTTAAAATAGAGTTGTGTTTGCTCTTGTTCTACTGCATGCAAAGAATATCATACTTCCTGCAATTAATAAACACAATGTATTATTTATTATACTAATAAATCCACTGCCATGAAGCAAACAATCTAGTGAACAAATAATTTTAAATAAATCTAATGCTTTAAATTTCTTCTAGGTTTTTTTTTTACTAAGTACAGTTTTACTTTGCACTGCCAATATATAATTTGTTCAAAACAGAATGTGTACTTGAAATGATAAAACTCTGTGTTAGATGTTATGAGATCATTTCTACAATACCTAAAATAAGTAAAAACAAATAATAGTCTTCCCTCTATTGAAATAATAGTTTTTTCAATAATAAAAAAAATAACTTCTCAAGCTTACCCAAAACTGTAACTAAAATATTTGACTTGGTATATTGTTAATAAATCAGCACTCTGAAACAATTATTTATTATTGAGTACAACATTATTGCATAAAAACTGTTAACAATATAACAGAAGATATTTTCTTACAATTTATTTCTAAAGAACATTGTATTGGTTAAATAGATTTGTGTTTGTTCTTGTTTTACTGCATGCAAAGGATATCATACTTCCTGCAAATTAATAATCATAATGTATTATTTATTATACAAATAAACCTACTGCCATGAAGGAAACAAACTAGTGAACAAATAATTTTAAATAAATCTAATGCTTTAAATTTCTTCTAGGTTTTTTTTTTATTACTTACAGATTTATTTTGCACTGCCAATATATAATTTGTTCAAAACAGAATGTGTACTTGAAATGATAAAACTCTGTGTTAGATGTCATGTGATCATTTCTACAATTCCTAAAATAAGTAAAAAAAAATAATAGTCTTCCCTCTATAGAAATAATAGTTTTTTAAATAATAAAATAAATAACATCTCAAGCTTACCCCAAAACTGTAACTAAAATATTTGACTTGGTATATTGTTAATAAAGCAGCACTCTGAAACAATTATTTATTATTGAGTACAACATTATTGCATGAAAACTGTTATTAATATAACAAAAGATATTTTCTTACAATTAATTTCCTTAAAACATTGTATTGTTAAAATAGAGTTGTGTTTGTTCTTGTTCTACTGCATGCAAAGAATATCATACTTCCTGCAATTAATAAACACAATGTATTATTTATTATACTAATAAATCCACTGCCATGAAGCAAACAAATTGTGAACAAATAATTATTAATAAATCTAATGCTTTAAATTTTTTCTAGGTTTTTTTATACTACTTACAGTTTAACTTTGCACTGCCAATATATTATTTGTTCAAAACAGAATATGTACTTAAAATGATAATACTCTGTGTTTGATGTAATGTGATCATTTCTACAATACCTAAAATAAGTAAAAAAAAATAATAGTCTTCCCTCTATTGAAATAATAGTTTTTTAAATATTAAAATAAATAACATCTCAAGCTTACCCAAAAAAGTAACTAAAATATTTGTCTTGGTATATTGTTAATAAATCAGCACTCTGAAATAATTATTTATTATTGAGTACAACAATATTGGATGAAAACTGTTAATAATATAACAGAAGATATTTTCTTACAATTTTTAACTAAAGAACTTTGTATTGTTAAAATAGAGTTGTGTTTGTTCTTGTTCTACTGCATGCAAAGAATATCATACTTCCTGCAATTAATAAACATAATGTATTATTTATTATACTAATAAATCCACTGCCATGAAGCAAACAATCTAGTGAACAAATAATTTTAAATAAATCTAATGCTTTAAATTTCTTCTAGGTTTTTTTTATACTACTTACAGTTTTACATTGCACTGCCAATATATAATTTGTTCAAAACAGAATGTGTACTTGAAATGATAAAACTCTGTGTTAGATGTTATGAGATCATTTCTACAATACCTAAAATAAGTAAAAACAAATAATAGTCTTCCCTCTATTGAAATAATAGTTTTTTCAATAATAAAAAAAATAACTTCTCAAGCTTACCCAAAACTGTAACTAAAATATTTGACTTGGTATATTGTTAATAAATCAGCACTCTGAAACAATTATTTATTATTGAGTACAACATTATTGCATAAAAACTGTTAACAATATAACAGAAGATATTTTCTTACAATTTATTTCTAAAGAACTTTGTATTGGTTAAATAGATTTGTGTTTGTTCTTGTTTTACTGCATGCAAAGGATATCATACTTCCTGCAAATTAATAATCATAATGTATTATTTATTATACAAATAAACCTACTGCCATGAAGGAAACAAACTAGTGAACAAATAATTTTAAATAAATCTAATGCTTTAAATTTCTTCTAGGTTTTTTTTTTATTACTTACAGATTTATTTTGCACTGCCAATATATAATTTGTTCAAAACAGAATGTGTACTTGAAATGATAAAACTCTGTGTTAGATGTCATGTGATCATTTCTACAATTCCTAAAATAAGTAAAAAAAAATAATAGTCTTCCCTCTATAGAAATAATAGTTTTTTAAATAATAAAATAAATAACATCTCAAGCTTACCCAAAACTGTAACTAAAATATTTGACTTGGTATATTGTTAATAAAGCAGCACTCTGAAACAATTATTTATTATTGAGTACAACATTATTGCATGAAAACTGTTATTAATATAACAAAAGATATTTTCTTACAATTAATTTCCTTAAAACATTGTATTGTTAAAATAGAGTTGTGTTTGTTCTTGTTCTACTGCATGCAAAGAATATCATACTTCCTGCAATTAATAAACACAATGTATTATTTATTATACTAATAAATCCACTGCCATGAAGCAAACAAATTGTGAACAAATAATTATTAATAAATCTAATGCTTTAAATTTTTTCTAGGTTTTTTTATACTACTTACAGTTTAACTTTGCACTGCCAATATATTATTTGTTCAAAACAGAATATGTACTTAAAATGATAATACTCCGTGTTTGATGTAATGTGATCATTTCTACAATACCTAAAATAAGTAAAAAAAAATAATAGTCTTCCCTCTATAGAAATAATAGTTTTTTAAATATTAAAATAAATAACATCTCAAGCTTACCCAAAAAAGTAACTAAAATATTTGTCTTGGTATATTGTTAATAAATCAGCACTCTGAAATAATTATTTATTATTGAGTACAACAATATTGGATGAAAACTGTTAATAATATAACAGAAGATATTTTGTTACAATTTTTAACTAAAGAACTTTGTATTGTTAAAATAGATTTGTGTTTGTTCTTGTTTTACTGCATGCAAAGGATATCATACTTCCTGCAATTAATAAGAACAATTTATTATTTATTAAACAAATAAATCCACTGCCATGAAGTAAACAAACAAGTGAACAAATAATTTTAATTAAATCTAATGCTTTAAATTTCTTCTAGGTTTTTTTTATACTACTTACAGTTTTACTTTGCACGGCCAATTTATTATTTGTTCAAAACAGAATGTGTACTTGAAATGATAAAACTCTGTGTTAGATGTCATGTGATCATTTCTACAATACATAAAATAAGTAAAAAAAAATAATAGTCTTCCCTCTATAGAAATAATAGATTTTTAAAATTAATAAATAATTAATATCTCAAGCTTACCCAAAACTGTAACTAAAATATTTGTCATGGTATATTGTTAATAAATCAGTAATCTGAAACAATTTATTATTATTGAGTACAACATTATTGGATGAAAACTTTTAATAATATAACACAAGATATTTTCTTACAATTTATTTCTAACGAACTATGTGTTGTTAAAATAGATTTGAGTTTGATTTTGTTCTACTGCATGCAAAGGATATCATACTTCCTGCAATTAATAAGAACAATGTATTATTTATTAAACAAATAAATTCACTTCCATGAAGCAAAAAACTAGTGAACAAATAATTTTAAATAAATCTAATGCTTTAAATTTCTTCTAGGTTTTTTTTATACTACTTACAGTTTTACTTTGCACTGCCAATATATTTTTTGTTCAAAACAGAATGTGTACTTGAAATGATAAACCTCTGTGTTAGATGTCATGTTATCATTTCTACAATACCTAAAATAAGTAAAAAAAAATAATAGTCTTCCCTCTATAGAAATAATAGTTTTTTAAATAATAAAATAAATAACATCTCAAGCTTACCCAAAACTGTAACTAAAATATTTGTCTTGGTATATTGTTAATAAATCAGCACTCTGAAGCAATTATTTATTATTGAGTACAACAATATTGGAAAAAAACTGTTATTAATATAACAGAAGATATTTTCTTACAATTTATTTCTAAAGAACTTTGTATTGTTAAAATAGATTTGTGTTTGTTCTTGTTCTACTGCATGCAAAGGATATCATACTTCCTGCAATTAATAAACATAATGTATTATTTATTATACTAATAAATCCACTGCCATGAAGCAAACAATCTAGTGAACAAATAATTTTAAATAAATCTAATGCTTTAAATTTCTTCTAGGTTTTTTTTTTACTAATTACAGTTTTACTTTGCCCTGCCAATATATTATTTGTTCAAAACAGAATGTGTACTTGAAATGATAAAACTCTGTGTTAGATGTCATGTGATCATTTCTACAATACCTAAAATAAGTAAAAAAAAATAATAGTCTTCCCTCTATTGAAATAATAGTTTTTTCAATAATAAAAAAAATAACATCTCAAGCTTACCCAAAACTGTAACTAAAATGTTTGTCTTGGTATATTGTTAATAAATCAGCACTCTGAAGCAATTATTTATTATTGAGTACAACATTATTGGCTGAAAACTGCTAACAATATAACAGAAGATATTTTCTTACAATTTATTTCTAAAGAACATTGTATTGTTAAAATAGATTTGTGTTTGTTCTTGTTCTACTGCATGCAAAGGATATCATAATTTCTGCAATTAATAAACATAATGTATTATTTATAATACTCATAAATCCACTGCCATGAAGCAAACAATCTAGTGAACAAATAATTTTAAATAAATCTAATGCTTTAAATTTCTTCTAGGTTTTTTTTTTACTAATTACAGTTTTACTTTGCACTGCCAATATATAATTTGTTCAAAACAGAATGTGTACTTGAAATGATAAAACTCTGTGTTAGATGTTATGAGATCATTTCTACAATACCTAAAATAAGTAAAAACAAATAATAGTCTTCCCTCTATTGAAATAATAGTTTTTTCAATAATAAAAAAAATAACTTCTCAAGCTTACCCAAAACTGTAACTAAAATATTTGACTTGGTATATTGTTAATAAATCAGCACTCTGAAACAATTATTTATTATTGAGTACAACATTATTGCATAAAAACTGTTAACAATATAACAGAAGATATTTTCTTACAATTTATTTCTAAAGAACTTTGTATTGGTTAAATAGATTTGTGTTTGTTCTTGTTTTACTGCATGCAAAGGATATCATACTTCCTGCAAATTAATAATCATAATGTATTATTTATTATACTAATAAATCCACTGCCATGAAGCAAACAAATTGTGAACAAATAATTATTAATAAATCTAATGCTTTAAATTTTTTCTAGGTTTTTTTATACTACTTACAGTTTAACTTTGCACTGCCAATATATTATTTGTTCAAAACAGAATATGTACCTAAAATGATAATACTCTGTGTTTGATGTAATGTGATCATTTCTACAATACCTAAAATAAGTAAAAAAAAATAATAGTCTTCCCTCTATAGAAATAATAGTTTTTTAAATATTAAAATAAATAACATTTCAAGCTTACCCAAAAAAGTAACTAAAATATTTGTCTTGGTATATTGTTAATAAATCAGCACTCTGAAATAATTATTTATTATTGAGTACAACAATATTGGATGAAAACTGTTAATAATATAACAGAAGATATTTTCATACAATTTATAACTAAAGAACTTTGTATTGTTAAAATAGATTTGTGTTTGTTCCTGTTTTACTGCATGCAAAGGATATCATACTTCCTGCAATTAATAAGAATAATTTATTATTTATTAAACAAATAAATCCACTGCCATGATGTAAACAAACAAGTGAACAAATAATTTTAAATAAATCTAATGCTTTAAATTTCTTCTAGGTTTTTTTTATACTACTTACAGTTTTACTTTGCACTGCCAATATATTATTTGTTCAAAACAGAATGTGTACTTGAAATGATAAAACTCTGTGTTAGATGTCATGTGATCATTTCTACAATTCCTAAAATAAGTAAAAAAAAATAATAGTCTTCCCTCTATAGAAATAATAGTTTTTTAAATAATAAAATAAATAACATCTCAAGCTTACCCAAAACTGTAACTAAAATATTTGACTTGGTATATTGTTAATAAAGCAGCACTCTGAAACAATTATTTATTATTGAGTACAACATTATTGCATGAAAACTGTTATTAATATAACAAAAGATATTTTCTTACAATTAATTTCCTTAAAACATTGTATTGTTAAAATAGATTTGTGTTTGTTCCTGTTTTACTGCATGCAAAGGATATCATACTTCCTGCAATTAATAAGAATAATTTATTATTTATTATACTAATAAATCCACTGCCATGAAGCAAACAAATTGTGAACAAATAATTTTAAATAAATCTAATGCTTTAAATTTTTTCTAGGTTTTTTTTATACTACTTACAGTTTAACTTTGCACTGCCAATATATTATTTGTTCAAAACAGAATATGTACTTAAAATGATAATACTCTGTGTTTGATGTAATGTGATCATTTCTACAATACCTAAAATAAGTAAAAAAAAATAATAGTCTTCCCTCTATAGAAATAATAGTTTTTTAAATAATAAAATAAATAACATCTCAAGCTTACCCAAAACTGTAACTAAAATATTTGTCATGGTATATTGTTAATAAATCAGCACTCTGAAATAATTATTTATTATTGAGTACAACATTTTTGGATGAAAACTGTTAATAATATAACAGATGATATTTTCATACAATTTATATCTAAAGATCTTTGAATTGTTAAAATAGAGATGTGTTTGTTCTTGTTTTACTGCATGCAAAGGATATCATACTTCCTGCAATTAATAAGAACAATTTAATATTTATTAAACAAATAAATCCACTGCCATGATGTAAACAAACAAGTGAACAAATAATTTTAAATAAATCTAATGCTTTAAATTTCTGCTAGGTTTTTTTTATACTACTTACAGTTTAACTTTGCACTGCCTATATATTATTTGTTCAAAACAGAATGTGTACTTGAAATGATGAAACTCTATTGTAGATATCATGTGATCATTTCTACAATACCTAAAATAAGTAAAAAAAAATAATAGTCTTCCCTCTATAGAAATAATAGATTTTTAAAATTAATAAATAATTAATATCTCAAGCTTACCCAAAACTGTAACTAAAATATTTGTCATGGTATATTGTTAATAAATCAGCACTCTGAAATAATTATTTATTATTGAGTACAACATTATTGGATGAAAACTGTTAATAATATAACGGAAGATATTTTCATACAATTTATTTTTAAAGAACATTGTGTTGTTAAAATACATATGTGTTTGTTCTTGTTCTACTGCATGCAAAGTATATCATACTTCCTGCAATTAATAAGAACAATTTATCATTTATTAAACAAATAAATCCACTGCCATGAAGCAAACAAACTAGTGATCAAATAATTTTAAATAAATCTAATGCTTTAAAATTCTTCTAGGTTTTTTTTATACTACTTACAGTTTTACTTTGCACGGCCAATTTATTATTTGTTCAAAACAGAATGTGTACTTGAAATGATAAAACTCTGTGTTAGATGTCATGTGATCATTTCTACAATACCTAAAATAAGTAAAAAAAAATAATAGTCTTCCCTCTATAGAAATAATAGTTTTTTAAATAATAAAATAAATAACATCTCAAGCTTACCCAAAACTGTAACTAAAATATTTGTCATGGTATATTGTTAATAAATCAGCACTCTGAAATAATTATTTATTATTGAGTACAACATTTTTGGATGAAAACTGTTAATAATATAACAGATGATATTTTCATACAATTTATATCTAAAGATCTTTGAATTGTTAAAATAGAGATGTGTTTGTTCTTGTTTTACTGCATGCAAAGGATATCATACTTCCTGCAATTAATAAGAACAATTTAATATTTATTAAACAAATAAATCCACTGCCATGATGTAAACAAACAAGTGAACAAATAATTTTAAATAAATCTAATGCTTTAAATTTCTTCTAGGTTTTTTTTATACTACTTACAGTTTAACTTTGCACTGCCTATATATTATTTGTTCAAAACAGAATGTGTACTTGAAATGATGAAACTCTATTGTAGATATATGTGATCATTTCTACAATACCTAAAATAAGTAAAATAAAATAATAGTCTTCCCTCTATAGAAATAATAGTTTTTTAAATAATAAAATAAATAACATCTCAAAATTACCAAAAACTGTAACTAAAATATTTATCTTGGTATATTTTTAATAAATCAGCACTCTGAAATAATTATTTATTATTGAGTACAACAATATTGGAAAAAAACTGTTAATAATATAACAGAAGATATTTTCATACAATTTATTTTTAAAGAACATTGTGTTGTTAAAATACATATGAGTTTGTTCTTGTTCTACTGCATGCAAAGGATATCATACTTCCTGCAATTAATAAGAACAATTTATTATTTATTAAACAAATAAATCCACTGCCATGAAGCAAACAAACTAGTGATCAAATAATTTTAAATAAATCTAATGCTTTAAAATTCTTCTAGGTTTTTTTTATACTACTTACAGTTTTACTTTGCACGGCCAATTTATTATTTGTTCAAAACAGAATGTGTACTTGAAATGATAAAACTCTGTGTTAGATGTCATGTGATCATTTCTACAATACCTAAAATAAGTAAAAAAAAAATAATAGTCTTCCCTCAATAGAAATAATAGTTTTTTAAATAATAAAATAAATAACATCTCAAGCTTACCCAAAACTGTAACTAAAATATTTGTCATGGTATATTGTTAATAAATCAGTAATCTGAAACAATTTATTATTATTGAGTACAACATTATTGGATGAAAACTTTTAATAATATAACACAAGATATTTTCTTGCAATTTATTTCTAACGAACTATGTGTTGTTAAAATAGATTTGAGTTTGATTTTGTTCTACTGCATGCAAAGGATATCATACTTCCTGCAATTAATAAGAACAATGTATTATTTATTAAACAAATAAATTCACTTCCATGAAGCAAAAAACTAGTGAACAAATAATTTTAAATAAATCTAATGCTTTAAATTTCTTCTAGGTTTTTTTTATACTACTTACAGTTTTACTTTGCACTGCCAATATATTTTTTGTTCAAAACAGAATGTGTACTTGAAATGATAAACCTCTGTGTTAGATGTCATGTTATCATTTCTACAATACCTAAAATAAGTAAAAAAAAATAATAGTCTTCCCTCTATAGAAATAATAGTTTTTTAAATAATAAAATAAATAACATCTCAAGCTTACCCAAAACTGTAACTAAAATATTTGTCTTGGTATATTGTTAATAAATCAGCACTCTGAAGCAATTATTTATTATTGAGTACAACATTATTGGCTGAAAACTGCTAACAATATAACAGAAGATATTTTCTTACAATTTATTTCTAAAGAACATTGTATTGTTAAAATAGATTTGTGTTTGTTCTTGTTCTACTGCATGCAAAGGATATCATAATTTCTGCAATTAATAAACATAATGTATTATTTATAATACTAATAAATCCACTGCCATGAAGCAAACAATCTAGTGAACAAATAATTTTAAATAAATCTAATGCTTTAAATTTCTTCTAGGTTTTTTTTTTACTAATTACAGTTTTACTTTGCACTGCCAATATATAATTTGTTCAAAACAGAATGTGTACTTGAAATGATAAAACTCTGTGTTAGATGTTATGAGATCATTTCTACAATACCTAAAATAAGTAAAAACAAATAATAGTCTTCCCTCTATTGAAATAATAGTTTTTTCAATAATAAAAAAAATAACTTCTCAAGCTTACCCAAAACTGTAACTAAAATATTTGACTTGGTATATTGTTAATAAATCAGCACTCTGAAACAATTATTTATTATTGAGTACAACATTATTGCATAAAAACTGTTAACAATATAACAGAAGATATTTTCTTACAATTTATTTCTAAAGAACTTTGTATTGGTTAAATAGATTTGTGTTTGTTCTTGTTTTACTGCATGCAAAGGATATCATACTTCCTGCAAATTAATAATCATAATGTATTATTTATTATACTAATAAATCCACTGCCATGAAGCAAACAAATTGTGAACAAATAATTATTAATAAATCTAATGCTTTAAATTTTTTCTAGGTTTTTTTATACTACTTACAGTTTAACTTTGCACTGCCAATATATTATTTGTTCAAAACAGAATATGTACCTAAAATGATAATACTCTGTGTTTGATGTAATGTGATCATTTCTACAATACCTAAAATAAGTAAAAAAAAATAATAGTCTTCCCTCTATAGAAATAATAGTTTTTTAAATATTAAAATAAATAACATTTCAAGCTTACCCAAAAAAGTAACTAAAATATTTGTCTTGGTATATTGTTAATAAATCAGCACTCTGAAATAATTATTTATTATTGAGTACAACAATATTGGATGAAAACTGTTAATAATATAACAGAAGATATTTTCATACAATTTATAACTAAAGAACTTTGTATTGTTAAAATAGATTTGTGTTTGTTCCTGTTTTACTGCATGCAAAGGATATCATACTTCCTGCAATTAATAAGAATAATTTATTATTTATTAAACAAATAAATCCACTGCCATGATGTAAACAAACAAGTGAACAAATAATTTTAAATAAATCTAATGCTTTAAATTTCTTCTAGGTTTTTTTTATACTACTTACAGTTTTACTTTGCACTGCCAATATATTATTTGTTCAAAACAGAATGTGTACTTGAAATGATAAAACTCTGTGTTAGATGTCATGTGATCATTTCTACAATTCCTAAAATAAGTAAAAAAAAATAATAGTCTTCCCTCTATAGAAATAATAGTTTTTTAAATAATAAAATAAATAACATCTCAAGCTTACCCAAAACTGTAACTAAAATATTTGACTTGGTATATTGTTAATAAAGCAGCACTCTGAAACAATTATTTATTATTGAGTACAACATTATTGCATGAAAACTGTTATTAATATAACAAAAGATATTTTCTTACAATTAATTTCCTTAAAACATTGTATTGTTAAAATAGATTTGTGTTTGTTCCTGTTCTACTGCATGCAAAGTATATCATACTTCCTGCAATTAATAAGAACAATTTATCATTTATTAAACAAATAAATCCACTGCCATGAAGCAAACAAACTAGTGATCAAATAATTTTAAATAAATCTAATGCTTTAAAATTCTTCTAGGTTTTTTTTATACTACTTACAGTTTTACTTTGCACGGCCAATTTATTATTTGTTCAAAACAGAATGTGTACTTGAAATGATAAAACTCTGTGTTAGATGTAATGTGATCATTTCTACAATACCTAAAATAAGTAAAAAAAAATAATAGTCTTCCCTCTATAGAAATAATAGTTTTTTAAATATTAAAATAAATAACATTTCAAGCTTACCCAAAAAAGTAACTAAAATATTTGTCTTGGTATATTGTTAATAAATCAGCACTCTGAAATAATTATTTATTATTGAGTACAACAATATTGGATGAAAACTGTTAATAATATAACAGATGATATTTTCATACAATTTATATCTAAAGATCTTTGAATTGTTAAAATAGATTTGTGTTTGTTCCTGTTTTACTGCATGCAAAGGATATCATACTTCCTGCAATTAATAAGAATAATTTATTATTTATTATACTAATAAATCCACTGCCATGAAGCAAACAAACTAGTGATCAAATAATTTTAAATAAATCTAATGCTTTAAAATTCTTCTAGGTTTTTTTTATACTACTTACAGTTTTACTTTGCACGGCCAATTTATTATTTGTTCAAAACAGAATGTGTACTTGAAATGATAAAACTCTGTGTTAGATGTCATGTGATCATTTCTACAATACCTAAAATAAGTAAAAAAAAATAATAGTCTTCCCTCTATAGAAATAATAGTTTTTTAAATAATAAAATAAATAACATCTCAAGCTTAACCAAAACTGTAACTAAAATATTTGTCATGGTATATTGTTAATAAATCAGCACTCTGAAATAATTATTTATTATTGAGTACAACATTTTTGGATGAAAACTGTTAATAATATAACAGATGATATTTTCATACAATTTATATCTAAAGATCTTTGAATTGTTAAAATAGAGATGTGTTTGTTCTTGTTTTACTGCATGCAAAGGATATCATACTTCCTGCAATTAATAAGAACAATTTAATATTTATTAAACAAATAAATCCACTGCCATGATGTAAACAAACAAGTGAACAAATAATTTTAAATAAATCTAATGCTTTAAATTTCTTCTAGGTTTTTTTTATACTACTTACAGTTTAACTTTGCACTGCCTATATATTATTTGTTCAAAACAGAATGTGTACTTGAAATGATGAAACTCTATTGTAGATATATGTGATCATTTCTACAATACCTAAAATAAGTAAAATAAAATAATAGTCTTCCCTCTATAGAAATAATAGTTTTTTAAATAATAAAATAAATAACATCTCAAAATTACCAAAAACTGTAACTAAAATATTTATCTTGGTATATTTTTAATAAATCAGCACTCTGAAATAATTATTTATTATTGAGTACAACAATATTGGAAAAAAACTGTTAATAATATAACAGAAGATATTTTCATACAATTTATTTTTAAAGAACATTGTGTTGTTAAAATACATATGAGTTTGTTCTTGTTCTACTGCATGCAAAGGATATCATACTTCCTGCAATTAATAAGAACAATTTATTATTTATTAAACAAATAAATCCACTGCCATGAAGCAAACAAACTAGTGATCAAATAATTTTAAATAAATCTAATGCTTTAAAATTCTTCTAGGTTTTTTTTATACTACTTACAGTTTTACTTTGCACGGCCAATTTATTATTTGTTCAAAACAGAATGTGTACTTGAAATGATAAAACTCTGTGTTAGATGTTATGAGATCATTTCTACAATACCTAAAATAAGTAAAAACAAATAATAGTCTTCCCTCTATTGAAATAATAGTTTTTTCAATAATAAAAAAAATAACTTCTCAAGCTTACCCAAAACTGTAACTAAAATATTTGACTTGGTATATTGTTAATAAATCAGCACTCTGAAACAATTATTTATTATTGAGTACAACATTATTGCATAAAAACTGTTAACAATATAACAGAAGATATTTTCTTACAATTTATTTCTAAAGAACTTTGTATTGGTTAAATAGATTTGTGTTTGTTCTTGTTTTACTGCATGCAAAGGATATCATACTTCCTGCAAATTAATAATCATAATGTATTATTTATTATACTAATAAATCCACTGCCATGAAGCAAACAAATTGTGAACAAATAATTATTAATAAATCTAATGCTTTAAATTTTTTCTAGGTTTTTTTATACTACTTACAGTTTAACTTTGCACTGCCAATATATTATTTGTTCAAAACAGAATATGTACCTAAAATGATAATACTCTGTGTTTGATGTAATGTGATCATTTCTACAATACCTAAAATAAGTAAAAAAAAATAATAGTCTTCCCTCTATAGAAATAATAGTTTTTTAAATATTAAAATAAATAACATTTCAAGCTTACCCAAAAAAGTAACTAAAATATTTGTCTTGGTATATTGTTAATAAATCAGCACTCTGAAATAATTATTTATTATTGAGTACAACAATATTGGATGAAAACTGTTAATAATATAACAGATGATATTTTCATACAATTTATATCTAAAGATCTTTGAATTGTTAAAATAGATTTGTGTTTGTTCCTGTTTTACTGCATGCAAAGGATATCATACTTCCTGCAATTAATAAGAATAATTTATTATTTATTATACTAATAAATCCACTGCCATGAAGCAAACAAACTAGTGATCAAATAATTTTAAATAAATCTAATGCTTTAAAATTCTTCTAGGTTTTTTTTATACTACTTACAGTTTTACTTTGCACGGCCAATTTATTATTTGTTCAAAACAGAATGTGTACTTGAAATGATAAAACTCTGTGTTAGATGTCATGTGATCATTTCTACAATACCTAAAATAAGTAAAAAAAAATAATAGTCTTCCCTCTATAGAAATAATAGTTTTTTAAATAATAAAATAAATAACATCTCAAGCTTACCCAAAACTGTAACTAAAATATTTGTCATGGTATATTGTTAATAAATCAGCACTCTGAAATAATTATTTATTATTGAGTACAACATTTTTGGATGAAAACTGTTAATAATATAACAGATGATATTTTCATACAATTTATATCTAAAGATCTTTGAATTGTTAAAATAGAGATGTGTTTGTTCTTGTTTTACTGCATGCAAAGGATATCATACTTCCTGCAATTAATAAGAACAATTTAATATTTATTAAACAAATAAATCCACTGCCATGATGTAAACAAACAAGTGAACAAATAATTTTAAATAAATCTAATGCTTTAAATTTCTTCTAGGTTTTTTTTATACTACTTACAGTTTAACTTTGCACTGCCTATATATTATTTGTTCAAAACAGAATGTGTACTTGAAATGATGAAACTCTATTGTAGATATATGTGATCATTTCTACAATACCTAAAATAAGTAAAATAAAATAATAGTCTTCCCTCTATAGAAATAATAGTTTTTTAAATAATAAAATAAATAACATCTCAAAATTACCAAAAACTGTAACTAAAATATTTATCTTGGTATATTTTTAATAAATCAGCACTCTGAAATAATTATTTATTATTGAGTACAACAATATTGGAAAAAAACTGTTAATAATATAACAGAAGATATTTTCATACAATTTATTTTTAAAGAACATTGTGTTGTTAAAATACATATGAGTTTGTTCTTGTTCTACTGCATGCAAA
Organism: Tuberolachnus salignus; assembly: GCA_956483605.1. Taxonomy (NCBI): domain Eukaryota; kingdom Metazoa; phylum Arthropoda; class Insecta; order Hemiptera; family Aphididae; genus Tuberolachnus; species Tuberolachnus salignus. The sequence goes on along the minus strand of OY101431.1, from coordinate 2,911,114 downwards.
GGATATCATACTTCCTGCAATTAATAAGAACAATTTATTATTTATTAAACAAATAAATCCACTGCCATGAAGCAAACAAACTAGTGATCAAATAATTTTAAATAAATCTAATGCTTTAAAATTCTTCTAGGTTTTTTTTATACTACTTACAGTTTTACTTTGCACGGCCAATTTATTATTTGTTCAAAACAGAATGTGTACTTGAAATGATAAAACTCTGTGTTAGATGTCATGTGATCATTTCTACAATACCTAAAATAAGTAAAAAAAAAATAATAGTCTTCCCTCAATAGAAATAATAGTTTTTTAAATAATAAAATAAATAACATCTCAAGCTTACCCAAAACTGTAACTAAAATATTTGTCTTGGTATATTGTTAATAAATCAGCACTCTGAAGCAATTATTTATTATTGAGTACAACATTATTGGATAGAAACTGTTAATAATATAACAGATGATATTTTCATACAATTTATAACTAAAGATCATTGAATTGTTAAAATAGAGTTGTGTTTGTTCTTGTTCTACTGCTTGCAAAGAATATCATACTTCCTGCAATTAATAAACACAATGTATTATTTATTATACTAATAAATCCACTGCCATGAAGCAAACAAATTGTGAACAAATAATTTTAAATAAATCTAATGCTTTAAATTTTTTCTAGGTTTTTTTTATACTACTTACAGTTTAACTTTGCACTGCCAATATATTATTTGTTCAAAACAGAATATGTACTTAAAATGATAATACTCTGTGTTTGATGTAATGTGATCATTTCTACAATACCTAAAATAAGTAAAAAAAAATAATAGTCTTCCCTCTATAGAAATAATAGTTTTTTAAATAATAAAATAAATAACATCTCAAGCTTACCCAAAACTGTAACTAAAATATTTGTCTTGGTATATTGTTAATAAATCAGCACTCTGAAGCAATTATTTATTATTGAGTACAACATTATTGGATGGAAACTGTTAATAATATAACAGATGATATTTTCATACAATTTATAACTAAAGATCTTTGAATTGTTAAAATAGAGTTGTGTTTGTTCTTGTTCTACTGCTTGCAAAGAATATCATACTTCCTGCAATTAATAAACACAATGTATTATTTATTAAACAAATAAATCCACTGCCATGAAGTAAACAAACAAGTGAACAAATAATTTTTAATAAATCTAATGCTTTAAATTTTTTCTAGGTTTTTTTTATACTACTTACAGTTTAACTTTGCACTGCCAATATATTATTTGTTCAAAACAGAATGTGTACTTGAAATGACAAAACTCTGTGTCAGATGTCATGTGATCATTTCTACAATACCTAAAATAAGTAAAAAAAAATAATAGTCTTCCCTCTATAGAAATAATGGATTTTTAAAATTAATAAATAATTAATATCTCAAGCTTACCCAAAACTGTAACTAAAATATTTGTCATGGTATATTGTTAATAAATCAGCACTCTGAAATAATTATTTATTATTGAGTACAACATTATTGGATGAAAACTTTTAATAATATAACACAAGATATTTTCTTACAATTTATTTCTAACGAACTATGTGTTGTTAAAATAGATTTGAGTTTGATTTTGTTCTACTGCATGCAAAGGATATCATACTTCCTGCAATTAATAAGAACAATGTATTATTTATTAAACAAATAAATTCACTTCCATGAAGCAAAAAACTAGTGAACAAATAATTTTAAATAAATCTAATGCTTTAAATTTCTTCTAGGTTTTTTTTATACTACTTACAGTTTTACTTTGCACTGCCAATATATTTTTTGTTCAAAACAGAATGTGTACTTGAAATGATAAACCTCTGTGTTAGATGTCATGTTATCATTTCTACAATACCTAAAATAAGTAAAAAAAAATAATAGTCTTCCCTCTATAGAAATAATAGTTTTTTAAATAATAAAATAAATAACATCTCAAGCTTACCCAAAACTGTAACTAAAATGTTTGTCTTGGTATATTGTTAATAAATCAGCACTCTGAAGCAATTATTTATTATTGAGTACAACATTATTGTCTGAAAACTGCTAACAATATAACAGAAGATATTTTCTTACAATTTATTTCTAAAGAACATTGTATTGTTAAAATAGATTTGTGTTTGTTCTTGTTCTACTGCATGCAAAGGATATCATAATTCCTGCAATTAATAAACATAATGTATTATTTATAATACTAATAAATCCACTGCCATGAAGCAAACAATCTAGTGAACAAATAATTTTAAATAAATCTAATGCTTTAAATTTCTTCTAGGTTTTTTTTTTACTAATTACAGTTTTACTTTGCACTGCCAATATATAATTTGTTCAAAACAGAATGTGTACTTGAAATGATAAAACTCTGTGTTAGATGTTATGAGATCATTTCTACAATACCTAAAATAAGTAAAAACAAATAATAGTCTTCCCTCTATTGAAATAATAGTTTTTTCAATAATAAAAAAAATAACTTCTCAAGCTTACCCAAAACTGTAACTCAAATATTTGACTTGGTATATTGTTAATAAATCAGCACTCTGAAACAATTATTTATTATTGAGTACAACATTATTGCATAAAAACTGTTAACAATATAACAGAAGATATTTTCTTACAATTTATTTCTAAAGAACTTTGTATTGGTTAAATAGATTTGTGTTTGTTCTTGTTTTACTGCATGCAAAGGATATCATACTTCCTGCAAATTAATAATCATAATGTATTATTTATTATACAAATAAACCTACTGCCATGAAGGAAACAAACTAGTGAACAAATAATTTTAAATAAATCTAATGCTTTAAATTTCTTCTAGGTTTTTTTTTTATTACTTACAGATTTATTTTGCACTGCCAATATATAATTTGTTCAAAACAGAATGTGTACTTGAAATGATAAAACTCTGTGTTAGATGTCATGTGATCATTTCTACAATTCCTAAAATAAGTAAAAAAAAATAATAGTCTTCCCTCTATAGAAATAATAGTTTTTTAAATAATAAAATAAATAACATCTCAAGCTTACCCAAAACTGTAACTAAAATATTTGACTTGGTATATTGTTAATAAAGCAGCACTCTGAAACAATTATTTATTATTGAGTACAACATTATTGCATGAAAACTGTTATTAATATAACAAAAGATATTTTCTTACAATTAATTTCCTTAAAACATTGTATTGTTAAAATAGAGTTGTGTTTGCTCTTGTTCTACTGCATGCAAAGAATATCATACTTCCTGCAATTAATAAACACAATGTATTATTTATTATACTAATAAATCCACTGCCATGAAGCAAACAATCTAGTGAACAAATAATTTTAAATAAATCTAATGCTTTAAATTTCTTCTAGGTTTTTTTTTTACTAATTACAGTTTTACTTTGCACTGCCAATATATAATTTGTTCAAAACAGAATGTGTACTTGAAATGATAAAACTCTGTGTTAGATGTTATGAGATCATTTCTACAATACCTAAAATAAGTAAAAACAAATAATAGTCTTCCCTCTATTGAAATAATAGTTTTTTCAATAATAAAAAAAATAACTTCTCAAGCTTACCCAAAACTGTAACTAAAATATTTGACTTGGTATATTGTTAATAAATCAGCACTCTGAAACAATTATTTATTATTGAGTACAACATTATTGCATAAAAACTGTTAACAATATAACAGAAGATATTTTCTTACAATTTATTTCTAAAGAACATTGTGTTGTTAAAATACATATGAGTTTGTTCTTGTTCTACTGCATGCAAAGGATATCATACTTCCTGCAATTAATAAGAACAATTTATTATTTATTAAACAAATAAATCCACTGCCATGAAGCAAACAAACTAGTGATCAAATAATTTTAAATAAATCTAATGCTTTAAAATTCTTCTAGGTTTTTTTTATACTACTTACAGTTTTACTTTGCACGGCCAATTTATTATTTGTTCAAAACAGAATGTGTACTTGAAATGATAAAACTCTGTGTTAGATGTCATGTGATCTTTTCTACAATACCTAAAATAAGTAAAAAAAAAATAATAGTCTTCCCTCAATAGAAATAATAGTTTTTTAAATAATAAAATAAATAACATCTCAAGCTTACCCAAAACTGTAACTAAAATATTTGTCTTGGTATATTGTTAATAAATCAGCACTCTGAAGCAATTATTTATTATTGAGTACAACATTATTGGATAGAAACTGTTAATAATATAACAGATGATATTTTCATACAATTTATAACTAAAGATCATTGAATTGTTAAAATAGAGTTGTGTTTGTTCTTGTTCTACTGCTTGCAAAGAATATCATACTTCCTGCAATTAATAAACACAATGTATTATTTATTATACTAATAAATCCACTGCCATGAAGCAAACAAATTGTGAACAAATAATTTTAAATAAATCTAATGCTTTAAATTTTTTCTAGGTTTTTTTTATACTACTTACAGTTTAACTTTGCACTGCCAATATATTATTTGTTCAAAACAGAATATGTACTTAAAATGATAATACTCTGTGTTTGATGTAATGTGATCATTTCTACAATACCTAAAATAAGTAAAAAAAAATAATAGTCTTCCCTCTATAGAAATAATAGTTTTTTAAATAATAAAATAAATAACATCTCAAGCTTACCCAAAACTGTAACTAAAATATTTGTCTTGGTATATTGTTAATAAATCAGCACTCTGAAGCAATTATTTATTATTGAGTACAACATTATTGGATGGAAACTGTTAATAATATAACAGATGATATTTTCATACAATTTATAACTAAAGATCTTTGAATTGTTAAAATAGAGTTGTGTTTGTTCTTGTTCTACTGCTTGCAAAGAATATCATACTTCCTGCAATTAATAAACACAATGTATTATTTATTAAACAAATAAATCCACTGCCATGAAGTAAACAAACAAGTGAACAAATAATTTTTAATAAATCTAATGCTTTAAATTTTTTCTAGGTTTTTTTTATACTACTTACAGTTTAACTTTGCACTGCCAATATATTATTTGTTCAAAACAGAATGTGTACTTGAAATGACAAAACTCTGTGTCAGATGTCATGTGATCATTTCTACAATACCTAAAATAAGTAAAAAAAAATAATAGTCTTCCCTCTATAGAAATAATGGATTTTTAAAATTAATAAATAATTAATATCTCAAGCTTACCCAAAACTGTAACTAAAATATTTGTCATGGTATATTGTTAATAAATCAGCACTCTGAAATAATTATTTATTATTGAGTACAACATTATTGGATGAAAACTTTTAATAATATAACACAAGATATTTTCTTACAATTTATTTCTAACGAACTATGTGTTGTTAAAATAGATTTGAGTTTGATTTTGTTCTACTGCATGCAAAGGATATCATACTTCCTGCAATTAATAAGAACAATGTATTATTTATTAAACAAATAAATTCACTTCCATGAAGCAAAAAACTAGTGAACAAATAATTTTAAATAAATCTAATGCTTTAAATTTCTTCTAGGTTTTTTTTATACTACTTACAGTTTAACTTTGCACTGCCAATATATTTTTTGTTCAAAACAGAATGTGTACTTGAAATGATAAACCTCTGTGTTAGATGTCATGTTATCATTTCTACAATACCTAAAATAAGTAAAAAAAAATAATAGTCTTCCCTCTATAGAAATAATAGTTTTTTAAATAATAAAATAAATAACATCTCAAGCTTACCCAAAACTGTAACTAAAATGTTTGTCTTGGTATATTGTTAATAAATCAGCACTCTGAAGCAATTATTTATTATTGAGTACAACATTATTGTCTGAAAACTGCTAACAATATAACAGAAGATATTTTCTTACAATTTATTTCTAAAGAACATTGTATTGTTAAAATAGATTTGTGTTTGTTCTTGTTCTACTGCATGCAAAGGATATCATAATTCCTGCAATTAATAAACATAATGTATTATTTATAATACTAATAAATCCACTGCCATGAAGCAAACAATCTAGTGAACAAATAATTTTAAATAAATCTAATGCTTTAAATTTCTTCTAGGTTTTTTTTTTACTAATTACAGTTTTACTTTGCACTGCCAATATATAATTTGTTCAAAACAGAATGTGTACTTGAAATGATAAAACTCTGTGTTAGATGTTATGAGATCATTTCTACAATACCTAAAATAAGTAAAAACAAATAATAGTCTTCCCTCTATTGAAATAATAGTTTTTTCAATAATAAAAAAAATAACTTCTCAAGCTTACCCAAAACTGTAACTCAAATATTTGACTTGGTATATTGTTAATAAATCAGCACTCTGAAACAATTATTTATTATTGAGTACAACATTATTGCATAAAAACTGTTAACAATATAACAGAAGATATTTTCTTACAATTTATTTCTAAAGAACTTTGTATTGGTTAAATAGATTTGTGTTTGTTCTTGTTTTACTGCATGCAAAGGATATCATACTTCCTGCAAATTAATAATCATAATGTATTATTTATTATACAAATAAACCTACTGCCATGAAGGAAACAAACTAGTGAACAAATAATTTTAAATAAATCTAATGCTTTAAATTTCTTCTAGGTTTTTTTTTTATTACTTACAGATTTATTTTGCACTGCCAATATATAATTTGTTCAAAACAGAATGTGTACTTGAAATGATAAAACTCTGTGTTAGATGTCATGTGATCATTTCTACAATTCCTAAAATAAGTAAAAAAAAATAATAGTCTTCCCTCTATAGAAATAATAGTTTTTTAAATAATAAAATAAATAACATCTCAAGCTTACCCAAAACTGTAACTAAAATATTTGACTTGGTATATTGTTAATAAAGCAGCACTCTGAAACAATTATTTATTATTGAGTACAACATTATTGCATGAAAACTGTTATTAATATAACAAAAGATATTTTCTTACAATTAATTTCCTTAAAACATTGTATTGTTAAAATAGAGTTGTGTTTGCTCTTGTTCTACTGCATGCAAAGAATATCATACTTCCTGCAATTAATAAACACAATGTATTATTTATTATACTAATAAATCCACTGCCATGAAGCAAACAATCTAGTGAACAAATAATTTTAAATAAATCTAATGCTTTAAATTTCTTCTAGGTTTTTTTTTTACTAATTACAGTTTTACTTTGCACTGCCAATATATAATTTGTTCAAAACAGAATGTGTACTTGAAATGATAAAACTCTGTGTTAGATGTTATGAGATCATTTCTACAATACCTAAAATAAGTAAAAACAAATAATAGTCTTCCCTCTATTGAAATAATAGTTTTTTCAATAATAAAAAAAATAACTTCTCAAGCTTACCCAAAACTGTAACTAAAATATTTGACTTGGTATATTGTTAATAAATCAGCACTCTGAAACAATTATTTATTATTGAGTACAACATTATTGCATAAAAACTGTTAACAATATAACAGAAGATATTTTCTTACAATTTATTTCTAAAGAACATTGTGTTGTTAAAATACATATGAGTTTGTTCTTGTTCTACTGCATGCAAAGGATATCATACTTCCTGCAATTAATAAGAACAATTTATTATTTATTAAACAAATAAATCCACTGCCATGAAGCAAACAAACTAGTGATCAAATAATTTTAAATAAATCTAATGCTTTAAAATTCTTCTAGGTTTTTTTTATACTACTTACAGTTTTACTTTGCACGGCCAATTTATTATTTGTTCAAAACAGAATGTGTACTTGAAATGATAAAACTCTGTGTTAGATGTCATGTGATCTTTTCTACAATACCTAAAATAAGTAAAAAAAAAATAATAGTCTTCCCTCAATAGAAATAATAGTTTTTTAAATAATAAAATAAATAACATCTCAAGCTTACCCAAAACTGTAACTAAAATATTTGTCTTGGTATATTGTTAATAAATCAGCACTCTGAAGCAATTATTTATTATTGAGTACAACATTATTGGATAGAAACTGTTAATAATATAACAGATGATATTTTCATACAATTTATAACTAAAGATCATTGAATTGTTAAAATAGAGTTGTGTTTGTTCTTGTTCTACTGCTTGCAAAGAATATCATACTTCCTGCAATTAATAAACACAATGTATTATTTATTATACTAATAAATCCACTGCCATGAAGCAAACAAATTGTGAACAAATAATTTTAAATAAATCTAATGCTTTAAATTTTTTCTAGGTTTTTTTTATACTACTTACAGTTTAACTTTGCACTGCCAATATATTATTTGTTCAAAACAGAATATGTACTTAAAATGATAATACTCTGTGTTTGATGTAATGTGATCATTTCTACAATACCTAAAATAAGTAAAAAAAAATAATAGTCTTCCCTCTATAGAAATAATAGTTTTTTAAATAATAAAATAAATAACATCTCAAGCTTACCCAAAACTGTAACTAAAATATTTGTCTTGGTATATTGTTAATAAATCAGCACTCTGAAGCAATTATTTATTATTGAGTACAACATTATTGGATGGAAACTGTTAATAATATAACAGATGATATTTTCATACAATTTATAACTAAAGATCTTTGAATTGTTAAAATAGAGTTGTGTTTGTTCTTGTTCTACTGCTTGCAAAGAATATCATACTTCCTGCAATTAATAAACACAATGTATTATTTATTAAACAAATAAATCCACTGCCATGAAGTAAACAAACAAGTGAACAAATAATTTTTAATAAATCTAATGCTTTAAATTTTTTCTAGGTTTTTTTTATACTACTTACAGTTTAACTTTGCACTGCCAATATATTATTTGTTCAAAACAGAATGTGTACTTGAAATGACAAAACTCTGTGTCAGATGTCATGTGATCATTTCTACAATACCTAAAATAAGTAAAAAAAAATAATAGTCTTCCCTCTATAGAAATAATGGATTTTTAAAATTAATAAATAATTAATATCTCAAGCTTACCCAAAACTGTAACTAAAATATTTGTCATGGTATATTGTTAATAAATCAGCACTCTGAAATAATTATTTATTATTGAGTACAACATTATTGGATGAAAACTTTTAATAATATAACACAAGATATTTTCTTACAATTTATTTCTAACGAACTATGTGTTGTTAAAATAGATTTGAGTTTGATTTTGTTCTACTGCATGCAAAGGATATCATACTTCCTGCAATTAATAAGAACAATGTATTATTTATTAAACAAATAAATTCACTTCCATGAAGCAAAAAACTAGTGAACAAATAATTTTAAATAAATCTAATGCTTTAAATTTCTTCTAGGTTTTTTTTATACTACTTACAGTTTAACTTTGCACTGCCAATATATTTTTTGTTCAAAACAGAATGTGTACTTGAAATGATAAACCTCTGTGTTAGATGTCATGTTATCATTTCTACAATACCTAAAATAAGTAAAAAAAAATAATAGTCTTCCCTCTATAGAAATAATAGTTTTTTAAATAATAAAATAAATAACATCTCAAGCTTACCCAAAACTGTAACTAAAATGTTTGTCTTGGTATATTGTTAATAAATCAGCACTCTGAAGCAATTATTTATTATTGAGTACAACATTATTGTCTGAAAACTGCTAACAATATAACAGAAGATATTTTCTTACAATTTATTTCTAAAGAACATTGTATTGTTAAAATAGATTTGTGTTTGTTCTTGTTCTACTGCATGCAAAGGATATCATAATTCCTGCAATTAATAAACATAATGTATTATTTATAATACTAATAAATCCACTGCCATGAAGCAAACAATCTAGTGAACAAATAATTTTAAATAAATCTAATGCTTTAAATTTCTTCTAGGTTTTTTTTTTACTAATTACAGTTTTACTTTGCACTGCCAATATATAATTTGTTCAAAACAGAATGTGTACTTGAAATGATAAAACTCTGTGTTAGATGTTATGAGATCATTTCTACAATACCTAAAATAAGTAAAAACAAATAATAGTCTTCCCTCTATTGAAATAATAGTTTTTTCAATAATAAAAAAAATAACTTCTCAAGCTTACCCAAAACTGTAACTAAAATATTTGACTTGGTATATTGTTAATAAATCAGCACTCTGAAACAATTATTTATTATTGAGTACAACATTATTGCATAAAAACTGTTAACAATATAACAGAAGATATTTTCTTACAATTTATTTCTAAAGAACTTTGTATTGGTTAAATAGATTTGTGTTTGTTCTTGTTTTACTGCATGCAAAGGATATCATACTTCCTGCAAATTAATAATCATAATGTATTATTTATTATACAAATAAACCTACTGCCATGAAGGAAACAAACTAGTGAACAAATAATTTTAAATAAATCTAATGCTTTAAATTTCTTCTAGGTTTTTTTTTTATTACTTACAGATTTATTTTGCACTGCCAATATATAATTTGTTCAAAACAGAATGTGTACTTGAAATGATAAAACTCTGTGTTAGATGTCATGTGATCATTTCTACAATTCCTAAAATAAGTAAAAAAAAATAATAGTCTTCCCTCTATAGAAATAATAGTTTTTTAAATAATAAAATAAATAACATCTCAAGCTTACCCAAAACTGTAACTAAAATATTTGACTTGGTATATTGTTAATAAAGCAGCACTCTGAAACAATTATTTATTATTGAGTACAACATTATTGCATGAAAACTGTTATTAATATAACAAAAGATATTTTCTTACAATTAATTTCCTTAAAACATTGTATTGTTAAAATAGAGTTGTGTTTGCTCTTGTTCTACTGCATGCAAAGAATATCATACTTCCTGCAATTAATAAACACAATGTATTATTTATTATACTAATAAATCCACTGCCATGAAGCAAACAATCTAGTGAACAAATAATTTTAAATAAATCTAATGCTTTAAATTTCTTCTAGGTTTTTTTTTTACTAATTACAGTTTTACTTTGCACTGCCAATATATAATTTGTTCAAAACAGAATGTGTACTTGAAATGATAAAACTCTGTGTTAGATGTTATGAGATCATTTCTACAATACCTAAAATAAGTAAAAACAAATAATAGTCTTCCCTCTATTGAAATAATAGTTTTTTCAATAATAAAAAAAATAACTTCTCAAGCTTACCCAAAACTGTAACTAAAATATTTGACTTGGTATATTGTTAATAAATCAGCACTCTGAAACAATTATTTATTATTGAGTACAACATTATTGCATAAAAACTGTTAACAATATAACAGAAGATATTTTCTTACAATTTATTTCTAAAGAACTTTGTATTGGTTAAATAGATTTGTGTTTGTTCTTGTTTTACTGCATGCAAAGGATATCATACTTCCTGCAAATTAATAATCATAATGTATTATTTATTATACAAATAAACCTACTGCCATGAAGGAAACAAACTAGTGAACAAATAATTTTAAATAAATCTAATGCTTTAAATTTCTTCTAGGTTTTTTTTTTATTACTTACAGATTTATTTTGCACTGCCAATATATAATTTGTTCAAAACAGAATGTGTACTTGAAATGATAAAACTCTGTGTTAGATGTCATGTGATCATTTCTACAATTCCTAAAATAAGTAAAAAAAAATAATAGTCTTCCCTCTATAGAAATAATAGTTTTTTAAATAATAAAATAAATAACATCTCAAGCTTACCCCAAAACTGTAACTAAAATATTTGACTTGGTATATTGTTAATAAAGCAGCACTCTGAAACAATTATTTATTATTGAGTACAACATTATTGCATGAAAACTGTTATTAATATAACAAAAGATATTTTCTTACAATTAATTTCCTTAAAACATTGTATTGTTAAAATAGAGTTGTGTTTGTTCTTGTTCTACTGCATGCAAAGAATATCATACTTCCTGCAATTAATAAACACAATGTATTATTTATTATACTAATAAATCCACTGCCATGAAGCAAACAAATTGTGAACAAATAATTATTAATAAATCTAATGCTTTAAATTTTTTCTAGGTTTTTTTATACTACTTACAGTTTAACTTTGCACTGCCAATATATTATTTGTTCAAAACAGAATATGTACTTAAAATGATAATACTCTGTGTTTGATGTAATGTGATCATTTCTACAATACCTAAAATAAGTAAAAAAAAATAATAGTCTTCCCTCTATAGAAATAATAGTTTTTTAAATATTAAAATAAATAACATCTCAAGCTTACCCAAAAAAGTAACTAAAATATTTGTCTTGGTATATTGTTAATAAATCAGCACTCTGAAATAATTATTTATTATTGAGTACAACAATATTGGATGAAAACTGTTAATAATATAACAGAAGATATTTTCTTACAATTTTTAACTAAAGAACTTTGTATTGTTAAAATAGAGTTGTGTTTGTTCTTGTTCTACTGCATGCAAAGAATATCATACTTCCTGCAATTAATAAACATAATGTATTATTTATTATACTAATAAATCCACTGCCATGAAGCAAACAATCTAGTGAACAAATAATTTTAAATAAATCTAATGCTTTAAATTTCTTCTAGGTTTTTTTTATACTACTTACAGTTTTACATTGCACTGCCAATATATAATTTGTTCAAAACAGAATGTGTACTTGAAATGATAAAACTCTGTGTTAGATGTTATGAGATCATTTCTACAATACCTAAAATAAGTAAAAACAAATAATAGTCTTCCCTCTATTGAAATAATAGTTTTTTCAATAATAAAAAAAATAACTTCTCAAGCTTACCCAAAACTGTAACTAAAATATTTGACTTGGTATATTGTTAATAAATCAGCACTCTGAAACAATTATTTATTATTGAGTACAACATTATTGCATAAAAACTGTTAACAATATAACAGAAGATATTTTCTTACAATTTATTTCTAAAGAACTTTGTATTGGTTAAATAGATTTGTGTTTGTTCTTGTTTTACTGCATGCAAAGGATATCATACTTCCTGCAAATTAATAATCATAATGTATTATTTATTATACAAATAAACCTACTGCCATGAAGGAAACAAACTAGTGAACAAATAATTTTAAATAAATCTAATGCTTTAAATTTCTTCTAGGTTTTTTTTTTATTACTTACAGATTTATTTTGCACTGCCAATATATAATTTGTTCAAAACAGAATGTGTACTTGAAATGATAAATCTCTGTGTTAGATGTCATGTGATCATTTCTACAATTCCTAAAATAAGTAAAAAAAAATAATAGTCTTCCCTCTATAGAAATAATAGTTTTTTAAATAATAAAATAAATAACATCTCAAGCTTACCCAAAACTGTAACTAAAATATTTGACTTGGTATATTGTTAATAAAGCAGCACTCTGAAACAATTATTTATTATTGAGTACAACATTATTGCATGAAAACTGTTATTAATATAACAAAAGATATTTTCTTACAATTAATTTCCTTAAAACATTGTATTGTTAAAATAGAGTTGTGTTTGTTCTTGTTCTACTGCATGCAAAGAATATCATACTTCCTGCAATTAATAAACACAATGTATTATTTATTATACTAATAAATCCACTGCCATGAAGCAAACAAATTGTGAACAAATAATTATTAATAAATCTAATGCTTTAAATTTTTTCTAGGTTTTTTTATACTACTTACAGTTTAACTTTGCACTGCCAATATATTATTTGTTCAAAACAGAATATGTACTTAAAATGATAATACTCTGTGTTTGATGTAATGTGATCATTTCTACAATACCTAAAATAAGTAAGAAAAAATAATAGTCTTCCCTCTATAGAAATAATAGTTTTTTAAATATTAAAATAAATAACATCTCAAGCTTACCCAAAAAAGTAACTAAAATATTTGTCTTGGTATATTGTTAATAAATCAGCACTCTGAAATAATTATTTATTATTGAGTACAACAATATTGGATGAAAACTGTTAATAATATAACAGAAGATATTTTGTTACAATTTTTAACTAAAGATCTTTGAATTGTTAAAATAGAGATGTGTTTGTTCTTGTTTTACTGCATGCAAAGGATATCATACTTCCTGCAATTAATAAGAACAATTTATTATTTATTAAACAAATAAATCCACTGCCATGAAGTAAACAAACAAGTGAACAAATAATTTTAATTAAATCTAATGCTTTAAATTTCTTCTAGGTTTTTTTTATACTACTTACAGTTTTACTTTGCACGGCCAATTTATTATTTGTTCAAAACAGAATGTGTACTTGAAATGATAAAACTCTGTGTTAGATGTCATGTGATCATTTCTACAATACATAAAATAAGTAAAAAAAAATAATAGTCTTCCCTCTATAGAAATAATAGTTTTTTAAATATTAAAATAAATAACATCTCAAGCTTACCCAAAACTGTAACTAAAATATTTGTCTTGGTATATTGTTAATAAATCAGCACTCTGAAGCAATTATTTATTATTGAGTACAACATTATTGGATGGAAACTGTTAATAATATAACAGATGATATTTTCATACAATTTATATCTAAAGATCTTTGAATTGTTAAAATAGAGTTGTGTTTGTTCTTGTTCTACTGCATGCAAAGGATATCATACTTCCTGCAATTAATAAACATAATGTATTATTTATTATACTAATAAAACCACTGCCATGAAGCAAACAATCTAGTGAACAAATAATTTTAAATAAATCTAATGCTTTAAATTTCTTCTAGGTTTTTTTTTTACTAATTACAGTTTTACTTTGCACTGCCAATATATTATTTGTTCAAAACAGAATGTGTACTTGAAATGATAAAACTCTGTGTTAGATGTCATGTGATCATTTCTACAATACCTAAAATAAGTAAAAAAAAATAATAGTCTTCCCTCTATAGAAATAATAGATTTTTAAAATTAATAAATAATTAATATCTCAAGCTTACCCAAAACTGTAACTAAAATATTTGTCATGGTATATTGTTAATAAATCAGTAATCTGAAACAATTTATTATTATTGAGTACAACATTATTGGATGAAAACTTTTAATAATATAACACAAGATATTTTCTTACAATTTATTTCTAACGAACTATGTGTTGTTAAAATAGATTTGAGTTTGATTTTGTTCTACTGCATGCAAAGGATATCATACTTCCTGCAATTAATAAGAACAATGTATTATTTATTAAACAAATAAATTCACTTCCATGAAGCAAAAAACTAGTGAACAAATAATTTTAAATAAATCTAATGCTTTAAATTTCTTCTAGGTTTTTTTTATACTACTTACAGTTTTACTTTGCACTGCCAATATATTTTTTGTTCAAAACAGAATGTGTACTTGAAATGATAAACCTCTGTGTTAGATGTCATGTTATCATTTCTACAATACCTAAAATAAGTAAAAAAAAATAATAGTCTTCCCTCTATAGAAATAATAGTTTTTTAAATAATAAAATAAATAACATCTCAAGCTTACCCAAAACTGTAACTAAAATGTTTGTCTTGGTATATTGTTAATAAATCAGCACTCTGAAGCAATTATTTATTATTGAGTACAACATTATTGTCTGAAAACTGCTAACAATATAACAGAAGATATTTTCTTACAATTTATTTCTAAAGAACATTGTATTGTTAAAATAGATTTGTGTTTGTTCTTGTTCTACTGCATGCAAAGGATATCATAATTCCTGCAATTAATAAACATAATGTATTATTTATAATACTAATAAATCCACTGCCATGAAGCAAACAATCTAGTGAACAAATAATTTTAAATAAATCTAATGCTTTAAATTTCTTCTAGGTTTTTTTTTTACTAATTACAGTTTTACTTTGCACTGCCAATATATAATTTGTTCAAAACAGAATGTGTACTTGAAATGATAAAACTCTGTGTTAGATGTTATGAGATCATTTCTACAATACCTAAAATAAGTAAAAACAAATAATAGTCTTCCCTCTATTGAAATAATAGTTTTTTCAATAATAAAAAAAATAACTTCTCAAGCTTACCCAAAACTGTAACTAAAATATTTGACTTGGTATATTGTTAATAAATCAGCACTCTGAAACAATTATTTATTATTGAGTACAACATTATTGCATAAAAACTGTTAACAATATAACAGAAGATATTTTCTTACAATTTATTTCTAAAGAACTTTGTATTGGTTAAATAGATTTGTGTTTGTTCTTGTTTTACTGCATGCAAAGGATATCATACTTCCTGCAAATTAATAATCATAATGTATTATTTATTATACAAATAAACCTACTGCCATGAAGGAAACAAACTAGTGAACAAATAATTTTAAATAAATCTAATGCTTTAAATTTCTTCTAGGTTTTTTTTTTATTACTTACAGATTTATTTTGCACTGCCAATATATAATTTGTTCAAAACAGAATGTGTACTTGAAATGATAAAACTCTGTGTTAGATGTTATGTGATCATTTCTACAATACCTAAAATAAGTAAAAAAAAATAATAGTCTTCCCTCTATAGAAATAATAGTTTTTTAAATATTAAAATAAATAACATCTCAAGCTTACCCAAAAAAGTAACTAAAATATTTGTCTTGGTATATTGTTAATAAATCAGCACTCTGAAATAATTATTTATTATTGAGTACAACAATATTGGATGAAAACTGTTAATAATATAACAGAAGATATTTTCTTACAATTTTTAACTAAAGAACTTTGTATTGTTAAAATAGAGTTGTGTTTGTTCTTGTTCTACTGCATGCAAAGAATATCATACTTCCTGCAATTAATAAACATAATGTATTATTTATTATACTAATAAATCCACTGCCATGAAGCAAACAATCTAGTGAACAAATAATTTTAAATAAATCTAATGCTTTAAATTTCTTCTAGGTTTTTTTTATACTACTTACAGTTTTACATTGCACTGCCAATATATAATTTGTTCAAAACAGAATGTGTACTTGAAATGATAAAACTCTGTGTTAGATGTTATGAGATCATTTCTACAATACCTAAAATAAGTAAAAACAAATAATAGTCTTCCCTCTATTGAAATAATAGTTTTTTCAATAATAAAAAAAATAACTTCTCAAGCTTACCCAAAACTGTAACTAAAATATTTGACTTGGTATATTGTTAATAAATCAGCACTCTGAAACAATTATTTATTATTGAGTACAACATTATTGCATAAAAACTGTTAACAATATAACAGAAGATATTTTCTTACAATTTATTTCTAAAGAACTTTGTATTGGTTAAATAGATTTGTGTTTGTTCTTGTTTTACTGCATGCAAAGGATATCATACTTCCTGCAAATTAATAATCATAATGTATTATTTATTATACAAATAAACCTACTGCCATGAAGGAAACAAACTAGTGAACAAATAATTTTAAATAAATCTAATGCTTTAAATTTCTTCTAGGTTTTTTTTTTATTACTTACAGATTTATTTTGCACTGCCAATATATAATTTGTTCAAAACAGAATGTGTACTTGAAATGATAAATCTCTGTGTTAGATGTCATGTGATCATTTCTACAATTCCTAAAATAAGTAAAAAAAAATAATAGTCTTCCCTCTATAGAAATAATAGTTTTTTAAATAATAAAATAAATAACATCTCAAGCTTACCCAAAACTGTAACTAAAATATTTGACTTGGTATATTGTTAATAAAGCAGCACTCTGAAACAATTATTTATTATTGAGTACAACATTATTGCATGAAAACTGTTATTAATATAACAAAAGATATTTTCTTACAATTAATTTCCTTAAAACATTGTATTGTTAAAATAGAGTTGTGTTTGTTCTTGTTCTACTGCATGCAAAGAATATCATACTTCCTGCAATTAATAAACACAATGTATTATTTATTATACTAATAAATCCACTGCCATGAAGCAAACAAATTGTGAACAAATAATTATTAATAAATCTAATGCTTTAAATTTTTTCTAGGTTTTTTTATACTACTTACAGTTTAACTTTGCACTGCCAATATATTATTTGTTCAAAACAGAATATGTACTTAAAATGATAATACTCTGTGTTTGATGTAATGTGATCATTTCTACAATACCTAAAATAAGTAAAAAAAAATAATAGTCTTCCCTCTATAGAAATAATAGTTTTTTAAATATTAAAATAAATAACATCTCAAGCTTACCCAAAAAAGTAACTAAAATATTTGTCTTGGTATATTGTTAATAAATCAGCACTCTGAAATAATTATTTATTATTGAGTACAACAATATTGGATGAAAACTGTTAATAATATAACAGAAGATATTTTGTTACAATTTTTAACTAAAGATCTTTGAATTGTTAAAATAGAGATGTGTTTGTTCTTGTTTTACTGCATGCAAAGGATATCATACTTCCTGCAATTAATAAGAACAATTTATTATTTATTAAACAAATAAATCCACTGCCATGAAGTAAACAAACAAGTGAACAAATAATTTTAATTAAATCTAATGCTTTAAATTTCTTCTAGGTTTTTTTTATACTACTTACAGTTTTACTTTGCACGGCCAATTTATTATTTGTTCAAAACAGAATGTGTACTTGAAATGATAAAACTCTGTGTTAGATGTCATGTGATCATTTCTACAATACATAAAATAAGTAAAAAAAAATAATAGTCTTCCCTCTATAGAAATAATAGTTTTTTAAATATTAAAATAAATAACATCTCAAGCTTACCCAAAACTGTAACTAAAATATTTGTCTTGGTATATTGTTAATAAATCAGCACTCTGAAGCAATTATTTATTATTGAGTACAACATTATTGGATGGAAACTGTTAATAATATAACAGATGATATTTTCATACAATTTATATCTAAAGATCTTTGAATTGTTAAAATAGAGTTGTGTTTGTTCTTGTTCTACTGCATGCAAAGGATATCATACTTCCTGCAATTAATAAACATAATGTATTATTTATTATACTAATAAAACCACTGCCATGAAGCAAACAATCTAGTGAACAAATAATTTTAAATAAATCTAATGCTTTAAATTTCTTCTAGGTTTTTTTTTTACTAATTACAGTTTTACTTTGCACTGCCAATATATTATTTGTTCAAAACAGAATGTGTACTTGAAATGATAAAACTCTGTGTTAGATGTCATGTGATCATTTCTACAATACCTAAAATAAGTAAAAAAAAATAATAGTCTTCCCTCTATAGAAATAATAGATTTTTAAAATTAATAAATAATTAATATCTCAAGCTTACCCAAAACTGTAACTAAAATATTTGTCATGGTATATTGTTAATAAATCAGTAATCTGAAACAATTTATTATTATTGAGTACAACATTATTGGATGAAAACTTTTAATAATATAACACAAGATATTTTCTTACAATTTATTTCTAACGAACTATGTGTTGTTAAAATAGATTTGAGTTTGATTTTGTTCTACTGCATGCAAAGGATATCATACTTCCTGCAATTAATAAGAACAATGTATTATTTATTAAACAAATAAATTCACTTCCATGAAGCAAAAAACTAGTGAACAAATAATTTTAAATAAATCTAATGCTTTAAATTTCTTCTAGGTTTTTTTTATACTACTTACAGTTTTACTTTGCACTGCCAATATATTTTTTGTTCAAAACAGAATGTGTACTTGAAATGATAAACCTCTGTGTTAGATGTCATGTTATCATTTCTACAATACCTAAAATAAGTAAAAAAAAATAATAGTCTTCCCTCTATAGAAATAATAGTTTTTTCAATAATAAAAAAAATAACTTCTCAAGCTTACCCAAAACTGTAACTAAAATATTTGACTTGGTATATTGTTAATAAATCAGCACTCTGAAACAATTATTTATTATTGAGTACAACATTATTGCATAAAAACTGTTAACAATATAACAGAAGATATTTTCTTACAATTTATTTCTAAAGAACTTTGTATTGGTTAAATAGATTTGTGTTTGTTCTTGTTTTACTGCATGCAAAGGATATCATACTTCCTGCAAATTAATAATCATAATGTATTATTTATTATACAAATAAACCTACTGCCATGAAGGAAACAAACTAGTGAACAAATAATTTTAAATAAATCTAATGCTTTAAATTTCTTCTAGGTTTTTTTTTTATTACTTACAGATTTATTTTGCACTGCCAATATATAATTTGTTCAAAACAGAATGTGTACTTGAAATGATAAAACTCTGTGTTAGATGTCATGTGATCATTTCTACAATTCCTAAAATAAGTAAAAAAAAATAATAGTCTTCCCTCTATAGAAATAATAGTTTTTTAAATAATAAAATAAATAACATCTCAAGCTTACCCAAAACTGTAACTAAAATATTTGACTTGGTATATTGTTAATAAAGCAGCACTCTGAAACAATTATTTATTATTGAGTACAACATTATTGCATGAAAACTGTTATTAATATAACAAAAGATATTTTCTTACAATTAATTTCCTTAAAACATTGTATTGTTAAAATAGAGTTGTGTTTGCTCTTGTTCTACTGCATGCAAAGAATATCATACTTCCTGCAATTAATAAACACAATGTATTATTTATTATACTAATAAATCCACTGCCATGAAGCAAACAATCTAGTGAACAAATAATTTTAAATAAATCTAATGCTTTAAATTTCTTCTAGGTTTTTTTTTTACTAATTACAGTTTTACTTTGCACTGCCAATATATAATTTGTTCAAAACAGAATGTGTACTTGAAATGATAAAACTCTGTGTTAGATGTTATGAGATCATTTCTACAATACCTAAAATAAGTAAAAACAAATAATAGTCTTCCCTCTATTGAAATAATAGTTTTTTCAATAATAAAAAAAATAACTTCTCAAGCTTACCCAAAACTGTAACTAAAATATTTGACTTGGTATATTGTTAATAAATCAGCACTCTGAAACAATTATTTATTATTGAGTACAACATTATTGCATAAAAACTGTTAACAATATAACAGAAGATATTTTCTTACAATTTATTTCTAAAGAACTTTGTATTGGTTAAATAGATTTGTGTTTGTTCTTGTTTTACTGCATGCAAAGGATATCATACTTCCTGCAAATTAATAATCATAATGTATTATTTATTATACAAATAAACCTACTGCCATGAAGGAAACAAACTAGTGAACAAATAATTTTAAATAAATCTAATGCTTTAAATTTCTTCTAGGTTTTTTTTTTATTACTTACAGATTTATTTTGCACTGCCAATATATAATTTGTTCAAAACAGAATGTGTACTTGAAATGATAAAACTCTGTGTTAGATGTCATGTGATCATTTCTACAATTCCTAAAATAAGTAAAAAAAAATAATAGTCTTCCCTCTATAGAAATAATAGTTTTTTAAATAATAAAATAAATAACATCTCAAGCTTACCCCAAAACTGTAACTAAAATATTTGACTTGGTATATTGTTAATAAAGCAGCACTCTGAAACAATTATTTATTATTGAGTACAACATTATTGCATGAAAACTGTTATTAATATAACAAAAGATATTTTCTTACAATTAATTTCCTTAAAACATTGTATTGTTAAAATAGAGTTGTGTTTGTTCTTGTTCTACTGCATGCAAAGAATATCATACTTCCTGCAATTAATAAACACAATGTATTATTTATTATACTAATAAATCCACTGCCATGAAGCAAACAAATTGTGAACAAATAATTATTAATAAATCTAATGCTTTAAATTTTTTCTAGGTTTTTTTATACTACTTACAGTTTAACTTTGCACTGCCAATATATTATTTGTTCAAAACAGAATATGTACTTAAAATGATAATACTCTGTGTTTGATGTAATGTGATCATTTCTACAATACCTAAAATAAGTAAAAAAAAATAATAGTCTTCCCTCTATAGAAATAATAGTTTTTTAAATATTAAAATAAATAACATCTCAAGCTTACCCAAAAAAGTAACTAAAATATTTGTCTTGGTATATTGTTAATAAATCAGCACTCTGAAATAATTATTTATTATTGAGTACAACAATATTGGATGAAAACTGTTAATAATATAACAGAAGATATTTTCTTACAATTTTTAACTAAAGAACTTTGTATTGTTAAAATAGAGTTGTGTTTGTTCTTGTTCTACTGCATGCAAAGAATATCATACTTCCTGCAATTAATAAACATAATGTATTATTTATTATACAAATAAACCTACTGCCATGAAGGAAACAAACTAGTGAACAAATAATTTTAAATAAATCTAATGCTTTAAATTTCTTCTAGGTTTTTTTTTTATTACTTACAGATTTATTTTGCACTGCCAATATATAATTTGTTCAAAACAGAATGTGTACTTGAAATGATAAATCTCTGTGTTAGATGTCATGTGATCATTTCTACAATTCCTAAAATAAGTAAAAAAAAATAATAGTCTTCCCTCTATAGAAATAATAGTTTTTTAAATAATAAAATAAATAACATCTCAAGCTTACCCAAAACTGTAACTAAAATATTTGACTTGGTATATTGTTAATAAAGCAGCACTCTGAAACAATTATTTATTATTGAGTACAACATTATTGCATGAAAACTGTTATTAATATAACAAAAGATATTTTCTTACAATTAATTTCCTTAAAACATTGTATTGTTAAAATAGAGTTGTGTTTGTTCTTGTTCTACTGCATGCAAAGAATATCATACTTCCTGCAATTAATAAACACAATGTATTATTTATTATACTAATAAATCCACTGCCATGAAGCAAACAAATTGTGAACAAATAATTATTAATAAATCTAATGCTTTAAATTTTTTCTAGGTTTTTTTATACTACTTACAGTTTAACTTTGCACTGCCAATATATTATTTGTTCAAAACAGAATATGTACTTAAAATGATAATACTCTGTGTTTGATGTAATGTGATCATTTCTACAATACCTAAAATAAGTAAAAAAAAATAATAGTCTTCCCTCTATAGAAATAATAGTTTTTTAAATATTAAAATAAATAACATCTCAAGCTTACCCAAAAAAGTAACTAAAATATTTGTCTTGGTATATTGTTAATAAATCAGCACTCTGAAATAATTATTTATTATTGAGTACAACAATATTGGATGAAAACTGTTAATAATATAACAGAAGATATTTTGTTACAATTTTTAACTAAAGATCTTTGAATTGTTAAAATAGAGATGTGTTTGTTCTTGTTTTACTGCATGCAAAGGATATCATACTTCCTGCAATTAATAAGAACAATTTATTATTTATTAAACAAATAAATCCACTGCCATGAAGTAAACAAACAAGTGAACAAATAATTTTAATTAAATCTAATGCTTTAAATTTCTTCTAGGTTTTTTTTATACTACTTACAGTTTTACTTTGCACGGCCAATTTATTATTTGTTCAAAACAGAATGTGTACTTGAAATGATAAAACTCTGTGTTAGATGTCATGTGATCATTTCTACAATACATAAAATAAGTAAAAAAAAATAATAGTCTTCCCTCTATAGAAATAATAGTTTTTTAAATATTAAAATAAATAACATCTCAAGCTTACCCAAAACTGTAACTAAAATATTTGTCTTGGTATATTGTTAATAAATCAGCACTCTGAAGCAATTATTTATTATTGAGTACAACATTATTGGATGGAAACTGTTAATAATATAACAGATGATATTTTCATACAATTTATATCTAAAGATCTTTGAATTGTTAAAATAGAGTTGTGTTTGTTCTTGTTCTACTGCATGCAAAGGATATCATACTTCCTGCAATTAATAAACATAATGTATTATTTATTATACTAATAAAACCACTGCCATGAAGCAAACAATCTAGTGAACAAATAATTTTAAATAAATCTAATGCTTTAAATTTCTTCTAGGTTTTTTTTTTACTAATTACAGTTTTACTTTGCACTGCCAATATATTATTTGTTCAAAACAGAATGTGTACTTGAAATGATAAAACTCTGTGTTAGATGTCATGTGATCATTTCTACAATACCTAAAATAAGTAAAAAAAAATAATAGTCTTCCCTCTATAGAAATAATAGATTTTTAAAATTAATAAATAATTAATATCTCAAGCTTACCCAAAACTGTAACTAAAATATTTGTCATGGTATATTGTTAATAAATCAGTAATCTGAAACAATTTATTATTATTGAGTACAACATTATTGGATGAAAACTTTTAATAATATAACACAAGATATTTTCTTACAATTTATTTCTAACGAACTATGTGTTGTTAAAATAGATTTGAGTTTGATTTTGTTCTACTGCATGCAAAGGATATCATACTTCCTGCAATTAATAAGAACAATGTATTATTTATTAAACAAATAAATTCACTTCCATGAAGCAAAAAACTAGTGAACAAATAATTTTAAATAAATCTAATGCTTTAAATTTCTTCTAGGTTTTTTTTATACTACTTACAGTTTTACTTTGCACTGCCAATATATTTTTTGTTCAAAACAGAATGTGTACTTGAAATGATAAACCTCTGTGTTAGATGTCATGTTATCATTTCTACAATACCTAAAATAAGTAAAAAAAAATAATAGTCTTCCCTCTATAGAAATAATAGTTTTTTAAATAATAAAATAAATAACATCTCAAGCTTACCCAAAACTGTAACTAAAATATTTGTCTTGGTATATTGTTAATAAATCAGCACTCTGAAGCAATTATTTATTATTGAGTACAACAATATTGGAAAAAAACTGTTATTAATATAACAGAAGATATTTTCTTACAATTTATTTCTAAAGAACTTTGTATTGTTAAAATAGATTTGTGTTTGTTCTTGTTCTACTGCATGCAAAGGATATCATACTTCCTGCAATTAATAAACATAATGTATTATTTATTATACTAATAAATCCACTGCCATGAAGCAAACAATCTAGTGAACAAATAATTTTAAATAAATCTAATGCTTTAAATTTCTTCTAGGTTTTTTTTTTACTAATTACAGTTTTACTTTGCCCTGCCAATATATTATTTGTTCAAAACAGAATGTGTACTTGAAATGATAAAACTCTGTGTTAGATGTCATGTGATCATTTCTACAATACCTAAAATAAGTAAAAAAAAATAATAGTCTTCCCTCTATTGAAATAATAGTTTTTTCAATAATAAAAAAAATAACATCTCAAGCTTACCCAAAACTGTAACTAAAATGTTTGTCTTGGTATATTGTTAATAAATCAGCACTCTGAAGCAATTATTTATTATTGAGTACAACATTATTGGCTGAAAACTGCTAACAATATAACAGAAGATATTTTCTTACAATTTATTTCTAAAGAACATTGTATTGTTAAAATAGATTTGTGTTTGTTCTTGTTCTACTGCATGCAAAGGATATCATAATTTCTGCAATTAATAAACATAATGTATTATTTATAATACTAATAAATCCACTGCCATGAAGCAAACAATCTAGTGAACAAATAATTTTAAATAAATCTAATGCTTTAAATTTCTTCTAGGTTTTTTTTTTACTAATTACAGTTTTACTTTGCACTGCCAATATATAATTTGTTCAAAACAGAATGTGTACTTGAAATGATAAAACTCTGTGTTAGATGTTATGAGATCATTTCTACAATACCTAAAATAAGTAAAAACAAATAATAGTCTTCCCTCTATTGAAATAATAGTTTTTTCAATAATAAAAAAAATAACTTCTCAAGCTTACCCAAAACTGTAACTAAAATATTTGACTTGGTATATTGTTAATAAATCAGCACTCTGAAACAATTATTTATTATTGAGTACAACATTATTGCATAAAAACTGTTAACAATATAACAGAAGATATTTTCTTACAATTTATTTCTAAAGAACTTTGTATTGGTTAAATAGATTTGTGTTTGTTCTTGTTTTACTGCATGCAAAGGATATCATACTTCCTGCAAATTAATAATCATAATGTATTATTTATTATACTAATAAATCCACTGCCATGAAGCAAACAAATTGTGAACAAATAATTATTAATAAATCTAATGCTTTAAATTTTTTCTAGGTTTTTTTATACTACTTACAGTTTAACTTTGCACTGCCAATATATTATTTGTTCAAAACAGAATATGTACCTAAAATGATAATACTCTGTGTTTGATGTAATGTGATCATTTCTACAATACCTAAAATAAGTAAAAAAAAATAATAGTCTTCCCTCTATAGAAATAATAGTTTTTTAAATATTAAAATAAATAACATTTCAAGCTTACCCAAAAAAGTAACTAAAATATTTGTCTTGGTATATTGTTAATAAATCAGCACTCTGAAATAATTATTTATTATTGAGTACAACAATATTGGATGAAAACTGTTAATAATATAACAGAAGATATTTTCATACAATTTATAACTAAAGAACTTTGTATTGTTAAAATAGATTTGTGTTTGTTCCTGTTTTACTGCATGCAAAGGATATCATACTTCCTGCAATTAATAAGAATAATTTATTATTTATTATACTAATAAATCCACTGCCATGAAGCAAACAAATTGTGAACAAATAATTTTAAATAAATCTAATGCTTTAAATTTTTTCTAGGTTTTTTTTATACTACTTACAGTTTAACTTTGCACTGCCAATATATTATTTGTTCAAAACAGAATATGTACTTAAAATGATAATACTCTGTGTTTGATGTAATGTGATCATTTCTACAATACCTAAAATAAGTAAAAAAAAATAATAGTCTTCCCTCTATAGAAATAATAGTTTTTTAAATAATAAAATAAATAACATCTCAAGCTTACCCAAAACTGTAACTAAAATATTTGTCATGGTATATTGTTAATAAATCAGCACTCTGAAATAATTATTTATTATTGAGTACAACATTTTTGGATGAAAACTGTTAATAATATAACAGATGATATTTTCATACAATTTATATCTAAAGATCTTTGAATTGTTAAAATAGAGATGTGTTTGTTCTTGTTTTACTGCATGCAAAGGATATCATACTTCCTGCAATTAATAAGAACAATTTAATATTTATTAAACAAATAAATCCACTGCCATGATGTAAACAAACAAGTGAACAAATAATTTTAAATAAATCTAATGCTTTAAATTTCTGCTAGGTTTTTTTTATACTACTTACAGTTTAACTTTGCACTGCCTATATATTATTTGTTCAAAACAGAATGTGTACTTGAAATGATGAAACTCTATTGTAGATATATGTGATCATTTCTACAATACCTAAAATAAGTAAAATAAAATAATAGTCTTCCCTCTATAGAAATAATAGTTTTTTAAATATTAAAATAAATAACATCTCAAGCTTACCCAAAACTGTAACTAAAATATTTGTCTTGGTATATTGTTAATAAATCAGCACTCTGAAGCAATTATTTATTATTGAGTACAACATTATTGGATGGAAACTGTTAATAATATAACAGATGATATTTTCATACAATTTATATCTAAAGATCTTTGAATTGTTAAAATAGAGTTGTGTTTGTTCTTGTTCTACTGCATGCAAAGGATATCATACTTCCTGCAATTAATAAACATAATGTATTATTTATTATACTAATAAAACCACTGCCATGAAGCAAACAATCTAGTGAACAAATAATTTTAAATAAATCTAATGCTTTAAATTTCTTCTAGGTTTTTTTTTTACTAATTACAGTTTTACTTTGCACTGCCAATATATTATTTGTTCAAAACAGAATGTGTACTTGAAATGATAAAACTCTGTGTTAGATGTCATGTGATCATTTCTACAATACCTAAAATAAGTAAAAAAAAATAATAGTCTTCCCTCTATAGAAATAATAGATTTTTAAAATTAATAAATAATTAATATCTCAAGCTTACCCAAAACTGTAACTAAAATATTTGTCATGGTATATTGTTAATAAATCAGTAATCTGAAACAATTTATTATTATTGAGTACAACATTATTGGATGAAAACTTTTAATAATATAACACAAGATATTTTCTTACAATTTATTTCTAACGAACTATGTGTTGTTAAAATAGATTTGAGTTTGATTTTGTTCTACTGCATGCAAAGGATATCATACTTCCTGCAATTAATAAGAACAATGTATTATTTATTAAACAAATAAATTCACTTCCATGAAGCAAAAAACTAGTGAACAAATAATTTTAAATAAATCTAATGCTTTAAATTTCTTCTAGGTTTTTTTTATACTACTTACAGTTTTACTTTGCACTGCCAATATATTTTTTGTTCAAAACAGAATGTGTACTTGAAATGATAAACCTCTGTGTTAGATGTCATGTTATCATTTCTACAATACCTAAAATAAGTAAAAAAAAATAATAGTCTTCCCTCTATAGAAATAATAGTTTTTTAAATAATAAAATAAATAACATCTCAAGCTTACCCAAAACTGTAACTAAAATATTTGTCTTGGTATATTGTTAATAAATCAGCACTCTGAAACAATTATTTATTATTGAGTACAACAATATTGGAAAAAAACTGTTATTAATATAACAGAAGATATTTTCTTACAATTTATTTCTAAAGAACTTTGTATTGTTAAAATAGATTTGTGTTTGTTCTTGTTCTACTGCATGCAAAGGATATCATACTTCCTGCAATTAATAAACATAATGTATTATTTATTATACTAATAAATCCACTGCCATGAAGCAAACAATCTAGTGAACAAATAATTTTAAATAAATCTAATGCTTTAAATTTCTTCTAGGTTTTTTTTTTACTAATTACAGTTTTACTTTGCCCTGCCAATATATTATTTGTTCAAAACAGAATGTGTACTTGAAATGATAAAACTCTGTGTTAGATGTCATGTGATCATTTCTACAATACCTAAAATAAGTAAAAAAAAATAATAGTCTTCCCTCTATTGAAATAATAGTTTTTTCAATAATAAAAAAAATAACATCTCAAGCTTACCCAAAACTGTAACTAAAATGTTTGTCTTGGTATATTGTTAATAAATCAGCACTCTGAAGCAATTATTTATTATTGAGTACAACATTATTGGCTGAAAACTGCTAACAATATAACAGAAGATATTTTCTTACAATTTATTTCTAAAGAACATTGTATTGTTAAAATAGATTTGTGTTTGTTCTTGTTCTACTGCATGCAAAGGATATCATAATTTCTGCAATTAATAAACATAATGTATTATTTATAATACTAATAAATCCACTGCCATGAAGCAAACAATCTAGTGAACAAATAATTTTAAATAAATCTAATGCTTTAAATTTCTTCTAGGTTTTTTTTTTACTAATTACAGTTTTACTTTGCACTGCCAATATATAATTTGTTCAAAACAGAATGTGTACTTGAAATGATAAAACTCTGTGTTAGATGTTATGAGATCATTTCTACAATACCTAAAATAAGTAAAAACAAATAATAGTCTTCCCTCTATTGAAATAATAGTTTTTTCAATAATAAAAAAAATAACTTCTCAAGCTTACCCAAAACTGTAACTAAAATATTTGACTTGGTATATTGTTAATAAATCAGCACTCTGAAACAATTATTTATTATTGAGTACAACATTATTGCATAAAAACTGTTAACAATATAACAGAAGATATTTTCTTACAATTTATTTCTAAAGAACTTTGTATTGGTTAAATAGATTTGTGTTTGTTCTTGTTTTACTGCATGCAAAGGATATCATACTTCCTGCAAATTAATAATCATAATGTATTATTTATTATACTAATAAATCCACTGCCATGAAGCAAACAAATTGTGAACAAATAATTATTAATAAATCTAATGCTTTAAATTTTTTCTAGGTTTTTTTATACTACTTACAGTTTAACTTTGCACTGCCAATATATTATTTGTTCAAAACAGAATATGTACCTAAAATGATAATACTCTGTGTTTGATGTAATGTGATCATTTCTACAATACCTAAAATAAGTAAAAAAAAATAATAGTCTTCCCTCTATAGAAATAATAGTTTTTTAAATATTAAAATAAATAACATTTCAAGCTTACCCAAAAAAGTAACTAAAATATTTGTCTTGGTATATTGTTAATAAATCAGCACTCTGAAATAATTATTTATTATTGAGTACAACAATATTGGATGAAAACTGTTAATAATATAACAGAAGATATTTTCATACAATTTATAACTAAAGAACTTTGTATTGTTAAAATAGATTTGTGTTTGTTCCTGTTTTACTGCATGCAAAGGATATCATACTTCCTGCAATTAATAAGAATAATTTATTATTTATTAAACAAATAAATCCACTGCCATGATGTAAACAAACAAGTGAACAAATAATTTTAAATAAATCTAATGCTTTAAATTTCTTCTAGGTTTTTTTTATACTACTTACAGTTTTACTTTGCACTGCCAATATATTATTTGTTCAAAACAGAATGTGTACTTGAAATGATAAAACTCTGTGTTAGATGTCATGTGATCATTTCTACAATTCCTAAAATAAGTAAAAAAAAATAATAGTCTTCCCTCTATAGAAATAATAGTTTTTTAAATAATAAAATAAATAACATCTCAAGCTTACCCAAAACTGTAACTAAAATATTTGACTTGGTATATTGTTAATAAAGCAGCACTCTGAAACAATTATTTATTATTGAGTACAATATTATTGCATGAAAACTGTTATTAATATAACAAAAGATATTTTCTTACAATTAATTTCCTTAAAACATTGTATTGTTAAAATAGATTTGTGTTTGTTCCTGTTTTACTGCATGCAAAGGATATCATACTTCCTGCAATTAATAAGAATAATTTATTATTTATTATACTAATAAATCCACTGCCATGAAGCAAACAAATTGTGAACAAATAATTTTAAATAAATCTAATGCTTTAAATTTTTTCTAGGTTTTTTTTATACTACTTACAGTTTAACTTTGCACTGCCAATATATTATTTGTTCAAAACAGAATATGTACTTAAAATGATAATACTCTGTGTTTGATGTAATGTGATCATTTCTACAATACCTAAAATAAGTAAAAAAAAATAATAGTCTTCCCTCTATAGAAATAATAGTTTTTTAAATAATAAAATAAATAACATCTCAAGCTTACCCAAAACTGTAACTAAAATATTTGTCATGGTATATTGTTAATAAATCAGCACTCTGAAATAATTATTTATTATTGAGTACAACATTTTTGGATGAAAACTGTTAATAATATAACAGATGATATTTTCATACAATTTATATCTAAAGATCTTTGAATTGTTAAAATAGAGATGTGTTTGTTCTTGTTTTACTGCATGCAAAGGATATCATACTTCCTGCAATTAATAAGAACAATTTAATATTTATTAAACAAATAAATCCACTGCCATGATGTAAACAAACAAGTGAACAAATAATTTTAAATAAATCTAATGCTTTAAATTTCTGCTAGGTTTTTTTTATACTACTTACAGTTTAACTTTGCACTGCCTATATATTATTTGTTCAAAACAGAATGTGTACTTGAAATGATGAAACTCTATTGTAGATATATGTGATCATTTCTACAATACCTAAAATAAGTAAAATAAAATAATAGTCTTCCCTCTATAGAAATAATAGTTTTTTAAATAATAAAATAAATAACATCTCAAAATTACCAAAAACTGTAACTAAAATATTTATCTTGGTATATTTTTAATAAATCAGCACTCTGAAATAATTATTTATTATTGAGTACAACAATATTGGAAAAAAACTGTTAATAATATAACAGAAGATATTTTCATACAATTTATTTTTAAAGAACATTGTGTTGTTAAAATACATATGAGTTTGTTCTTGTTCTACTGCATGCAAAGGATATCATACTTCCTGCAATTAATAAGAACAATTTATTATTTATTAAACAAATAAATCCACTGCCATGAAGCAAACAAACTAGTGATCAAATAATTTTAAATAAATCTAATGCTTTAAAATTCTTCTAGGTTTTTTTTATACTACTTACAGTTTTACTTTGCACGGCCAATTTATTATTTGTTCAAAACAGAATGTGTACTTGAAATGATAAAACTCTGTGTTAGATGTCATGTGATCATTTCTACAATACCTAAAATAAGTAAAAAAAAAATAATAGTCTTCCCTCAATAGAAATAATAGTTTTTTAAATAATAAAATAAATAACATCTCAAGCTTACCCAAAACTGTAACTAAAATATTTGTCATGGTATATTGTTAATAAATCAGTAATCTGAAACAATTTATTATTATTGAGTACAACATTATTGGATGAAAACTTTTAATAATATAACACAAGATATTTTCTTGCAATTTATTTCTAACGAACTATGTGTTGTTAAAATAGATTTGAGTTTGATTTTGTTCTACTGCATGCAAAGGATATAATACTTCCTGCAATTAATAAGAACAATGTATTATTTATTAAACAAATAAATTCACTTCCATGAAGCAAAAAACTAGTGAACAAATAATTTTAAATAAATCTAATGCTTTAAATTTCTTCTAGGTTTTTTTTATACTACTTACAGTTTAACTTTGCACTGCCAATATATTATTTGTTCAAAACAGAATATGTACTTAAAATGATAATACTCTGTGTTTGATGTAATGTGATCATTTCTACAATACCTAAAATAAGTAAAAAAAAATAATAGTCTTCCCTCTATAGAAATAATAGTTTTTTAAATAATAAAATAAATAACATCTCAAGCTTACCCAAAACTGTAACTAAAATATTTGTCTTGGTATATTGTTAATAAATCAGCACTCTGAAGCAATTATTTATTATTGAGTACAACATTATTGGATGGAAACTGTTAATAATATAACAGATGATATTTTCATACAATTTATAACTAAAGATCTTTGAATTGTTAAAATAGAGTTGTGTTTGTTCTTGTTCTACTGCTTGCAAAGAATATCATACTTCCTGCAATTAATAAACACAATGTATTATTTATTAAA
Organism: Tuberolachnus salignus; assembly: GCA_956483605.1. NCBI lineage: Eukaryota > Metazoa > Arthropoda > Insecta > Hemiptera > Aphididae > Tuberolachnus > Tuberolachnus salignus. The sequence continues at coordinate 2,878,191 of OY101431.1, read as the reverse complement.
CAAATAAATCCACTGCCATGAAGTAAACAAACAAGTGAACAAATAATTTTTAATAAATCTAATGCTTTAAATTTTTTCTAGGTTTTTTTTATACTACTTACAGTTTAACTTTGCACTGCCAATATATTATTTGTTCAAAACAGAATGTGTACTTGAAATGACAAAACTCTGTGTCAGATGTCATGTGATCATTTCTACAATACCTAAAATAAGTAAAAAAAAATAATAGTCTTCCCTCTATAGAAATAATGGATTTTTAAAATTAATAAATAATTAATATCTCAAGCTTACCCAAAACTGTAACTAAAATATTTGTCATGGTATATTGTTAATAAATCAGCACTCTGAAATAATTATTTATTATTGAGTACAACATTATTGGATGAAAACTGTTAATAATATAACGGAAGATATTTTCATACAATTTATAACTAAAGAACTTTGTATTGTTAAAATACATATGTGTTTGTTCTTGTTCTACTGCATGCAAAGTATATCATACTTCCTGCAATTAATAAGAACAATTTATCATTTATTAAACAAATAAATCCACTGCCATGAAGCAAACAAACTAGTGATCAAATAATTTTAAATAAATCTAATGCTTTAAAATTCTTCTAGGTTTTTTTTATACTACTTACAGTTTTACTTTGCACGGCCAATTTATTATTTGTTCAAAACAGAATGTGTACTTGAAATGATAAAACTCTGTGTTAGATGTCATGTGATCATTTCTACAATACCTAAAATAAGTAAAAAAAAATAATAGTCTTCCCTCTATAGAAATAATAGTTTTTTAAATAATAAAATAAATAACATCTCAAGCTTACCCAAAACTGTAACTAAAATATTTGTCATGGTATATTGTTAATAAATCAGCACTCTGAAATAATTATTTATTATTGAGTACAACATTTTTGGATGAAAACTGTTAATAATATAACAGATGATATTTTCATACAATTTATAACTAAAGATCATTGAATTGTTAAAATAGAGTTGTGTTTGTTCTTGTTCTACTGCTTGCAAAGAATATCATACTTCCTGCAATTAATAAACACAATGTATTATTTATTATACTAATAAATCCACTGCCATGAAGCAAACAAATTGTGAACAAATAATTTTAAATAAATCTAATGCTTTAAATTTTTTCTAGGTTTTTTTTATACTACTTACAGTTTAACTTTGCACTGCCAATATATTATTTGTTCAAAACAGAATATGTACTTAAAATGATAATACTCTGTGTTTGATGTAATGTGATCATTTCTACAATACCTAAAATAAGTAAAAAAAAATAATAGTCTTCCCTCTATAGAAATAATGGATTTTTAAAATTAATAAATAATTAATATCTCAAGCTTACCCAAAACTGTAACTAAAATATTTGTCATGGTATATTGTTAATAAATCAGCACTCTGAAATAATTATTTATTATTGAGTACAACATTATTGGATGAAAACTGTTAATAATATAACAGATGATATTTTCATACAATTTATATCTAAAGATCTTTGAATTGTTAAAATAGAGATGTGTTTGTTCTTGTTTTACTGCATGCAAAGGATATCATACTTCCTGCAATTAATAAGAACAATTTAATATTTATTAAACAAATAAATCCACTGCCATGATGTAAACAAACAAGTGAACAAATAATTTTAAATAAATCTAATGCTTTAAATTTCTTCTAGGTTTTTTTTATACTACTTACAGTTTAACTTTGCACTGCCTATATATTATTTGTTCAAAACAGAATGTGTACTTGAAATGATGAAACTCTATTGTAGATATCATGTGATCATTTCTACAATACCTTAAATAAGTAAAATAAAATAATAGTCTTCCCTCTATAGAAATAATAGTTTTTTAAATAATAAAATAAATAACATCTCAAAATTACCAAAAACTGTAACTAAAATATTTATCTTGGTATATTTTTAATAAATCAGCACTCTGAAATAATTATTTATTATTGAGTACAACAATATTGGAAAAAAACTGTTAATAATATAACAGAAGATATTTTCATACAATTTATTTTTAAAGAACATTGTGTTGTTAAAATACATATGAGTTTGTTCTTGTTCTACTGCATGCAAAGGATATCATACTTCCTGCAATTAATAAGAACAATTTATTATTTATTAAACAAATAAATCCACTGCCATGAAGCAAACAAACTAGTGATCAAATAATTTTAAATAAATCTAATGCTTTAAAATTCTTCTAGGTTTTTTTTATACTACTTACAGTTTTACTTTGCACGGCCAATTTATTATTTGTTCAAAACAGAATGTGTACTTGAAATGATAAAACTCTGTGTTAGATGTCATGTGATCATTTCTACAATACCTAAAATAAGTAAAAAAAAAATAATAGTCTTCCCTCTATAGAAATAATAGTTTTTTAAATAATAAAATAAATAACATCTGAAGCTTACCCAAATATATAACTAAAATATTTTTCATGGTATATTGTTAATAAATCAGCAATCTGAAACAATTTATTATTGATGAGTACAACATTATTGGATGGAAACTGTTAATAATATAACAGATGATATTTTCATACAATTTATATCTAAAGATCTTTGAATTGTTAAAATAGAGTTGTGTTTGTTCTTGTTCTACTGCATGCAAAGAATATCGTACATCCTGCAATTAATAAGAACAATTTATCATTTATTAAACAAATAAATCCACTGCCATGAAGCAAACAAACTAGTGATCAAATAATTTTAAATAAATCTAATGCTTTAAATTTTTTCTAGGTTTTTTTTATACTACTTACAGTTTTACTTTGCACGGCCAATTTATTATTTGTTCAAAACAGACTGTGTACTTGAAATGATAAAACTCTGTGTTAGATGTCATGTGATCATTTCTACAATACCTAAAATAAGTAAAAAAAAATAATAGTCTTCCCTCAATAGAAATAATAGTTTTTTAAATAATAAAATAAATAACATCTCAAGCTTACCCAAAACTGTAACTAAAATATTTGTCTTGGTATATTGTTAATAAATCAGCACTCTGAAGCAATTATTTATTATTGAGTACAACATTATTGGATAGAAACTGTTAATAATATAACAGATGATATTTTCATACAATTTATAACTAAAGATCTTTGAATTGTTAAAATAGAGTTGTGTTTGTTCTTGTTCTACTGCTTGCAAAGAATATCATACTTCCTGCAATTAATAAACACAATGTATTATTTATTATACTAATAAATCCACTGCCATGAAGCAAACAAATTGTGAACAAATAATTTTAAATAAATCTAATGCTTTAAATTTTTTCTAGGTTTTTTTTATACTACTTACAGTTTAACTTTGCACTGCCAATATATTATTTGTTCAAAACAGAATATGTACTTAAAATGATAATACTCTGTGTTTGATGTAATGTGATCATTTCTACAATACCTAAAATAAGTAAAAAAAAATAATAGTCTTCCCTCTATAGAAATAATAGTTTTTTAAATAATAAAATAAATAACATCTCAAGCTTACCCAAAACTGTAACTAAAATATTTGTCATGGTATATTGTTAATAAATCAGCACTCTGAAATAATTATTTATTATTGAGTACAACATTTTTGGATGAAAACTGTTAATAATATAACAGATGATATATTCATACAATTTATATCTAAAGATCTTTGAATTGTTAAAATAGAGATGTGTTTGTTCTTGTTTTACTGCATGCAAAGGATATCATACTTCCTGCAATTAATAAGAACAATTTAATATTTATTAAACAAATAAATCCACTGCCATGATGTAAACAAACAAGTGAACAAATAATTTTAAATAAATCTAATGCTTTAAATTTCTTCTAGGTTTTTTTTATACTACTTACAGTTTAACTTTGCACTGCCTATATATTATTTGTTCAAAACAGAATGTGTACTTGAAATGATGAAACTCTATTGTAGATATATGTGATCATTTCTACAATACCTAAAATAAGTAAAATAAAATAATAGTCTTCCCTCTATAGAAATAATAGTTTTTTAAATAATAAAATAAATAACATCTCAAAATTACCAAAAACTGTAACTAAAATATTTATCTTGGTATATTTTTAATAAATCAGCACTCTGAAATAATTATTTATTATTGAGTACAACAATATTGGAAAAAAACTGTTAATAATATAACAGAAGATATTTTCATACAATTTATTTTTAAAGAACATTGTGTTGTTAAAATACATATGAGTTTGTTCTTGTTCTACTGCATGCAAAGGATATCATACTTCCTGCAATTAATAAGAACAATTTATTATTTATTAAACAAATAAATCCACTGCCATGAAGCAAACAAACTAGTGATCAAATAATTTTAAATAAATCTAATGCTTTAAAATTCTTCTAGGTTTTTTTTATACTACTTACAGTTTTACTTTGCACGGCCAATTTATTATTTGTTCAAAACAGAATGTGTACTTGAAATGATAAAACTCTGTGTTAGATGTCATGTGATCATTTCTACAATACCTAAAATAAGTAAAAAAAAAATAATAGTCTTCCCTCTATAGAAATAATAGTTTTTTAAATAATAAAATAAATAACATCTGAAGCTTACCCAAATATATAACTAAAATATTTTTCATGGTATATTGTTAATAAATCAGCAATCTGAAACAATTTATTATTGATGAGTACAACATTATTGGATGGAAACTGTTAATAATATAACAGATGATATTTTCATACAATTTATATCTAAAGATCTTTGAATTGTTAAAATAGAGTTGTGTTTGTTCTTGTTCTACTGCATGCAAAGAATATCGTACATCCTGCAATTAATAAGAACAATTTATCATTTATTAAACAAATAAATCCACTGCCATGAAGCAAACAAACTAGTGATCAAATAATTTTAAATAAATCTAATGCTTTAAATTTTTTCTAGGTTTTTTTTATACTACTTACAGTTTTACTTTGCACGGCCAATTTATTATTTGTTCAAAACAGACTGTGTACTTGAAATGATAAAACTCTGTGTTAGATGTCATGTGATCATTTCTACAATAGCTAAAATAAGTAAAAAAAAATAATAGTCTTCCCTCAATAGAAATAATAGTTTTTTAAATAATAAAATAAATAACATCTCAAGCTTACCCAAAACTGTAACTAAAATATTTGTCTTGGTATATTGTTAATAAATCAGCACTCTGAAGCAATTATTTATTATTGAGTACAACATTATTGGATAGAAACTGTTAATAATATAACAAATGATATTTTCATACAATTTATAACTAAAGATCTTTGAATTGTTAAAATAGAGTTGTGTTTGTTCTTGTTCTACTGCTTGCAAAGAATATCATACTTCCTGCAATTAATAAACACAATGTATTATTTATTATACTAATAAATCCACTGCCATGAAGCAAACAAATTGTGAACAAATAATTTTAAATAAATCTAATGCTTTAAATTTTTTCTAGGTTTTTTTTATACTACTTACAGTTTAACTTTGCACTGCCAATATATTATTTGTTCAAAATAGAATATGTACTTAAAATGATAATACTCTGTGTTTGATGTAATGTGATCATTTCTACAATACCTAAAATAAGTAAAAAAAAATAATAGTCTTCCCTCTATAGAAATAATAGTTTTTTAAATAATAAAATAAATAACATCTCAAGCTTACCCAAAACTGTAACTAAAATATTTGTCTTGGTATATTGTTAATAAATCAGCACTCTGAAGCAATTATTTATTATTGAGTACAACATTATTGGATGGAAACTGTTAATAATATAACAGATGATATTTTCATACAATTTATAACTAAAGATCTTTGAATTGTTAAAATAGAGTTGTGTTTGTTCTTGTTCTACTGCTTGCAAAGAATATCATACTTCCTGCAATTAATAAACACAATGTATTATTTATTAAACAAATAAATCCACTGCCATGAAGTAAACAAACAAGTGAACAAATAATTTTTAATAAATCTAATGCTTTAAATTTTTTCTAGGTTTTTTTTATACTACTTACAGTTTAACTTTGCACTGCCAATATATTATTTGTTCAAAACAGAATGTGTACTTGAAATGACAAAACTCTGTGTCAGATATCATGTGATCATTTCTACAATACCTAAAATAAGTAAAAAAAAATAATAGTCTTCCCTCTATAGAAATAATGGATTTTTAAAATTAATAAATAATTAATATCTCAAGCTTACCCAAAACTGTAACTAAAATATTTGTCATGGTATATTGTTAATAAATCAGCACTCTGAAATAATTATTTATTATTGAGTACAACATTATTGGATGAAAACTGTTAATAATATAACAGATGATATTTTCATACAATTTATATCTAAAGATCTTTGAATTGTTAAAATAGAGATGTGTTTGTTCTTGTTTTACTGCATGCAAAGGATATCATACTTCCTGCAATTAATAAGAACAATTTAATATTTATTAAACAAATAAATCCACTGCCATGATGTAAACAAACAAGTGAACAAATAATTTTAAATAAATCTAATGCTTTAAATTTCTTCTAGGTTTTTTTTATACTACTTACAGTTTAACTTTGCACTGCCTATATATTATTTGTTCAAAACAGAATGTGTACTTGAAATGATGAAACTCTATTGTAGATATCATGTGATCATTTCTACAATACCTAAAATAAGTAAAATAAAATAATAGTCTTCCCTCTATAGAAATAATAGTTTTTTAAATAATAAAATAAATAACATCTCAAGCTTACCCAAAACTGTAACTAAAATATTTGTCTTGGTATATTGTTAATAAATCAGCACTCTGAAGCAATTATTTATTATTGAGTACAACATTATTGGATAGAAACTGTTAATAATATAACAGATGATATTTTCATACAATTTATAACTAAAGATCTTTGAATTGTTAAAATAGAGTTGTGTTTGTTCTTGTTCTACTGCTTGCAAAGAATATCATACTTCCTGCAATTAATAAACACAATGTATTATTTATTATACTAATAAATCCACTGCCATGAAGCAAACAAATTGTGAACAAATAATTTTAAATAAATCTAATGCTTTAAATTTTTTCTAGGTTTTTTTTATACTACTTACAGTTTAACTTTGCACTGCCAATATATTATTTGTTCAAAACAGAATATGTACTTAAAATGATAATACTCTGTGTTTGATGTAATGTGATCATTTCTACAATACCTAAAATAAGTAAAAAAAAATAATAGTCTTCCCTCTATAGAAATAATAGTTTTTTAAATAATAAAATAAATAACATCTCAAGCTTACCCAAAACTGTAACTAAAATATTTGTCTTGGTATATTGTTAATAAATCAGCACTCTGAAGCAATTATTTATTATTGAGTACAACATTATTGGATGGAAACTGTTAATAATATAACAGATGATATTTTCATACAATTTATAACTAAAGATCTTTGAATTGTTAAAATAGAGTTGTGTTTGTTCTTGTTCTACTGCTTGCAAAGAATATCATACTTCCTGCAATTAATAAACACAATGTATTATTTATTAAACAAATAAATCCACTGCCATGAAGTAAACAAACAAGTGAACAAATAATTTTTAATAAATCTAATGCTTTAAATTTTTTCTAGGTTTTTTTTATACTACTTACAGTTTAACTTTGCACTGCCAATATATTATTTGTTCAAAACAGAATGTGTACTTGAAATGACAAAACTCTGTGTCAGATATCATGTGATCATTTCTACAATACCTAAAATAAGTAAAAAAAAATAATAGTCTTCCCTCTATAGAAATAATGGATTTTTAAAATTAATAAATAATTAATATCTCAAGCTTACCCAAAACTGTAACTAAAATATTTGTCATGGTATATTGTTAATAAATCAGCACTCTGAAATAATTATTTATTATTGAGTACAACATTATTGGATGAAAACTGTTAATAATATAACAGATGATATTTTCATACAATTTATATCTAAAGATCTTTGAATTGTTAAAATAGAGATGTGTTTGTTCTTGTTTTACTGCATGCAAAGGATATCATACTTCCTGCAATTAATAAGAACAATTTAATATTTATTAAACAAATAAATCCACTGCCATGATGTAAACAAACAAGTGAACAAATAATTTTAAATAAATCTAATGCTTTAAATTTCTTCTAGGTTTTTTTTATACTACTTACAGTTTAACTTTGCACTGCCTATATATTATTTGTTCAAAACAGAATGTGTACTTGAAATGATGAAACTCTATTGTAGATATCATGTGATCATTTCTACAATACCTAAAATAAGTAAAATAAAATAATAGTCTTCCCTCTATAGAAATAATAGTTTTTTAAATAATAAAATAAATAACATCTCAAAATTACCAAAAACTGTAACTAAAATATTTATCTTGGTATATTTTTAATAAATCAGCACTCTGAAATAATTATTTATTATTGAGTAAAACAATATTGGAAAAAAACTGTTAATAATATAACAGAAGATATTTTCATACAATTTATTTTTAAAGAACATTGTGTTGTTAAAATACATATGAGTTTGTTCTTGTTCTACTGCATGCAAAGGATATCATACTTCCTGCAATTAATAAGAACAATTTATTATTTATTAAACAAATAAATCCACTGCCATGAAGCAAACAAACTAGTGATCAAATAATTTTAAATAAATCTAATGCTTTAAAATTCTTCTAGGTTTTTTTTATACTACTTACAGTTTTACTTTGCACGGCCAATTTATTATTTGTTCAAAACAGAATGTGTACTTGAAATGATAAAACTCTGTGTTAGATGTCATGTGATCATTTCTACAATACCTAAAATAAGTAAAAAAAAATAATAGTCTTCCCTCTATAGAAATAATAGTTTTTTAAATAATAAAATAAATAACATCTCAAGCTTACCCAAAACTGTAACTAAAATATTTGTCATGGTATATTGTTAATAAATCAGCACTCTGAAATAATTATTTATTATTGAGTACAACATTATTGGATGAAAACTGTTAATAATATAACAGATGATATTTTCATACAATTTATATCTAAAGATCTTTGAATTGTTAAAATAGAGATGTGTTTGTTCTTGTTTTACTGCATGCAAAGGATATCATACTTCCTGCAATTAATAAGAACAATTTAATATTTATTAAACAAATAAATCCACTGCCATGATGTAAACAAACAAGTGAACAAATAATTTTAAATAAATCTAATGCTTTAAAATTCTTCTAGGTTTTTTTTATACTACTTACAGTTTAACTTTGCACTGCCTATATATTATTTGTTCAAAACAGAATGTGTACTTGAAATGATGAAACTCTATTGTAGATATCATGTGATCATTTCTACAATACCTAAAATAAGTAAAATAAAATAATAGTCTTCCCTCTATAGAAATAATAGTTTTTTAAATAATAAAATAAATAACATCTCAAAATTACCAAAAACTGTAACTAAAATATTTATCTTGGTATATTTTTAATAAATCAGCACTCTGAAATAATTATTTATTATTGAGTACAACAATATTGGAAAAAAACTGTTAATAATATAACAGAAGATATTTTCATACAATTTATTTTTAAAGAACATTGTGTTGTTAAAATACATATGAGTTTGTTCTTGTTCTACTGCATGCAAAGGATATCATACTTCCTGCAATTAATAAGAACAATTTATCATTTATTAAACAAATAAATCCACTGCCATGAAGCAAACAAACTAGTGATCAAATAATTTTAAATAAATCTAATGCTTTAAATTTTTTCTAGGTTTTTTTTATACTACTTACAGTTTTACTTTGCACGGCCAATTTATTATTTGTTCAAAACAGAATGTGTACTTGAAATGATAAAACTCTGTGTTAGATGTCATGTGATCATTTCTACAATACCTAAAATTAATAAAAAAAAAATAATAGTCTTCCCTCTATAGAAATAATTGTTTTTTAAATAATAAAATAAATAACATCTGAAGCTTACCCAAATATATAACTAAAATATTTTTCATGGTATATTGTTAATAAATCAGCAATCTGAAACAATTTATTATTGATGAGTACAACATTATTGGATGGAAACTGTTAATAATATAACAGATGATATTTTCATACAATTTATATCTAAAGATCTTTGAATTGTTAAAATAGAGTTGTGTTTGTTCTTGTTCTACTGCATGCAAAGAATATCGTACATCCTGCAATTAATAAGAACAATTTATCATTTATTAAACAAATAAATCCACTGCCATGAAGCAAACAAACTAGTGATCAAATAATTTTAAATAAATCTAATGCTTTAAATTTTTTCTAGGTTTTTTTTATACTACTTACAGTTTTACTTTGCACGGCCAATTTATTATTTGTTCAAAACAGACTGTGTACTTGAAATGATAAAACTCTGTGTTAGATGTCATGTGATCATTTCTACAATACCTAAAATAAGTAAAAAAAAATAATAGTCTTCCCTCAATAGAAATAATAGTTTTTTAAATAATAAAATAAATAACATCTCAAGCTTACCCAAAACTGTAACTAAAATATTTGTCTTGGTATATTGTTAATAAATCAGCACTCTGAAGCAATTATTTATTATTGAGTACAACATTATTGGATAGAAACTGTTAATAATATAACAGATGATATTTTCATACAATTTATAACTAAAGATCTTTGAATTGTTAAAATAGAGTTGTGTTTGTTCTTGTTCTACTGCTTGCAAAGAATATCATACTTCCTGCAATTAATAAACACAATGTATTATTTATTATACTAATAAATCCACTGCCATGAAGCAAACAAATTGTGAACAAATAATTTTAAATAAATCTAATGCTTTAAATTTTTTCTAGGTTTTTTTTATACTACTTACAGTTTAACTTTGCACTGCCAATATATTATTTGTTCAAAATAGAATATGTACTTAAAATGATAATACTCTGTGTTTGATGTAATGTGATCATTTCTACAATACCTAAAATAAGTAAAAAAAAATAATAGTCTTCCCTCTATAGAAATAATAGTTTTTTAAATAATAAAATAAATAACATCTCAAGCTTACCCAAAACTGTAACTAAAATATTTGTCTTGGTATATTGTTAATAAATCAGCACTCTGAAGCAATTATTTATTATTGAGTACAACATTATTGGATGGAAACTGTTAATAATATAACAGATGATATTTTCATACAATTTATAACTAAAGATCTTTGAATTGTTAAAATAGAGTTGTGTTTGTTCTTGTTCTACTGCTTGCAAAGAATATCATACTTCCTGCAATTAATAAACACAATGTATTATTTATTAAACAAATAAATCCACTGCCATGAAGTAAACAAACAAGTGAACAAATAATTTTTAATAAATCTAATGCTTTAAATTTCTTCTAGGTTTTTTTTATACTACTTACAGTTTAACTTTGCACTGCCTATATATTATTTGTTCAAAACAGAATGTGTACTTGAAATGATGAAACTCTATTGTAGATATCATGTGATCATTTCTACAATACCTAAAATAAGTAAAATAAAATAATAGTCTTCCCTCTATAGAAATAATAGTTTTTTAAATAATAAAATAAATAACATCTCAAAATTACCAAAAACTGTAACTAAAATATTTATCTTGGTATATTTTTAATAAATCAGCACTCTGAAATAATTATTTATTATTGAGTACAACAATATTGGAAAAAAACTGTTAATAATATAACAGAAGATATTTTCATACAATTTATTTTTAAAGAACATTGTGTTGTTAAAATACATATGAGTTTGTTCTTGTTCTACTGCATGCAAAGGATATCATACTTCCTGCAATTAATAAGAACAATTTATCATTTATTAAACAAATAAATCCACTGCCATGAAGCAAACAAACTAGTGATCAAATAATTTTAAATAAATCTAATGCTTTAAATTTTTTCTAGGTTTTTTTTATACTACTTACAGTTTTACTTTGCACGGCCAATTTATTATTTGTTCAAAACAGAATGTGTACTTGAAATGATAAAACTCTGTGTTAGATGTCATGTGATCATTTCTACAATACCTAAAATTAATAAAAAAAAAATAATAGTCTTCCCTCTATAGAAATAATTGTTTTTTAAATAATAAAATAAATAACATCTGAAGCTTACCCAAATATATAACTAAAATATTTTTCATGGTATATTGTTAATAAATCAGCAATCTGAAACAATTTATTATTGATGAGTACAACATTATTGGATGGAAACTGTTAATAATATAACAGATGATATTTTCATACAATTTATATCTAAAGATCTTTGAATTGTTAAAATAGAGTTGTGTTTGTTCTTGTTCTACTGCATGCAAAGAATATCGTACATCCTGCAATTAATAAGAACAATTTATCATTTATTAAACAAATAAATCCACTGCCATGAAGCAAACAAACTAGTGATCAAATAATTTTAAATAAATCTAATGCTTTAAATTTTTTCTAGGTTTTTTTTATACTACTTACAGTTTTACTTTGCACGGCCAATTTATTATTTGTTCAAAACAGACTGTGTACTTGAAATGATAAAACTCTGTGTTAGATGTCATGTGATCATTTCTACAATACCTAAAATAAGTAAAAAAAAATAATAGTCTTCCCTCAATAGAAATAATAGTTTTTTAAATAATAAAATAAATAACATCTCAAGCTTACCCAAAACTGTAACTAAAATATTTGTCTTGGTATATTGTTAATAAATCAGCACTCTGAAGCAATTATTTATTATTGAGTACAACATTATTGGATAGAAACTGTTAATAATATAACAGATGATATTTTCATACAATTTATAACTAAAGATCTTTGAATTGTTAAAATAGAGTTGTGTTTGTTCTTGTTCTACTGCTTGCAAAGAATATCATACTTCCTGCAATTAATAAACACAATGTATTATTTATTATACTAATAAATCCACTGCCATGAAGCAAACAAATTGTGAACAAATAATTTTAAATAAATCTAATGCTTTAAATTTTTTCTAGGTTTTTTTTATACTACTTACAGTTTAACTTTGCACTGCCAATATATTATTTGTTCAAAATAGAATATGTACTTAAAATGATAATACTCTGTGTTTGATGTAATGTGATCATTTCTACAATACCTAAAATAAGTAAAAAAAAATAATAGTCTTCCCTCTATAGAAATAATAGTTTTTTAAATAATAAAATAAATAACATCTCAAGCTTACCCAAAACTGTAACTAAAATATTTGTCTTGGTATATTGTTAATAAATCAGCACTCTGAAGCAATTATTTATTATTGAGTACAACATTATTGGATGGAAACTGTTAATAATATAACAGATGATATTTTCATACAATTTATAACTAAAGATCTTTGAATTGTTAAAATAGAGTTGTGTTTGTTCTTGTTCTACTGCTTGCAAAGAATATCATACTTCCTGCAATTAATAAACACAATGTATTATTTATTAAACAAATAAATCCACTGCCATGAAGTAAACAAACAAGTGAACAAATAATTTTTAATAAATCTAATGCTTTAAATTTTTTCTAGGTTTTTTTTATACTACTTACAGTTTAACTTTGCACTGCCAATATATTATTTGTTCAAAACAGAATGTGTACTTGAAATGACAAAACTCTGTGTCAGATATCATGTGATCATTTCTACAATACCTAAAATAAGTAAAAAAAAATAATAGTCTTCCCTCTATAGAAATAATGGATTTTTAAAATTAATAAATAATTAATATCTCAAGCTTACCCAAAACTGTAACTAAAATATTTGTCATGGTATATTGTTAATAAATCAGCACTCTGAAATAATTATTTATTATTGAGTACAACATTATTGGATGAAAACTGTTAATAATATAACAGATGATATTTTCATACAATTTATATCTAAAGATCTTTGAATTGTTAAAATAGAGATGTGTTTGTTCTTGTTTTACTGCATGCAAAGGATATCATACTTCCTGCAATTAATAAGAACAATTTAATATTTATTAAACAAATAAATCCACTGCCATGATGTAAACAAACAAGTGAACAAATAATTTTAAATAAATCTAATGCTTTAAATTTCTTCTAGGTTTTTTTTATACTACTTACAGTTTAACTTTGCACTGCCTATATATTATTTGTTCAAAACAGAATGTGTACTTGAAATGATGAAACTCTATTGTAGATATCATGTGATCATTTCTACAATACCTAAAATAAGTAAAATAAAATAATAGTCTTCCCTCTATAGAAATAATAGTTTTTTAAATAATAAAATAAATAACATCTCAAGCTTACCCAAAACTGTAACTAAAATATTTGTCTTGGTATATTGTTAATAAATCAGCACTCTGAAGCAATTATTTATTATTGAGTACAACATTATTGGATAGAAACTGTTAATAATATAACAGATGATATTTTCATACAATTTATAACTAAAGATCTTTGAATTGTTAAAATAGAGTTGTGTTTGTTCTTGTTCTACTGCTTGCAAAGAATATCATACTTCCTGCAATTAATAAACACAATGTATTATTTATTATACTAATAAATCCACTGCCATGAAGCAAACAAATTGTGAACAAATAATTTTAAATAAATCTAATGCTTTAAATTTTTTCTAGGTTTTTTTTATACTACTTACAGTTTAACTTTGCACTGCCAATATATTATTTGTTCAAAACAGAATATGTACTTAAAATGATAATACTCTGTGTTTGATGTAATGTGATCATTTCTACAATACCTAAAATAAGTAAAAAAAAATAATAGTCTTCCCTCTATAGAAATAATAGTTTTTTAAATAATAAAATAAATAACATCTCAAGCTTACCCAAAACTGTAACTAAAATATTTGTCTTGGTATATTGTTAATAAATCAGCACTCTGAAGCAATTATTTATTATTGAGTACAACATTATTGGATGGAAACTGTTAATAATATAACAGATGATATTTTCATACAATTTATAACTAAAGATCTTTGAATTGTTAAAATAGAGTTGTGTTTGTTCTTGTTCTACTGCTTGCAAAGAATATCATACTTCCTGCAATTAATAAACACAATGTATTATTTATTAAACAAATAAATCCACTGCCATGAAGTAAACAAACAAGTGAACAAATAATTTTTAATAAATCTAATGCTTTAAATTTTTTCTAGGTTTTTTTTATACTACTTACAGTTTAACTTTGCACTGCCAATATATTATTTGTTCAAAACAGAATGTGTACTTGAAATGACAAAACTCTGTGTCAGATATCATGTGATCATTTCTACAATACCTAAAATAAGTAAAAAAAAATAATAGTCTTCCCTCTATAGAAATAATGGATTTTTAAAATTAATAAATAATTAATATCTCAAGCTTACCCAAAACTGTAACTAAAATATTTGTCATGGTATATTGTTAATAAATCAGCACTCTGAAATAATTATTTATTATTGAGTACAACATTATTGGATGAAAACTGTTAATAATATAACAGATGATATTTTCATACAATTTATATCTAAAGATCTTTGAATTGTTAAAATAGAGATGTGTTTGTTCTTGTTTTACTGCATGCAAAGGATATCATACTTCCTGCAATTAATAAGAACAATTTAATATTTATTAAACAAATAAATCCACTGCCATGATGTAAACAAACAAGTGAACAAATAATTTTAAATAAATCTAATGCTTTAAATTTCTTCTAGGTTTTTTTTATACTACTTACAGTTTAACTTTGCACTGCCTATATATTATTTGTTCAAAACAGAATGTGTACTTGAAATGATGAAACTCTATTGTAGATATCATGTGATCATTTCTACAATACCTAAAATAAGTAAAATAAAATAATAGTCTTCCCTCTATAGAAATAATAGTTTTTTAAATAATAAAATAAATAACATCTCAAAATTACCAAAAACTGTAACTAAAATATTTATCTTGGTATATTTTTAATAAATCAGCACTCTGAAATAATTATTTATTATTGAGTAAAACAATATTGGAAAAAAACTGTTAATAATATAACAGAAGATATTTTCATACAATTTATTTTTAAAGAACATTGTGTTGTTAAAATACATATGAGTTTGTTCTTGTTCTACTGCATACAAAGGATATCATACTTCCTGCAATTAATAAGAACAATTTATTATTTATTAAACAAATAAATCCACTGCCATGAAGCAAACAAACTAGTGATCAAATAATTTTAAATAAATCTAATGCTTTAAAATTCTTCTAGGTTTTTTTTATACTACTTACAGTTTTACTTTGCACGGCCAATTTATTATTTGTTCAAAACAGAATGTGTACTTGAAATGATAAAACTCTGTGTTAGATGTCATGTGATCATTTCTACAATACCTAAAATAAGTAAAAAAAAATAATAGTCTTCCCTCTATAGAAATAATAGTTTTTTAAATAATAAAATAAATAACATCTCAAGCTTACCCAAAACTGTAACTAAAATATTTGTCATGGTATATTGTTAATAAATCAGCACTCTGAAATAATTATTTATTATTGAGTACAACATTATTGGATGAAAACTGTTAATAATATAACAGATGATATTTTCATACAATTTATATCTAAAGATCTTTGAATTGTTAAAATAGAGATGTGTTTGTTCTTGTTTTACTGCATGCAAAGGATATCATACTTCCTGCAATTAATAAGAACAATTTAATATTTATTAAACAAATAAATCCACTGCCATGATGTAAACAAACAAGTGAACAAATAATTTTAAATAAATCTAATGCTTTAAATTTCTTCTAGGTTTTTTTTATACTACTTACAGTTTAACTTTGCACTGCCTATATATTATTTGTTCAAAACAGAATGTGTACTTGAAATGATGAAACTCTATTGTAGATATCATGTGATCATTTCTACAATACCTAAAATAAGTAAAATAAAATAATAGTCTTCCCTCTATAGAAATAATAGTTTTTTAAATAATAAAATAAATAACATCTCAAAATTACCAAAAACTGTAACTAAAATATTTATCTTGGTATATTTTTAATAAATCAGCACTCTGAAATAATTATTTATTATTGAGTACAACAATATTGGAAAAAAACTGTTAATAATATAACAGAAGATATTTTCATACAATTTATTTTTAAAGAACATTGTGTTGTTAAAATACATATGAGTTTGTTCTTGTTCTACTGCATGCAAAGGATATCATACTTCCTGCAATTAATAAGAACAATTTATCATTTATTAAACAAATAAATCCACTGCCATGAAGCAAACAAACTAGTGATCAAATAATTTTAAATAAATCTAATGCTTTAAATTTTTTCTAGGTTTTTTTTATACTACTTACAGTTTTACTTTGCACGGCCAATTTATTATTTGTTCAAAACAGAATGTGTACTTGAAATGATAAAACTCTGTGTTAGATGTCATGTGATCATTTCTACAATACCTAAAATTAATAAAAAAAAAATAATAGTCTTCCCTCTATAGAAATAATTGTTTTTTAAATAATAAAATAAATAACATCTCAAGCTTACCCAAAACTGTAACTAAAATATTTGTCTTGGTATATTGTTAATAAATCAGCACTCTGAAGCAATTATTTATTATTGAGTACAACATTATTGGATAGAAACTGTTAATAATATAACAGATGATATTTTCATACAATTTATAACTAAAGATCTTTGAATTGTTAAAATAGAGTTGTGTTTGTTCTTGTTCTACTGCATGCAAAGAATATCGTACATCCTGCAATTAATAAGAACAATGTATCATTTATTAAACAAATAAATCCACTGCCATGAAGCAAACAAACTAGTGATCAAATAATTTTAAATAAATCTAATGCTTTAAATTTTTTCTAGGTTTTTTTTATACTACTTACAGTTTTACTTTGCACGGCCAATTTATTATTTGTTCAAAACAGACTGTGTACTTGAAATGATAAAACTCTGTGTTAGATGTCATGTGATCATTTCTACAATACCTAAAATAAGTAAAAAAAAATAATAGTCTTCCCTCAATAGAAATAATAGTTTTTTAAATAATAAAATAAATAACATCTCAAGCTTACCCAAAACTGTAACTAAAATATTTGTCTTGGTATATTGTTAATAAATCAGCACTCTGAAGCAATTATTTATTATTGAGTACAACATTATTGGATAGAAACTGTTAATAATATAACAGATGATATTTTCATACAATTTATAACTAAAGATCTTTGAATTGTTAAAATAGAGTTGTGTTTGTTCTTGTTCTACTGCTTGCAAAGAATATCATACTTCCTGCAATTAATAAACACAATGTATTATTTATTATACTAATAAATCCACTGCCATGAAGCAAACAAATTGTGAACAAATAATTTTAAATAAATCTAATGCTTTAAATTTTTTCTAGGTTTTTTTTATACTACTTACAGTTTAACTTTGCACTGCCAATATATTATTTGTTCAAAACAGAATATGTACTTAAAATGATAATACTCTGTGTTTGATGTAATGTGATCATTTCTACAATACCTAAAATAAGTAAAAAAAAATAATAGTCTTCCCTCTATAGAAATAATAGTTTTTTAAATAATAAAATAAATAACATCTCAAGCTTACCCAAAACTGTAACTAAAATATTTGTCTTGGTATATTGTTAATAAATCAGCACTCTGAAGCAATTATTTATTATTGAGTACAACATTATTGGATGGAAACTGTTAATAATATAACAGATGATATTTTCATACAATTTATAACTAAAGATCTTTGAATTGTTAAAATAGAGTTGTGTTTGTTCTTGTTCTACTGCTTGCAAAGAATATCATACTTCCTGCAATTAATAAACACAATGTATTATTTATTAAACAAATAAATCCACTGCCATGAAGTAAACAAACAAGTGAACAAATAATTTTTAATAAATCTAATGCTTTAAATTTTTTCTAGGTTTTTTTTATACTACTTACAGTTTAACTTTGCACTGCCAATATATTATTTGTTCAAAACAGAATGTGTACTTGAAATGACAAAACTCTGTGTCAGATGTCATGTGATCATTTCTACAATACCTAAAATAAGTAAAAAAAAATAATAGTCTTCCCTCTATAGAAATAATGGATTTTTAAAATTAATAAATAATTAATATCTCAAGCTTACCCAAAACTGTAACTAAAATATTTGTCATGGTATATTGTTAATAAATCAGCACTCTGAAATAATTATTTATTATTGAGTACAACATTATTGGATGAAAACTGTTAATAATATAACAGATGATATTTTCATACAATTTATATCTAAAGATCTTTGAATTGTTAAAATAGAGATGTGTTTGTTCTTGTTTTACTGCATGCAAAGGATATCATACTTCCTGCAATTAATAAGAACAATTTAATATTTATTAAACAAATAAATCCACTGCCATGATGTAAACAAACAAGTGAACAAATAATTTTAAATAAATCTAATGCTTTAAATTTCTTCTAGGTTTTTTTTATACTACTTACAGTTTAACTTTGCACTGCCTATATATTATTTGTTCAAAACAGAATGTGTACTTGAAATGATGAAACTCTATTGTAGATATCATGTGATCATTTCTACAATACCTAAAATAAGTAAAATAAAATAATAGTCTTCCCTCTATAGAAATAATAGTTTTTTAAATAATAAAATAAATAACATCTCAAAATTACCAAAAACTGTAACTAAAATATTTATCTTGGTATATTTTTAATAAATCAGCACTCTGAAATAATTATTTATTATTGAGTAAAACAATATTGGAAAAAAACTGTTAATAATATAACAGAAGATATTTTCATACAATTTATTTTTAAAGAACATTGTGTTGTTAAAATACATATGAGTTTGTTCTTGTTCTACTGCATGCAAAGGATATCATACTTCCTGCAATTAATAAGAACAATTTATTATTTATTAAACAAATAAATCCACTGCCATGAAGCAAACAAACTAGTGATCAAATAATTTTAAATAAATCTAATGCTTTAAAATTCTTCTAGGTTTTTTTTATACTACTTACAGTTTTACTTTGCACGGCCAATTTATTATTTGTTCAAAACAGAATGTGTACTTGAAATGATAAAACTCTGTGTTAGATGTCATGTGATCATTTCTACAATACCTAAAATTAATAAAAAAAAAATAATAGTCTTCCCTCTATAGAAATAATTGTTTTTTAAATAATAAAATAAATAACATCTGAAGCTTACCCAAATATATAACTAAAATATTTTTCATGGTATATTGTTAATAAATCAGCAATCTGAAACAATTTATTATTGATGAGTACAACATTATTGGATGGAAACTGTTAATAATATAACAGATGATATTTTCATACAATTTATATCTAAAGATCTTTGAATTGTTAAAATAGAGTTGTGTTTGTTCTTGTTCTACTGCATGCAAAGAATATCGTACATCCTGCAATTAATAAGAACAATGTATCATTTATTAAACAAATAAATCCACTGCCATGAAGCAAACAAACTAGTGATCAAATAATTTTAAATAAATCTAATGCTTTAAATTTTTTCTAGGTTTTTTTTATACTACTTACAGTTTTACTTTGCACGGCCAATTTATTATTTGTTCAAAACAGAATGTGTACTTGAAATGATAAAACTCTGTGTTAGATGTCATGTGATCATTTCTACAATACCTAAAATAAGTAAAAAAAAATAATAGTCTTCCCTCTATAGAAATAATAGTTTTTTAAATAATAAAATAAATAACATCTCAAGCTTACCCAAAACTGTAACTAAAATATTTGTCATGGTATATTGTTAATAAATCAGCACTCTGAAATAATTATTTATTATTGAGTACAACATTTTTGGATGAAAACTGTTAATAATATAACAGATGATATTTTCATACAATTTATATCTAAAGATCTTTGAATTGTTAAAATAGAGATGTGTTTGTTCTTGTTTTACTGCATGCAAAGGATATCATACTTCCTGCAATTAATAAGAACAATTTAATATTTATTAAACAAATAAATCCACTGCCATGATGTAAACAAACAAGTAAACAAATAATTTTAAATAAATCTAATGCTTTAAATTTCTTCTAGGTTTTTTTTATACTACTTACAGTTTAACTTTGCACTGCCTATATATTATTTGTTCAAAACAGAATGTGTACTTGAAATGATGAAACTCTATTGTATATATATGTGATCATTTCTACAATACCTAAAATAAGTAAAATAAAATAATAGTCTTCCCTCTATAGAAATAATAGTTTTTTAAATAATAAAATAAATAACATCTCAAAATTACCAAAAACTGTAACTAAAATATTTATCTTGGTATATTTTTAATAAATCAGCACTCTGAAATAATTATTTATTATTGAGTACAACAATATTGGAAAAAAACTGTTAATAATATAACAGAAGATATTTTCATACAATTTATTTTTAAAGAACATTGTGTTGTTAAAATACATATGAGTTTGTTCTTGTTCTACTGCATGCAAAGGATATCATACTTCCTGCAATTAATAAGAACAATTTATTATTTATTAAACAAATAAATCCACTGCCATGAAGCAAACAAACTAGTGATCAAATAATTTTAAATAAATCTAATGCTTTAAAATTCTTCTAGGTTTTTTTTATACTACTTACAGTTTTACTTTGCACGGCCAATTTATTATTTGTTCAAAACAGAATGTGTACTTGAAATGATAAAACTCTGTGTTAGATGTCATGTGATCATTTCTACAATACCTAAAATAAGTAAAAAAAAAATAATAGTCTTCCCTCTATAGAAATAATAGTTTTTTAAATAATAAAATAAATAACATCTGAAGCTTACCCAAATATATAACTAAAATATTTTTCATGGTATATTGTTAATAAATCAGCAATCTGAAACAATTTATTATTGATGAGTACAACATTATTGGATGGAAACTGTTAATAATATAACAGATGATATTTTCATACAATTTATATCTAAAGATCTTTGAATTGTTAAAATAGAGTTGTGTTTGTTCTTGTTCTACTGCATGCAAAGAATATCGTACATCCTGCAATTAATAAGAACAATTTATCATTTATTAAACAAATAAATCCACTGCCATGAAGCAAACAAACTAGTGATCAAATAATTTTAAATAAATCTAATGCTTTAATTTTTTTCTAGGTTTTTTTTATACTACTTACAGTTTTACTTTGCACGGCCAATTTATTATTTGTTCAAAACAGACTGTGTACTTGAAATGATAAAACTCTGTGTTAGATGTCATGTGATCATTTCTACAATACCTAAAATAAGTAAAAAAAAATAATAGTCTTCCCTCAATAGAAATAATAGTTTTTTAAATAATAAAATAAATAACATCTCAAGCTTACCCAAAACTGTAACTAAAATATTTGTCTTGGTATATTGTTAATAAATCAGCACTCTGAAGCAATTATTTATTATTGAGTACAACATTATTGGATAGAAACTGTTAATAATATAACAGATGATATTTTCATACAATTTATAACTAAAGATCTTTGAATTGTTAAAATAGAGTTGTGTTTGTTCTTGTTCTACTGCTTGCAAAGAATATCATACTTCCTGCAATTAATAAACACAATGTATTATTTATTATACTAATAAATCCACTGCCATGAAGCAAACAGATTGTGAACAAATAATTTTAAATAAATCTAATGCTTTAAATTTTTTCTAGGTTTTTTTTATACTACTTACAGTTTAACTTTGCACTGCCAATATATTATTTGTTCAAAACAGAATATGTACTTAAAATGATAATACTCTGTGTTTGATGTAATGTGATCATTTCTACAATACCTAAAATAAGTAAAAAAAAATAATAGTCTTCCCTCTATAGAAATAATAGTTTTTTAAATAATAAAATAAATAACATCTCAAGCTTACCCAAAACTGTAACTAAAATATTTGTCTTGGTATATTGTTAATAAATCAGCACTCTGAAGCAATTATTTATTATTGAGTACAACATTATTGGATGGAAACTGTTAATAATATAACAGATGATATTTTCATACAATTTATAACTAAAGATCTTTGAATTGTTAAAATAGAGTTGTGTTTGTTCTTGTTCTACTGCTTGCAAAGAATATCATACTTCCTGCAATTAATAAACACAATGTATTATTTATTAAACAAATAAATCCACTGCCATGAAGTAAACAAACAAGTGAACAAATAATTTTTAATAAATCTAATGCTTTAAATTTTTTCTAGGTTTTTTTTATACTACTTACAGTTTAACTTTGCACTGCCAATATATTATTTGTTCAAAACAGAATGTGTACTTGAAATGACAAAACTCTGTGTCAGATGTCATGTGATCATTTCTACAATACCTAAAATAAGTAAAAAAAAATAATAGTCTTCCCTCTATAGAAATAATGGATTTTTAAAATTAATAAATAATTAATATCTCAAGCTTACCCAAAACTGTAACTAAAATATTTGTCATGGTATATTGTTAATAAATCAGAACTCTGAAATAATTATTTATTATTGAGTACAACATTATTGGATGAAAACTGTTAATAATATAACAGATGATATTTTCATACAATTTATATCTAAAGATCTTTGAATTGTTAAAATAGAGATGTGTTTGTTCTTGTTTTACTGCATGCAAAGGATATCATACTTCCTGCAATTAATAAGAACAATTTAATATTTATTAAACAAATAAATGCACTGCCATGATGTAAACAAACAAGTGAACAAATAATTTTAAATAAATCTAAAGCTTTAAATTTCTTCTAGGTTTTTTTTATACTACTTACAGTTTAACTTTGCACTGCCTATATATTATTTGTTCAAAACAGAATGTGTACTTGAAATGATGAAACTCTATTGTAGATATCATGTGATCATTTCTACAATACCTAAAATAAGTAAAATAAAATAATAGTCTTCCCTCTATAGAAATAATAGTTTTTTAAATAATAAAATAAATAACATCTCAAAATTACCAAAAACTGTAACTAAAATATTTATCTTGGTATATTTTTAATAAATCAGCACTCTGAAATAATTATTTATTATTGAGTACAACAATATTGGAAAAAAACTGTTAATAATATAACAGAAGATATTTTCATACAATTTATTTTTAAAGAACATTGTGTTGTTAAAATACATATGAGTTTGTTCTTGTTCTACTGCATGCAAAGGATATCATACTTCCTGCAATTAATAAGAACAATTTATTATTTATTAAACAAATAAATCCACTGCCATGAAGCAAACAAACTAGTGATCAAATAATTTTAAATAAATCTAATGCTTTAAAATTCTTCTAGGTTTTTTTTATACTACTTACAGTTTTACTTTGCACGGCCAATTTATTATTTGTTCAAAACAGAATGTGTACTTGAAATGATAAAACTCTGTGTTAGATGTCATGTGATCATTTCTACAATACCTAAAATAAGTAAAAAAAAAATAATAGTCTTCCCTCTATAGAAATAATAGTTTTTTAAATAATAAAATAAATAACATCTGAAGCTTACCCAAATATATAACTAAAATATTTTTCATGGTATATTGTTAATAAATCAGCAATCTGAAACAATTTATTATTGATGAGTACAACATTATTGGATGGAAACTGTTAATAATATAACAGATGATATTTTCATACAATTTATATCTAAAGATCTTTGAATTGTTAAAATAGAGTTGTGTTTGTTCTTGTTCTACTGCATGCAAAGAATATCGTACATCCTGCAATTAATAAGAACAATTTATCATTTATTAAACAAATAAATCCACTGCCATGAAGCAAACAAACTAGTGATCAAATAATTTTAAATAAATCTAATGCTTTAAATTTTTTCTAGGTTTTTTTTATACTACTTACAGTTTTACTTTGCACGGCCAATTTATTATTTGTTCAAAACAGAATGTGTACTTGAAATGATAAAACTCTGTGTTAGATGTCATGTGATCATTTCTACAATACCTAAAATAAGTAAAAAAAAATAATAGTCTTCCCTCAATAGAAATAATAGTTTTTTAAATAATAAAATAAATAACATCTCAAGCTTACCCAAAACTGTAACTAAAATATTTGTCTTGGTATATTGTTAATAAATCAGCACTCTGAAGCAATTATTTATTATTGAGTACAACATTATTGGATAGAAACTGTTAATAATATAACAGATGATATTTTCATACAATTTATAACTAAAGATCTTTGAATTGTTAAAATAGAGTTGTGTTTGTTCTTGTTCTACTGCTTGCAAAGAATATCATACTTCCTGCAATTAATAAACACAATGTATTATTTATTAAACAAATAAATCCACTGCCATGAAGTAAACAAACAAGTGAACAAATAATTTTTAATAAATCTAATGCTTTAAATTTTTTCTAGGTTTTTTTTATACTACTTACAGTTTAACTTTGCACTGCCAATATATTATTTGTTCAAAACAGAATGTGTACTTGAAATGACAAAACTCTGTGTCAGATGTCATGTGATCATTTCTACAATACCTAAAATAAGTAAAAAAAAATAATAGTCTTCCCTCTATAGAAATAATAGATTTTTAAAATTAATAAATAATTAATATCTCAAGCTTACCCAAAATTGTAACTAAAATATTTGTCATGGTATATTGTTAATAAATCAGCACTCTGAAATAATTATTTATTATTGAGTACAACATTATTGGATGAAAACTGTTAATAATATAACGGATGATATTTTCTTACAATTTATATCTAAAGATCTTTGAATTGTTAAAATAGAGTTGTGTTTGTTCTTGTTTTACTGCATGCAAAGGATATCATACTTCCTGCAATTAATAAGAACAATTTATTATTTATTAAACAAATAAATCCACTGCCATAATGTAAACAAACAAGTGAACAAATAATTTTAAATAAATCTAATGCTTTAAATTTCTTCTAGGTTTTTTTTATACTACTTACAGTTTAACTTTGCACTGCCTATATATTATTTGTTCAAAACAGAATGTGTACTTGAAATGATGAAACTCTATTGTAGATATCATGTGATCATTTCTACAATACCTAAAATAAGTAAAATAAAATAATAGTCTTCCCTCAATAGAAATAATAGATTTTTAAAATTATTAAATAAATAACATCTCAAGCTTACCCAAAACTGTAACTAAAATATTTGTCATGGTATATTGTTAATAAATCAGCAATCTGAAACAATTTATTATTATTGAGTACAACATTATTGGATGAAAACTTTTAATAATATAACACAAGATATTTTCTTACAATTTATTTCTAATGAACTTTGTGTTGTTAAAATAGATTTGAGTTTGATCTTGTTCTATTGCATGCAAAGGATATCATACTTCCTGCAATTAATAAGAACAATGTATTATTTATTAAACAAATAAATTCACTTCCATGAAGCAAAAAACTATTGAACAAATAATTTTAAATAAATCTAATGCTTTAAATTTCTTCTAGGTTTTTTTTATACTACTTACAGTTTTACTTTGCACGGCCAATTTATTATTTGTTCAAAACAGAATGTGTACTTGAAATGATAAAACTCTGTGTTAGATGTCATGTGATCATTTCTACAATACCTAAAATAAGTAAAAAAAAAATAATAGTCTTCCCTCTATAGAAATAATAGTTTTTTAAATAATAAAATAAATAACATCTGAAGCTTACCCAAATATATAACTAAAATATTTTTCATGGTATATTGTTAATAAATCAGCAATCTGAAACAATTTATTATTATTGAGTACAACATTATTGGATGGAAACTGTTAATAATATAACAGATGATATTTTCATACAATTTATATCTAAAGATCTTTGAATTGTTAAAATAGAGTTGTGTTTGTTCTTGTTCTACTGCATGCAAAGAATATCGTACATCCTGCAATTAATAAACACAATGTATTATTTATTATACTAATAAATCCACTGCCATGAAGCAAACAAACTAATGAACAAATAATTTTAAATAAATCTAATGCTTTAAATTTCTTCTAGGTTTTTTTTATACTACTTACAGTTTTACTTTGCACTGCCAATATATTTTTTGTTCAAAACAGAATGTGTACTTGAAATGATAAATCTCTGTGTTAGATGTCATGTTATCATTTCTACAATACCTAAAATAAGTAAAAAATAATAATAGTCTTCCCTCTATAGAAATAATAGTTTTTTAAATAATAAAATAAATAACATCTCAAGCTTACCCAAAACTGTAACTAAAATATTTGTCTTGGTATATTGTTAATAAATCAGCACTCTGAAGCAATTATTTATTATTGAGTACAACATTATTGGATGGAAACTGTTAATAATATAACAGATGATATTTTCATACAATTTATATCTAAAGATCTTTGAATTGTTAAAATAGAGTTGTGTTTGTTCTTGTTCTACTGCATGCAAAGAATATCATACTTCCTGCAATTAATAAACACAATGTATTATTTATTATACTAATAAATCCACTGCCATGAAGCAAACAAATTCTGAACAAATAATTTTAAATAAATCTAATGCTTTAAATTTTTTCTAGGTTTTTTTTATACTACTTACAGTTTAACTTTGCACTGCCAATATATTATTTGTTCAAAACAGAATATGTACTTAAAATAATAATACTCTGTGTTTGATGTAATGTGATCATTTCTACAATACCTAAAATAAGTAAAAAAAAATAATAGTCTTCCCTCTATAGAAATAATAGTTTTTTAAATAATAAAATAAATAACATCTCAAGCTTACCCAAAACTGTAACTAAAATATTTGTCTTGGTATATTGTTAATAAATCAGCACTCTGAAGCAATTATTTATTATTAAGTACAACATTATTGGATGGAAACTGTTAATAATATAACAGATGATATTTTCATACAATTTATAACTAAAGATCTTTGAATTGTTAAAATAGAGTTGTGTTTGTTCTTGTTCTACTGCTTGCAAAGAATATCATACTTCCTGCAATTAATAAACACAATGTATTATTTATTAAACAAATAAATCCACTGCCATGAAGTAAACAAACAAGTGAACAAATAATTTTTAATAAATCTAATGCTTTAAATTTTTTCTAGGTTTTTTTTATACTACTTACAGTTTAACTTTGCACTGCCAATATATTATTTATTCAAAACAGAATGTGTACTTGAAATGACAAAACTCTGTGTCAGATGTCATGTGATCATTTCTACAATACCTAAAATAAGTAAAAAAAAATAATAGTCTTCCCTCTATAGAAATAATAGATTTTTAAAATTAATAAATAATTAATATCTCAAGCTTACCCAAAACTGTAACTAAAATATTTGTCATGGTATATTGTTAATAAATCAGCAATCTGAAACAATTTATTATTATTGAGTACAACATTATTGGATGAAAACTTTTAATAATATAACACAAGATATTTTCTTACAATTTATTTCTAATGAACTTTGTGTTGTTAAAATAGATTTGAGTTTGATCTTGTTCTATTGCATGCAAAGGATATCATACTTCCTGCAATTAATAAGAACAATGTATTATTTATTAAACAAATAAATTCACTTCCATGAAGCAAAAAACTAGTGAACAAATAATTTTAAATAAATCTAATGCTTTAAATTTCTTCTAGGTTTTTTTTATACTACTTACAGTTTTACTTTGCACTGCCAATATATTTTTTGTTCAAAACAGAATGTGTACTTGAAATTAAAAACCTCTGTGTTAGATGTCATGTTATCATTTCTACAATACCTAAAATAAGTAAAAAATAATAATAGTCTTCCCTCTATAGAAATAATAGTTTTTTAAATAATAAAATAAATAACATCTCAAGCTTACCCAAAACTGTAACTAAAATATTTGTCTTAGTATATTGTTAATAAATCAGCACTCTGAAGCAATTATTTATTATTGAATACAACATTATTGGATGGAAACTGTTAATAATATAACAGATGATATTTTCATACAATTTATATCTAAAGATCTTTGAATTGTTAAAATAGAGTTGTGTTTGTTCTTGTTCTACTGCATGCAAAGAATATCATACTTCCTGCAATTAATAAACACAATGTATTATTTATTAAACAAATAAATCCACTGCCATGATGTAAACAAACAAGTGAACAAATAATTTTAAATAAATCTAATGCTATAAATTTCTTCTAGGTTTTTTTTATACTACTTACAGTTTTACTTTGCACGGCCAATTTATTATTTGTTCAAAACAGAATGTGTACTTGAAATGATAAAACTCGGTGTTAGATGTCATGTGATCATTTCTTCAATACCTAAAATAAGTAAAAAAAAAATAATAGTCTTCCCTCTATAGAAATAATAGTTTTTTAAATAATAAAATAAATAACATCTGAAGCTTACCCAAATATATAACTAAAATATTTTTCATGGTATATTGTTAATAAATCAGCAATCTGAAACAATTTATTATTATTGAGTACAACATTATTGGATGGAAACTGTTAATAATATAACAGATGATATTTTCATACAATTTATATCTAAAGATCTTTGAATTGTTAAAATAGAGTTGTGTTTGTTCTTGTTCTACTGCATGCAAAGAATATCGTACATCCTGCAATTAATAAACACAATGTATTATTTATTATACTAATAAATCCACTGCCATGAAGCAAACAAACTAATGAACAAATAATTTTAAATAAATCTAATGCTTTAAATTTCTTCTAGGTTTTTTTTATACTACTTACAGTTTTACTTTGCACTGCCAATATATTTTTTGTTCAAAACAGAATGTGTACTTGAAATGATAAAACTCTGTGTTAGATGTCATGTTATCATTTCTACAATACCTAAAATAAGTAAAAAAAAATAATAGTCTTCCCTCTATAGAAATAATAGTTTTTTAAATAATAAAATAAATAACATCTCATGCTTACCCAAAACTGTAACTAAAATATTTGTCTTGGTATATTGTTAATAAATCAGCAATCTGAAACAATTTATTATTATTGAGTACAACATTATTGGATGAAAACTTTTAATAATATAACACAAGATATTTTCTTACAATTTATTTCTAATGAACTTTGTGTTGTTAAAATAGATTTGAGTTTGATCTTGTTCTATTGCATGCAAAGGATATCATACTTCCTGCAATTAATAAGAACAATGTATTATTTATTAAACAAATAAATTCACTTCCATGAAGCAAAAAACTAGTGAACAAATAATTTTAAATAAATCTAATGCTTTAAATTTCTTCTAGGTTTTTTTTACTACTTACAGTTTTACTTTGCACTGCCAATATATTTTTTGTTCAAAACAGAATGTGTACTTGAAATTAAAAACCTCTGTGTTAGATGTCATGTTATCATTTCAACAATACCTAAAATAAGTAAAAAATAAAAATAGTCTTCCCTCTATAGAAATAATAGTTTTTAAAATAATAAAATAAATAACATCTCAAGCTTACCCAAAACTGTAACTAAAATATTTGTCTTAGTATATTGTTAATAAATCAGCACTCTGAAGCAATTATTTATTATTGAATACAACATTATTGGATGGAAACTGTTAATAATATAACAGATGATATTTTCATACAATTTATATCTAAAGATCTTTGAATTGTTAAAATAGAGTTGTGTTTGTTCTTGTTCTACTGCATGCAAAGAATATCATACTTCCTGCAATTAATAAACACAATGTATTATTTATTATACTAATAAATCCACTGCCATGAAGCAAACAAATTCTGAACAAATAATTTTAAATAAATCTAATGCTTTAAATTTTTTCTAGGTTTTTTTTATACTACTTACAGTTTAACTTTGCACTGCCAATATATTATTTGTTCAAAACAGAATATGTACTTAAAATAATAATACTCTGTGTTTGATGTAATGTGATCATTTCTACAATACCTAAAATAAGTAAAAAAAAATAATAGTCTTCCCTCTATAGAAATAATAGTTTTTTAAATAATAAAATAAATAACATCTCAAGCTTACCCAAAACTGTAACTAAAATATTTGTCTTGGTATATTGTTAATAAATCAGCACTCTGAAGCAATTATTTATTATTAAGTACAACATTATTGGATGGAAACTGTTAATAATATAACAGATGATATTTTCATACAATTTATAACTAAAGATCTTTGAATTGTTAAAATAGAGTTGTGTTTGTTCTTGTTCTACTGCTTGCAAAGAATATCATACTTCCTGCAATTAATAAACACAATGTATTATTTATTAAACAAATAAATCCACTGCCATGAAGTAAACAAACAAGTGAACAAATAATTTTTAATAAATCTAATGCTTTAAATTTTTTCTAGGTTTTTTTTATACTACTTACAGTTTAACTTTGCACTGCCAATATATTATTTATTCAAAACAGAATGTGTACTTGAAATGACAAAACTCTGTGTCAGATGTCATGTGATCATTTCTACAATACCTAAAATAAGTAAAAAAAAATAATAGTCTTCCCTCTATAGAAATAATAGATTTTTAAAATTAATAAATAATTAATATCTCAAGCTTACCCAAAACTGTAACTAAAATATTTGTCATGGTATATTGTTAATAAATCAGCAATCTGAAACAATTTATTATTATTGAGTACAACATTATTGGATGAAAACTTTTAATAATATAACACAAGATATTTTCTTACAATTTATTTCTAATGAACTTTGTGTTGTTAAAATAGATTTGAGTTTGATCTTGTTCTATTGCATGCAAAGGATATCATACTTCCTGCAATTAATAAGAACAATGTATTATTTATTAAACAAATAAATTCACTTCCATGAAGCAAAAAACTAGTGAACAAATAATTTTAAATAAATCTAATGCTTTAAATTTCTTCTAGGTTTTTTTTATACTACTTACAGTTTTACTTTGCACTGCCAATATATTTTTTGTTCAAAACAGAATGTGTACTTGAAATTAAAAACCTCTGTGTTAGATGTCATGTTATCATTTCTACAATACCTAAAATAAGTAAAAAATAATAATAGTCTTCCCTCTATAGAAATAATAGTTTTTTAAATAATAAAATAAATAACATCTCAAGCTTACCCAAAACTGTAACTAAAATATTTGTCTTAGTATATTGTTAATAAATCAGCACTCTGAAGCAATTATTTATTATTGAATACAACATTATTGGATGGAAACTGTTAATAATATAACAGATGATATTTTCATACAATTTATATCTAAAGATCTTTGAATTGTTAAAATAGAGTTGTGTTTGTTCTTGTTCTACTGCATGCAAAGAATATCATACTTCCTGCAATTAATAAACACAATGTATTATTTATTAAACAAATAAATCCACTGCCATGATGTAAACAAACAAGTGAACAAATAATTTTAAATAAATCTAATGCTATAAATTTCTTCTAGGTTTTTTTTATACTACTTACAGTTTTACTTTGCACGGCCAATTTATTATTTGTTCAAAACAGAATGTGTACTTGAAATGATAAAACTCGGTGTTAG
This sequence comes from Tuberolachnus salignus, assembly GCA_956483605.1. Lineage (NCBI taxonomy): Eukaryota > Metazoa > Arthropoda > Insecta > Hemiptera > Aphididae > Tuberolachnus > Tuberolachnus salignus. The sequence continues at coordinate 2,845,671 of OY101431.1, read as the reverse complement.
ATGTCATGTGATCATTTCTTCAATACCTAAAATAAGTAAAAAAAAAATAATAGTCTTCCCTCTATAGAAATAATAGTTTTTTAAATAATAAAATAAATAACATCTGAAGCTTACCCAAATATATAACTAAAATATTTTTCATGGTATATTGTTAATAAATCAGCAATCTGAAACAATTTATTATTATTGAGTACAACATTATTGGATGGAAACTGTTAATAATATAACAGATGATATTTTCATACAATTTATATCTAAAGATCTTTGAATTGTTAAAATAGAGTTGTGTTTGTTCTTGTTCTACTGCATGCAAAGAATATCGTACATCCTGCAATTAATAAACACAATGTATTATTTATTATACTAATAAATCCACTGCCATGAAGCAAACAAACTAATGAACAAATAATTTTAAATAAATCTAATGCTTTAAATTTCTTCTAGGTTTTTTTTATACTACTTACAGTTTTACTTTGCACTGCCAATATATTTTTTGTTCAAAACAGAATGTGTACTTGAAATGATAAAACTCTGTGTTAGATGTCATGTTATCATTTCTACAATACCTAAAATAAGTAAAAAAAAATAATAGTCTTCCCTCTATAGAAATAATAGTTTTTTAAATAATAAAATAAATAACATCTCATGCTTACCCAAAACTGTAACTAAAATATTTGTCTTGGTATATTGTTAATAAATCAGCAATCTGAAACAATTTATTATTATTGAGTACAACATTATTGGATGAAAACTTTTAATAATATAACACAAGATATTTTCTTACAATTTATTTCTAATGAACTTTGTGTTGTTAAAATAGATTTGAGTTTGATCTTGTTCTATTGCATGCAAAGGATATCATACTTCCTGCAATTAATAAGAACAATGTATTATTTATTAAACAAATAAATTCACTTCCATGAAGCAAAAAACTAGTGAACAAATAATTTTAAATAAATCTAATGCTTTAAATTTCTTCTAGGTTTTTTTTACTACTTACAGTTTTACTTTGCACTGCCAATATATTTTTTGTTCAAAACAGAATGTGTACTTGAAATTAAAAACCTCTGTGTTAGATGTCATGTTATCATTTCAACAATACCTAAAATAAGTAAAAAATAAAAATAGTCTTCCCTCTATAGAAATAATAGTTTTTAAAATAATAAAATAAATAACATCTCAAGCTTACCCAAAACTGTAACTAAAATATTTGTCTTAGTATATTGTTAATAAATCAGCACTCTGAAGCAATTATTTATTATTGAATACAACATTATTGGATGGAAACTGTTAATAATATAACAGATGATATTTTCATACAATTTATATCTAAAGATCTTTGAATTGTTAAAATAGAGTTGTGTTTGTTCTTGTTCTACTGCATGCAAAGAATATCATACTTCCTGCAATTAATAAACACAATGTATTATTTATTAAACAAATAAATCCACTGCTATGATGTAAACAAACAAGTGAACAAATAATTTTAAATAAATCTAATGCTATAAATTTCTTCTAGGTTTTTTTTATACTACTTACAGTTTTACTTTGCACGGCCAATTTATTATTTGTTCAAAACAGAATGTGTACTTGAAATGATAAAACTCTGTGTTAGATGTCATGTGATCATTTCTACAATACCTAAAATAAGTAAAAAAAAATAATAGTCTTCCCTCTATAGAAATAATAGTTTTTTAAATAATAAAATAAATAACATCTGAAGCTTACCCAAATATATAACTAAAATATTTTTCATGGTATATTGTTAATAAATCAGCAATCTGAAACAATTTATTATTATTGAGTACAACATTATTGGATGGAAACTGTTAATAATATAACAGATGATATTTTCATACAATTTATATCTAAATATCTTTGAATTGTTAAAATAGAGTTGTGTTTGTTCTTGTTCTACTGCATGCAAAGAATATCGTACATCCTGCAATTAATAAACACAATGTATTATTTATTATACTAATAAATCCACTGCCATGAAGCAAACAAACTAATGAACAAATAATTTTAAATAAATCTAATGCTTTAAATTTCTTCTAGGTTTTTTTTATACTACTTACAGTTTTACTTTGCACTGCCAATATATTTTTTGTTCAAACAGAATGTGTACTTGAAATGATAAAACTCTGTGTTAGATGTCATGTTATCATTTCTACAATACCTAAAATAAGTAAAAAAAAATAATAGTCTTCCCTCTATAGAAATAATAGTTTTTTAAATAATAAAATAAATAACATCTCATGCTTACCCAAAACTGTAACTAAAATATTTGTCTTGGTATATTGTTAATAAATCAGCAATCTGAAACAATTTATTATTATTGAGTACAACATTATTGGATGAAAACTTTTAATAATATAACACAAGATATTTTCTTACAATTTATTTCTAATGAACTTTGTGTTGTTAAAATAGATTTGAGTTTGATCTTGTTCTATTGCATGCAAAGGATATCATACTTCCTGCAATTAATAAGAACAATGTATTATTTATTAAACAAATAAATTCACTTCCATGAAGCAAAAAACTAGTGAACAAATAATTTTAAATGAATCTAATGCTTTAAATTTCTTCTAGGTTTTTTTTATACTACTTACAGTTTTACTTTGCACTGCCAATATATTTTTTGTTCAAAACAGAATGTGTACTTGAAATTAAAAACCTCTGTGTTAGATGTCATGTTATCATTTCAACAATACCTAAAATAAGTAAAAAATAATAATAGTCTTCCCTCTATAGAAATAATAGTTTTTTAAATAATAAAATAAAAAACATCTCAAGCTTACCCAAAACTGTAACTAAAATATTTGTCTTAGTATATTGTTAATAAATCAGCACTCTGAAGCAATTATTTATTATTGAATACAACATTATTGGATGGAAACTGTTAATAATATAACAGATGATATTTTCATACAATTTATATCTAAAGATCTTTGAATTGTTAAAATAGAGTTGTGTTTGTTCTTGTTCTACTGCATGCAAAGAATATCATACTTCCTGCAATTAATAAACACAATGTATTATTTATTAAACAAATAAATCCACTGCTATGATGTAAACAAACAAGTGAACAAATAATTTTAAATAAATCTAATGCTATAAATTTCTTCTAGGTTTTTTTTATACTACTTACAGTTTTACTTTGCACGGCCAATTTATTATTTGTTCAAAACAGAATGTGTACTTGAAATGATAAAACTCTGTGTTAGATGTCATGTGATCATTTCTACAATACCTAAAATAAGTAAAAAAAAATAATAGTCTTCCCTCTATAGAAATAATAGTTTTTTAAATAATAAAATAAATAACATCTGAAGCTTACCCAAATATATAACTAAAATATTTTTCATGGTATATTGTTAATAAATCAGCAATCTGAAACAATTTATTATTATTGAGTACAACATTATTGGATGGAAACTGTTAATAATATAACAGATGATATTTTCATACAATTTATATCTAAAGATCTTTGAATTGTTAAAATAGAGTTGTGTTTGTTCTTGTTCTACTGCATGCAAAGAATATCGTACATCCTGCAATTAATAAACACAATGTATTATTTATTATACTAATAAATCCACTGCCATGAAGCAAACAAACTAATGAACAAATAATTTTAAATAAATCTAATGCTTTAAATTTCTTCTAGGTTTTTTTTATACTACTTACAGTTTTACTTTGCACTGCCAATATATTTTTTGTTCAAAACAGAATGTGTACTTGAAATGATAAAACTCTGTGTTAGATGTCATGTTATCATTTCTACAATACCTAAAATAAGTAAAAAAAAATAATAGTCTTCCCTCTATAGAAATAATAGTTTTTTAAATAATAAAATAAATAACATCTCATGCTTACCCAAAACTGTAACTAAAATATTTGTCTTGGTATATAGTTAATAAATCAGCACTCTGAAGCAATTATTTATTATTGAGTACAACATTATTGGATGGAAACTGTTAATAATATAACAGAAGATATTTTCATACAATTTATTTTTAAAGAACATTGTGTTGTTAAAATACATATGTGTTTGTTTTTGTTCTACTGCATGCAAAGGATATCATACTTCCTGCAATTAATAAGAACAATTTATCATTTATTAAACAAATAAATCCACTGCCATGAAGCAAACAAACTAGTGAACAAATAATTTTAAATAAATCTAATGCTTTAAAATTCTTCTAGGTTTTTTTTATACTACTTACAGTTTTACTTTGTACTGCCAATATTTAAATTTTACAAAAGGATTGTGTACTTGAAATGATGAAACTCTATTGTAGATGGCATGTGATCATTTCTACAATACCTAAAATAAGTAAAAAAAAAATAATAGTCTTCCCTCTATAGAAATAATAGTTTTTTAAAATTAATAAATAATTAATATCTCAAGCTTACCCAAAACTGCAACTAAAATATTTGTCATGGTATATTGTTAATAAATCAGCACTCAGAAGCAATTATTTATTATTGAGTACAACATTAATAGATGAAAACTGTTAATAATATAACAGAAGATATTTTCATACAATTTATTTTTTAAGAACATTGTGTTGTTAAAATACATTTGTGTTTGTTCTTGTTCTACTGCATGCAAAGGATATCATACTTCCTACAATTAATAAACACAATGTATAATTTATTAAAATAATAAATCCACTGCCATGAAGCCAACAAACTAGTGAAAAAATGATTTAAATAAATCTGATGCTTTAAATTTCCTCTGGGTTTTTTTATACTACTTACAGTTTTACTTTGCACTGCCAATATATTTTTTGTTCAAAACAGAATATGTACTTAAAATGATAATACTCTGTGTTTGATGTAATGTGATCATTTCTACAATACCTAAAGTAAGTAAAATAAAATAATAGTCTTCCCTCTATAGAAATAATAGTTTTTTAAATAATAAAATAAATAACATCTCAAGCTTACCCAAAACTGCAACTAAAATATTTGTCATGGTATATTGTTAATAAATCAGCACTCAGAAGCAATTATTTATTATTGAGTACAACATTATTGCATGAAAACTGTTAACAATATAACAGAAGATATTTTCTTACAATTTATTTCTAAATAACATTGTGTTGTTAAAATACATTTGTGTTTGTTCTTGTTCTACTGCATGCAAAGGATATCATACTTCCTACAATTAATAAACACAATGTATAATTTATTAAAATAATAAATCCCCTGCCATGAAGCCAACAAACTAGTGAAAAAATGATTTAAATAAATCTAATGCTTTAAATTTCCTCTGGGTTTTTTTATACTACCTACAGTTTTACTTTGCACTGCCAATATATTTTTTGTTCAAAACAGAATGTGTACTTGAAATGATGAAACTCTATTGTAGATGTCATGTGATCATTTCTACAATACCTAAAATAAGTAAAAAAAAATAATAGTCTTCTCTCTATAGAAATAATAGTTTTTTTAAATAATAAAATAAATAACATCTCAAGCTTACCCAAAACTGTAACTAAAATATTTGTCTTGGTATATTGTTAATAAATCAGCACTCTGAAGCAATTATTTATTATTGAGTACAACATTATTGGATGGAAACTGTTAATAATATAACAGATGATATTTTCATACAATTTATATCTCAAGATCTTTGAATTGTTAAAATAGAGTTGTGTTTGTTCTTGTTCTACTGCATGCAAAGAATATCATACTTCCTGCAATTAATAAACACAATGTATAATTTATTAAAATAATAAATCCACTGCCATGAAGCCAACAAACTAGTGAAAAAATGATTTAAATAAATCTGATGCTTTAAATTTCCTCTGGGTTTTTTTATACTACTTACAGTTTTACTTTGTACTGCCAATATTTAAATTTTACAAAAGGATTGTGTACTTGAAATGATGAAACTCTATTGTAGATGGCATGTGATCATTTCTACAATACCTAAAATAAGTAAAAAAAAAATAATAGTCTTCCCTCTATAGAAATAATAGTTTTTTAAAATTAATAAATAATTAATATCTCAAGCTTACCCAAAACTGCAACTAAAATATTTGTCATGGTATATTGTTAATAAATCAGCACTCAGAAGCAATTATTTATTATTGAGTACAACAATATTGGATGAAAACTGTTAATAATATAACAGAAGATATTTTCATACAATTTATTTTTAAAGAACATTGTGTTGTTAAAATACATTTGTGTTTGTTCTTGTTCTACTGCATGCAAAGGATATCATACTTCCTACAATTAATAAACACAATGTATAATTTATTAAAATAATAAATCCACTGCCATGAAGCCAACAAACTAGTGAAAAAATGATTTAAATAAATCTGATGCTTTAAATTTCCTCTGGGTTTTTTTATACTACTTACAGTTTTACTTTGCACTGCCAATATATTTTTTGTTCAAAACAGAATATGTACATAAAATGATAATACTCTGTGTTTGATGTAATGTGATCATTTCTACAATACCTACAATAAGTAAAAAAAAATAATAGTCTTCCCTCTATAGAAATAATAGTTTTTTAAATAATAAAATAAATAACATCTCAAGCTTACCCAAAACTGTAACTAAAATATTTGTCTTGGCATATTGTTAATAAATCAGCACTCTGAAATAATTATTTATTATTGAGTACAACAATATTGGATGAAAACTGTTAATAAGATAACAGAAGATATTTTCATACAATTTATTTTTAAAGAACATTGTGTTGTTAAAATACATTTGTGTTTGTTCTTGTTCTACTGCATGCAAAGGATATCATACTTCCTACAATTAATAAACACAATGTATAATTTATTAAAATAATAAATCCACTGCCATGAAGCAAACAAACTAATGAACAAATAATTTTAAATAAATCTAATGCTTTAAATTTCTTCTAGGTTTTTTTTATACTACTTAAAGTTTTACTTTGCACTGCCAATATATTTTTTGTTCAAAACAGAATGTGTACTTGAAATGATAAACCTCTGTGTTAGATGTCATGTTATCATTTCTACAATACCTAAAATAAGTAAAAAAAAATAATAGTCTTCTCTCTATAGAAATAATAGTTTTTTTAAATAATAAAATAAATAACATCTCAAGCTTACCCAAAACTGTAACTAAAATATTTGTCTTGGTATATTGTTAATAAATCAGCACTCTGAAGCAATTATTTATTATTGAGTACAACATTATTGGATGGAAACTGTTAATAATATAACAGATGATATTTTCATACAATTTATATCTCAAGATCTTTGAATTGTTAAAATAGAGTTGTGTTTGTTCTTGTTCTACTGCATGCAAAGAATATCATACTTCCTGCAATTAATAAACACAATGTATAATTTATTAAAATAATAAATCCACTGCCATGAAGCCAACAAACTAGTGAAAAAATGATTTAAATAAATCTGATGCTTTAAATTTCCTCTGGGTTTTTTTATACTACTTACAGTTTTACTTTGTACTGCCAATATTTAAATTTTACAAAAGGATTGTGTACTTGAAATGATGAAACTCTATTGTAGATGGCATGTGATCATTTCTACAATACCTAAAATAAGTAAAAAAAAAATAATAGTCTTCCCTCTATAGAAATAATAGTTTTTTAAAATTAATAAATAATTAATATCTCAAGCTTACCCAAAACTGCAACTAAAATATTTGTCATGGTATATTGTTAATAAATCAGCACTCAGAAGCAATTATTTATTATTGAGTACAACAATATTGGATGAAAACTGTTAATAATATAACAGAAGATATTTTCATACAATTTATTTTTAAAGAACATTGTGTTGTTAAAATACATTTGTGTTTGTTCTTGTTCTACTGCATGCAAAGGATATCATACTTCCTACAATTAATAAACACAATGTATAATTTATTAAAATAATAAATCCACTGCCATGAAGCAAACAAACTAATGAACAAATAATTTTAAATAAATCTAATGCTTTAAATTTCTTCTAGGTTTTTTTTATACTACTTACAGTTTTACTTTGCACTGCCAATATATTTTTTGTTCAAAACAGAATGTGTACTTGAAATGATAAAACTCTGTGTTAGATGTCATGTTATCATTTCTACAATACCTAAAATAAGTAAAAAAAAATAATAGTCTTCCCTCTATAGAAATAATAGTTTTTTAAATAAAAAAATAAATAACATCTCATGCTTACCCAAAACTGTAACTAAAATATTTGTCTTGGTATATAGTTAATAAATCAGCACTCTGAAGCAATTATTTATTATTGAGTACAACATTATTGGATGGAAACTGTTAATAATATAACAGAAGATATTTTCATACAATTTATTTTTAAAGAACATTGTGTTGTTAAAATACATATGTGTTTGTTTTTGTTCTACTGCATGCAAAGGATATCATACTTCCTGCAATTAATAAGAACAATTTATCATTTATTAAACAAATAAATCCACTGCCATGAAGCAAACAAACTAGTGAACAAATAATTTTAAATAAATCTAATGCTTTAAAATTCTTCTAGGTTTTTTTTATACTACTTACAGTTTTACTTTGTACTGCCAATATTTAAATTTTACAAAAGGATTGTGTACTTGAAATGATGAAACTCTATTGTAGATGGCATGTGATCATTTCTACAATACCTAAAATAAGTAAAAAAAAAATAATAGTCTTCCCTCTATAGAAATAATAGTTTTTTAAAATTAATAAATAATTAATATCTCAAGCTTACCCAAAACTGCAACTAAAATATTTGTCATGGTATATTGTTAATAAATCAGCACTCAGAAGCAATTATTTATTATTGAGTACAACATTAATAGATGAAAACTGTTAATAATATAACAGAAGATATTTTCATACAATTTATTTTTTAAGAACATTGTGTTGTTAAAATACATTTGTGTTTGTTCTTGTTCTACTGCATGCAAAGGATATCATACTTCCTACAATTAATAAACACAATGTATAATTTATTAAAATAATAAATCCACTGCCATGAAGCCAACAAACTAGTGAAAAAATGATTTAAATAAATCTGATGCTTTAAATTTCCTCTGGGTTTTTTTATACTACTTACAGTTTTACTTTGCACTGCCAATATATTTTTTGTTCAAAACAGAATATGTACTTAAAATGATAATACTCTGTGTTTGATGTAATGTGATCATTTCTACAATACCTAAAGTAAGTAAAATAAAATAATAGTCTTCCCTCTATAGAAATAATAGTTTTTTAAATATTAAAATAAATAACATCTCAAGCTTACCCAAAACTGCAACTAAAATATTTGTCATGGTATATTGTTAATAAATCAGCACTCAGAAGCAATTATTTATTATTGAGTACAACATTATTGCATGAAAACTGTTAACAATATAACAGAAGATATTTTCTTACAATTTATTTCTAAATAACATTGTGTTGTTAAAATACATTTGTGTTTGTTCTTGTTCTACTGCATGCAAAGGATATCATACTTCCTACAATTAATAAACACAATGTATAATTTATTAAAATAATAAATCCCCTGCCATGAAGCCAACAAACTAGTGAAAAAATGATTTAAATAAATCTAATGCTTTAAATTTCCTCTGGGTTTTTTTATACTACCTACAGTTTTACTTTGCACTGCCAATATATTTTTTGTTCAAAACAGAATGTGTACTTGAAATGATGAAACTCTATTGTAGATGTCATGTGATCATTTCTACAATACCTAAAATAAGTAAAAAAAAATAATAGTCTTCCCTCTATAGAAATAATAGTTTTTTAAATAATAAAATAAATAACATCTCAAGCTTACCCAAAACTGTAACTAAAATATTTGTCTTGGCATATTGTTAATAAATCAGCACTCTGAAATAATTATTTATTATTGAGTACAACAATATTGGATGAAAACTGTTAATAAGATAACAGAAGATATTTTCATACAATTTATTTCTAAATAACATTGTGTTGTTAAAATACATTTGTGTTTGTTCTTGTTCTACTGCATGCAAAGGATATCATACTTCCTACAATTAATAAACACAATGTATAATTTATTAAAATAATAAATCCCCTGCCATGAAGCCAACAAACTAGTGAAAAAATGATTTAAATAAATCTAATGCTTTAAATTTCCTCTGGGTTTTTTTATACTACCTACAGTTTTACTTTGCACTGCCAATATATTTTTTGTTCAAAACAGAATGTGTACTTGAAATGATGAAACTCTATTGTAGATGTCATGTGATCATTTCTACAATACCTAAAATAAGTAAAAAAAAATAATAGTCTTCTCTCTATAGAAATAATAGTTTTTTTAAATAATAAAATAAATAACATCTCAAGCTTACCCAAAACTGTAACTAAAATATTTGTCTTGGTATATTGTTAATAAATCAGCACTCTGAAGCAATTATTTATTATTGAGTACAACATTATTGGATGGAAACTGTTAATAATATAACAGATGATATTTTCATACAATTTATATCTCAAGATCTTTGAATTGTTAAAATAGAGTTGTGTTTGTTCTTGTTCTACTGCATGCAAAGAATATCATACTTCCTGCAATTAATAAACACAATGTATAATTTATTAAAATAATAAATCCACTGCCATGAAGCCAACAAACTAGTGAAAAAATGATTTAAATAAATCTGATGCTTTAAATTTCCTCTGGGTTTTTTTATACTACTTACAGTTTTACTTTGTACTGCCAATATTTAAATTTTACAAAAGGATTGTGTACTTGAAATGATGAAACTCTATTGTAGATGGCATGTGATCATTTCTACAATACCTAAAATAAGTAAAAAAAAAATAATAGTCTTCCCTCTATAGAAATAATAGTTTTTTAAAATTAATAAATAATTAATATCTCAAGCTTACCCTAAACTGCAACTAAAATATTTGTCATGGTATATTGTTAATAAATCAGCACTCAGAAGCAATTATTTATTATTGAGTACAACAATATTGGATGAAAACTGTTAATAATATAACAGAAGATATTTTCATACAATTTATTTTTAAAGAACATTGTGTTGTTAAAATACATTTGTGTTTGTTCTTGTTCTACTGCATGCAAAGGATATCATACTTCCTACAATTAATAAACACAATGTATAATTTATTAAAATAATAAATCCACTGCCATGAAGCCAACAAACTAGTGAAAAAATGATTTAAATAAATCTGATGCTTTAAATTTCCTCTGGGTTTTTTTATACTACTTACAGTTTTACTTTGCACTGCCAATATATTTTTTGTTCAAAACAGAATATGTACATAAAATGATAATACTCTGTGTTTGATGTAATGTGATCATTTCTACAATACCTACAATAAGTAAAAAAAAATAATAGTCTTCCCTCTATAGAAATAATAGTTTTTTAAATAATAAAATAAATAACATCTCAAGCTTACCCAAAACTGTAACTAAAATATTTGTCTTGGCATATTGTTAATAAATCAGCACTCTGAAATAATTATTTATTATTGAGTACAACAATATTGGATGAAAACTGTTAATAAGATAACAGAAGATATTTTCATACAATTTATTTTTAAAGAACATTGTGTTGTTAAAATACATTTGTGTTTGTTCTTGTTCTACTGCATGCAAAGGATATCATACTTCCTACAATTAATAAACACAATGTATAATTTATTAAAATAATAAATCCACTGCCATGAAGCCAACAAACTAGTGAAAAAATGATTTAAATAAATCTGATGCTTTAAATTTCCTCTGGGTTTTTTTATACTACTTACAGTTTTACTTTGCACTGCCAATATATTTTTTGTTCAAAACAGAATATGTACATAAAATGATAATACTCTGTGTTTGATGTAATGTGATCATTTCTACAATACCTACAATAAGTAAAAAAAAATAATAGTCTTCCCTCTATAGGAATAATAGTTTTTTAAAATTAATAAATAATTAATATCTCAAGCTTACCCAAATCTATAACTAAAATATTTTTCATGGTATATTGTTAATAAATCAGCACTCTGATATAATTATTTATTATTGAGTACAACATTATTGCATGAAAACTGTTAACAATATAACAGAAGATATTTTCATACAATTTATATCTCAAGATCTTTGAATTGTTAAAATAGAGTTGTGTTTGTTCTTGTTCTACTGCATGCAAAGAATATCATACTTCCTGCAATTAATAAACACAATGTATAATTTATTAAAATAATAAATCCACTGCCATGAAGCCAACAAACTAGTGAAAAAATGATTTAAATAAATCTGATGCTTTAAATTTCCTCTGGGTTTTTTTATACTACTTACAGTTTTACTTTGTACTGCCAATATTTAAATTTTACAAAAGGATTGTGTACTTGAAATGATGAAACTCTATTGTAGATGGCATGTGATCATTTCTACAATACCTAAAATAAGTAAAAAAAAAATAATAGTCTTCCCTCTATAGAAATAATAGTTTTTTAAAATTAATAAATAATTAATATCTCAAGCTTACCCAAAACTGCAACTAAAATATTTGTCATGGTATATTGTTAATAAATCAGCACTCAGAAGCAATTATTTATTATTGAGTACAACAATATTGGATGAAAACTGTTAATAATATAACAGAAGATATTTTCATACAATTTATTTTTAAAGAACATTGTGTTGTTAAAATACATTTGTGTTTGTTCTTGTTCTACTGCATGCAAAGGATATCATACTTCCTACAATTAATAAACACAATGTATAATTTATTAAAATAATAAATCCACTGCCATGAAGCAAACAAACTAATGAACAAATAATTTTAAATAAATCTAATGCTTTAAATTTCTTCTAGGTTTTTTTTATACTACTTACAGTTTTACTTTGCACTGCCAATATATTTTTTGTTCAAAACAGAATGTGTACTTGAAATGATAAAACTCTGTGTTAGATGTCATGTTATCATTTCTACAATACCTAAAATAAGTAAAAAAAAATAATAGTCTTCCCTCTATAGAAATAATAGTTTTTTAAATAAAAAAATAAATAACATCTCATGCTTACCCAAAACTGTAACTAAAATATTTGTCTTGGTATATAGTTAATAAATCAGCACTCTGAAGCAATTATTTATTATTGAGTACAACATTATTGGATGGAAACTGTTAATAATATAACAGAAGATATTTTCATACAATTTATTTTTAAAGAACATTGTGTTGTTAAAATACATATGTGTTTGTTTTTGTTCTACTGCATGCAAAGGATATCATACTTCCTGCAATTAATAAGAACAATTTATCATTTATTAAACAAATAAATCCACTGCCATGAAGCAAACAAACTAGTGAACAAATAATTTTAAATAAATCTAATGCTTTAAAATTCTTCTAGGTTTTTTTTATACTACTTACAGTTTTACTTTGTACTGCCAATATTTAAATTTTACAAAAGGATTGTGTACTTGAAATGATGAAACTCTATTGTAGATGGCATGTGATCATTTCTACAATACCTAAAATAAGTAAAAAAAAAATAATAGTCTTCCCTCTATAGAAATAATAGTTTTTTAAAATTAATAAATAATTAATATCTCAAGCTTACCCAAAACTGCAACTAAAATATTTGTCATGGTATATTGTTAATAAATCAGCACTCAGAAGCAATTATTTATTATTGAGTACAACATTAATAGATGAAAACTGTTAATAATATAACAGAAGATATTTTCATACAATTTATTTTTTAAGAACATTGTGTTGTTAAAATACATTTGTGTTTGTTCTTGTTCTACTGCATGCAAAGGATATCATACTTCCTACAATTAATAAACACAATGTATAATTTATTAAAATAATAAATCCACTGCCATGAAGCCAACAAACTAGTGAAAAAATGATTTAAATAAATCTGATGCTTTAAATTTCCTCTGGGTTTTTTTATACTACTTACAGTTTTACTTTGCACTGCCAATATATTTTTTGTTCAAAACAGAATATGTACTTAAAATGATAATACTCTGTGTTTGATGTAATGTGATCATTTCTACAATACCTAAAGTAAGTAAAATAAAATAATAGTCTTCCCTCTATAGAAATAATAGTTTTTTAAATATTAAAATAAATAACATCTCAAGCTTACCCAAAACTGCAACTAAAATATTTGTCATGGTATATTGTTAATAAATCAGCACTCAGAAGCAATTATTTATTATTGAGTACAACATTATTGCATGAAAACTGTTAACAATATAACAGAAGATATTTTCTTACAATTTATTTCTAAATAACATTGTGTTGTTAAAATACATTTGTGTTTGTTCTTGTTCTACTGCATGCAAAGGATATCATACTTCCTACAATTAATAAACACAATGTATAATTTATTAAAATAATAAATCCCCTGCCATGAAGCCAACAAACTAGTGAAAAAATGATTTAAATAAATCTAATGCTTTAAATTTCCTCTGGGTTTTTTTATACTACCTACAGTTTTACTTTGCACTGCCAATATATTTTTTGTTCAAAACAGAATGTGTACTTGAAATGATGAAACTCTATTGTAGATGTCATGTGATCATTTCTACAATACCTAAAATAAGTAAAAAAAAATAATAGTCTTCCCTCTATAGAAATAATAGTTTTTTAAATAATAAAATAAATAACATCTCAAGCTTACCCAAAACTGTAACTAAAATATTTGTCTTGGCATATTGTTAATAAATCAGCACTCTGAAATAATTATTTATTATTGAGTACAACAATATTGGATGAAAACTGTTAATAAGATAACAGAAGATATTTTCATACAATTTATTTCTAAATAACATTGTGTTGTTAAAATACATTTGTGTTTGTTCTTGTTCTACTGCATGCAAAGGATATCATACTTCCTACAATTAATAAACACAATGTATAATTTATTAAAATAATAAATCCCCTGCCATGAAGCCAACAAACTAGTGAAAAAATGATTTAAATAAATCTAATGCTTTAAATTTCCTCTGGGTTTTTTTATACTACCTACAGTTTTACTTTGCACTGCCAATATATTTTTTGTTCAAAACAGAATGTGTACTTGAAATGATGAAACTCTATTGTAGATGTCATGTGATCATTTCTACAATACCTAAAATAAGTAAAAAAAAATAATAGTCTTCTCTCTATAGAAATAATAGTTTTTTTAAATAATAAAATAAATAACATCTCAAGCTTACCCAAAACTGTAACTAAAATATTTGTCTTGGTATATTGTTAATAAATCAGCACTCTGAAGCAATTATTTATTATTGAGTACAACATTATTGGATGGAAACTGTTAATAATATAACAGATGATATTTTCATACAATTTATATCTCAAGATCTTTGAATTGTTAAAATAGAGTTGTGTTTGTTCTTGTTCTACTGCATGCAAAGAATATCATACTTCCTGCAATTAATAAACACAATGTATAATTTATTAAAATAATAAATCCACTGCCATGAAGCCAACAAACTAGTGAAAAAATGATTTAAATAAATCTGATGCTTTAAATTTCCTCTGGGTTTTTTTATACTACTTACAGTTTTACTTTGTACTGCCAATATTTAAATTTTACAAAAGGATTGTGTACTTGAAATGATGAAACTCTATTGTAGATGGCATGTGATCATTTCTACAATACCTAAAATAAGTAAAAAAAAAATAATAGTCTTCCCTCTATAGAAATAATAGTTTTTTAAAATTAATAAATAATTAATATCTCAAGCTTACCCTAAACTGCAACTAAAATATTTGTCATGGTATATTGTTAATAAATCAGCACTCAGAAGCAATTATTTATTATTGAGTACAACAATATTGGATGAAAACTGTTAATAATATAACAGAAGATATTTTCATACAATTTATTTTTAAAGAACATTGTGTTGTTAAAATACATTTGTGTTTGTTCTTGTTCTACTGCATGCAAAGGATATCATACTTCCTACAATTAATAAACACAATGTATAATTTATTAAAATAATAAATCCACTGCCATGAAGCCAACAAACTAGTGAAAAAATGATTTAAATAAATCTGATGCTTTAAATTTCCTCTGGGTTTTTTTATACTACTTACAGTTTTACTTTGCACTGCCAATATATTTTTTGTTCAAAACAGAATATGTACATAAAATGATAATACTCTGTGTTTGATGTAATGTGATCATTTCTACAATACCTACAATAAGTAAAAAAAAATAATAGTCTTCCCTCTATAGAAATAATAGTTTTTTAAATAATAAAATAAATAACATCTCAAGCTTACCCAAAACTGTAACTAAAATATTTGTCTTGGCATATTGTTAATAAATCAGCACTCTGAAATAATTATTTATTATTGAGTACAACAATATTGGATGAAAACTGTTAATAAGATAACAGAAGATATTTTCATACAATTTATTTTTAAAGAACATTGTGTTGTTAAAATACATTTGTGTTTGTTCTTGTTCTACTGCATGCAAAGGATATCATACTTCCTACAATTAATAAACACAATGTATAATTTATTAAAATAATAAATCCACTGCCATGAAGCAAACAAACTAATGAACAAATAATTTTAAATAAATCTAATGCTTTAAATTTCTTCTAGGTTTTTTTTATACTACTTAAAGTTTTACTTTGCACTGCCAATATATTTTTTGTTCAAAACAGAATGTGTACTTGAAATGATAAACCTCTGTGTTAGATGTCATGTTATCATTTCTACAATACCTAAAATAAGTAAAAAAAAATAATAGTCTTCTCTCTATAGAAATAATAGTTTTTTTAAATAATAAAATAAATAACATCTCAAGCTTACCCAAAACTGTAACTAAAATATTTGTCTTGGTATATTGTTAATAAATCAGCACTCTGAAGCAATTATTTATTATTGAGTACAACATTATTGGATGGAAACTGTTAATAATATAACAGATGATATTTTCATACAATTTATATCTCAAGATCTTTGAATTGTTAAAATAGAGTTGTGTTTGTTCTTGTTCTACTGCATGCAAAGAATATCATACTTCCTGCAATTAATAAACACAATGTATAATTTATTAAAATAATAAATCCACTGCCATGAAGCCAACAAACTAGTGAAAAAATGATTTAAATAAATCTGATGCTTTAAATTTCCTCTGGGTTTTTTTATACTACTTACAGTTTTACTTTGTACTGCCAATATTTAAATTTTACAAAAGGATTGTGTACTTGAAATGATGAAACTCTATTGTAGATGGCATGTGATCATTTCTACAATACCTAAAATAAGTAAAAAAAAAATAATAGTCTTCCCTCTATAGAAATAATAGTTTTTTAAAATTAATAAATAATTAATATCTCAAGCTTACCCTAAACTGCAACTAAAATATTTGTCATGGTATATTGTTAATAAATCAGCACTCAGAAGCAATTATTTATTATTGAGTACAACAATATTGGATGAAAACTGTTAATAATATAACAGAAGATATTTTCATACAATTTATTTTTAAAGAACATTGTGTTGTTAAAATACATTTGTGTTTGTTCTTGTTCTACTGCATGCAAAGGATATCATACTTCCTACAATTAATAAACACAATGTATAATTTATTAAAATAATAAATCCACTGCCATGAAGCCAACAAACTAGTGAAAAAATGATTTAAATAAATCTGATGCTTTAAATTTCCTCTGGGTTTTTTTATACTACTTACAGTTTTACTTTGCACTGCCAATATATTTTTTGTTCAAAACAGAATATGTACATAAAATGATAATACTCTGTGTTTGATGTAATGTGATCATTTCTACAATACCTACAATAAGTAAAAAAAAATAATAGTCTTCCCTCTATAGAAATAATAGTTTTTTAAATAATAAAATAAATAACATCTCAAGCTTACCCAAAACTGTAACTAAAATATTTGTCTTGGCATATTGTTAATAAATCAGCACTCTGAAATAATTATTTATTATTGAGTACAACAATATTGGATGAAAACTGTTAATAAGATAACAGAAGATATTTTCATACAATTTATTTTTAAAGAACATTGTGTTGTTAAAATACATTTGTGTTTGTTCTTGTTCTACTGCATGCAAAGGATATCATACTTCCTACAATTAATAAACACAATGTATAATTTATTAAAATAATAAATCCACTGCCATGAAGCCAACAAACTAGTGAAAAAATGATTTAAATAAATCTGATGCTTTAAATTTCCTCTGGGTTTTTTTATACTACTTACAGTTTTACTTTGCACTGCCAATATATTTTTTGTTCAAAACAGAATATGTACATAAAATGATAATACTCTGTGTTTGATGTAATGTGATCATTTCTACAATACCTACAATAAGTAAAAAAAAATAATAGTCTTCCCTCTATAGGAATAATAGTTTTTTAAAATTAATAAATAATTAATATCTCAAGCTTACCCAAATCTATAACTAAAATATTTTTCATGGTATATTGTTAATAAATCAGCACTCTGATATAATTATTTATTATTGAGTACAACATTATTGCATGAAAACTGTTAACAATATAACAGAAGATATTTTCATACAATTTATATCTCAAGATCTTTGAATTGTTAAAATAGAGTTGTGTTTGTTCTTGTTCTACTGCATGCAAAGAATATCATACTTCCTGCAATTAATAAACACAATGTATAATTTATTAAAATAATAAATCCACTGCCATGAAGCCAACAAACTAGTGAAAAAATGATTTAAATAAATCTGATGCTTTAAATTTCCTCTGGGTTTTTTTATACTACTTACAGTTTTACTTTGTACTGCCAATATTTAAATTTTACAAAAGGATTGTGTACTTGAAATGATGAAACTCTATTGTAGATGGCATGTGATCATTTCTACAATACCTAAAATAAGTAAAAAAAAAATAATAGTCTTCCCTCTATAGAAATAATAGTTTTTTAAAATTAATAAATAATTAATATCTCAAGCTTACCCAAAACTGCAACTAAAATATTTGTCATGGTATATTGTTAATAAATCAGCACTCAGAAGCAATTATTTATTATTGAGTACAACAATATTGGATGAAAACTGTTAATAATATAACAGAAGATATTTTCATACAATTTATTTTTAAAGAACATTGTGTTGTTAAAATACATTTGTGTTTGTTCTTGTTCTACTGCATGCAAAGGATATCATACTTCCTACAATTAATAAACACAATGTATAATTTATTAAAATAATAAATCCACTGCCATGAAGCAAACAAACTAATGAACAAATAATTTTAAATAAATCTAATGCTTTAAATTTCTTCTAGGTTTTTTTTATACTACTTACAGTTTTACTTTGCACTGCCAATATATTTTTTGTTCAAAACAGAATGTGTACTTGAAATGATAAAACTCTGTGTTAGATGTCATGTTATCATTTCTACAATACCTAAAATAAGTAAAAAAAAATAATAGTCTTCCCTCTATAGAAATAATAGTTTTTTAAATAAAAAAATAAATAACATCTCATGCTTACCCAAAACTGTAACTAAAATATTTGTCTTGGTATATAGTTAATAAATCAGCACTCTGAAGCAATTATTTATTATTGAGTACAACATTATTGGATGGAAACTGTTAATAATATAACAGAAGATATTTTCATACAATTTATTTTTAAAGAACATTGTGTTGTTAAAATACATATGTGTTTGTTTTTGTTCTACTGCATGCAAAGGATATCATACTTCCTGCAATTAATAAGAACAATTTATCATTTATTAAACAAATAAATCCACTGCCATGAAGCAAACAAACTAGTGAACAAATAATTTTAAATAAATCTAATGCTTTAAAATTCTTCTAGGTTTTTTTTATACTACTTACAGTTTTACTTTGTACTGCCAATATTTAAATTTTACAAAAGGATTGTGTACTTGAAATGATGAAACTCTATTGTAGATGGCATGTGATCATTTCTACAATACCTAAAATAAGTAAAAAAAAAATAATAGTCTTCCCTCTATAGAAATAATAGTTTTTTAAAATTAATAAATAATTAATATCTCAAGCTTACCCAAAACTGCAACTAAAATATTTGTCATGGTATATTGTTAATAAATCAGCACTCAGAAGCAATTATTTATTATTGAGTACAACATTAATAGATGAAAACTGTTAATAATATAACAGAAGATATTTTCATACAATTTATTTTTTAAGAACATTGTGTTGTTAAAATACATTTGTGTTTGTTCTTGTTCTACTGCATGCAAAGGATATCATACTTCCTACAATTAATAAACACAATGTATAATTTATTAAAATAATAAATCCACTGCCATGAAGCCAACAAACTAGTGAAAAAATGATTTAAATAAATCTGATGCTTTAAATTTCCTCTGGGTTTTTTTATACTACTTACAGTTTTACTTTGCACTGCCAATATATTTTTTGTTCAAAACAGAATATGTACTTAAAATGATAATACTCTGTGTTTGATGTAATGTGATCATTTCTACAATACCTAAAGTAAGTAAAATAAAATAATAGTCTTCCCTCTATAGAAATAATAGTTTTTTAAATATTAAAATAAATAACATCTCAAGCTTACCCAAAACTGCAACTAAAATATTTGTCATGGTATATTGTTAATAAATCAGCACTCAGAAGCAATTATTTATTATTGAGTACAACATTATTGCATGAAAACTGTTAACAATATAACAGAAGATATTTTCTTACAATTTATTTCTAAATAACATTGTGTTGTTAAAATACATTTGTGTTTGTTCTTGTTCTACTGCATGCAAAGGATATCATACTTCCTACAATTAATAAACACAATGTATAATTTATTAAAATAATAAATCCCCTGCCATGAAGCCAACAAACTAGTGAAAAAATGATTTAAATAAATCTAATGCTTTAAATTTCCTCTGGGTTTTTTTATACTACCTACAGTTTTACTTTGCACTGCCAATATATTTTTTGTTCAAAACAGAATGTGTACTTGAAATGATGAAACTCTATTGTAGATGTCATGTGATCATTTCTACAATACCTAAAATAAGTAAAAAAAAATAATAGTCTTCCCTCTATAGAAATAATAGTTTTTTAAATAATAAAATAAATAACATCTCAAGCTTACCCAAAACTGTAACTAAAATATTTGTCTTGGCATATTGTTAATAAATCAGCACTCTGAAATAATTATTTATTATTGAGTACAACAATATTGGATGAAAACTGTTAATAAGATAACAGAAGATATTTTCATACAATTTATTTCTAAATAACATTGTGTTGTTAAAATACATTTGTGTTTGTTCTTGTTCTACTGCATGCAAAGGATATCATACTTCCTACAATTAATAAACACAATGTATAATTTATTAAAATAATAAATCCCCTGCCATGAAGCCAACAAACTAGTGAAAAAATGATTTAAATAAATCTAATGCTTTAAATTTCCTCTGGGTTTTTTTATACTACCTACAGTTTTACTTTGCACTGCCAATATATTTTTTGTTCAAAACAGAATGTGTACTTGAAATGATGAAACTCTATTGTAGATGTCATGTGATCATTTCTACAATACCTAAAATAAGTAAAAAAAAATAATAGTCTTCTCTCTATAGAAATAATAGTTTTTTTAAATAATAAAATAAATAACATCTCAAGCTTACCCAAAACTGTAACTAAAATATTTGTCTTGGTATATTGTTAATAAATCAGCACTCTGAAGCAATTATTTATTATTGAGTACAACATTATTGGATGGAAACTGTTAATAATATAACAGATGATATTTTCATACAATTTATATCTCAAGATCTTTGAATTGTTAAAATAGAGTTGTGTTTGTTCTTGTTCTACTGCATGCAAAGAATATCATACTTCCTGCAATTAATAAACACAATGTATAATTTATTAAAATAATAAATCCACTGCCATGAAGCCAACAAACTAGTGAAAAAATGATTTAAATAAATCTGATGCTTTAAATTTCCTCTGGGTTTTTTTATACTACTTACAGTTTTACTTTGTACTGCCAATATTTAAATTTTACAAAAGGATTGTGTACTTGAAATGATGAAACTCTATTGTAGATGGCATGTGATCATTTCTACAATACCTAAAATAAGTAAAAAAAAAATAATAGTCTTCCCTCTATAGAAATAATAGTTTTTTAAAATTAATAAATAATTAATATCTCAAGCTTACCCTAAACTGCAACTAAAATATTTGTCATGGTATATTGTTAATAAATCAGCACTCAGAAGCAATTATTTATTATTGAGTACAACAATATTGGATGAAAACTGTTAATAATATAACAGAAGATATTTTCATACAATTTATTTTTAAAGAACATTGTGTTGTTAAAATACATTTGTGTTTGTTCTTGTTCTACTGCATGCAAAGGATATCATACTTCCTACAATTAATAAACACAATGTATAATTTATTAAAATAATAAATCCACTGCCATGAAGCCAACAAACTAGTGAAAAAATGATTTAAATAAATCTGATGCTTTAAATTTCCTCTGGGTTTTTTTATACTACTTACAGTTTTACTTTGCACTGCCAATATATTTTTTGTTCAAAACAGAATATGTACATAAAATGATAATACTCTGTGTTTGATGTAATGTGATCATTTCTACAATACCTACAATAAGTAAAAAAAAATAATAGTCTTCCCTCTATAGAAATAATAGTTTTTTAAATAATAAAATAAATAACATCTCAAGCTTACCCAAAACTGTAACTAAAATATTTGTCTTGGCATATTGTTAATAAATCAGCACTCTGAAATAATTATTTATTATTGAGTACAACAATATTGGATGAAAACTGTTAATAAGATAACAGAAGATATTTTCATACAATTTATTTTTAAAGAACATTGTGTTGTTAAAATACATTTGTGTTTGTTCTTGTTCTACTGCATGCAAAGGATATCATACTTCCTACAATTAATAAACACAATGTATAATTTATTAAAATAATAAATCCACTGCCATGAAGCAAACAAACTAATGAACAAATAATTTTAAATAAATCTAATGCTTTAAATTTCTTCTAGGTTTTTTTTATACTACTTAAAGTTTTACTTTGCACTGCCAATATATTTTTTGTTCAAAACAGAATGTGTACTTGAAATGATAAACCTCTGTGTTAGATGTCATGTTATCATTTCTACAATACCTAAAATAAGTAAAAAAAAATAATAGTCTTCTCTCTATAGAAATAATAGTTTTTTTAAATAATAAAATAAATAACATCTCAAGCTTACCCAAAACTGTAACTAAAATATTTGTCTTGGTATATTGTTAATAAATCAGCACTCTGAAGCAATTATTTATTATTGAGTACAACATTATTGGATGGAAACTGTTAATAATATAACAGATGATATTTTCATACAATTTATATCTCAAGATCTTTGAATTGTTAAAATAGAGTTGTGTTTGTTCTTGTTCTACTGCATGCAAAGAATATCATACTTCCTGCAATTAATAAACACAATGTATAATTTATTAAAATAATAAATCCACTGCCATGAAGCCAACAAACTAGTGAAAAAATGATTTAAATAAATCTGATGCTTTAAATTTCCTCTGGGTTTTTTTATACTACTTACAGTTTTACTTTGTACTGCCAATATTTAAATTTTACAAAAGGATTGTGTACTTGAAATGATGAAACTCTATTGTAGATGGCATGTGATCATTTCTACAATACCTAAAATAAGTAAAAAAAAAATAATAGTCTTCCCTCTATAGAAATAATAGTTTTTTAAAATTAATAAATAATTAATATCTCAAGCTTACCCAAAACTGCAACTAAAATATTTGTCATGGTATATTGTTAATAAATCAGCACTCAGAAGCAATTATTTATTATTGAGTACAACAATTGGATGAAAACTGTTAATAATATAACAGAAGATATTTTCATACAATTTATTTTTAAAGAACATTGTGTTGTTAAAATACATTTGTGTTTGTTCTTGTTCTACTGCATGCAAAGGATATCATACTTCCTACAATTAATAAACACAATGTATAATTTATTAAAATAATAAATCCACTGCCATGAAGCAAACAAACTAATGAACAAATAATTTTAAATAAATCTAATGCTTTAAATTTCTTCTAGGTTTTTTTTATACTACTTACAGTTTTACTTTGCACTGCCAATATATTTTTTGTTCAAAACAGAATGTGTACTTGAAATGATAAAACTCTGTGTTAGATGTCATGTTATCATTTCTACAATACCTAAAATAAGTAAAAAAAAATAATAGTCTTCCCTCTATAGAAATAATAGTTTTTTAAATAAAAAAATAAATAACATCTCATGCTTACCCAAAACTGTAACTAAAATATTTGTCTTGGTATATAGTTAATAAATCAGCACTCTGAAGCAATTATTTATTATTGAGTACAACATTATTGGATGGAAACTGTTAATAATATAACAGAAGATATTTTCATACAATTTATTTTTAAAGAACATTGTGTTGTTAAAATACATATGTGTTTGTTTTTGTTCTACTGCATGCAAAGGATATCATACTTCCTGCAATTAATAAGAACAATTTATCATTTATTAAACAAATAAATCCACTGCCATGAAGCAAACAAACTAGTGAACAAATAATTTTAAATAAATCTAATGCTTTAAAATTCTTCTAGGTTTTTTTTATACTACTTACAGTTTTACTTTGTACTGCCAATATTTAAATTTTACAAAAGGATTGTGTACTTGAAATGATGAAACTCTATTGTAGATGGCATGTGATCATTTCTACAATACCTAAAATAAGTAAAAAAAAAATAATAGTCTTCCCTCTATAGAAATAATAGTTTTTTAAAATTAATAAATAATTAATATCTCAAGCTTACCCAAAACTGCAACTAAAATATTTGTCATGGTATATTGTTAATAAATCAGCACTCAGAAGCAATTATTTATTATTGAGTACAACATTAATAGATGAAAACTGTTAATAATATAACAGAAGATATTTTCATACAATTTATTTTTTAAGAACATTGTGTTGTTAAAATACATTTGTGTTTGTTCTTGTTCTACTGCATGCAAAGGATATCATACTTCCTACAATTAATAAACACAATGTATAATTTATTAAAATAATAAATCCACTGCCATGAAGCCAACAAACTAGTGAAAAAATGATTTAAATAAATCTGATGCTTTAAATTTCCTCTGGGTTTTTTTATACTACTTACAGTTTTACTTTGCACTGCCAATATATTTTTTGTTCAAAACAGAATATGTACTTAAAATGATAATACTCTGTGTTTGATGTAATGTGATCATTTCTACAATACCTAAAGTAAGTAAAATAAAATAATAGTCTTCCCTCTATAGAAATAATAGTTTTTTAAATATTAAAATAAATAACATCTCAAGCTTACCCAAAACTGCAACTAAAATATTTGTCATGGTATATTGTTAATAAATCAGCACTCAGAAGCAATTATTTATTATTGAGTACAACATTATTGCATGAAAACTGTTAACAATATAACAGAAGATATTTTCTTACAATTTATTTCTAAATAACATTGTGTTGTTAAAATACATTTGTGTTTGTTCTTGTTCTACTGCATGCAAAGGATATCATACTTCCTACAATTAATAAACACAATGTATAATTTATTAAAATAATAAATCCCCTGCCATGAAGCCAACAAACTAGTGAAAAAATGATTTAAATAAATCTAATGCTTTAAATTTCCTCTGGGTTTTTTTATACTACCTACAGTTTTACTTTGCACTGCCAATATATTTTTTGTTCAAAACAGAATGTGTACTTGAAATGATGAAACTCTATTGTAGATGTCATGTGATCATTTCTACAATACCTAAAATAAGTAAAAAAAAATAATAGTCTTCCCTCTATAGAAATAATAGTTTTTTAAATAATAAAATAAATAACATCTCAAGCTTACCCAAAACTGTAACTAAAATATTTGTCTTGGCATATTGTTAATAAATCAGCACTCTGAAATAATTATTTATTATTGAGTACAACAATATTGGATGAAAACTGTTAATAAGATAACAGAAGATATTTTCATACAATTTATTTTTAAAGAACATTGTGTTGTTAAAATACATTTGTGTTTGTTCTTGTTCTACTGCATGCAAAGGATATCATACTTCCTACAATTAATAAACACAATGTATAATTTATTAAAATAATAAATCCACTGCCATGAAGCAAACAAACTAATGAACAAATAATTTTAAATAAATCTAATGCTTTAAATTTCTTCTAGGTTTTTTTTATACTACTTAAAGTTTTACTTTGCACTGCCAATATATTTTTTGTTCAAAACAGAATGTGTACTTGAAATGATAAACCTCTGTGTTAGATGTCATGTTATCATTTCTACAATACCTAAAATAAGTAAAAAAAAATAATAGTCTTCTCTCTATAGAAATAATAGTTTTTTTAAATAATAAAATAAATAACATCTCAAGCTTACCCAAAACTGTAACTAAAATATTTGTCTTGGTATATTGTTAATAAATCAGCACTCTGAAGCAATTATTTATTATTGAGTACAACATTATTGGATGGAAACTGTTAATAATATAACAGATGATATTTTCATACAATTTATATCTCAAGATCTTTGAATTGTTAAAATAGAGTTGTGTTTGTTCTTGTTCTACTGCATGCAAAGAATATCATACTTCCTGCAATTAATAAACACAATGTATAATTTATTAAAATAATAAATCCACTGCCATGAAGCCAACAAACTAGTGAAAAAATGATTTAAATAAATCTGATGCTTTAAATTTCCTCTGGGTTTTTTTATACTACTTACAGTTTTACTTTGTACTGCCAATATTTAAATTTTACAAAAGGATTGTGTACTTGAAATGATGAAACTCTATTGTAGATGGCATGTGATCATTTCTACAATACCTAAAATAAGTAAAAAAAAAATAATAGTCTTCCCTCTATAGAAATAATAGTTTTTTAAAATTAATAAATAATTAATATCTCAAGCTTACCCAAAACTGCAACTAAAATATTTGTCATGGTATATTGTTAATAAATCAGCACTCAGAAGCAATTATTTATTATTGAGTACAACAATATTGGATGAAAACTGTTAATAATATAACAGAAGATATTTTCATACAATTTATTTTTAAAGAACATTGTGTTGTTAAAATACATTTGTGTTTGTTCTTGTTCTACTGCATGCAAAGGATATCATACTTCCTACAATTAATAAACACAATGTATAATTTATTAAAATAATAAATCCACTGCCATGAAGCCAACAAACTAGTGAAAAAATGATTTAAATAAATCTGATGCTTTAAATTTCCTCTGGGTTTTTTTATACTACTTACAGTTTTACTTTGCACTGCCAATATATTTTTTGTTCAAAACAGAATATGTACATAAAATGATAATACTCTGTGTTTGATGTAATGTGATCATTTCTACAATACCTACAATAAGTAAAAAAAAATAATAGTCTTCCCTCTATAGGAATAATAGTTTTTTAAAATTAATAAATAATTAATATCTCAAGCTTACCCAAATCTATAACTAAAATATTTTTCATGGTATATTGTTAATAAATCAGCACTCTGATATAATTATTTATTATTGAGTACAACATTATTGCATGAAAACTGTTAACAATATAACAGAAGATATTTTCTTACAATTTATTTCTAAATAACATTGTGTTGTGAAAATACATTTGTGTTTGTTCTTGTTCTACTGCATGCAAAGGATATCATACTTCCTACAATTAATAAACACAATGTATAATTTATTAAAATAATAAATCCCCTGCCATGAAGCCAACAAACTAGTGAAAAAATGATTTAAATAAATCTAATGCTTTAAATTTCCTCTGGGTTTTTTTATACTACCTACAGTTTTACTTTGCACTGCCAATATATTTTTTGTTCAAAACAGAATGTGTACTTGAAATGATGAAACTCTATTGTAGATGTCATGTGATCATTTCTACAATACCTAAAATAAGTAAAAAAAAATAATAGTCTTCCCTCTATAGAAATAATAGTTTTTTAAATAATAAAATAAATAACATCTCAAGCTTACCCAAAACTGTAACTAAAATATTTGTCTTGGCATATTGTTAATAAATCAGCACTCTGAAATAATTATTTATTATTGAGTACAACAATATTGGATGAAAACTGTTAATAAGATAACAGAAGATATTTTCATACAATTTATTTTTAAAGAACATTGTGTTGTTAAAATACATTTGTGTTTGTTCTTGTTCTACTGCATGCAAAGGATATCATACTTCCTACAATTAATAAACACAATGTATAATTTATTATACTAATAAATCCACTGCCATGAAGCAAACAAATTGTGAACAAATAATTTTTAATAAATCTAATGCTTTAAATTTTTTCTAGGTTTTTTTTATACTACTTACAGTTTAACTTTGCACTGCCAATATATTATTTGTTCAAAACAGAATATGTACTTAAAATGATAATACTCTGTGTTTGATGTAATGTGATCATTTCTACAATACCTAAAATAAGTAAAAAAAAATAATAGTCTTCCCTCTATAGGAATAATAGTTTTTTAAAATTAATAAATAATTAATATCTCAAGCTTACCCAAAACTGCAACTAAAATATTTGTCATGGTATATTGTTAATAAATCAGCACTCAGAAGCAATTATTTATTATTGAGTACAACATTAATAGATGAAAACTGTTAATAATATAACAGAAGATATTTTCATACAATTTATATTTTAAGAACATTGTGTTGTTAAAATACATTTGTGTTTGTTCTTGTTCTACTGCATGCAAAGGATATCATACTTCCTACAATTAATAAACACAATGTATAATTTATTAAAATAATAAATCCACTGCCATGAAGCCAACAAACTAGTGAAAAAATGATTTAAATAAATCTGATGCTTTAAATTTCCTCTGGGTTTTTTTATACTACTTACAGTTTTACTTTGCACTGCCAATATATTTTTTGTTCAAAACAGAATATGTACTTAAAATGATAATACTCTGTGTTTGATGTAATGTGATCATTTCTACAATACCTAAAGTAAGTAAAATAAAATAATAGTCTTCCCTCTATAGAAATAATAGTTTTTTAAATATTAAAATAAATAACATCTCAAGCTTACCCAAAACTGCAACTAAAATATTTGTCATGGTATATTGTTAATAAATCAGCACTCAGAAGCAATTATTTATTATTGAGTACAACATTATTGCATGAAAACTGTTAACAATATAACAGAAGATATTTTCTTACAATTTATTTCTAAATAACATTGTGTTGTTAAAATACATTTGTGTTTGTTCTTGTTCTACTGCATGCAAAGGATATCATACTTCCTACAATTAATAAACACAATGTATAATTTATTAAAATAATAAATCCCCTGCCATGAAGCCAACAAACTAGTGAAAAAATGATTTAAATAAATCTAATGCTTTAAATTTCCTCTGGGTTTTTTTATACTACCTACAGTTTTACTTTGCACTGCCAATATATTTTTTGTTCAAAACAGAATGTGTACTTGAAATGATGAAACTCTATTGTAGATGTCATGTGATCATTTCTACAATACCTAAAATAAGTAAAAAAAAATAATAGTCTTCCCTCTATAGAAATAATAGTTTTTTAAATAATAAAATAAATAACATCTCAAGCTTACCCAAAACTGTAACTAAAATATTTGTCTTGGCATATTGTTAATAAATCAGCACTCTGAAATAATTATTTATTATTGAGTACAACAATATTGGATGAAAACTGTTAATAAGATAACAGAAGATATTTTCATACAATTTATTTTTAAAGAACATTGTGTTGTTAAAATACATTTGTGTTTGTTCTTGTTCTACTGCATGCAAAGGATATCATACTTCCTACAATTAATAAACACAATGTATAATTTATTAAAATAATAAATCCACTGCCATGAAGCAAACAAACTAATGAACAAATAATTTTAAATAAATCTAATGCTTTAAATTTCTTCTAGGTTTTTTTTATACTACTTAAAGTTTTACTTTGCACTGCCAATATATTTTTTGTTCAAAACAGAATGTGTACTTGAAATGATAAACCTCTGTGTTAGATGTCATGTTATCATTTCTACAATACCTAAAATAAGTAAAAAAAAATAATAGTCTTCTCTCTATAGAAATAATAGTTTTTTTAAATAATAAAATAAATAACATCTCAAGCTTACCCAAAACTGTAACTAAAATATTTGTCTTGGTATATTGTTAATAAATCAGCACTCTGAAGCAATTATTTATTATTGAGTACAACATTATTGGATGGAAACTGTTAATAATATAACAGATGATATTTTCATACAATTTATATCTCAAGATCTTTGAATTGTTAAAATAGAGTTGTGTTTGTTCTTGTTCTACTGCATGCAAAGAATATCATACTTCCTGCAATTAATAAACACAATGTATAATTTATTAAAATAATAAATCCACTGCCATGAAGCCAACAAACTAGTGAAAAAATGATTTAAATAAATCTGATGCTTTAAATTTCCTCTGGGTTTTTTTATACTACTTACAGTTTTACTTTGTACTGCCAATATTTAAATTTTACAAAAGGATTGTGTACTTGAAATGATGAAACTCTATTGTAGATGGCATGTGATCATTTCTACAATACCTAAAATAAGTAAAAAAAAAATAATAGTCTTCCCTCTATAGAAATAATAGTTTTTTAAAATTAATAAATAATTAATATCTCAAGCTTACCCAAAACTGCAACTAAAATATTTGTCATGGTATATTGTTAATAAATCAGCACTCAGAAGCAATTATTTATTATTGAGTACAACAATATTGGATGAAAACTGTTAATAATATAACAGAAGATATTTTCATACAATTTATTTTTAAAGAACATTGTGTTGTTAAAATACATTTGTGTTTGTTCTTGTTCTACTGCATGCAAAGGATATCATACTTCCTACAATTAATAAACACAATGTATAATTTATTAAAATAATAAATCCACTGCCATGAAGCCAACAAACTAGTGAAAAAATGATTTAAATAAATCTGATGCTTTAAATTTCCTCTGGGTTTTTTTATACTACTTACAGTTTTACTTTGCACTGCCAATATATTTTTTGTTCAAAACAGAATATGTACATAAAATGATAATACTCTGTGTTTGATGTAATGTGATCATTTCTACAATACCTACAATAAGTAAAAAAAAATAATAGTCTTCCCTCTATAGGAATAATAGTTTTTTAAAATTAATAAATAATTAATATCTCAAGCTTACCCAAATCTATAACTAAAATATTTTTCATGGTATATTGTTAATAAATCAGCACTCTGATATAATTATTTATTATTGAGTACAACATTATTGCATGAAAACTGTTAACAATATAACAGAAGATATTTTCTTACAATTTATTTCTAAATAACATTGTGTTGTGAAAATACATTTGTGTTTGTTCTTGTTCTACTGCATGCAAAGGATATCATACTTCCTACAATTAATAAACACAATGTATAATTTATTAAAATAATAAATCCCCTGCCATGAAGCCAACAAACTAGTGAAAAAATGATTTAAATAAATCTAATGCTTTAAATTTCCTCTGGGTTTTTTTATACTACCTACAGTTTTACTTTGCACTGCCAATATATTTTTTGTTCAAAACAGAATGTGTACTTGAAATGATGAAACTCTATTGTAGATGTCATGTGATCATTTCTACAATACCTAAAATAAGTAAAAAAAAATAATAGTCTTCCCTCTATAGAAATAATAGTTTTTTAAATAATAAAATAAATAACATCTCAAGCTTACCCAAAACTGTAACTAAAATATTTGTCTTGGCATATTGTTAATAAATCAGCACTCTGAAATAATTATTTATTATTGAGTACAACAATATTGGATGAAAACTGTTAATAAGATAACAGAAGATATTTTCATACAATTTATTTTTAAAGAACATTGTGTTGTTAAAATACATTTGTGTTTGTTCTTGTTCTACTGCATGCAAAGGATATCATACTTCCTACAATTAATAAACACAATGTATAATTTATTATACTAATAAATCCACTGCCATGAAGCAAACAAATTGTGAACAAATAATTTTTAATAAATCTAATGCTTTAAATTTTTTCTAGGTTTTTTTTATACTACTTACAGTTTAACTTTGCACTGCCAATATATTATTTGTTCAAAACAGAATATGTACTTAAAATGATAATACTCTGTGTTTGATGTAATGTGATCATTTCTACAATACCTAAAATAAGTAAAAAAAAATAATAGTCTTCCCTCTATAGGAATAATAGTTTTTTAAAATTAATAAATAATTAATATCTCAAGCTTACCCAAAACTGCAACTAAAATATTTGTCATGGTATATTGTTAATAAATCAGCACTCAGAAGCAATTATTTATTATTGAGTACAACATTAATAGATGAAAACTGTTAATAATATAACAGAAGATATTTTCATACAATTTATATTTTAAGAACATTGTGTTGTTAAAATACATTTGTGTTTGTTCTTGTTCTACTGCATGCAAAGGATATCATACTTCCTACAATTAATAAACACAATGTATAATTTATTAAAATAATAAATCCACTGCCATGAAGCCAACAAACTAGTGAAAAAATGATTTAAATAAATCTGATGCTTTAAATTTCCTCTGGGTTTTTTTATACTACTTACAGTTTTACTTTGCACTGCCAATATATTTTTTGTTCAAAACAGAATATGTACTTAAAATGATAATACTCTGTGTTTGATGTAATGTGATCATTTCTACAATACCTAAAGTAAGTAAAATAAAATAATAGTCTTCCCTCTATAGAAATAATAGTTTTTTAAATATTAAAATAAATAACATCTCAAGCTTACCCAAAACTGCAACTAAAATATTTGTCATGGTATATTGTTAATAAATCAGCACTCAGAAGCAATTATTTATTATTGAGTACAACATTATTGCATGAAAACTGTTAACAATATAACAGAAGATATTTTCTTACAATTTATTTCTAAATAACATTGTGTTGTTAAAATACATTTGTGTTTGTTCTTGTTCTACTGCATGCAAAGGATATCATACTTCCTACAATTAATAAACACAATGTATAATTTATTAAAATAATAAATCCCCTGCCATGAAGCCAACAAACTAGTGAAAAAATGATTTAAATAAATCTAATGCTTTAAATTTCCTCTGGGTTTTTTTATACTACCTACAGTTTTACTTTGCACTGCCAATATATTTTTTGTTCAAAACAGAATGTGTACTTGAAATGATGAAACTCTATTGTAGATGTCATGTGATCATTTCTACAATACCTAAAATAAGTAAAAAAAAATAATAGTCTTCCCTCTATAGAAATAATAGTTTTTTAAATAATAAAATAAATAACATCTCAAGCTTACCCAAAACTGTAACTAAAATATTTGTCTTGGCATATTGTTAATAAATCAGCACTCTGAAATAATTATTTATTATTGAGTACAACAATATTGGATGAAAACTGTTAATAAGATAACAGAAGATATTTTCATACAATTTATTTTTAAAGAACATTGTGTTGTTAAAATACATTTGTGTTTGTTCTTGTTCTACTGCATGCAAAGGATATCATACTTCCTACAATTAATAAACACAATGTATAATTTATTAAAATAATAAATCCACTGCCATGAAGCAAACAAACTAATGAACAAATAATTTTAAATAAATCTAATGCTTTAAATTTCTTCTAGGTTTTTTTTATACTACTTAAAGTTTTACTTTGCACTGCCAATATATTTTTTGTTCAAAACAGAATGTGTACTTGAAATGATAAACCTCTGTGTTAGATGTCATGTTATCATTTCTACAATACCTAAAATAAGTAAAAAAAAATAATAGTCTTCTCTCTATAGAAATAATAGTTTTTTTAAATAATAAAATAAATAACATCTCAAGCTTACCCAAAACTGTAACTAAAATATTTGTCTTGGTATATTGTTAATAAATCAGCACTCTGAAGCAATTATTTATTATTGAGTACAACATTATTGGATGGAAACTGTTAATAATATAACAGATGATATTTTCATACAATTTATATCTCAAGATCTTTGAATTGTTAAAATAGAGTTGTGTTTGTTCTTGTTCTACTGCATGCAAAGAATATCATACTTCCTGCAATTAATAAACACAATGTATAATTTATTAAAATAATAAATCCACTGCCATGAAGCCAACAAACTAGTGAAAAAATGATTTAAATAAATCTGATGCTTTAAATTTCCTCTGGGTTTTTTTATACTACTTACAGTTTTACTTTGTACTGCCAATATTTAAATTTTACAAAAGGATTGTGTACTTGAAATGATGAAACTCTATTGTAGATGGCATGTGATCATTTCTACAATACCTAAAATAAGTAAAAAAAAAATAATAGTCTTCCCTCTATAGAAATAATAGTTTTTTAAAATTAATAAATAATTAATATCTCAAGCTTACCCAAAACTGCAACTAAAATATTTGTCATGGTATATTGTTAATAAATCAGCACTCAGAAGCAATTATTTATTATTGAGTACAACAATATTGGATGAAAACTGTTAATAATATAACAGAAGATATTTTCATACAATTTATTTTTAAAGAACATTGTGTTGTTAAAATACATTTGTGTTTGTTCTTGTTCTACTGCATGCAAAGGATATCATACTTCCTACAATTAATAAACACAATGTATAATTTATTAAAATAATAAATCCACTGCCATGAAGCCAACAAACTAGTGAAAAAATGATTTAAATAAATCTGATGCTTTAAATTTCCTCTGGGTTTTTTTATACTACTTACAGTTTTACTTTGCACTGCCAATATATTTTTTGTTCAAAACAGAATATGTACATAAAATGATAATACTCTGTGTTTGATGTAATGTGATCATTTCTACAATACCTACAATAAGTAAAAAAAAATAATAGTCTTCCCTCTATAGGAATAATAGTTTTTTAAAATTAATAAATAATTAATATCTCAAGCTTACCCAAATCTATAACTAAAATATTTTTCATGGTATATTGTTAATAAATCAGCACTCTGATATAATTATTTATTATTGAGTACAACATTATTGCATGAAAACTGTTAACAATATAACAGAAGATATTTTCTTACAATTTATTTCTAAATAACATTGTGTTGTGAAAATACATTTGTGTTTGTTCTTGTTCTACTGCATGCAAAGGATATCATACTTCCTACAATTAATAAACACAATGTATAATTTATTAAAATAATAAATCCCCTGCCATGAAGCCAACAAACTAGTGAAAAAATGATTTAAATAAATCTAATGCTTTAAATTTCCTCTGGGTTTTTTTATACTACCTACAGTTTTACTTTGCACTGCCAATATATTTTTTGTTCAAAACAGAATGTGTACTTGAAATGATGAAACTCTATTGTAGATGTCATGTGATCATTTCTACAATACCTAAAATAAGTAAAAAAAAATAATAGTCTTCCCTCTATAGAAATAATAGTTTTTTAAATAATAAAATAAATAACATCTCAAGCTTACCCAAAACTGTAACTAAAATATTTGTCTTGGCATATTGTTAATAAATCAGCACTCTGAAATAATTATTTATTATTGAGTACAACAATATTGGATGAAAACTGTTAATAAGATAACAGAAGATATTTTCATACAATTTATTTTTAAAGAACATTGTGTTGTTAAAATACATTTGTGTTTGTTCTTGTTCTACTGCATGCAAAGGATATCATACTTCCTACAATTAATAAACACAATGTATAATTTATTATACTAATAAATCCACTGCCATGAAGCAAACAAATTGTGAACAAATAATTTTTAATAAATCTAATGCTTTAAATTTTTTCTAGGTTTTTTTTATACTACTTACAGTTTAACTTTGCACTGCCAATATATTATTTGTTCAAAACAGAATATGTACTTAAAATGATAATACTCTGTGTTTGATGTAATGTGATCATTTCTACAATACCTAAAATAAGTAAAAAAAAATAATAGTCTTCCCTCTATAGGAATAATAGTTTTTTAAAATTAATAAATAATTAATATCTCAAGCTTACCCAAAACTGCAACTAAAATATTTGTCATGGTATATTGTTAATAAATCAGCACTCAGAAGCAATTATTTATTATTGAGTACAACATTAATAGATGAAAACTGTTAATAATATAACAGAAGATATTTTCATACAATTTATATTTTAAGAACATTGTGTTGTTAAAATACATTTGTGTTTGTTCTTGTTCTACTGCATGCAAAGGATATCATACTTCCTACAATTAATAAACACAATGTATAATTTATTAAAATAATAAATCCACTGCCATGAAGCCAACAAACTAGTGAAAAAATGATTTAAATAAATCTGATGCTTTAAATTTCCACTGGGTTTTTTTATACTACTTACAGTTTTACTTTGCACTGCCAATATATTTTTTGTTCAAAAGAGAATATGTACTTAAAATGATAATACTCTGTGTTTGATGTAATGTGATCATTTCTACAATACCTAAAATAAGTAAAATAAAATAATAGTCTTCCCTCTATAGAAATAATA
This sequence comes from Tuberolachnus salignus, assembly GCA_956483605.1. Classification (NCBI taxonomy): domain Eukaryota; kingdom Metazoa; phylum Arthropoda; class Insecta; order Hemiptera; family Aphididae; genus Tuberolachnus; species Tuberolachnus salignus. The sequence goes on along the minus strand of OY101431.1, from coordinate 2,809,005 downwards.
GTTATTTAAATAATAAAATAAATAACATCTCAAGCTTACCCAAATCTATAACTAAAATATTTTTCATGGTATATTGTTAATAAATCAGCACTCTGATATAATTATTTATTATTGAGTACAACATTATTGCATGAAAACTGTTAACAATATAACAGAAGATATTTTCTTACAATTTATTTCTAAATAACATTGTGTTGTGAAAATACATTTGTGTTTGTTCTTGTTCTACTGCATGCAAAGGATATCATACTTCCTACAATTAATAAACACAATGTATAATTTATTAAAATAATAAATCCCCTGCCATGAAGCCAACAAACTAGTGAAAAAATGATTTAAATAAATCTAATGCTTTAAATTTCCTCTGGGTTTTTTTATACTACCTACAGTTTTACTTTGCACTGCCAATATATTTTTTGTTCAAAACAGAATGTGTACTTGAAATGATGAAACTCTATTGTAGATGTCATGTGATCATTTCTACAATACCTAAAATAAGTGAAAAAAAAATAATAGTCTTCCCTCTATAGAAATAATAGTTTTTTAAATAATAAAATAAATAACATCTCAAGCTTACCCAAAACTGTAACTAAAATATTTGTCTTGGCATATTGTTAATAAATCAGCACTCTGAAATAATTATTTATTATTGAGTACAACAATATTGGATGAAAACTGTTAATAAGATAACAGAAGATATTTTCATACAATTTATTTTTAAAGAACATTGTGTTGTTAAAATACATTTGTGTTTGTTCTTGTTCTACTGCATGCAAAGGATATCATACTTCCTACAATTAATAAACACAATGTATAATTTATTAAAATAATAAATCCACTGCCATGAAGCAAACAAACTAATGAACAAATAATTTTAAATAAATCTAATGCTTTAAATTTCTTCTAGGTTTTTTTTATACTACTTAAAGTTTTACTTTGCACTGCCAATATATTTTTTGTTCAAAACAGAATGTGTACTTGAAATGATAAACCTCTGTGTTAGATGTCATGTTATCATTTCTACAATACCTAAAATAAGTAAAAAAAAATAATAGTCTTCTCTCTATAGAAATAATAGTTTTTTAAATAATAAAATAAATAACATCTCAAGCTTACCCAAAACTGTAACTAAAATATTTGTCTTGGTATATTGTTAATAAATCAGCACTCTGAAGCAATTATTTATTATTGAGTACAACATTATTGGATGAAAACTGTTAATAATATAACAGAAGATATTTTCATACAATTTATTTCTAAATAACATTGTGTTGTTAAAATACATTTGTGTTTGTTCTTGTTCTACTGCATGCAAAGGATATCATACTTCCTACAATTAATAAACACAATGTATAATTTATTAAAATAATAAATCCCCTGCCATGAAGCCAACAAACTAGTGAAAAAATGATTTAAATAAATCTAATGCTTTAAATTTTTTCTAGGTTTTTTTTATACTACTTACAGTTTAACTTTGCACTGCCAATATATTATTTGTTCAAAACAGAATATGTACTTAAAATGATAATACTCTGTGTTTGATGTAATGTGATCATTTCTACAATACCTAAAATAAGTAAAAAAAAATAATAGTCTTCCCTCTATAGGAATAATAGTTTTTTAAAATTAATAAATAATTAATATCTCAAGCTTACCCAAAACTGCAACTAAAATATTTGTCATGGTATATTGTTAATAAATCAGCACTCAGAAGCAATTATTTATTATTGAGTACAACATTAATAGATGAAAACTGTTAATAATATAACAGAAGATATTTTCATACAATTTATATTTTAAGAACATTGTGTTGTTAAAATACATTTGTGTTTGTTCTTGTTCTACTGCATGCAAAGGATATCATACTTCCTACAATTAATAAACACAATGTATAATTTATTAAAATAATAAATCCACTGCCATGAAGCCAACAAACTAGTGAAAAAATGATTTAAATAAATCTGATGCTTTAAATTTCCACTGGGTTTTTTTATACTACTTACAGTTTTACTTTGCACTGCCAATATATTTTTTGTTCAAAAGAGAATATGTACTTAAAATGATAATACTCTGTGTTTGATGTAATGTGATCATTTCTACAATACCTAAAATAAGTAAAATAAAATAATAGTCTTCCCTCTATAGAAATAATAGTTATTTAAATAATAAAATAAATAACATCTCAAGCTTACCCAAATCTATAACTAAAATATTTTTCATGGTATATTGTTAATAAATCAGCACTCTGATATAATTATTTATTATTGAGTACAACATTATTGCATGAAAACTGTTAACAATATAACAGAAGATATTTTCTTACAATTTATTTCTAAATAACATTGTGTTGTGAAAATACATTTGTGTTTGTTCTTGTTCTACTGCATGCAAAGGATATCATACTTCCTACAATTAATAAACACAATGTATAATTTATTAAAATAATAAATCCCCTGCCATGAAGCCAACAAACTAGTGAAAAAATGATTTAAATAAATCTAATGCTTTAAATTTCCTCTGGGTTTTTTTATACTACCTACAGTTTTACTTTGCACTGCCAATATATTTTTTGTTCAAAACAGAATGTGTACTTGAAATGATGAAACTCTATTGTAGATGTCATGTGATCATTTCTACAATACCTAAAATAAGTGAAAAAAAAATAATAGTCTTCCCTCTATAGAAATAATAGTTTTTTAAATAATAAAATAAATAACATCTCAAGCTTACCCAAAACTGTAACTAAAATATTTGTCTTGGCATATTGTTAATAAATCAGCACTCTGAAATAATTATTTATTATTGAGTACAACAATATTGGATGAAAACTGTTAATAAGATAACAGAAGATATTTTCATACAATTTATTTTTAAAGAACATTGTGTTGTTAAAATACATTTGTGTTTGTTCTTGTTCTACTGCATGCAAAGGATATCATACTTCCTACAATTAATAAACACAATGTATAATTTATTAAAATAATAAATCCACTGCCATGAAGCAAACAAACTAATGAACAAATAATTTTAAATAAATCTAATGCTTTAAATTTCTTCTAGGTTTTTTTTATACTACTTAAAGTTTTACTTTGCACTGCCAATATATTTTTTGTTCAAAACAGAATGTGTACTTGAAATGATAAACCTCTGTGTTAGATGTCATGTTATCATTTCTACAATACCTAAAATAAGTAAAAAAAAATAATAGTCTTCTCTCTATAGAAATAATAGTTTTTTAAATAATAAAATAAATAACATCTCAAGCTTACCCAAAACTGTAACTAAAATATTTGTCTTGGTATATTGTTAATAAATCAGCACTCTGAAGCAATTATTTATTATTGAGTACAACATTATTGGATGAAAACTGTTAATAATATAACAGAAGATATTTTCATACAATTTATTTCTAAATAACATTGTGTTGTTAAAATACATTTGTGTTTGTTCTTGTTCTACTGCATGCAAAGGATATCATACTTCCTACAATTAATAAACACAATGTATAATTTATTAAAATAATAAATCCCCTGCCATGAAGCCAACAAACTAGTGAAAAAATGATTTAAATAAATCTAATGCTTTAAATTTTTTCTAGGTTTTTTTTATACTACTTACAGTTTAACTTTGCACTGCCAATATATTATTTGTTCAAAACAGAATATGTACTTAAAATGATAATACTCTGTGTTTGATGTAATGTGATCATTTCTACAATACCTAAAATAAGTAAAAAAAAATAATAGTCTTCCCTCTATAGGAATAATAGTTTTTTAAAATTAATAAATAATTAATATCTCAAGCTTACCCAAAACTGCAACTAAAATATTTGTCATGGTATATTGTTAATAAATCAGCACTCAGAAGCAATTATTTATTATTGAGTACAACATTAATAGATGAAAACTGTTAATAATATAACAGAAGATATTTTCATACAATTTATATTTTAAGAACATTGTGTTGTTAAAATACATTTGTGTTTGTTCTTGTTCTACTGCATGCAAAGGATATCATACTTCCTACAATTAATAAACACAATGTATAATTTATTAAAATAATAAATCCACTGCCATGAAGCCAACAAACTAGTGAAAAAATGATTTAAATAAATCTGATGCTTTAAATTTCTTCTAGGTTTTTTTTATACTACTTAAAGTTTTACTTTGCACTGCCAATATATTTTTTGTTCAAAACAGAATGTGTACTTGAAATGATAAACCTCTGTGTTAGATGTCATGTTATCATTTCTACAATACCTAAAATAAGTAAAAAAAAATAATAGTCTTCTCTCTATAGAAATAATAGTTTTTTAAATAATAAAATAAATAACATCTCAAGCTTACCCAAAACTGTAACTAAAATATTTGTCTTGGTATATTGTTAATAAATCAGCACTCTGAAGCAATTATTTATTATTGAGTACAACATTATTGGATGAAAACTGTTAATAATATAACAGAAGATATTTTCATACAATTTATTTTTAAAGAACATTGTGTTGTTAAAATACATTTGTGTTTGTTCTTGTTCTACTGCATGCAAAGGATATCATACTTCCTACAATTAATAAACACAATGTATAATTTATTAAAATAATAAATCCCCTGCCATGAAGCCAACAAACTAGTGAAAAAATGATTTAAATAAATCTAATGCTTTAAATTTCCTCTGGGTTTTTTTATACTACCTACAGTTTTACTTTGCACTGCCAATATATTTTTTGTTCAAAACAGAATGTGTACTTGAAATGATGAAACTCTATTGTAGATGTCATGTGATCATTTCTACAATACCTAAAATAAGTAAAAAAAAATAATAGTCTTCCCTCTATAGAAATAATAGTTTTTTAAATAATAAAATAAATAACATCTCAAGCTTACCCAAAACTGTAACTAAAATATTTGTCTTGGCATATTGTTAATAAATCAGCACTCTGAAATAATTATTTATTATTGAGTACAACAATATTGGATGAAAACTGTTAATAAGATAACAGAAGATATTTTCATACAATTTATTTTTAAAGAACATTGTGTTGTTAAAATACATTTGTGTTTGTTCTTGTTCTACTGCATGCAAAGGATATCATACTTCCTACAATTAATAAACACAATGTATAATTTATTAAAATAATAAATCCACTGCCATGAAGCAAACAAACTAATGAACAAATAATTTTAAATAAATCTAATGCTTTAAATTTCTTCTAGGTTTTTTTTATACTACCTACAGTTTTACTTTGCACTGCCAATATATTTTTTGTTCAAAACAGAATGTGTACTTGAAATGATGAAACTCTATTGTAGATGTCATGTGATCATTTCTACAATACCTAAAATAAGTAAAAAAAAATAATAGTCTTCCCTCTATAGGGATAATAGTTTTTTAAAATTAATAAATAATTAATATCTCAAGCTTACCCAAAACTGCAACTAAAATATTTGTCTTGGCATATTGTTAATAAATCAGCACTCTGAAATAATTATTTATTATTGAGTACAACAATATTGGATGAAAACTGTTAATAAGATAACAGTAGATATTTTCATACAATTTATTTTTAAAGAACATTGTGTTGTTAAAATACATTTGTGTTTGTTCTTGTTCTACTGCATGCAAAGGATATCATACTTCCTACAATTAATAAACACAATGTATAATTTATTAAAATAATAAATCCACTGCCATGAAGCAAACAAACTAATGAACAAATAATTTTAAATAAATCTAATGCTTTAAATTTCTTCTAGGTTTTTTTTATACTACTTAAAGTTTTACTTTGCACTGCCAATATATTTTTTGTTCAAAACAGAATGTGTACTTGAAATGATAAACCTCTGTGTTAGATGTCATGTTATCATTTCTACAATACCTAAAATAAGTAAAAAAAAATAATAGTCTTCTCTCTATAGAAATAATAGTTTTTTAAATAATAAAATAAATAACATCTCAAGCTTACCCAAAACTGTAACTAAAATATTTGTCTTGGTATATTGTTAATAAATCAGCACTCTGAAGCAATTATTTATTATTGAGTACAACATTATTGGATGAAAACTGTTAATAAAATAACAGAAGATATTTTCATACAATTTATTTTTAAAGAACATTGTGTTGTTAAAATACATTTGTGTTTGTTCTTGTTCTACTGCATGCAAAGGATATCATACTTCCTACAATTAATAAACACAATGTATAATTTATTAAAATAATAAATCCACTGCCATGAAGCCAACAAACTAGTGAAAAAATGATTTAAATAAATCTGATGCTTTAAATTTCCTCTGGGTTTTTTTATACTACTTACAGTTTTACTTTGCACTGCCAATATATTATTTGTTCAAAACAGAATGTGTACTTGAAATTATGTAACTCTATTGTAGATGTCATGTGATCATTTCTACAATACCTAAAATAAGTAAAATAAAATAATAGTCATCCTTCTATAGAAATAATAGTTATTTAAATAATAAAATAAATAACATCTCAAGCTTACCCAAATATATAACTAAAATATTTTTCATGGTATATTGTTAATAAATCAGCACTCTGATATAATTATTTATAATTGAGTACAACATTATTGCATGAAAACTGTTAATAATATAACAGATGATATTTTCTTACAATTTATATCTAAAGATCTTTGAATTGTTAAAATAGAGTTATGTTTGTTCTTGTTTTACTGCATGCAAAGGATATCATACTTCCTGCAATTAATAAACACAATGTATTATTTATTATACTAATAAATCCACTGCCAAGAAGCAAACAAATTGTGAACAAATAATTTTTAATAAATCTAATGCTTTAAATTTTTTCTAGGTTTTTTTTATACTACTTACAGTTTAACTTTGCACTGCCAATATATTATTTGTTCAAAACAGAATATGTACTTAAAATGATAATACTCTGTGTTTGATGTAATGTGATCATTTCTACAATACCTAAAATAAGTAAAAAAAAATAATAGTCTTCCCTCTATAGGAATAATAGTTTTTTAAAATTAATAAATAATTAATATCTCAAGCTTACCCAAAACTGCAACTAAAATATTTGTCATGGTATATTGTTAATAAATCAGCACTCAGAAGCAATTATTTATTATTGAGTACAACATTAATAGATGAAAACTGTTAATAATATAACAGAAGATATTTTCATACAATTTATTTTTTAAGAACATTGTGTTGTTAAAATACATTTGTGTTTGTTCTTGTTCTACTGCATGCAAAGGATATCATACTTCCTGCAATTAATAAACACAATGTATTATTTATTATACTAATAAATCCACTGCCATGAAGCAAACAAATTGTGAACAAATAATTTTTAATAAATCTAATGCTTTAAATTTTTTCTAGGTTTTTTTTATACTACTTACAGTTTAACTTTGCACTGCCAATATATTATTTGTTCAAAACAGAATATGTACTTAAAATGATAATACTCTGTGTTTGATGTAATGTGATCATTTCTACAATACCTAAAATAAGTAAAAAAAAATAATAGTCTTCCCTCTATAGGAATAATAGTTTTTTAAAATTAATAAATAATTAATATCTCAAGCTTACCCAAAACTGCAACTAAAATATTTGTCATGGTATATTGTTAATAAATCAGCACTCAGAAGCAATTATTTATTATTGAGTACAACATTAATAGATGAAAACTGTTAATAATATAACAGAAGATATTTTCATACAATTTATTTTTTAAGAACATTGTGTTGTTAAAATACATTTGTGTTTGTTCTTGTTCTACTGCATGCAAAGGATATCATACTTCCTACAATTAATAAACACAATGTATAATTTATTAAAATAATAAATCCACTGCCATGAAGCCAACAAACTAGTGAAAAAATGATTTAAATAAATCTGATGCTTTAAATTTCTTCTAGGTTTTTTTTATACTACTTAAAGTTTTACTTTGCACTGCCAATATATTTTTTGTTCAAAACAGAATGTGTACTTGAAATGATAAACCTCTGTGTTAGATGTCATGTTATCATTTCTACAATACCTAAAATAAGTAAAAAAAAATAATAGTCTTCTCTCTATAGAAATAATAGTTTTTTAAATAATAAAATAAATAACATCTCAAGCTTACCCAAAACTGTAACTAAAATATTTGTCTTGGTATATTGTTAATAAATCAGCACTCTGAAGCAATTATTTATTATTGAGTACAACATTATTGGATGAAAACTGTTAATAATATAACAGAAGATATTTTCATACAATTTATTTTTAAAGAACATTGTGTTGTTAAAATACATTTGTGTTTGTTCTTGTTCTACTGCATGCAAAGTATATCATACTTCCTACAATTAATAAACACAATGTATAATTTATTAAAATAATAAATCCCCTGCCATGAAGCCAACAAACTAGTGAAAAAATGATTTAAATAAATCTAATGCTTTAAATTTCCTCTGGGTTTTTTTATACTACCTACAGTTTTACTTTGCACTGCCAATATATTTTTTGTTCAAAACAGAATGTGTACTTGAAATGATGAAACTCTATTGTAGATGTCATGTGATCATTTCTACAATACCTAAAATAAGTAAAAAAAAATAATAGTCTTCCCTCTATAGAAATAATAGTTTTTTAAATAATAAAATAAATAACATCTCAAGCTTACCCAAAACTGTAACTAAAATATTTGTCTTGGCATATTGTTAATAAATCAGCACTCTGAAATAATTATTTATTATTGAGTACAACAATATTGGATGAAAACTGTTAATAAGATAACAGAAGATATTTTCATACAATTTATTTTTAAAGAACATTGTGTTGTTAAAATACATTTGTGTTTGTTCTTGTTCTACTGCATGCAAAGGATATCATACTTCCTACAATTAATAAACACAATGTATAATTTATTAAAATAATAAATCCACTGCCATGAAGCAAACAAACTAATGAACAAATAATTTTAAATAAATCTAATGCTTTAAATTTCTTCTAGGTTTTTTTTATACTACTTAAAGTTTTACTTTGCACTGCCAATATATTTTTTGTTCAAAACAGAATGTGTACTTGAAATGATAAACCTCTGTGTTAGATGTCATGTTATCATTTCTACAATACCTAAAATAAGTAAAAAAAAATAATAGTCTTCTCTCTATAGAAATAATAGTTTTTTAAATAATAAAATAAATAACATCTCAAGCTTACCCAAAACTGTAACTAAAATATTTGTCTTGGTATGTTGTTAATAAATCAGCACTCTGAAGCAATTATTTATTATTGAGTACAACATTATTGGATGAAAACTGTTAATAATATAACAGAAGATATTTTCATACAATTTATTTTAAAGAACATTGTGTTGTTAAAATACATTTGTGTTTGTTCTTGTTCTACTGCATGCAAAGGATATCATACTTCCTACAATTAATAAACACAATGTATAATTTATTAAAATAATAAATCCACTGCCATGAAGCCAACAAACTAGTGAAAAAATGATTTAAATAAATCTGATGCTTTAAATTTCCTCTGGGTTTTTTTATACTACTTACAGTTTTACTTTGCACTGCCAATATATTATTTGTTCAAAACAGAATGTGTACTTGAAATTATGAAACTCTATTGTAGATGTCATGTGATCATTTCTACAATACCTAAAATAAGTAAAATAAAATAATAGTCATCCTTCTATAGAAATAATAGTTATTTAAATAATAAAATAAATAACATCTCAAGCTTACCCAAATATATAACTAAAATATTTTTCATGGTATATTGTTAATAAATCAGCACTCTGATATAATTATTTATAATTGAGTACAACATTATTGCATGAAAACTGTTAATAATATAACAGATGATATTTTCTTACAATTTATATCTAAAGATCTTTGAATTGTTAAAATAGAGTTATGTTTGTTCTTGTTTTACTGCATGCAAAGGATATCATACTTCCTGCAATTAATAAGAACAATTTATTATTTATTAAACAAATAAATCCACTGCCATAATGTAAACAAACAAGTGAACAAATAATTTTAAATAAATCTAATGCTTTAAATTTCTTCTAGGTTTTTTTTATACTACTTACAGTTTAACTTTGCACTGCCTATATATTATTTGTTCAAACAGAATGTGTACTTGAAATGATGAAACTCTATTGTAGATATCATGTGATCATTTCTACAATACCTAAAATAAGTAAAATAAAATAATAGTCTTCCCTCAATAGAAATAATAGATTTTTAAAATTATTAAATAAATAACATCTCAAGCTTACCCAAAACTGTAACTAAAATATTTGTCATGGTATATTGTTAATAAATCAGCAATCTGAAACAATTTATTATTATTGAGTACAACATTATTGGATGAAAACTTTTAATAATATAACACAAGATATTTTCTTACAATTTATTTCTAATGAACTTTGTGTTGTTAAAATAGATTTGAGTTTGATCTTGTTCTATTGCATGCAAAGGATATCATACTTCCTGCAATTAATAAGAACAATGTATTATTTATTAAACAAATAAATTCACTTCCATGAAGCAAAAAACTATTGAACAAATAATTTTAAATAAATCTAATGCTTTAAATTTCTTCTAGGTTTTTTTTATACTACTTACAGTTTTACTTTGCACGGCCAATTTATTATTTGTTCAAAACAGAATGTGTACTTGAAATGATAAAACTCTGTGTTAGATGTCATGTGATCATTTCTACAATACCTAAAATAAGTAAAAAAAAAATAATAGTCTTCCCTCTATAGAAATAATAGTTTTTTAAATAATAAAATAAATAACATCTGAAGCTTACCCAAATATATAACTAAAATATTTTTCATGGTATATTGTTAATAAATCAGCAATCTGAAACAATTTATTATTATTGAGTACAACATTATTGGATGGAAACTGTTAATAATATAACAGATGATATTTTCATACAATTTATATCTAAAGATCTTTGAATTGTTAAAATAGAGTTGTGTTTGTTCTTGTTCTACTGCATGCAAAGAATATCGTACATCCTGCAATTAATAAACACAATGTATTATTTATTATACTAATAAATCCACTGCCATGAAGCAAACAAACTAATGAACAAATAATTTTAAATAAATCTAATGCTTTAAATTTCTTCTAGGTTTTTTTTATACTACTTACAGTTTTACTTTGCACTGCCAATATATTTTTTGTTCAAAACAGAATGTGTACTTGAAATGATAAATCTCTGTGTTAGATGTCATGTTATCATTTCTACAATACCTAAAATAAGTAAAAAATAATAATAGTCTTCCCTCTATAGAAATAATAGTTTTTTAAATAATAAAATAAATAACATCTCAAGCTTACCCAAAACTGTAACTAAAATATTTGTCTTGGTATATTGTTAATAAATCAGCACTCTGAAGCAATTATTTATTATTGAGTACAACATTATTGGATGGAAACTGTTAATAATATAACAGATGATATTTTCATACAATTTATATCTAAAGATCTTTGAATTGTTAAAATAGAGTTGTGTTTGTTCTTGTTCTACTGCATGCAAAGAATATCATACTTCCTGCAATTAATAAACACAATGTATTATTTATTATACTAATAAATCCACTGCCATGAAGCAAACAAATTCTGAACAAATAATTTTAAATAAATCTAATGCTTTAAATTTTTTCTAGGTTTTTTTTATACTACTTACAGTTTAACTTTGCACTGCCAATATATTATTTGTTCAAAACAGAATATGTACTTAAAATGACAAAACTCTGTGTCAGATGTCATGTGATCATTTCTACAATACCTAAAATAAGTAAAAAAAAATAATAGTCTTCCCTCTATAGAAATAATAGATTTTTAAAATTAATAAATAATTAATATCTCAAGCTTACCCAAAACTGTAACTAAAATATTTGTCATGGTATATTGTTAATAAATCAGCAATCTGAAACAATTTATTATTATTGAGTACAACATTATTGGATGAAAACTTTTAATAATATAACACAAGATATTTTCTTACAATTTATTTCTAATGAACTTTGTGTTGTTAAAATAGATTTGAGTTTGATCTTGTTCTATTGCATGCAAAGGATATCATACTTCCTGCAATTAATAAGAACAATGTATTATTTATTAAACAAATAAATTCACTTCCATGAAGCAAAAAACTAGTGAACAAATAATTTTAAATAAATCTAATGCTTTAAATTTCTTCTAGGTTTTTTTTACTACTTACAGTTTTACTTTGCACTGCCAATATATTTTTTGTTCAAAACAGAATGTGTACTTGAAATTAAAAACCTCTGTGTTAGATGTCATGTTATCATTTCAACAATACCTAAAATAAGTAAAAAATAATAATAGTCTTCCCTCTAAAGAAATAATAGTTTTTTAAATAATAAAATAAATAACATCTCAAGCTTACCCAAAACTGTAACTAAAATATTTGTCTTAGTATATTGTTAATAAATCAGCACTCTGAAGCAATTATTTATTATTGAATACAACATTATTGGATGGAAACTGTTAATAATATAACAGATGATATTTTCATACAATTTATATCTAAAGATCTTTGAATTGTTAAAATAGAGTTGTGTTTGTTCTTGTTCTACTGCATGCAAAGAATATCATACTTCCTGCAATTAATAAACACAATGTATTATTTATTAAACAAATAAATCCACTGCTATGATGTAAACAAACAAGTGAACAAATAATTTTAAATAAATCTAATGCTATAAATTTCTTCTAGGTTTTTTTTATACTACTTACAGTTTTACTTTGCACGGCCAATTTATTATTTGTTCAAAACAGAATGTGTACTTGAAATGATAAAACTCTGTGTTAGATGTCATGTGATCATTTCTACAATACCTAAAATAAGTAAAAAAAAATAATAGTCTTCCCTCTATAGAAATAATAGTTTTTTAAATAATAAAATAAATAACATCTGAAGCTTACCCAAATATATAACTAAAATATTTTTCATGGTATATTGTTAATAAATCAGCAATCTGAAACAATTTATTATTATTGAGTACAACATTATTGGATGGAAACTGTTAATAATATAACAGATGATATTTTCATACAATTTATATCTAAATATCTTTGAATTGTTAAAATAGAGTTGTGTTTGTTCTTGTTCTACTGCATGCAAAGAATATCGTACATCCTGCAATTAATAAACACAATGTATTATTTATTATACTAATAAATCCACTGCCATGAAGCAAACAAACTAATGAACAAATAATTTTAAATAAATCTAATGCTTTAAATTTCTTCTAGGTTTTTTTTATACTACTTACAGTTTTACTTTGCACTGCCAATATATTTTTTGTTCAAAACAGAATGTGTACTTGAAATGATAAAACTCTGTGTTAGATGTCATGTTATCATTTCTACAATACCTAAAATAAGTAAAAAAAAATAATAGTCTTCCCTCTATAGAAATAATAGTTTTTTAAATAATAAAATAAATAACATCTCATGCTTACCCAAAACTGTAACTAAAATATTTGTCTTGGTATATTGTTAATAAATCAGCAATCTGAAACAATTTATTATTATTGAGTACAACATTATTGGATGAAAACTTTTAATAATATAACACAAGATATTTTCTTACAATTTATTTCTAATGAACTTTGTGTTGTTAAAATAGATTTGAGTTTGATCTTGTTCTATTGCATGCAAAGGATATCATACTTCCTGCAATTAATAAGAACAATGTATTATTTATTAAACAAATAAATTCACTTCCATGAAGCAAAAAACTAGTGAACAAATAATTTTAAATAAATCTAATGCTTTAAATTTCTTCTAGGTTTTTTTTATACTACTTACAGTTTTACTTTGCACTGCCAATATATTTTTTGTTCAAAACAGAATGTGTACTTGAAATTAAAAACCTCTGTGTTAGATGTCATGTTATCATTTCAACAATACCTAAAATAAGTAAAAAATAATAATAGTCTTCCCTCTATAGAAATAATAGTTTTTTAAATAATAAAATAAAAAACATCTCAAGCTTACCCAAAACTGTAACTAAAATATTTGTCTTAGTATATTGTTAATAAATCAGCACTCTGAAGCAATTATTTATTATTGAATACAACATTATTGGATGGAAACTGTTAATAATATAACAGATGATATTTTCATACAATTTATATCTAAAGATCTTTGAATTGTTAAAATAGAGTTGTGTTTGTTCTTGTTCTACTGCATGCAAAGAATATCATACTTCCTGCAATTAATAAACACAATGTATTATTTATTAAACAAATAAATCCACTGCTATGATGTAAACAAACAAGTGAACAAATAATTTTAAATAAATCTAATGCTATAAATTTCTTCTAGGTTTTTTTTATACTACTTACAGTTTTACTTTGCACGGCCAATTTATTATTTGTTCAAAACAGAATGTGTACTTGAAATGATAAAACTCTGTGTTAGATGTCATGTGATCATTTCTACAATACCTAAAATAAGTAAAAAAAAATAATAGTCTTCCCTCTATAGAAATAATAGTTTTTTAAATAATAAAATAAATAACATCTGAAGCTTACCCAAATATATAACTAAAATATTTTTCATGGTATATTGTTAATAAATCAGCAATCTGAAACAATTTATTATTATTGAGTACAACATTATTGGATGGAAACTGTTAATAATATAACAGATGATATTTTCATACAATTTATATCTAAAGATCTTTGAATTGTTAAAATAGAGTTGTGTTTGTTCTTGTTCTACTGCATGCAAAGAATATCGTACATCCTGCAATTAATAAACACAATGTATTATTTATTATACTAATAAATCCACTGCCATGAAGCAAACAAACTAATGAACAAATAATTTTAAATAAATCTAATGCTTTAAAATTCTTCTAGGTTTTTTTTATACTACTTACAGTTTTACTTTGTACTGCCAATATTTAAATTTTACAAAAGGATTGTGTACTTGAAATGATGAAACTCTATTGTAGATGGCATGTGATCATTTCTACAATACCTAAAATAAGTAAAAAAAAATAATAGTCTTCCCTCTATAGAAATAATAGTTTTTTAAATATTAAAATAAATAACATCTCAAGCTTACCCAAAACAGTAACTAAAATATTTGTCTTGGCATATTGTTAATAAATCAGCACTCTGAAATAATTATTTATTATTGAGTACAACATTAATAGATGAAAACTGTTAATAATATAACAGAAGATATTTTCATACAATTTATTTTTTAAGAACATTGTGTTGTTAAAATACATTTGTGTTTGTTCTTGTTCTACTGCATGCAAAGGATATCATACTTCCTACAATTAATAAACACAATGTATAATTTATTAAAATAATAAATCCCCTGCCATGAAGCCAACAAACTAGTGAAAAAATGATTTAAATAAATCTAATGCTTTAAATTTCCTCTGGGTTTTTTTATACTACTTACAGTTTTACTTTGCACTGCCAATATATTTTTTGTTCAAAACAGAATGTGTACTTGAAATGATAAACCTCTGTGTTAGATGTCATGTTATCATTTCTACAATACCTAAAATAAGTAAAAAAAAATAATAGTCTTCTCTCTATAGAAATAATAGTTTTTTAAATAATAAAATAAATAACATCTCAAGCTTACCCAAAACTGTAACTAAAATATTTGTCTTGGTAAATTGTTAATAAATCAGCACTCTGAAGCAATTATTTATTATTGAGTACAACATTATTGGATGGAAACTGTTAATAATATAACAGATGATATTTTCATACAATTTATATCTCAAGATCTTTGAATTGTTAAAATAGAGTTGTGTTTGTTCTTGTTCTACTGCATGCAAAGAATATCATACTTCCTGCAATTAATAAACACAATGTATAATTTATTAAAATAATAAATCCACTGCCATGAAGCCAACAAACTAGTGAAAAAATGATTTAAATAAATCTGATGCTTTAAATTTCCTCTGGGTTTTTTTATACTACTTACAGTTTTACTTTGTACTGCCAATATTTAAATTTTACAAAAGGTTTGTGTACTTGAAATGATGAAACTCTATTGTAGATTGCATGTGATCATTTCTACAATACCTAAAATAAGTAAAAAAAAAATAATAGTCTTCCCTCTATAGAAATAATAGTTTTTTAAAATTAATAAATAATTAATATCTCAAGCTTACCCAAAACTGCAACTAAAATATTTGTCATGGTATATTGTTAATAAATCAGCACTCAGAAGCAATTATTTATTATTGAGTACAACATTAATAGATGAAAACTGTTAATAATATAACAGAAGATATTTTCATACAATTTATTTTTTAAGAACATTGTGTTGTTAAAATACATTTGTGTTTGTTCTTGTTCTACTGCATGCAAAGGATATCATACTTCCTACAATTAATAAACACAATGTATAATTTATTAAAATAATAAATCCACTGCCATGAAGCCAACAAACTAGTGAAAAAATGATTTAAATAAATCTGATGCTTTAAATTTCCTCTGGGTTTTTTTATACTACTTACAGTTTTACTTTGCACTGCCAATATATTTTTTGTTCAAAACAGAATATGTACTTAAAATGATAATACTCTGTGTTTGATGTAATGTGATCATTTCTACAACACCTAAAGTAAGTAAAATAAAATAATAGTCTTCCCTCTATAGAAATAATAGTTTTTTAAATAATAAAATAAATAACATCTCAAGCTTACCCAAAACTGCAACTAAAATATTTGTCATGGTATATTGTTAATAAATCAGCACTCAGAAGCAATTATTTATTATTGAGTACAACATTATTGCATGAAAACTGTTAACAATATAACAGAAGATATTTTCTTACAATTTATTTCTAAATAACATTGTGTTGTTAAAATACATTTGTGTTTGTTCTTGTTCTACTGCATGCAAAGGATATCATACTTCCTACAATTAATAAACACAATGTATAATTTATTAAAATAATAAATCCCCTGCCATGAAGCCAACAAACTAGTGAAAAAATGATTTAAATAAATCTAATGCTTTAAATTTCCTCTGGGTTTTTTTATACTACCTACAGTTTTACTTTGCACTGCCAATATATTTTTTGTTCAAAACAGAATGTGTACTTGAAATGATGAAACTCTATTGTAGATGTCATGTGATCATTTCTACAATACCTAAAATAAGTAAAAAAAAATAATAGTCTTCCCTCTATAGAAATAATAGTTTTTTAAATAATAAAATAAATAACATCTCAAGCTTACCCAAAACTGTAACTAAAATATTTGTCTTGGCATATTGTTAATAAATCAGCACTCTGAAATAATTATTTATTGTTGAGTACAACAATATTGGATGAAAACTGTTAATAAGATAACAGAAGATATTTTCATACAATTTATTTTTAAAGAACATTGTGTTGTTAAAATACATTTGTGTTTGTTCTTGTTCTACTGCATGCAAAGGATATCATACTTCCTACAATTAATAAACACAATGTATAATTTATTAAAATAATAAATCCACTGCCATGAAGCAAACAAACTAATGAACAAATAATTTTAAATAAATCTAATGCTTTAAATTTCTTCTAGGTTTTTTTTATACTACTTAAAGTTTTACTTTGCACTGCCAATATATTTTTTGTTCAAAACAGAATGTGTACTTGAAATGATAAACCTCTGTGTTAGATGTCATGTTATCATTTCTACAATACCTAAAATAAGTAAAAAAAAATAATAGTCTTCTCTCTATAGAAATAATAGTTTTTTTAAATAATAAAATAAATAACATCTCAAGCTTACCCAAAACTGTAACTAAAATATTTGTCTTGGTATATTGTTAATAAATCAGCACTCTGAAGCAATTATTTATTATTGAGTACAACATTATTGGATGGAAACTGTTAATAATATAACAGATGATATTTTCATACAATTTATATCTCAAGATCTTTGAATTGTTAAAATAGAGTTGTGTTTGTTCTTGTTCTACTGCATGCAAAGAATATCATACTTCCTGCAATTAATAAACACAATGTATAATTTATTAAAATAATAAATCCACTGCCATGAAGCCAACAAACTAGTGAAAAAATGATTTAAATAAATCTGATGCTTTAAATTTCCTCTGGGTTTTTTTATACTACTTACAGTTTTACTTTGTACTGCCAATATTTAAATTTTACAAAAGGATTGTGTACTTGAAATGATGAAACTCTATTGTAGATGGCATGTGATCATTTCTACAATACCTAAAATAAGTAAAAAAAAAATAATAGTCTTCCCTCTATAGAAATAATAGTTTTTTAAAATTAATAAATAATTAATATCTCAAGCTTACCCAAAACTGCAACTAAAATATTTGTCATGGTATATTGTTAATAAATCAGCACTCAGAAGCAATTATTTATTATTGAGTACAACAATATTGGATGAAAACTGTTAATAATATAACAGAAGATATTTTCATACAATTTATTTTTAAAGAACATTGTGTTGTTAAAATACATTTGTGTTTGTTCTTGTTCTACTGCATGCAAAGGATATCATACTTCCTACAATTAATAAACACAATGTATAATTTATTAAAATAATAAATCCACTGCCATGAAGCCAACAAACTAGTGAAAAAATGATTTAAATAAATCTGATGCTTTAAATTTCCTCTGGGTTTTTTTATACTACTTACAGTTTTACTTTGCACTGCCAATATATTTTTTGTTCAAAACAGAATATGTACATAAAATGATAATACTCTGTGTTTGATGTAATGTGATCATTTCTACAATACCTACAATAAGTAAAAAAAAATAATAGTCTTCCCTCTATAGAAATAATAGTTTTTTAAATAATAAAATAAATAACATCTCAAGCTTACCCAAAACTGTAACTAAAATATTTGTCTTGGTATATTGTTAATAAATCAGCACTCTGAAGCAATTATTTATTATTGAGTACAACATTATTGGATGGAAACTGTTAATAATATAACAGATGATATTTTCATACAATTTATATCTCAAGATCTTTGAATTGTTAAAATAGAGTTGTGTTTGTTCTTGTTCTACTGCATGCAAAGAATATCATACTTCCTGCAATTAATAAACACAATGTATTATTTATTATACTAATAAATCCACTGCCATGAAGCAAACAAACTAATGAACAAATAATTTTAAATAAATCTAATGCTTTAAATTTCTTCTAGGTTTTTTTTATACTACTTACAGTTTTACTTTGCACTGCCAATATATTTTTTGTTCAAAACAGAATGTGTACTTGAAATGATGAAACTCTATTGTAGATGTCATGTGATCATTTCTACAATACCTAAAATAAGTAAAATAAAATAATAGTCTTCCCTCTATAGAAATAATAGTTATTTAAATAATAAAATAAATAACATCTCAAGCTTACCCAAAACTGTAACTAAAATATTTGTCTTGGCATATTGTTAATAAATCAGCACTCTGAAATAATTATTTATTATTGAGTACAACAATATTGGATGAAAACTGTTAATAATATAACAGATGATATTTTCTTACAATTTATATCTAAAGATCTTTGAATTGTTAAAATAGAGTTGTGTTTGTTCTTGTTCTACTGCATGCAAAGAATATCATACTTCCTGCAATTAATAAACACAATGTATTATTTATTATACTAATAAATCCACTGCCATGAAGCAAACAAATTGTGAACAAATAATTTTTAATAAATCTAATGCTTTAAATTTTTTCTAGGTTTTTTTATACTACTTACAGTTTAACTTTGCACTGCCAATATATTATTTGTTCAAAACAGAATATGTACTTAAAATGATAATACTCTGTGTTTGATGTAATGTGATCATTTCTACAATACCTAAAATAAGTAAAAAAAAATAATAGTCTTCCCTCTATAGGAATAATAGTTTTTTAAAATTAATAAATAATTAATATCTCAAGCTTACCCAAAACTGCAACTAAAATATTTGTCATGGTATATTGTTAATAAATCAGCACTCAGAAGCAATTATTTATTATTGAGTACAACATTAATAGATGAAAACTGTTAATAATATAACAGAAGATATTTTCATACAATTTATATTTTAAGAACATTGTGTTGTTAAAATACATTTGTGTTTGTTCTTGTTCTACTGCATGCAAAGGATATCATACTTCCTACAATTAATAAACACAATGTATAATTTATTAAAATAATAAATCCCCTGCCATGAAGCCAACAAACTAGTGAAAAAATGATTTAAATAAATCTAATGCTTTAAATTTCCTCTGGGTTTTTTTAAACTACCTACAGTTTTACTTTGCACTGCCAATATATTTTTTGTTCAAAACAGAATGTGTACTTGAAATGATGAAACTCTATTGTAGATGTCATGTGATCATTTCTACAATACCTAAAATAAGTAAAAAAAAATAATAGTCTTCCCTCTATAGAAATAATAGTTTTTTAAATAATAAAATAAATAACATCTCAAGCTTACCCAAAACTGTAACTAAAATATTTGTCTTGGCATATTGTTAATAAATCAGCACTCTGAAATAATTATTTATTATTGAGTACAACAATATTGGATGAAAACTGTTAATAAGATAACAGAAGATATTTTCATACAATTTATTTTTAAAGAACATTGTGTTGTTAAAATACATTTGTGTTTGTTCTTGTTCTACTGCATGCAAAGGATATCATACTTCCTACAATTAATAAACACAATGTATAATTTATTAAAATAATAAATCCACTGCCATGAAGCAAACAAACTAATGAACAAATAATTTTAAATAAATCTAATGCTTTAAATTTCTTCTAGGTTTTTTTTATACTACTTAAAGTTTTACTTTGCACTGCCAATATATTTTTTGTTCAAAACAGAATGTGTACTTGAAATGATAAACCTCTGTGTTAGATGTCATGTTATCATTTCTACAATACCTAAAATAAGTAAAAAAAAATAATAGTCTTCTCTCTATAGAAATAATAGTTTTTTTAAATAATAAAATAAATAACATCTCAAGCTTACCCAAAACTGTAACTAAAATATTTGTCTTGGTATATTGTTAATAAATCAGCACTCTGAAGCAATTATTTATTATTGAGTACAACATTATTGGATGGAAACTGTTAATAATATAACAGATGATATTTTCATACAATTTATATCTCAAGATCTTTGAATTGTTAAAATAGAGTTGTGTTTGTTCTTGTTCTACTGCATGCAAAGAATATCATACTTCCTGCAATTAATAAACACAATGTATAATTTATTAAAATAATAAATCCACTGCCATGAAGCCAACAAACTAGTGAAAAAATGATTTAAATAAATCTGATGCTTTAAATTTCCTCTGGGTTTTTTTATACTACTTACAGTTTTACTTTGTACTGCCAATATTTAAATTTTACAAAAGGATTGTGTACTTGAAATGATGAAACTCTATTGTAGATGGCATGTGATCATTTCTACAATACCTAAAATAAGTAAAAAAAAAATAATAGTCTTCCCTCTATAGAAATAATAGTTTTTTAAAATTAATAAATAATTAATATCTCAAGCTTACCCAAAACTGCAACTAAAATATTTGTCATGGTATATTGTTAATAAATCAGCACTCAGAAGCAATTATTTATTATTGAGTACAACAATATTGGATGAAAACTGTTAATAATATAACAGAAGATATTTTCATACAATTTATTTTTAAAGAACATTGTGTTGTTAAAATACATTTGTGTTTGTTCTTGTTCTACTGCATGCAAAGGATATCATACTTCCTACAATTAATAAACACAATGTATAATTTATTAAAATAATAAATCCACTGCCATGAAGCCAACAAACTAGTGAAAAAATGATTTAAATAAATCTGATGCTTTAAATTTCCTCTGGGTTTTTTTATACTACTTACATTTTTACTTTGCACTGCCAATATATTTTTTGTTCAAAACAGAATATGTACATAAAATGATAATACTCTGTGTTTGATGTAATGTGATCATTTCTACAATACCTACAATAAGTAAAAAAAAATAATAGTCTTCCCTCTATAGAAATAATAGTTTTTTAAATAATAAAATAAATAACATCTCAAGCTTACCCAAAACTGTAACTAAAATATTTGTCTTGGTATATTGTTAATAAATCAGCACTCTGAAGCAATTATTTATTATTGAGTACAACATTATTGGATGGAAACTGTTAATAATATAACAGATGATATTTTCATACAATTTATATCTCAAGATCTTTGAATTGTTAAAATAGAGTTGTGTTTGTTCTTGTTCTACTGCATGCAAAGAATATCATACTTCCTGCAATTAATAAACACAATGTATTATTTATTATACTAATAAATCCACTGCCATGAAGCAAACAAACTAATGAACAAATAATTTTAAATAAATCTAATGCTTTAAATTTCTTCTAGGTTTTTTTTATACTACTTACAGTTTTACTTTGCACTGCCAATATATTTTTTGTTCAAAACAGAATGTGTACTTGAAATGATGAAACTCTATTGTAGATGTCATGTGATCATTTCTACAATACCTAAAATAAGTAAAATAAAATAATAGTCTTCCCTCTATAGAAATAATAGTTATTTAAATAATAAAATAAATAACATCTCAAGCTTACCCAAAACTGTAACTAAAATATTTGTCTTGGCATATTGTTAATAAATCAGCACTCTGAAATAATTATTTATTATTGAGTACAACAATATTGGATGAAAACTGTTAATAATATAACAGATGATATTTTCTTACAATTTATATCTAAAGATCTTTGAATTGTTAAAATAGAGTTGTGTTTGTTCTTGTTCTACTGCATGCAAAGAATATCATACTTCCTGCAATTAATAAACACAATGTATTATTTATTATACTAATAAATCCACTGCCATGAAGCAAACAAATTGTGAACAAATAATTTTTAATAAATCTAATGCTTTAAATTTTTTCTAGGTTTTTTTTATACTACTTACAGTTTAACTTTGCACTGCCAATATATTATTTGTTCAAAACAGAATATGTACTTAAAATGATAATACTCTGTGTTTGATGTAATGTGATCATTTCTACAATACCTAAAATAAGTAAAAAAAAATAATAGTCTTCCCTCTATAGGAATAATAGTTTTTTAAAATTAATAAATAATTAATATCTCAAGCTTACCCAAAACTGCAACTAAAATATTTGTCATGGTATATTGTTAATAAATCAGCACTCAGAAGCAATTATTTATTATTGAGTACAACATTAATAGATGAAAACTGTTAATAATATAACAGAAGATATTTTCATACAATTTATATTTTAAGAACATTGTGTTGTTAAAATACATTTGTGTTTGTTCTTGTTCTACTGCATGCAAAGGATATCATACTTCCTACAATTAATAAACACAATGTATAATTTATTAAAATAATAAATCCACTGCCATGAAGCCAACAAACTAGTGAAAAAATGATTTAAATAAATCTGATGCTTTAAATTTCCTCTGGGTTTTTTTATACTACTTACAGTTTTACTTTGCACTGCCAATATATTTTTTGTTCAAAAGAGAATATGTACTTAAAATGATAATACTCTGTGTTTGATGTAATGTGATCATTTCTACAATACCTAAAATAAGTAAAATAAAATAATAGTCTTCCCTCTATAGAAATAATAGTTATTTAAATAATAAAATAAATAACATCTCAAGCTTACCCAAATCTATAACTAAAATATTTTTCATGGTATATTGTTAATAAATCAGCACTCTGATATAATTATTTATTATTGAGTACAACATTATTGCATGAAAACTGTTAACAATATAACAGAAGATATTTTCTTACAATTTATTTCTAAATAACATTGTGTTGTGAAAATACATTTGTGTTTGTTCTTGTTCTACTGCATGCAAAGGATATCATACTTCCTACAATTAATAAACACAATGTATAATTTATTAAAATAATAAATCCCCTGCCATGAAGCCAACAAACTAGTGAAAAAATGATTTAAATAAATCTAATGCTTTAAATTTCCTCTGGGTTTTTTTAAACTACCTACAGTTTTACTTTGCACTGCCAATATATTTTTTGTTCAAAACAGAATGTGTACTTGAAATGATGAAACTCTATTGTAGATGTCATGTGATCATTTCTACAATACCTAAAATAAGTAAAAAAAAATAATAGTCTTCCCTCTATAGAAATAATAGTTTTTTAAATAATAAAATAAATAACATCTCAAGCTTACCCAAAACTGTAACTAAAATATTTGTCTTGGCATATTGTTAATAAATCAGCACTCTGAAATAATTATTTATTATTGAGTACAACAATATTGGATGAAAACTGTTAATAAGATAACAGAAGATATTTTCATACAATTTATTTTTAAAGAACATTGTGTTGTTAAAATACATTTGTGTTTGTTCTTGTTCTACTGCATGCAAAGGATATCATACTTCCTACAATTAATAAACACAATGTATAATTTATTAAAATAATAAATCCACTGCCATGAAGCAAACAAACTAATGAACAAATAATTTTAAATAAATCTAATGCTTTAAATTTCTTCTAGGTTTTTTTTATACTACTTAAAGTTTTACTTTGCACTGCCAATATATTTTTTGTTCAAAACAGAATGTGTACTTGAAATGATAAACCTCTGTGTTAGATGTCATGTTATCATTTCTACAATACCTAAAATAAGTAAAAAAAAATAATAGTCTTCTCTCTATAGAAATAATAGTTTTTTAAATAATAAAATAAATAACATCTCAAGCTTACCCAAAACTGTAACTAAAATATTTGTCTTGGTATATTGTTAATAAATCAGCACTCTGAAGCAATTATTTATTATTGAGTACAACATTATTGGATGAAAACTGTTAATAATATAACAGAAGATATTTTCATACAATTTATTTTTAAAGAACATTGTGTTGTTAAAATACATTTGTGTTTGTTCTTGTTCTACTGCATGCAAAGGATATCATACTTCCTACAATTAATAAACACAATGTATAATTTATTAAAATAATAAATCCACTGCCATGAAGCCAACAAACTAGTGAAAAAATGATTTAAATAAATCTGATGCTTTAAATTTCCTCTGGGTTTTTTTATACTACTTACAGTTTTACTTTGCACTGCCAATATATTTTTTGTTCAAAAGAGAATATGTACTTAAAATGATAATACTCTGTGTTTGATGTAATGTGATCATTTCTACAATACCTAAAATAAGTAAAATAAAATAATAGTCTTCCCTCTATAGAAATAATAGTTATTTAAATAATAAAATAAATAACATCTCAAGCTTACCCAAATCTATAACTAAAATATTTTTCATGGTATATTGTTAATAAATCAGCACTCTGATATAATTATTTATTATTGAGTACAACATTATTGCATGAAAACTGTTAACAATATAACAGAAGATATTTTCTTACAATTTATTTCTAAATAACATTGTGTTGTGAAAATACATTTGTGTTTGTTCTTGTTCTACTGCATGCAAAGGATATCATACTTCCTACAATTAATAAACACAATGTATAATTTATTAAAATAATAAATCCCCTGCCATGAAGCCAACAAACTAGTGAAAAAATGATTTAAATAAATCTAATGCTTTAAATTTTTTCTAGGTTTTTTTTATACTACTTACAGTTTAACTTTGCACTGCCAATATATTATTTGTTCAAAACAGAATATGTACTTAAAATGATAATACTCTGTGTTTGATGTAATGTGATCATTTCTACAATACCTAAAATAAGTAAAAAAAAATAATAGTCTTCCCTCTATAGGAATAATAGTTTTTTAAAATTAATAAATAATTAATATCTCAAGCTTACCCAAAACTGCAACTAAAATATTTGTCATGGTATATTGTTAATAAATCAGCACTCTGAAATAATTATTTATTATTGAGTACAACAATATTGGATGAAAACTGTTAATAAGATAACAGAAGATATTTTCATACAATTTATTTTTAAAGAACATTGTGTTGTTAAAATACATTTGTGTTTGTTCTTGTTCTACTGCATGCAAAGGATATCATACTTCCTACAATTAATAAACACAATGTATAATTTATTAAAATAATAAATCCACTGCCATGAAGCAAACAAACTAATGAACAAATAATTTTAAATAAATCTAATGCTTTAAATTTCTTCTAGGTTTTTTTTATACTACTTAAAGTTTTACTTTGCACTGCCAATATATTTTTTGTTCAAAACAGAATGTGTACTTGAAATGATAAACCTCTGTGTTAGATGTCATGTTATCATTTCTACAATACCTAAAATAAGTAAAAAAAAATAATAGTCTTCTCTCTATAGAAATAATAGTTTTTTAAATAATAAAATAAATAACATCTCAAGCTTACCCAAAACTGTAACTAAAATATTTGTCTTGGTATATTGTTAATAAATCAGCACTCTGAAGCAATTATTTATTATTGAGTACAACATTATTGGATGAAAACTGTTAATAATATAACAGAAGATATTTTCATACAATTTATTTTTAAAGAACATTGTGTTGTTAAAATACATTTGTGTTTGTTCTTGTTCTACTGCATGCAAAGGATATCATACTTCCTACAATTAATAAACACAATGTATAATTTATTAAAATAATAAATCCACTGCCATGAAGCAAACAAACTAATGAACAAATAATTTTAAATAAATCTAATGCTTTAAATTTCTTCTAGGTTTTTTTTATACTACTTAAAGTTTTACTTTGCACTGCCAATATATTTTTTGTTCAAAACAAAATGTGTACTTGAAATGATAAACCTCTGTGTTAGATGTCATGTTATCATTTCTACAATACCTAAAATAAGTAAAAAAAAATAATAGTCTTCTCTCTATAGAAATAATAGTTTTTTAAATAATAAAATAAATAACATCTCAAGCTTACCCAAAACTGTAACTAAAATATTTGTCTTGGTATATTGTTAATAAATCAGCACTCTGAAGCAATTATTTATTATTGAGTACAACATTATTGGATGAAAACTGTTAATAATATAACAGAAGATATTTTCATACAATTTATTTTTAAAGAACATTGTGTTGTTAAAATACATTTGTGTTTGTTCTTGTTCTACTGCATGCAAAGGATATCATACTTCCTACAATTAATAAACACAATGTATAATTTATTAAAATAATAAATCCCCTGCCATGAAGCCAACAAACTAGTGAAAAAATGATTTAAATAAATCTAATGCTTTAAATTTCCTCTGGGTTTTTTTATACTACCTACAGTTTTACTTTGCACTGCCAATATATTTTTTGTTCAAAACAGAATGTGTACTTGAAATGATGAAACTCTATTGTAGATGTCATGTGATCATTTCTACAATACCTAAAATAAGTAAAAAAAAATAATAGTCTTCCCTCTATAGAAATAATAGTTTTTTAAATAATAAAATAAATAACATCTCAAGCTTACCCAAAACTGTAACTAAAATATTTGTCTTGGCATATTGTTAATAAATCAGCACTCTGAAATAATTATTTATTATTGAGTACAACAATATTGGATGAAAACTGTTAATAAGATAACAGTAGATATTTTCATACAATTTATTTTTAAAGAACATTGTGTTGTTAAAATACATTTGTGTTTGTTCTTGTTCTACTGCATGCAAAGGATATCATACTTCCTACAATTAATAAACACAATGTATAATTTATTAAAATAATAAATCCACTGCCATGAAGCAAACAAACTAATGAACAAATAATTTTAAATAAATCTAATGCTTTAAATTTCTTCTAGGTTTTTTTTATACTACTTAAAGTTTTACTTTGCACTGCCAATATATTTTTTGTTCAAAACAGAATGTGTACTTGAAATGATAAACCTCTGTGTTAGATGTCATGTTATCATTTCTACAATACCTAAAATAAGTAAAAAAAAATAATAGTCTTCTCTCTATAGAAATAATAGTTTTTTAAATAATAAAATAAATAACATCTCAAGCTTACCCAAAACTGTAACTAAAATATTTGTCTTGGTATATTGTTAATAAATCAGCACTCTGAAGCAATTATTTATTATTGAGTACAACATTATTGGATGAAAACTGTTAATAATATAACAGAAGATATTTTCATACAATTTATTTTTAAAGAACATTGTGTTGTTAAAATACATTTGTGTTTGTTCTTGTTCTACTGCATGCAAAGGATATCATACTTCCTACAATTAATAAACACAATGTATAATTTATTAAAATAATAAATCCACTGCCATGAAGCAAACAAACTAATGAACAAATAATTTTAAATAAATCTAATGCTTTAAATTTCTTCTAGGTTTTTTTTATACTACTTAAAGTTTTACTTTGCACTGCCAATATATTTTTTGTTCAAAACAAAATGTGTACTTGAAATGATAAACCTCTGTGTTAGATGTCATGTTATCATTTCTACAATACCTAAAATAAGTAAAAAAAAATAATAGTCTTCTCTCTATAGAAATAATAGTTTTTTAAATAATAAAATAAATAACATCTCAAGCTTACCCAAAACTGTAACTAAAATATTTGTCTTGGTATATTGTTAATAAATCAGCACTCTGAAGCAATTATTTATTATTGAGTACAACATTATTGGATGAAAACTGTTAATAATATAACAGAAGATATTTTCATACAATTTATTTTTAAAGAACATTGTGTTGTTAAAATACATTTGTGTTTGTTCTTGTTCTACTGCATGCAAAGGATATCATACTTCCTACAATTAATAAACACAATGTATAATTTATTAAAATAATAAATCCCCTGCCATGAAGCCAACAAACTAGTGAAAAAATGATTTAAATAAATCTAATGCTTTAAATTTCCTCTGGGTTTTTTTATACTACCTACAGTTTTACTTTGCACTGCCAATATATTTTTTGTTCAAAACAGAATGTGTACTTGAAATGATGAAACTCTATTGTAGATGTCATGTGATCATTTCTACAATACCTAAAATAAGTAAAAAAAAATAATAGTCTTCCCTCTATAGAAATAATAGTTTTTTAAATAATAAAATAAATAACATCTCAAGCTTACCCAAAACTGTAACTAAAATATTTGTCTTGGCATATTGTTAATAAATCAGCACTCTGAAATAATTATTTATTATTGAGTACAACAATATTGGATGAAAACTGTTAATAAGATAACAGTAGATATTTTCATACAATTTATTTTTAAAGAACATTGTGTTGTTAAAATACATTTGTGTTTGTTCTTGTTCTACTGCATGCAAAGGATATCATACTTCCTACAATTAATAAACACAATGTATAATTTATTAAAATAATAAATCCACTGCCATGAAGCAAACAAACTAATGAACAAATAATTTTAAATAAATCTAATGCTTTAAATTTCTTCTAGGTTTTTTTTATACTACTTAAAGTTTTACTTTGCACTGCCAATATATTTTTTGTTCAAAACAGAATGTGTACTTGAAATGATAAACCTCTGTGTTAGATGTCATGTTATCATTTCTACAATACCTAAAATAAGTAAAAAAAAATAATAGTCTTCTCTCTATAGAAATAATAGTTTTTTAAATAATAAAATAAATAACATCTCAAGCTTACCCAAAACTGTAACTAAAATATTTGTCTTGGTATATTGTTAATAAATCAGCACTCTGAAGCAATTATTTATTATTGAGTACAACATTATTGGATGAAAACTGTTAATAATATAACAGAAGATATTTTCATACAATTTATTTTTAAAGAACATTGTGTTGTTAAAATACATTTGTGTTTGTTCTTGTTCTACTGCATGCAAAGGATATCATACTTCCTACAATTAATAAACACAATGTATAATTTATTAAAATAATAAATCCACTGCCATGAAGCCAACAAACTAGTGAAAAAATGATTTAAATAAATCTGATGCTTTAAATTTCCTCTGGGTTTTTTTATACTACTTACAGTTTTACTTTGCACTGCCAATATATTATTTGTTCAAAACAGAATGTGTACTTGAAATTATGAAACTCTATTGTAGATGTCATGTGATCATTTCTACAATACCTAAAATAAGTAAAATAAAATAATAGTCATCCTTCTATAGAAATAATAGTTATTTAAATAATAAAATAAATAACATCTCAAGCTTACCCAAATATATAACTAAAATATTTTTCATGGTATATTGTTAATAAATCAGCACTCTGATATAATTATTTATAATTGAGTACAACATTATTGCATGAAAACTGTTAATAATATAACAGATGATATTTTCTTACAATTTATATCTAAAGATCTTTGAATTGTTAAAATAGAGTTATGTTTGTTCTTGTTTTACTGCATGCAAAGGATATCATACTTCCTGCAATTAATAAACACAATGTATTATTTATTATACTAATAAATCCACTGCCATGAAGCAAACAAATTGTGAACAAATAATTTTTAATAAATCTAATGCTTTAAATTTTTTCTAGGTTTTTTTTATACTACTTACAGTTTAACTTTGCACTGCCAATATATTATTTGTTCAAAACAGAATATGTACTTAAAATGATAATACTCTGTGTTTGATGTAATGTGATCATTTCTACAATACCTAAAATAAGTAAAAAAAAATAATAGTCTTCCCTCTATAGGAATAATAGTTTTTTAAAATTAATAAATAATTAATATCTCAAGCTTACCCAAAACTGCAACTAAAATATTTGTCATGGTATATTGTTAATAAATCAGCACTCAGAAGCAATTATTTATTATTGAGTACAACATTAATAGATGAAAACTGTTAATAATATAACAGAAGATATTTTCATACAATTTATTTTTTAAGAACATTGTGTTGTTAAAATACATTTGTGTTTGTTCTTGTTCTACTGCATGCAAAGGATATCATACTTCCTACAATTAATAAACACAATGTATAATTTATTAAAATAATAAATCCACTGCCATGAAGCCAACAAACTAGTGAAAAAATGATTTAAATAAATCTGATGCTTTAAATTTCTTCTAGGTTTTTTTTATACTACTTAAAGTTTTACTTTGCACTGCCAATATATTTTTTGTTCAAAACAGAATGTGTACTTGAAATGATAAACCTCTGTGTTAGATGTCATGTTATCATTTCTACAATACCTAAAATAAGTAAAAAAAAATAATAGTCTTCTCTCTATAGAAATAATAGTTTTTTAAATAATAAAATAAATAACATCTCAAGCTTACCCAAAACTGTAACTAAAATATTTGT
Organism: Tuberolachnus salignus; assembly: GCA_956483605.1. NCBI lineage: Eukaryota > Metazoa > Arthropoda > Insecta > Hemiptera > Aphididae > Tuberolachnus > Tuberolachnus salignus. Next base: position 2,777,725 of record OY101431.1, on the reverse strand, counting down.
CTTGGTATATTGTTAATAAATCAGCACTCTGAAGCAATTATTTATTATTGAGTACAACATTATTGGATGAAAACTGTTAATAATATAACAGAAGATATTTTCATACAATTTATTTTTAAAGAACATTGTGTTGTTAAAATACATTTGTGTTTGTTCTTGTTCTACTGCATGCAAAGGATATCATACTTCCTACAATTAATAAACACAATGTATAATTTATTAAAATAATAAATCCACTGCCATGAAGCCAACAAACTAGTGAAAAAATGATTTAAATAAATCTGATGCTTTAAATTTCCTCTGGGTTTTTTTATACTACTTACAGTTTTACTTTGCACTGCCAATATATTATTTGTTCAAAACAGAATGTGTACTTGAAATTATGAAACTCTATTGTAGATGTCATGTGATCATTTCTACAATACCTAAAATAAGTAAAATAAAATAATAGTCATCCTTCTATAGAAATAATAGTTATTTAAATAATAAAATAAATAACATCTCAAGCTTACCCAAATATATAACTAAAATATTTTTCATGGTATATTGTTAATAAATCAGCACTCTGATATAATTATTTATAATTGAGTACAACATTATTGCATGAAAACTGTTAATAATATAACAGATGATATTTTCTTACAATTTATATCTAAAGATCTTTGAATTGTTAAAATAGAGTTATGTTTGTTCTTGTTTTACTGCATGCAAAGGATATCATACTTCCTGCAATTAATAAACACAATGTATTATTTATTATACTAATAAATCCACTGCCATGAAGCAAACAAATTGTGAACAAATAATTTTTAATAAATCTAATGCTTTAAATTTTTTCTAGGTTTTTTTTATACTACTTACAGTTTAACTTTGCACTGCCAATATATTATTTGTTCAAAACAGAATATGTACTTAAAATGATAATACTCTGTGTTTGATGTAATGTGATCATTTCTACAATACCTAAAATAAGTAAAAAAAAATAATAGTCTTCCCTCTATAGGAATAATAGTTTTTTAAAATTAATAAATAATTAATATCTCAAGCTTACCCAAAACTGCAACTAAAATATTTGTCATGGTATATTGTTAATAAATCAGCACTCAGAAGCAATTATTTATTATTGAGTACAACATTAATAGATGAAAACTGTTAATAATATAACAGAAGATATTTTCATACAATTTATTTTTTAAGAACATTGTGTTGTTAAAATACATTTGTGTTTGTTCTTGTTCTACTGCATGCAAAGGATATCATACTTCCTACAATTAATAAACACAATGTATAATTTATTAAAATAATAAATCCACTGCCATGAAGCCAACAAACTAGTGAAAAAATGATTTAAATAAATCTGATGCTTTAAATTTCTTCTAGGTTTTTTTTATACTACTTAAAGTTTTACTTTGCACTGCCAATATATTTTTTGTTCAAAACAGAATGTGTACTTGAAATGATAAACCTCTGTGTTAGATGTCATGTTATCATTTCTACAATACCTAAAATAAGTAAAAAAAAATAATAGTCTTCTCTCTATAGAAATAATAGTTTTTTAAATAATAAAATAAATAACATCTCAAGCTTACCCAAAACTGTAACTAAAATATTTGTCTTGGTATATTGTTAATAAATCAGCACTCTGAAGCAATTATTTATTATTGAGTACAACATTATTGGATGAAAACTGTTAATAATATAACAGAAGATATTTTCATACAATTTATTTTTAAAGAACATTGTGTTGTTAAAATACATTTGTGTTTGTTCTTGTTCTACTGCATGCAAAGGATATCATACTTCCTACAATTAATAAACACAATGTATAATTTATTAAAATAATAAATCCCCTGCCATGAAGCCAACAAACTAGTGAAAAAATGATTTAAATAAATCTAATGCTTTAAATTTCCTCTGGGTTTTTTTATACTACCTACAGTTTTACTTTGCACTGCCAATATATTTTTTGTTCAAAACAGAATGTGTACTTGAAATGATGAAACTCTATTGTAGATGTCATGTGATCATTTCTACAATACCTAAAATAAGTAAAAAAAAATAATAGTCTTCCCTCTATAGAAATAATAGTTTTTTAAATAATAAAATAAATAACATCTCAAGCTTACCCAAAACTGTAACTAAAATATTTGTCTTGGCATATTGTTAATAAATCAGCACTCTGATATAATTATTTATAATTGAGTACAACATTATTGCATGAAAACTGTTAATAATATAACAGATGATATTTTCTTACAATTTATATCTAAAGATCTTTGAATTGTTAAAATAGAGTTATGTTTGTTCTTGTTTTACTGCATGCAAAGGATATCATACTTCCTGCAATTAATAAACACAATGTATTATTTATTATACTAATAAATCCACTGCCATGAAGCAAACAAATTGTGAACAAATAATTTTTAATAAATCTAATGCTTTAAATTTTTTCTAGGTTTTTTTTATACTACTTACAGTTTAACTTTGCACTGCCAATATATTATTTGTTCAAAACAGAATATGTACTTAAAATGATAATACTCTGTGTTTGATGTAATGTGATCATTTCTACAATACCTAAAATAAGTAAAAAAAAATAATAGTCTTCCCTCTATAGGAATAATAGTTTTTTAAAATTAATAAATAATTAATATCTCAAGCTTACCCAAAACTGCAACTAAAATATTTGTCATGGTATATTGTTAATAAATCAGCACTCAGAAGCAATTATTTATTATTGAGTACAACATTAATAGATGAAAACTGTTAATAATATAACAGAAGATATTTTCATACAATTTATTTTTTAAGAACATTGTGTTGTTAAAATACATTTGTGTTTGTTCTTGTTCTACTGCATGCAAAGGATATCATACTTCCTACAATTAATAAACACAATGTATAATTTATTAAAATAATAAATCCACTGCCATGAAGCCAACAAACTAGTGAAAAAATGATTTAAATAAATCTGATGCTTTAAATTTCTTCTAGGTTTTTTTTATACTACTTAAAGTTTTACTTTGCACTGCCAATATATTTTTTGTTCAAAACAGAATGTGTACTTGAAATGATAAACCTCTGTGTTAGATGTCATGTTATCATTTCTACAATACCTAAAATAAGTAAAAAAAAATAATAGTCTTCTCTCTATAGAAATAATAGTTTTTTAAATAATAAAATAAATAACATCTCAAGCTTACCCAAAACTGTAACTAAAATATTTGTCTTGGTATATTGTTAATAAATCAGCACTCTGAAGCAATTATTTATTATTGAGTACAACATTATTGGATGAAAACTGTTAATAATATAACAGAAGATATTTTCATACAATTTATTTTTAAAGAACATTGTGTTGTTAAAATACATTTGTGTTTGTTCTTGTTCTACTGCATGCAAAGGATATCATACTTCCTACAATTAATAAACACAATGTATAATTTATTAAAATAATAAATCCACTGCCATGAAGCCAACAAACTAGTGAAAAAATGATTTAAATAAATCTGATGCTTTAAATTTCCTCTGGGTTTTTTTATACTACTTACAGTTTTACTTTGCACTGCCAATATATTATTTGTTCAAAACAGAATGTGTACTTGAAATTATGAAACTCTATTGTAGATGTCATGTGATCATTTCTACAATACCTAAAATAAGTAAAATAAAATAATAGTCATCCTTCTATAGAAATAATAGTTATTTAAATAATAAAATAAATAACATCTCAAGCTTACCCAAATATATAACTAAAATATTTTTCATGGTATATTGTTAATAAATCAGCACTCTGATATAATTATTTATAATTGAGTACAACATTATTGCATGAAAACTGTTAATAATATAACAGATGATATTTTCTTACAATTTATATCTAAAGATCTTTGAATTGTTAAAATAGAGTTATGTTTGTTCTTGTTTTACTGCATGCAAAGGATATCATACTTCCTGCAATTAATAAACACAATGTATTATTTATTATACTAATAAATCCACTGCCATGAAGCAAACAAATTGTGAACAAATAATTTTTAATAAATCTAATGCTTTAAATTTTTTCTAGGTTTTTTTTATACTACTTACAGTTTAACTTTGCACTGCCAATATATTATTTGTTCAAAACAGAATATGTACTTAAAATGATAATACTCTGTGTTTGATGTAATGTGATCATTTCTACAATACCTAAAATAAGTAAAAAAAAATAATAGTCTTCCCTCTATAGGAATAATAGTTTTTTAAAATTAATAAATAATTAATATCTCAAGCTTACCCAAAACTGCAACTAAAATATTTGTCATGGTATATTGTTAATAAATCAGCACTCAGAAGCAATTATTTATTATTGAGTACAACATTAATAGATGAAAACTGTTAATAATATAACAGAAGATATTTTCATACAATTTATTTTTTAAGAACATTGTGTTGTTAAAATACATTTGTGTTTGTTCTTGTTCTACTGCATGCAAAGGATATCATACTTCCTACAATTAATAAACACAATGTATAATTTATTAAAATAATAAATCCACTGCCATGAAGCCAACAAACTAGTGAAAAAATGATTTAAATAAATCTGATGCTTTAAATTTCTTCTAGGTTTTTTTTATACTACTTAAAGTTTTACTTTGCACTGCCAATATATTTTTTGTTCAAAACAGAATGTGTACTTGAAATGATAAACCTCTGTGTTAGATGTCATGTTATCATTTCTACAATACCTAAAATAAGTAAAAAAAAATAATAGTCTTCTCTCTATAGAAATAATAGTTTTTTAAATAATAAAATAAATAACATCTCAAGCTTACCCAAAACTGTAACTAAAATATTTGTCTTGGTATATTGTTAATAAATCAGCACTCTGAAGCAATTATTTATTATTGAGTACAACATTATTGGATGAAAACTGTTAATAATATAACAGAAGATATTTTCATACAATTTATTTTTAAAGAACATTGTGTTGTTAAAATACATTTGTGTTTGTTCTTGTTCTACTGCATGCAAAGGATATCATACTTCCTACAATTAATAAACACAATGTATAATTTATTAAAATAATAAATCCCCTGCCATGAAGCCAACAAACTAGTGAAAAAATGATTTAAATAAATCTAATGCTTTAAATTTCCTCTGGGTTTTTTTATACTACCTACAGTTTTACTTTGCACTGCCAATATATTTTTTGTTCAAAACAGAATGTGTACTTGAAATGATGAAACTCTATTGTAGATGTCATGTGATCATTTCTACAATACCTAAAATAAGTAAAAAAAAATAATAGTCTTCCCTCTATAGAAATAATAGTTTTTTAAATAATAAAATAAATAACATCTCAAGCTTACCCAAAACTGTAACTAAAATATTTGTCTTGGCATATTGTTAATAAATCAGCACTCTGAAATAATTATTTATTATTGAGTACAACAATATTGGATGAAAACTGTTAATAAGATAACAGAAGATATTTTCATACAATTTATTTTTAAAGAACATTGTGTTGTTAAAATACATTTGTGTTTGTTCTTGTTCTACTGCATGCAAAGGATATCATACTTCCTACAATTAATAAACACAATGTATAATTTATTAAAATAATAAATCCACTGCCATGAAGCAAACAAACTAATGAACAAATAATTTTAAATAAATCTAATGCTTTAAATTTCTTCTAGGTTTTTTTTATACTACTTAAAGTTTTACTTTGCACTGCCAATATATTTTTTGTTCAAAACAGAATGTGTACTTGAAATGATAAACCTCTGTGTTAGATGTCATGTTATCATTTCTACAATACCTAAAATAAGTAAAAAAAAATAATAGTCTTCTCTCTATAGAAATAATAGTTTTTTAAATAATAAAATAAATAACATCTCAAGCTTACCCAAAACTGTAACTAAAATATTTGTCTTGGTATATTGTTAATAAATCAGCACTCTGAAGCAATTATTTATTATTGAGTACAACATTATTGGATGAAAACTGTTAATAATATAACAGAAGATATTTTCATACAATTTATTTTTAAAGAACATTGTGTTGTTAAAATACATTTGTGTTTGTTCTTGTTCTACTGCATGCAAAGGATATCATACTTCCTACAATTAATAAACACAATGTATAATTTATTAAAATAATAAATCCACTGCCATGAAGCCAACAAACTAGTGAAAAAATGATTTAAATAAATCTGATGCTTTAAATTTCCTCTGGGTTTTTTTATACTACTTACAGTTTTACTTTGCACTGCCAATATATTATTTGTTCAAAACAGAATGTGTACTTGAAATTATGAAACTCTATTGTAGATGTCATGTGATCATTTCTACAATACCTAAAATAAGTAAAATAAAATAATAGTCTTCCCTCTATAGAAATAATAGTTATTTAAATAATAAAATAAATAACATCTCAAGCTTACCCAAATCTATAACTAAAATATTTTTCATGGTATATTGTTAATAAATCAGCACTCTGATATAATTATTTATTATTGAGTACAACATTATTGCATGAAAACTGTTAACAATATAACAGAAGATATTTTCTTACAATTTATTTCTAAATAACATTGTGTTGTGAAAATACATTTGTGTTTGTTCTTGTTCTACTGCATGCAAAGGATATCATACTTCCTACAATTAATAAACACAATGTATAATTTATTAAAATAATAAATCCCCTGCCATGAAGCCAACAAACTAGTGAAAAAATGATTTAAATAAATCTAATGCTTTAAATTTTTTCTAGGTTTTTTTTATACTACTTACAGTTTAACTTTGCACTGCCAATATATTATTTGTTCAAAACAGAATATGTACTTAAAATGATAATACTCTGTGTTTGATGTAATGTGATCATTTCTACAATACCTAAAATAAGTAAAAAAAAATAATAGTCTTCCCTCTATAGGAATAATAGTTTTTTAAAATTAATAAATAATTAATATCTCAAGCTTACCCAAAACTGCAACTAAAATATTTGTCATGGTATATTGTTAATAAATCAGCACTCTGAAATAATTATTTATTATTGAGTACAACAATATTGGATGAAAACTGTTAATAAGATAACAGAAGATATTTTCATACAATTTATTTTTAAAGAACATTGTGTTGTTAAAATACATTTGTGTTTGTTCTTGTTCTACTGCATGCAAAGGATATCATACTTCCTACAATTAATAAACACAATGTATAATTTATTAAAATAATAAATCCACTGCCATGAAGCAAACAAACTAATGAACAAATAATTTTAAATAAATCTAATGCTTTAAATTTCTTCTAGGTTTTTTTTATACTACTTAAAGTTTTACTTTGCACTGCCAATATATTTTTTGTTCAAAACAGAATGTGTACTTGAAATGATAAACCTCTGTGTTAGATGTCATGTTATCATTTCTACAATACCTAAAATAAGTAAAAAAAAATAATAGTCTTCTCTCTATAGAAATAATAGTTTTTTAAATAATAAAATAAATAACATCTCAAGCTTACCCAAAACTGTAACTAAAATATTTGTCTTGGTATATTGTTAATAAATCAGCACTCTGAAGCAATTATTTATTATTGAGTACAACATTATTGGATGAAAACTGTTAATAATATAACAGAAGATATTTTCATACAATTTATTTTTAAAGAACATTGTGTTGTTAAAATACATTTGTGTTTGTTCTTGTTCTACTGCATGCAAAGGATATCATACTTCCTACAATTAATAAACACAATGTATAATTTATTAAAATAATAAATCCACTGCCATGAAGCAAACAAACTAATGAACAAATAATTTTAAATAAATCTAATGCTTTAAATTTCTTCTAGGTTTTTTTTATACTACTTAAAGTTTTACTTTGCACTGCCAATATATTTTTTGTTCAAAACAAAATGTGTACTTGAAATGATAAACCTCTGTGTTAGATGTCATGTTATCATTTCTACAATACCTAAAATAAGTAAAAAAAAATAATAGTCTTCTCTCTATAGAAATAATAGTTTTTTAAATAATAAAATAAATAACATCTCAAGCTTACCCAAAACTGTAATTAAAATATTTGTCTTGGTATATTGTTAATAAATCAGCACTCTGAAGCAATTATTTATTATTGAGTACAACATTATTGGATGAAAACTGTTAATAATATAACAGAAGATATTTTCATACAATTTATTTTTAAAGAACATTGTGTTGTTAAAATACATTTGTGTTTGTTCTTGTTCTACTGCATGCAAAGGATATCATACTTCCTACAATTAATAAACACAATGTATAATTTATTAAAATAATAAATCCCCTGCCATGAAGCCAACAAACTAGTGAAAAAATGATTTAAATAAATCTAATGCTTTAAATTTCCTCTGGGTTTTTTTATACTACCTACAGTTTTACTTTGCACTGCCAATATATTTTTTGTTCAAAACAGAATGTGTACTTGAAATGATGAAACTCTATTGTAGATGTCATGTGATCATTTCTACAATACCTAAAATAAGTAAAAAAAAATAATAGTCTTCCCTCTATAGAAATAATAGTTTTTTAAATAATAAAATAAATAACATCTCAAGCTTACCCAAAACTGTAACTAAAATATTTGTCTTGGCATATTGTTAATAAATCAGCACTCTGAAATAATTATTTATTATTGAGTACAACAATATTGGATGAAAACTGTTAATAAGATAACAGTAGATATTTTCATACAATTTATTTTTAAAGAACATTGTGTTGTTAAAATACATTTGTGTTTGTTCTTGTTCTACTGCATGCAAAGGATATCATACTTCCTACAATTAATAAACACAATGTATAATTTATTAAAATAATAAATCCACTGCCATGAAGCAAACAAACTAATGAACAAATAATTTTAAATAAATCTAATGCTTTAAATTTCTTCTAGGTTTTTTTTATACTACTTAAAGTTTTACTTTGCACTGCCAATATATTTTTTGTTCAAAACAGAATGTGTACTTGAAATGATAAACCTCTGTGTTAGATGTCATGTTATCATTTCTACAATACCTAAAATAAGTAAAAAAAAATAATAGTCTTCTCTCTATAGAAATAATAGTTTTTTAAATAATAAAATAAATAACATCTCAAGCTTACCCAAAACTGTAACTAAAATATTTGTCTTGGTATATTGTTAATAAATCAGCACTCTGAAGCAATTATTTATTATTGAGTACAACATTATTGGATGAAAACTGTTAATAATATAACAGAAGATATTTTCATACAATTTATTTTTAAAGAACATTGTGTTGTTAAAATACATTTGTGTTTGTTCTTGTTCTACTGCATGCAAAGGATATCATACTTCCTACAATTAATAAACACAATGTATAATTTATTAAAATAATAAATCCACTGCCATGAAGCAAACAAACTAATGAACAAATAATTTTAAATAAATCTAATGCTTTAAATTTCTTCTAGGTTTTTTTTATACTACTTAAAGTTTTACTTTGCACTGCCAATATATTTTTTGTTCAAAACAAAATGTGTACTTGAAATGATAAACCTCTGTGTTAGATGTCATGTTATCATTTCTACAATACCTAAAATAAGTAAAAAAAAATAATAGTCTTCTCTCTATAGAAATAATAGTTTTTTAAATAATAAAATAAATAACATCTCAAGCTTACCCAAAACTGTAACTAAAATATTTGTCTTGGTATATTGTTAATAAATCAGCACTCTGAAGCAATTATTTATTATTGAGTACAACATTATTGGATGAAAACTGTTAATAATATAACAGAAGATATTTTCATACAATTTATTTTTAAAGAACATTGTGTTGTTAAAATACATTTGTGTTTGTTCTTGTTCTACTGCATGCAAAGGATATCATACTTCCTACAATTAATAAACACAATGTATAATTTATTAAAATAATAAATCCCCTGCCATGAAGCCAACAAACTAGTGAAAAAATGATTTAAATAAATCTAATGCTTTAAATTTCCTCTGGGTTTTTTTATACTACCTACAGTTTTACTTTGCACTGCCAATATATTTTTTGTTCAAAACAGAATGTGTACTTGAAATGATGAAACTCTATTGTAGATGTCATGTGATCATTTCTACAATACCTAAAATAAGTAAAAAAAAATAATAGTCTTCCCTCTATAGAAATAATAGTTTTTTAAATAATAAAATAAATAACATCTCAAGCTTACCCAAAACTGTAACTAAAATATTTGTCTTGGCATATTGTTAATAAATCAGCACTCTGAAATAATTATTTATTATTGAGTACAACAATATTGGATGAAAACTGTTAATAAGATAACAGTAGATATTTTCATACAATTTATTTTTAAAGAACATTGTGTTGTTAAAATACATTTGTGTTTGTTCTTGTTCTACTGCATGCAAAGGATATCATACTTCCTACAATTAATAAACACAATGTATAATTTATTAAAATAATAAATCCACTGCCATGAAGCAAACAAACTAATGAACAAATAATTTTAAATAAATCTAATGCTTTAAATTTCTTCTAGGTTTTTTTTATACTACTTAAAGTTTTACTTTGCACTGCCAATATATTTTTTGTTCAAAACAGAATGTGTACTTGAAATGATAAACCTCTGTGTTAGATGTCATGTTATCATTTCTACAATACCTAAAATAAGTAAAAAAAAATAATAGTCTTCTCTCTATAGAAATAATAGTTTTTTAAATAATAAAATAAATAACATCTCAAGCTTACCCAAAACTGTAACTAAAATATTTGTCTTGGTATATTGTTAATAAATCAGCACTCTGAAGCAATTATTTATTATTGAGTACAACATTATTGGATGAAAACTGTTAATAATATAACAGAAGATATTTTCATACAATTTATTTTTAAAGAACATTGTGTTGTTAAAATACATTTGTGTTTGTTCTTGTTCTACTGCATGCAAAGGATATCATACTTCCTACAATTAATAAACACAATGTATAATTTATTAAAATAATAAATCCACTGCCATGAAGCCAACAAACTAGTGAAAAAATGATTTAAATAAATCTGATGCTTTAAATTTCCTCTGGGTTTTTTTATACTACTTACAGTTTTACTTTGCACTGCCAATATATTATTTGTTCAAAACAGAATGTGTACTTGAAATTATGAAACTCTATTGTAGATGTCATGTGATCATTTCTACAATACCTAAAATAAGTAAAATAAAATAATAGTCATCCTTCTATAGAAATAATAGTTATTTAAATAATAAAATAAATAACATCTCAAGCTTACCCAAATATATAACTAAAATATTTTTCATGGTATATTGTTAATAAATCAGCACTCTGATATAATTATTTATAATTGAGTACAACATTATTGCATGAAAACTGTTAATAATATAACAGATGATATTTTCTTACAATTTATATCTAAAGATCTTTGAATTGTTAAAATAGAGTTATGTTTGTTCTTGTTTTACTGCATGCAAAGGATATCATACTTCCTGCAATTAATAAACACAATGTATTATTTATTATACTAATAAATCCACTGCCATGAAGCAAACAAATTGTGAACAAATAATTTTTAATAAATCTAATGCTTTAAATTTTTTCTAGGTTTTTTTTATACTACTTACAGTTTAACTTTGCACTGCCAATATATTATTTGTTCAAAACAGAATATGTACTTAAAATGATAATACTCTGTGTTTGATGTAATGTGATCATTTCTACAATACCTAAAATAAGTAAAAAAAAATAATAGTCTTCCCTCTATAGGAATAATAGTTTTTTAAAATTAATAAATAATTAATATCTCAAGCTTACCCAAAACTGCAACTAAAATATTTGTCATGGTATATTGTTAATAAATCAGCACTCAGAAGCAATTATTTATTATTGAGTACAACATTAATAGATGAAAACTGTTAATAATATAACAGAAGATATTTTCATACAATTTATTTTTTAAGAACATTGTGTTGTTAAAATACATTTGTGTTTGTTCTTGTTCTACTGCATGCAAAGGATATCATACTTCCTACAATTAATAAACACAATGTATAATTTATTAAAATAATAAATCCACTGCCATGAAGCCAACAAACTAGTGAAAAAATGATTTAAATAAATCTGATGCTTTAAATTTCTTCTAGGTTTTTTTTATACTACTTAAAGTTTTACTTTGCACTGCCAATATATTTTTTGTTCAAAACAGAATGTGTACTTGAAATGATAAACCTCTGTGTTAGATGTCATGTTATCATTTCTACAATACCTAAAATAAGTAAAAAAAAATAATAGTCTTCTCTCTATAGAAATAATAGTTTTTTAAATAATAAAATAAATAACATCTCAAGCTTACCCAAAACTGTAACTAAAATATTTGTCTTGGTATATTGTTAATAAATCAGCACTCTGAAGCAATTATTTATTATTGAGTACAACATTATTGGATGAAAACTGTTAATAATATAACAGAAGATATTTTCATACAATTTATTTTTAAAGAACATTGTGTTGTTAAAATACATTTGTGTTTGTTCTTGTTCTACTGCATGCAAAGGATATCATACTTCCTACAATTAATAAACACAATGTATAATTTATTAAAATAATAAATCCACTGCCATGAAGCCAACAAACTAGTGAAAAAATGATTTAAATAAATCTGATGCTTTAAATTTCCTCTGGGTTTTTTTATACTACTTACAGTTTTACTTTGCACTGCCAATATATTATTTGTTCAAAACAGAATGTGTACTTGAAATTATGAAACTCTATTGTAGATGTCATGTGATCATTTCTACAATACCTAAAATAAGTAAAATAAAATAATAGTCATCCTTCTATAGAAATAATAGTTATTTAAATAATAAAATAAATAACATCTCAAGCTTACCCAAATATATAACTAAAATATTTTTCATGGTATATTGTTAATAAATCAGCACTCTGATATAATTATTTATAATTGAGTACAACATTATTGCATGAAAACTGTTAATAATATAACAGATGATATTTTCTTACAATTTATATCTAAAGATCTTTGAATTGTTAAAATAGAGTTATGTTTGTTCTTGTTTTACTGCATGCAAAGGATATCATACTTCCTGCAATTAATAAACACAATGTATTATTTATTATACTAATAAATCCACTGCCATGAAGCAAACAAATTGTGAACAAATAATTTTTAATAAATCTAATGCTTTAAATTTTTTCTAGGTTTTTTTTATACTACTTACAGTTTAACTTTGCACTGCCAATATATTATTTGTTCAAAACAGAATATGTACTTAAAATGATAATACTCTGTGTTTGATGTAATGTGATCATTTCTACAATACCTAAAATAAGTAAAAAAAAATAATAGTCTTCCCTCTATAGGAATAATAGTTTTTTAAAATTAATAAATAATTAATATCTCAAGCTTACCCAAAACTGCAACTAAAATATTTGTCATGGTATATTGTTAATAAATCAGCACTCAGAAGCAATTATTTATTATTGAGTACAACATTAATAGATGAAAACTGTTAATAATATAACAGAAGATATTTTCATACAATTTATTTTTTAAGAACATTGTGTTGTTAAAATACATTTGTGTTTGTTCTTGTTCTACTGCATGCAAAGGATATCATACTTCCTACAATTAATAAACACAATGTATAATTTATTAAAATAATAAATCCACTGCCATGAAGCCAACAAACTAGTGAAAAAATGATTTAAATAAATCTGATGCTTTAAATTTCTTCTAGGTTTTTTTTATACTACTTAAAGTTTTACTTTGCACTGCCAATATATTTTTTGTTCAAAACAGAATGTGTACTTGAAATGATAAACCTCTGTGTTAGATGTCATGTTATCATTTCTACAATACCTAAAATAAGTAAAAAAAAATAATAGTCTTCTCTCTATAGAAATAATAGTTTTTTAAATAATAAAATAAATAACATCTCAAGCTTACCCAAAACTGTAACTAAAATATTTGTCTTGGTATATTGTTAATAAATCAGCACTCTGAAGCAATTATTTATTATTGAGTACAACATTATTGGATGAAAACTGTTAATAATATAACAGAAGATATTTTCATACAATTTATTTTTAAAGAACATTGTGTTGTTAAAATACATTTGTGTTTGTTCTTGTTCTACTGCATGCAAAGGATATCATACTTCCTACAATTAATAAACACAATGTATAATTTATTAAAATAATAAATCCCCTGCCATGAAGCCAACAAACTAGTGAAAAAATGATTTAAATAAATCTAATGCTTTAAATTTCCTCTGGGTTTTTTTATACTACCTACAGTTTTACTTTGCACTGCCAATATATTTTTTGTTCAAAACAGAATGTGTACTTGAAATGATGAAACTCTATTGTAGATGTCATGTGATCATTTCTACAATACCTAAAATAAGTAAAAAAAAATAATAGTCTTCCCTCTATAGAAATAATAGTTTTTTAAATAATAAAATAAATAACATCTCAAGCTTACCCAAAACTGTAACTAAAATATTTGTCTTGGCATATTGTTAATAAATCAGCACTCTGATATAATTATTTATAATTGAGTACAACATTATTGCATGAAAACTGTTAATAATATAACAGATGATATTTTCTTACAATTTATATCTAAAGATCTTTGAATTGTTAAAATAGAGTTATGTTTGTTCTTGTTTTACTGCATGCAAAGGATATCATACTTCCTGCAATTAATAAACACAATGTATTATTTATTATACTAATAAATCCACTGCCATGAAGCAAACAAATTGTGAACAAATAATTTTTAATAAATCTAATGCTTTAAATTTTTTCTAGGTTTTTTTTATACTACTTACAGTTTAACTTTGCACTGCCAATATATTATTTGTTCAAAACAGAATATGTACTTAAAATGATAATACTCTGTGTTTGATGTAATGTGATCATTTCTACAATACCTAAAATAAGTAAAAAAAAATAATAGTCTTCCCTCTATAGGAATAATAGTTTTTTAAAATTAATAAATAATTAATATCTCAAGCTTACCCAAAACTGCAACTAAAATATTTGTCATGGTATATTGTTAATAAATCAGCACTCAGAAGCAATTATTTATTATTGAGTACAACATTAATAGATGAAAACTGTTAATAATATAACAGAAGATATTTTCATACAATTTATTTTTTAAGAACATTGTGTTGTTAAAATACATTTGTGTTTGTTCTTGTTCTACTGCATGCAAAGGATATCATACTTCCTACAATTAATAAACACAATGTATAATTTATTAAAATAATAAATCCACTGCCATGAAGCCAACAAACTAGTGAAAAAATGATTTAAATAAATCTGATGCTTTAAATTTCTTCTAGGTTTTTTTTATACTACTTAAAGTTTTACTTTGCACTGCCAATATATTTTTTGTTCAAAACAGAATGTGTACTTGAAATGATAAACCTCTGTGTTAGATGTCATGTTATCATTTCTACAATACCTAAAATAAGTAAAAAAAAATAATAGTCTTCTCTCTATAGAAATAATAGTTTTTTAAATAATAAAATAAATAACATCTCAAGCTTACCCAAAACTGTAACTAAAATATTTGTCTTGGTATATTGTTAATAAATCAGCACTCTGAAGCAATTATTTATTATTGAGTACAACATTATTGGATGAAAACTGTTAATAATATAACAGAAGATATTTTCATACAATTTATTTTTAAAGAACATTGTGTTGTTAAAATACATTTGTGTTTGTTCTTGTTCTACTGCATGCAAAGGATATCATACTTCCTACAATTAATAAACACAATGTATAATTTATTAAAATAATAAATCCACTGCCATGAAGCCAACAAACTAGTGAAAAAATGATTTAAATAAATCTGATGCTTTAAATTTCCTCTGGGTTTTTTTATACTACTTACAGTTTTACTTTGCACTGCCAATATATTATTTGTTCAAAACAGAATGTGTACTTGAAATTATGAAACTCTATTGTAGATGTCATGTGATCATTTCTACAATACCTAAAATAAGTAAAATAAAATAATAGTCATCCTTCTATAGAAATAATAGTTATTTAAATAATAAAATAAATAACATCTCAAGCTTACCCAAATATATAACTAAAATATTTTTCATGGTATATTGTTAATAAATCAGCACTCTGATATAATTATTTATAATTGAGTACAACATTATTGCATGAAAACTGTTAATAATATAACAGATGATATTTTCTTACAATTTATATCTAAAGATCTTTGAATTGTTAAAATAGAGTTATGTTTGTTCTTGTTTTACTGCATGCAAAGGATATCATACTTCCTGCAATTAATAAACACAATGTATTATTTATTATACTAATAAATCCACTGCCATGAAGCAAACAAATTGTGAACAAATAATTTTTAATAAATCTAATGCTTTAAATTTTTTCTAGGTTTTTTTTATACTACTTACAGTTTAACTTTGCACTGCCAATATATTATTTGTTCAAAACAGAATATGTACTTAAAATGATAATACTCTGTGTTTGATGTAATGTGATCATTTCTACAATACCTAAAATAAGTAAAAAAAAATAATAGTCTTCCCTCTATAGGAATAATAGTTTTTTAAAATTAATAAATAATTAATATCTCAAGCTTACCCAAAACTGCAACTAAAATATTTGTCATGGTATATTGTTAATAAATCAGCACTCAGAAGCAATTATTTATTATTGAGTACAACATTAATAGATGAAAACTGTTAATAATATAACAGAAGATATTTTCATACAATTTATTTTTTAAGAACATTGTGTTGTTAAAATACATTTGTGTTTGTTCTTGTTCTACTGCATGCAAAGGATATCATACTTCCTACAATTAATAAACACAATGTATAATTTATTAAAATAATAAATCCACTGCCATGAAGCCAACAAACTAGTGAAAAAATGATTTAAATAAATCTGATGCTTTAAATTTCTTCTAGGTTTTTTTTATACTACTTAAAGTTTTACTTTGCACTGCCAATATATTTTTTGTTCAAAACAGAATGTGTACTTGAAATGATAAACCTCTGTGTTAGATGTCATGTTATCATTTCTACAATACCTAAAATAAGTAAAAAAAAATAATAGTCTTCTCTCTATAGAAATAATAGTTTTTTAAATAATAAAATAAATAACATCTCAAGCTTACCCAAAACTGTAACTAAAATATTTGTCTTGGTATATTGTTAATAAATCAGCACTCTGAAGCAATTATTTATTATTGAGTACAACATTATTGGATGAAAACTGTTAATAATATAACAGAAGATATTTTCATACAATTTATTTTTAAAGAACATTGTGTTGTTAAAATACATTTGTGTTTGTTCTTGTTCTACTGCATGCAAAGGATATCATACTTCCTACAATTAATAAACACAATGTATAATTTATTAAAATAATAAATCCCCTGCCATGAAGCCAACAAACTAGTGAAAAAATGATTTAAATAAATCTAATGCTTTAAATTTCCTCTGGGTTTTTTTATACTACCTACAGTTTTACTTTGCACTGCCAATATATTTTTTGTTCAAAACAGAATGTGTACTTGAAATGATGAAACTCTATTGTAGATGTCATGTGATCATTTCTACAATACCTAAAATAAGTAAAAAAAAATAATAGTCTTCCCTCTATAGAAATAATAGTTTTTTAAATAATAAAATAAATAACATCTCAAGCTTACCCAAAACTGTAACTAAAATATTTGTCTTGGCATATTGTTAATAAATCAGCACTCTGAAATAATTATTTATTATTGAGTACAACAATATTGGATGAAAACTGTTAATAAGATAACAGAAGATATTTTCATACAATTTATTTTTAAAGAACATTGTGTTGTTAAAATACATTTGTGTTTGTTCTTGTTCTACTGCATGCAAAGGATATCATACTTCCTACAATTAATAAACACAATGTATAATTTATTAAAATAATAAATCCACTGCCATGAAGCAAACAAACTAATGAACAAATAATTTTAAATAAATCTAATGCTTTAAATTTCTTCTAGGTTTTTTTTATACTACTTAAAGTTTTACTTTGCACTGCCAATATATTTTTTGTTCAAAACAGAATGTGTACTTGAAATGATAAACCTCTGTGTTAGATGTCATGTTATCATTTCTACAATACCTAAAATAAGTAAAAAAAAATAATAGTCTTCTCTCTATAGAAATAATAGTTTTTTAAATAATAAAATAAATAACATCTCAAGCTTACCCAAAACTGTAACTAAAATATTTGTCTTGGTATATTGTTAATAAATCAGCACTCTGAAGCAATTATTTATTATTGAGTACAACATTATTGGATGAAAACTGTTAATAATATAACAGAAGATATTTTCATACAATTTATTTTTAAAGAACATTGTGTTGTTAAAATACATTTGTGTTTGTTCTTGTTCTACTGCATGCAAAGGATATCATACTTCCTACAATTAATAAACACAATGTATAATTTATTAAAATAATAAATCCACTGCCATGAAGCCAACAAACTAGTGAAAAAATGATTTAAATAAATCTGATGCTTTAAATTTCCTCTGGGTTTTTTTATACTACTTACAGTTTTACTTTGCACTGCCAATATATTATTTGTTCAAAACAGAATGTGTACTTGAAATTATGAAACTCTATTGTAGATGTCATGTGATCATTTCTACAATACCTAAAATAAGTAAAATAAAATAATAGTCATCCTTCTATAGAAATAATAGTTATTTAAATAATAAAATAAATAACATCTCAAGCTTACCCAAATATATAACTAAAATATTTGTCTTGGTATATTGTTAATAAATCAGCACTCTGAAGCAATTATTTATTATTGAGTACAACATTATTGGATGAAAACTGTTAATAATATAACAGAAGATATTTTCATACAATTTATTTTTAAAGAACATTGTGTTGTTAAAATACATTTGTGTTTGTTCTTGTTCTACTGCATGCAAAGGATATCATACTTCCTACAATTAATAAACACAATGTATAATTTATTAAAATAATAAATCCCCTGCCATGAAGCCAACAAACTAGTGAAAAAATGATTTAAATAAATCTAATGCTTTAAATTTCCTCTGGGTTTTTTTATACTACCTACAGTTTTACTTTGCACTGCCAATATATTTTTTGTTCAAAACAGAATGTGTACTTGAAATGATGAAACTCTATTGTAGATGTCATGTGATCATTTCTACAATACCTAAAATAAGTAAAAAAAAATAATAGTCTTCCCTCTATAGAAATAATAGTTTTTTAAATAATAAAATAAATAACATCTCAAGCTTACCCAAAACTGTAACTAAAATATTTGTCTTGGCATATTGTTAATAAATCAGCACTCTGAAATAATTATTTATTATTGAGTACAACAATATTGGATGAAAACTGTTAATAAGATAACAGTAGATATTTTCATACAATTTATTTTTAAAGAACATTGTGTTGTTAAAATACATTTGTGTTTGTTCTTGTTCTACTGCATGCAAAGGATATCATACTTCCTACAATTAATAAACACAATGTATAATTTATTAAAATAATAAATCCACTGCCATGAAGCAAACAAACTAATGAACAAATAATTTTAAATAAATCTAATGCTTTAAATTTCTTCTAGGTTTTTTTTATACTACTTAAAGTTTTACTTTGCACTGCCAATATATTTTTTGTTCAAAACAGAATGTGTACTTGAAATGATAAACCTCTGTGTTAGATGTCATGTTATCATTTCTACAATACCTAAAATAAGTAAAAAAAAATAATAGTCTTCTCTCTATAGAAATAATAGTTTTTTAAATAATAAAATAAATAACATCTCAAGCTTACCCAAAACTGTAACTAAAATATTTGTCTTGGTATATTGTTAATAAATCAGCACTCTGAAGCAATTATTTATTATTGAGTACAACATTATTGGATGAAAACTGTTAATAATATAACAGAAGATATTTTCATACAATTTATTTTTAAAGAACATTGTGTTGTTAAAATACATTTGTGTTTGTTCTTGTTCTACTGCATGCAAAGGATATCATACTTCCTACAATTAATAAACACAATGTATAATTTATTAAAATAATAAATCCACTGCCATGAAGCCAACAAACTAGTGAAAAAATGATTTAAATAAATCTGATGCTTTAAATTTCCTCTGGGTTTTTTTATACTACTTACAGTTTTACTTTGCACTGCCAATATATTATTTGTTCAAAACAGAATGTGTACTTGAAATTATGAAACTCTATTGTAGATGTCATGTGATCATTTCTACAATACCTAAAATAAGTAAAATAAAATAATAGTCATCCTTCTATAGAAATAATAGTTATTTAAATAATAAAATAAATAACATCTCAAGCTTACCCAAATATATAACTAAAATATTTTTCATGGTATATTGTTAATAAATCAGCACTCTGATATAATTATTTATAATTGAGTACAACATTATTGCATGAAAACTGTTAATAATATAACAGATGATATTTTCTTACAATTTATATCTAAAGATCTTTGAATTGTTAAAATAGAGTTATGTTTGTTCTTGTTTTACTGCATGCAAAGGATATCATACTTCCTGCAATTAATAAACACAATGTATTATTTATTATACTAATAAATCCACTGCCATGAAGCAAACAAATTGTGAACAAATAATTTTTAATAAATCTAATGCTTTAAATTTTTTCTAGGTTTTTTTTATACTACTTACAGTTTAACTTTGCACTGCCAATATATTATTTGTTCAAAACAGAATATGTACTTAAAATGATAATACTCTGTGTTTGATGTAATGTGATCATTTCTACAATACCTAAAATAAGTAAAAAAAAATAATAGTCTTCCCTCTATAGGAATAATAGTTTTTTAAAATTAATAAATAATTAATATCTCAAGCTTACCCAAAACTGCAACTAAAATATTTGTCATGGTATATTGTTAATAAATCAGCACTCAGAAGCAATTATTTATTATTGAGTACAACATTAATAGATGAAAACTGTTAATAATATAACAGAAGATATTTTCATACAATTTATTTTTTAAGAACATTGTGTTGTTAAAATACATTTGTGTTTGTTCTTGTTCTACTGCATGCAAAGGATATCATACTTCCTACAATTAATAAACACAATGTATAATTTATTAAAATAATAAATCCACTGCCATGAAGCCAACAAACTAGTGAAAAAATGATTTAAATAAATCTGATGCTTTAAATTTCTTCTAGGTTTTTTTTATACTACTTAAAGTTTTACTTTGCACTGCCAATATATTTTTTGTTCAAAACAGAATGTGTACTTGAAATGATAAACCTCTGTGTTAGATGTCATGTTATCATTTCTACAATACCTAAAATAAGTAAAAAAAAATAATAGTCTTCTCTCTATAGAAATAATAGTTTTTTAAATAATAAAATAAATAACATCTCAAGCTTACCCAAAACTGTAACTAAAATATTTGTCTTGGTATATTGTTAATAAATCAGCACTCTGAAGCAATTATTTATTATTGAGTACAACATTATTGGATGAAAACTGTTAATAATATAACAGAAGATATTTTCATACAATTTATTTTTAAAGAACATTGTGTTGTTAAAATACATTTGTGTTTGTTCTTGTTCTACTGCATGCAAAGGATATCATACTTCCTACAATTAATAAACACAATGTATAATTTATTAAAATAATAAATCCACTGCCATGAAGCCAACAAACTAGTGAAAAAATGATTTAAATAAATCTGATGCTTTAAATTTCCTCTGGGTTTTTTTATACTACTTACAGTTTTACTTTGCACTGCCAATATATTATTTGTTCAAAACAGAATGTGTACTTGAAATTATGAAACTCTATTGTAGATGTCATGTGATCATTTCTACAATACCTAAAATAAGTAAAATAAAATAATAGTCATCCTTCTATAGAAATAATAGTTATTTAAATAATAAAATAAATAACATCTCAAGCTTACCCAAATATATAACTAAAATATTTGTCTTGGTATATTGTTAATAAATCAGCACTCTGAAGCAATTATTTATTATTGAGTACAACATTATTGGATGAAAACTGTTAATAATATAACAGAAGATATTTTCATACAATTTATTTTTAAAGAACATTGTGTTGTTAAAATACATTTGTGTTTGTTCTTGTTCTACTGCATGCAAAGGATATCATACTTCCTACAATTAATAAACACAATGTATAATTTATTAAAATAATAAATCCCCTGCCATGAAGCCAACAAACTAGTGAAAAAATGATTTAAATAAATCTAATGCTTTAAATTTCCTCTGGGTTTTTTTATACTACCTACAGTTTTACTTTGCACTGCCAATATATTTTTTGTTCAAAACAGAATGTGTACTTGAAATGATGAAACTCTATTGTAGATGTCATGTGATCATTTCTACAATACCTAAAATAAGTAAAAAAAAATAATAGTCTTCCCTCTATAGAAATAATAGTTTTTTAAATAATAAAATAAATAACATCTCAAGCTTACCCAAAACTGTAACTAAAATATTTGTCTTGGCATATTGTTAATAAATCAGCACTCTGAAATAATTATTTATTATTGAGTACAACAATATTGGATGAAAACTGTTAATAAGATAACAGTAGATATTTTCATACAATTTATTTTTAAAGAACATTGTGTTGTTAAAATACATTTGTGTTTGTTCTTGTTCTACTGCATGCAAAGGATATCATACTTCCTACAATTAATAAACACAATGTATAATTTATTAAAATAATAAATCCACTGCCATGAAGCAAACAAACTAATGAACAAATAATTTTAAATAAATCTAATGCTTTAAATTTCTTCTAGGTTTTTTTTATACTACTTAAAGTTTTACTTTGCACTGCCAATATATTTTTTGTTCAAAACAGAATGTGTACTTGAAATGATAAACCTCTGTGTTAGATGTCATGTTATCATTTCTACAATACCTAAAATAAGTAAAAAAAAATAATAGTCTTCTCTCTATAGAAATAATAGTTTTTTAAATAATAAAATAAATAACATCTCAAGCTTACCCAAAACTGTAACTAAAATATTTGTCTTGGTATATTGTTAATAAATCAGCACTCTGAAGCAATTATTTATTATTGAGTACAACATTATTGGATGAAAACTGTTAATAATATAACAGAAGATATTTTCATACAATTTATTTTTAAAGAACATTGTGTTGTTAAAATACATTTGTGTTTGTTCTTGTTCTACTGCATGCAAAGGATATCATACTTCCTACAATTAATAAACACAATGTATAATTTATTAAAATAATAAATCCACTGCCATGAAGCCAACAAACTAGTGAAAAAATGATTTAAATAAATCTGATGCTTTAAATTTCCTCTGGGTTTTTTTATACTACTTACAGTTTTACTTTGCACTGCCAATATATTATTTGTTCAAAACAGAATGTGTACTTGAAATTATGAAACTCTATTGTAGATGTCATGTGATCATTTCTACAATACCTAAAATAAGTAAAATAAAATAATAGTCATCCTTCTATAGAAATAATAGTTATTTAAATAATAAAATAAATAACATCTCAAGCTTACCCAAATATATAACTAAAATATTTTTCATGGTATATTGTTAATAAATCAGCACTCTGATATAATTATTTATAATTGAGTACAACATTATTGCATGAAAACTGTTAATAATATAACAGATGATATTTTCTTACAATTTATATCTAAAGATCTTTGAATTGTTAAAATAGAGTTATGTTTGTTCTTGTTTTACTGCATGCAAAGGATATCATACTTCCTGCAATTAATAAACACAATGTATTATTTATTATACTAATAAATCCACTGCCATGAAGCAAACAAATTGTGAACAAATAATTTTTAATAAATCTAATGCTTTAAATTTTTTCTAGGTTTTTTTTATACTACTTACAGTTTAACTTTGCACTGCCAATATATTATTTGTTCAAAACAGAATATGTACTTAAAATGATAATACTCTGTGTTTGATGTAATGTGATCATTTCTACAATACCTAAAATAAGTAAAAAAAAATAATAGTCTTCCCTCTATAGGAATAATAGTTTTTTAAAATTAATAAATAATTAATATCTCAAGCTTACCCAAAACTGCAACTAAAATATTTGTCATGGTATATTGTTAATAAATCAGCACTCAGAAGCAATTATTTATTATTGAGTACAACATTAATAGATGAAAACTGTTAATAATATAACAGAAGATATTTTCATACAATTTATTTTTTAAGAACATTGTGTTGTTAAAATACATTTGTGTTTGTTCTTGTTCTACTGCATGCAAAGGATATCATACTTCCTACAATTAATAAACACAATGTATAATTTATTAAAATAATAAATCCACTGCCATGAAGCCAACAAACTAGTGAAAAAATGATTTAAATAAATCTGATGCTTTAAATTTCTTCTAGGTTTTTTTTATACTACTTAAAGTTTTACTTTGCACTGCCAATATATTTTTTGTTCAAAACAGAATGTGTACTTGAAATGATAAACCTCTGTGTTAGATGTCATGTTATCATTTCTACAATACCTAAAATAAGTAAAAAAAAATAATAGTCTTCTCTCTATAGAAATAATAGTTTTTTAAATAATAAAATAAATAACATCTCAAGCTTACCCAAAACTGTAACTAAAATATTTGTCTTGGTATATTGTTAATAAATCAGCACTCTGAAGCAATTATTTATTATTGAGTACAACATTATTGGATGAAAACTGTTAATAATATAACAGAAGATATTTTCATACAATTTATTTTTAAAGAACATTGTGTTGTTAAAATACATTTGTGTTTGTTCTTGTTCTACTGCATGCAAAGGATATCATACTTCCTACAATTAATAAACACAATGTATAATTTATTAAAATAATAAATCCCCTGCCATGAAGCCAACAAACTAGTGAAAAAATGATTTAAATAAATCTAATGCTTTAAATTTCCTCTGGGTTTTTTTATACTACCTACAGTTTTACTTTGCACTGCCAATATATTTTTTGTTCAAAACAGAATGTGTACTTGAAATGATGAAACTCTATTGTAGATGTCATGTGATCATTTCTACAATACCTAAAATAAGTAAAAAAAAATAATAGTCTTCCCTCTATAGAAATAATAGTTTTTTAAATAATAAAATAAATAACATCTCAAGCTTACCCAAAACTGTAACTAAAATATTTGTCTTGGCATATTGTTAATAAATCAGCACTCTGAAATAATTATTTATTATTGAGTACAACAATATTGGATGAAAACTGTTAATAAGATAACAGAAGATATTTTCATACAATTTATTTTTAAAGAACATTGTGTTGTTAAAATACATTTGTGTTTGTTCTTGTTCTACTGCATGCAAAGGATATCATACTTCCTACAATTAATAAACACAATGTATAATTTATTAAAATAATAAATCCACTGCCATGAAGCAAACAAACTAATGAACAAATAATTTTAAATAAATCTAATGCTTTAAATTTCTTCTAGGTTTTTTTTATACTACTTAAAGTTTTACTTTGCACTGCCAATATATTTTTTGTTCAAAACAGAATGTGTACTTGAAATGATAAACCTCTGTGTTAGATGTCATGTTATCATTTCTACAATACCTAAAATAAGTAAAAAAAAATAATAGTCTTCTCTCTATAGAAATAATAGTTTTTTAAATAATAAAATAAATAACATCTCAAGCTTACCCAAAACTGTAACTAAAATATTTGTCTTGGTATATTGTTAATAAATCAGCACTCTGAAGCAATTATTTATTATTGAGTACAACATTATTGGATGAAAACTGTTAATAATATAACAGAAGATATTTTCATACAATTTATTTTAAAGAACATTGTGTTGTTAAAATACATTTGTGTTTGTTCTTGTTCTACTGCATGCAAAGGATATCATACTTCCTACAATTAATAAACACAATGTATAATTTATTAAAATAATAAATCCACTGCCATGAAGCCAACAAACTAGTGAAAAAATGATTTAAATAAATCTGATGCTTTAAATTTCCTCTGGGTTTTTTTATACTACTTACAGTTTTACTTTGCACTGCCAATATATTATTTGTTCAAAACAGAATGTGTACTTGAAATTATGAAACTCTATTGTAGATGTCATGTGATCATTTCTACAATACCTAAAATAAGTAAAATAAAATAATAGTCATCCTTCTATAGAAATAATAGTTATTTAAATAATAAAATAAATAACATCTCAAGCTTACCCAAATATATAACTAAAATATTTTTCATGGTATATTGTTAATAAATCAGCACTCTGATATAATTATTTATAATTGAGTACAACATTATTGCATGAAAACTGTTAATAATATAACAGATGATATTTTCTTACAATTTATATCTAAAGATCTTTGAATTGTTAAAATAGAGTTATGTTTGTTCTTGTTTTACTGCATGCAAAGGATATCATACTTCCTGCAATTAATAAACACAATGTATTATTTATTATACTAATAAATCCACTGCCATGAAGCAAACAAATTGTGAACAAATAATTTTTAATAAATCTAATGCTTTAAATTTTTTCTAGGTTTTTTTTATACTACTTACAGTTTAACTTTGCACTGCCAATATATTATTTGTTCAAAACAGAATATGTACTTAAAATGATAATACTCTGTGTTTGATGTAATGTGATCATTTCTACAATACCTAAAATAAGTAAAAAAAAATAATAGTCTTCCCTCCATAGGAATAATAGTTTTTTAAAATTAATAAATAATTAATATCTCAAGCTTACCCAAAACTGCAACTAAAATATTTGTCATGGTATATTGTTAATAAATCAGCACTCAGAAGCAATTATTTATTATTGAGTACAACATTAATAGATGAAAACTGTTAATAATATAACAGAAGATATTTTCATACAATTTATTTTTTAAGAACATTGTGTTGTTAAAATACATTTGTGTTTGTTCTTGTTCTACTGCATGCAAAGGATATCATACTTCCTACAATTAATAAACACAATGTATAATTTATTAAAATAATAAATCCACTGCCATGAAGCCAACAAACTAGTGAAAAAATGATTTAAATAAATCTGATGCTTTAAATTTCTTCTAGGTTTTTTTTATACTACTTAAAGTTTTACTTTGCACTGCCAATATATTTTTTGTTCAAAACAGAATGTGTACTTGAAATGATAAACCTCTGTGTTAGATGTCATGTTATCATTTCTACAATACCTAAAATAAGTAAAAAAAAATAATAGTCTTCTCTCTATAGAAATAATAGTTTTTTAAATAATAAAATAAATAACATCTCAAGCTTACCCAAATCTATAACTAAAATATTTTTCATGGTATATTGTTAATAAATCAGCACTCTGATATAATTATTTATTATTGAGTACAACATTATTGCATGAAAACTGTTAACAATATAACAGAAGATATTTTCTTACAATTTATTTCTAAATAACATTGTGTTGTTAAAATACATTTGTGTTTGTTCTTGTTCTACTGCATGCAAAGGATATCATACTTCCTACAATTAATAAACACAATGTATAATTTATTAAAATAATAAATCCCCTGCCATGAAGCCAACAAACTAGTGAAAAAATGATTTAAATAAATCTAATGCTTTAAATTTCCTCTGGGTTTTTTTATACTACCTACAGTTTTACTTTGCACTGCCAATATATTTTTTGTTCAAAACAGAATGTGTACTTGAAATGATGAAACTCTATTGTAGATGTCATGTGATCATTTCTACAATACCTAAAATAAGTAAAAAAAAATAATAGTCTTCCCTCTATAGAAATAATAGTTTTTTAAATAATAAAATAAATAACATCTCAAGCTTACCCAAAACTGTAACTAAAATATTTGTCTTAGCATATTGTTAATAAATCAGCACTCTGAAATAATTATTTATTATTGAGTACAACAATATTGGATGAAAACTGTTAATAAGATAACAGAAGATATTTTCATACAATTTATTTTTAAAGAACATTGTGTTGTTAAAATACATTTGTGTTTGTTCTTGTTCTACTGCATGCAAAGGATATCATACTTCCTACAATTAATAAACACAATGTATAATTTATTAAAATAATAAATCCACTGCCATGAAGCAAACAAACTAATGAACAAATAATTTTAAATAAATCTAATGCTTTAAATTTCTTCTAGGTTTTTTTTATACTACTTAAAGTTTTACTTTGCACTGCCAATATATTTTTTGTTCAAAACAGAATGTGTACTTGAAATGATAAACCTCTGTGTTAGATGTCATGTTATCATTTCTACAATACCTAAAATAAGTAAAAAAAAATAATAGTCTTCTCTCTATAGAAATAATAGTTTTTTAAATAATAAAATAAATAACATCTCAAGCTTACCCAAAACTGTAACTAAAATATTTGTCTTGGTATATTGTTAATAAATCAGCACTCTGAAGCAATTATTTATTATTGAGTACAACATTATTGGATGAAAACTGTTAATAATATAACAGAAGATATTTTCATACAATTTATTTTTAAAGAACATTGTGTTGTTTAAATACATTTGTGTTTGTTCTTGTTCTACTGCATGCAAAGGATATCATACTTCCTACAATTAATAAACACAATGTATAATTTATTAAAATAATAAATCCACTGCCATGAAGCCAACAAACTAGTGAAAAAATGATTTAAATAAATCTGATGCTTTAAATTTCCTCTGGGTTTTTTTATACTACTTACAGTTTTACTTTGCACTGCCAATATATTATTTGTTCAAAACAGAATGTGTACTTGAAATTACGAAACTCTATTGTAGATGTCATGTGATCATTTCTACAATACCTAAAATAAGTAAAATAAAATAATAGTCATCCTTCTATAGAAATAATAGTTATTTAAATAATAAAATAAATAACATCTCAAGCTTACCCAAATCTATAACTAAAATATTTTTCATGGTATATTGTTAATAAATCAGCACTCTGATATAATTATTTATAATTGAGTACAACATTATTGCATGAAAACTGTTAATAATATAACAGATGATATTTTCTTACAATTTATATCTAAAGATCTTTGAATTGTTAAAATAGAGTTATGTTTGTTCTTGTTTTACTGCATGCAAAGGATATCATACTTCCTGCAATTAATAAACACAATGTATTATTTATTATACTAATAAATCCACTGCCATGAAGCAAACAAATTGTGAACAAATAATTTTTAATAAATCTAATGCTTTAAATTTTTTCTAGGTTTTTTTTATACTACTTACAGTTTAACTTTGCACTGCCAATATATTATTTGTTCAAAACAGAATATGTACTTAAAATGATAATACTCTGTGTTTGATGTAATGTGATCATTTCTACAATACCTAAAATAAGTAAAAAAAAATAATAGTCTTCCCTCTATAGGAATAATAGTTTTTTAAAATTAATAAATAATTAATATCTCAAGCTTACCCAAAACTGCAACTAAAATATTTGTCATGGTATATTGTTAATAAATCAGCACTCTGAAGCAATTATTTATTATTGAGTACAACATTATTGGATGGAAACTGTTAATAATATAACAGATGATATTTTCATACAATTTATATCTCAAGATCTTTGAATTGTTAAAATAGAGTTGTGTTTGTTCTTGTTCTACTGCATGCAAAGGATATCATACTTCCTACAATTAATAAACACAATGTATAATTTATTAAAATAATAAATCCACTGCCAAGAAGCCAACAAACTAGTGAAAAAATGATTTAAATAAATCTGATGCTTTAAATTTCCTCTGGGTTTTTTTATACTACTTACAGTTTTACTTTGCACTGCCAATATATTATTTGTTCAAAACAGAATGTGTACTTGAAATGATGACTCTCTATTGTAGATGTCATGTGATCATATCTACAATACCTAAAATAAGTAAAATAAAATAATAGTCTTCCCTCTATAGAAATAATAGTTTTTTAAATAATAAAATAAATAACATCTCAAGCTTACCCAAAACTGTAACTAAAATATTTGTCTTGGTATATTGTTAATAAATCAGCACTCTGAAGCAATTATTTATTATTGAGTACAACAATATTTGAAAAAAACTGTTAATAATATAACAGAAGATATTTTCATACAATTTATTTTTAAAGAACATTGTGTTGTTAAAATACATATGTGTTTGTTCTTGTTCTACTGCATGCAAAGGATATCATACTTCCTGCAATTAATAAAAACAATTTATCATTTATTAAACAAATAAATCCACTGCCATGAAGCAAACAAACTAGTGAACAAATAATTTTAAATAAATCTAATGCTTTAAAATTCTTCTAGGTTTTTTTTATACTACTTACAGTTTTACTTTGTACTGCCATTATTTAAATTTTACAAAAGGATTGTGTACTTGAAATGATGAAACTCTATTGTAGATGTCATGTGATCATTTCTACAATACCTAAAATAAGTAAAAAAAAAATAATAGTCTTCCCTCTATAGAAATAATAGTTTTTTAAAATTAATAAATAATTAATATCTCAAGCTTACCCAAAACGGAAACTAAAATATTTGTCATGGTATATTGTTAATAAATCAGCACTCTGAAATAATTATTTATTATTGAGTACAACATTATTGGATGAAAACTGTTAATAATATAACAGATGATATTTTCTTACAATTTATATCTAAAGATCTTTGAATTGTTAAAATAGAGTTGTGTTTGATCTTGTTTTACTGCATGCAAAGGATATCATACTTCCTGCAATTAATAAACACAATGTATTATTTATTATACTAATAAATCCACTGCCATGAAGCAAACAAATTGTGAACAAATAATTTTTAATAAATCTAATGTTTTAAATTTTTTCTAGGTTTTTTTTATACTACTTACAGTTTAAATTTGCACTGCCAATATATTATTTGTTCAAAACAGAATGTGTACTTAAAATGATAATACTCTGTGTTTGATGTAATGTGATCATTTCTACAATACCTAAAATAAGAAAAAAAAAATAATAGTCTTCCCTCTATAGAAATAATAGTTTTCTAAAATAAATAAATAATTAATATCTCAAGCTTACCCAAAACTGTAACTAAAATATTTGTCATGGTATATTGTTAATAAATCAGCACTCAGAAGCAATTATTTATTATTGAGTACAACATTAATAGATGAAAACTGTTAATAATATAACAGAAGATATTTTCATACAATTTATTTTTTAAGAACATTGTGTTGTTAAAATACATTTGTGTTTGTTCTTGTTCTACTGCATGCAAAGGATATCATACTTCCTACAATTAATAATCACAATGTATAATTTATTAAAATAATAAATCCACTGCCATGAAGCCAACAAACTAGTGAAAAAATGATTTAAATAAATCTGATGCTTTAAATTTCCTCTGGGTTTTTTTATACTACTTACAGTTTTACTTTGCACTGCCAATAAATTTTTTGTTCAAAACAGAATATGTACTTGAAATGATGAAACTCTATTGTAGATGTCATGTGATCATTTCTACAATACCTAAAATAAGTAAAAAAAAATAATAGTCTTCCCTCTATAGAAATAATAGTTTTCTAAAATAATTAAATAATTAATATCTCAAGCTTACCCAAAACTGTAACTAAAATATTTGTCATGGTATATTGTTAATAAATCAGCACTCAGAAGCAATTATTTATTATTGAGTACAACATTAATAGATGAAAACTGTTAATAATATAACAGAAAATATTTTCATACAATTTATTTTTAAAGAACATTGTGTTGTAAAAATACATATGTGTTTGTTCTTGTTCTACTGCATGCAAAGGATATCATACTTCCTGCAATTAATAAGAACAATTTATCATTTATTAAACAAATAAATCCACTGCCATGAAGCAAACAAACTAATGAACAAATAATTTTAAATAAATCTAATGCTTTAAATTTCTTCTAGGTTTTTTTTATACTACTTACAGTTTTACATTGCACTGCCAATATATTTTTTGTTCAAAACAGAATGTGTACTTGAAATGATAAACCTCTGTGTTAGATGTCATGTTATCATTTCTACAATACCTAAAATAAGTAAAAAAAAATAATAGTCTTCCCTCTATAGAAATAATAGATTTTTAAATAATAAAATAAATAACATCTCAAGCTTACCCAAAACTGTAACTAAAATATTTGTCTTGGTATATTGTTAATAAATCAGCACTCTGAAGCAATTATTTATTATTGAGTACAACATTATTGGATGGAAACTGTTAATAATATAACAGATGATATTTTCATACAATTTATATCTCAAGATCTTTGAATTGTTAAAATAGAGTTGTGTTTGTTCTTGTTCTACTGCATGCAAAGAATATCATACTTCCTGCAATTAATAAACACAATGTATTATTTATTATACTAATAAATCCACTGCCATGAAGCCAACAAACTAGTGAAAAAATGATTTAAATAAATCTGATGCTTTAAATTTCCTCTGGGTTTTTTTATACTACTTACAGTTTTACTTTGTACTGCCAATATTTAAATTTTACAAAAGGATTGTGTACTTGAAATGATGAAACTCTATTGTAGATGGCATGTGATCATTTCTACAATACCTAAAATAAGTAAAAAAAAAATAATAGTCTTCCCTCTATAGAAATAATAGTTTTTTAAAATTAATAAATAATTAATATCTCAAGCTTACCCAAAACTGCAACTAAAATATTTGTCATGGTATATTGTTAATAAATCAGCACTCAGAAGCAATTATTTATTATTGAGTACAACAATATTGGATGAAAACTGTTAATAAGATAACAGAAGATATTTTCATACAATTTATTTTTTAAGAACATTGTGTTGTTAAAATACATTTGTGTTTGTTCTTGTTCTACTGCATGCAAAGGATATCATACTTCCTGCAATTAATAAGAACAATTTATCATTTATTAAACAAATAAATCCACTGCCATGAAGCAAACAAACTAATGAACAAATAATTTTAAATAAATCTAATGCTTTAAATTTCTTCTAGGTTTTTTTTATACTACTTACAGTTTTACATTGCACTGCCAATATATTTTTTGTTCAAAACAGAATGTGTACTTGAAATGATAAACCTCTGTGTTAGATGTCATGTTATCATTTCTACAATACCTAAAATAAGTAAAAAAAAAATAATAGTCTTCCCTCTATAGAAATAATAGTTTTTTAAAATTAATAAATAATTAATATCTCAAGCTTACCCAAAACGGAAACTAAAATATTTGTCATGGTATATTGTTAATAAATCAGCACTCTGAAATAATTATTTATTATTGAGTACAACATTATTGGATGAAAACTGTTAATAATATAACAGATGATATTTTCTTACAATTTATATCTAAAGATCTTTGAATTGTTAAAATAGAGTTGTGTTTGATCTTGTTTTACTGCATGCAAAGGATATCATACTTCCTGCAATTAATAAACACAATGTATTATTTATTATACTAATAAATCCACTGCCATGAAGCAAACAAATTGTGAACAAATAATTTTTAATAAATCTGATGCTTTAAATTTCCTCTGGGTTTTTTTATACTACTTACAGTTTTACTTTGCACTGCAAATATATTATTTGTTCAAAACAGAATGTGTACTTGAAATGATGAAACTCTATTGTAGATGTCATGTGATCATTTCTACAATACCTAAAATAAGTAAAAAAAAATAATAGTCTACCCTTTATAGAAATAATAGTTTTCTAAAATAATTAAATAATTAATATCTCAAGCTTACCCAAAACTGTAACTAAAATATTTGTCATGGTATATTGTTAATAAATCAGCACTCAGAAGCAATTATTTATTATTGAGTACAACATTAATAGATGAAGACTGTTAATAATATAACAGAAGATATTTTCATACAATTTATTTTTTAAGAACATTGTGTTGTAAAAATACATTTGTGTTTGTTCTTGTTCTACTGCATGCAAATGATATCATACTTCCTACAATTAATAAACACAATGTATAATTTATTAAATTAATAAATCCACTGCCATGAAGCCAACAAACTAGTGAAAAAATGATTTAAATAAATCTGATGCTTTAAATTTCCTCTGGGTTTTTTTATACTACTTACAGTTTTACTTTGCACTGCCAATATATTTTTTGTTCAAAACAGAATGTGTACTTGAAATGATGAAACTCTATTGTAGATGTCATGTGATCATTTCTACCTAAAATAAGTAAAATAAAATAATAGTCTTCCCTCTATAGAAATAATAGTTTTTTAAATAATAAAATAAATAACATCTCAAGCATACCCAAATCTATAACTAAAATATTTTTCATGGTATATTGTTAATAAATCAGCACTCTGATATAATTATTTATTATTGAGTACAACATTATTGCATGAAAACTGTTAACAATATAACAGAAGATATTTTCTTACAATTTATTTCTAAATAACTTTGTATTGTTAAAACAGATTTGTGTTTGTTCATGTTCTACTGCATGCAAAGAATATCATACTTTCTGCTATTAATAAACACAATGTATTATTTATTATACTAATAAATCCACTGCCATGAAGCAAACAAACTAATGAACAAATAATTTTAAATAAATCTAATGCTTTAAATTTCTTCTAGGTTTTTTTTATACTACTTACAGTTTTACTTTGCACTGCCAATATATTTTTTGTTCAAAACAGAATGTGTACTTGAAATGATGAAACTCTATTGTAGATGTCATGTGATCATTTCTACAATACCTAAAATAAGTAAAATAAAATAATAGTCTTCCCTCTATAGAAATAATAGTTATTTAAATAATAAAATAAATAACATCTCAAGCTTACCCAAATCTATAACTAAAATATTTTTCATGGTATATTGTTAATAAATCAGCACTCTGATATAATTATTTAATATTGAGTACAACATTATTGCATGAAAACTGTTAACAATATAACAGATGATATTTTCTTACAATTTATATCTAAAGATCTTTGAATTGTTAAAATAGAGTTGTGTTTGTTCTTGTTCTACTGCATGCAAAGGATATCATACTTCCTACAATTAATAAACACAATGTATAATTTATTAAAATAATAAATCCACTGCCAAGAAGCCAACAAACTAGTGAAAAAATGATTTAAATAAATCTGATGCTTTAAATTTCCTCTGGGTTTTTTTATACTACTTACAGTTTTACTTTGCACTGCCAATATATTATTTGTTCAAAACAGAATGTGTACTTGAAATGATGACTCTCTATTGTAGATGTCATGTGATCATATCTACAATACCTAAAATAAGTAAAATAAAATAATAGTCTTCCCTCTATAGAAATAATAGTTTTTTAAATAATAAAATAAATAACTTCTCAAGCTTACCAAAAACTGTAACTAAAATATTTATCTTGGTATATTTTTAATAAATCAGCACTCTGAAATAATTATTTATTATTGAGTACAACAATATTTGAAAAAAACTGTTAATAATATAACAGAAGATATTTTCATACAATTTATTTTTAAAGAACATTGTGTTGTTAAAATACATATGTGTTTGTTCTTGTTCTACTGCATGCAAAGGATATCATACTTCCTGCAATTAATAAGAACAATTTATCATTTATTAAACAAATAAATCCACTGCCATGAAGCAAACAAACTAGTGAACAAATAATTTTAAATAAATCTAATGCTTTAAAATTCTTCTAGGTTTTTTTTATACTACTTACAGTTTTACTTTGTACTGCCATTATTTAAATTTTACAAAAGGATTGTGTACTTGAAATGATGAAACTCTATTGTAGATGGCATGTGATCATTTCTACAATACCTAAAATAAGTAAAAAAAAATAATAGTCTTCCCTCTATAGAAATAATAGTTTTTTAAATAATAAAATAAAGAACATCTCAAGCTTACCCAAAACTGTAACTAAAATATTTGTCTTGGTATATTGTTAATAAATCAGCACTCTGATATAATTATTTATTATTGAGTACAACATTATTGCATGAAAACTGTTAACAATATAACAGAAGATATTTTCTTACAATTTATTTCTAAATAACTTTGTATTGTTAAAACAGATTTGTGTTTGTTCATGTTCTACTGCATGCAAAGAATATCATACTTCCTGCTATTAATAAACACAATGTACAATTTATTAAAATAATAAATCCACTGCCATGAAGCCAACAAACTAGTGAAAAAATGATTTAAATAAATCTGATGCTTTAAATTTCCTCTGGGTTTTTTTATACTACTTACAGTTTTACTTTGCACTGCCAATATATTATTTGTTCAAAACAGAATATGTACTTAAAATGATAATACTCTGTGTTTGATGTAATGTGATCATTTCTACAATACCTAAAATAAGTAAAAAAAAATAATAGTCTTCCCTCTATAGAAATAATAGTATTTTAAATATTAAAATAAATAACATCTCAAGCTTACCCAAAACAGTAACTAAAATATTTGTCTTGGCATATTGTTAATAAATCAGCACTCTGATATAATTATTTATTATTGAGTACAACATTATTGCATGAAAACTGTTAACAATATAACAGAAGATATTTTCTTACAATTTATTTCTAAATAACTTTGTATAGTTAAAACAGTTTTGTGTTTGTTCATGTTCTACTGCATGCAAAGAATATCATACTTCCTGCTATTAATAAACACAATGTATTATTTATTATACTAATAAATCCACTGCCATGAAGCAAACAAATTGTGAACAAATAATTTTTAATAAATCTAATGCTTTAAATTTTTTCTAGGTTTTTTTTATACTACTTACAGTTTAAATTTGCACTGCCAATATATTATTTGTTCAAAACAGAATGTGTACTTAAAATGATAATACTCTGTGTTTGATGTAATGTGATCATTTCTACAATACCTAAAATAAGAAAAAAAAAATAATAGTCTTCCCTCTATAGAAATAATAGTTATTTAAATAATAAAATAAATAACATCTCAAGCTTACCCAAATCTATAACTAAAATATTTTTCATGGTATATTGTTAATAAATCAGCACTCTGATATAATTATTTAATATTGAGTACAACATTATTGCATGAAAACTGTTAACAATATAACAGATGATATTTTCTTACAATTTATATCTAAAGATCTTTGAATTGTTAAAATAGAGTTGTGTTTGTTCTTGTTCTACTGCATGCAAAGGATATCATACTTCCTACAATTAATAAACACAATGTATAATTTATTAAAATAATAAATCCACTGCCAAGAAGCCAACAAACTAGTGAAAAAATGATTTAAATAAATCTGATGCTTTAAATTTCCTCTGGGTTTTTTTATACTACTTACAGTTTTACTTTGCACTGCCAATATATTATTTGTTCAAAACAGAATGTGTACTTGAAATGATGACTCTCTATTGTAGATGTCATGTGATCATATCTACAATACCTAAAATAAGTAAAATAAAATAATAGTCTTCCCTCTATAGAAATAATAGTTTTTTAAATAATAAAATAAATAACATCTCAAGCTTACCCAAAACTGTAACTAAAATATTTGTCTTGGTATATTGTTAATAAATCAGCACTCTGAAGCAATTATTTATTATTGAGTACAACATTAATAGATGAAAACTGTTAATAATATAACAGAAGATATTTTCATACAATTTATTTTTTAAGAACATTGTGTTGTTAAAATACATTTGTGTTTGTTCTTGTTCTACTGCATGCAAAGGATATCATACTTCCTACAATTAATAAACACAATGTATAATTTATTAAAATAATAAATCCACTGCCATGAAGCCAACAAACTAGTAAAAAAATGATTTAAATAAATCTGATGCTTTAAATTTCCTCTGGGTTTTTTTATACTACTTACAGTTTTACTTTGCACGGCCAATTTATTATTTGTTCAAAACAGAATGTGTACTTGAAATGATAAAACTCTGTGTTAGATGTCATGTGATCATTTCTACAATACCTAAAATAAGTAAAAAAAAATAATAGTCTTCCCTCTATAGAAATAATAGTTTTTTAAATAATAAAATAAATAACATCTCAAGCTTACCCAAAACTGTAACTAAAATATTTGTCTTGGTATATTGTTAATAAATCAGCACTCTGAAGCAATTATTTATTATTGAGTACAACAATATTTGAAAAAAACTGTTAATAATATAACAGAAGATATTTTCATACAATTTATTTTTAAAGAACATTGTGTTGTTAAAATACATATGTGTTTGTTCTTGTTCTACTGCATGCAAAGGATATCATACTTCCTGCAATTAATAAGAACAATTTATCATTTATTAAACAAATAAATCCACTGCCATGAAGCAAACAAACTAGTGAACAAATAATTTTAAATAAATCTAATGCTTTAAAATTCTTCTAGGTTTTTTTATACTACTTACAGTTTTACTTTGCACGGCCAATTTATTATTTGTTCAAAACAGAATGTGTACTTGAAATGATAACACTCTGTGTTAGATGTCATGTGATCATTTCTACAATACCTAAAATAAGTAAAATAAAATAATAGTCTTCCCTCTATAGAAATAATAGTTTTTTAAATAATAAAATAAATAACATCTCAAGCTTACCCAAAACTGCAACTAAAATATTTGTCATGGTATATTGTTAATAAATCAGCACTCAGAAGCAATTATTTATTATTGAGTACAACATTAATTGATGAAAACTGTTAATAATATAACAGAAGATATTTTCATACAATTTATTTTTTAAGAACATTGTGTTGTTAAAATACATTTGTGTTTGTTCTTGTTCTACTGCATGCAAAGGATATCATACTTCCTACAATTAATAAACACAATGTATAATTTATTAAAATAATAAATCCACTGCCATGAAGCCAACAAACTAGTGAAAAAATGATTTAAATAAATCTGATGCTTTAAATTTCCTCTGGGTTTTTTTATACTACTTACAGTTTTACTTTGCACTGCCAATATATTTTTTGTTCAAAACAGAATATGTACTTAAAATGATAATACTCTGTGTTTGATGTAATGTGATCATATCTACAATACCTAAAATAAGTAAAATAAAATAATAGTCTTCCCTCTATAGAAATAATAGTTTTTTAAATAATAAAATAAATAACATCTCAAGCTTACCAAAAACTGTAACTAAAATATTAATCTTGGTATATTTTTAATAAATCAGCACTCTGAAATAATTATTTATTATTGAGTACAACAATATTGGAAAAAAACTGTTAATAATATAACAGAAGATATTTTCATACAATTTATTTTTAAAGAACATTGTGTTGTAAAAATACATATGTGTTTGTTCTTGTTCTACTGCATGCAAAGGATATCATACTTCCTGCAATTAATAAGAACAATTTATCATTTATTAAACAAATAAATCCACTGCCATGAAGCAAACAAACTAATGAACAAATAATTTTAAATAAATCTAATGCTTTAAAATTCTTCTAGGTTTTTTTTTATACTACTTACAGTTTTACTTTGTACTGCCAATATTGACATTTTACAAAAGGATTGTGTACTTGAAATGATGAAACTCTATTGTAGATGTCATGTGATCATTTCTACAATACCTAAAATAAGTAAAAAAAAAATAATAGTCTTCCCTCTATAGAAATAATAGTTTTTTAAAATTAATAAATAATTAATATCTCAAGCTTACCCAAAACTGTAACTAAAATATTTGTCTTGGTATATTGTTAATAAATCAGCACTCTGAAGCAATTATTTATTATTGAGTACAACATTAATAGATGAAAACTGTTAATAATATAACAGAAGATATTTTCATACAATTTATTTTTTAAGAACATTGTGTTGTTAAAATACATTTGTGTTTGTTCTTGTTCTACTGCATGCAAAGGATATCATACTTCCTACAATTAATAAACACAATGTATAATTTATTAAAATAATAAATCCACTGCCATGAAGCCAACAAACTAGTAAAAAAATGATTTAAATAAATCTGATGCTTTAAATTTCCTCTGGGTTTTTTTATACTACTTACAGTTTTACTTTGCACGGCCAATTTATTATTTGTTCAAAACAGAATGTGTACTTGAAATGATAAAACTCTGTGTTAGATGTCATGTGATCATTTCTACAATACCTAAAATAAGTAAAAAAAAATAATAGTCTTCCCTCTATAGAAATAATAGTTTTTTAAATAATAAAATAAATAACATCTCAAGCTTACCCAAAACTGTAACTAAAATATTTGTCTTGGTATATTGTTAATAAATCAGCACTCTGAAGCAATTATTTATTATTGAGTACAACAATATTTGAAAAAAACTGTTAATAATATAACAGAAGATATTTTCATACAATTTATTTTTAAAGAACATTGTGTTGTTAAAATACATATGTGTTTGTTCTTGTTCTACTGCATGCAAAGGATATCATACTTCCTGCAATTAATAAGAACAATTTATCATTTATTAAACAAATAAATCCACTGCCATGAAGCAAACAAACTAGTGAACAAATAATTTTAAATAAATCTAATGCTTTAAAATTCTTCTAGGTTTTTTTATACTACTTACAGTTTTACTTTGCACGGCCAATTTATTATTTGTTCAAAACAGAATGTGTACTTGAAATGATAACACTCTGTGTTAGATGTCATGTGATCATTTCTACAATACCTAAAATAAGTAAAATAAAATAATAGTCTTCCCTCTATAGAAATAATAGTTTTTTAAATAATAAAATAAATAACATCTCAAGCTTACCCAAAACTGCAACTAAAATATTTGTCATGGTATATTGTTAATAAATCAGCACTCAGAAGCAATTATTTATTATTGAGTACAACATTAATTGATGAAAACTGTTAATAATATAACAGAAGATATTTTCATACAATTTATTTTTTAAGAACATTGTGTTGTTAAAATACATTTGTGTTTGTTCTTGTTCTACTGCATGCAAAGGATATCATACTTCCTACAATTAATAAACACAATGTATAATTTATTAAAATAATAAATCCACTGCCATGAAGCCAACAAACTAGTGAAAAAATGATTTAAATAAATCTGATGCTTTAAATTTCCTCTGGGTTTTTTTATACTACTTACAGTTTTACTTTGCACTGCCAATATATTTTTTGTTCAAAACAGAATATGTACTTAAAATGATAATACTCTGTGTTTGATGTAATGTGATCATATCTACAATACCTAAAATAAGTAAAATAAAATAATAGTCTTCCCTCTATAGAAATAATAGTTTTTTAAATAATAAAATAAATAACATCTCAAGCTTACCAAAAACTGTAACTAAAATATTAATCTTGGTATATTTTTAATAAATCAGCACTCTGAAATAATTATTTATTATTGAGTACAACAATATTGGAAAAAAACTGTTAATAATATAACAGAAGATATTTTCATACAATTTATTTTTAAAGAACATTGTGTTGTAAAAATACATATGTGTTTGTTCTTGTTCTACTGCATGCAAAGGATATCATACTTCCTGCAATTAATAAGAACAATTTATCATTTATTAAACAAATAAATCCACTGCCATGAAGCAAACAAACTAATGAACAAATAATTTTAAATAAATCTAATGCTTTAAAATTCTTCTAGGTTTTTTTTTATACTACTTACAGTTTTACTTTGTACTGCCAATATTGACATTTTACAAAAGGATTGTGTACTTGAAATGATGAAACTCTATTGTAGATGTCATGTGATCATTTCTACAATACCTAAAATAAGTAAAAAAAAAATAATAGTCTTCCCTCTATAGAAATAATAGTTTTTTAAAATTAATAAATAATTAATATCTCAAGCTTACCCAAAACGGAAACTAAAATATTTGTCATGGTATATTGTTAATAAATCAGCACTCTGAAATAATTATTTATTATTGAGTACAACATTATTGGATGAAAACTGTTAATAATATAACAGATGATATTTTCTTACAATTTATATCTAAAGATCTTTGAATTGTTAAAATAGAGTTGTGTTTGTTCTTGTTTTACTGCATGCAAAGGATATCATACTTCCTGCAATTAATAAACACAATGTATTATTTATTATATTAATAAATCCACTGCCATGAAGCAAACAAATTGTGAACAAATAATTTTTAATAAATCTGATGCTTTAAATTTCCTCTGGGTTTTTTTATACTACTTACAGTTTTACTTTGCACTGCAAATATATTATTTGTTCAAAACAGAATGTGTACTTGAAATGATGAAACTCTATTGTAGATGTCATGTGATCATTTCTAC
This sequence comes from Tuberolachnus salignus, assembly GCA_956483605.1. NCBI lineage: Eukaryota > Metazoa > Arthropoda > Insecta > Hemiptera > Aphididae > Tuberolachnus > Tuberolachnus salignus. The sequence goes on along the minus strand of OY101431.1, from coordinate 2,735,341 downwards.
AATACCTAAAATAAGTAAAAAAAAATAATAGTCTACCCTTTATAGAAATAATAGTTTTCTAAAAGAATTAAATAATTAATATCTCAAGCTTACCCAAAACTGTAACTAAAATATTTGTCATGGTATATTGTTAATAAATCAGCACTCAGAAGCAATTATTTATTATTGAGTACAACATTAATAGATGAAGACTGTTAATAATATAACAGAAGATATTTTCATACAATTTATTTTTTAAGAACATTGTGTTGTTAAAATACATTTGTGTTTGTTCTTGTTCTACTGCATGCAAATGATATCATACTTCCTACAATTAATAAACACAATGTATAATTTATTAAATTAATAAATCCACTGCCATGAAGCCAACAAACTAGTGAAAAAATGATTTAAATAAATCTGATGCTTTAAATTTCCTCTGGGTTTTTTTATACTACTTACAGTTTTACTTTGCACTGCCAATATATTTTTTGTTCAAAACAGAATGTGTACTTGAAATGATGAAACTCTATTGTAGATGTCATGTGATCATTTCTACAATACCTAAAATAAGTAAAATAAAATAATAGTCTTCCCTCTATAGAAATAATAGTTTTTTAAATAATAAAATAAATAACATCTCAAGCATACCCAAATCTATAACTAAAATATTTTTCATGGTATATTGTTAATAAATCAGCACTCTGATATAATTATTTATTATTGAGTACAACATTATTGCATGAAAACTGTTAACAATATAACAGAAGATATTTTCTTACAATTTATTTCTAAATAACTTTGTATTGTTAAAACAGATTTGTGTTTGTTCATGTTCTACTGCATGCAAAGAATATCATACTTTCTGCTATTAATAAACACAATGTATTATTTATTATACTAATAAATCCACTGCCATGAAGCAAACAAACTAATGAACAAATAATTTTAAATAAATCTAATGCTTTAAATTTCTTCTAGGTTTTTTTTATACTACTTACAGTTTTACTTTGCACTGCCAATATATTTTTTGTTCAAAACAGAATGTGTACTTGAAATGATGAAACTCTATTGTAGATGTCATGTGATCATTTCTACAATACCTAAAATAAGTAAAATAAAATAATAGTCTTCCCTCTATAGAAATAATAGTTATTTAAATAATAAAATAAATAACATCTCAAGCTTACCCAAATCTATAACTAAAATATTTTTCATGGTATATTGTTAATAAATCAGCACTCTGATATAATTATTTATTATTGAGTACAACATTATTACATGAAAACTGTTAACAATATAACAGATGATATTTTCTTACAATTTATATCTAAAGATCTTTGAATTGTTAAAATAGAGTTGTGTTTGTTCTTGTTCTACTGCATGCAAAGGATATCATACTTCCTACAATTAATAAACACAATGTATAATTTATTAAAATAATAAATCCACTGCCAAGAAGCCAACAAACTAGTGAAAAAATGATTTAAATAAATCTGATGCTTTAAATTTCCTCTGGGTTTTTTTATACTACTTACAGTTTTACTTTGCACTGCCAATATATTATTTGTTCAAAACAGAATGTGTACTTGAAATGATGACTCTCTATTGTAGATGTCATGTGATCATATCTACAATACCTAAAATAAGTAAAATAAAATAATAGTCTTCCCTCTATAGAAATAATAGTTTTCTAAAATAATAAAATAAATAACATCTCAAGCTTACCAAAAACTGTAACTAAAATATTTATCTTGGTATATTTTTAATAAATCAGCACTCTGAAATAATTATTTATTATTGAGTACAACAATATTTGAAAAAAACTGTTAATAATATAACAGAAGATATTTTCATACAATTTATTTTTTAAGAACATTGTGTTGTTAAAATACATTTGTGTTTGTTCTTGTTCTACTGCATGCAAATGATATCATACTTCCTACAATTAATAAACACAATGTATAATTTATTAAATTAATAAATCCACTGCCATGAAGCCAACAAACTAGTGAAAAAATGATTTAAATAAATCTGATGCTTTAAATTTCCTCTGGGTTTTTTTATACTACTTACAGTTTTACTTTGCACTGCCAATATATTTTTTGTTCAAAACAGAATGTGTACTTGAAATGATGAAACTCTATTGTAGATGTCATGTGATCATTTCTACAATACCTAAAATAAGTAAAATAAAATAATAGTCTTCCCTCTATAGAAATAATAGTTTTTTAAATAATAAAATAAATAACATCTCAAGCATACCCAAATCTATAACTAAAATATTTTTCATGGTATATTGTTAATAAATCAGCACTCTGATATAATTATTTATTATTGAGTACAACATTATTGCATGAAAACTGTTAACAATATAACAGAAGATATTTTCTTACAATTTATTTCTAAATAACTTTGTATTGTTAAAACAGATTTGTGTTTGTTCATGTTCTACTGCATGCAAAGAATATCATACTTTCTGCTATTAATAAACACAATGTATTATTTATTATACTAATAAATCCACTGCCATGAAGCAAACAAACTAATGAACAAATAATTTTAAATAAATCTAATGCTTTAAATTTCTTCTAGGTTTTTTTTATACTAATTACAGTTTTACTTTGCACTGCCAATATATTTTTTGTTCAAAACAGAATGTGTACTTGAAATGATGAAACTCTATTGTAGATGTCATGTGATCATTTCTACAATACCTAAAATAAGTAAAATAAAATAATAGTCTTCCCTCTATAGAAATAATAGTTATTTAAATAATAAAATAAATAACATCTCAAGCTTACCCAAATCTATAACTAAAATATTTTTCATGGTATATTGTTAATAAATCAGCACTCTGATATAATTATTTATTATTGAGTACAACATTATTACATGAAAACTGTTAACAATATAACAGATGATATTTTCTTACAATTTATATCTAAAGATCTTTGAATTGTTAAAATAGAGTTGTGTTTGTTCTTGTTCTACTGCATGCAAAGGATATCATACTTCCTACAATTAATAAACACAATGTATAATTTATTAAAATAATAAATCCACTGCCAAGAAGCCAACAAACTAGTGAAAAAATGATTTAAATAAATCTGATGCTTTAAATTTCCTCTGGGTTTTTTTATACTACTTACAGTTTTACTTTGCACTGCCAATATATTATTTGTTCAAAACAGAATGTGTACTTGAAATGATGACTCTCTATTGTAGATGTCATGTGATCATATCTACAATACCTAAAATAAGTAAAATAAAATAATAGTCTTCCCTCTATAGAAATAATAGTTTTCTAAAATAATAAAATAAATAACATCTCAAGCTTACCAAAAACTGTAACTAAAATATTTATCTTGGTATATTTTTAATAAATCAGCACTCTGAAATAATTATTTATTATTGAGTACAACAATATTTGAAAAAAACTGTTAATAATATAACAGAAGATATTTTCATACAATTTATTTTTAAAGAACATTGTGTTGTTAAAATACATATGTGTTTGTTCTTGTTCTACTGCATGCAAAGGATATCATACTTCCTGCAATTAATAAGAACAATTTATCATTTATTAAACAAATAAATCCACTGCCATGAAGCAAACAAACTAGTGAACAAATAATTTTAAATAAATCTAATGCTTTAAAATTCTTCTAGGTTTTTTTTATACTACTTACAGTTTTACTTTGTACTGCCATTATTTAAATTTTACAAAAGGATTGTGTACTTGAAATGATGAAACTCTATTGTAGATGGCATGTGATCATTTCTACAATACCTAAAATAAGTAAAAAAAAATAATAGTCTTCCCTCTATAGAAATAATAGTTATTTAAATAATAAAATAAATAACATCTCAAGCTTACCCAAATCTATAACTAAAATATTTTTCATGGTATATTGTTAATAAATCAGCACTCTGATATAATTATTTATTATTGAGTACAACATTATTGCATGAAAACTGTTAACAATATAACAGAAGATATTTTCTTACAATTTATTTCTAAATAACTTTGTATTGTTAAAATAGATTTGTGTTTGTTCTTGTTCTATTGCATGCAAAGAATATCATACTTCCTGCAATTAATAAACACAATGTATTATTTATTATACTAATAAATCCACTGCCATGGATCAAACAAATTGTGAACAAGAAAATTTTTAATAAATCTAATGCTTTAAATTTTTTCTAGGTTTTTTTTATAATACTTACAGTTTAACTTTGCACTGCCAATATATTATTTGTTCAAAACAGAATGTGTACTTGAAATGATAAAACTCTGTGTTAGATGTCATGTGATCATTTCTACAATACCTAAAATAAGTAAAAAAAAATAATAGTCTACCCTTTATAGAAATAATAGTTTTCTAAAATAATTAAATAATTAATATCTCAAGCTTACCCAAAACTGTAACTAAAATATTTGTCATGGTATATTGTTAATAAATCAGCACTCAGAAGCAATTATTTATTATTGAGTACAACATTAATAGATGAAAACTGTTAATAATATAACAGAAGATATTTTCATACAATTTATTTTTTAAGAACATTGTGTTGTTAAAATACATTTGTGTTTGTTCTTGTTCTACTGCATGCAAAGGATATCATACTTCCTACAATTAATAAACACAATGTATAATTTATTAAAATAATAAATCCACTGCCATGAAGCCAACAAACTAGTGAAAAAATGATTTAAATAAATCTGATGCTTTAAATTTCCTCTGGGTTTTTTTATACTACTTACAGTTTTACTTTGCACTGCCAATATATTTTTTGTTCAAAACAGAATATGTACTTAAAATGATAATACTCTGTGTTTGATGTAATGTGATCATATCTACAATACCTAAAATAAGTAAAATAAAATAATAGTCTTCCCTCTATAGAAATAATAGTTTTTTAAATAATAAAATAAATAACATCTCAAGCTTACCAAAAACTGTAACTAAAATATTAATCTTGGTATATTTTTAATAAATCAGCACTCTGATATAATTATTTATTATTGAGTACAACATTATTACATGAAAACTGTTAACAATATAACAGATGATATTTTCTTACAATTTATATCTAAAGATCTTTGAATTGTTAAAATAGAGTTGTGTTTGTTCTTGTTCTACTGCATGCAAAGGATATCATACTTCCTACAATTAATAAACACAATGTATAATTTATTAAAATAATAAATCCACTGCCAAGAAGCCAACAAACTAGTGAAAAAATGATTTAAATAAATCTGATGCTTTAAATTTCCTCTGGGTTTTTTTATACTACTTACAGTTTTACTTTGCACTGCCAATATATTATTTGTTCAAAACAGAATGTGTACTTGAAATGATGACTCTCTATTGTAGATGTCATGTGATCATATCTACAATACCTAAAATAAGTAAAATAAAATAATAGTCTTCCCTCTATAGAAATAATAGTTTTCTAAAATAATAAAATAAATAACATCTCAAGCTTACCAAAAACTGTAACTAAAATATTTATCTTGGTATATTTTTAATAAATCAGCACTCTGAAATAATTATTTATTATTGAGTACAACAATATTTGAAAAAAACTGTTAATAATATAACAGAAGATATTTTCATACAATTTATTTTTAAAGAACATTGTGTTGTTAAAATACATATGTGTTTGTTCTTGTTCTACTGCATGCAAAGGATATCATACTTCCTGCAATTAATAAGAACAATTTATCATTTATTAAACAAATAAATCCACTGCCATGAAGCAAACAAACTAGTGAACAAATAATTTTAAATAAATCTAATGCTTTAAAATTCTTCTAGGTTTTTTTTATACTACTTACAGTTTTACTTTGTACTGCCATTATTTAAATTTTACAAAAGGATTGTGTACTTGAAATGATGAAACTCTATTGTAGATGGCATGTGATCATTTCTACAATACCTAAAATAAGTAAAAAAAAATAATAGTCTTCCCTCTATAGAAATAATAGTTATTTAAATAATAAAATAAATAACATCTCAAGCTTACCCAAATCTATAACTAAAATATTTTTCATGGTATATTGTTAATAAATCAGCACTCTGATATAATTATTTATTATTGAGTACAACATTATTGCATGAAAACTGTTAACAATATAACAGAAGATATTTTCTTACAATTTATTTCTAAATAACTTTGTATTGTTAAAATAGATTTGTGTTTGTTCTTGTTCTAATGCATGCAAAGAATATCATACTTCCTGCAATTAATAAACACAATGTATTATTTATTATACTAATAAATCCACTGCCATGGATCAAACAAATTGTGAACAAGAAAATTTTTAATAAATCTAATGCTTTAAATTTTTTCTAGGTTTTTTTTATAATACTTACAGTTTAACTTTGCACTGCCAATATATTATTTGTTCAAAACAGAATGTGTACTTGAAATGATAAAACTCTGTGTTAGATGTCATGTGATCATTTCTACAATACCTAAAATAAGTAAAAAAAAATAATAGTCTACCCTTTATAGAAATAATAGTTTTCTAAAATAATTAAATAATTAATATCTCAAGCTTACCCAAAACTGTAACTAAAATATTTGTCATGGTATATTGTTAATAAATCAGCACTCAGAAGCAATTATTTATTATTGAGTACAACATTAATAGATGAAAACTGTTAATAATATAACAGAAGATATTTTCATACAATTTATTTTTTAAGAACATTGTGTTGTTAAAATACATTTGTGTTTGTTCTTGTTCTACTGCATGCAAAGGATATCATACTTCCTACAATTAATAAACACAATGTATAATTTATTAAAATAATAAATCCACTGCCATGAAGCCAACAAACTAGTGAAAAAATGATTTAAATAAATCTGATGCTTTAAATTTCCTCTGGGTTTTTTTATACTATTTACAGTTTTACTTTGCACTGCCAATAAATTTTTTGTTCAAAACAGAATGTGTACTTGAAATGATGAAACTCTATTGTAGATGTCATGTGATCATTTCTACAATACCTAAAATAAGTAAAAAAAAATAATAGTCTTCCCTCTATAGAAATAATAGTTTTTTAAATAATAAAATAAATAACATCTCAAGCTTACCCAAAACTGTAACTAAAATATTTGTCTTGGTATATTGTTAATAAATCAGCACTCTGATATAATTATTTATTATTGAGTACAACATTATTGCATGAAAACTGTTAACAATATAACAGAAGATATTTTCTTACAATTTATTTCTAAATAACTTTGTATTGTTAAAACAGATTTGTGTTTGTTCATGTTCTACTGCATGCAAAGAATATCATACTTCCTGCTATTAATAAACACAATGTACAATTTATTAAAATAATAAATCCACTGCCATGAAGCCAACAAACTAGTGAAAAAATGATTTAAATAAATCTGATGCTTTAAATTTCCTCTGGGTTTTTTTATACTACTTACAGTTTTACTTTGCACTGCCAATATATTATTTGTTCAAAACAGAATATGTACTTAAAATGATAATACTCTGTGTTTGATGTAATGTGATCATTTCTACAATACCTAAAATAAGTAAAAAAAAATAATAGTCTTCCCTCTATAGAAATAATAGTATTTTAAATATTAAAATAAATAACATCTCAAGCTTACCCAAAACAGTAACTAAAATATTTGTCTTGGCATATTGTTAATAAATCAGCACTCTGATATAATTATTTATTATTGAGTACAACATTATTGCATGAAAACTGTTAACAATATAACAGAAGATATTTTCATACAATTTATTTCTAAATAACTTTGTATTGTTAAAACAGATTTGTGTTTGTTCATGTTCTACTGCATGCAAAGAATATCATACTTCCTGCTATTAATAAACACAATGTATTATTTATTATACTAATAAATCCACTGCCATGAAGCAAACAAATTGTGAACAAATAATTTTTAATAAATCTAATGCTTTAAATTTTTTCTAGGTTTTTTTTATACTACTTACAGTTTAAATTTGCACTGCCAATATATTATTTGTTCAAAACAGAATGTGTACTTAAAATGATAATACTCTGTGTTTGATGTAATGTGATCATTTCTACAATACCTAAAATAAGAAAAAAAAAATAATAGTCTTCCCTCTATAGAAATAATAGTTTTCTAAAATAAATAAATAATTAATATCTCAAGCTTACCCAAAACTGTAACTAAAATATTTGTCTTGGTATATTGTTAATAAATCAGCACTCTGAAGCAATTATTTATTATTGAGTACAACAATATTGGAAAAAAACTGTTAATAATATAACAGAAGATATTTTCATACAATTTATTTTTAAAGAACATTGTGTTGTTAAAATACATTTGTGTTTGTTCTTGTTCTACTGCATGCAAAGGATATCATACTTCCTACAATTAATAAACACAATGTATTATTTATTATACTAATAAATCCACTGCCATGAAGCAAACAAATTGTGAACAAATAATTTTTAATAAATCTAATGCTTTAAATTTTTTCTAGGTTTTTTTTATACTACTTACAGTTTAACTTTGCACTGCCAATATATTATTTGTTCAAAACAGAATATGTACTTAAAATGATAATACTCTGTGTTTGATGTAATGTGATCATTTCTACAATACCTAAAATAAGTAAAAAAAAATAATAGTCTTCCCTCTATAGGAATAATAGTTTTTTAAAATTAATAAATAATTAATATCTCAAGCTTACCCAAAACTGTAACTAAAATATTTGTCATGGTATATTGTTAATAAATCAGCACTCAGAAGCAATTATTTATTATTGAGTACAACATTAATAGATGAAAACTGTTAATAATATAACAGAAGATATTTTCATACAATTTATTTTTTAAGAACATTGTGTTGTTAAAATACATTTGTGTTTGTTCTTGTTCTACTGCATGCAAAGGATATCATACTTCCTACAATTAATAAACACAATGTATAATTTATTAAAATAATAAATCCACTGCCATGAAGCCAACAAACTAGTAAAAAAATGATTTAAATAAATCTGATGCTTTAAATTTCCTCTGGGTTTTTTTATACTACTTACAGTTTTACTTTGCACTGCCAATATATTTTTTGTTCAAAACAGAATATGTACTTAAAATGATAATACTCTGTGTTTGATGTAATGTGATCATTTCTACAATACCTACAATAAGTAAAAAAAAATAATAGTCTTCCCTCTATAGAAATAATAGTTTTTTAAATAATAAAATAAATAACATCTCAAGCTTACCCAAAACTGTAACTAAAATATTTGTCTTGGTATATTGTTAATAAATCAGCACTCTGAAGCAATTATTTATTATTGAGTACAACATTATTGGATGGAAACTGTTAATAATATAACAGATGATATTTTCATACAATTTATATCTCAAGATCTTTGAATTGTTAAAATAGAGTTGTGTTTGTTCTTGTTCTACTGCATGCAAAGAATATCATACTTCCTGCAATTAATAAACACAATGTATTATTTATTATACTAATAAATCCACTGACATGAAGCAAACAAACTAATGAACAAATAATTTTAAATAAATCTAATGCTTTAAATTTCTTCTAGGTTTTTTTTATACTACTTACAGTTTTACTTTGCACTGCCAATATATTTTTTGTTCAAAACAGAATGTGTACTTGAAATGATAACACTCTGTGTTAGATGTCATGTGATCATTTCTACAATACCTAAAATAAGTAAAATAAAATAATAGTCTTCCCTCTATAGAAATAATAGTTTTTTAAATAATAAAATAAATAACATCTCAAGCTTACCCAAAACTGTAACTAAAATATTTGTCTTGGCATATTGTTAATAAATCAGCACTCTGAAATAATTATTTATTATTGAGTACAACAATATTGGATGAAAACTGTTAATAATATAACAGATGATATTTTCTTACAATTTATATCTAAAGATCTTTGAATTGTTAAAATAGAGTTGTGTTTGTTCTTGTTCTACTGCATGCAAAGAATATCATACTTCCTGCAATTAATAAACACAATGTATTATTTATTATACTAATAAATCCACTGCCATGAAGCAAACAAATTGTGAACAAATAATTTTTAATAAATCTAATGCTTTAAATTTTTTCTAGGTTTTTTTTATACTACTTACAGTTTAACTTTGCACTGCCAATATATTATTTGTTCAAAACAGAATATGTACTTAAAATGATAATACTCTGTGTTTGATGTAATGTGATCATTTCTACAATACCTAAAATAAGTAAAAAAAAATAATAGTCTTCCCTCTATAGGAATAATAGTTTTTTAAAATTAATAAATAATTAATATCTCAAGCTTACCCAAAACTGCAACTAAAATATTTGTCATGGTATATTGTTAATAAATCAGCACTCAGAAGCAATTATTTATTATTGAGTACAACATTAATTGATGAAAACTGTTAATAATATAACAGAAGATATTTTCATACAATTTATTTTTTAAGAACATTGTGTTGTTAAAATACATTTGTGTTTGTTCTTGTTCTACTGCATGCAAAGGATATCATACTTCCTACAATTAATAAACACAATGTATAATTTATTAAAATAATAAATCCACTGCCATGAAGCCAACAAACTAGTGAAAAAATGATTTAAATAAATCTGATGCTTTAAATTTCCTCTGGGTTTTTTTATACTACTTACAGTTTTACTTTGCACTGCCAATATATTTTTTGTTCAAAACAGAATATGTACTTAAAATGATAATACTCTGTGTTTGATGTAATGTGATCATATCTACAATACCTAAAATAAGTAAAATAAAATAATAGTCTTCCCTCTATAGAAATAATAGTTTTTTAAATAATAAAATAAATAACATCTCAAGCTTACCCAAAACTGTAACTAAAATATTTGTCTTGGTATATTGTTAATAAATCAGCACTCTGATATAATTATTTATTATTGAGTACAACATTATTGCATGAAAACTGTTAACAATATAACAGAAGATATTTTCTTACAATTTATTTCTAAATAACTTTGTATTGTTAAAACAGATTTGTGTTTGTTCATGTTCTACTGCATGCAAAGAATATCATACTTCCTGCTATTAATAAACACAATGTACAATTTATTAAAATAATAAATCCACTGCCATGAAGCCAACAAACTAGTGAAAAAATGATTTAAATAAATCTGATGCTTTAAATTTCCTCTGGGTTTTTTTATACTACTTACAGTTTTACTTTGCACTGCCAATATATTATTTGTTCAAAACAGAATATGTACTTAAAATGATAATACTCTGTGTTTGATGTAATGTGATCATTTCTACAATACCTAAAATAAGTAAAAAAAAATAATAGTCTTCCCTCTATAGAAATAATAGTATTTTAAATATTAAAATAAATAACATCTCAAGCTTACCCAAAACAGTAACTAAAATATTTGTCTTGGCATATTGTTAATAAATCAGCACTCTGATATAATTATTTATTATTGAGTACAACATTATTGCATGAAAACTGTTAACAATATAACAGAAGATATTTTCATACAATTTATTTCTAAATAACTTTGTATTGTTAAAACAGATTTGTGTTTGTTCATGTTCTACTGCATGCAAAGAATATCATACTTCCTGCTATTAATAAACACAATGTATTATTTATTATACTAATAAATCCACTGCCATGAAGCAAACAAATTGTGAACAAATAATTTTTAATAAATCTAATGCTTTAAATTTTTTCTAGGTTTTTTTTATACTACTTACAGTTTAACTTTGCACTGCCAATATATTATTTGTTCAAAACAGAATATGTACTTAAAATGATAATACTCTGTGTTTGATGTAATGTGATCATTTCTACAATACCTAAAATAAGTAAAAAAAAATAATAGTCTTCCCTCTATAGGAATAATAGTTTTTTAAAATTAATAAATAATTAATATCTCAAGCTTACCCAAAACTGCAACTAAAATATTTGTCATGGTATATTGTTAATAAATCAGCACTCAGAAGCAATTATTTATTATTGAGTACAACATTAATTGATGAAAACTGTTAATAATATAACAGAAGATATTTTCATACAATTTATTTTTTAAGAACATTGTGTTGTTAAAATACATTTGTGTTTGTTCTTGTTCTACTGCATGCAAAGGATATCATACTTCCTACAATTAATAAACACAATGTATAATTTATTAAAATAATAAATCCACTGCCATGAAGCCAACAAACTAGTGAAAAAATGATTTAAATAAATCTGATGCTTTAAATTTCCTCTGGGTTTTTTTATACTACTTACAGTTTTACTTTGCACTGCCAATATATTTTTTGTTCAAAACAGAATATGTACTTAAAATGATAATACTCTGTGTTTGATGTAATGTGATCATATCTACAATACCTAAAATAAGTAAAATAAAATAATAGTCTTCCCTCTATAGAAATAATAGTTTTTTAAATAATAAAATAAATAACATCTCAAGCTTACCCAAAACTGTAACTAAAATATTTGTCTTGGTATATTGTTAATAAATCAGCACTCTGATATAATTATTTATTATTGAGTACAACATTATTGCATGAAAACTGTTAACAATATAACAGAAGATATTTTCTTACAATTTATTTCTAAATAACTTTGTATTGTTAAAACAGATTTGTGTTTGTTCATGTTCTACTGCATGCAAAGAATATCATACTTCCTGCTATTAATAAACACAATGTACAATTTATTAAAATAATAAATCCACTGCCATGAAGCCAACAAACTAGTGAAAAAATGATTTAAATAAATCTGATGCTTTAAATTTCCTCTGGGTTTTTTTATACTACTTACAGTTTTACTTTGCACTGCCAATATATTATTTGTTCAAAACAGAATATGTACTTAAAATGATAATACTCTGTGTTTGATGTAATGTGATCATTTCTACAATACCTAAAATAAGTAAAAAAAAATAATAGTCTTCCCTCTATAGAAATAATAGTATTTTAAATATTAAAATAAATAACATCTCAAGCTTACCCAAAACAGTAACTAAAATATTTGTCTTGGCATATTGTTAATAAATCAGCACTCTGATATAATTATTTATTATTGAGTACAACATTATTGCATGAAAACTGTTAACAATATAACAGAAGATATTTTCATACAATTTATTTCTAAATAACTTTGTATTGTTAAAACAGATTTGTGTTTGTTCATGTTCTACTGCATGCAAAGAATATCATACTTCCTGCTATTAATAAACACAATGTATTATTTATTATACTAATAAATCCACTGCCATGAAGCAAACAAATTGTGAACAAATAATTTTTAATAAATCTAATGCTTTAAATTTTTTCTAGGTTTTTTTTATACTACTTACAGTTTAAATTTGCACTGCCAATATATTATTTGTTCAAAACAGAATGTGTACTTAAAATGATAATACTCTGTGTTTGATGTAATGTGATCATTTCTACAATACCTAAAATAAGAAAAAAAAAATAATAGTCTTCCCTCTATAGAAATAATAGTTTTCTAAAATAAATAAATAATTAATATCTCAAGCTTACCCAAAACTGTAACTAAAATATTTGTCTTGGTATATTGTTAATAAATCAGCACTCTGAAGCAATTATTTATTATTGAGTACAACAATATTGGAAAAAAACTGTTAATAATATAACAGAAGATATTTTCATACAATTTATTTTTAAAGAACATTGTGTTGTTAAAATACATTTGTGTTTGTTCTTGTTCTACTGCATGCAAAGGATATCATACTTCCTACAATTAATAAACACAATGTATTATTTATTATACTAATAAATCCACTGCCATGAAGCAAACAAATTGTGAACAAATAATTTTTAATAAATCTAATGCTTTAAATTTTTTCTAGGTTTTTTTTATACTACTTACAGTTTAACTTTGCACTGCCAATATATTATTTGTTCAAAACAGAATATGTACTTAAAATGATAATACTCTGTGTTTGATGTAATGTGATCATTTCTACAATACCTAAAATAAGTAAAAAAAAATAATAGTCTTCCCTCTATAGGAATAATAGTTTTTTAAAATTAATAAATAATTAATATCTCAAGCTTACCCAAAACTGTAACTAAAATATTTGTCATGGTATATTGTTAATAAATCAGCACTCAGAAGCAATTATTTATTATTGAGTACAACATTAATAGATGAAAACTGTTAATAATATAACAGAAGATATTTTCATACAATTTATTTTTTAAGAACATTGTGTTGTTAAAATACATTTGTGTTTGTTCTTGTTCTACTGCATGCAAAGGATATCATACTTCCTACAATTAATAAACACAATGTATAATTTATTAAAATAATAAATCCACTGCCATGAAGCCAACAAACTAGTAAAAAAATGATTTAAATAAATCTGATGCTTTAAATTTCCTCTGGGTTTTTTTATACTACTTACAGTTTTACTTTGCACTGCCAATATATTTTTTGTTCAAAACAGAATATGTACTTAAAATGATAATACTCTGTGTTTGATGTAATGTGATCATTTCTACAATACCTACAATAAGTAAAAAAAAATAATAGTCTTCCCTCTATAGAAATAATAGTTTTTTAAATAATAAAATAAATAACATCTCAAGCTTACCCAAAACTGTAACTAAAATATTTGTCTTGGTATATTGTTAATAAATCAGCACTCTGAAGCAATTATTTATTATTGAGTACAACATTATTGGATGGAAACTGTTAATAATATAACAGATGATATTTTCATACAATTTATATCTCAAGATCTTTGAATTGTTAAAATAGAGTTGTGTTTGTTCTTGTTCTACTGCATGCAAAGAATATCATACTTCCTGCAATTAATAAACACAATGTATTATTTATTATACTAATAAATCCACTGACATGAAGCAAACAAACTAATGAACAAATAATTTTAAATAAATCTAATGCTTTAAATTTCTTCTAGGTTTTTTTTATACTACTTACAGTTTTACTTTGCACTGCCAATATATTTTTTGTTCAAAACAGAATGTGTACTTGAAATGATAACACTCTGTGTTAGATGTCATGTGATCATTTCTACAATACCTAAAATAAGTAAAATAAAATAATAGTCTTCCCTCTATAGAAATAATAGTTTTTTAAATAATAAAATAAATAACATCTCAAGCTTACCCAAAACTGTAACTAAAATATTTGTCTTGGCATATTGTTAATAAATCAGCACTCTGAAATAATTATTTATTATTGAGTACAACAATATTGGATGAAAACTGTTAATAATATAACAGATGATATTTTCTTACAATTTATATCTAAAGATCTTTGAATTGTTAAAATAGAGTTGTGTTTGTTCTTGTTCTACTGCATGCAAAGAATATCATACTTCCTGCAATTAATAAACACAATGTATTATTTATTATACTAATAAATCCACTGCCATGAAGCAAACAAATTGTGAACAAATAATTTTTAATAAATCTAATGCTTTAAATTTTTTCTAGGTTTTTTTTATACTACTTACAGTTTAACTTTGCACTGCCAATATATTATTTGTTCAAAACAGAATATGTACTTAAAATGATAATACTCTGTGTTTGATGTAATGTGATCATTTCTACAATACCTAAAATAAGTAAAAAAAAATAATAGTCTTCCCTCTATAGGAATAATAGTTTTTTAAAATTAATAAATAATTAATATCTCAAGCTTACCCAAAACTGCAACTAAAATATTTGTCATGGTATATTGTTAATAAATCAGCACTCAGAAGCAATTATTTATTATTGAGTACAACATTAATTGATGAAAACTGTTAATAATATAACAGAAGATATTTTCATACAATTTATTTTTTAAGAACATTGTGTTGTTAAAATACATTTGTGTTTCTTCTTGTTCTACTGCATGCAAAGGATATCATACTTCCTACAATTAATAAACACAATGTATAATTTATTAAAATAATAAATCCACTGCCATGAAGCCAACAAACTAGTGAAAAAATGATTTAAATAAATCTGATGCTTTAAATTTCCTCTGGGTTTTTTTATACTACTTACAGTTTTACTTTGCACTGCCAATATATTTTTTGTTCAAAACAGAATATGTACTTAAAATGATAATACTCTGTGTTTGATGTAATGTGATCATATCTACAATACCTAAAATAAGTAAAATAAAATAATAGTCTTCCCTCTATAGAAATAATAGTTTTTTAAATAATAAAATAAATAACATCTCAAGCTTACCAAAAACTGTAACTAAAATATTAATCTTGGTATATTTTTAATAAATCAGCACTCTGAAATAATTATTTATTATTGAGTACAACAATATTGGAAAAAAACTGTTAATAATATAACAGAAGATATTTTCATACAATTTATTTTTAAAGAACATTGTGTTGTAAAAATACATATGTGTTTGTTCTTGTTCTACTGCATGCAAAGGATATCATACTTCCTGCAATTAATAAGAACAATTTATCATTTATTAAACAAATAAATCCACTGCCATGAAGCAAACAAACTAATGAACAAATAATTTTAAATAAATCTAATGCTTTAAAATTCTTCTAGGTTTTTTTTTATACTACTTACAGTTTTACTTTGTACTGCCAATATTGAAATTTTACAAAAGGATTGTGTACTTGAAATGATGAAACTCTATTGTAGATGTCATGTGATCATTTCTACAATACCTAAAATAAGTAAAAAAAAAATAATAGTCTTCCCTCTATAGAAATAATAGTTTTTTAAAATTAATAAATAATTAATATCTCAAGCTTACCCAAAACGGAAACTAAAATATTTGTCATGGTATATTGTTAATAAATCAGCACTCTGAAATAATTATTTATTATTGAGTACAACATTATTGGATGAAAACTGTTAATAATATAACAGATGATATTTTCTTACAATTTATATCTAAAGATCTTTGAATTGTTAAAATAGAGTTGTGTTTGTTCTTGTTTTACTGCATGCAAAGGATATCATACTTCCTGCAAATAATAAACACAATGTATTATTTATTATACTAATAAATCCACTGCCATGAAGCAAACAAATTGTGAACAAATAATTTTTAATAAATCTGATGCTTTAAATTTCCTCTGGGTTTTTTTATACTACTTACAGTTTTACTTTGCACTGCCAATATATTATTTGTTCAAAACAGAATATGTACTTAAAATGATAATACTCTGTGTTTGATGTAATGTGATCATTTCTACAATACCTAAAATAAGTAAAAAAAAATAATAGTCTTCCCTCTATAGAAATAATAGTATTTTAAATATTAAAATAAATAACATCTCAAGCTTACCCAAAACAGTAACTAAAATATTTGTCTTGGCATATTGTTAATAAATCAGCACTCTGATATAATTATTTATTATTGAGTACAACATTATTGCATGAAAACTGTTAACAATATAACAGAAGATATTTTCTTACAATTTATTTCTAAATAACTTTGTATTGTTAAAACAGATTTGTGTTTGTTCATGTTCTACTGCATGCAAAGAATATCATACTTCCTGCTATTAATAAACACAATGTATTATTTATTATACTAATAAATCCACTGCCATGAAGCAAACAAATTGTGAACAAATAATTTTTAATAAATCTAATGCTTTAAATTTTTTCTAGGTTTTTTTTATACTACTTACAGTTTAAATTTGCACTGCCAATATATTATTTGTTCAAAACAGAATGTGTACTTAAAATGATAATACTCTGTGTTTGATGTAATGTGATCATTTCTACAATACCTAAAATAAGAAAAAAAAATAATAGTCTTCCCTCTATAGAAATAATAGTTTTCTAAAATAAATAAAATAAATAACATCTCAAGCTTACCCAAAACTGTAACTAAAATATTTGTCTTGGTATATTGTTAATAAATCAGCACTCTGAAGCAATTATTTATTATTGAGTACAACAATATTGGAAAAAAACTGTTAATAATATAACAGAAGATATTTTCATACAATTTATTTTTTAAGAACATTGTGTTGTTAAAATACATTTGTGTTTGTTCTTGTTCTACTGCATGCAAAGGATATCATACTTCCTACAATTAATAAACACAATGTATAATTTATTAAAATAATAAATCCACTGCCATGAAGCCAACAAACTAGTAAAAAAATGATTTAAATAAATCTGATGCTTTAAATTTCCTCTGGGTTTTTTTATACTACTTACAGTTTTACTTTGCACGGCCAATTTATTATTTGTTCAAAACAGAATGTGTACTTGAAATGATAAAACTCTGTGTTAGATGTCATGTGATCATTTCTACAATACATAAAATAAGTAAAAAAAAATAATAGTCTTCCCTCTATAGAAATAATAGTTTTTTAAATAATAAAATAAATAACATCTCAAGCTTACCCAAAACTGTAACTAAAATATTTGTCTTGGTATATTGTTAATAAATCAGCACTCTGAAGCAATTATTTATTATTGAGTACAACAATATTGGAAAAAAACTGTTAATAATATAACAGAAGATATTTTCATACAATTTATTTTTTAAGAACATTGTGTTGTTAAAATACATTTGTGTTTGTTCTTGTTCTACTGCATGCAAAGGATATCATACTTCCTACAATTAATAAACACAATGTATTATTTATTATACTAATAAATCCACTGCCATGAAGCAAACAAATTGTGAACAAATAATTTTTAATAAATCTAATGCTTTAAATTTTTTCTAGGTTTTTTTTATACTACTTACAGTTTAACTTTGCACTGCCAATATATTATTTGTTCAAAACAGAATATGTACTTAAAATGATAACACTCTGTGTTTGATGTAATGTGATCATTTCTACAATACCTAAAATAAGTAAAAAAAAATAATAGTCTTCCCTCTATAGGAATAATAGTTTTTTAAAATTAATAAATAATTAATATCTCAAGCTTACCCAAAACTGCAACTAAAATATTTGTCATGGTATATTGTTAATAAATCAGCACTCAGAAGCAATTATTTATTATTGAGTACAACATTAATAGATGAAAACTGTTAATAATATAACAGAAGATATTTTCATACAATTTATTTTTTAAGAACATTGTGTTGTTAAAATACATTTGTGTTTGTTCTTGTTCTACTGCATGCAAAGGATATCATACTTCCTACAATTAATAAACACAATGTATAATTTATTAAAATAATAAATCCACTGCCATGAAGCCAACAAACTAGTGAAAAAATGATTTAAATAAATCTGATGCTTTAAATTTCCTCTGGGTTTTTTTATACTACTTACAGTTTTACTTTGCACTGCCAATATATTTTTTGTTCAAAACAGAATATGTACTTAAAATGATAATACTCTGTGTTTGATGTAATGTGATCATTTCTACAATACCTACAATAAGTAAAAAAAAATAATAGTCTTCCCTCTATAGAAATAATAGTTTTTTAAATAATAAAATAAATAACATCTCAAGCTTACCCAAAACTGTAACTAAAATATTTGTCTTGGTATATTGTTAATAAATCAGCACTCTGAAGCAATTATTTATTATTGAGTACAACATTATTGGATGGAAACTGTTAATAATATAACAGATGATATTTTCATACAATTTATATCTCAAGATCTTTGAATTGTTAAAATAGAGTTGTGTTTGTTCTTGTTCTACTGCATGCAAAGAATATCATACTTCCTGCAATTAATAAACACAATGTATTATTTATTATACTAATAAATCCACTGACATGAAGCAAACAAACTAATGAACAAATAATTTTAAATAAATCTAATGCTTTAAATTTCTTCTAGGTTTTTTTTATACTACTTACAGTTTTACTTTGCACTGCCAATATATTTTTTGTTCAAAACAGAATGTGTACTTGAAATGATGAAACTCTATTGTAGATGTCGTGTGATCATTTCTACAATACCTAAAATAAGTAAAATAAAATAATAGTCTTCCCTCTATAGAAATAATAGTTATTTAAATAATAAAATAAATAACATCTCAAGCTTACCCAAATCTATAACTAAAATATTTTTCATGGTATATTGTTAATAAATCAGCACTCTGATATAATTATTTATTATTGAGTACAACATTATTGCATGAAAACTGTTAACAATATAACAGATGATATTTTCTTACAATTTATATCTAAAGATCTTTGAATTGTTAAAATAGAGTTGTGTTTGTTCTTGTTCTACTGCATGCAAAGGATATCATACTTCCTACAATTAATAAACACAATGTATAATTTATTAAAATAATAAATCCACTGCCAAGAAGCCAACAAACTAGTGAAAAAATGATTTAAATAAATCTGATGCTTTAAATTTCCTCTGGGTTTTTTTATACTACTTACAGTTTTACTTTGCACTGCCAATATATTATTTGTTCAAAACAGAATGTGTACTTGAAATGATGACTCTCTATTGTATATGTCATGTGATCATATCTACAATACCTAAAATAAGTAAAATAAAATAATAGTCTTCCCTCTATAGAAATAATAGTTTTTTAAATAATAAAATAAATAACATCTCAAGCTTACCAAAAACTGTAACTAAAATATTTATCTTGGTATATTTTTAATAAATCAGCACTCTGAAATAATTATTTATTATTGAGTACAACAATATTTGAAAAAAACTGTTAATAATATAACAGAAGATATTTTCATACAATTTATTTTTAAAGAACATTGTGTTGTTAAAATACATATGTGTTTGTTCTTGTTCTACTGCATGCAAAGGATATCATACTTCCTGCAATTAATAAGAACAATTTATCATTTATTAAACAAATAAATCCACTGCCATGAAGCAAACAAACTAGTGAACAAATAATTTTAAATAAATCTAATGCTTTAAAATTCTTCTAGGTTTTTTTATACTACTTACAGTTTTACTTTGCACGGCCAATTTATTATTTGTTCAAAACAGAATGTGTACTTGAAATGATAACACTCTGTGTTAGATGTCATGTGATCATTTCTACAATACCTAAAATAAGTAAAATAAAATAATAGTCTTCCCTCTATAGAAATAATAGTTTTTTAAATAATAAAATAAATAACATCTCAAGCTTACCCAAAACTGTAACTTAAATATTTGTCTTGGCATATTGTTAATAAATCAGCACTCTGAAATAATTATTTATTATTGAGTACAACAATATTGGATGAAAACTGTTAATAATATAACAGATGATATTTTCTTACAATTTATATCTAAAGATCTTTGAATTGTTAAAATAGAGTTGTGTTTGTTCTTGTTCTACTGCATGCAAAGAATATCATACTTCCTGCAATTAATAAACACAATGTATTATTTATTATACTAATAAATCCACTGCCATGAAGCAAACAAATTGTGAACAAATAATTTTTAATAAATCTAATGCTTTAAATTTTTTCTAGGTTTTTTTTATACTACTTACAGTTTAACTTTGCACTGCCAATATATTATTTGTTCAAAACAGAATATGTACTTAAAATGATAATACTCTGTGTTTGATGTAATGTGATCATTTCTACAATACCTAAAATAAGTAAAAAAAAATAATAGTCTTCCCTCTATAGGAATAATAGTTTTTTAAAATTAATAAATAATTAATATCTCAAGCTTACCCAAAACTGCAACTAAAATATTTGTCATGGTATATTGTTAATAAATCAGCACTCAGAAGCAATTATTTATTATTGAGTACAACATTAATAGATGAAAACTGTTAATAATATAACAGAAGATATTTTCATACAATTTATTTTTTAAGAACATTGTGTTGTTAAAATACATTTGTGTTTGTTCTTGTTCTACTGCATGCAAAGGATATCATACTTCCTACAATTAATAAACACAATGTATAATTTATTAAAATAATAAATCCACTGCCATGAAGCCAACAAACTAGTAAAAAAATGATTTAAATAAATCTGATGCTTTAAATTTCCTCTGGGTTTTTTTATACTACTTACAGTTTTACTTTGCACGGCCAATTTATTATTTGTTCAAAACAGAATGTGTACTTGAAATGATAAAACTCTGTGTTAGATGTCATGTGATCATTTCTACAATACATAAAATAAGTAAAAAAAAATAATAGTCTTCCCTCTATAGAAATAATAGTTTTTTAAATAATAAAATAAATAACATCTCAAGCTTACCCAAAACTGTAACTAAAATATTTGTCTTGGTATATTGTTAATAAATCAGCACTCTGAAGCAATTATTTATTATTGAGTACAACAATATTGGAAAAAAACTGTTAATAATATAACAGAAGATATTTTCATACAATTTATTTTTTAAGAACATTGTGTTGTTAAAATACATTTGTGTTTGTTCTTGTTCTACTGCATGCAAAGGATATCATACTTCCTACAATTAATAAACACAATGTATTATTTATTATACTAATAAATCCACTGCCATGAAGCAAACAAATTGTGAACAAATAATTTTTAATAAATCTAATGCTTTAAATTTCCTCTGGGTTTTTTTATACTACTTACAGTTTTACTTTGCACTGCCAATATATTTTTTGTTCAAAACAGAATATGTACTTAAAATGATAATACTCTGTGTTTGATGTAATGTGATCATTTCTACAATACCTACAATAAGTAAAAAAAAATAATAGTCTTCCCTCTATAGAAATAATAGTTTTTTAAATAATAAAATAAATAACATCTCAAGCTTACCCAAAACTGTAACTAAAATATTTGTCTTGGTATATTGTTAATAAATCAGCACTCTGAAGCAATTATTTATTATTGAGTACAACATTATTGGATGGAAACTGTTAATAATATAACAGATGATATTTTCATACAATTTATATCTCAAGATCTTTGAATTGTTAAAATAGAGTTGTGTTTGTTCTTGTTCTACTGCATGCAAAGAATATCATACTTCCTGCAATTAATAAACACAATGTATTATTTATTATACTAATAAATCCACTGACATGAAGCAAACAAACTAATGAACAAATAATTTTAAATAAATCTAATGCTTTAAATTTCTTCTAGGTTTTTTTTATACTACTTACAGTTTTACTTTGCACTGCCAATATATTTTTTGTTCAAAACAGAATGTGTACTTGAAATGATGAAACTCTATTGTAGATGTCGTGTGATCATTTCTACAATACCTAAAATAAGTAAAATAAAATAATAGTCTTCCCTCTATAGAAATAATAGTTATTTAAATAATAAAATAAATAACATCTCAAGCTTACCCAAATCTATAACTAAAATATTTTTCATGGTATATTGTTAATAAATCAGCACTCTGATATAATTATTTATTATTGAGTACAACATTATTGCATGAAAACTGTTAACAATATAACAGATGATATTTTCTTACAATTTATATCTAAAGATCTTTGAATTGTTAAAATAGAGTTGTGTTTGTTCTTGTTCTACTGCATGCAAAGGATATCATACTTCCTACAATTAATAAACACAATGTATAATTTATTAAAATAATAAATCCACTGCCAAGAAGCCAACAAACTAGTGAAAAAATGATTTAAATAAATCTGATGCTTTAAATTTCCTCTGGGTTTTTTTATACTACTTACAGTTTTACTTTGCACTGCCAATATATTATTTGTTCAAAACAGAATATGTACTTAAAATGATAATACTCTGTGTTTGATGTAATGTGATCATTTCTACAATACCTAAAATAAGTAAAAAAAAATAATAGTCTTCCCTCTATAGGAATAATAGTTTTTTAAAATTAATAAATAATTAATATCTCAAGCTTACCCAAAACTGCAACTAAAATATTTGTCATGGTATATTGTTAATAAATCAGCACTCAGAAGCAATTATTTATTATTGAGTACAACATTAATAGATGAAAAATGTTAATAATATAACAGAAGATATTTTCATACAATTTATTTTTTAAGAACATTGTGTTGTTAAAATACATTTGTGTTTGTTCTTGTTCTACTGCATGCAAAGGATATCATACTTCCTACAATTAATAAACACAATGTATAATTTATTAAAATAATAAATCCACTGCCATGAAGCCAACAAACTAGTGAAAAAATGATTTAAATAAATCTGATGCTTTAAATTTCCTCTGGGTTTTTTTATACTACTTACAGTTTTACATTGCACTGCCAATATATTTTTTGTTCAAAACAGAATATGTACTTAAAATGATAATACTCTGTGTTTGATGTAATGTGATCATTTCTACAATACCTACAATAAGTAAAAAAAAATAATAGTCTTCCCTCTATAGAAATAATAGTTTTTTAAATAATAAAATAAATAACATCTCAAGCTTACCCAAAACTGTAACTAAAATATTTGTCTTGGTATATTGTTAATAAATCAGCACTCTGAAGCAATTATTTATTATTGAGTACAACATTATTGGATGGAAACTGTTAATAATATAACAGATGATATTTTCATACAATTTATATCTCAAGATCTTTGAATTGTTAAAATAGAGTTGTGTTTGTTCTTGTTCTACTGCATGCAAAGAATATCATACTTCCTGCAATTAATAAACACAATGTATTATTTATTATACTAATAAATACACTGCCATGAAGCAAACAAACTAATGAACAAATAATTTTAAATAAATCTAATGCTTTAAATTTCTTCTAGGTTTTTTTTATACTACTTACAGTTTTACTTTGCACTGCCAATATATTTTTTGTTCAAAACAGAATGTGTACTTGAAATGATGAAACTCTATTGTAGATGTCATGTGATCATTTCTACAATACCTAAAATAAGTAAAATAAAATAATAGTCTTCCCTCTATAGAAATAATAGTTATTTAAATAATAAAATAAATAACATCTCAAGCTTACCCAAATCTATAACTAAAATATTTTTCATGGTATATTGTTAATAAATCAGCACTCTGATATAATTATTTATTATTGAGTACAACATTATTGCATGAAAACTGTTAACAATATAACAGATGATATTTTCTTACAATTTATATCTAAAGATCTTTGAATTGTTAAAATAGAGTTGTGTTTGTTCTTGTTCTACTGCATGCAAAGGATATCATACTTCCTACAATTAATAAACACAATGTATAATTTATTAAAATAATAAATCCACTGCCAAGAAGCCAACAAACTAGTGAAAAAATGATTTAAATAAATCTGATGCTTTAAATTTCCTCTGGGTTTTTTTATACTACTTACAGTTTTACTTTGCACTGCCAATATATTATTTGTTCAAAACAGAATATGTACTTAAAATGATAATACTCTGTGTTTGATGTAATGTGATCATTTCTACAATACCTAAAATAAGTAAAAAAAAATAATAGTCTTCCCTCTATAGGAATAATAGTTTTTTAAAATTAATAAATAATTAATATCTCAAGCTTACCCAAAACTGCAACTAAAATATTTGTCATGGTATATTGTTAATAAATCAGCACTCAGAAGCAATTATTTATTATTGAGTACAACATTAATAGATGAAAAATGTTAATAATATAACAGAAGATATTTTCATACAATTTATTTTTTAAGAACATTGTGTTGTTAAAATACATTTGTGTTTGTTCTTGTTCTACTGCATGCAAAGGATATCATACTTCCTACAATTAATAAACACAATGTATAATTTATTAAAATAATAAATCCACTGCCATGAAGCCAACAAACTAGTGAAAAAATGATTTAAATAAATCTGATGCTTTAAATTTCCTCTGGGTTTTTTTATACTACTTACAGTTTTACATTGCACTGCCAATATATTTTTTGTTCAAAACAGAATATGTACTTAAAATGATAATACTCTGTGTTTGATGTAATGTGATCATTTCTACAATACCTACAATAAGTAAAAAAAAATAATAGTCTTCCCTCTATAGAAATAATAGTTTTTTAAATAATAAAATAAATAACATCTCAAGCTTACCCAAAACTGTAACTAAAATATTTGTCTTGGTATATTGTTAATAAATCAGCACTCTGAAGCAATTATTTATTATTGAGTACAACATTATTGGATGGAAACTGTTAATAATATAACAGATGATATTTTCATACAATTTATATCTCAAGATCTTTGAATTGTTAAAATAGAGTTGTGTTTGTTCTTGTTCTACTGCATGCAAAGAATATCATACTTCCTGCAATTAATAAACACAATGTATTATTTATTATACTAATAAATACACTGCCATGAAGCAAACAAACTAATGAACAAATAATTTTAAATAAATCTAATGCTTTAAATTTCTTCTAGGTTTTTTTTATACTACTTACAGTTTTACTTTGCACTGCCAATATATTTTTTGTTCAAAACAGAATGTGTACTTGAAATGATGAAACTCTATTGTAGATGTCATGTGATCATTTCTACAATACCTAAAATAAGTAAAATAAAATAATAGTCTTCCCTCTATAGAAATAATAGTTATTTAAATAATAAAATAAATAACATCTCAAGCTTACCCAAATCTATAACTAAAATATTTTTCATGGTATATTGTTAATAAATCAGCACTCTGATATAATTATTTATTATTGAGTACAACATTATTGCATGAAAACTGTTAACAATATAACAGATGATATTTTCTTACAATTTATATCTAAAGATCTTTGAATTGTTAAAATAGAGTTGTGTTTGTTCTTGTTCTACTGCATGCAAAGGATATCATACTTCCTACAATTAATAAACAGAATGTATAATTTATTAAAATAATAAATCCACTGCCAAGAAGCCAACAAACTAGTGAAAAAATGATTTAAATAAATCTGATGCTTTAAATTTCCTCTGGGTTTTTTTATACTACTTACAGTTTTACTTTGCACTGCCAATATATTATTTGTTCAAAACAGAATGTGTACTTGAAATGATGACTCTCTATTGTAGATGTCATGTGATCATATCTACAATACCTAAAATAAGTAAAATAAAATAATAGTCTTCCCTCTATAGAAATAATAGTTTTTTAAATAATAAAATAAATAACATCTCAAGCTTACCAAAAACTGTAACTAAAATATTTATCTTGGTATATTTTTAATAAATCAGCACTC
Organism: Tuberolachnus salignus; assembly: GCA_956483605.1. Classification (NCBI taxonomy): domain Eukaryota; kingdom Metazoa; phylum Arthropoda; class Insecta; order Hemiptera; family Aphididae; genus Tuberolachnus; species Tuberolachnus salignus. The sequence continues at coordinate 2,708,290 of OY101431.1, read as the reverse complement.
TGAAATAATTATTTATTATTGAGTACAACAATATTTGAAAAAAACTGTTAATAATATAACAGAAGATATTTTCATACAATTTATTTTTTAAGAACATTGTGTTGTTAAAATACATATGTGTTTGTTCTTGTTCTACTGCATGCAAAGGATATCATACTTCCTGCAATTAATAAGAACAATTTATCATTTATTAAACAAATAAATCCACTGCCATGAAGCAAACAAACTAGTGAACAAATAATTTTAAATAAATCTAATGCTTTAAAATTCTTCTAGGTTTTTTTTATACTACTTACAGTTTTACTTTGTACTGCCATTATTTAAATTTTACAAAAGGATTGTGTACTTGAAATGATGAAACTCTATTGTAGATGGCATGTGATCATTTCTACAATACCTAAAATAAGTAAAAAAAAATAATAGTCTTCCCTCTATAGAAATAATAGTTATTTAAATAATAAAATAAATAACATCTCAAGCTTACCCAAATCTATAACTAAAATATTTTTCATGGTATATTGTTAATAAATCAGCACTCTGATATAATTATTTATTATTGAGTACAACATTATTGCATGAAAACTGTTAACAATATAACAGAAGATATTTTCTTACAATTTATTTCTAAATAACTTTGTATTGTTAAAACAGATTTGTGTTTGTTCATGTTCTACTGCATGCAAAGAATATCATACTTCCTGCTATTAATAAACACAATGTACAATTTATTAAAATAATAAATCCACTGCCATGAAGCCAACAAACTAGTGAAAAAATGATTTAAATAAATCTGATGCTTTAAATTTCCTCTGGGTTTTTTTATACTACTTACAGTTTTACTTTGCACTGCCAATATATTATTTGTTCAAAACAGAATATGTACTTAAAATGATAATACTCTGTGTTTGATGTAATGTGATCATTTCTACAATACCTAAAATAAGTAAAAAAAAATAATAGTCTTCCCTCTATAGAAATAATAGTATTTTAAATATTAAAATAAATAACATCTCAAGCTTACCCAAAACAGTAACTAAAATATTTGTCTTGGCATATTGTTAATAAATCAGCACTCTGATATAATTATTTATTATTGAGTACAACATTATTGCATGAAAACTGTTAACAATATAACAGAAGATATTTTCTTACAATTTATTTCTAAATAACTTTGTATTGTTAAAACAGATTTGTGTTTGTTCATGTTCTACTGCATGCAAAGAATATCATACTTCCTGCTATTAATAAACACAATGTATTATTTATTATACTAATAAATCCACTGCCATGAAGCAAACAAATTGTGAACAAATAATTTTTAATAAATCTAATGCTTTAAATTTTTTCTAGGTTTTTTTTATACTACTTACAGTTTTACTTTGCACGGCCAATTTATTATTTGTTCAAAACAGAATGTGTACTTGAAATGATAACACTCTGTGTTAGATGTCATGTGATCATTTCTACAATACCTAAAATAAGTAAAAAAAAAATAATAGTCTTCCCTCTATAGGAATAATAGTTTTTTAAAATTAATAAATAATTAATATCTCAAGCTTACCCAAAACTGCAACTAAAATATTTGTCATGGTATATTGTTAATAAATCAGCACTCAGAAGCAATTATTTATTATTGAGTACAACATTAATAGATGAAAACTGTTAATAATATAACAGATGATATTTTCTTACAATTTATATCTAAAGATCTTTGAATTGTTAAAATAGAGTTGTGTTTGTTCTTGTTCTACTGCATGCAAAGAATATCATACTTCCTGCAATTAATAAACACAATGTATTATTTATTATACTAATAAATCCACTGCCATGAAGCAAACAAATTTTGAACAAATAATTTTTAATAAATCTAATGCTTTAAATTTTTTCTAGGTTTTCTTTATACTACTTACAGTTTAACTTTGCACTGCCAATATATTATTTGTTCAAAACAGAATATGTACTTAAAATGATAATACTCTGTGTTTGATGTAATGTGATCATTTCTACAATACCTAAAATAAGTAAAAAAAAATTATAGTCTTCCCTCTATAGAAATAATAGTTTTTTAAATATTAAAATAAATAACATCTCAACCTTACCCAAAACAGTAACTAAAATATTTGTCTTGGCATATTGTTAATAAATCAGCACTCTGAAATAATTATTTATTATTGAGTACAACAATATTGGATGAAAACTGTTAATAAGATAACAGAAGATATTTTCATACAATTTATTTTTAAAGAACATTGTGTTGTTAAAATACATTTGTGTTTGTTCTTGTTCTACTGCATGCAAAGGATATCATACTTCCTACAATTAATAAACACAATGTATAATTTATTAAAATAATAAATCCACTGCCATGAAGCCAACAAACTAGTGAAAAAATGATTTAAAAAAATCTGATGCTTTAAATTTCCTCTGGGTTTTTTTATACTACTTACAGTTTTACTTTGCACTGCCAATATATTATTTGTTCAAAACAGAATGTGTACTTGAAATGATGAAACTCTATTGTAGATGTCATGTGATCATTTCTACAATACCTAAAATAAGTAAAATAAAATAATAGTCTTCCCTCTATAGAAATAATAGTTTTTTAAATAATAAAATAAATAACATCTCAAGCTTACCCAAAACTGTAACTAAAATATTTGTCTTGGCATATTGTTAATAAATCAGCACTCTGAAATAATTATTTATTATTGAGTACAACAATATTGGATGAAAACTGTTAATAATATAACAGATGATATTTTCTTACAATTTATATCTAAAGATCTTTGAATTGTTAAAATAGAGTTGTGTTTGTTCTTGTTCTACTGCATGCAAAGAATATCATACTTCCTGCTATTAATAAACACAATGTATTATTTATTATACTAATAAATCCACTGCCATGAAGCAAACAAATTGTGAACAAATAATTTTTAATAAATCTAATGCTTTAAATTTTTTCTAGGTTTTTTTTATACTACTTACAGTTTAAATTTGCACTGCCAATATATTATTTGTTCAAAACAGAATGTGTACTTAAAATGATAAAACTCTGTGTTAGATGTCATGTGATCATTTCTACAATACATAAAATAAGTAAAAAAAAATAATAGTCTTCCCTCTATAGAAATAATAGTTTTTTAAATAATAAAATAAATAACATCTCAAGCTTACCCAAAACTGTAACTAAAATATTTGTCTTGGCATATTGTTAATAAATCAGCACTCTGAAATAATTATTTATTATTGAGTACAACAATATTGGATGAAAACTGTTAATAAGATAACAGAAGATATTTTCATACAATTTATTTTTAAAGAACATTGTGTTGTTAAAATACATTTGTGTTTGTTCTTGTTCTACTGCATGCAAAGGATATCATACTTCCTACAATTAATAAACACAATGTATAATTTATTAAAATAATAAATCCACTGCCATGAAGCAAACAAACTAATGAACAAATAATTTTAAATAAATCTAATGCTTTAAATTTCTTCTAGGTTTTTTTTATACTACTTAAAGTTTTACTTTGCACTGCCAATATATTTTTTGTTCAAAACAGAATGTGTACTTGAAATGATAAACCTCTGTGTTAGATGTCATGTTATCATTTCTACAATACCTAAAATAAGTAAAAAAAAATAATAGTCTTCTCTCTATAGAAATAATAGTTTTTTAAATAATAAAATAAATAACATCTCAAGCTTACCCAAAACTGTAACTAAAATATTTGTCTTGGTATATTGTTAATAAATCAGCACTCTGAAGCAATTATTTATTATTGAGTACAACATTATTGGATGGAAACTGTTAATAATATAACAGATGATATTTTCATACAATTTATATCTCAAGATCTTTGAATTGTTAAAATAGAGTTGTGTTTGTTCTTGTTCTACTGCATGCAAAGAATATCATACTTCCTGCAATTAATAAACACAATGTATTATTTATTAAAATAATAAATCCACTGCCATGAAGCCAACAAACTAGTGAAAAAATGATTTAAATAAATCTGATGCTTTAAATTTCCTCTGGGTTTTTTTATACTACTTACAGTTTTACTTTGCACTGCCAATATATTTTTTGTTCAAAACAGAATATGTACTTAAAATGATAATACTCTGTGTTTGATGTAATGTGATCATTTCTACAATACCTAAAATAAGTAAAATAAAATAATAGTCTTCCCTCTATAGAAATAATAGTTTTTTAAATAATAAAATAAATAACATCTCAAGCTTACCCAAAACTGCAACTAAAATATTTGTCATGGTATATTGTTAATAAATCAGCACTCAGAAGCAATTATTTATTATTGAGTACAACATTATTGCATGAAAACTGTTAACAATATAACAGAAGATATTTTCTTACAATTTATTTCTAAATAACTTTGTATTGTTAAAACAGATTTGTGTTTGTTCATGTTTTACTGCATGCAAAGGATACCATACTTCCTGCAATTAATAAGAACAATTTATTATTTATTAAACAAATAAATCCACTGCCATGATGTAAACAAACAAGTGAACAAATAATTTTAAATAAATCTAATGCTTTAAATTTCTTCTAGGTTTTTTTATACTACTTACAGTTTTACTTTGCACGGCCAATTTATTATTTGTTCAAAACAGAATGTGTACTTGAAATGATAACACTCTGTGTTAGATGTCATGTGATCATTTCTACAATACCTAAAATAAGTAAAAAAAAAATAATAGTCTTCCCTCTATAGGAATAATAGTTTTTTAAAATTAATAAATAATTAATATCTCAAGCTTACCCAAAACTGCAACTAAAATATTTGTCATGGTATATTGTTAATAAATCAGCACTCAGAAGCAATTATTTATTATTGAGTACAACATTAATAGATGAAAACTGTTAATAATATAACAGATGATATTTTCTTACAATTTATATCTAAAGATCTTTGAATTGTTAAAATAGAGTTGTGTTTGGTCTTGTTCTACTGCATGCAAAGAATATCATACTTCCTGCAATTAATAAACACAATGTATTATTTATTATACTAATAAATCCACTGCCATGAAGCAAACAAATTGTGAACAAATAATTTTTAATAAATCTAATGCTTTAAATTTTTTCTAGGTTTTCTTTATACTACTTACAGTTTAACTTTGCACTGCCAATATATTATTTGTTCAAAACAGAATATGTACTTAAAATGATAATACTCTGTGTTTGATGTAATGTGATCATTTCTACAATACCTAAAATAAGTAAAAAAAAATTATAGTCTTCCCTCTATAGAAATAATAGTTTTTTAAATATTAAAATAAATAACATCTCAACCTTACCCAAAACAGTAACTAAAATATTTGTCTTGGCATATTGTTAATAAATCAGCACTCTGAAATAATTATTTATTATTGAGTACAACAATATTGGATGAAAACTGTTAATAAGATAACAGAAGATATTTTCATACAATTTATTTTTAAAGAACATTGTGTTGTTAAAATACATTTGTGTTTGTTCTTGTTCTACTGCATGCAAAGGATATCATACTTCCTACAATTAATAAACACAATGTATAATTTATTAAAATAATAAATCCACTGCCATGAAGCCAACAAACTAGTGAAAAAATGATTTAAAAAAATCTGATGCTTTAAATTTCCTCTGGGTTTTTTTATACTACTTACAGTTTTACTTTGCACTGCCAATATATTATTTGTTCAAAACAGAATGTGTACTTGAAATGATGAAACTCTATTGTAGATGTCATGTGATCATTTCTACAATACCTAAAATAAGTAAAATAAAATAATAGTCTTCCCTCTATAGAAATAATAGTTTTTTAAATAATAAAATAAATAACATCTCAAGCTTACCCAAAACTGTAACTAAAATATTTGTCTTGGCATATTGTTAATAAATCAGCACTCTGAAATAATTATTTATTATTGAGTACAACAATATTGGATGAAAACTGTTAATAATATAACAGATGATATTTTCTTACAATTTATATCTAAAGATCTTTGAATTGTTAAAATAGAGTTGTGTTTGTTCTTGTTCTACTGCATGCAAAGAATATCATACTTCCTGCAATTAATAAACACAATGTATTATTTATTATACTAATAAATCCACTGCCATGAAGCAAACAAACAAGTGAACAAATAATTTTAAATAAATCTAATGCTTTAAATTTCTTCTAGGTTTTTTTATACTACTTACAGTTTTACTTTGCACGGCCAATTTATTATTTGTTCAAAACAGAATGTGTACTTGAAATGATAACACTCTGTGTTAGATGTCATGTGATCATTTCTACAATACCTAAAATAAGTAAAAAAAAAATAATAGTCTTCCCTCTATAGGAATAATAGTTTTTTAAAATTAATAAATAATTAATATCTCAAGCTTACCCAAAACTGCAACTAAAATATTTGTCATGGTATATTGTTAATAAATCAGCACTCAGAAGCAATTATTTATTATTGAGTACAACATTAATAGATGAAAACTGTTAATAATATAACAGATGATATTTTCTTACAATTTATATCTAAAGATCTTTGAATTGTTAAAATAGAGTTGTGTTTGTTCTTGTTCTACTGCATGCAAAGAATATCATACTTCCTGCAATTAATAAACACAATGTATTATTTATTATACTAATAAATCCACTGCCATGAAGCAAACAAATTGTGAACAAATAATTTTTAATAAATCTAATGCTTTAAATTTTTTCTAGGTTTTCTTTATACTACTTACAGTTTAACTTTGCACTGCCAATATATTATTTGTTCAAAACAGAATATGTACTTAAAATGATAATACTCTGTGTTTGATGTAATGTGATCATTTCTACAATACCTAAAATAAGTAAAAAAAAATTATAGTCTTCCCTCTATAGAAATAATAGTTTTTTAAATATTAAAATAAATAACATCTCAACCTTACCCAAAACAGTAACTAAAATATTTGTCTTGGCATATTGTTAATAAATCAGCACTCTGAAATAATTATTTATTATTGAGTACAACAATATTGGATGAAAACTGTTAATAAGATAACAGAAGATATTTTCATACAATTTATTTTTAAAGAACATTGTGTTGTTAAAATACATTTGTGTTTGTTCTTGTTCTACTGCATGCAAAGGATATCATACTTCCTACAATTAATAAACACAATGTATAATTTATTAAAATAATAAATCCACTGCCATGAAGCCAACAAACTAGTGAAAAAATGATTTAAAAAAATCTGATGCTTTAAATTTCCTCTGGGTTTTTTTATACTACTTACAGTTTTACTTTGCACTGCCAATATATTATTTGTTCAAAACAGAATGTGTACTTGAAATGATGAAACTCTATTGTAGATGTCATGTGATCATTTCTACAATACCTAAAATAAGTAAAATAAAATAATAGTCTTCCCTCTATAGAAATAATAGTTTTTTAAATAATAAAATAAATAACATCTCAAGCTTACCCAAAACTGTAACTAAAATATTTGTCTTGGCATATTGTTAATAAATCAGCACTCTGAAATAATTATTTATTATTGAGTACAACAATATTGGATGAAAACTGTTAATAATATAACAGATGATATTTTCTTACAATTTATATCTAAAGATCTTTGAATTGTTAAAATAGAGTTGTGTTTGTTCTTGTTCTACTGCATGCAAAGAATATCATACTTCCTGCAATTAATAAACACAATGTATTATTTATTATACTAATAAATCCACTGCCATGAAGCAAACAAATTGTGAACAAATAATTTTTAATAAATCTAATGCTTTAAATTTTTTCTAGGTTTTCTTTATACTACTTACAGTTTAACTTTGCACTGCCAATATATTATTTGTTCAAAACAGAATATGTACTTAAAATGATAATACTCTGTGTTTGATGTAATGTGATCATTTCTACAATACCTAAAATAAGTAAAAAAAAATTATAGTCTTCCCTCTATAGAAATAATAGTTTTTTAAATATTAAAATAAATAACATCTCAACCTTACCCAAAACAGTAACTAAAATATTTGTCTTGGCATATTGTTAATAAATCAGCACTCTGAAATAATTATTTATTATTGAGTACAACAATATTGGATGAAAACTGTTAATAAGATAACAGAAGATATTTTCATACAATTTATTTTTAAAGAACATTGTGTTGTTAAAATACATTTGTGTTTGTTCTTGTTCTACTGCATGCAAAGGATATCATACTTCCTACAATTAATAAACACAATGTATAATTTATTAAAATAATAAATCCACTGCCATGAAGCCAACAAACTAGTGAAAAAATGATTTAAAAAAATCTGATGCTTTAAATTTCCTCTGGGTTTTTTTATACTACTTACAGTTTTACTTTGCACTGCCAATATATTATTTGTTCAAAACAGAATGTGTACTTGAAATGATGAAACTCTATTGTAGATGTCATGTGATCATTTCTACAATACCTAAAATAAGTAAAATAAAATAATAGTCTTCCCTCTATAGAAATAATAGTTTTTTAAATAATAAAATAAATAACATCTCAAGCTTACCCAAAACTGTAACTAAAATATTTGTCTTGGCATATTGTTAATAAATCAGCACTCTGAAATAATTATTTATTATTGAGTACAACAATATTGGATGAAAACTGTTAATAATATAACAGATGATATTTTCTTACAATTTATATCTAAAGATCTTTGAATTGTTAAAATAGAGTTGTGTTTGTTCTTGTTCTACTGCATGCAAAGAATATCATACTTCCTGCAATTAATAAACACAATGTATTATTTATTATACTAATAAATCCACTGCCATGAAGCAAACAAATTGTGAACAAATAATTTTTAATAAATCTAATGCTTTAAATTTTTTCTAGGTTTTCTTTATACTACTTACAGTTTAACTTTGCACTGCCAATATATTATTTGTTCAAAACAGAATATGTACTTAAAATGATAATACTCTGTGTTTGATGTAATGTGATCATTTCTACAATACCTAAAATAAGTAAAAAAAAATTATAGTCTTCCCTCTATAGAAATAATAGTTTTTTAAATATTAAAATAAATAACATCTCAACCTTACCCAAAACAGTAACTAAAATATTTGTCTTGGCATATTGTTAATAAATCAGCACTCTGAAATAATTATTTATTATTGAGTACAACAATATTGGATGAAAACTGTTAATAAGATAACAGAAGATATTTTCATACAATTTATTTTTAAAGAACATTGTGTTGTTAAAATACATTTGTGTTTGTTCTTGTTCTACTGCATGCAAAGGATATCATACTTCCTACAATTAATAAACACAATGTATAATTTATTAAAATAATAAATCCACTGCCATGAAGCCAACAAACTAGTGAAAAAATGATTTAAAAAAATCTGATGCTTTAAATTTCCTCTGGGTTTTTTTATACTACTTACAGTTTTACTTTGCACTGCCAATATATTATTTGTTCAAAACAGAATGTGTACTTGAAATGATGAAACTCTATTGTAGATGTCATGTGATCATTTCTACAATACCTAAAATAAGTAAAATAAAATAATAGTCTTCCCTCTATAGAAATAATAGTTTTTTAAATAATAAAATAAATAACATCTCAAGCTTACCCAAAACTGTAACTAAAATATTTGTCTTGGCATATTGTTAATAAATCAGCACTCTGAAATAATTATTTATTATTGAGTACAACAATATTGGATGAAAACTGTTAATAAGATAACAGAAGATATTTTCATACAATTTATTTTTAAAGAACATTGTGTTGTTAAAACAGATTTGTATTTGTTCTTGTTCTACTGCATGCAAAGAATATCATACTTTTTTGCAATAAATAAACACAATGTATTATTTATTATACTAATAAATCCACTGCCATGAAGCAAACAAACTAGTGAACAAATAATTTTAAATAAATCTAATGCTTTAAAATTCTTCTAGGTTTTTTTTTATACTACTTACAGTTTTACTTTGTACTGCCAATATATTTTTTGTTCAAAACAGAATGTGTACTTGAAATGATAAACCTCTGTGTTAGATGTCATGTTATCATTTCTACAATACCTAAAATAAGTAAAAAAAAAATAATAGTCTTCCCTCTATAGAAAGAATAGTTTTTTAAAATTAATAAATAATTAATATCTCAAGCTTACCCAAAACGGAAACTAAAATATTTGTCATGGTATATTGTTAATAAATCAGCACTCTGAAATAATTATTTATTATTGAGTACAACATTATTGGATGAAAACTGTTAATAATATAACAGATGATATTTTCTTACAATTTATATCTAAAGATCTTTGAATTGTTAAAATAGAGTTGTGTTTGTTCTTGTTTTACTGCATGCAAAGGATATCATACTTCCTGCAATTAATAAACACAATGTATTATTTATTATACTAATAAATCCACTGCCATGAAGCAAACAAATTGTGAACAAATAATTTTTAATAAATCTGATGCTTTAAATTTTTTCTAGGTTTTTTTTATACTACTTACAGTTTAAATTTGCACTGCCAATATATTATTTGTTCAAAACAGAATATGTACTTAAAATGATAATACTCTGTGTTTGATGTAATGTGATCATTTCTACAATACCTAAAATAAGTAAAAAAAAATAATAGTCTTCCCTCTATAGAAATAATAGTTTTTTAAATAATAAAATAAATAACATCTCAAGCTTACCAAAAACTGTAACTAAAATATTTGTCATGGTATATTGTTAATAAATCAGCACTCAGAAGCAATTATTTATTATTGAGTACAACATTAATTGATGAAAACTGTTAATAATATAACAGAAGATATTTTCTTACAATTTATTTCTAAATAACTTTGTATTGTTAAAACAGATTTGTGTTTGTTCATGTTTTACTGCATGCAAAGGATATCATACTTCCTGCAATTAATAAGAACAATTTATTATTTATTAAACAAATAAATCCACTGCCATGATGTAAACAAACAAGTGAACAAATAATTTTAAATAAATCTAATGCTTTAAATTTCTTCTAGGTTTTTTTATACTACTTACAGTTTTACTTTGCACGGCCAATTTATTATTTGTTCAAAACAGAATGTGTACTTGAAATGATAACACTCTGTGTTAGATGTCATGTGATCATTTCTACAATACCTAAAATAAGTAAAAAAAAAATAATAGTCTTCCCTCTATAGGAATAATAGTTTTTTAAAATTAATAAATAATTAATATCTCAAGCTTACCCAAAACTGCAACTAAAATATTTGTCATGGTATATTGTTAATAAATCAGCACTCAGAAGCAATTATTTATTATTGAGTACAACATTAATAGATGAAAACTGTTAATAATATAACAGATGATATTTTCTTACAATTTATATCTAAAGATCTTTGAATTGTTAAAATAGAGTTGTGTTTGTTCTTGTTCTACTGCATGCAAAGAATATCATACTTCCTGCAATTAATAAACACAATGTATTATTTATTATACTAATAAATCCACTGCCATGAAGCAAACAAATTGTGAACAAATAATTTTTAATAAATCTAATGCTTTAAATTTTTTCTAGGTTTTCTTTATACTACTTACAGTTTAACTTTGCACTGCCAATATATTATTTGTTCAAAACAGAATATGTACTTAAAATGATAATACTCTGTGTTTGATGTAATGTGATCATTTCTACAATACCTAAAATAAGTAAAAAAAAATTATAGTCTTCCCTCTATAGAAATAATAGTTTTTTAAATATTAAAATAAATAACATCTCAACCTTACCCAAAACAGTAACTAAAATATTTGTCTTGGCATATTGTTAATAAATCAGCACTCTGAAATAATTATTTATTATTGAGTACAACAATATTGGATGAAAACTGTTAATAAGATAACAGAAGATATTTTCATACAATTTATTTTTAAAGAACATTGTGTTGTTAAAATACATTTGTGTTTGTTCTTGTTCTACTGCATGCAAAGGATATCATACTTCCTACAATTAATAAACACAATGTATAATTTATTAAAATAATAAATCCACTGCCATGAAGCCAACAAACTAGTGAAAAAATGATTTAAAAAAATCTGATGCTTTAAATTTCCTCTGGGTTTTTTTATACTACTTACAGTTTTACTTTGCACTGCCAATATATTATTTGTTCAAAACAGAATGTGTACTTGAAATGATGAAACTCTATTGTAGATGTCATGTGATCATTTCTACAATACCTAAAATAAGTAAAATAAAATAATAGTCTTCCCTCTATAGAAATAATAGTTTTTTAAATAATAAAATAAATAACATCTCAAGCTTACCCAAAACTGTAACTAAAATATTTGTCTTGGCATATTGTTAATAAATCAGCACTCTGAAATAATTATTTATTATTGAGTACAACAATATTGGATGAAAACTGTTAATAATATAACAGATGATATTTTCTTACAATTTATATCTAAAGATCTTTGAATTGTTAAAATAGAGTTGTGTTTGTTCTTGTTCTACTGCATGCAAAGAATATCATACTTCCTGCAATTAATAAACACAATGTATTATTTATTATACTAATAAATCCACTGCCATGAAGCAAACAAATTGTGAACAAATAATTTTTAATAAATCTAATGCTTTAAATTTTTTCTAGGTTTTTTTTATACTACTTACAGTTTAACTTTGCACTGCCAATATATTATTTGTTCAAAACAGAATATGTACTTAAAATGATAATACTCTGTGTTTGATGTAATGTGATCATTTCTACAATACCTAAAATAAGTAAAAAAAAATTATAGTCTTCCCTCTATAGAAATAATAGTTTTTTAAATATTAAAATAAATAACATCTCAACCTTACCCAAAACAGTAACTAAAATATTTGTCTTGGCATATTGTTAATAAATCAGCACTCTGAAATAATTATTTATTATTGAGTACAACAATATTGGATGAAAACTGTTAATAAGATAACAGAAGATATTTTCATACAATTTATTTTTAAAGAACATTGTGTTGTTAAAATACATTTGTGTTTGTTCTTGTTCTACTGCATGCAAAGGATATCATACTTCCTACAATTAATAAACACAATGTATAATTTATTAAAATAATAAATCCACTGCCATGAAGCCAACAAACTAGTGAAAAAATGATTTAAAAAAATCTGATGCTTTAAATTTCCTCTGGGTTTTTTTATACTACTTACAGTTTTACTTTGCACTGCCAATATATTATTTGTTCAAAACAGAATGTGTACTTGAAATGATGAAACTCTATTGTAGATGTCATGTGATCATTTCTACAATACCTAAAATAAGTAAAATAAAATAATAGTCTTCCCTCTATAGAAATAATAGTTTTTTAAATAATAAAATAAATAACATCTCAAGCTTACCCAAAACTGTAACTAAAATATTTGTCTTGGCATATTGTTAATAAATCAGCACTCTGAAATAATTATTTATTATTGAGTACAACAATATTGGATGAAAACTGTTAATAAGATAACAGAAGATATTTTCATACAATTTATTTTTAAAGAACATTGTGTTGTTAAAACAGATTTGTGTTTGTTCTTGTTCTACTGCATGCAAAGAATATCATACTTTTTTGCAATAAATAAACACAATGTATTATTTATTATACTAATAAATCCACTGCCATGAAGCAAACAAACTAGTGAACAAATAATTTTAAATAAATCTAATGCTTTAAAATTCTTCTAGGTTTTTTTTTATACTACTTACAGTTTTACTTTGTACTGCCAATATATTTTTTGTTCAAAACAGAATGTGTACTTGAAATGATAAACCTCTGTGTTAGATGTCATGTTATCATTTCTACAATACCTAAAATAAGTAAAAAAAAAATAATAGTCTTCCCTCTATAGAAATAATAGTTTTTTAAAATTAATAAATAATTAATATCTCAAGCTTACCCAAAACGGAAACTAAAATATTTGTCATGGTATATTGTTAATAAATCAGCACTCTGAAATAATTATTTATTATTGAGTACAACATTATTGGATGAAAACTGTTAATAATATAACAGATGCTATTTTCTTACAATTTATATCTAAAGATCTTTGAATTGTTAAAATAGAGTTGTGTTTGTTCTTGTTTTACTGCATGCAAAGGATATCATACTTCCTGCAATTAATAAACACAATGTATTATTTATTATACTAATAAATCCACTGCCATGAAGCAAACAAATTGTGAACAAATAATTTTTAATAAATCTGATGCTTTAAATTTTTTCTAGGTTTTTTTTATACTACTTACAGTTTAAATTTGCACTGCCAATATATTATTTGTTCAAAACAGAATATGTACTTAAAATGATAATACTCTGTGTTTGATGTAATGTGATCATTTCTACAATACCTAAAATAAGTAAAAAAAAATAATAGTCTTCCCTCTATAGAAATAATAGTTTTTTAAATAATAAAATAAATAACATCTCAAGCTTACCAAAAACTGTAACTAAAATATTTGTCATGGTATATTGTTAATAAATCAGCACTCAGAAGCAATTATTTATTATTGAGTACAACATTAATTGATGAAAACTGTTAATAATATAACAGAAGATATTTTCTTACAATTTATTTCTAAATAACTTTGTATTGTTAAAACAGATTTGTGTTTGTTCATGTTTTACTGCATGCAAAGGATATCATACTTCCTGCAATTAATAAGAACAATTTATTATTTATTAAACAAATAAATCCACTGCCATGATGTAAACAAACAAGTGAACAAATAATTTTAAATAAATCTAATGCTTTAAATTTCTTCTAGGTTTTTTTATACTACTTACAGTTTTACTTTGCACGGCCAATTTATTATTTGTTCAAAACAGAATGTGTACTTGAAATGATAACACTCTGTGTTAGATGTCATGTGATCATTTCTACAATACCTAAAATAAGTAAAAAAAAAATAATAGTCTTCCCTCTATAGGAATAATAGTTTTTTAAAATTAATAAATAATTAATATCTCAAGCTTACCCAAAACTGCAACTAAAATATTTGTCATGGTATATTGTTAATAAATCAGCACTCAGAAGCAATTATTTATTATTGAGTACAACATTAATAGATGAAAACTGTTAATAATATAACAGATGATATTTTCTTACAATTTATATCTAAAGATCTTTGAATTGTT
The DNA here is from genome assembly GCA_956483605.1 of Tuberolachnus salignus. Taxonomy (NCBI): domain Eukaryota; kingdom Metazoa; phylum Arthropoda; class Insecta; order Hemiptera; family Aphididae; genus Tuberolachnus; species Tuberolachnus salignus. Next base: position 2,693,108 of record OY101431.1, on the reverse strand, counting down.
AAAATAGAGTTGTGTTTGTTCTTGTTCTACTGCATGCAAAGAATATCATACTTCCTGCAATTAATAAACACAATGTATTATTTATTATACTAATAAATCCACTGCCATGAAGCAAACAAATTGTGAACAAATAATTTTTAATAAATCTAATGCTTTAAATTTTTTCTAGGTTTTCTTTATACTACTTACAGTTTAACTTTGCACTGCCAATATATTATTTGTTCAAAACAGAATATGTACTTAAAATGATAATACTCTGTGTTTGATGTAATGTGATCATTTCTACAATACCTAAAATAAGTAAAAAAAAATTATAGTCTTCCCTCTATAGAAATAATAGTTTTTTAAATATTAAAATAAATAACATCTCAACCTTACCCAAAACAGTAACTAAAATATTTGTCTTGGCATATTGTTAATAAATCAGCACTCTGAAATAATTATTTATTATTGAGTACAACAATATTGGATGAAAACTGTTAATAAGATAACAGAAGATATTTTCATACAATTTATTTTTAAAGAACATTGTGTTGTTAAAATACATTTGTGTTTGTTCTTGTTCTACTGCATGCAAAGGATATCATACTTCCTACAATTAATAAACACAATGTATAATTTATTAAAATAATAAATCCACTGCCATGAAGCCAACAAACTAGTGAAAAAATGATTTAAAAAAATCTGATGCTTTAAATTTCCTCTGGGTTTTTTTATACTACTTACAGTTTTACTTTGCACTGCCAATATATTATTTGTTCAAAACAGAATGTGTACTTGAAATGATGAAACTCTATTGTAGATGTCATGTGATCATTTCTACAATACCTAAAATAAGTAAAATAAAATAATAGTCTTCCCTCTATAGAAATAATAGTTTTTTAAATTATAAAATAAATAACATCTCAAGCTTACCCAAAACTGTAACTAAAATATTTGTCTTGGCATATTGTTAATAAATCAGCACTCTGAAATAATTATTTATTATTGAGTACAACAATATTGGATGAAAACTGTTAATAATATAACAGATGATATTTTCTTACAATTTATATCTAAAGATCTTTGAATTGTTAAAATAGAGTTGTGTTTGTTCTTGTTCTACTGCATGCAAAGAATATCATACTTCCTGCAATTAATAAACACAATGTATTATTTATTATACTAATAAATCCACTGCCATGAAGCAAACAAATTGTGAACAAATAATTTTTAATAAATCTAATGCTTTAAATTTTTTCTAGGTTTTTTTTATACTACTTACAGTTTAACTTTGCACTGCCAATATATTATTTGTTCAAAACAGAATATGTACTTAAAATGATAATACTCTGTGTTTGATGTAATGTGATCATTTCTACAATACCTAAAATAAGTAAAAAAAAATTATAGTCTTCCCTCTATAGAAATAATAGTTTTTTAAATATTAAAATAAATAACATCTCAACCTTACCCAAAACAGTAACTAAAATATTTGTCTTGGCATATTGTTAATAAATCAGCACTCTGAAATAATTATTTATTATTGAGTACAACAATATTGGATGAAAACTGTTAATAAGATAACAGAAGATATTTTCATACAATTTATTTTTAAAGAACATTGTGTTGTTAAAATACATTTGTGTTTGTTCTTGTTCTACTGCATGCAAAGGATATCATACTTCCTACAATTAATAAACACAATGTATAATTTATTAAAATAATAAATCCACTGCCATGAAGCCAACAAACTAGTGAAAAAATGATTTAAAAAAATCTGATGCTTTAAATTTCCTCTGGGTTTTTTTATACTACTTACAGTTTTACTTTGCACTGCCAATATATTATTTGTTCAAAACAGAATGTGTACTTGAAATGATGAAACTCTATTGTAGATGTCATGTGATCATTTCTACAATACCTAAAATAAGTAAAATAAAATAATAGTCTTCCCTCTATAGAAATAATAGTTTTTTAAATAATAAAATAAATAACATCTCAAGCTTACCCAAAACTGTAACTAAAATATTTGTCTTGGCATATTGTTAATAAATCAGCACTCTGAAATAATTATTTATTATTGAGTACAACAATATTGGATGAAAACTATTAATAAGATAACAGAAGATATTTTCATACAATTTATTTTTAAAGAACATTGTGTTGTTAAAACAGATTTGTGTTTGTTCTTGTTCTACTGCATGCAAAGAATATCATACTTTTTTGCAATAAATAAACACAATGTATTATTTATTATACTAATAAATCCACTGCCATGAAGCAAACAAACTAGTGAACAAATAATTTTAAATAAATCTAATGCTTTAAAATTCTTCTAGGTTTTTTTTTATACTACTTACAGTTTTACTTTGTACTGCCAATATATTTTTTGTTCAAAACAGAATGTGTACTTGAAATGATAAACCTCTGTGTTAGATGTCATGTTATCATTTCTACAATACCTAAAATAAGTAAAAAAAAAATAATAGTCTTCCCTCTATAGAAATAATAGTTTTTTAAAATTAATAAATAATTAATATCTCAAGCTTTCCCAAAACGGAAACTAAAATATTTGTCATGGTATATTGTTAATAAATCAGCACTCTGAAATAATTATTTATTATTGAGTACAACATTATTGGATGAAAACTGTTAATAATATAACAGATGATATTTTCTTACAATTTATATCTAAAGATCTTTGAATTGTTAAAATAGAGTTGTGTTTGTTCTTGTTTTACTGCATGCAAAGGATATCATACTTCCTGCAATTAATAAACACAATGTATTATTTATTATACTAATAAATCCACTGCCATGAAGCAAACAAATTGTGAACAAATAATTTTTAATAAATCTGATGCTTTAAATTTTTTCTAGGTTTTTTTTATACTACTTACAGTTTAAATTTGCACTGCCAATATATTATTTGTTCAAAACAGAATATGTACTTAAAATGATAATACTCTGTGTTTGATGTAATGTGATCATTTCTACAATACCTAAAATAAGTAAAAAAAAATAATAGTCTTCCCTCTATAGAAATAATAGTTTTTTAAATAATAAAATAAATAACATCTCAAGCTTACCAAAAACTGTAACTAAAATATTTGTCATGGTATATTGTTAATAAATCAGCACTCAGAAGCAATTATTTATTATTGAGTACAACATTAATTGATGAAAACTGTTAATAATATAAAAGAAGATATTTTCATACAATTTATTTTTTAAGAACATTGTGTTGTTAAAATACATTTGTGTTTGTTCTTGTTCTACTGCATGCAAAGGATATCATACTTCCTACAATTAATAAACACAATGTATAATTTATTAAAATAATAAATCCACTGCCATGAAGCCAACAAACTAGTGAAAAAATGATTTAAAAAAATCTGATGCTTTAAATTTCCTCTGGGTTTTTTTATACTACTTACAGTTTTACTTTGCACTGCCAATATATTATTTGTTCAAAACAGAATGTGTACTTGAAATGATGAAACTCTATTGTAGATGTCATGTGATCATTTCTACAATACCTAAAATAAGTAAAAAAAAATTATAGTCTTCCCTCTATAGAAATAATAGTTTTTTAAATATTAAAATAAATAACATCTCAACCTTACCCAAAACAGTAACTAAAATATTTGTCTTGGCATATTGTTAATAAATCAGCACTCTGAAATAATTATTTATTATTGAGTACAACAATATTGGATGAAAACTGTTAATAAGATAACAGAAGATATTTTCATACAATTTATTTTTAAAGAACATTGTGTTGTTAAAATACATTTGTGTTTGTTCTTGTTCTACTGCATGCAAAGGATATCATACTTCCTACAATTAATAAACACAATGTATAATTTATTAAAATAATAAATCCACTGCCATGAAGCCAACAAACTAGTGAAAAAATGATTTAAAAAAATCTGATGCTTTAAATTTCCTCTGGGTTTTTTTATACTACTTACAGTTTTACTTTGCACTGCCAATATATTATTTGTTCAAAACAGAATGTGTACTTGAAATGATGAAACTCTATTGTAGATGTCATGTGATCATTTCTACAATACCTAAAATAAGTAAAATAAAATAATAGTCTTCCCTCTATAGAAATAATAGTTTTTTAAATAATAAAATAAATAACATCTCAAGCTTACCCAAAACTGTAACTAAAATATTTGTCTTGGCATATTGTTAATAAATCAGCACTCTGAAATAATTATTTATTATTGAGTACAACATTAATTGATGAAAACTGTTAATAATATAAAAGAAGATATTTTCATACAATTTATTTTTTAAGAACATTGTGTTGTTAAAATACATTTGTGTTTGTTCTTGTTCTACTGCATGCAAAGGATATCATACTTCCTGCAATTAATAAGAACAATTTATCATTTATTAAACAAATAAATCCACTGCCATGAAGCAAACAAACTAATGAACAAATAATTTTAAATAAATCTAATGCTTTAAATTTCTTCTAGGTTTTTTTTATACTACTTACAGTTTTACTTTGCACTGCCAATATATTTTTTGTTCAAAACAGAATGTGTACTTGAAATGATAAACCTCTGTGTTAGATGTCATGTTATCATTTCTACAATACCTAAAATAAGTAAAAAAAAATAATAGTCTTCCCTCTATAGAAATAATAGATTTTTAAAATTAATAAATAATTAATATCTCAAGCTTACCCAAAACTGTAACTAAAATATTTGTCATGGTATATTGTTGATAAATCAGCACTCTGAAATAATTATTTATTATTGAGTACAACATTATTGGATGAAAACTGTTAATAATATAACAGATGATATTTTCTTACAATTTATATCTAAAGATCTTTGAATTGTTAAAATAGAGTTGTGTTTGTTCTTGTTCTACTGCATGCAAAGAATATCATACTTTTTTGCAATAAATAAACACAATGTATTATTTATTATACTAATAAATCCACTGCCATGAAGCAAACAAACTAGTGAACAAATAATTTTAAATAAATCTAATGCTTTAAAATTCTTCTAGGTTTTTTTTTATACTACTTACAGTTTTACTTTGTACTGCCAATATTGAAATTTTACAAAAGGATTGTGTACTTGAAATGATGAAACTCTATTGTAGATGTCATGTGATCATTTCTACAATACCTAAAATAAGTAAAAAAAAAATAATAGTCTTCCCTCTATAGAAATAATAGTTTTTTAAAATTAATAAATAATTAATATCTCAAGCTTACCCAAAACGGAAACTAAAATATTTGTCATGGTATATTGTTAATAAATCAGCACTCTGAAATAATTATTTATTATTGAGTACAACAATATTGGATGAAAACTGTTAATAAGATAACAGAAGATATTTTCATACAATTTATTTTTAAAGAACATTGTGTTGTTAAAATACATTTGTGTTTGTTCTTGTTCTACTGCATGCAAAGGATATCATACTTCCTACAATTAATAAACACAATGTATAATTTATTAAAATAATAAATCCACTGCCATGAAGCCAACAAACTAGTGAAAAAATGATTTAAAAAAATCTGATGCTTTAAATTTCCTCTGGGTTTTTTTATACTACTTACAGTTTTACTTTGCACTGCCAATATATTATTTGTTCAAAACAGAATGTGTACTTGAAATGATGAAACTCTATTGTAGATGTCATGTGATCATTTCTACAATACCTAAAATAAGTAAAAAAAAATTATAGTCTTCCCTCTATAGAAATAATAGTTTTTTAAATATTAAAATAAATAACATCTCAACCTTACCCAAAACAGTAACTAAAATATTTGTCTTGGCATATTGTTAATAAATCAGCACTCTGAAATAATTATTTATTATTGAGTACAACAATATTGGATGAAAACTGTTAATAAGATAACAGAAGATATTTTCATACAATTTATTTTTAAAGAACATTGTGTTGTTAAAATACATTTGTGTTTGTTCTTGTTCTACTGCATGCAAAGGATATCATACTTCCTACAATTAATAAACACAATGTATAATTTATTAAAATAATAAATCCACTGCCATGAAGCCAACAAACTAGTGAAAAAATGATTTAAAAAAATCTGATGCTTTAAATTTCCTCTGGGTTTTTTTATACTACTTACAGTTTTACTTTGCACTGCCAATATATTATTTGTTCAAAACAGAATGTGTACTTGAAATGATGAAACTCTATTGTAGATGTCATGTGATCATTTCTACAATACCTAAAATAAGTAAAATAAAATAATAGTCTTCCCTCTATAGAAATAATAGTTTTTTAAATAATAAAATAAATAACATCTCAAGCTTACCCAAAACTGTAACTAAAATATTTGTCTTGGCATATTGTTAATAAATCAGCACTCTGAAATAATTATTTATTATTGAGTACAACAATATTGGATGAAAACTGTTAATAAGATAACAGAAGATATTTTCATACAATTTATTTTTAAAGAACATTGTGTTGTTAAAACAGATTTGTGTTTGTTCTTGTTCTACTGCATGCAAAGAATATCATACTTCCTGCAATTAATAAACACAATGTATTATTTATTATACTAATAAATCCACTGCCATGAAGCAAACAAACTAGTGAACAAATAATTTTAAATAAATCTAATGCTTTAAAATTCTTCTAGGTTTTTTTTTATACTACTTACAGTTTTACTTTGTACTGCCAATATATTTTTTGTTCAAAACAGAATGTGTACTTGAAATGATAAACCTCTGTGTTAGATGTCATGTTATCATTTCTACAATACCTAAAATAAGTAAAAAAAAAATAATAGTCTTCCCTCTATAGAAATAATAGTTTTTTAAAATTAATAAATAATTAATATCTCAAGCTTACCCAAAACGGAAACTAAAATATTTGTCATGGTATATTGTTAATAAATCAGCACTCTGAAATAATTATTTATTATTGAGTACAACATTATTGGATGAAAACTGTTAATAATATAACAGATGCTATTTTCTTACAATTTATATCTAAAGATCTTTGAATTGTTAAAATAGAGTTGTGTTTGTTCTTGTTTTACTGCATGCAAAGGATATCATACTTCCTGCAATTAATAAACACAATGTATTATTTATTATACTAATAAATCCACTGCCATGAAGCAAACAAATTGTGAACAAATAATTTTTAATAAATCTGATGCTTTAAATTTTTTCTAGGTTTTTTTTATACTACTTACAGTTTAAATTTGCACTGCCAATATATTATTTGTTCAAAACAGAATATGTACTTAAAATGATAATACTCTGTGTTTGATGTAATGTGATCATTTCTACAATACCTAAAATAAGTAAAAAAAAATAATAGTCTTCCCTCTATAGAAATAATAGTTTTTTAAATAATAAAATAAATAACATCTCAAGCTTACCAAAAACTGTAACTAAAATATTTGTCATGGTATATTGTTAATAAATCAGCACTCAGAAGCAATTATTTATTATTGAGTACAACATTAATTGATGAAAACTGTTAATAATATAACAGAAGATATTTTCTTACAATTTATTTCTAAATAACTTTGTATTGTTAAAACAGATTTGTGTTTGTTCATGTTTTACTGCATGCAAAGGATATCATACTTCCTACAATTAATAAACACAATGTATAATTTATTAAAATAATAAATCCACTGCCATGAAGCCAACAAACTAGTGAAAAAATGATTTAAAAAAATCTGATGCTTTAAATTTCCTCTGGGTTTTTTTATACTACTTACAGTTTTACTTTGCACTGCCAATATATTATTTGTTCAAAACAGAATGTGTACTTGAAATGATGAAACTCTATTGTAGATGTCATGTGATCATTTCTACAATACCTAAAATAAGTAAAATAAAATAATAGTCTTCCCTCTATAGAAATAATAGTTTTTTAAATAATAAAATAAATAACATCTCAAGCTTACCCAAAACTGTAACTAAAATATTTGTCTTGGCATATTGTTAATAAATCAGCACTCTGAAATAATTATTTATTATTGAGTACAACAATATTGGATGAAAACTGTTAATAATATAACAGATGATATTTTCTTACAATTTATATCTAAAGATCTTTGAATTGTTAAAATAGAGTTGTGTTTGTTCTTGTTCTACTGCATGCAAAGAATATCATACTTCCTGCAATTAATAAACACAATGTATTATTTATTATACTAATAAATCCACTGCCATGAAGCAAACAAATTGTGAACAAATAATTTTTAATAAATCTAATGCTTTAAATTTTTTCTAGGTTTTTTTTATACTACTTACAGTTTAACTTTGCACTGCCAATATATTATTTGTTCAAAACAGAATATGTACTTAAAATGATAATACTCTGTGTTTGATGTAATGTGATCATTTCTACAATACCTAAAATAAGTAAAAAAAAATTATAGTCTTCCCTCTATAGAAATAATAGTTTTTTAAATATTAAAATAAATAACATCTCAACCTTACCCAAAACAGTAACTAAAATATTTGTCTTGGCATATTGTTAATAAATCAGCACTCTGAAATAATTATTTATTATTGAGTACAACAATATTGGATGAAAACTGTTAATAAGATAACAGAAGATATTTTCATACAATTTATTTTTAAAGAACATTGTGTTGTTAAAATACATTTGTGTTTGTTCTTGTTCTACTGCATGCAAAGGATATCATACTTCCTACAATTAATAAACACAATGTATAATTTATTAAAATAATAAATCCACTGCCATGAAGCCAACAAACTAGTGAAAAAATGATTTAAAAAAATCTGATGCTTTAAATTTCCTCTGGGTTTTTTTATACTACTTACAGTTTTACTTTGCACTGCCAATATATTATTTGTTCAAAACAGAATGTGTACTTGAAATGATGAAACTCTATTGTAGATGTCATGTGATCATTTCTACAATACCTAAAATAAGTAAAATAAAATAATAGTCTTCCCTCTATAGAAATAATAGTTTTTTAAATAATAAAATAAATAACATCTCAAGCTTACCCAAAACTGTAACTAAAATATTTGTCTTGGCATATTGTTAATAAATCAGCACTCTGAAATAATTATTTATTATTGAGTACAACAATATTGGATGAAAACTGTTAATAAGATAACAGAAGATATTTTCATACAATTTATTTTTAAAGAACATTGTGTTGTTAAAACAGATTTGTGTTTGTTCTTGTTCTACTGCATGCAAAGAATATCATACTTTTTTGCAATAAATAAACACAATGTATTATTTATTATACTAATAAATCCACTGCCATGAAGCAAACAAACTAGTGAACAAATAATTTTAAATAAATCTAATGCTTTAAAATTCTTCTAGGTTTTTTTTTATACTACTTACAGTTTTACTTTGTACTGCCAATATATTTTTTGTTCAAAACAGAATGTGTACTTGAAATGATAAACCTCTGTGTTAGATGTCATGTTATCATTTCTACAATACCTAAAATAAGTAAAAAAAAAATAATAGTCTTCCCTCTATAGAAATAATAGTTTTTTAAAATTAATAAATAATTAATATCTCAAGCTTACCCAAAACGGAAACTAAAATATTTGTCATGGTATATTGTTAATAAATCAGCACTCTGAAATAATTATTTATTATTGAGTACAACATTATTGGATGAAAACTGTTAATAATATAACAGATGCTATTTTCTTACAATTTATATCTAAAGATCTTTGAATTGTTAAAATAGAGTTGTGTTTGTTCTTGTTTTACTGCATGCAAAGGATATCATACTTCCTGCAATTAATAAACACAATGTATTATTTATTATACTAATAAATCCACTGCCATGAAGCAAACAAATTGTGAACAAATAATTTTTAATAAATCTGATGCTTTAAATTTTTTCTAGGTTTTTTTTATACTACTTACAGTTTAAATTTGCACTGCCAATATATTATTTGTTCAAAACAGAATATGTACTTAAAATGATAATACTCTGTGTTTGATGTAATGTGATCATTTCTACAATACCTAAAATAAGTAAAAAAAAATAATAGTCTTCCCTCTATAGAAATAATAGTTTTTTAAATAATAAAATAAATAACATCTCAAGCTTACCAAAAACTGTAACTAAAATATTTGTCATGGTATATTGTTAATAAATCAGCACTCAGAAGCAATTATTTATTATTGAGTACAACATTAATTGATGAAAACTGTTAATAATATAACAGAAGATATTTTCTTACAATTTATTTCTAAATAACTTTGTATTGTTAAAACAGATTTGTGTTTGTTCATGTTTTACTGCATGCAAAGGATATCATACTTCCTGCAATTAATAAGAACAATTTATTATTTATTAAACAAATAAATCCACTGCCATGATGTAAACAAACAAGTGAACAAATAATTTTAAATAAATCTAATGCTTTAAATTTCTTCTAGGTTTTTTTATACTACTTACAGTTTTACTTTGCACGGCCAATTTATTATTTGTTCAAAACAGAATGTGTACTTGAAATGATAACACTCTGTGTTAGATGTCATGTGATCATTTCTACAATACCTAAAATAAGTAAAAAAAAAATAATAGTCTTCCCTCTATAGGAATAATAGTTTTTTAAAATTAATAAATAATTAATATCTCAAGCTTACCCAAAACTGCAACTAAAATATTTGTCATGGTATATTGTTAATAAATCAGCACTCAGAAGCAATTATTTATTATTGAGTACAACATTAATAGATGAAAACTGTTAATAATATAACAGATGATATTTTCTTACAATTTATATCTAAAGATCTTTGAATTGTTAAAATAGAGTTGTGTTTGTTCTTGTTCTACTGCATGCAAAGAATATCATACTTCCTGCAATTAATAAACACAATGTATTATTTATTATACTAATAAATCCACTGCCATGAAGCAAACAAATTGTGAACAAATAATTTTTAATAAATCTAATGCTTTAAATTTTTTCTAGGTTTTCTTTATACTACTTACAGTTTAACTTTGCACTGCCAATATATTATTTGTTCAAAACAGAATATGTACTTAAAATGATAATACTCTGTGTTTGATGTAATGTGATCATTTCTACAATACCTAAAATAAGTAAAAAAAAATTATAGTCTTCCCTCTATAGAAATAATAGTTTTTTAAATATTAAAATAAATAACATCTCAACCTTACCCAAAACAGTAACTAAAATATTTGTCTTGGCATATTGTTAATAAATCAGCACTCTGAAATAATTATTTATTATTGAGTACAACAATATTGGATGAAAACTGTTAATAAGATAACAGAAGATATTTTCATACAATTTATTTTTAAAGAACATTGTGTTGTTAAAATACATTTGTGTTTGTTCTTGTTCTACTGCATGCAAAGGATATCATACTTCCTACAATTAATAAACACAATGTATAATTTATTAAAATAATAAATCCACTGCCATGAAGCCAACAAACTAGTGAAAAAATGATTTAAAAAAATCTGATGCTTTAAATTTCCTCTGGGTTTTTTTATACTACTTACAGTTTTACTTTGCACTGCCAATATATTATTTGTTCAAAACAGAATGTGTACTTGAAATGATGAAACTCTATTGTAGATGTCATGTGATCATTTCTACAATACCTAAAATAAGTAAAATAAAATAATAGTCTTCCCTCTATAGAAATAATAGTTTTTTAAATTATAAAATAAATAACATCTCAAGCTTACCCAAAACTGTAACTAAAATATTTGTCTTGGCATATTGTTAATAAATCAGCACTCTGAAATAATTATTTATTATTGAGTACAACAATATTGGATGAAAACTGTTAATAATATAACAGATGATATTTTCTTACAATTTATATCTAAAGATCTTTGAATTGTTAAAATAGAGTTGTGTTTGTTCTTGTTCTACTGCATGCAAAGAATATCATACTTCCTGCAATTAATAAACACAATGTATTATTTATTATACTAATAAATCCACTGCCATGAAGCAAACAAATTGTGAACAAATAATTTTTAATAAATCTAATGCTTTAAATTTTTTCTAGGTTTTTTTTATACTACTTACAGTTTAACTTTGCACTGCCAATATATTATTTGTTCAAAACAGAATATGTACTTAAAATGATAATACTCTGTGTTTGATGTAATGTGATCATTTCTACAATACCTAAAATAAGTAAAAAAAAATTATAGTCTTCCCTCTATAGAAATAATAGTTTTTTAAATATTAAAATAAATAACATCTCAACCTTACCCAAAACAGTAACTAAAATATTTGTCTTGGCATATTGTTAATAAATCAGCACTCTGAAATAATTATTTATTATTGAGTACAACAATATTGGATGAAAACTGTTAATAAGATAACAGAAGATATTTTCATACAATTTATTTTTAAAGAACATTGTGTTGTTAAAATACATTTGTGTTTGTTCTTGTTCTACTGCATGCAAAGGATATCATACTTCCTACAATTAATAAACACAATGTATAATTTATTAAAATAATAAATCCACTGCCATGAAGCCAACAAACTAGTGAAAAAATGATTTAAAAAAATCTGATGCTTTAAATTTCCTCTGGGTTTTTTTATACTACTTACAGTTTTACTTTGCACTGCCAATATATTATTTGTTCAAAACAGAATGTGTACTTGAAATGATGAAACTCTATTGTAGATGTCATGTGATCATTTCTACAATACCTAAAATAAGTAAAATAAAATAATAGTCTTCCCTCTATAGAAATAATAGTTTTTTAAATAATAAAATAAATAACATCTCAAGCTTACCCAAAACTGTAACTAAAATATTTGTCTTGGCATATTGTTAATAAATCAGCACTCTGAAATAATTATTTATTATTGAGTACAACAATATTGGATGAAAACTATTAATAAGATAACAGAAGATATTTTCATACAATTTATTTTTAAAGAACATTGTGTTGTTAAAACAGATTTGTGTTTGTTCTTGTTCTACTGCATGCAAAGAATATCATACTTTTTTGCAATAAATAAACACAATGTATTATTTATTATACTAATAAATCCACTGCCATGAAGCAAACAAACTAGTGAACAAATAATTTTAAATAAATCTAATGCTTTAAAATTCTTCTAGGTTTTTTTTTATACTACTTACAGTTTTACTTTGTACTGCCAATATATTTTTTGTTCAAAACAGAATGTGTACTTGAAATGATAAACCTCTGTGTTAGATGTCATGTTATCATTTCTACAATACCTAAAATAAGTAAAAAAAAAATAATAGTCTTCCCTCTATAGAAATAATAGTTTTTTAAAATTAATAAATAATTAATATCTCAAGCTTTCCCAAAACGGAAACTAAAATATTTGTCATGGTATATTGTTAATAAATCAGCACTCTGAAATAATTATTTATTATTGAGTACAACATTATTGGATGAAAACTGTTAATAATATAACAGATGATATTTTCTTACAATTTATATCTAAAGATCTTTGAATTGTTAAAATAGAGTTGTGTTTGTTCTTGTTTTACTGCATGCAAAGGATATCATACTTCCTGCAATTAATAAACACAATGTATTATTTATTATACTAATAAATCCACTGCCATGAAGCAAACAAATTGTGAACAAATAATTTTTAATAAATCTGATGCTTTAAATTTTTTCTAGGTTTTTTTTATACTACTTACAGTTTAAATTTGCACTGCCAATATATTATTTGTTCAAAACAGAATATGTACTTAAAATGATAATACTCTGTGTTTGATGTAATGTGATCATTTCTACAATACCTAAAATAAGTAAAAAAAAATAATAGTCTTCCCTCTATAGAAATAATAGTTTTTTAAATAATAAAATAAATAACATCTCAAGCTTACCAAAAACTGTAACTAAAATATTTGTCATGGTATATTGTTAATAAATCAGCACTCAGAAGCAATTATTTATTATTGAGTACAACATTAATTGATGAAAACTGTTAATAATATAAAAGAAGATATTTTCATACAATTTATTTTTTAAGAACATTGTGTTGTTAAAATACATTTGTGTTTGTTCTTGTTCTACTGCATGCAAAGGATATCATACTTCCTACAATTAATAAACACAATGTATAATTTATTAAAATAATAAATCCACTGCCATGAAGCCAACAAACTAGTGAAAAAATGATTTAAAAAAATCTGATGCTTTAAATTTCCTCTGGGTTTTTTTATACTACTTACAGTTTTACTTTGCACTGCCAATATATTATTTGTTCAAAACAGAATGTGTACTTGAAATGATGAAACTCTATTGTAGATGTCATGTGATCATTTCTACAATACCTAAAATAAGTAAAAAAAAATTATAGTCTTCCCTCTATAGAAATAATAGTTTTTTAAATATTAAAATAAATAACATCTCAACCTTACCCAAAACAGTAACTAAAATATTTGTCTTGGCATATTGTTAATAAATCAGCACTCTGAAATAATTATTTATTATTGAGTACAACAATATTGGATGAAAACTGTTAATAAGATAACAGAAGATATTTTCATACAATTTATTTTTAAAGAACATTGTGTTGTTAAAATACATTTGTGTTTGTTCTTGTTCTACTGCATGCAAAGGATATCATACTTCCTACAATTAATAAACACAATGTATAATTTATTAAAATAATAAATCCACTGCCATGAAGCCAACAAACTAGTGAAAAAATGATTTAAAAAAATCTGATGCTTTAAATTTCCTCTGGGTTTTTTTATACTACTTACAGTTTTACTTTGCACTGCCAATATATTATTTGTTCAAAACAGAATGTGTACTTGAAATGATGAAACTCTATTGTAGATGTCATGTGATCATTTCTACAATACCTAAAATAAGTAAAATAAAATAATAGTCTTCCCTCTATAGAAATAATAGTTTTTTAAATAATAAAATAAATAACATCTCAAGCTTACCCAAAACTGTAACTAAAATATTTGTCTTGGCATATTGTTAATAAATCAGCACTCTGAAATAATTATTTATTATTGAGTACAACATTAATTGATGAAAACTGTTAATAATATAAAAGAAGATATTTTCATACAATTTATTTTTTAAGAACATTGTGTTGTTAAAATACATTTGTGTTTGTTCTTGTTCTACTGCATGCAAAGGATATCATACTTCCTGCAATTAATAAGAACAATTTATCATTTATTAAACAAATAAATCCACTGCCATGAAGCAAACAAACTAATGAACAAATAATTTTAAATAAATCTAATGCTTTAAATTTCTTCTAGGTTTTTTTTATACTACTTACAGTTTTACTTTGCACTGCCAATATATTTTTTGTTCAAAACAGAATGTGTACTTGAAATGATAAACCTCTGTGTTAGATGTCATGTTATCATTTCTACAATACCTAAAATAAGTAAAAAAAAATAATAGTCTTCCCTCTATAGAAATAATAGATTTTTAAAATTAATAAATAATTAATATCTCAAGCTTACCCAAAACTGTAACTAAAATATTTGTCATGGTATATTGTTGATAAATCAGCACTCTGAAATAATTATTTATTATTGAGTACAACATTATTGGATGAAAACTGTTAATAATATAACAGATGATATTTTCTTACAATTTATATCTAAAGATCTTTGAATTGTTAAAATAGAGTTGTGTTTGTTCTTGTTCTACTGCATGCAAAGAATATCATACTTTTTTGCAATAAATAAACACAATGTATTATTTATTATACTAATAAATCCACTGCCATGAAGCAAACAAACTAGTGAACAAATAATTTTAAATAAATCTAATGCTTTAAAATTCTTCTAGGTTTTTTTTTATACTACTTACAGTTTTACTTTGTACTGCCAATATTGAAATTTTACAAAAGGATTGTGTACTTGAAATGATGAAACTCTATTGTAGATGTCATGTGATCATTTCTACAATACCTAAAATAAGTAAAAAAAAAATAATAGTCTTCCCTCTATAGAAATAATAGTTTTTTAAAATTAATAAATAATTAATATCTCAAGCTTACCCAAAACGGAAACTAAAATATTTGTCATGGTATATTGTTAATAAATCAGCACTCTGAAATAATTATTTATTATTGAGTACAACAATATTGGATGAAAACTGTTAATAAGATAACAGAAGATATTTTCATACAATTTATTTTTAAAGAACATTGTGTTGTTAAAATACATTTGTGTTTGTTCTTGTTCTACTGCATGCAAAGGATATCATACTTCCTACAATTAATAAACACAATGTATAATTTATTAAAATAATAAATCCACTGCCATGAAGCCAACAAACTAGTGAAAAAATGATTTAAAAAAATCTGATGCTTTAAATTTCCTCTGGGTTTTTTTATACTACTTACAGTTTTACTTTGCACTGCCAATATATTATTTGTTCAAAACAGAATGTGTACTTGAAATGATGAAACTCTATTGTAGATGTCATGTGATCATTTCTACAATACCTAAAATAAGTAAAAAAAAATTATAGTCTTCCCTCTATAGAAATAATAGTTTTTTAAATATTAAAATAAATAACATCTCAACCTTACCCAAAACAGTAACTAAAATATTTGTCTTGGCATATTGTTAATAAATCAGCACTCTGAAATAATTATTTATTATTGAGTACAACAATATTGGATGAAAACTGTTAATAAGATAACAGAAGATATTTTCATACAATTTATTTTTAAAGAACATTGTGTTGTTAAAATACATTTGTGTTTGTTCTTGTTCTACTGCATGCAAAGGATATCATACTTCCTACAATTAATAAACACAATGTATAATTTATTAAAATAATAAATCCACTGCCATGAAGCCAACAAACTAGTGAAAAAATGATTTAAAAAAATCTGATGCTTTAAATTTCCTCTGGGTTTTTTTATACTACTTACAGTTTTACTTTGCACTGCCAATATATTATTTGTTCAAAACAGAATGTGTACTTGAAATGATGAAACTCTATTGTAGATGTCATGTGATCATTTCTACAATACCTAAAATAAGTAAAATAAAATAATAGTCTTCCCTCTATAGAAATAATAGTTTTTTAAATAATAAAATAAATAACATCTCAAGCTTACCCAAAACTGTAACTAAAATATTTGTCTTGGCATATTGTTAATAAATCAGCACTCTGAAATAATTATTTATTATTGAGTACAACAATATTGGATGAAAACTGTTAATAAGATAACAGAAGATATTTTCATACAATTTATTTTTAAAGAACATTGTGTTGTTAAAACAGATTTGTGTTTGTTCTTGTTCTACTGCATGCAAAGAATATCATACTTTTTTGCAATAAATAAACACAATGTATTATTTATTATACTAATAAATCCACTGCCATGAAGCAAACAAACTAGTGAACAAATAATTTTAAATAAATCTAATGCTTTAAAATTCTTCTAGGTTTTTTTTTATACTACTTACAGTTTTACTTTGTACTGCCAATATATTTTTTGTTCAAAACAGAATGTGTACTTGAAATGATAAACCTCTGTGTTAGATGTCATGTTATCATTTCTACAATACCTAAAATAAGTAAAAAAAAAATAATAGTCTTCCCTCTATAGAAATAATAGTTTTTTAAAATTAATAAATAATTAATATCTCAAGCTTTCCCAAAACGGAAACTAAAATATTTGTCATGGTATATTGTTAATAAATCAGCACTCTGAAATAATTATTTATTATTGAGTACAACATTATTGGATGAAAACTGTTAATAATATAACAGATGATATTTTCTTACAATTTATATCTAAAGATCTTTGAATTGTTAAAATAGAGTTGTGTTTGTTCTTGTTTTACTGCATGCAAAGGATATCATACTTCCTGCAATTAATAAACACAATGTATTATTTATTATACTAATAAATCCACTGCCATGAAGCAAACAAATTGTGAACAAATAATTTTTAATAAATCTGATGCTTTAAATTTTTTCTAGGTTTTTTTTATACTACTTACAGTTTAAATTTGCACTGCCAATATATTATTTGTTCAAAACAGAATATGTACTTAAAATGATAATACTCTGTGTTTGATGTAATGTGATCATTTCTACAATACCTAAAATAAGTAAAAAAAAATAATAGTCTTCCCTCTATAGAAATAATAGTTTTTTAAATAATAAAATAAATAACATCTCAAGCTTACCAAAAACTGTAACTAAAATATTTGTCATGGTATATTGTTAATAAATCAGCACTCAGAAGCAATTATTTATTATTGAGTACAACATTAATTGATGAAAACTGTTAATAATATAAAAGAAGATATTTTCATACAATTTATTTTTTAAGAACATTGTGTTGTTAAAATACATTTGTGTTTGTTCTTGTTCTACTGCATGCAAAGGATATCATACTTCCTGCAATTAATAAGAACAATTTATCATTTATTAAACAAATAAATCCACTGCCATGAAGCAAACAAACTAATGAACAAATAATTTTAAATAAATCTAATGCTTTAAATTTCTTCTAGGTTTTTTTTATACTACTTACAGTTTTACTTTGCACTGCCAATATATTTTTTGTTCAAAACAGAATGTGTACTTGAAATGATAAACCTCTGTGTTAGATGTCATGTTATCATTTCTACAATACCTAAAATAAGTAAAAAAAAATAATAGTCTTCCCTCTATAGAAATAATAGATTTTTAAAATTAATAAATAATTAATATCTCAAGCTTACCCAAAACTGTAACTAAAATATTTGTCATGGTATATTGTTGATAAATCAGCACTCTGAAATAATTATTTATTATTGAGTACAACATTATTGGATGAAAACTGTTAATAATATAACAGATGATATTTTCTTACAATTTATATCTAAAGATCTTTGAATTGTTAAAATAGAGTTGTGTTTGTTCTTGTTCTACTGCATGCAAAGAATATCATACTTTTTTGCAATAAATAAACACAATGTATTATTTATTATACTAATAAATCCACTGCCATGAAGCAAACAAACTAGTGAACAAATAATTTTAAATAAATCTAATGCTTTAAAATTCTTCTAGGTTTTTTTTTATACTACTTACAGTTTTACTTTGTACTGCCAATATTGAAATTTTACAAAAGGATTGTGTACTTGAAATGATGAAACTCTATTGTAGATGTCATGTGATCATTTCTACAATACCTAAAATAAGTAAAAAAAAAATAATAGTCTTCCCTCTATAGAAATAATAGTTTTTTAAAATTAATAAATAATTAATATCTCAAGCTTACCCAAAACGGAAACTAAAATATTTGTCATGGTATATTGTTAATAAATCAGCACTCTGAAATAATTATTTATTATTGAGTACAACATTATTGGATGATAACTGTTAATAATATAACAGATGATATTTTCTTACAATTTATATCTAAAGATCTTTGAATTGTTAAAATAGAGTTGTGTTTGTTCTTGTTTTACTGCATGCAAAGGATATCATACTTCCTGCAATTAATAAACACAATGTATTATTTATTATACTAATAAATCCACTGCCATGAAGCAAACAAATTGTGAACAAATAATTTTTAATAAATCTGATGCTTTAAATTTCCTCTGGGTTTTTTTATACTACTTACAGTTTTACTTTGCACTGCAAATATATTATTTGTTCAAAACAGAATGTGTACTTGAAATGATGAAACTCTATTGTAGATGTCATGTGATCATTTCTACAATACCTAAAATAAGTAAAATAAAATAATAGTCTTCCCTCTATAGAAATAATAGTTTTTTAAATAATAAAATAAATAACATCTCAAGCTTACCCAAAACTGTAACTAAAATATTTGTCTTGGCATATTGTTAATAAATCAGCACTCTGAAATAATTATTTATTATTGAGTACAACAATATTGGATGAAAACTGTTAATAAGATAACAGAAGATATTTTCATACAATTTATTTTTAAAGAACATTGTGTTGTTAAAACAGATTTGTGTTTGTTCTTGTTCTACTGCATGCAAAGAATATCATACTTTTTTGCAATAAATAAACACAATGTATTATTTATTATACTAATAAATCCACTGCCATGAAGCAAACAAACTAGTGAACAAATAATTTTAAATAAATCTAATGCTTTAAAATTCTTCTAGGTTTTTTTTTATACTACTTACAGTTTTACTTTGTACTGCCAATATATTTTTTGTTCAAAACAGAATGTGTACTTGAAATGATAAACCTCTGTGTTAGATGTCATGTTATCATTTCTACAATACCTAAAATAAGTAAAAAAAAAATAATAGTCTTCCCTCTATAGAAATAATAGTTTTTTAAAATTAATAAATAATTAATATCTCAAGCTTACCCAAAACGGAAACTAAAATATTTGTCATGGTATATTGTTAATAAATCAGCACTCTGAAATAATTATTTATTATTGAGTACAACATTATTGGATGAAAACTGTTAATAATATAACAGATGATATTTTCTTACAATTTATATCTAAAGATCTTTGAATTGTTAAAATAGAGTTGTGTTTGTTCTTGTTTTACTGCATGCAAAGGATATCATACTTCCTGCAATTAATAAACACAATGTATTATTTATTATACTAATAAATCCACTGCCATGAAGCAAACAAATTGTGAACAAATAATTTTAAATAAATCTAATGCTTTAAATTTCTTCTAGGTTTTTTTATACTACTTACAGTTTTACTTTGCACGGCCAATTTATTATTTGTTCAAAACAGAATGTGTACTTGAAATGATAACACTCTGTGTTAGATGTCATGTGATCATTTCTACAATACCTAAAATAAGTAAAAAAAAAATAATAGTCTTCCCTCTA
Source organism: Tuberolachnus salignus (assembly GCA_956483605.1). Taxonomy (NCBI): domain Eukaryota; kingdom Metazoa; phylum Arthropoda; class Insecta; order Hemiptera; family Aphididae; genus Tuberolachnus; species Tuberolachnus salignus. The sequence goes on along the minus strand of OY101431.1, from coordinate 2,672,302 downwards.
TAGGACTAATAGTTTTTTAAAATTAATAAATAATTAATATCTCAAGCTTACCCAAAACTGCAACTAAAATATTTGTCATGGTATATTGTTAATAAATCAGCACTCAGAAGCAATTATTTATTATTGAGTACAACATTAATAGATGAAAACTGTTAATAATATAACAGATGATATTTTCTTACAATTTATATCTAAAGATCTTTGAATTGTTAAAATAGAGTTGTGTTTGTTCTTGTTCTACTGCATGCAAAGAATATCATACTTCCTGCAATTAATAAACACAATGTATTATTTATTATACTAATAAATCCACTGCCATGAAGCAAACAAATTGTGAACAAATAATTTTTAATAAATCTAATGCTTTAAATTTTTTCTAGGTTTTCTTTATACTACTTACAGTTTAACTTTGCACTGCCAATATATTATTTGTTCAAAACAGAATATGTACTTAAAATGATAATACTCTGTGTTTGATGTAATGTGATCATTTCTACAATACCTAAAATAAGTAAAAAAAAATTATAGTCTTCCCTCTATAGAAATAATAGTTTTTTAAATATTAAAATAAATAACATCTCAACCTTACCCAAAACAGTAACTAAAATATTTGTCTTGGCATATTGTTAATAAATCAGCACTCTGAAATAATTATTTATTATTGAGTACAACAATATTGGATGAAAACTGTTAATAAGATAACAGAAGATATTTTCATACAATTTATTTTTAAAGAACATTGTGTTGTTAAAATACATTTGTGTTTGTTCTTGTTCTACTGCATGCAAAGGATATCATACTTCCTACAATTAATAAACACAATGTATAATTTATTAAAATAATAAATCCACTGCCATGAAGCCAACAAACTAGTGAAAAAATGATTTAAAAAAATCTGATGCTTTAAATTTCCTCTGGGTTTTTTTATACTACTTACAGTTTTACTTTGCACTGCCAATATATTATTTGTTCAAAACAGAATGTGTACTTGAAATGATGAAACTCTATTGTAGATGTCATGTGATCATTTCTACAATACCTAAAATAAGTAAAATAAAATAATAGTCTTCCCTCTATAGAAATAATAGTTTTTTAAATAATAAAATAAATAACATCTCAAGCTTACCAAAAACTGTAACTAAAATATTAATCTTGGTATATTTTTAATAAATCAGCACTCTGAAATAATTATTTATTATTGAGTACAACAATATTGGAAAAAAACTGTTAATAATATAACAGAAGATATTTTCATACAATTTATTTTTAAAGAACATTGTGTTGTAAAAATACATATGTGTTTGTTCTTGTTCTACTGCATGCAAAGGATATCATACTTCCTGCAATTAATAAGAACAATTTATCATTTATTAAACAAATAAATCCACTGCCATGAAGCAAACAAACTAATGAACAAATAATTTTAAATAAATCTAATGCTTTAAATTTCTTCTAGGTTTTTTTTATACTACTTACAGTTTTACTTTGCACTGCCAATATATTTTTTGTTCAAAACAGAATGTGTACTTGAAATGATAAACCTCTGTGTTAGATGTCATGTTATCATTTCTACAATACCTAAAATAAGTAAAAAAAAATAATAGTCTTCCCTCTAAAGAAATAATAGATTTTTAAAATTAATAAATAATTAATATCTCAAGCTTACCCAAAACTGTAACTAAAATATTTGTCATGGTATATTGTTGATAAATCAGCACTCTGAAATTATTATTTATTATTGAGTACAACATTATTGGATGAAAACTGTTAATAATATAACAGATGATATTTTCTTACAATTTATATCTAAAGATCTTTGAATTGTTAAAATAGAGTTGTGTTTGTTCTTGTTCTACTGCATGCAAAGAATATCATACTTTTTTGCAATAAATAAACACAATGTATTATTTATTATACTAATAAATCCACTGCCATGAAGCAAACAAACTAGTGAACAAATAATTTTAAATAAATCTAATGCTTTAAAATTCTTCTAGGTTTTTTTTTATACTACTTACAGTTTTACTTTGTACTGCCAATATTGAAATTTTACAAAAGGATTGTGTACTTGAAATGATGAAACTCTATTGTAGATGTCATGTGATCATTTCTACAATACCTAAAATAAGTAAAATAAAATAATAGTCTTCCCTCTATAGAAATAATAGTTTTTTAAATAATAAAATAAATAACATCTCAAGCTTACCCAAAACTGTAACTAAAATATTTGTCTTGGCATATTGTTAATAAATCAGCACTCTGAAATAATTATTTATTATTGAGTACAACATTATTGGATGAAAACTGTTAATAATATAACAGATGATATTTTCTTACAATTTATATCTAAAGATCTTTGAATTGTTAAAATAGAGTTGTGTTTGTTCTTGTTTTACTGCATGCAAAGGATATCATACTTCCTGCAATTAATAAACACAATGTATTATTTATTATACTAATAAATCCACTGCCATGAAGCAAACAAATTGTGAACAAATAATTTTTAATAAATCTGATGCTTTAAATTTTTTCTAGGTTTTTTTTATACTACTTACAGTTTAAATTTGCACTGCCAATATATTATTTGTTCAAAACAGAATATGTACTTAAAATGATAATACTCTGTGTTTGATGTAATGTGATCATTTCTACAATACCTAAAATAAGTAAAAAAAAATAATAGTCTTCCCTCTATAGAAATAATAGTTTTTTAAATAATAAAATAAATAACATCTCAAGCTTACCAAAAACTGTAACTAAAATATTTGTCATGGTATATTGTTAATAAATCAGCACTCAGAAGCAATTATTTATTATTGAGTACAACATTAATTGATGAAAACTGTTAATAATATAAAAGAAGATATTTTCATATAATTTATTTTTTAAGAACATTGTGTTGTTAAAATACATTTGTGTTTGTTCTTGTTCTACTGCATGCAAAGGATATCATACTTCCTGCAATTAATAAGAACAATTTATCATTTATTAAACAAATAAATCCACTGCCATGAAGCAAACAAACTAATGAACAAATAATTTTAAATAAATCTAATGCTTTAAATTTCTTCTAGGTTTTTTTTATACTACTTACAGTTTTACTTTGCACTGCCAATATATTTTTTGTTCAAAACAGAATGTGTACTTGAAATGATAAACCTCTGTGTTAGATGTCATGTTATCATTTCTACAATACCTAAAATAAGTAAAAAAAAATAATAGTCTTCCCTCTATAGAAATAATAGATTTTTAAAATTAATAAATAATTAATATCTCAAGCTTACCCAAAACTGTAACTAAAATATTTGTCATGGTATATTGTTGATAAATCAGCACTCTGAAATAATTATTTATTATTGAGTACAACATTATTGGATGAAAACTGTTAATAATATAACAGATGATATTTTCTTACAATTTATATCTAAAGATCTTTGAATTGTTAAAATAGAGTTGTGTTTGTTCTTGTTCTACTGCATGCAAAGAATATCATACTTTTTTGCAATAAATAAACACAATGTATTATTTATTATACTAATAAATCCACTGCCATGAAGCAAACAAACTAGTGAACAAATAATTTTAAATAAATCTAATGCTTTAAAATTCTTCTAGGTTTTTTTTTATACTACTTACAGTTTTACTTTGTACTGCCAATATTGAAATTTTACAAAAGGATTGTGTACTTGAAATGATGAAACTCTATTGTAGATGTCATGTGATCATTTCTACAATACCTAAAATAAGTAAAAAAAAAATAATAGTCTTCCCTCTATAGAAATAATAGTTTTTTAAAATTAATAAATAATTAATATCTCAAGCTTACCCAAAACGGAAACTAAAATATTTGTCATGGTATATTGTTAATAAATCAGCACTCTGAAATAATTATTTATTATTGAGTACAACATTATTGGATGAAAACTGTTAATAATATAACAGATGATATTTTCTTACAATTTATATCTAAAGATCTTTGAATTGTTAAAATAGAGTTGTGTTTGTTCTTGTTTTACTGCATGCAAAGGATATCATACTTCCTGCAATTAATAAACACAATGTATTATTTATTATACTAATAAATCCACTGCCATGAAGCAAACAAATTGTGAACAAATAATTTTTAATAAATCTGATGCTTTAAATTTCCTCTGGGTTTTTTTATACTACTTACAGTTTTACTTTGCACTGCAAATATATTATTTGTTCAAAACAGAATGTGTACTTGAAATGATGAAACTCTATTGTAGATGTCATGTGATCATTTCTACAATACCTAAAATAAGTAAAAAAAAATAATAGTCTACCCTTTATAGAAATAATAGTTTTCTAAAATAATTAAATAATTAATATCTCAAGCTTACCCAAAACTGTAACTAAAATATTTGTCATGGTATATTGTTAATAAATCAGCACTCAGAAGCAATTATTTATTATTGAGTACAACATTAATAGATGAAAACTGTTAATAATATAACAGAAGATATTTTCATACAATTTATTTTTTAAGAACATTGTGTTGTTAAAATACATTTGTGTTTGTTCTTGTTCTACTGCATGCAAATGATATCATACTTCCTACAATTAATAAACACAATGTATAATTTATTAAATTAATAAATCCACTGCCATGAAGCCAACAAACTAGTGAAAAAATGATTTAAATAAATCTGATGCTTTAAATTTCCTCTGGGTTTTTTTATACTACTTACAGTTTTACTTTGCACTGCCAATATATTTTTTGTTCAAAACAGAATGTGTACTTGAAATGATGAAACTCTATTGTAGATGTCATGTGATCATTTCTACAATACCTAAAATAAGTAAAATAAAATAATAGTCTTCCCTCTATAGAAATAATAGTTTTTTAAATAATAAAATAAATAACATCTCAAGCATACCCAAATCTATAACTAAAATATTTTTCATGGTATATTGTTAATAAATCAGCACTCTGATATAATTATTTATTATTGAGTACAACATTATTGCATGAAAACTGTTAACAATATAACAGAAGATATTTTCTTACAATTTATTTCTAAATAACTTTGTATTGTTAAAACAGATTTGTGTTTGTTCATGTTCTACTGCATGCAAAGAATATCATACTTTCTGCTATTAATAAACACAATGTATTATTTAATATACTAATAAATCCACTGCCATGAAGCAAACAAACTAATGAACAAATAATTTTAAATAAATCTAATGCTTTAAATTTCTTCTAGGTTTTTTTTATACTACTTACAGTTTTACTTTGCACTGCCAATATATTTTTTGTTCAAAACAGAATGTGTACTTGAAATGATGAAACTCTATTGTAGATGTCATGTGATCATTTCTACAATACCTAAAATAAGTAAAATAAAATAATAGTCTTCCCTCTATAGAAATAATAGTTATTTAAATAATAAAATAAATAACATCTCAAGCTTACCCAAATCTATAACTAAAATATTTTTCATGGTATATTGTTAATAAATCAGCACTCTGATATAATTATTTATTATTGAGTACAACATTATTGCATGAAAACTGTTAACAATATAACAGATGATATTTTCTTACAATTTATATCTAAAGATCTTTGAATTGTTAAAATAGAGTTGTGTTTGTTCTTGTTCTACTGCATGCAAAGGATATCATACTTCCTACAATTAATAAACACAATGTATAATTTATTAAAATAATAAATCCACTGCCAAGAAGCCAACAAACTAGTGAAAAAATGATTTAAATAAATCTGATGCTTTAAATTTCCTCTGGGTTTTTTTATACTACTTACAGTTTTACTTTGCACTGCCAATATATTATTTGTTCAAAACAGAATGTGTACTTGAAATGATGACTCTCTATTGTAGATGTCATGTGATCATTTCTACAATACCTAAAATAAGTAAAATAAAATAATAGTCTTCCCTCTATAGAAATAATAGTTTTTTAAATAATAAAATAAATAACATCTCAAGCTTACCAAAAACTGTAACTAAAATATTTATCTTGGTATATTTTTAATAAATCAGCACTCTGAAATAATTATTTATTATTGAGTACAACAATATTTGAAAAAAACTGTTAATAATATAACAGAAGATATTTTCATACAATTTATTTTTAAAGAACATTGTGTTGTTAAAATACATATGTGTTTGTTCTTGTTCTACTGCATGCAAAGGATATCATACTTCCTGCAATTAATAAGAACAATTTATCATTTATTAAACAAATAAATCCACTGCCATGAAGCAAACAAACTAGTGAACAAATAATTTTAAATAAATCTAATGCTTTAAAATTCTTCTAGGTTTTTTTTATACTACTTACAGTTTTACTTTGTACTGCCATTATTTAAATTTTACAAAAGGATTGTGTACTTGAAATGATGAAACTCTATTGTAGATGGCATGTGATCATTTCTACAATACCTAAAATAAGTAAAAAAAAATAATAGTCTTCCCTCTATAGAAATAATAGTTATTTAAATAATAAAATAAATAACATCTCAAGCTTACCCAAATCTATAACTAAAATATTTTTCATGGTATATTGTTAATAAATCAGCACTCTGATATAATTATTTATTATTGAGTACAACATTATTGCATGAAAACTGTTAACAATATAACAGAAGATATTTTCTTACAATTTATTTCTAAATAACTTTGTATTGTTAAAATAGATTTGTGTTTGTTCTTGTTCTAATGCATGCAAAGAATATCATACTTCCTGCAATTAATAAACACAATGTATTATTTATTATACTAATAAATCCACTGCCATGGATCAAACAAATTGTGAACAAATAATTTTTAATAAATCTAATGCTTTAAATTTTTTCTAGGTTTTTTTTATACTACTTACAGTTTAAATTTGCACTGCCAATATATTATTTGTTCAAAACAGAATGTGTACTTAAAATGATAATACTCTGTGTTTGATGTAATGTGATCATTTCTACAATACCTAAAATAAGAAAAAAAAAATAATAGTCTTCCCTCCATAGAAATAATAGTTTTCTAAAATAAATAAATAATTAATATCTCAAGCTTACCCAAAACTGTAACTAAAATATTTGTCATGGTATATTGTTAATAAATCAGCACTCAGAAGCAATTATTTATTATTGAGTACAACATTAATAGATGAAAACTGTTAATAATATAACAGAAGATATTTTCATACAATTTATTTTTTAAGAACATTGTGTTGTTAAAATACATTTGTGTTTGTTCTTGTTCTACTGCATGCAAAGGATATCATACTTCCTACAATTAATAAACACAATGTATAATTTATTAAAATAATAAATCCACTGCCATGAAGCCAACAAACTAGTAAAAAAATGATTTAAATAAATCTGATGCTTTAAATTTCCTCTGGGTTTTTTTATACTACTTACAGTTTTACTTTGCACGGCCAATTTATTATTTGTTCAAAACAGAATGTGTACTTGAAATGATAAAACTCTGTGTTAGATGTCATGTGATCATTTCTACAATACATAAAATAAGTAAAAAAAAATAATAGTCTTCCCTCTATAGAAATAATAGTTTTTTAAATAATAAAATAAATAACATCTCAAGCTTACCCAAAACTGTAACTAAAATATTTGTCTTGGTATATTGTTAATAAATCAGCACTCTGAAGCAATTATTTATTATTGAGTACAACAATATTGGAAAAAAACTGTTAATAATATAACAGAAGATATTTTCATACAATTTATTTTTTAAGAACATTGTGTTGTTAAAATACATTTGTGTTTGTTCTTGTTCTACTGCATGCAAAGGATATCATACTTCCTACAATTAATAAACACAATGTATTATTTATTATACTAATAAATCCACTGCCATGAAGCAAACAAACTAATGAACAAATAATTTTAAATAAATCTAATGCTTTAAATTTCTTCTAGGTTTTTTTTATACTACTTACAGTTTTACTTTGCACTGCCAATATATTTTTTGTTCAAAACAGAATGTGTACTTGAAATGATGAAACTCTATTGTAGATGTCATGTGATCATTTCTACAATACCTAAAATAAGTAAAATAAAATAATAGTCTTCCCTCTATAGAAATAATAGTTATTTAAATAATAAAATAAATAACATCTCAAGCTTACCCAAATCTATAACTAAAATATTTTTCATGGTATATTGTTAATAAATCAGCACTCTGATATAATTATTTATTATTGAGTACAACATTATTGCATGAAAACTGTTAACAATATAACAGATGATATTTTCTTACAATTTATATCTAAAGATCTTTGTATTGTTAAAATAGATTTGTGTTTGTTCTTGTTCTAATGCATGCAAAGAATATTATACTTCCTGCAATTAATAAACACAATGTATTATTTATTATACTAATAAATCCACTGCCATGGATCAAACAAATTGTGAACAAGAAAATTTTTAATAAATCTAATGCTTTAAATTTTTTCTAGGTTTTTTTTATAATACTTACAGTTTAACTTTGCACTGCCAATATATTATTTGTTCAAAACAGAATGTGTACTTGAAATGATAAAACTCTGTGTTAGATGTCATGTGATCATTTCTACAATACCTAAAATAAGTAAAAAAAAATAATAGTCTACCCTTTATAGAAATAATAGTTTTCTAAAATAATTAAATAATTAATATCTCAAGCTTACCCAAAACTGTAACTAAAATATTTGTCATGGTATATTGTTAATAAATCAGCACTCAGAAGCAATTATTTATTATTGAGTACAACATTAATAGATGAAAACTGTTAATAATATAACAGAAGATATTTTCATACAATTTATTTTTTAAGAACATTGTGTTGTTAAAATACATTTGTATTTGTTCTTGTTCTACTGCATGCAAAGGATATCATACTTCCTACAATTAATAAACACAATGTATAATTTATTAAAATAATAAATCCACTGCCATGAAGCCAACAAACTAGTAAAAAAATGATTTAAATAAATCTGATGCTTTAAATTTCCTCTGGGTTTTTTTATACTACTTACAGTTTTACTTTGCACGGCCAATTTATTATTTGTTCAAAACAGAATGTGTACTTGAAATGATAAAACTCTGTGTTAGATGTCATGTGATCATTTCTACAATACATAAAATAAGTAAAAAAAAATAATAGTCTTCCCTCTATAGAAATAATAGTTTTTTAAATAATAAAATAAATAACATCTCAAGCTTACCCAAAACTGTAACTAAAATATTTGTCTTGGTATATTGTTAATAAATCAGCACTCTGAAGCAATTATTTATTATTGAGTACAACAATATTGGAAAAAAACTGTTAATAATATAACAGAAGATATTTTCATACAATTTATTTTTTAAGAACATTGTGTTGTTAAAATACATTTGTGTTTGTTCTTGTTCTACTGCATGCAAAGGATATCATACTTCCTACAATTAATAAACACAATGTATTATTTATTATACTAATAAATCCACTGCCATGAAGCAAACAAACTAATGAACAAATAATTTTAAATAAATCTAATGCTTTAAATTTCTTCTAGGTTTTTTTTATACTACTTACAGTTTTACTTTGTACTGCCAATATTGAAATTTTACAAAAGGATTGTGTACTTGAAATGATGAAACTCTATTGTAGATGTCATGTGATCATTTCTACAATACCTAAAATAAGTAAAATAAAATAATAGTCTTCCCTCTATAGAAATAATAGTTATTTAAATAATAAAATAAATAACATCTCAAGCTTACCCAAATCTATAACTAAAATATTTTTCATGGTATATTGTTAATAAATCAGCACTCTGATATAATTATTTATTATTGAGTACAACATTATTGCATGAAAACTGTTAACAATATAACAGATGATATTTTCTTACAATTTATATCTAAATATCTTTGTATTGTTAAAATAGATTTGTGTTTGTTCTTGTTCTAATGCATGCAAAGAATATTATACTTCCTGCAATTAATAAACACAATGTATTATTTATTATACTAATAAATCCACTGCCATGGATCAAACAAATTGTGAACAAGAAAATTTTTAATAAATCTAATGCTTTAAATTTTTTCTAGGTTTTTTTTATAATACTTACAGTTTAACTTTGCACTGCCAATATATTATTTGTTCAAAACAGAATGTGTACTTGAAATGATAAAACTCTGTGTTAGATGTCATGTGATCATTTCTACAATACCTAAAATAAGTAAAAAAAAATAATAGTCTACCCTTTATAGAAATAATAGTTTTCTAAAATAATTAAATAATTAATATCTCAAGCTTACCCAAAACTGTAACTAAAATATTTGTCATGGTATATTGTTAATAAATCAGCACTCAGAAGCAATTATTTATTATTGAGTACAACATTAATAGATGAAAACTGTTAATAATATAACAGAAGATATTTTCATACAATTTATTTTTTAAGAACATTGTGTTGTTAAAATACATTTGTGTTTGTTCTTGTTCTACTGCATGCAAAGGATATCATACTTCCTACAATTAATAAACACAATGTATAATTTATTAAAATAATAAATCCACTGCCATGAAGCCAACAAACTAGTAAAAAAATGATTTAAATAAATCTGATGCTTTAAATTTCCTCTGGGTTTTTTTATACTACTTACAGTTTTACTTTGCACTGCAAATATATTATTTGTTCAAAACAGAATGTGTACTTGAAATGATGAAACTCTATTGTAGATGTCATGTGATCATTTCTACAATACCTAAAATAAGTAAAAAAAAATAATAGTCTTCCCTCTATAGAAATAATAGTTTTTTAAAATTAATAAATAATTAATATCTCAAGCTTTCCCAAAACGGAAACTAAAATATTTGTCATGGTATATTGTTAATAAATCAGCACTCTGAAATAATTATTTATTATTGAGTACAACATTATTGGATGAAAACTGTTAATAATATAACAGATGATATTTTCTTACAATTTATATCTAAAGATCTTTGAATTGTTAAAATAGAGTTGTGTTTGTTCTTGTTTTACTGCATGCAAAGGATATCATACTTCCTGCAATTAATAAACACAATGTATTATTTATTATACTAATAAATCCACTGCCATGAAGCAAACAAATTGTGAACAAATAATTTTTAATAAATCTGATGCTTTAAATTTTTTCTAGGTTTTTTTTATACTACTTACAGTTTAAATTTGCACTGCCAATATATTATTTGTTCAAAACAGAATATGTACTTAAAATGATAATACTCTGTGTTTGATGTAATGTGATCATTTCTACAATACCTAAAATAAGTAAAAAAAAATAATAGTCTTCCCTCTATAGAAATAATAGTTTTTTAAATAATAAAATAAATAACATCTCAAGCTTACCAAAAACTGTAACTAAAATATTTGTCATGGTATATTGTTAATAAATCAGCACTCAGAAGCAATTATTTATTATTGAGTACAACATTAATTGATGAAAACTGTTAATAATATAAAAGAAGATATTTTCATACAATTTATTTTTTAAGAACATTGTGTTGTTAAAATACATTTGTGTTTGTTCTTGTTCTACTGCATGCAAAGGATATCATACTTCCTGCAATTAATAAGAACAATTTATCATTTATTAAACAAATAAATCCACTGCCATGAAGCAAACAAACTAATGAACAAATAATTTTAAATAAATCTAATGCTTTAAATTTCTTCTAGGTTTTTTTTATACTACTTACAGTTTTACTTTGCACTGCCAATATATTTTTTGTTCAAAACAGAATGTGTACTTGAAATGATAAACCTCTGTGTTAGATGTCATGTTATCATTTCTACAATACCTAAAATAAGTAAAAAAAAATAATAGTCTTCCCTCTATAGAAATAATAGATTTTTAAAATTAATAAATAATTAATATCTCAAGCTTACCCAAAACTGTAACTAAAATATTTGTCATGGTATATTGTTGATAAATCAGCACTCTGAAATAATTATTTATTATTGAGTACAACATTATTGGATGAAAACTGTTAATAATATAACAGATGATATTTTCTTACAATTTATATCTAAAGATCTTTGAATTGTTAAAATAGAGTTGTGTTTGTTCTTGTTCTACTGCATGCAAAGAATATCATACTTTTTTGCAATAAATAAACACAATGTATTATTTATTATACTAATAAATCCACTGCCATGAAGCAAACAAACTAGTGAACAAATAATTTTAAATAAATCTAATGCTTTAAAATTCTTCTAGGTTTTTTTTTATACTACTTACAGTTTTACTTTGTACTGCCAATATTGAAATTTTACAAAAGGATTGTGTACTTGAAATGATGAAACTCTATTGTAGATGTCATGTGATCATTTCTACAATACCTAAAATAAGTAAAAAAAAAATAATAGTCTTCCCTCTATAGAAATAATAGTTTTTTAAAATTAATAAATAATTAATATCTCAAGCTTACCCAAAACGGAAACTAAAATATTTGTCATGGTATATTGTTAATAAATCAGCACTCTGAAATAATTATTTATTATTGAGTACAACATTATTGGATGAAAACTGTTAATAATATAACAGATGATATTTTCTTACAATTTATATCTAAAGATCTTTGAATTGTTAAAATAGAGTTGTGTTTGTTCTTGTTTTACTGCATGCAAAGGATATCATACTTCCTGCAATTAATAAACACAATGTATTATTTATTATACTAATAAATCCACTGCCATGAAGCAAACAAATTGTGAACAAATAATTTTTAATAAATCTGATGCTTTAAATTTCCTCTGGGTTTTTTTATACTACTTACAGTTTTACTTTGCACGGCCAATTTATTATTTGTTCAAAACAGAATGTGTACTTGAAATGATAAAACTCTGTGTTAGATGTCATGTGATCATTTCTACAATACATAAAATAAGTAAAAAAAAATAATAGTCTTCCCTCTATAGAAATAATAGTTTTTTAAATAATAAAATAAATAACATCTCAAGCTTACCCAAAACTGTAACTAAAATATTTGTCTTGGTATATTGTTAATAAATCAGCACTCTGAAGCAATTATTTATTATTGAGTACAACAATATTGGAAAAAAACTGTTAATAATATAACAGAAGATATTTTCATACAATTTATTTTTTAAGAACATTGTGTTGTTAAAATACATTTGTGTTTGTTCTTGTTCTACTGCATGCAAAGGATATCATACTTCCTACAATTAATAAACACAATGTATTATTTATTATACTAATAAATCCACTGCCATGAAGCAAACAAACTAATGAACAAATAATTTTAAATAAATCTAATGCTTTAAATTTCTTCTAGGTTTTTTTTATACTACTTACAGTTTTACTTTGCACTGCCAATATATTTTTTGTTCAAAACAGAATGTGTACTTGAAATGATGAAACTCTATTGTAGATGTCATGTGATCATTTCTACAATACCTAAAATAAGTAAAATAAAATAATAGTCTTCCCTCTATAGAAATAATAGTTATTTAAATAATAAAATAAATAACATCTCAAGCTTACCCAAATCTATAACTAAAATATTTTTCATGGTATATTGTTAATAAATCAGCACTCTGATATAATTATTTATTATTGAGTACAACATTATTGCATGAAAACTGTTAACAATATAACAGATGATATTTTCTTACAATTTATATCTAAAGATCTTTGTATTGTTAAAATAGATTTGTGTTTGTTCTTGTTCTAATGCATGCAAAGAATATTATACTTCCTGCAATTAATAAACACAATGTATTATTTATTATACTAATAAATCCACTGCCATGGATCAAACAAATTGTGAACAAGAAAATTTTTAATAAATCTAATGCTTTAAATTTTTTCTAGGTTTTTTTTATAATACTTACAGTTTAACTTTGCACTGCCAATATATTATTTGTTCAAAACAGAATGTGTACTTGAAATGATAAAACTCTGTGTTAGATGTCATGTGATCATTTCTACAATACCTAAAATAAGTAAAAAAAAATAATAGTCTACCCTTTATAGAAATAATAGTTTTCTAAAATAATTAAATAATTAATATCTCAAGCTTACCCAAAACTGTAACTAAAATATTTGTCATGGTATATTGTTAATAAATCAGCACTCAGAAGCAATTATTTATTATTGAGTACAACATTAATAGATGAAAACTGTTAATAATATAACAGAAGATATTTTCATACAATTTATTTTTTAAGAACATTGTGTTGTTAAAATACATTTGTATTTGTTCTTGTTCTACTGCATGCAAAGGATATCATACTTCCTACAATTAATAAACACAATGTATAATTTATTAAAATAATAAATCCACTGCCATGAAGCCAACAAACTAGTAAAAAAATGATTTAAATAAATCTGATGCTTTAAATTTCCTCTGGGTTTTTTTATACTACTTACAGTTTTACTTTGCACTGCAAATATATTATTTGTTCAAAACAGAATGTGTACTTGAAATGATGAAACTCTATTGTAGATGTCATGTGATCATTTCTACAATACCTAAAATAAGTAAAAAAAAATAATAGTCTTCCCTCTATAGAAATAATAGTTTTTTAAAATTAATAAATAATTAATATCTCAAGCTTTCCCAAAACGGAAACTAAAATATTTGTCATGGTATATTGTTAATAAATCAGCACTCTGAAATAATTATTTATTATTGAGTACAACATTATTGGATGAAAACTGTTAATAATATAACAGATGATATTTTCTTACAATTTATATCTAAAGATCTTTGAATTGTTAAAATAGAGTTGTGTTTGTTCTTGTTTTACTGCATGCAAAGGATATCATACTTCCTGCAATTAATAAACACAATGTATTATTTATTATACTAATAAATCCACTGCCATGAAGCAAACAAATTGTGAACAAATAATTTTTAATAAATCTGATGCTTTAAATTTTTTCTAGGTTTTTTTTATACTACTTACAGTTTAAATTTGCACTGCCAATATATTATTTGTTCAAAACAGAATATGTACTTAAAATGATAATACTCTGTGTTTGATGTAATGTGATCATTTCTACAATACCTAAAATAAGTAAAAAAAAATAATAGTCTTCCCTCTATAGAAATAATAGTTTTTTAAATAATAAAATAAATAACATCTCAAGCTTACCAAAAACTGTAACTAAAATATTTGTCATGGTATATTGTTAATAAATCAGCACTCAGAAGCAATTATTTATTATTGAGTACAACATTAATTGATGAAAACTGTTAATAATATAAAAGAAGATATTTTCATACAATTTATTTTTTAAGAACATTGTGTTGTTAAAATACATTTGTGTTTGTTCTTGTTCTACTGCATGCAAAGGATATCATACTTCCTGCAATTAATAAGAACAATTTATCATTTATTAAACAAATAAATCCACTGCCATGAAGCAAACAAACTAATGAACAAATAATTTTAAATAAATCTAATGCTTTAAATTTCTTCTAGGTTTTTTTTATACTACTTACAGTTTTACTTTGCACTGCCAATATATTTTTTGTTCAAAACAGAATGTGTACTTGAAATGATAAACCTCTGTGTTAGATGTCATGTTATCATTTCTACAATACCTAAAATAAGTAAAAAAAAATAATAGTCTTCCCTCTATAGAAATAATAGATTTTTAAAATTAATAAATAATTAATATCTCAAGCTTACCCAAAACTGTAACTAAAATATTTGTCATGGTATATTGTTGATAAATCAGCACTCTGAAATAATTATTTATTATTGAGTACAACATTATTGGATGAAAACTGTTAATAATATAACAGATGATATTTTCTTACAATTTATATCTAAAGATCTTTGAATTGTTAAAATAGAGTTGTGTTTGTTCTTGTTCTACTGCATGCAAAGAATATCATACTTTTTTGCAATAAATAAACACAATGTATTATTTATTATACTAATAAATCCACTGCCATGAAGCAAACAAACTAGTGAACAAATAATTTTAAATAAATCTAATGCTTTAAAATTCTTCTAGGTTTTTTTTTATACTACTTACAGTTTTACTTTGTACTGCCAATATTGAAATTTTACAAAAGGATTGTGTACTTGAAATGATGAAACTCTATTGTAGATGTCATGTGATCATTTCTACAATACCTAAAATAAGTAAAAAAAAAATAATAGTCTTCCCTCTATAGAAATAATAGTTTTTTAAAATTAATAAATAATTAATATCTCAAGCTTACCCAAAACGGAAACTAAAATATTTGTCATGGTATATTGTTAATAAATCAGCACTCTGAAATAATTATTTATTATTGAGTACAACATTATTGGATGAAAACTGTTAATAATATAACAGATGATATTTTCTTACAATTTATATCTAAAGATCTTTGAATTGTTAAAATAGAGTTGTGTTTGTTCTTGTTTTACTGCATGCAAAGGATATCATACTTCCTGCAATTAATAAACACAATGTATTATTTATTATACTAATAAATCCACTGCCATGAAGCAAACAAATTGTGAACAAATAATTTTTAATAAATCTGATGCTTTAAATTTCCTCTGGGTTTTTTTATACTACTTACAGTTTTACTTTGCACGGCCAATTTATTATTTGTTCAAAACAGAATGTGTACTTGAAATGATAAAACTCTGTGTTAGATGTCATGTGATCATTTCTACAATACATAAAATAAGTAAAAAAAAATAATAGTCTTCCCTCTATAGAAATAATAGTTTTTTAAATAATAAAATAAATAACATCTCAAGCTTACCCAAAACTGTAACTAAAATATTTGTCTTGGTATATTGTTAATAAATCAGCACTCTGAAGCAATTATTTATTATTGAGTACAACAATATTGGAAAAAAACTGTTAATAATATAACAGAAGATATTTTCATACAATTTATTTTTTAAGAACATTGTGTTGTTAAAATACATTTGTGTTTGTTCTTGTTCTACTGCATGCAAAGGATATCATACTTCCTACAATTAATAAACACAATGTATTATTTATTATACTAATAAATCCACTGCCATGAAGCAAACAAACTAATGAACAAATAATTTTAAATAAATCTAATGCTTTAAATTTCTTCTAGGTTTTTTTTATACTACTTACAGTTTTACTTTGCACTGCCAATATATTTTTTGTTCAAAACAGAATGTGTACTTGAAATGATGAAACTCTATTGTAGATGTCATGTGATCATTTCTACAATACCTAAAATAAGTAAAATAAAATAATAGTCTTCCCTCTATAGAAATAATAGTTATTTAAATAATAAAATAAATAACATCTCAAGCTTACCCAAATCTATAACTAAAATATTTTTCATGGTATATTGTTAATAAATCAGCACTCTGATATAATTATTTATTATTGAGTACAACATTATTGCATGAAAACTGTTAACAATATAACAGATGATATTTTCTTACAATTTATATCTAAAGATCTTTGTATTGTTAAAATAGATTTGTGTTTGTTCTTGTTCTAATGCATGCAAAGAATATTATACTTCCTGCAATTAATAAACACAATGTATTATTTATTATACTAATAAATCCACTGCCATGGATCAAACAAATTGTGAACAAGAAAATTTTTAATAAATCTAATGCTTTAAATTTTTTCTAGGTTTTTTTTATAATACTTACAGTTTAACTTTGCACTGCCAATATATTATTTGTTCAAAACAGAATGTGTACTTGAAATGATAAAACTCTGTGTTAGATGTCATGTGATCATTTCTACAATACCTAAAATAAGTAAAAAAAAATAATAGTCTACCCTTTATAGAAATAATAGTTTTCTAAAATAATTAAATAATTAATATCTCAAGCTTACCCAAAACTGTAACTAAAATATTTGTCATGGTATATTGTTAATAAATCAGCACTCAGAAGCAATTATTTATTATTGAGTACAACATTAATAGATGAAAACTGTTAATAATATAACAGAAGATATTTTCATACAATTTATTTTTTAAGAACATTGTGTTGTTAAAATACATTTGTATTTGTTCTTGTTCTACTGCATGCAAAGGATATCATACTTCCTACAATTAATAAACACAATGTATAATTTATTAAAATAATAAATCCACTGCCATGAAGCCAACAAACTAGTAAAAAAATGATTTAAATAAATCTGATGCTTTAAATTTCCTCTGGGTTTTTTTATACTACTTACAGTTTTACTTTGCACGGCCAATTTATTATTTGTTCAAAACAGAATGTGTACTTGAAATGATAAAACTCTGTGTTAGATGTCATGTGATCATTTCTACAATACATAAAATAAGTAAAAAAAAATAATAGTCTTCCCTCTATAGAAATAATAGTTTTTTAAATAATAAAATAAATAACATCTCAAGCTTACCCAAAACTGTAACTAAAATATTTGTCTTGGTATATTGTTAATAAATCAGCACTCTGAAGCAATTATTTATTATTGAGTACAACAATATTGGAAAAAAACTGTTAATAATATAACAGAAGATATTTTCATACAATTTATTTTTTAAGAACATTGTGTTGTTAAAATACATTTGTGTTTGTTCTTGTTCTACTGCATGCAAAGGATATCATACTTCCTACAATTAATAAACACAATGTATTATTTATTATACTAATAAATCCACTGCCATGAAGCAAACAAACTAATGAACAAATAATTTTAAATAAATCTAATGCTTTAAATTTCTTCTAGGTTTTTTTTATACTACTTACAGTTTTACTTTGTACTGCCAATATTGAAATTTTACAAAAGGATTGTGTACTTGAAATGATGAAACTCTATTGTAGATGTCATGTGATCATTTCTACAATACCTAAAATAAGTAAAATAAAATAATAGTCTTCCCTCTATAGAAATAATAGTTATTTAAATAATAAAATAAATAACATCTCAAGCTTACCCAAATCTATAACTAAAATATTTTTCATGGTATATTGTTAATAAATCAGCACTCTGATATAATTATTTATTATTGAGTACAACATTATTGCATGAAAACTGTTAACAATATAACAGATGATATTTTCTTACAATTTATATCTAAATATCTTTGTATTGTTAAAATAGATTTGTGTTTGTTCTTGTTCTAATGCATGCAAAGAATATTATACTTCCTGCAATTAATAAACACAATGTATTATTTATTATACTAATAAATCCACTGCCATGGATCAAACAAATTGTGAACAAGAAAATTTTTAATAAATCTAATGCTTTAAATTTTTTCTAGGTTTTTTTTATAATACTTACAGTTTAACTTTGCACTGCCAATATATTATTTGTTCAAAACAGAATGTGTACTTGAAATGATAAAACTCTGTGTTAGATGTCATGTGATCATTTCTACAATACCTAAAATAAGTAAAAAAAAATAATAGTCTACCCTTTATAGAAATAATAGTTTTCTAAAATAATTAAATAATTAATATCTCAAGCTTACCCAAAACTGTAACTAAAATATTTGTCATGGTATATTGTTAATAAATCAGCACTCAGAAGCAATTATTTATTATTGAGTACAACATTAATAGATGAAAACTGTTAATAATATAACAGAAGATATTTTCATACAATTTATTTTTTAAGAACATTGTGTTGTTAAAATACATTTGTGTTTGTTCTTGTTCTACTGCATGCAAAGGATATCATACTTCCTACAATTAATAAACACAATGTATAATTTATTAAAATAATAAATCCACTGCCATGAAGCCAACAAACTAGTAAAAAAATGATTTAAATAAATCTGATGCTTTAAATTTCCTCTGGGTTTTTTTATACTACTTACAGTTTTACTTTGCACTGCAAATATATTATTTGTTCAAAACAGAATGTGTACTTGAAATGATGAAACTCTATTGTAGATGTCATGTGATCATTTCTACAATACCTAAAATAAGTAAAAAAAAATAATAGTCTTCCCTCTATAGAAATAATAGTTTTTTAAAATTAATAAATAATTAATATCTCAAGCTTTCCCAAAACGGAAACTAAAATATTTGTCATGGTATATTGTTAATAAATCAGCACTCTGAAATAATTATTTATTATTGAGTACAACATTATTGGATGAAAACTGTTAATAATATAACAGATGATATTTTCTTACAATTTATATCTAAAGATCTTTGAATTGTTAAAATAGAGTTGTGTTTGTTCTTGTTTTACTGCATGCAAAGGATATCATACTTCCTGCAATTAATAAACACAATGTATTATTTATTATACTAATAAATCCACTGCCATGAAGCAAACAAATTGTGAACAAATAATTTTTAATAAATCTGATGCTTTAAATTTTTTCTAGGTTTTTTTTATACTACTTACAGTTTAAATTTGCACTGCCAATATATTATTTGTTCAAAACAGAATATGTACTTAAAATGATAATACTCTGTGTTTGATGTAATGTGATCATTTCTACAATACCTAAAATAAGTAAAAAAAAATAATAGTCTTCCCTCTATAGAAATAATAGTTTTTTAAATAATAAAATAAATAACATCTCAAGCTTACCAAAAACTGTAACTAAAATATTTGTCATGGTATATTGTTAATAAATCAGCACTCAGAAGCAATTATTTATTATTGAGTACAACATTAATTGATGAAAACTGTTAATAATATAAAAGAAGATATTTTCATACAATTTATTTTTTAAGAACATTGTGTTGTTAAAATACATTTGTGTTTGTTCTTGTTCTACTGCATGCAAAGGATATCATACTTCCTGCAATTAATAAGAACAATTTATCATTTATTAAACAAATAAATCCACTGCCATGAAGCAAACAAACTAATGAACAAATAATTTTAAATAAATCTAATGCTTTAAATTTCTTCTAGGTTTTTTTTATACTACTTACAGTTTTACTTTGCACTGCCAATATATTTTTTGTTCAAAACAGAATGTGTACTTGAAATGATAAACCTCTGTGTTAGATGTCATGTTATCATTTCTACAATACCTAAAATAAGTAAAAAAAAATAATAGTCTTCCCTCTATAGAAATAATAGATTTTTAAAATTAATAAATAATTAATATCTCAAGCTTACCCAAAACTGTAACTAAAATATTTGTCATGGTATATTGTTGATAAATCAGCACTCTGAAATAATTATTTATTATTGAGTACAACATTATTGGATGAAAACTGTTAATAATATAACAGATGATATTTTCTTACAATTTATATCTAAAGATCTTTGAATTGTTAAAATAGAGTTGTGTTTGTTCTTGTTCTACTGCATGCAAAGAATATCATACTTTTTTGCAATAAATAAACACAATGTATTATTTATTATACTAATAAATCCACTGCCATGAAGCAAACAAACTAGTGAACAAATAATTTTAAATAAATCTAATGCTTTAAAATTCTTCTAGGTTTTTTTTTATACTACTTACAGTTTTACTTTGTACTGCCAATATTGAAATTTTACAAAAGGATTGTGTACTTGAAATGATGAAACTCTATTGTAGATGTCATGTGATCATTTCTACAATACCTAAAATAAGTAAAAAAAAAATAATAGTCTTCCCTCTATAGAAATAATAGTTTTTTAAAATTAATAAATAATTAATATCTCAAGCTTACCCAAAACGGAAACTAAAATATTTGTCATGGTATATTGTTAATAAATCAGCACTCTGAAATAATTATTTATTATTGAGTACAACATTATTGGATGAAAACTGTTAATAATATAACAGATGATATTTTCTTACAATTTATATCTAAAGATCTTTGAATTGTTAAAATAGAGTTGTGTTTGTTCTTGTTTTACTGCATGCAAAGGATATCATACTTCCTGCAATTAATAAACACAATGTATTATTTATTATACTAATAAATCCACTGCCATGAAGCAAACAAATTGTGAACAAATAATTTTTAATAAATCTGATGCTTTAAATTTCCTCTGGGTTTTTTTATACTACTTACAGTTTTACTTTGCACGGCCAATTTATTATTTGTTCAAAACAGAATGTGTACTTGAAATGATAAAACTCTGTGTTAGATGTCATGTGATCATTTCTACAATACATAAAATAAGTAAAAAAAAATAATAGTCTTCCCTCTATAGAAATAATAGTTTTTTAAATAATAAAATAAATAACATCTCAAGCTTACCCAAAACTGTAACTAAAATATTTGTCTTGGTATATTGTTAATAAATCAGCACTCTGAAGCAATTATTTATTATTGAGTACAACAATATTGGAAAAAAACTGTTAATAATATAACAGAAGATATTTTCATACAATTTATTTTTTAAGAACATTGTGTTGTTAAAATACATTTGTGTTTGTTCTTGTTCTACTGCATGCAAAGGATATCATACTTCCTACAATTAATAAACACAATGTATTATTTATTATACTAATAAATCCACTGCCATGAAGCAAACAAACTAATGAACAAATAATTTTAAATAAATCTAATGCTTTAAATTTCTTCTAGGTTTTTTTTATACTACTTACAGTTTTACTTTGCACTGCCAATATATTTTTTGTTCAAAACAGAATGTGTACTTGAAATGATGAAACTCTATTGTAGATGTCATGTGATCATTTCTACAATACCTAAAATAAGTAAAATAAAATAATAGTCTTCCCTCTATAGAAATAATAGTTATTTAAATAATAAAATAAATAACATCTCAAGCTTACCCAAATCTATAACTAAAATATTTTTCATGGTATATTGTTAATAAATCAGCACTCTGATATAATTATTTATTATTGAGTACAACATTATTGCATGAAAACTGTTAACAATATAACAGATGATATTTTCTTACAATTTATATCTAAAGATCTTTGTATTGTTAAAATAGATTTGTGTTTGTTCTTGTTCTAATGCATGCAAAGAATATTATACTTCCTGCAATTAATAAACACAATGTATTATTTATTATACTAATAAATCCACTGCCATGGATCAAACAAATTGTGAACAAGAAAATTTTTAATAAATCTAATGCTTTAAATTTTTTCTAGGTTTTTTTTATAATACTTACAGTTTAACTTTGCACTGCCAATATATTATTTGTTCAAAACAGAATGTGTACTTGAAATGATAAAACTCTGTGTTAGATGTCATGTGATCATTTCTACAATACCTAAAATAAGTAAAAAAAAATAATAGTCTACCCTTTATAGAAATAATAGTTTTCTAAAATAATTAAATAATTAATATCTCAAGCTTACCCAAAACTGTAACTAAAATATTTGTCATGGTATATTGTTAATAAATCAGCACTCAGAAGCAATTATTTATTATTGAGTACAACATTAATAGATGAAAACTGTTAATAATATAACAGAAGATATTTTCATACAATTTATTTTTTAAGAACATTGTGTTGTTAAAATACATTTGTATTTGTTCTTGTTCTACTGCATGCAAAGGATATCATACTTCCTACAATTAATAAACACAATGTATAATTTATTAAAATAATAAATCCACTGCCATGAAGCCAACAAACTAGTAAAAAAATGATTTAAATAAATCTGATGCTTTAAATTTCCTCTGGGTTTTTTTATACTACTTACAGTTTTACTTTGCACTGCAAATATATTATTTGTTCAAAACAGAATGTGTACTTGAAATGATGAAACTCTATTGTAGATGTCATGTGATCATTTCTACAATACCTAAAATAAGTAAAAAAAAATAATAGTCTTCCCTCTATAGAAATAATAGTTTTTTAAAATTAATAAATAATTAATATCTCAAGCTTTCCCAAAACGGAAACTAAAATATTTGTCATGGTATATTGTTAATAAATCAGCACTCTGAAATAATTATTTATTATTGAGTACAACATTATTGGATGAAAACTGTTAATAATATAACAGATGATATTTTCTTACAATTTATATCTAAAGATCTTTGAATTGTTAAAATAGAGTTGTGTTTGTTCTTGTTTTACTGCATGCAAAGGATATCATACTTCCTGCAATTAATAAACACAATGTATTATTTATTATACTAATAAATCCACTGCCATGAAGCAAACAAATTGTGAACAAATAATTTTTAATAAATCTGATGCTTTAAATTTTTTCTAGGTTTTTTTTATACTACTTACAGTTTAAATTTGCACTGCCAATATATTATTTGTTCAAAACAGAATATGTACTTAAAATGATAATACTCTGTGTTTGATGTAATGTGATCATTTCTACAATACCTAAAATAAGTAAAAAAAAATAATAGTCTTCCCTCTATAGAAATAATAGTTTTTTAAATAATAAAATAAATAACATCTCAAGCTTACCAAAAACTGTAACTAAAATATTTGTCATGGTATATTGTTAATAAATCAGCACTCAGAAGCAATTATTTATTATTGAGTACAACATTAATTGATGAAAACTGTTAATAATATAAAAGAAGATATTTTCATACAATTTATTTTTTAAGAACATTGTGTTGTTAAAATACATTTGTGTTTGTTCTTGTTCTACTGCATGCAAAGGATATCATACTTCCTGCAATTAATAAGAACAATTTATCATTTATTAAACAAATAAATCCACTGCCATGAAGCAAACAAACTAATGAACAAATAATTTTAAATAAATCTAATGCTTTAAATTTCTTCTAGGTTTTTTTTATACTACTTACAGTTTTACTTTGCACTGCCAATATATTTTTTGTTCAAAACAGAATGTGTACTTGAAATGATAAACCTCTGTGTTAGATGTCATGTTATCATTTCTACAATACCTAAAATAAGTAAAAAAAAATAATAGTCTTCCCTCTATAGAAATAATAGATTTTTAAAATTAATAAATAATTAATATCTCAAGCTTACCCAAAACTGTAACTAAAATATTTGTCATGGTATATTGTTGATAAATCAGCACTCTGAAATAATTATTTATTATTGAGTACAACATTATTGGATGAAAACTGTTAATAATATAACAGATGATATTTTCTTACAATTTATATCTAAAGATCTTTGAATTGTTAAAATAGAGTTGTGTTTGTTCTTGTTCTACTGCATGCAAAGAATATCATACTTTTTTGCAATAAATAAACACAATGTATTATTTATTATACTAATAAATCCACTGCCATGAAGCAAACAAACTAGTGAACAAATAATTTTAAATAAATCTAATGCTTTAAAATTCTTCTAGGTTTTTTTTTATACTACTTACAGTTTTACTTTGTACTGCCAATATTGAAATTTTACAAAAGGATTGTGTACTTGAAATGATGAAACTCTATTGTAGATGTCATGTGATCATTTCTACAATACCTAAAATAAGTAAAAAAAAAATAATAGTCTTCCCTCTATAGAAATAATAGTTTTTTAAAATTAATAAATAATTAATATCTCAAGCTTACCCAAAACGGAAACTAAAATATTTGTCATGGTATATTGTTAATAAATCAGCACTCTGAAATAATTATTTATTATTGAGTACAACATTATTGGATGAAAACTGTTAATAATATAACAGATGATATTTTCTTACAATTTATATCTAAAGATCTTTGAATTGTTAAAATAGAGTTGTGTTTGTTCTTGTTTTACTGCATGCAAAGGATATCATACTTCCTGCAATTAATAAACACAATGTATTATTTATTATACTAATAAATCCACTGCCATGAAGCAAACAAATTGTGAACAAATAATTTTTAATAAATCTGATGCTTTAAATTTCCTCTGGGTTTTTTTATACTACTTACAGTTTTACTTTGCACGGCCAATTTATTATTTGTTCAAAACAGAATGTGTACTTGAAATGATAAAACTCTGTGTTAGATGTCATGTGATCATTTCTACAATACATAAAATAAGTAAAAAAAAATAATAGTCTTCCCTCTATAGAAATAATAGTTTTTTAAATAATAAAATAAATAACATCTCAAGCTTACCCAAAACTGTAACTAAAATATTTGTCTTGGTATATTGTTAATAAATCAGCACTCTGAAGCAATTATTTATTATTGAGTACAACAATATTGGAAAAAAACTGTTAATAATATAACAGAAGATATTTTCATACAATTTATTTTTTAAGAACATTGTGTTGTTAAAATACATTTGTGTTTGTTCTTGTTCTACTGCATGCAAAGGATATCATACTTCCTACAATTAATAAACACAATGTATTATTTATTATACTAATAAATCCACTGCCATGAAGCAAACAAACTAATGAACAAATAATTTTAAATAAATCTAATGCTTTAAATTTCTTCTAGGTTTTTTTTATACTACTTACAGTTTTACTTTGCACTGCCAATATATTTTTTGTTCAAAACAGAATGTGTACTTGAAATGATGAAACTCTATTGTAGATGTCATGTGATCATTTCTACAATACCTAAAATAAGTAAAATAAAATAATAGTCTTCCCTCTATAGAAATAATAGTTATTTAAATAATAAAATAAATAACATCTCAAGCTTACCCAAATCTATAACTAAAATATTTTTCATGGTATATTGTTAATAAATCAGCACTCTGATATAATTATTTATTATTGAGTACAACATTATTGCATGAAAACTGTTAACAATATAACAGATGATATTTTCTTACAATTTATATCTAAAGATCTTTGTATTGTTAAAATAGATTTGTGTTTGTTCTTGTTCTAATGCATGCAAAGAATATTATACTTCCTGCAATTAATAAACACAATGTATTATTTATTATACTAATAAATCCACTGCCATGGATCAAACAAATTGTGAACAAGAAAATTTTTAATAAATCTAATGCTTTAAATTTTTTCTAGGTTTTTTTTATAATACTTACAGTTTAACTTTGCACTGCCAATATATTATTTGTTCAAAACAGAATGTGTACTTGAAATGATAAAACTCTGTGTTAGATGTCATGTGATCATTTCTACAATACCTAAAATAAGTAAAAAAAAATAATAGTCTACCCTTTATAGAAATAATAGTTTTCTAAAATAATTAAATAATTAATATCTCAAGCTTACCCAAAACTGTAACTAAAATATTTGTCATGGTATATTGTTAATAAATCAGCACTCAGAAGCAATTATTTATTATTGAGTACAACATTAATAGATGAAAACTGTTAATAATATAACAGAAGATATTTTCATACAATTTATTTTTTAAGAACATTGTGTTGTTAAAATACATTTGTATTTGTTCTTGTTCTACTGCATGCAAAGGATATCATACTTCCTACAATTAATAAACACAATGTATAATTTATTAAAATAATAAATCCACTGCCATGAAGCCAACAAACTAGTAAAAAAATGATTTAAATAAATCTGATGCTTTAAATTTCCTCTGGGTTTTTTTATACTACTTACAGTTTTACTTTGCACGGCCAATTTATTATTTGTTCAAAACAGAATGTGTACTTGAAATGATAAAACTCTGTGTTAGATGTCATGTGATCATTTCTACAATACATAAAATAAGTAAAAAAAAATAATAGTCTTCCCTCTATAGAAATAATAGTTTTTTAAATAATAAAATAAATAACATCTCAAGCTTACCCAAAACTGTAACTAAAATATTTGTCTTGGTATATTGTTAATAAATCAGCACTCTGAAGCAATTATTTATTATTGAGTACAACAATATTGGAAAAAAACTGTTAATAATATAACAGAAGATATTTTCATACAATTTATTTTTTAAGAACATTGTGTTGTTAAAATACATTTGTGTTTGTTCTTGTTCTACTGCATGCAAAGGATATCATACTTCCTACAATTAATAAACACAATGTATTATTTATTATACTAATAAATCCACTGCCATGAAGCAAACAAACTAATGAACAAATAATTTTAAATAAATCTAATGCTTTAAATTTCTTCTAGGTTTTTTTTATACTACTTACAGTTTTACTTTGTACTGCCAATATTGAAATTTTACAAAAGGATTGTGTACTTGAAATGATGAAACTCTATTGTAGATGTCATGTGATCATTTCTACAATACCTAAAATAAGTAAAATAAAATAATAGTCTTCCCTCTATAGAAATAATAGTTATTTAAATAATAAAATAAATAACATCTCAAGCTTACCCAAATCTATAACTAAAATATTTTTCATGGTATATTGTTAATAAATCAGCACTCTGATATAATTATTTATTATTGAGTACAACATTATTGCATGAAAACTGTTAACAATATAACAGATGATATTTTCTTACAATTTATATCTAAAGATCTTTGTATTGTTAAAATAGATTTGTGTTTGTTCTTGTTCTAATGCATGCAAAGAATATTATACTTCCTGCAATTAATAAACACAATGTATTATTTATTATACTAATAAATCCACTGCCATGGATCAAACAAATTGTGAACAAGAAAATTTTTAATAAATCTAATGCTTTAAATTTTTTCTAGGTTTTTTTTATAATACTTACAGTTTAACTTTGCACTGCCAATATATTATTTGTTCAAAACAGAATGTGTACTTGAAATGATAAAACTCTGTGTTAGATGTCATGTGATCATTTCTACAATACCTAAAATAAGTAAAAAAAAATAATAGTCTACCCTTTATAGAAATAATAGTTTTCTAAAATAATTAAATAATTAATATCTCAAGCTTACCCAAAACTGTAACTAAAATATTTGTCATGGTATATTGTTAATAAATCAGCACTCAGAAGCAATTATTTATTATTGAGTACAACATTAATAG
The DNA here is from genome assembly GCA_956483605.1 of Tuberolachnus salignus. Taxonomy (NCBI): domain Eukaryota; kingdom Metazoa; phylum Arthropoda; class Insecta; order Hemiptera; family Aphididae; genus Tuberolachnus; species Tuberolachnus salignus. Next base: position 2,643,600 of record OY101431.1, on the reverse strand, counting down.
ATGAAAACTGTTAATAATATAACAGAAGATATTTTCATACAATTTATTTTTTAAGAACATTGTGTTGTTAAAATACATTTGTGTTTGTTCTTGTTCTACTGCATGCAAAGGATATCATACTTCCTACAATTAATAAACACAATGTATAATTTATTAAAATAATAAATCCACTGCCATGAAGCCAACAAACTAGTAAAAAAATGATTTAAATAAATCTGATGCTTTAAATTTCCTCTGGGTTTTTTTATACTACTTACAGTTTTACTTTGCACTGCAAATATATTATTTGTTCAAAACAGAATGTGTACTTGAAATGATGAAACTCTATTGTAGATGTCATGTGATCATTTCTACAATACCTAAAATAAGTAAAAAAAAATAATAGTCTTCCCTCTATAGAAATAATAGTTTTTTAAAATTAATAAATAATTAATATCTCAAGCTTTCCCAAAACGGAAACTAAAATATTTGTCATGGTATATTGTTAATAAATCAGCACTCTGAAATAATTATTTATTATTGAGTACAACATTATTGGATGAAAACTGTTAATAATATAACAGATGATATTTTCTTACAATTTACATCTAAAGATCTTTGAATTGTTAAAATAGAGTTGTGTTTGTTCTTGTTTTACTGCATGCAAAGGATATCATACTTCCTGCAATTAATAAACACAATGTATTATTTATTATACTAATAAATCCACTGCCATGAAGCAAACAAATTGTGAACAAATAATTTTTAATAAATCTGATGCTTTAAATTTTTTCTAGGTTTTTTTTATACTACTTACAGTTTAAATTTGCACTGCCAATATATTATTTGTTCAAAACAGAATATGTACTTAAAATGATAATACTCTGTGTTTGATGTAATGTGATCATTTCTACAATACCTAAAATAAGTAAAAAAAAATAATAGTCTTCCCTCTATAGAAATAATAGTTTTTTAAATAATAAAATAAATAACATCTCAAGCTTACCAAAAACTGTAACTAAAATATTTGTCATGGTATATTGTTAATAAATCAGCACTCAGAAGCAATTATTTATTATTGAGTACAACATTAATTGATGAAAACTGTTAATAATATAAAAGAAGATATTTTCATACAATTTATTTTTTAAGAACATTGTGTTGTTAAAATACATTTGTGTTTGTTCTTGTTCTACTGCATGCAAAGGATATCATACTTCCTGCAATTAATAAGAACAATTTATCATTTATTAAACAAATAAATCCACTGCCATGAAGCAAACAAACTAATGAACAAATAATTTTAAATAAATCTAATGCTTTAAATTTCTTCTAGGTTTTTTTTATACTACTTACAGTTTTACTTTGCACTGCCAATATATTTTTTGTTCAAAACAGAATGTGTACTTGAAATGATAAACCTCTGTGTTAGATGTCATGTTATCATTTCTACAATACCTAAAATAAGTAAAAAAAAATAATAGTCTTCCCTCTATAGAAATAATAGATTTTTAAAATTAATAAATAATTAATATCTCAAGCTTACCCAAAACTGTAACTAAAATATTTGTCATGGTATATTGTTGATAAATCAGCACTCTGAAATAATTATTTATTATTGAGTACAACATTATTGGATGAAAACTGTTAATAATATAACAGATGATATTTTCTTACAATTTATATCTAAAGATCTTTGAATTGTTAAAATAGAGTTGTGTTTGTTCTTGTTCTACTGCATGCAAAGAATATCATACTTTTTTGCAATAAATAAACACAATGTATTATTTATTATACTAATAAATCCACTGCCATGAAGCAAACAAACTAGTGAACAAATAATTTTAAATAAATCTAATGCTTTAAAATTCTTCTAGGTTTTTTTTTATACTACTTACAGTTTTACTTTGTACTGCCAATATTGAAATTTTACAAAAGGATTGTGTACTTGAAATGATGAAACTCTATTGTAGATGTCATGTGATCATTTCTACAATACCTAAAATAAGTAAAAAAAAAATAATAGTCTTCCCTCTATAGAAATAATAGTTTTTTAAAATTAATAAATAATTAATATCTCAAGCTTACCCAAAACGGAAACTAAAATATTTGTCATGGTATATTGTTAATAAATCAGCACTCTGAAATAATTATTTATTATTGAGTACAACATTATTGGATGAAAACTGTTAATAATATAACAGATGATATTTTCTTACAATTTATATCTAAAGATCTTTGAATTGTTAAAATAGAGTTGTGTTTGTTCTTGTTTTACTGCATGCAAAGGATATCATACTTCCTGCAATTAATAAACACAATGTATTATTTATTATACTAATAAATCCACTGCCATGAAGCAAACAAATTGTGAACAAATAATTTTTAATAAATCTGATGCTTTAAATTTCCTCTGGGTTTTTTTATACTACTTACAGTTTTACTTTGCACTGCAAATATATTATTTGTTCAAAACAGAATGTGTACTTGAAATGATGAAACTCTATTGTAGATGTCATGTGATCATTTCTACAATACCTAAAATAAGTAAAATAAAATAATAGTCTTCCCTCTATAGAAATAATAGTTTTTTAAATAATAAAATAAATAACATCTCAAGCTTACCCAAAACTGTAACTAAAATATTTGTCTTGGCATATTGTTAATAAATCAGCACTCTGAAATAATTATTTATTATTGAGTACAACAATATTGGATGAAAACTGTTAATAAGATAACAGAAGATATTTTCATACAATTTATTTTTAAAGAACATTGTGTTGTTAAAACAGATTTGTGTTTGTTCTTGTTCTACTGCATGCAAAGAATATCATACTTTTTTGCAATAAATAAACACAATGTATTATTTATTATACTAATAAATCCACTGCCATGAAGCAAACAAACTAGTGAACAAATAATTTTAAATAAATCTAATGCTTTAAAATTCTTCTAGGTTTTTTTTTATACTACTTACAGTTTTACTTTGTACTGCCAATATATTTTTTGTTCAAAACAGAATGTGTACTTGAAATGATAAACCTCTGTGTTAGATGTCATGTTATCATTTCTACAATACCTAAAATAAGTAAAAAAAAAATAATAGTCTTCCCTCTATAGAAATAATAGTTTTTTAAAATTAATAAATAATTAATATCTCAAGCTTACCCAAAACTGTAACTAAAATATTTGTCATGGTATATTGTTAATAAATCAGCACTCTGAAATAATTATTTATTATTGAGTACAACATTATTGGATGAAAACTGTTAATAATATAACAGAAGATATTTTCATACAATTTATTTTTTAAGAACATTGTGTTGTTAAAATACATTTGTGTTTGTTCTTGTTCTACTGCATGCAAAGGATATCATACTTCCTACAATTAATAAACACAATGTATTATTTATTATACTAATAAATCCACTGCCATGAAGCAAACAAACTAATGAACAAATAATTTTAAATAAATCTAATGCTTTAAATTTCTTCTAGGTTTTTTTTATACTACTTACAGTTTTACTTTGCACTGCCAATATATTTTTTGTTCAAAACAGAATGTGTACTTGAAATGATGAAACTCTATTGTAGATGTCATGTGATCATTTCTACAATACCTAAAATAAGTAAAATAAAATAATAGTCTTCCCTCTATAGAAATAATAGTTATTTAAATAATAAAATAAATAACATCTCAAGCTTACCCAAATCTATAACTAAAATATTTTTCATGGTATATTGTTAATAAATCAGCACTCTGATATAATTATTTATTATTGAGTACAACATTATTGCATGAAAACTGTTAACAATATAACAGATGATATTTTCTTACAATTTATATCTAAAGATCTTTGTATTGTTAAAATAGATTTGTGTTTGTTCTTGTTCTAATGCATGCAAAGAATATTATACTTCCTGCAATTAATAAACACAATGTATTATTTATTATACTAATAAATCCACTGCCATGGATCAAACAAATTGTGAACAAGAAAATTTTTAATAAATCTAATGCTTTAAATTTTTTCTAGGTTTTTTTTATAATACTTACAGTTTAACTTTGCACTGCCAATATATTATTTGTTCAAAACAGAATGTGTACTTGAAATGATAAAACTCTGTGTTAGATGTCATGTGATCATTTCTACAATACCTAAAATAAGTAAAAAAAAATAATAGTCTACCCTTTATAGAAATAATAGTTTTCTAAAATAATTAAATAATTAATATCTCAAGCTTACCCAAAACTGTAACTAAAATATTTGTCATGGTATATTGTTAATAAATCAGCACTCAGAAGCAATTATTTATTATTGAGTACAACATTAATAGATGAAAACTGTTAATAATATAACAGAAGATATTTTCATACAATTTATTTTTTAAGAACATTGTGTTGTTAAAATACATTTGTATTTGTTCTTGTTCTACTGCATGCAAAGGATATCATACTTCCTACAATTAATAAACACAATGTATAATTTATTAAAATAATAAATCCACTGCCATGAAGCCAACAAACTAGTAAAAAAATGATTTAAATAAATCTGATGCTTTAAATTTCCTCTGGGTTTTTTTATACTACTTACAGTTTTACTTTGCACGGCCAATTTATTATTTGTTCAAAACAGAATGTGTACTTGAAATGATAAAACTCTGTGTTAGATGTCATGTGATCATTTCTACAATACATAAAATAAGTAAAAAAAAATAATAGTCTTCCCTCTATAGAAATAATAGTTTTTTAAATAATAAAATAAATAACATCTCAAGCTTACCCAAAACTGTAACTAAAATATTTGTCTTGGTATATTGTTAATAAATCAGCACTCTGAAGCAATTATTTATTATTGAGTACAACAATATTGGAAAAAAACTGTTAATAATATAACAGAAGATATTTTCATACAATTTATTTTTTAAGAACATTGTGTTGTTAAAATACATTTGTGTTTGTTCTTGTTCTACTGCATGCAAAGGATATCATACTTCCTACAATTAATAAACACAATGTATTATTTATTATACTAATAAATCCACTGCCATGAAGCAAACAAACTAATGAACAAATAATTTTAAATAAATCTAATGCTTTAAATTTCTTCTAGGTTTTTTTTATACTACTTACAGTTTTACTTTGTACTGCCAATATTGAAATTTTACAAAAGGATTGTGTACTTGAAATGATGAAACTCTATTGTAGATGTCATGTGATCATTTCTACAATACCTAAAATAAGTAAAATAAAATAATAGTCTTCCCTCTATAGAAATAATAGTTATTTAAATAATAAAATAAATAACATCTCAAGCTTACCCAAATCTATAACTAAAATATTTTTCATGGTATATTGTTAATAAATCAGCACTCTGATATAATTATTTATTATTGAGTACAACATTATTGCATGAAAACTGTTAACAATATAACAGATGATATTTTCTTACAATTTATATCTAAAGATCTTTGTATTGTTAAAATAGATTTGTGTTTGTTCTTGTTCTAATGCATGCAAAGAATATTATACTTCCTGCAATTAATAAACACAATGTATTATTTATTATACTAATAAATCCACTGCCATGGATCAAACAAATTGTGAACAAGAAAATTTTTAATAAATCTAATGCTTTAAATTTTTTCTAGGTTTTTTTTATAATACTTACAGTTTAACTTTGCACTGCCAATATATTATTTGTTCAAAACAGAATGTGTACTTGAAATGATAAAACTCTGTGTTAGATGTCATGTGATCATTTCTACAATACCTAAAATAAGTAAAAAAAAATAATAGTCTACCCTTTATAGAAATAATAGTTTTCTAAAATAATTAAATAATTAATATCTCAAGCTTACCCAAAACTGTAACTAAAATATTTGTCATGGTATATTGTTAATAAATCAGCACTCAGAAGCAATTATTTATTATTGAGTACAACATTAATAGATGAAAACTGTTAATAATATAACAGAAGATATTTTCATACAATTTATTTTTTAAGAACATTGTGTTGTTAAAATACATTTGTGTTTGTTCTTGTTCTACTGCATGCAAAGGATATCATACTTCCTACAATTAATAAACACAATGTATAATTTATTAAAATAATAAATCCACTGCCATGAAGCCAACAAACTAGTAAAAAAATGATTTAAATAAATCTGATGCTTTAAATTTCCTCTGGGTTTTTTTATACTACTTACAGTTTTACTTTGCACGGCCAATTTATTATTTGTTCAAAACAGAATGTGTACTTGAAATGATAAAACTCTGTGTTAGATGTCATGTGATCATTTCTACAATACATAAAATAAGTAAAAAAAAATAATAGTCTTCCCTCTATAGAAATAATAGTTTTTTAAATAATAAAATAAATAACATCTCAAGCTTACCCAAAACTGTAACTAAAATATTTGTCTTGGTATATTGTTAATAAATCAGCACTCTGAAGCAATTATTTATTATTGAGTACAACAATATTGGAAAAAAACTGTTAATAATATAACAGAAGATATTTTCATACAATTTATTTTTTAAGAACATTGTGTTGTTAAAATACATTTGTGTTTGTTCTTGTTCTACTGCATGCAAAGGATATCATACTTCCTACAATTAATAAACACAATGTATTATTTATTATACTAATAAATCCACTGCCATGAAGCAAACAAACTAATGAACAAATAATTTTAAATAAATCTAATGCTTTAAATTTCTTCTAGGTTTTTTTTATACTACTTACAGTTTTACTTTGTACTGCCAATATTGAAATTTTACAAAAGGATTGTGTACTTGAAATGATGAAACTCTATTGTAGATGTCATGTGATCATTTCTACAATACCTAAAATAAGTAAAATAAAATAATAGTCTTCCCTCTATAGAAATAATAGTTATTTAAATAATAAAATAAATAACATCTCAAGCTTACCCAAATCTATAACTAAAATATTTTTCATGGTATATTGTTAATAAATCAGCACTCTGATATAATTATTTATTATTGAGTACAACATTATTGCATGAAAACTGTTAACAATATAACAGATGATATTTTCTTACAATTTATATCTAAAGATCTTTGTATTGTTAAAATAGATTTGTGTTTGTTCTTGTTCTAATGCATGCAAAGAATATTATACTTCCTGCAATTAATAAACACAATGTATTATTTATTATACTAATAAATCCACTGCCATGGATCAAACAAATTGTGAACAAGAAAATTTTTAATAAATCTAATGCTTTAAATTTTTTCTAGGTTTTTTTTATAATACTTACAGTTTAACTTTGCACTGCCAATATATTATTTGTTCAAAACAGAATGTGTACTTGAAATGATAAAACTCTGTGTTAGATGTCATGTGATCATTTCTACAATACCTAAAATAAGTAAAAAAAAATAATAGTCTACCCTTTATAGAAATAATAGTTTTCTAAAATAATTAAATAATTAATATCTCAAGCTTACCCAAAACTGTAACTAAAATATTTGTCATGGTATATTGTTAATAAATCAGCACTCAGAAGCAATTATTTATTATTGAGTACAACATTAATAGATGAAAACTGTTAATAATATAACAGAAGATATTTTCATACAATTTATTTTTTAAGAACATTGTGTTGTTAAAATACATTTGTGTTTGTTCTTGTTCTACTGCATGCAAAGGATATCATACTTCCTACAATTAATAAACACAATGTATAATTTATTAAAATAATAAATCCACTGCCATGAAGCCAACAAACTAGTAAAAAAATGATTTAAATAAATCTGATGCTTTAAATTTCCTCTGGGTTTTTTTATACTACTTACAGTTTTACTTTGCACGGCCAATTTATTATTTGTTCAAAACAGAATGTGTACTTGAAATGATAAAACTCTGTGTTAGATGTCATGTGATCATTTCTACAATACATAAAATAAGTAAAAAAAAATAATAGTCTTCCCTCTATAGAAATAATAGTTTTTTAAATAATAAAATAAATAACATCTCAAGCTTACCCAAAACTGTAACTAAAATATTTGTCTTGGTATATTGTTAATAAATCAGCACTCTGAAGCAATTATTTATTATTGAGTACAACAATATTGGAAAAAAACTGTTAATAATATAACAGAAGATATTTTCATACAATTTATTTTTTAAGAACATTGTGTTGTTAAAATACATTTGTGTTTGTTCTTGTTCTACTGCATGCAAAGGATATCATACTTCCTACAATTAATAAACACAATGTATTATTTATTATACTAATAAATCCACTGCCATGAAGCAAACAAACTAATGAACAAATAATTTTAAATAAATCTAATGCTTTAAATTTCTTCTAGGTTTTTTTTATACTACTTACAGTTTTACTTTGTACTGCCAATATTGAAATTTTACAAAAGGATTGTGTACTTGAAATGATGAAACTCTATTGTAGATGTCATGTGATCATTTCTACAATACCTAAAATAAGTAAAATAAAATAATAGTCTTCCCTCTATAGAAATAATAGTTTTTTAAATAATAAAATAAATAACATCTCAAGCTTACCCAAAACTGTAACTAAAATATTTGTCTTGGCATATTGTTAATAAATCAGCACTCTGAAATAATTATTTATTATTGAGTACAACAATATTGGATGAAAACTGTTAATAAGATAACAGAAGATATTTTCATACAATTTATTTTTAAAGAACATTGTGTTGTTAAAACAGATTTGTGTTTGTTCTTGTTCTACTGCATGCAAAGAATATCATACTTTTTTGCAATAAATAAACACAATGTATTATTTATTATACTAATAAATCCACTGCCATGAAGCAAACAAACTAGTGAACAAATAATTTTAAATAAATCTAATGCTTTAAAATTCTTCTAGGTTTTTTTTTATACTACTTACAGTTTTACTTTGTACTGCCAATATATTTTTTGTTCAAAACAGAATGTGTACTTGAAATGATAAACCTCTGTGTTAGATGTCATGTTATCATTTCTACAATACCTAAAATAAGTAAAAAAAAAATAATAGTCTTCCCTCTATAGAAATAATAGTTTTTTAAAATTAATAAATAATTAATATCTCAAGCTTACCCAAAACGGAAACTAAAATATTTGTCATGGTATATTGTTAATAAATCAGCACTCTGAAATAATTATTTATTATTGAGTACAACATTATTGGATGAAAACTGTTAATAATATAACAGATGATATTTTCTTACAATTTATATCTAAAGATCTTTGAATTGTTAAAATAGAGTTGTGTTTGTTCTTGTTTTACTGCATGCAAAGGATATCATACTTCCTGCAATTAATAAACACAATGTATTATTTATTATACTAATAAATCCACTGCCATGAAGCAAACAAATTGTGAACAAATAATTTTTAATAAATCTGATGCTTTAAATTTTTTCTAGGTTTTTTTTATACTACTTACAGTTTAAATTTGCACTGCCAATATATTATTTGTTCAAAACAGAATATGTACTTAAAATGATAATACTCTGTGTTTGATGTAATGTGATCATTTCTACAATACCTAAAATAAGTAAAAAAAAATAATAGTCTTCCCTCTATAGAAATAATAGTTTTTTAAATAATAAAATAAATAACATCTCAAGCTTACCAAAAACTGTAACTAAAATATTTGTCATGGTATATTGTTAATAAATCAGCACTCAGAAGCAATTATTTATTATTGAGTACAACATTAATTGATGAAAACTGTTAATAATATAAAAGAAGATATTTTCATATAATTTATTTTTTAAGAACATTGTGTTGTTAAAATACATTTGTGTTTGTTCTTGTTCTACTGCATGCAAAGGATATCATACTTCCTGCAATTAATAAGAACAATTTATCATTTATTAAACAAATAAATCCACTGCCATGAAGCAAACAAACTAATGAACAAATAATTTTAAATAAATCTAATGCTTTAAATTTCTTCTAGGTTTTTTTTATACTACTTACAGTTTTACTTTGCACTGCCAATATATTTTTTGTTCAAAACAGAATGTGTACTTGAAATGATAAACCTCTGTGTTAGATGTCATGTTATCATTTCTACAATACCTAAAATAAGTAAAAAAAAATAATAGTCTTCCCTCTATAGAAATAATAGATTTTTAAAATTAATAAATAATTAATATCTCAAGCTTACCCAAAACTGTAACTAAAATATTTGTCATGGTATATTGTTGATAAATCAGCACTCTGAAATAATTATTTATTATTGAGTACAACATTATTGGATGAAAACTGTTAATAATATAACAGATGATATTTTCTTACAATTTATATCTAAAGATCTTTGAATTGTTAAAATAGAGTTGTGTTTGTTCTTGTTCTACTGCATGCAAAGAATATCATACTTTTTTGCAATAAATAAACACAATGTATTATTTATTATACTAATAAATCCACTGCCATGAAGCAAACAAACTAGTGAACAAATAATTTTAAATAAATCTAATGCTTTAAAATTCTTCTAGGTTTTTTTTTATACTACTTACAGTTTTACTTTGTACTGCCAATATTGAAATTTTACAAAAGGATTGTGTACTTGAAATGATGAAACTCTATTGTAGATGTCATGTGATCATTTCTACAATACCTAAAATAAGTAAAAAAAAAATAATAGTCTTCCCTCTATAGAAATAATAGTTTTTTAAAATTAATAAATAATTAATATCTCAAGCTTACCCAAAACGGAAACTAAAATATTTGTCATGGTATATTGTTAATAAATCAGCACTCTGAAATAATTATTTATTATTGAGTACAACATTATTGGATGAAAACTGTTAATAATATAACAGATGATATTTTCTTACAATTTATATCTAAAGATCTTTGAATTGTTAAAATAGAGTTGTGTTTGTTCTTGTTTTACTGCATGCAAAGGATATCATACTTCCTGCAATTAATAAACACAATGTATTATTTATTATACTAATAAATCCACTGCCATGAAGCAAACAAATTGTGAACAAATAATTTTTAATAAATCTGATGCTTTAAATTTCCTCTGGGTTTTTTTATACTACTTACAGTTTTACTTTGCACTGCAAATATATTATTTGTTCAAAACAGAATGTGTACTTGAAATGATGAAACTCTATTGTAGATGTCATGTGATCATTTCTACAATACCTAAAATAAGTAAAAAAAAATAATAGTCTACCCTTTATAGAAATAATAGTTTTCTAAAATAATTAAATAATTAATATCTCAAGCTTACCCAAAACTGTAACTAAAATATTTGTCATGGTATATTGTTAATAAATCAGCACTCAGAAGCAATTATTTATTATTGAGTACAACATTAATAGATGAAAACTGTTAATAATATAACAGAAGATATTTTCATACAATTTATTTTTTAAGAACATTGTGTTGTTAAAATACATTTGTGTTTGTTCTTGTTCTACTGCATGCAAATGATATCATACTTCCTACAATTAATAAACACAATGTATAATTTATTAAATTAATAAATCCACTGCCATGAAGCCAACAAACTAGTGAAAAAATGATTTAAATAAATCTGATGCTTTAAATTTCCTCTGGGTTTTTTTATACTACTTACAGTTTTACTTTGCACTGCCAATATATTTTTTGTTCAAAACAGAATGTGTACTTGAAATGATGAAACTCTATTGTAGATGTCATGTGATCATTTCTACAATACCTAAAATAAGTAAAATAAAATAATAGTCTTCCCTCTATAGAAATAATAGTTTTTTAAATAATAAAATAAATAACATCTCAAGCATACCCAAATCTATAACTAAAATATTTTTCATGGTATATTGTTAATAAATCAGCACTCTGATATAATTATTTATTATTGAGTACAACATTATTGCATGAAAACTGTTAACAATATAACAGAAGATATTTTCTTACAATTTATTTCTAAATAACTTTGTATTGTTAAAACAGATTTGTGTTTGTTCATGTTCTACTGCATGCAAAGAATATCATACTTTCTGCTATTAATAAACACAATGTATTATTTAATATACTAATAAATCCACTGCCATGAAGCAAACAAACTAATGAACAAATAATTTTAAATAAATCTAATGCTTTAAATTTCTTCTAGGTTTTTTTTATACTACTTACAGTTTTACTTTGCACTGCCAATATATTTTTTGTTCAAAACAGAATGTGTACTTGAAATGATGAAACTCTATTGTAGATGTCATGTGATCATTTCTACAATACCTAAAATAAGTAAAATAAAATAATAGTCTTCCCTCTATAGAAATAATAGTTATTTAAATAATAAAATAAATAACATCTCAAGCTTACCCAAATCTATAACTAAAATATTTTTCATGGTATATTGTTAATAAATCAGCACTCTGATATAATTATTTATTATTGAGTACAACATTATTGCATGAAAACTGTTAACAATATAACAGATGATATTTTCTTACAATTTATATCTAAAGATCTTTGAATTGTTAAAATAGAGTTGTGTTTGTTCTTGTTCTACTGCATGCAAAGGATATCATACTTCCTACAATTAATAAACACAATGTATAATTTATTAAAATAATAAATCCACTGCCAAGAAGCCAACAAACTAGTGAAAAAATGATTTAAATAAATCTGATGCTTTAAATTTCCTCTGGGTTTTTTTATACTACTTACAGTTTTACTTTGCACTGCCAATATATTATTTGTTCAAAACAGAATGTGTACTTGAAATGATGACTCTCTATTGTAGATGTCATGTGATCATTTCTACAATACCTAAAATAAGTAAAATAAAATAATAGTCTTCCCTCTATAGAAATAATAGTTTTTTAAATAATAAAATAAATAACATCTCAAGCTTACCAAAAACTGTAACTAAAATATTTATCTTGGTATATTTTTAATAAATCAGCACTCTGAAATAATTATTTATTATTGAGTACAACAATATTTGAAAAAAACTGTTAATAATATAACAGAAGATATTTTCATACAATTTATTTTTAAAGAACATTGTGTTGTTAAAATACATATGTGTTTGTTCTTGTTCTACTGCATGCAAAGGATATCATACTTCCTGCAATTAATAAGAACAATTTATCATTTATTAAACAAATAAATCCACTGCCATGAAGCAAACAAACTAGTGAACAAATAATTTTAAATAAATCTAATGCTTTAAAATTCTTCTAGGTTTTTTTTATACTACTTACAGTTTTACTTTGTACTGCCATTATTTAAATTTTACAAAAGGATTGTGTACTTGAAATGATGAAACTCTATTGTAGATGGCATGTGATCATTTCTACAATACCTAAAATAAGTAAAAAAAAATAATAGTCTTCCCTCTATAGAAATAATAGTTATTTAAATAATAAAATAAATAACATCTCAAGCTTACCCAAATCTATAACTAAAATATTTTTCATGGTATATTGTTAATAAATCAGCACTCTGATATAATTATTTATTATTGAGTACAACATTATTGCATGAAAACTGTTAACAATATAACAGAAGATATTTTCTTACAATTTATTTCTAAATAACTTTGTATTGTTAAAATAGATTTGTGTTTGTTCTTGTTCTAATGCATGCAAAGAATATCATACTTCCTGCAATTAATAAACACAATGTATTATTTATTATACTAATAAATCCACTGCCATGGATCAAACAAATTGTGAACAAATAATTTTTAATAAATCTAATGCTTTAAATTTTTTCTAGGTTTTTTTTATACTACTTACAGTTTAAATTTGCACTGCCAATATATTATTTGTTCAAAACAGAATGTGTACTTAAAATGATAATACTCTGTGTTTGATGTAATGTGATCATTTCTACAATACCTAAAATAAGAAAAAAAAAATAATAGTCTTCCCTCTATAGAAATAATAGTTTTCTAAAATAAATAAATAATTAATATCTCAAGCTTACCCAAAACTGTAACTAAAATATTTGTCATGGTATATTGTTAATAAATCAGCACTCAGAAGCAATTATTTATTATTGAGTACAACATTAATAGATGAAAACTGTTAATAATATAACAGAAGATATTTTCATACAATTTATTTTTTAAGAACATTGTGTTGTTAAAATACATTTGTGTTTGTTCTTGTTCTACTGCATGCAAAGGATATCATACTTCCTACAATTAATAAACACAATGTATAATTTATTAAAATAATAAATCCACTGCCATGAAGCCAACAAACTAGTAAAAAAATGATTTAAATAAATCTGATGCTTTAAATTTCCTCTGGGTTTTTTTATACTACTTACAGTTTTACTTTGCACGGCCAATTTATTATTTGTTCAAAACAGAATGTGTACTTGAAATGATAAAACTCTGTGTTAGATGTCATGTGATCATTTCTACAATACATAAAATAAGTAAAAAAAAATAATAGTCTTCCCTCTATAGAAATAATAGTTTTTTAAATAATAAAATAAATAACATCTCAAGCTTACCCAAAACTGTAACTAAAATATTTGTCTTGGTATATTGTTAATAAATCAGCACTCTGAAGCAATTATTTATTATTGAGTACAACAATATTGGAAAAAAACTGTTAATAATATAACAGAAGATATTTTCATACAATTTATTTTTTAAGAACATTGTGTTGTTAAAATACATTTGTGTTTGTTCTTGTTCTACTGCATGCAAAGGATATCATACTTCCTACAATTAATAAACACAATGTATTATTTATTATACTAATAAATCCACTGCCATGAAGCAAACAAACTAATGAACAAATAATTTTAAATAAATCTAATGCTTTAAATTTCTTCTAGGTTTTTTTTATACTACTTACAGTTTTACTTTGCACTGCCAATATATTTTTTGTTCAAAACAGAATGTGTACTTGAAATGATGAAACTCTATTGTAGATGTCATGTGATCATTTCTACAATACCTAAAATAAGTAAAATAAAATAATAGTCTTCCCTCTATAGAAATAATAGTTATTTAAATAATAAAATAAATAACATCTCAAGCTTACCCAAATCTATAACTAAAATATTTTTCATGGTATATTGTTAATAAATCAGCACTCTGATATAATTATTTATTATTGAGTACAACATTATTGCATGAAAACTGTTAACAATATAACAGAAGATATTTTCTTACAATTTATTTCTAAATAACTTTGTATTGTTAAAATAGATTTGTGTTTGTTCTTGTTCTAATGCATGCAAAGAATATTATACTTCCTGCAATTAATAAACACAATGTATTATTTATTATACTAATAAATCCACTGCCATGGATCAAACAAATTGTGAACAAGAAAATTTTTAATAAATCTAATGCTTTAAATTTTTTCTAGGTTTTTTTTATAATACTTACAGTTTAACTTTGCACTGCCAATATATTATTTGTTCAAAACAGAATGTGTACTTGAAATGATAAAACTCTGTGTTAGATGTCATGTGATCATTTCTACAATACCTAAAATAAGTAAAAAAAAATAATAGTCTACCCTTTATAGAAATAATAGTTTTCTAAAATAATTAAATAATTAATATCTCAAGCTTACCCAAAACTGTAACTAAAATATTTGTCATGGTATATTGTTAATAAATCAGCACTCAGAAGCAATTATTTATTATTGAGTACAACATTAATAGATGAAAACTGTTAATAATATAACAGAAGATATTTTCATACAATTTATTTTTTAAGAACATTGTGTTGTTAAAATACATTTGTGTTTGTTCTTGTTCTACTGCATGCAAAGGATATCATACTTCCTACAATTAATAAACACAATGTATAATTTATTAAAATAATAAATCCACTGCCATGAAGCCAACAAACTAGTAAAAAAATGATTTAAATAAATCTGATGCTTTAAATTTCCTCTGGGTTTTTTTATACTACTTACAGTTTTACTTTGCACGGCCAATTTATTATTTGTTCAAAACAGAATGTGTACTTGAAATGATAAAACTCTGTGTTAGATGTCATGTGATCATTTCTACAATACATAAAATAAGTAAAAAAAAATAATAGTCTTCCCTCTATAGAAATAATAGTTTTTTAAATAATAAAATAAATAACATCTCAAGCTTACCCAAAACTGTAACTAAAATATTTGTCTTGGTATATTGTTAATAAATCAGCACTCTGAAGCAATTATTTATTATTGAGTACAACAATATTGGAAAAAAACTGTTAATAATATAACAGAAGATATTTTCATACAATTTATTTTTTAAGAACATTGTGTTGTTAAAATACATTTGTGTTTGTTCTTGTTCTACTGCATGCAAAGGATATCATACTTCCTACAATTAATAAACACAATGTATTATTTATTATACTAATAAATCCACTGCCATGAAGCAAACAAACTAATGAACAAATAATTTTAAATAAATCTAATGCTTTAAATTTCTTCTAGGTTTTTTTTATACTACTTACAGTTTTACTTTGCACTGCCAATATATTTTTTGTTCAAAACAGAATGTGTACTTGAAATGATGAAACTCTATTGTAGATGTCATGTGATCATTTCTACAATACCTAAAATAAGTAAAATAAAATAATAGTCTTCCCTCTATAGAAATAATAGTTATTTAAATAATAAAATAAATAACATCTCAAGCTTACCCAAATCTATAACTAAAATATTTTTCATGGTATATTGTTAATAAATCAGCACTCTGATATAATTATTTATTATTGAGTACAACATTATTGCATGAAAACTGTTAACAATATAACAGAAGATATTTTCTTACAATTTATTTCTAAATAACTTTGTATTGTTAAAATAGATTTGTGTTTGTTCTTGTTCTAATGCATGCAAAGAATATTATACTTCCTGCAATTAATAAACACAATGTATTATTTATTATACTAATAAATCCACTGCCATGGATCAAACAAATTGTGAACAAGAAAATTTTTAATAAATCTAATGCTTTAAATTTTTTCTAGGTTTTTTTTATAATACTTACAGTTTAACTTTGCACTGCCAATATATTATTTGTTCAAAACAGAATGTGTACTTGAAATGATAAAACTCTGTGTTAGATGTCATGTGATCATTTCTACAATACCTAAAATAAGTAAAAAAAAATAATAGTCTACCCTTTATAGAAATAATAGTTTTCTAAAATAATTAAATAATTAATATCTCAAGCTTACCCAAAACTGTAACTAAAATATTTGTCATGGTATATTGTTAATAAATCAGCACTCAGAAGCAATTATTTATTATTGAGTACAACATTAATAGATGAAAACTGTTAATAATATAACAGAAGATATTTTCATACAATTTATTTTTTAAGAACATTGTGTTGTTAAAATACATTTGTGTTTGTTCTTGTTCTACTGCATGCAAAGGATATCATACTTCCTACAATTAATAAACACAATGTATAATTTATTAAAATAATAAATCCACTGCCATGAAGCCAACAAACTAGTGAAAAAATGATTTAAATAAATCTGATGCTTTAAATTTCCTCTGGGTTTTTTTATACTACTTACAGTTTTACTTTGCACTGCCAATATATTATTTGTTCAAAACAGAATATGTACTTAAAATGATAATACTCTGTGTTTGATGTAATGTGATCATTTCTACAATACCTAAAATAAGTAAAAAAAAATAATAGTCTTCCCTCTATAGAAATAATAGTATTTTAAATATTAAAATAAATAACATCTCAAGCTTACCCAAAACAGTAACTAAAATATTTGTCTTGGCATATTGTTAGTAAATCAGCACTCTGATATAATTATTTATTATTGAGTACAACATTATTGCATGAAAACTGTTAACAATATAACAGAAGATATTTTCTTACAATTTATTTCTAAATAACTTTGTATTGTTAAAACAGATTTGTGTTTGTTCATGTTCTACTGCATGCAAAGAATATCATACTTCCTGCTATTAATAAACACAATGTATTATTTATTATACTAATAAATCCACTGCCATGAAGCAAACAAATTGTGAACAAATAATTTTTAATAAATCTAATGCTTTAAATTTTTTCTAGGTTTTTTTTATACTACTTACAGTTTAAATTTGCACTGCCAATATATTATTTGTTCAAAACAGAATGTGTACTTAAAATGATAATACTCTGTGTTTGATGTAATGTGATCATTTCTACAATACCTAAAATAAGAAAAAAAAAATAATAGTCTTCCCTCTATAGAAATAATAGTTTTCTAAAATAAATAAATAATTAATATCTCAAGCTTACCCAAAACTGTAACTAAAATATTTGTCATGGTATATTGTTAATAAATCAGCACTCAGAAGCAATTATTTATTATTGAGTACAACATTAATAGATGAAAACTGTTAATAATATAACAGAAGATATTTTCATACAATTTATTTTTTAAGAACATTGTGTTGTTAAAATACATTTGTGTTTGTTCTTGTTCTACTGCATGCAAAGGATATCATACTTCCTACAATTAATAAACACAATGTATAATTTATTAAAATAATAAATCCACTGCCATGAAGCCAACAAACTAGTAAAAAAATGATTTAAATAAATCTGATGCTTTAAATTTCCTCTGGGTTTTTTTATACTACTTACAGTTTTACTTTGCACGGCCAATTTATTATTTGTTCAAAACAGAATGTGTACTTGAAATGATAAAACTCTGTGTTAGATGTCATGTGATCATTTCTACAATACATAAAATAAGTAAAAAAAAATAATAGTCTTCCCTCTATAGAAATAATAGTTTTTTAAATAATAAAATAAATAACATCTCAAGCTTACCCAAAACTGTAACTAAAATATTTGTCTTGGTATATTGTTAATAAATCAGCACTCTGAAGCAATTATTTATTATTGAGTACAACAATATTGGAAAAAAACTGTTAATAATATAACAGAAGATATTTTCATACAATTTATTTTTTAAGAACATTGTGTTGTTAAAATACATTTGTGTTTGTTCTTGTTCTACTGCATGCAAAGGATATCATACTTCCTACAATTAATAAACACAATGTATTATTTATTATACTAATAAATCCACTGCCATGAAGCAAACAAACTAATGAACAAATAATTTTAAATAAATCTAATGCTTTAAATTTCTTCTAGGTTTTTTTTATACTACTTACAGTTTTACTTTGCACTGCCAATATATTTTTTGTTCAAAACAGAATGTGTACTTGAAATGATGAAACTCTATTGTAGATGTCATGTGATCATTTCTACAATACCTAAAATAAGTAAAATAAAATAATAGTCTTCCCTCTATAGAAATAATAGTTATTTAAATAATAAAATAAATAACATCTCAAGCTTACCCAAATCTATAACTAAAATATTTTTCATGGTATATTGTTAATAAATCAGCACTCTGATATAATTATTTATTATTGAGTACAACATTATTGCATGAAAACTGTTAACAATATAACAGAAGATATTTTCTTACAATTTATTTCTAAATAACTTTGTATTGTTAAAATAGATTTGTGTTTGTTCTTGTTCTAATGCATGCAAAGAATATTATACTTCCTGCAATTAATAAACACAATGTATTATTTATTATACTAATAAATCCACTGCCATGGATCAAACAAATTGTGAACAAGAAAATTTTTAATAAATCTAATGCTTTAAATTTTTTCTAGGTTTTTTTTATAATACTTACAGTTTAACTTTGCACTGCCAATATATTATTTGTTCAAAACAGAATGTGTACTTGAAATGATAAAACTCTGTGTTAGATGTCATGTGATCATTTCTACAATACCTAAAATAAGTAAAAAAAAATAATAGTCTACCCTTTATAGAAATAATAGTTTTCTAAAATAATTAAATAATTAATATCTCAAGCTTACCCAAAACTGTAACTAAAATATTTGTCATGGTATATTGTTAATAAATCAGCACTCAGAAGCAATTATTTATTATTGAGTACAACATTAATAGATGAAAACTGTTAATAATATAACAGAAGATATTTTCATACAATTTATTTTTTAAGAACATTGTGTTGTTAAAATACATTTGTGTTTGTTCTTGTTCTACTGCATGCAAAGGATATCATACTTCCTACAATTAATAAACACAATGTATAATTTATTAAAATAATAAATCCACTGCCATGAAGCCAACAAACTAGTGAAAAAATGATTTAAATAAATCTGATGCTTTAAATTTCCTCTGGGTTTTTTTATACTACTTACAGTTTTACTTTGCACTGCCAATATATTATTTGTTCAAAACAGAATATGTACTTAAAATGATAATACTCTGTGTTTGATGTAATGTGATCATTTCTACAATACCTAAAATAAGTAAAAAAAAATAATAGTCTTCCCTCTATAGAAATAATAGTATTTTAAATATTAAAATAAATAACATCTCAAGCTTACCCAAAACAGTAACTAAAATATTTGTCTTGGCATATTGTTAATAAATCAGCACTCTGATATAATTATTTATTATTGAGTACAACATTATTGCATGAAAACTGTTAACAATATAACAGAAGATATTTTCTTACAATTTATTTCTAAATAACTTTGTATTGTTAAAACAGATTTGTGTTTGTTCATGTTCTACTGCATGCAAAGAATATCATACTTCCTGCTATTAATAAACACAATGTATTATTTATTATACTAATAAATCCACTGCCATGAAGCAAACAAATTGTGAACAAATAATTTTTAATAAATCTAATGCTTTAAATTTTTTCTAGGTTTTTTTTATACTACTTACAGTTTAAATTTGCACTGCCAATATATTATTTGTTCAAAACAGAATGTGTACTTAAAATGATAATACTCTGTGTTTGATGTAATGTGATCATTTCTACAATACCTAAAATAAGAAAAAAAAAATAATAGTCTTCCCTCTATAGAAATAATAGTTTTCTAAAATAAATAAATAATTAATATCTCACGCTTACCCAAAACTGTAACTAAAATATTTGTCATGGTATATTGTTAATAAATCAGCACTCAGAAGCAATTATTTATTATTGAGTACAACATTAATAGATGAAAACTGTTAATAATATAACAGAAGATATTTTCATACAATTTATTTTTTAAGAACATTGTGTTGTTAAAATACATTTGTGTTTGTTCTTGTTCTACTGCATGCAAAGGATATCATACTTCCTACAATTAATAAACACAATGTATAATTTATTAAAATAATAAATCCACTGCCATGAAGCCAACAAACTAGTGAAAAAATGATTTAAATAAATCTGATGCTTTAAATTTCCTCTGGGTTTTTTTATACTACTTACAGTTTTACTTTGCACTGCCAATAAATTTTTTGTTCAAAACAGAATGTGTACTTGAAATGATGAAACTCTATTGTAGATGTCATGTGATCATTTCTACAATACCTAAAATAAGTAAAAAAAAATAATAGTCTTCCCTCTATAGAAATAATAGTTTTTTAAATAATAAAATAAATAACATCTCAAGCTTACCCAAAACTGTAACTAAAATATTTGTCTTGGTATATTGTTAATAAATCAGCACTCTGATATAATTATTTATTATTGAGTACAACATTATTGCATGAAAACTGTTAACAATATAACAGAAGATATTTTCTTACAATTTATTTCTAAATAACTTTGTATTGTTAAAACAGATTTGTGTTTGTTCATGTTCTACTGCATGCAAAGAATATCATACTTCCTGCTATTAATAAACACAATGTATTATTTATTATACTAATAAATCCACTGCCATGAAGCAAACAAATTGTGAACAAATAATTTTTAATAAATCTAATGCTTTAAATTTTTTCTAGGTTTTTTTTATACTACTTACAGTTTAAATTTGCACTGCCAATATATTATTTGTTCAAAACAGAATGTGTACTTAAAATGATAATACTCTGTGTTTGATGTAATGTGATCATTTCTACAATACCTAAAATAAGAAAAAAAAAATAATAGTCTTCCCTCTATAGAAATAATAGTTTTCTAAAATAAATAAATAATTAATATCTCAAGCTTACCCAAAACTGTAACTAAAATATTTGTCATGGTATATTGTTAATAAATCAGCACTCAGAAGCAATTATTTATTATTGAGTACAACATTAATAGATGAAAACTGTTAATAATATAACAGAAGATATTTTCATACAATTTATTTTTTAAGAACATTGTGTTGTTAAAATACATTTGTGTTTGTTCTTGTTCTACTGCATGCAAAGGATATCATACTTCCTACAATTAATAAACACAATGTATAATTTATTAAAATAATAAATCCACTGCCATGAAGCCAACAAACTAGTAAAAAAATGATTTAAATAAATCTGATGCTTTAAATTTCCTCTGGGTTTTTTTATACTACTTACAGTTTTACTTTGCACGGCCAATTTATTATTTGTTCAAAACAGAATGTGTACTTGAAATGATAAAACTCTGTGTTAGATGTCATGTGATCATTTCTACAATACATAAAATAAGTAAAAAAAAATAATAGTCTTCCCTCTATAGAAATAATAGTTTTTTAAATAATAAAATAAATAACATCTCAAGCTTACCCAAAACTGTAACTAAAATATTTGTCTTGGTATATTGTTAATAAATCAGCACTCTGAAGCAATTATTTATTATTGAGTACAACAATATTGGAAAAAAACTGTTAATAATATAACAGAAGATATTTTCATACAATTTATTTTTTAAGAACATTGTGTTGTTAAAATACATTTGTGTTTGTTCTTGTTCTACTGCATGCAAAGGATATCATACTTCCTACAATTAATAAACACAATGTATTATTTATTATACTAATAAATCCACTGCCATGAAGCAAACAAACTAATGAACAAATAATTTTAAATAAATCTAATGCTTTAAATTTCTTCTAGGTTTTTTTTATACTACTTACAGTTTTACTTTGCACTGCCAATATATTTTTTGTTCAAAACAGAATGTGTACTTGAAATGATGAAACTCTATTGTAGATGTCATGTGATCATTTCTACAATACCTAAAATAAGTAAAATAAAATAATAGTCTTCCCTCTATAGAAATAATAGTTATTTAAATAATAAAATAAATAACATCTCAAGCTTACCCAAATCTATAACTAAAATATTTTTCATGGTATATTGTTAATAAATCAGCACTCTGATATAATTATTTATTATTGAGTACAACATTATTGCATGAAAACTGTTAACAATATAACAGAAGATATTTTCTTACAATTTATTTCTAAATAACTTTGTATTGTTAAAATAGATTTGTGTTTGTTCTTGTTCTAATGCATGCAAAGAATATTATACTTCCTGCAATTAATAAACACAATGTATTATTTATTATACTAATAAATCCACTGCCATGGATCAAACAAATTGTGAACAAGAAAATTTTTAATAAATCTAATGCTTTAAATTTTTTCTAGGTTTTTTTTATAATACTTACAGTTTAACTTTGCACTGCCAATATATTATTTGTTCAAAACAGAATGTGTACTTGAAATGATAAAACTCTGTGTTAGATGTCATGTGATCATTTCTACAATACCTAAAATAAGTAAAAAAAAATAATAGTCTACCCTTTATAGAAATAATAGTTTTCTAAAATAATTAAATAATTAATATCTCAAGCTTACCCAAAACTGTAACTAAAATATTTGTCATGGTATATTGTTAATAAATCAGCACTCAGAAGCAATTATTTATTATTGAGTACAACATTAATAGATGAAAACTGTTAATAATATAACAGAAGATATTTTCATACAATTTATTTTTTAAGAACATTGTGTTGTTAAAATACATTTGTGTTTGTTCTTGTTCTACTGCATGCAAAGGATATCATACTTCCTACAATTAATAAACACAATGTATAATTTATTAAAATAATAAATCCACTGCCATGAAGCCAACAAACTAGTGAAAAAATGATTTAAATAAATCTGATGCTTTAAATTTCCTCTGGGTTTTTTTATACTACTTACAGTTTTACTTTGCACTGCCAATATATTATTTGTTCAAAACAGAATATGTACTTAAAATGATAATACTCTGTGTTTGATGTAATGTGATCATTTCTACAATACCTAAAATAAGTAAAAAAAAATAATAGTCTTCCCTCTATAGAAATAATAGTATTTTAAATATTAAAATAAATAACATCTCAAGCTTACCCAAAACAGTAACTAAAATATTTGTCTTGGCATATTGTTAATAAATCAGCACTCTGATATAATTATTTATTATTGAGTACAACATTATTGCATGAAAACTGTTAACAATATAACAGAAGATATTTTCTTACAATTTATTTCTAAATAACTTTGTATTGTTAAAACAGATTTGTGTTTGTTCATGTTCTACTGCATGCAAAGAATATCATACTTCCTGCTATTAATAAACACAATGTATTATTTATTATACTAATAAATCCACTGCCATGAAGCAAACAAATTGTGAACAAATAATTTTTAATAAATCTAATGCTTTAAATTTTTTCTAGGTTTTTTTTATACTACTTACAGTTTAAATTTGCACTGCCAATATATTATTTGTTCAAAACAGAATGTGTACTTAAAATGATAATACTCTGTGTTTGATGTAATGTGATCATTTCTACAATACCTAAAATAAGAAAAAAAAAATAATAGTCTTCCCTCTATAGAAATAATAGTTTTCTAAAATAAATAAATAATTAATATCTCACGCTTACCCAAAACTGTAACTAAAATATTTGTCATGGTATATTGTTAATAAATCAGCACTCAGAAGCAATTATTTATTATTGAGTACAACATTAATAGATGAAAACTGTTAATAATATAACAGAAGATATTTTCATACAATTTATTTTTTAAGAACATTGTGTTGTTAAAATACATTTGTGTTTGTTCTTGTTCTACTGCATGCAAAGGATATCATACTTCCTACAATTAATAAACACAATGTATAATTTATTAAAATAATAAATCCACTGCCATGAAGCCAACAAACTAGTGAAAAAATGATTTAAATAAATCTGATGCTTTAAATTTCCTCTGGGTTTTTTTATACTACTTACAGTTTTACTTTGCACTGCCAATAAATTTTTTGTTCAAAACAGAATGTGTACTTGAAATGATGAAACTCTATTGTAGATGTCATGTGATCATTTCTACAATACCTAAAATAAGTAAAAAAAAATAATAGTCTTCCCTCTATAGAAATAATAGTTTTTTAAATAATAAAATAAATAACATCTCAAGCTTACCCAAAACTGTAACTAAAATATTTGTCTTGGTATATTGTTAATAAATCAGCACTCTGATATAATTATTTATTATTGAGTACAACATTATTGCATGAAAACTGTTAACAATATAACAGAAGATATTTTCTTACAATTTATTTCTAAATAACTTTGTATTGTTAAAACAGATTTGTGTTTGTTCATGTTCTACTGCATGCAAAGAATATCATACTTCCTGCTATTAATAAACACAATGTATTATTTATTATACTAATAAATCCACTGCCATGAAGCAAACAAATTGTGAACAAATAATTTTTAATAAATCTAATGCTTTAAATTTTTTCTAGGTTTTTTTTATACTACTTACAGTTTAAATTTGCACTGCCAATATATTATTTGTTCAAAACAGAATGTGTACTTAAAATGATAATACTCTGTGTTTGATGTAATGTGATCATTTCTACAATACCTAAAATAAGAAAAAAAAAATAATAGTCTTCCCTCTATAGAAATAATAGTTTTCTAAAATAAATAAATAATTAATATCTCAAGCTTACCCAAAACTGTAACTAAAATATTTGTCATGGTATATTGTTAATAAATCAGCACTCAGAAGCAATTATTTATTATTGAGTACAACATTAATAGATGAAAACTGTTAATAATATAACAGAAGATATTTTCATACAATTTATTTTTTAAGAACATTGTGTTGTTAAAATACATTTGTGTTTGTTCTTGTTCTACTGCATGCAAAGGATATCATACTTCCTACAATTAATAAACACAATGTATAATTTATTAAAATAATAAATCCACTGCCATGAAGCCAACAAACTAGTAAAAAAATGATTTAAATAAATCTGATGCTTTAAATTTCCTCTGGGTTTTTTTATACTACTTACAGTTTTACTTTGCACGGCCAATTTATTATTTGTTCAAAACAGAATGTGTACTTGAAATGATAAAACTCTGTGTTAGATGTCATGTGATCATTTCTACAATACATAAAATAAGTAAAAAAAAATAATAGTCTTCCCTCTATAGAAATAATAGTTTTTTAAATAATAAAATAAATAACATCTCAAGCTTACCCAAAACTGTAACTAAAATATTTGTCTTGGTATATTGTTAATAAATCAGCACTCTGAAGCAATTATTTATTATTGAGTACAACAATATTGGAAAAAAACTGTTAATAATATAACAGAAGATATTTTCATACAATTTATTTTTTAAGAACATTGTGTTGTTAAAATACATTTGTGTTTGTTCTTGTTCTACTGCATGCAAAGGATATCATACTTCCTACAATTAATAAACACAATGTATTATTTATTATACTAATAAATCCACTGCCATGAAGCAAACAAACTAATGAACAAATAATTTTAAATAAATCTAATGCTTTAAATTTCTTCTAGGTTTTTTTTATACTACTTACAGTTTTACTTTGCACTGCCAATATATTTTTTGTTCAAAACAGAATGTGTACTTGAAATGATGAAACTCTATTGTAGATGTCATGTGATCATTTCTACAATACCTAAAATAAGTAAAATAAAATAATAGTCTTCCCTCTATAGAAATAATTGTTATTTAAATAATAAAATAAATAACATCTCAAGCTTACCCAAATCTATAACTAAAATATTTTTCATGGTATATTGTTAATAAATCAGCACTCTGATATAATTATTTATTATTGAGTACAACATTATTGCATGAAAACTGTTAACAATATAACAGAAGATATTTTCTTACAATTTATTTCTAAATAACTTTGTATTGTTAAAATAGATTTGTGTTTGTTCTTGTTCTAATGCATGCAAAGAATATTATACTTCCTGCAATTAATAAACACAATGTATTATTTATTATACTAATAAATCCACTGCCATGAAGCAAACAAACTAATGAACAAATAATTTTAAATAAATCTAATGCTTTAAATTTCTTCTAGGTTTTTTTTATACTACTTACAGTTTTACGTTGCACTGCCAATATATTTTTTGTTCAAAACAGAATGTGTACTTGAAATGATAAAACTCTGTGTTAGATGTCATGTGATCATTTCTACAATACCTAAAATAAGTAAAAAAAAATAATAGTCTACCCTTTATAGAAATAATAGTTTTCTAAAATAATTAAATAATTAATATCTCAAGCTTACCCAAAACTGTAACTAAAATATTTGTCATGGTATATTGTTAATAAATCAGCACTCAGAAGCAATTATTTATTATTGAGTACAACATTAATAGATGAAAACTGTTAATAATATAACAGAAGATATTTTCATACAATTTATTTTTTAAGAACATTGTGTTGTTAAAATACATTTGTGTTTGTTCTTGTTCTACTGCATGCAAAGGATATCATACTTCCTACAATTAATAAACACAATGTATAATTTATTAAAATAATAAATCCACTGCCATGAAGCCAACAAACTAGTGAAAAAATGATTTAAATAAATCTGATGCTTTAAATTTCCTCTGGGTTTTTTTATACTACTTACAGTTTTACTTTGCACTGCCAATATATTATTTGTTCAAAACAGAATATGTACTTAAAATGATAATACTCTGTGTTTGATGTAATGTGATCATTTCTACAATACCTAAAATAAGTAAAAAAAAATAATAGTCTTCCCTCTATAGAAATAATAGTATTTTAAATATTAAAATAAATAACATCTCAAGCTTACCCAAAACAGTAACTAAAATATTTGTCTTGGCATATTGTTAGTAAATCAGCACTCTGATATAATTATTTATTATTGAGTACAACATTATTGCATGAAAACTGTTAACAATATAACAGAAGATATTTTCTTACAATTTATTTCTAAATAACTTTGTATTGTTAAAACAGATTTGTGTTTGTTCATGTTCTACTGCATGCAAAGAATATCATACTTCCTGCTATTAATAAACACAATGTATTATTTATTATACTAATAAATCCACTGCCATGAAGCAAACAAATTGTGAACAAATAATTTTTAATAAATCTAATGCTTTAAATTTTTTCTAGGTTTTTTTTATACTACTTACAGTTTAAATTTGCACTGCCAATATATTATTTGTTCAAAACAGAATGTGTACTTAAAATGATAATACTCTGTGTTTGATGTAATGTGATCATTTCTACAATACCTAAAATAAGAAAAAAAAAATAATAGTCTTCCCTCTATAGAAATAATAGTTTTCTAAAATAAATAAATAATTAATATCTCAAGCTTACCCAAAACTGTAACTAAAATATTTGTCATGGTATATTGTTAATAAATCAGCACTCAGAAGCAATTATTTATTATTGAGTACAACATTAATAGATGAAAACTGTTAATAATATAACAGAAGATATTTTCATACAATTTATTTTTTAAGAACATTGTGTTGTTAAAATACATTTGTGTTTGTTCTTGTTCTACTGCATGCAAAGGATATCATACTTCCTACAATTAATAAACACAATGTATAATTTATTAAAATAATAAATCCACTGCCATGAAGCCAACAAACTAGTAAAAAAATGATTTAAATAAATCTGATGCTTTAAATTTCCTCTGGGTTTTTTTATACTACTTACAGTTTTACTTTGCACGGCCAATTTATTATTTGTTCAAAACAGAATGTGTACTTGAAATGATAAAACTCTGTGTTAGATGTCATGTGATCATTTCTACAATACATAAAATAAGTAAAAAAAAATAATAGTCTTCCCTCTATAGAAATAATAGTTTTTTAAATAATAAAATAAATAACATCTCAAGCTTACCCAAAACTGTAACTAAAATATTTGTCTTGGTATATTGTTAATAAATCAGCACTCTGAAGCAATTATTTATTATTGAGTACAACAATATTGGAAAAAAACTGTTAATAATATAACAGAAGATATTTTCATACAATTTATTTTTTAAGAACATTGTGTTGTTAAAATACATTTGTGTTTGTTCTTGTTCTACTGCATGCAAAGGATATCATACTTCCTACAATTAATAAACACAATGTATTATTTATTATACTAATAAATCCACTGCCATGAAGCAAACAAACTAATGAACAAATAATTTTAAATAAATCTAATGCTTTAAATTTCTTCTAGGTTTTTTTTATACTACTTACAGTTTTACTTTGCACTGCCAATATATTTTTTGTTCAAAACAGAATGTGTACTTGAAATGATGAAACTCTATTGTAGATGTCATGTGATCATTTCTACAATACCTAAAATAAGTAAAATAAAATAATAGTCTTCCCTCTATAGAAATAATAGTTATTTAAATAATAAAATAAATAACATCTCAAGCTTACCCAAATCTATAACTAAAATATTTTTCATGGTATATTGTTAATAAATCAGCACTCTGATATAATTATTTATTATTGAGTACAACATTATTGCATGAAAACTGTTAACAATATAACAGAAGATATTTTCTTACAATTTATTTCTAAATAACTTTGTATTGTTAAAATAGATTTGTGTTTGTTCTTGTTCTAATGCATGCAAAGAATATTATACTTCCTGCAATTAATAAACACAATGTATTATTTATTATACTAATAAATCCACTGCCATGGATCAAACAAATTGTGAACAAGAAAATTTTTAATAAATCTAATGCTTTAAATTTTTTCTAGGTTTTTTTTATAATACTTACAGTTTAACTTTGCACTGCCAATATATTATTTGTTCAAAACAGAATGTGTACTTGAAATGATAAAACTCTGTGTTAGATGTCATGTGATCATTTCTACAATACCTAAAATAAGTAAAAAAAAATAATAGTCTACCCTTTATAGAAATAATAGTTTTCTAAAATAATTAAATAATTAATATCTCAAGCTTACCCAAAACTGTAACTAAAATATTTGTCATGGTATATTGTTAATAAATCAGCACTCAGAAGCAATTATTTATTATTGAGTACAACATTAATAGATGAAAACTGTTAATAATATAACAGAAGATATTTTCATACAATTTATTTTTTAAGAACATTGTGTTGTTAAAATACATTTGTGTTTGTTCTTGTTCTACTGCATGCAAAGGATATCATACTTCCTACAATTAATAAACACAATGTATAATTTATTAAAATAATAAATCCACTGCCATGAAGCCAACAAACTAGTGAAAAAATGATTTAAATAAATCTGATGCTTTAAATTTCCTCTGGGTTTTTTTATACTACTTACAGTTTTACTTTGCACTGCCAATATATTATTTGTTCAAAACAGAATATGTACTTAAAATGATAATACTCTGTGTTTGATGTAATGTGATCATTTCTACAATACCTAAAATAAGTAAAAAAAAATAATAGTCTTCCCTCTATAGAAATAATAGTATTTTAAATATTAAAATAAATAACATCTCAAGCTTACCCAAAACAGTAACTAAAATATTTGTCTTGGCATATTGTTAATAAATCAGCACTCTGATATAATTATTTATTATTGAGTACAACATTATTGCATGAAAACTGTTAACAATATAACAGAAGATATTTTCTTACAATTTATTTCTAAATAACTTTGTATTGTTAAAACAGATTTGTGTTTGTTCATGTTCTACTGCATGCAAAGAATATCATACTTCCTGCTATTAATAAACACAATGTATTATTTATTATACTAATAAATCCACTGCCATGAAGCAAACAAATTGTGAACAAATAATTTTTAATAAATCTAATGCTTTAAATTTTTTCTAGGTTTTTTTTATACTACTTACAGTTTAAATTTGCACTGCCAATATATTATTTGTTCAAAACAGAATGTGTACTTAAAATGATAATACTCTGTGTTTGATGTAATGTGATCATTTCTACAATACCTAAAATAAGAAAAAAAAAATAATAGTCTTCCCTCTATAGAAATAATAGTTTTCTAAAATAAATAAATAATTAATATCTCACGCTTACCCAAAACTGTAACTAAAATATTTGTCATGGTATATTGTTAATAAATCAGCACTCAGAAGCAATTATTTATTATTGAGTACAACATTAATAGATGAAAACTGTTAATAATATAACAGAAGATATTTTCATACAATTTATTTTTTAAGAACATTGTGTTGTTAAAATACATTTGTGTTTGTTCTTGTTCTACTGCATGCAAAGGATATCATACTTCCTACAATTAATAAACACAATGTATAATTTATTAAAATAATAAATCCACTGCCATGAAGCCAACAAACTAGTGAAAAAATGATTTAAATAAATCTGATGCTTTAAATTTCCTCTGGGTTTTTTTATACTACTTACAGTTTTACTTTGCACTGCCAATAAATTTTTTGTTCAAAACAGAATGTGTACTTGAAATGATGAAACTCTATTGTAGATGTCATGTGATCATTTCTACAATACCTAAAATAAGTAAAAAAAAATAATAGTCTTCCCTCTATAGAAATAATAGTTTTTTAAATAATAAAATAAATAACATCTCAAGCTTACCCAAAACTGTAACTAAAATATTTGTCTTGGTATATTGTTAATAAATCAGCACTCTGATATAATTATTTATTATTGAGTACAACATTATTGCATGAAAACTGTTAACAATATAACAGAAGATATTTTCTTACAATTTATTTCTAAATAACTTTGTATTGTTAAAACAGATTTGTGTTTGTTCATGTTCTACTGCATGCAAAGAATATCATACTTCCTGCTATTAATAAACACAATGTATTATTTATTATACTAATAAATCCACTGCCATGAAGCAAACAAATTGTGAACAAATAATTTTTAATAAATCTAATGCTTTAAATTTTTTCTAGGTTTTTTTTATACTACTTACAGTTTAAATTTGCACTGCCAATATATTATTTGTTCAAAACAGAATGTGTACTTAAAATGATAATACTCTGTGTTTGATGTAATGTGATCATTTCTACAATACCTAAAATAAGAAAAAAAAAATAATAGTCTTCCCTCTATAGAAATAATAGTTTTCTAAAATAAATAAATAATTAATATCTCAAGCTTACCCAAAACTGTAACTAAAATATTTGTCATGGTATATTGTTAATAAATCAGCACTCAGAAGCAATTATTTATTATTGAGTACAACATTAATAGATGAAAACTGTTAATAATATAACAGAAGATATTTTCATACAATTTATTTTTTAAGAACATTGTGTTGTTAAAATACATTTGTGTTTGTTCTTGTTCTACTGCATGCAAAGGATATCATACTTCCTACAATTAATAAACACAATGTATAATTTATTAAAATAATAAATCCACTGCCATGAAGCCAACAAACTAGTAAAAAAATGATTTAAATAAATCTGATGCTTTAAATTTCCTCTGGGTTTTTTTATACTACTTACAGTTTTACTTTGCACGGCCAATTTATTATTTGTTCAAAACAGAATGTGTACTTGAAATGATAAAACTCTGTGTTAGATGTCATGTGATCATTTCTACAATACATAAAATAAGTAAAAAAAAATAATAGTCTTCCCTCTATAGAAATAATAGTTTTTTAAATAATAAAATAAATAACATCTCAAGCTTACCCAAAACTGTAACTAAAATATTTGTCTTGGTATATTGTTAATAAATCAGCACTCTGAAGCAATTATTTATTATTGAGTACAACAATATTGGAAAAAAACTGTTAATAATATAACAGAAGATATTTTCATACAATTTATTTTTTAAGAACATTGTGTTGTTAAAATACATTTGTGTTTGTTCTTGTTCTACTGCATGCAAAGGATATCATACTTCCTACAATTAATAAACACAATGTATTATTTATTATACTAATAAATCCACTGCCATGAAGCAAACAAACTAATGAACAAATAATTTTAAATAAATCTAATGCTTTAAATTTCTTCTAGGTTTTTTTTATACTACTTACAGTTTTACTTTGCACTGCCAATATATTTTTTGTTCAAAACAGAATGTGTACTTGAAATGATGAAACTCTATTGTAGATGTCATGTGATCATTTCTACAATACCTAAAATAAGTAAAATAAAATAATAGTCTTCCCTCTATAGAAATAATAGTTATTTAAATAATAAAATAAATAACATCTCAAGCTTACCCAAATCTATAACTAAAATATTTTTCATGGTATATTGTTAATAAATCAGCACTCTGATATAATTATTTATTATTGAGTACAACATTATTGCATGAAAACTGTTAACAATATAACAGAAGATATTTTCTTACAATTTATTTCTAAATAACTTTGTATTGTTAAAATAGATTTGTGTTTGTTCTTGTTCTAATGCATGCAAAGAATATTATACTTCCTGCAATTAATAAACACAATGTATTATTTATTATACTAATAAATCCACTGCCATGGATCAAACAAATTGTGAACAAGAAAATTTTTAATAAATCTAATGCTTTAAATTTTTTCTAGGTTTTTTTTATAATACTTACAGTTTAACTTTGCACTGCCAATATATTATTTGTTCAAAACAGAATGTGTACTTGAAATGATAAAACTCTGTGTTAGATGTCATGTGATCATTTCTACAATACCTAAAATAAGTAAAAAAAAATAATAGTCTACCCTTTATAGAAATAATAGTTTTCTAAAATAATTAAATAATTAATATCTCAAGCTTACCCAAAACTGTAACTAAAATATTTGTCATGGTATATTGTTAATAAATCAGCACTCAGAAGCAATTATTTATTATTGAGTACAACATTAATAGATGAAAACTGTTAATAATATAACAGAAGATATTTTCATACAATTTATTTTTTAAGAACATTGTGTTGTTAAAATACATTTGTGTTTGTTCTTGTTCTACTGCATGCAAAGGATATCATACTTCCTACAATTAATAAACACAATGTATAATTTATTAAAATAATAAATCCACTGCCATGAAGCCAACAAACTAGTGAAAAAATGATTTAAATAAATCTGATGCTTTAAATTTCCTCTGGGTTTTTTTATACTACTTACAGTTTTACTTTGCACTGCCAATATATTATTTGTTCAAAACAGAATATGTACTTAAAATGATAATACTCTGTGTTTGATGTAATGTGATCATTTCTACAATACCTAAAATAAGTAAAAAAAAATAATAGTCTTCCCTCTATAGAAATAATAGTATTTTAAATATTAAAATAAATAACATCTCAAGCTTACCCAAAACAGTAACTAAAATATTTGTCTTGGCATATTGTTAATAAATCAGCACTCTGATATAATTATTTATTATTGAGTACAACATTATTGCATGAAAACTGTTAACAATATAACAGAAGATATTTTCTTACAATTTATTTCTAAATAACTTTGTATTGTTAAAACAGATTTGTGTTTGTTCATGTTCTACTGCATGCAAAGAATATCATACTTCCTGCTATTAATAAACACAATGTATTATTTATTATACTAATAAATCCACTGCCATGAAGCAAACAAATTGTGAACAAATAATTTTTAATAAATCTAATGCTTTAAATTTTTTCTAGGTTTTTTTTATACTACTTACAGTTTAAATTTGCACTGCCAATATATTATTTGTTCAAAACAGAATGTGTACTTAAAATGATAATACTCTGTGTTTGATGTAATGTGATCATTTCTACAATACCTAAAATAAGAAAAAAAAAATAATAGTCTTCCCTCTATAGAAATAATAGTTTTCTAAAATAAATAAATAATTAATATCTCACGCTTACCCAAAACTGTAACTAAAATATTTGTCATGGTATATTGTTAATAAATCAGCACTCAGAAGCAATTATTTATTATTGAGTACAACATTAATAGATGAAAACTGTTAATAATATAACAGAAGATATTTTCATACAATTTATTTTTTAAGAACATTGTGTTGTTAAAATACATTTGTGTTTGTTCTTGTTCTACTGCATGCAAAGGATATCATACTTCCTACAATTAATAAACACAATGTATAATTTATTAAAATAATAAATCCACTGCCATGAAGCCAACAAACTAGTGAAAAAATGATTTAAATAAATCTGATGCTTTAAATTTCCTCTGGGTTTTTTTATACTACTTACAGTTTTACTTTGCACTGCCAATAAATTTTTTGTTCAAAACAGAATGTGTACTTGAAATGATGAAACTCTATTGTAGATGTCATGTGATCATTTCTACAATACCTAAAATAAGTAAAAAAAAATAATAGTCTTCCCTCTATAGAAATAATAGTTTTTTAAATAATAAAATAAATAACATCTCAAGCTTACCCAAAACTGTAACTAAAATATTTGTCTTGGTATATTGTTAATAAATCAGCACTCTGATATAATTATTTATTATTGAGTACAACATTATTGCATGAAAACTGTTAACAATATAACAGAAGATATTTTCTTACAATTTATTTCTAAATAACTTTGTATTGTTAAAACAGATTTGTGTTTGTTCATGTTCTACTGCATGCAAAGAATATCATACTTCCTGCTATTAATAAACACAATGTATTATTTATTATACTAATAAATCCACTGCCATGAAGCAAACAAATTGTGAACAAATAATTTTTAATAAATCTAATGCTTTAAATTTTTTCTAGGTTTTTTTTATACTACTTACAGTTTAAATTTGCACTGCCAATATATTATTTGTTCAAAACAGAATGTGTACTTAAAATGATAATACTCTGTGTTTGATGTAATGTGATCATTTCTACAATACCTAAAATAAGAAAAAAAAAATAATAGTCTTCCCTCTATAGAAATAATAGTTTTCTAAAATAAATAAATAATTAATATCTCAAGCTTACCCAAAACTGTAACTAAAATATTTGTCATGGTATATTGTTAATAAATCAGCACTCAGAAGCAATTATTTATTATTGAGTACAACATTAATAGATGAAAACTGTTAATAATATAACAGAAGATATTTTCATACAATTTATTTTTTAAGAACATTGTGTTGTTAAAATACATTTGTGTTTGTTCTTGTTCTACTGCATGCAAAGGATATCATACTTCCTACAATTAATAAACACAATGTATAATTTATTAAAATAATAAATCCACTGCCATGAAGCCAACAAACTAGTAAAAAAATGATTTAAATAAATCTGATGCTTTAAATTTCCTCTGGGTTTTTTTATACTACTTACAGTTTTACTTTGCACGGCCAATTTATTATTTGTTCAAAACAGAATGTGTACTTGAAATGATAAAACTCTGTGTTAGATGTCATGTGATCATTTCTACAATACATAAAATAAGTAAAAAAAAATAATAGTCTTCCCTCTATAGAAATAATAGTTTTTTAAATAATAAAATAAATAACATCTCAAGCTTACCCAAAACTGTAACTAAAATATTTGTCTTGGTATATTGTTAATAAATCAGCACTCTGAAGCAATTATTTATTATTGAGTACAACAATATTGGAAAAAAACTGTTAATAATATAACAGAAGATATTTTCATACAATTTATTTTTTAAGAACATTGTGTTGTTAAAATACATTTGTGTTTGTTCTTGTTCTACTGCATGCAAAGGATATCATACTTCCTACAATTAATAAACACAATGTATTATTTATTATACTAATAAATCCACTGCCATGAAGCAAACAAACTAATGAACAAATAATTTTAAATAAATCTAATGCTTTAAATTTCTTCTAGGTTTTTTTTATACTACTTACAGTTTTACTTTGCACTGCCAATATATTTTTTGTTCAAAACAGAATGTGTACTTGAAATGATGAAACTCTATTGTAGATGTCATGTGATCATTTCTACAATACCTAAAATAAGTAAAATAAAATAATAGTCTTCCCTCTATAGAAATAATTGTTATTTAAATAATAAAATAAATAACATCTCAAGCTTACCCAAATCTATAACTAAAATATTTTTCATGGTATATTGTTAATAAATCAGCACTCTGATATAATTATTTATTATTGAGTACAACATTATTGCATGAAAACTGTTAACAATATAACAGAAGATATTTTCTTACAATTTATTTCTAAATAACTTTGTATTGTTAAAATAGATTTGTGTTTGTTCTTGTTCTAATGCATGCAAAGAATATTATACTTCCTGCAATTAATAAACACAATGTATTATTTATTATACTAATAAATCCACTGCCATGAAGCAAACAAACTAATGAACAAATAATTTTAAATAAATCTAATGCTTTAAATTTCTTCTAGGTTTTTTTTATACTACTTACAGTTTTACTTTGCACTGCCAATATATTTTTTGTTCAAAACAGAATGTGTACTTGAAATGATGAAACTCTATTGTAGATGTCATGTGATCATTTCTACAATACCTAAAATAAGTAAAATAAAATAATAGTCTTCCCTCTATAGAAATAATAGTTATTTAAATAATAAAATAAATAACATCTCAAGCTTACCCAAATCTATAACTAAAATATTTTTCATGGTATATTGTTAATAAATCAGCACTCTGATATAATTATTTATTATTGAGTACAACATTATTGCATGAAAACTGTTAACAATATAACAGAAGATATTTTCTTACAATTTATTTCTAAATAACTTTGTATTGTTAAAATAGATTTGTGTTTGTTCTTGTTCTAATGCATGCAAAGAATATTATACTTCCTGCAATTAATAAACACAATGTATTATTTATTATACTAATAAATCCACTGCCATGGATCAAACAAATTGTGAACAAGAAAATTTTTAATAAATCTAATGCTTTAAATTTTTTCTAGGTTTTTTTTATAATACTTACAGTTTAACTTTGCACTGCCAATATATTATTTGTTCAAAACAGAATGTGTACTTGAAATGATAAAACTCTGTGTTAGATGTCATGTGATCATTTCTACAATACCTAAAATAAGTAAAAAAAAATAATAGTCTTCCCTCTATAGAAATAATAGTTTTTTAAATAATAAAATAAATAACATCTCAAGCTTACCCAAAACTGTAACTAAAATATTTGTCTTGGTATATTGTTAATAAATCAGCACTCTGATATAATTATTTATTATTGAGTACAACATTATTGCATGAAACCTGTTAACAATATAACAGAAGATATTTTCTTACAATTTATTTCTAAATAACTTTGTATTGTTAAAACAGATTTGTGTTTGTTCATGTTCTACTGCATGCAAAGAATATCATACTTCCTGCTATTAATAAACACAATGTATTATTTATTATACTAATAAATCCACTGCCATGAAGCAAACAAATTGTGAACAAATAATTTTTAATAAATCTAATGCTTTAAATTTTTTCTAGGTTTTTTTTATACTACTTACAGTTTAAATTTGCACTGCCAATATATTATTTGTTCAAAACAGAATGTGTACTTAAAATGATAATACTCTGTGTTTGATGTAATGTGATCATTTCTACAATACCTAAAATAAGAAAAAAAAAATAATAGTCTTCCCTCTATAGAAATAATAGTTTTCTAAAATAAATAAATAATTAAAATCTCAAGCTTACCCAAAACTGTAACTAAAATATTTGTCATGGTATATTGTTAATAAATCAGCACTCAGAAGCAATTATTTATTATTGAGTACAACATTAATAGATGAAAACTGTTAATAATATAACAGAAGATATTTTCATACAATTTATTTTTTAAGAACATTGTGTTGTTAAAATACATTTGTGTTTGTTCTTGTTCTACTGCATGCAAAGGATATCATACTTCCTACAATTAATAAACACAATGTATAATTTATTAAAATAATAAATCCACTGCCATGAAGCCAACAAACTAGTAAAAAAATGATTTAAATAAATCTGATGCTTTAAATTTCCTCTGGGTTTTTTTATACTACTTACAGTTTTACTTTGCACGGCCAATTTATTATTTGTTCAAAACAGAATGTGTACTTGAAATGATAAAACTCTGTGTTAGATGTCATGTGATCATTTCTACAATACATAAAATAAGTAAAAAAAAATAATAGTCTTCCCTCTATAGAAATAATAGTTTTTTAAATAATAAAATAAATAACATCTCAAGCTTACCCAAAACTGTAACTAAAATATTTGTCTTGGTATATTGTTAATAAATCAGCACTCTGAAGCAATTATTTATTATTGAGTACAACAATATTGGAAAAAAACTGTTAATAATATAACAGAAGATATTTTCATACAATTTATTTTTTAAGAACATTGTGTTGTTAAAATACATTTGTGTTTGTTCTTGTTCTACTGCATGCAAAGGATATCATACTTCCTACAATTAATAAACACAATGTATTATTTATTATACTAATAAATCCACTGCCATGAAGCAAACAAACTAATGAACAAATAATTTTAAATAAATCTAATGCTTTAAATTTCTTCTAGGTTTTTTTTATACTACTTACAGTTTTACTTTGCACTGCCAATATATTTTTTGTTCAAAACAGAATGTGTACTTGAAATGATGAAACTCTATTGTAGATGTCATGTGATCATTTCTACAATACCTAAAATAAGTAAAATAAAATAATAGTCTTCCCTCTATAGAAATAATAGTTATTTAAATAATAAAATAAATAACATCTCAAGCTTACCCAAATCTATAACTAAAATATTTTTCATGGTATATTGTTAATAAATCAGCACTCTGATATAATTATTTATTATTGAGTACAACATTATTGCATGAAAACTGTTAACAATATAACAGAAGATATTTTCTTACAATTTATTTCTAAATAACTTTGTATTGTTAAAATAGATTTGTGTTTGTTCTTGTTCTAATGCATGCAAAGAATATTATACTTCCTGCAATTAATAAACACAATGTATTATTTATTATACTAATAAATCCACTGCCATGGATCAAACAAATTGTGAACAAGAAAATTTTTAATAAATCTAATGCTTTAAATTTTTTCTAGGTTTTTTTTATAATACTTACAGTTTAACTTTGCACTGCCAATATATTATTTGTTCAAAACAGAATGTGTACTTGAAATGATAAAACTCTGTGTTAGATGTCATGTGATCATTTCTACAATACCTAAAATAAGTAAAAAAAAATAATAGTCTACCCTTTATAGAAATAATAGTTTTCTAAAATAATTAAATAATTAATATCTCAAGCTTACCCAAAACTGTAACTAAAATATTTGTCATGGTATATTGTTAATAAATCAGCACTCAGAAGCAATTATTTATTATTGAGTACAACATTAATAGATGAAAACTGTTAATAATATAACAGAAGATATTTTCATACAATTTATTTTTTAAGAACATTGTGTTGTTAAAATACATTTGTGTTTGTTCTTGTTCTACTGCATGCAAAGGATATCATACTTCCTACAATTAATAAACACAATGTATAATTTATTAAAATAATAAATCCACTGCCATGAAGCCAACAAACTAGTGAAAAAATGATTTAAATAAATCTGATGCTTTAAATTTCCTCTGGGTTTTTTTATACTACTTACAGTTTTACTTTGCACTGCCAATAAATTTTTTGTTCAAAACAGAATGTGTACTTGAAATGATGAAACTCTATTGTAGATGTCATGTGATCATTTCTACAATACCTAAAATAAGTAAAAAAAAATAATAGTCTTCCCTCTATAGAAATAATAGTTTTTTAAATAATAAAATAAATAACATCTCCAGCTTACCCAAAACTGTAACTAAAATATTTGTCTTGGTATATTGTTAATAAATCAGCACTCTGATATAATTATTTATTATTGAGTACAACATTATTGCATGAAAACTGTTAACAATATAACAGAAGATATTTTCTTACAATTTATTTCTAAATAACTTTGTATTGTTAAAACAGATTTGTGTTTGTTCATGTTCTACTGCATGCAAAGAATATCATACTTCCTGCTATTAATAAACACAATGTACAATTTATTAAAATAATAAATCCACTGCCATGAAGCCAACAAACTAGTGAAAAAATGATTTAAATAAATCTGATGCTTTAAATTTCCTCTGGGTTTTTTTATACTACTTACAGTTTTACTTTGCACTGCCAATATATTATTTGTTCAAAACAGAATATGTACTTAAAATGATAATACTCTGTGTTTGATGTAATGTGATCATTTCTACAATACCTAAAATAAGTAAAAAAAAATAATAGTCTTCCCTCTATAGAAATAATAGTATTTTAAATATTAAAATAAATAACATCTCAAGCTTACCCAAAACAGTAACTAAAATATTTGTCTTGGCATATTGTTAATAAATCAGCACTCTGATATAATTATTTATTATTGAGTACAACATTATTGCATGAAAACTGTTAACAATATAACAGAAGATATTTTCTTACAATTTATTTCTAAATAACTTTGTATTGTTAAAACAGATTTGTGTTTGTTCATGTTCTACTGCATGCAAAGAATATCATACTTCCTGCTATTAATAAACACAATGTATTATTTATTATACTAATAAATCCACTGCCATGAAGCAAACAAATTGTGAACAAATAATTTTTAATAAATCTAATGCTTTAAATTTTTTCTAGGTTTTTTTTATACTACTTACAGTTTAAATTTGCACTGCCAATATATTATTTGTTCAAAACAGAATGTGTACTTAAAATGATAATACTCTGTGTTTGATGTAATGTGATCATTTCTACAATACCTAAAATAAGAAAAAAAAAATAATAGTCTTCCCTCTATAGAAATAATAGTTTTCTAAAATAAATAAATAATTAATATCTCACGCTTACCCAAAACTGTAACTAAAATATTTGTCATGGTATATTGTTAATAAATCAGCACTCAGAAGCAATTATTTATTATTGAGTACAACATTAATAGATGAAAACTGTTAATAATATAACAGAAGATATTTTCATACAATTTATTTTTTAAGAACACTGTGTTGTTAAAATACATTTGTGTTTGTTCTTGTTCTA
The DNA here is from genome assembly GCA_956483605.1 of Tuberolachnus salignus. Lineage (NCBI taxonomy): Eukaryota > Metazoa > Arthropoda > Insecta > Hemiptera > Aphididae > Tuberolachnus > Tuberolachnus salignus. The sequence goes on along the minus strand of OY101431.1, from coordinate 2,601,495 downwards.
CTGCATGCAAAGGATATCATACTTCCTACAATTAATAAACACAATGTATAATTTATTAAAATAATAAATCCACTGCCATGAAGCCAACAAACTAGTGAAAAAATGATTTAAATAAATCTGATGCTTTAAATTTCCTCTGGGTTTTTTTATACTACTTACAGTTTTACTTTGCACTGCCAATATATTATTTGTTCAAAACAGAATGTGTACTTGAAATGATGACTCTCTATTGTAGATGTCATGTGATCATTTCAACAATACCTAAAATAAGTAAAATAAAATAATAGTCTTCCCTCTATAGAAATAATAGTTTTTTAAATAATAAAATAAATAACATCTCAAGCTTACCAAAAACTGTAACTAAAATATTTATCTTGGTATATTTTTAATAAATCAGCACTCTGAAATAATTATTTATTATTGAGTACAACAATATTTGAAAAAAACTGTTAATAATATAACAGAAGATATTTTCATACAATTTATTTTTAAAGAACATTGTGTTGTTAAAATACATATGTGTTTGTTCTTGTTCTACTGCATGCAAAGGATATCATACTTCCTGCAATTAATAAGAACAATTTATCATTTATTAAACAAATAAATCCACTGCCATGAAGCAAACAAACTAGTGAACAAATAATTTTAAATAAATCTAATGCTTTAAAATTCTTCTAGGTTTTTTTTATACTACTTACAGTTTTACTTTGTACTGCCATTATTTAAATTTTACAAAAGGATTGTGTACTTGAAATGATGAAACTCTATTGTAGATGGCATGTGATCATTTCTACAATACCTAAAATAAGTAAAAAAAAATAATAGTCTTCCCTCTATAGAAATAATAGTTATTTAAATAATAAAATAAATAACATCTCAAGCTTACCCAAATCTATAACTAAAATATTTTTCATGGTATATTGTTAATAAATCAGCACTCTGATATAATTATTTATTATTGAGTACAACATTATTGCATGAAAACTGTTAACAATATAACAGAAGATATTTTCTTACAATTTATTTCTAAATAACTTTGTATTGTTAAAACAGATTTGTGTTTGTTCATGTTCTACTGCATGCAAAGAATATCATACTTCCTGCTATTAATAAACACAATGTACAATTTATTAAAATAATAAATCCACTGCCATGAAGCCAACAAACTAGTGAAAAAATGATTTAAATTAATCTGATGCTTTAAATTTCCTCTGGGTTTTTTTATACTACTTACAGTTTTACTTTGCACTGCCAATATATTATTTGTTCAAAACAGAATATGTACTTAAAATGATAATACTCTGTGTTTGATGTAATGTGATCATTTCTACAATACCTAAAATAAGTAAAAAAAAATAATAGTCTTCCCTCTATAGAAATAATAGTTTTTTAAATATTAAAATAAATAACATCTCAAGCTTACCCAAAACAGTAACTAAAATATTTGTCTTGGCATATTGTTAATAAATCAGCACTCAGAAGCAATTATTTATTATTGAGTACAACATTAATAGATGAAAACTGTTAATAATATAACAGAAGATATTTTCATACAATTTATTTTTTAAGAACATTGTGTTGTTAAAATACATTTGTGTTTGTTCTTGTTCTACTGCATGCAAAGGATATCATACTTCCTACAATTAATAAACACAATGTATAATTTATTAAAATAATAAATCCACTGCCATGAAGCCAACAAACTAGTGAAAAAATGATTTAAATAAATCTGATGCTTTAAATTTCCTCTGGGTTTTTTTATACTATTTACAGTTTTACTTTGCACTGCCAATAAATTTTTTGTTCAAAACAGAATGTGTACTTGAAATGATGAAACTCTATTGTAGATGTCATGTGATCATTTCTACAATACCTAAAATAAGTAAAAAAAAATAATAGTCTTCCCTCTATAGAAATAATAGTTTTTTAAATAATAAAATAAATAACATCTCAAGCTTACCCAAAACTGTAACTAAAATATTTGTCTTGGTATATTGTTAATAAATCAGCACTCTGATATAATTATTTATTATTGAGTACAACATTATTGCATGAAAACTGTTAACAATATAACAGAAGATATTTTCTTACAATTTATTTCTAAATAACTTTGTATTGTTAAAACAGATTTGTGTTTGTTCATGTTCTACTGCATGCAAAGAATATCATACTTCCTGCTATTAATAAACACAATGTACAATTTATTAAAATAATAAATCCACTGCCATGAAGCCAACAAACTAGTGAAAAAATGATTTAAATAAATCTGATGCTTTAAATTTCCTCTGGGTTTTTTTATACTACTTACAGTTTTACTTTGCACTGCCAATATATTATTTGTTCAAAACAGAATATGTACTTAAAATGATAATACTCTGTGTTTGATGTAATGTGATCATTTCTACAATACCTAAAATAAGTAAAAAAAAATAATAGTCTTCCCTCTATAGAAATAATAGTATTTTAAATATTAAAATAAATAACATCTCAAGCTTACCCAAAACAGTAACTAAAATATTTGTCTTGGCATATTGTTAATAAATCAGCACTCTGATATAATTATTTATTATTGAGTACAACATTATTGCATGAAAACTGTTAACAATATAACAGAAGATATTTTCTTACAATTTATTTCTAAATAACTTTGTATTGTTAAAACAGATTTGTGTTTGTTCATGTTCTACTGCATGCAAAGAATATCATACTTCCTGCTATTAATAAACACAATGTATTATTTATTATACTAATAAATCCACTGCCATGAAGCAAACAAATTGTGAACAAATAATTTTTAATAAATCTAATGCTTTAAATTTTTTCTAGGTTTTTTTTATACTACTTACAGTTTAAATTTGCACTGCCAATATATTATTTGTTCAAAACAGAATGTGTACTTAAAATGATAATACTCTGTGTTTGATGTAATGTGATCATTTCTACAATACCTAAAATAAGAAAAAAAAAATAATAGTCTTCCCTCTATAGAAATAATAGTTTTCTAAAATAAATAAATAATTAATATCTCAAGCTTACCCAAAACTGTAACTAAAATATTTGTCATGGTATATTGTTAATAAATCAGCACTCAGAAGCAATTATTTATTATTGAGTACAACATTAATAGATGAAAACTGTTAATAATATAACAGAAGATATTTTCATACAATTTATTTTTTAAGAACATTGTGTTGTTAAAATACATTTGTGTTTGTTCTTGTTCTACTGCATGCAAAGGATATCATACTTCCTACAATTAATAAACACAATGTATAATTTATTAAAATAATAAATCCACTGCCATGAAGCCAACAAACTAGTAAAAAAATGATTTAAATAAATCTGATGCTTTAAATTTCCTCTGGGTTTTTTTATACTACTTACAGTTTTACTTTGCACGGCCAATTTATTATTTGTTCAAAACAGAATGTGTACTTGAAATGATAAAACTCTGTGTTAGATGTCATGTGATCATTTCTACAATACATAAAATAAGTAAAAAAAAATAATAGTCTTCCCTCTATAGAAATAATAGTTTTTTAAATAATAAAATAAATAACATCTCAAGCTTACCCAAAACTGTAACTAAAATATTTGTCTTGGTATATTGTTAATAAATCAGCACTCTGAAGCAATTATTTATTATTGAGTACAACAATATTGGAAAAAAACTGTTAATAATATAACAGAAGATATTTTCATACAATTTATTTTTTAAGAACATTGTGTTGTTAAAATACATTTGTGTTTGTTCTTGTTCTACTGCATGCAAAGGATATCATACTTCCTACAATTAATAAACACAATGTATTATTTATTATACTAATAAATCCACTGCCATGAAGCAAACAAACTAATGAACAAATAATTTTAAATAAATCTAATGCTTTAAATTTCTTCTAGGTTTTTTTTATACTACTTACAGTTTTACTTTGCACTGCCAATATATTTTTTGTTCAAAACAGAATGTGTACTTGAAATGATGAAACTCTATTGTAGATGTCATGTGATCATTTCTACAATACCTAAAATAAGTAAAAAAAAATAATAGTCTTCCCTCTATAGAAATAATAGTTTTTTAAATAATAAAATAAATAACATCTCCAGCTTACACAAAACTGTAACTAAAATATTTGTCTTGGTATATTGTTAATAAATCAGCACTCTGATATAATTATTTATTATTGAGTACAACATTATTGCATGAAAACTGTTAACAATATAACAGAAGATATTTTCTTACAATTTATTTCTAAATAACTTTGTATTGTTAAAACAGATTTGTGTTTGTTCATGTTCTACTGCATGCAAAGAATATCATACTTCCTGCTATTAATAAACACAATGTACAATTTATTAAAATAATAAATCCACTGCCATGAAGCCAACAAACTAGTGAAAAAATGATTTAAATTAATCTGATGCTTTAAATTTCCTCTGGGTTTTTTTATACTACTTACAGTTTTACTTTGCACTGCCAATATATTATTTGTTCAAAACAGAATATGTACTTAAAATGATAATACTCTGTGTTTGATGTAATGTGATCATTTCTACAATACCTAAAATAAGTAAAAAAAAATAATAGTCTTCCCTCTATAGAAATAATAGTTTTTTAAATATTAAAATAAATAACATCTCAAGCTTACCCAAAACAGTAACTAAAATATTTGTCTTGGCATATTGTTAATAAATCAGCACTCTGATATAATTATTTATTATTGAGTACAACATTATTGCATGAAAACTGTTAACAATATAACAGAAGATATTTTCTTACAATTTATTTCTAAATAACTTTGTATTGTTAAAACAGATTTGTGTTTGTTCATGTTCTACTGCATGCAAAGAATATCATACTTCCTGCTATTAATAAACACAATGTATTATTTATTATACTAATAAATCCACTGCCATGAAGCAAACAAATTGTGAACAAATAATTTTTAATAAATCTAATGCTTTAAATTTTTTCTAGGTTTTTTTTATACTACTTACAGTTTAAATTTGCACTGCCAATATATTATTTGTTCAAAACAGAATGTGTACTTAAAATGATAATACTCTGTGTTTGATGTAATGTGATCATTTCTACAATACCTAAAATAAGAAAAAAAAAATAATAGTCTTCCCTCTATAGAAATAATAGTTTTCTAAAATAAATAAATAATTAATATCTCAAGCTTACCCAAAACTGTAACTAAAATATTTGTCATGGTATATTGTTAATAAATCAGCACTCAGAAGCAATTATTTATTATTGAGTACAACATTAATAGATGAAAACTGTTAATAATATAACAGAAGATATTTTCATACAATTTATTTTTTAAGAACATTGTGTTGTTAAAATACATTTGTGTTTGTTCTTGTTCTACTGCATGCAAAGGATATCATACTTCCTACAATTAATAAACACAATGTATAATTTATTAAAATAATAAATCCACTGCCATGAAGCCAACAAACTAGTAAAAAAATGATTTAAATAAATCTGATGCTTTAAATTTCCTCTGGGTTTTTTTATACTACTTACAGTTTTACTTTGCACGGCCAATTTATTATTTGTTCAAAACAGAATGTGTACTTGAAATGATAAAACTCTGTGTTAGATGTCATGTGATCATTTCTACAATACATAAAATAAGTAAAAAAAAATAATAGTCTTCCCTCTATAGAAATAATAGTTTTTTAAATAATAAAATAAATAACATCTCAAGCTTACCCAAAACTGTAACTAAAATATTTGTCTTGGTATATTGTTAATAAATCAGCACTCTGAAGCAATTATTTATTATTGAGTACAACAATATTGGAAAAAAACTGTTAATAATATAACAGAAGATATTTTCATACAATTTATTTTTTAAGAACATTGTGTTGTTAAAATACATTTGTGTTTGTTCTTGTTCTACTGCATGCAAAGGATATCATACTTCCTACAATTAATAAACACAATGTATTATTTATTATACTAATAAATCCACTGCCATGAAGCAAACAAACTAATGAACAAATAATTTTAAATAAATCTAATGCTTTAAATTTCTTCTAGGTTTTTTTTATACTACTTACAGTTTTACTTTGCACTGCCAATATATTTTTTGTTCAAAACAGAATGTGTACTTGAAATGATGAAACTCTATTGTAGATGTCATGTGATCATTTCTACAATACCTAAAATAAGTAAAAAAAAATAATAGTCTTCCCTCTATAGAAATAATAGTTTTTTAAATAATAAAATAAATAACATCTCCAGCTTACCCAAAACTGTAACTAAAATATTTGTCTTGGTATATTGTTAATAAATCAGCACTCTGATATAATTATTTATTATTGAGTACAACATTATTGCATGAAAACTGTTAACAATATAACAGAAGATATTTTCTTACAATTTATTTCTAAATAACTTTGTATTGTTAAAACAGATTTGTGTTTGTTCATGTTCTACTGCATGCAAAGAATATCATACTTCCTGCTATTAATAAACACAATGTACAATTTATTAAAATAATAAATCCACTGCCATGAAGCCAACAAACTAGTGAAAAAATGATTTAAATTAATCTGATGCTTTAAATTTCCTCTGGGTTTTTTTATACTACTTACAGTTTTACTTTGCACTGCCAATATATTATTTGTTCAAAACAGAATATGTACTTAAAATGATAATACTCTGTGTTTGATGTAATGTGATCATTTCTACAATACCTAAAATAAGTAAAAAAAAATAATAGTCTTCCCTCTATAGAAATAATAGTTTTTTAAATATTAAAATAAATAACATCTCAAGCTTACCCAAAACAGTAACTAAAATATTTGTCTTGGCATATTGTTAATAAATCAGCACTCTGATATAATTATTTATTATTGAGTACAACATTATTGCATGAAAACTGTTAACAATATAACAGAAGATATTTTCTTACAATTTATTTCTAAATAACTTTGTATTGTTAAAACAGATTTGTGTTTGTTCATGTTCTACTGCATGCAAAGAATATCATACTTCCTGCTATTAATAAACACAATGTATTATTTATTATACTAATAAATCCACTGCCATGAAGCAAACAAATTGTGAACAAATAATTTTTAATAAATCTAATGCTTTAAATTTTTTCTAGGTTTTTTTTATACTACTTACAGTTTAAATTTGCACTGCCAATATATTATTTGTTCAAAACAGAATGTGTACTTAAAATGATAATACTCTGTGTTTGATGTAATGTGATCATTTCTACAATACCTAAAATAAGAAAAAAAAAATAATAGTCTTCCCTCTATAGAAATAATAGTTTTCTAAAATAAATAAATAATTAATATCTCAAGCTTACCCAAAACTGTAACTAAAATATTTGTCATGGTATATTGTTAATAAATCAGCACTCAGAAGCAATTATTTATTATTGAGTACAACATTAATAGATGAAAACTGTTAATAATATAACAGAAGATATTTTCATACAATTTATTTTTTAAGAACATTGTGTTGTTAAAATACATTTGTGTTTGTTCTTGTTCTACTGCATGCAAAGGATATCATACTTCCTACAATTAATAAACACAATGTATAATTTATTAAAATAATAAATCCACTGCCATGAAGCCAACAAACTAGTAAAAAAATAATTTAAATAAATCTGATGCTTTAAATTTCCTCTGGGTTTTTTTATACTACTTACAGTTTTACTTTGCACGGCCAATTTATTATTTGTTCAAAACAGAATGTGTACTTGAAATGATAAAACTCTGTGTTAGATGTCATGTGATCATTTCTACAATACATAAAATAAGTAAAAAAAAATAATAGTCTTCCCTCTATAGAAATAATAGTTTTTTAAATAATAAAATAAATAACATCTCAAGCTTACCCAAAACTGTAACTAAAATATTTGTCTTGGTATATTGTTAATAAATCAGCACTCTGAAGCAATTATTTATTATTGAGTACAACAATATTGGAAAAAAACTGTTAATAATATAACAGAAGATATTTTCATACAATTTATTTTTTAAGAACATTGTGTTGTTAAAATACATTTGTGTTTGTTCTTGTTCTACTGCATGCAAAGGATATCATACTTCCTACAATTAATAAACACAATGTATTATTTATTATACTAATAAATCCACTGCCATGAAGCAAACAAACTAATGAACAAATAATTTTAAATAAATCTAATGCTTTAAATTTCTTCTAGGTTTTTTTTATACTACTTACAGTTTTACTTTGCACTGCCAATATATTTTTTGTTCAAAACAGAATGTGTACTTGAAATGATGAAACTCTATTGTAGATGTCATGTGATCATTTCTACAATACCTAAAATAAGTAAAATAAAATAATAGTCTTCCCTCTATAGAAATAATAGTTATTTAAATAATAAAATAAATAACATCTCAAGCTTACCCAAATCTATAACTAAAATATTTTTCATGGTATATTGTTAATAAATCAGCACTCTGATATAATTATTTATTATTGAGTACAACATTATTGCATGAAAACTGTTAACAATATAACAGAAGATATTTTCTTACAATTTATTTCTAAATAACTTTGTATTGTTAAAATAGATTTGTGTTTGTTCTTGTTCTAATGCATGCAAAGAATATCATACTTCCTGCAATTAATAAACACAATGTATTATTTATTATACTAATAAATCCACTGCCATGGATCAAACAAATTGTGAACAAGAAAATTTTTAATAAATCTAATGCTTTAAATTTTTTCTAGGTTTTTTTTATAATACTTACAGTTTAACTTTGCACTGCCAATATATTATTTGTTCAAAACAGAATGTGTACTTGAAATGATAAAACTCTGTGTTAGATGTCATGTGATCATTTCTACAATACCTAAAATAAGTAAAAAAAAATAATAGTCTACCCTTTATAGAAATAATAGTTTTCTAAAATAATTAAATAATTAATATCTCAAGCTTACCCAAAACTGTAACTAAAATATTTGTCATGGTATATTGTTAATAAATCAGCACTCAGAAGCAATTATTTATTATTGAGTACAACATTAATAGATGAAAACTGTTAATAATATAACAGAAGATATTTTCATACAATTTATTTTTTAAGAACATTGTGTTGTTAAAATACATTTGTGTTTGTTCTTGTTCTACTGCATGCAAAGGATATCATACTTCCTACAATTAATAAACACAATGTATAATTTATTAAAATAATAAATCCACTGCCATGAAGCCAACAAACTAGTGAAAAAATGATTTAAATCAATCTGATGCTTTAAATTTCCTCTGGGTTTTTTTATACTACTTACAGTTTTACTTTGCACTGCCAATAAATTTTTTGTTCAAAACAGAATGTGTACTTGAAATGATGAAACTCTATTGTAGATGTCATGTGATCATTTCTACAATACCTAAAATAAGTAAAAAAAAATAATAGTCTTCCCTCTATAGAAATAATAGTTTTTTAAATAATAAAATAAATAACATCTCCAGCTTACCCAAAACTGTAACTAAAATATTTGTCTTGGTATATTGTTAATAAATCAGCACTCTGATATAATTATTTATTATTGAGTACAACATTATTGCATGAAAACTGTTAACAATATAACAGAAGATATTTTCTTACAATTTATTTCTAAATAACTTTGTATTGTTAAAACAGATTTGTGTTTGTTCATGTTCTACTGCATGCAAAGAATATCATACTTCCTGCTATTAATAAACACAATGTACAATTTATTAAAATAATAAATCCACTGCCATGAAGCCAACAAACTAGTGAAAAAATGATTTAAATTAATCTGATGCTTTAAATTTCCTCTGGGTTTTTTTATACTACTTACAGTTTTACTTTGCACTGCCAATATATTATTTGTTCAAAACAGAATATGTACTTAAAATGATAATACTCTGTGTTTGATGTAATGTGATCATTTCTACAATACCTAAAATAAGTAAAAAAAAATAATAGTCTTCCCTCTATAGAAATAATAGTTTTTTAAATATTAAAATAAATAACATCTCAAGCTTACCCAAAACAGTAACTAAAATATTTGTCTTGGCATATTGTTAATAAATCAGCACTCTGATATAATTATTTATTATTGAGTACAACATTATTGCATGAAAACTGTTAACAATATAACAGAAGATATTTTCTTACAATTTATTTCTAAATAACTTTGTATTGTTAAAACAGATTTGTGTTTGTTCATGTTCTACTGCATGCAAAGAATATCATACTTCCTGCTATTAATAAACACAATGTATTATTTATTATACTAATAAATCCACTGCCATGAAGCAAACAAATTGTGAACAAATAATTTTTAATAAATCTAATGCTTTAAATTTTTTCTAGGTTTTTTTTATACTACTTACAGTTTAAATTTGCACTGCCAATATATTATTTGTTCAAAACAGAATGTGTACTTAAAATGATAATACTCTGTGTTTGATGTAATGTGATCATTTCTACAATACCTAAAATAAGAAAAAAAAAATAATAGTCTTCCCTCTATAGAAATAATAGTTTTCTAAAATAAATAAATAACTAATATCTCAAGCTTACCCAAAACTGTAACTAAAATATTTGTCTTGGTATATTGTTAATAAATCAGCACTCTGAAGCAATTATTTATTATTGAGTACAACATTATTGGATGGAAACTGTTAATAATATAACAGAGGATATTTTCATACAATTTATTTATAAAGAACATTGTGTTGTTAAAATACATTTGTGTTTGTTCTTGTTCTACTGCATGCAAAGGATATCATACTTCCTACAATTAATAAACACAATGTATAATTTATTAAAATAATAAATCCACTGCCATGAAGCAAACAAACTAGTGAACAAATAATTTTAAATAAATCTAATGCTTTAAATTTCTTCTAGGTTTTTTTTATACTACTTACAGTTTTACTTTGTACTGCCAATATTTAAATTGTACAAAAGGATTGTGTACTTGAAATGATGAAACTCTATTGTAGATGTCATGTGAACATTTATACAATACCTAAAATAAGTAAAATAAAATAATAGTCTTCCCTCTATAGAAATAATAGTTTTTTAAATAATAAAATAAATAACATCTCAAGCTTACCCAAATCTGTAACTAAAATATTTGTCTTGGTATATTGTTAATAAATCAGCACTCTGAAATAATTATTTATTATTGAGTACAACAATATTGGATGAAAACTGTTAATAATATAACAGAAGATATTTGCTTACAATTTATAACTATTGAACTTTGTATTGTTAAAATAGATTTGTGTTTGTTCTTGTTTTACTGCATGCAAAGGATATCATACTTCTTGCAATTAATAAGAACAATTTATTATTTATTAAACAAATAAATCCACTGTCATGAAGTAAACAAACTAGTGAACAAATAATTTTAAATAAATCTAATGCTTTAAATTTCTTCTAGGTTTTTTTTATACTACTTACAATTTTACTTTGCACTGCCAATTTATTATTTGTTTAAAACAGAATGTGTACTTGAAATGAAAAAACTCTGTGTTAGATGTCATGTGATCATTTCTACAATACCTAAAATAAGTAAAAAAAAATAATAGTCTTCCCTCTATAGAAATATTAGTTTTTTAAATAATAAAATAAATAACATCTCAAGCTTACCCAAATCTGTAACTGAAATATTTGTCATGGTATATTGTTAATAAATCAGCACTCTGATATAATTATTTATTATTGAGTACAACATTATCGAGTATAACCTGCCTATGTCTATGGCATTTTCTTACAATTTGTTTCCACGGCATTTGGTGTTGTTAAAATAGTTTTGTGTGTTTGTTCCTGTTTCAAGGAGCTGCATTTAATAAACATAATGTATATATAATTTATGAAGCTAATAAATGGTCAATCCGATAAATTAAATTTAACGAGTATAATAAACGTTTAAAAAATAGAAATGTTACATACTTGAGTATTTTTTTTTTTTTTTTGTTTTTGTTATGGCAATGGCCAGAATAGGGTTTATCTTTTTTTTTACCATCATGATATCTTATTTCATGTTTTGTTTTTATTATCATTGTGGAAAACACTATTGCACGGTAGACGCTGTAACTTCATTGTTTCTCTCTCCTTATTGTTGGCTGTTAAATCAATCATATATTATTCAATTTAATGGAACGAAATTGAAAATCACATAGTTGATAAACGGTTAGAAAAAAAAAAAAAAAAAACCCCCGAATGGGACTGGGCAATTTTGGTGCGTAGACGGTGTTATCGTTTTACCGCGAACGTATTGCGTAGAGTGCCTACTCTATGGCGTATCGTTCTGTTCTTATCAGAAATTTAAAAATATTTGGATTAGACGTTCTTATCGGTTGTCAATTCGTTCTATTGAACCTCGACGTATCACCTATTCTATCGGATTATTATTTCGAACACCTACCGCCGCCCCGCCCCCCACCTAGTTAAAATAATAACCGACATACAACGATTTCCGTATAAAAATGTCAGGTTTGCCGGTTGAAATCAAAACAGTTTGGCGTTAAATCCGGGCCTGTGCTGGCCGCTGATTACCAGTGTGGGCCAGTGGCGCCATAACTTATCGCCAGTCGGATGGTTACAACAATTACGGGCTGACAAAAAAAAATGCTTGTAATTTTTTTTAATTTTTAAATATATATATGTCTGTCGTTTCTACAGTCGTACGTATTTCTATACATTTTAATAAAATATAATATTATACATAACACAATTACTATGAAATCGCATTCGTGATAATTTAATTGAATTTTTTATAAACACGCGAACCACTGGTGTCTTAGATGCGAAAAAATACGTGCACGCACCACTTAATTGTATAGGGAATTTAATAATTCGGGTCGATTCCGGATTCTTTTATTCTATTTCGTCCGGGTTTTCGGGTTGTGCGATCGCATTACCCCGCGGTAGCTTATCTACTATACGTTTGAAATTTTCCTACGATTTCGTCGTTTGTTTTTCGGTATTATTTGTAGTCGTTTTATTTTAATATCGTCGTGCACGACGGCGCCCGTTATCGCGTCCACATAAAATAGGGCCGGGTGCCGATAATCGGAAATGTTTATAGTGACCACATTCCCGTGTAGAACGCATTAAAATCTATAAACGCAACAGCAAAACAAAAAAAAATATACTAGCCATTCGGAAAGGTACGCAGACATCTCTGATAGGAGGTATAGGCGCCTCTGTTGATTCATAGTAATGAATCCCAAGGTAAAACGATAAACCGAACGTTTTTGAAATGTTCGACCGCGCCGACGTTTGATGATCGTACCCGTAAAAAAAAAAAAAACCGATAAAAATATCGAATATTTTAAAAGCATTCTGTACATTATCGACGGTCTTGCGACACGGGCCACGGCCCGTATTATTGTTTTACGATAATATTCTAATGGAACGATAATATTTTAGTCGGGTATTTTTACGATTTACACGAAAATCCCATTTGTATTCGTACGCCCTATAATGGTAATATATAAATTCCGAACATACGATAAAATATTTCACCCGTAATAAAATAATAAAATATCCCGACGGAAATATATTGTCGAGAGCAAATTGTATTTAAATATTTATAGTCGAAGCCATTATTGTTACGTTAAGTCGGCCATTTTTTGTCTTTTTTTTTTTTTGTTATCCTTCATTAATATTATTTTACGTATTCGTACGCACGGTGTACATTTAAGTCGAATATTTTAAACTATTAAAACTCGTCGACGAGAGCGCATATAAGTTTATCGTAAATAAATAGATCGGCGTATCAAGACCATTTCACACATACGTTACGTTTAATAATTTTGAAAATTACTATTGGATTCTGAGTGAGTCGCGTCCGCATCAAGGATCTGAGTGTAGCCAAAGAATTTACAAATTAATTATAAAAATTATTAAAAGTTTATATTTTCCACTTCTAGTTTTTTTTTCCCTTCCCTCGGCAAACGCACCAATTAAACTACAGGAGTTTCTCGCTGCCCGTAGTACCGATTGTCAATAAGTTTTTATTCGTTCGAGGCAAGACAAAGAACGTCCAGTTATACGGTTAGAAATCGGAGTGCAAACATATATGCCAAGTGCTCGTAGGATAATCTTCTTGTAATCATTTTTACATCTTTACAGGAGAAATTTGTTTATTAATTTGAAGATTCCGAGTACGATTTTAAATGCATGCACTCTGTTGAAAATGCTATTTCAATATCGTCAATCGGGTAACATTCTTGCATCTCGTTGTCATATTCGTTCCCGAGACACTTATTATATAATAATATTAATAATTTTTCTACTTAAAAATTCAGTAAAATTTGATTTCATCTAATGAAAAATACTTTTTGTAATTTTGTAAAAAAAAAAAAAATAGATGATAAAATGTGCCGCTCTAGGCCTCTGGCTACGATCAAAAACCCTCAGATATGTTCGTGCCCTCATACACATTGAACGCTTTAAAATTTCCGTTCGGTTATTATTACACTTGATTTGTAATATTTTTTTTTCTCTATTTTTTCTCTCTCTCTCTTTCATAAAAAATAAACACACCGTATTATATCTCCGGTCTTTACCGGCCAGGGAAGTTGGGAATTATTTAACGATACTTTCGTAAACGAAACGGCAAACACCCACCGACAGAGTTACGAAATTAAATAAAACGATTTCCAGCGTGGTTCGTACGAATTCGCGGACTACGTCAGAAACCGTTGTGATTCAATCAATTATATTTTTCGCAATTTACGCCGAGAATCTTTAATTCGATTTCTCGACGGCGACCAAATTTTTTCATATACACACGGTGTTTTCAAACAAATTGTTTTGAACATGACAATCCGGATTTCCGACGCCTACTCATGCCGCCGGGACTCGCGGCAGACGTGCAGAACGCGTCTGGCGACCCCGCGGGCAGCACTCGACGCGGTTTTCGACGTTAGAAAACACACACCCAAACAGCCAGGAAAATATTTAATTGAACAAAAATGACCAAATGACGAAAGGGTTAAAAGAGGAATTTGAAAATATCACCCCCCCCTTTAAATTTGGGGACAAACTACCCTTTGGTCAACGAAACCCCAAAAATATGAAAGCCCTGAGCTTTCTGAGTGTTTTGACACTCAACATGTCAGGAAAATATTTAATTGGACAAAAATTACCAAATGACGAAAGGGTTAAAAGTAGAATTTGAAAATGTTAACTCTTTCACTCAAATTTTCGATTGCTCATAACTTCTAGGGATTTCAGACTTAAAGAGACCGTTTTACCATGTATCGAAGCACAATCCGACCAAATTTATTTTTCAATAAGAAATAATTGCCTAACTTGTATACTTTTGGATATACAAAATCAGTGTCGAAAGAGGAATTTGAATATTTTAACCCTTTCACTCACTTTGTTTTACCGAACAAAAACATCGGTTTTTCTCTGCTCGGCAACTCCGTTTGAAATTTTATCATTCCGCTACATTCCGTTTTCGGAAAATTACGCACAGTAATAATACGCACCGTGATCCGAAATGGCAAATTAATGATCAATAAAAATTTAAACTTTTGACAATTAGAAGACGTAGTCGCATTACTATGCCCGGCATTTTTCTGTTTGCCCTTAAGTACGACTTACGATGAATCGCGTGTCGAAATTTCAAGCGATTTTACTGGGCCAAAAAAAATTGTACCTAATGCATTAGCCGCGGAATTCGGTAAAAATCTCCAGTTTCTACGATTATTTTTTACCCAATTAAATTTGTTTGTTGGAAATTTCCATATCCGGTGTAGTCTCGATTACCGGAGCCGGACTTTTTGGATTCCAGGACCCATCCTCTGCCGATATACGTAATAAACTTATATACAGAGTGTCCAAATGTAAAAAAGTATTGATTATCAAATATTAAACCACAATATAGCGTTGCCGTCAGAACTCTACGCGTATGCCGAATTTCAGTATATCCAATTTACGTTTTTCTCGAATTTTTCCGGGCTAATTTTCCAATTTTTCTTCCCTTAAAAACCTCATTCGGACTACAACGGACATTTTTTTTTTTTTTGTTAAATCAAACCATATCCGTTCTCAAGTTCTCGCACTTGACCAACGAACAGCATTTAATTTTTACTTACAAAGATTTATATATTGGATAGTTTTTATAGTTTATGTATTATACATGTTCAGTGTAAGTAATTACTGGTATTGTACATGTCCAAAGACGGGGTTTTTTTGTGTGAGAGGGAAATAATCTCTACCGAAATATGTGCGTAGGTATTGTAGTGATGTTTCGAAATCCAAAATCAGAAATTTTGTGATTTTATAAGTAAATCAACGTTTGCCAGGCGTTCGGCTAGTGATAACCATATTATATAAATTAGAGTGTAATACGAATGATGATGATAATAATAATAATAATAGTTTTATGAGCGAATTAATTAAAGAATATTAAAATCGCAATCGTTTTAAAAACCGAAATTCCTATTCGGATTAATATCCGGGATTTTAGTATCCGAAATCCGGGTTTACAATAAATGTCCGGAGGTCCGGAAATTTTTCGACTCCGACAAATGCCGATTTTCCCCATCACTAGTGCCAATTGTAAAATTAAATACTACACAACACACGCACGAATATACGTCCTGTCCACAAAGTAGCATACGTCGTCGTTGTTAGGACGATTATTTATTATAGCAATATACACGGGCGGCAATACGAATAATGAACAGGTTTTCAAATTGTTGGTTTTTTTTTGTCCATATTTCCCATTATAGACGGAATACGAATGGCCGGCAACTACGCGGCCGGATCGTTCGGGCGCCGAATACCCAGACGTGTATTTTTTTTTTTTTTTTTGTATGGTTTTTATTATTTTTTTTTCGTGTGTACGTGCGGGTACGGTTGGTCGTAGAGAATGTATAGAGGAATTTCAAACGCATTCCGCTATTGACGGCGTTGTCCGGGCGGCGGGGGTCCGGCCGCGCATACCGGACCCGTCCGTCGTCATTGTCCTCGGACGGACCCGAATCGTTAAAGCGGTTTCTCTCGGTGACATATTTCCGTAGTTCTTGTACGGTTTTTCTTGTTTGATTATTATTCCAATATTATTGTCCGCAGCCTACCGTCGGAAATTCTCACGAATTCTTTCGAACGCCGGAGTTACGCCGGTGACCCCGGTCCCATCGCCCCCTCCCACCGCACCGACTTGCCATCACCGCCCAGACAGACAAGTATTTGAACATTTCCCTTTCTTCTTCGAATGTTCGTTGCGCGCAATACAATATCACGAAACACCTTGGAGTGAAACATTATCGCTTCGTTCGCATATTATTCGCGTTGTCCAATATACAAGTGCCAAAAAAAAAAATCTAATGCGATTAATAATCATATTGTAAAACGATTTAAACGAGAGACTCGTGCTCGAATCTTGGACGCGATTGATTCCACGTCGGGTTTTGCGTTTGATTGACATTTTATTTCGGGCCGATATTTGTGTTTTAATTGCTGAAAAATGCCGTCGTTTCGCACCAAATAAGTCGAACCAAAAGGTAGTGTACGGCTTGTTTTAGATAATTACGGATATTCAGATTTAACGGAAATCCAATCACGTTCATTTTTCGAAATCTTAATACGTAAATTCATTCGTCTGAGATGACAAGTTAAAATAAGTTCTTCGCTTATTATTAAATTTCCTACATTTATTTCATCGATAAAAAAAAAAAAAAGATTTTTATCCACTTTAGATTTTTTGTGTGAAAAAGCCGAAAAACGTGTATTAATGTGTTTGTTTGTAGGTTTATTGGATGAGCAGTTATAATTTCTTTTATTTGTCTAATATAGAATGACCGGAAATTGTCCTTTTTTTGATCATCGTGGTCCGTTGTCCCGACAAACTTCAAACGGGGCGCTTTTTTATCCCGTGTTTAGAAGATGGTCCCGTTTTAATCCCGTTATTTCCATACAATTATATTAATATTAAGAAAAAAAATATCGATGTATGAAACAAATATAAAAACAGTTACCAAAGTTTCATAAATAACAACGGATAACAGTTTTCGTGAAACAAACGTCGAGCCCTAATGCCGACGTACAATAAAATTAGCTATAAGGATGAGGCATGTTGTATGGCGTATGCCACAATTAGGGTCCGGATTTGTATGCATTTACATATTTATAATAAGTGTATGCAGTTTTTATGGGAGTAGGAAATTAGGACGATTTGTGTAACAAATATTGCATAGAAAAACGTTTATTTTGCATATAAATGCATATTTTGTATAAAAGTTCCTTGAACCAATTATTTTATTTTTCTATTTTACCGTAGATACTTGATTGTGATTTATGAGTTTCCTGACGTATTATACGGATATAAATTGTATTTCCCGTGTCATTTGTTTTTGGATAGTTATTGTAAAAATTGTATCTCTTTTCAATGTAACAGTAGGTAGAAAAAGCTTGTTCACATTTATACGTTGTGCGAAACGGGATCAAATATCTTAAAGCTTTCTTGGCCAGTTGTTTTTGATCATTTTAAACAGTTAACCAAAAATCAATTAGTTTTTTTATCGTTGAAAATATATTTTCCATTGTTTATCAGATCAATTATTTCATCATGTTCCACAAGAGTCTGCGCACGTCTATGTGTATGCGCATTCGGAGAGAATCAGCGATTTTACGTTAAAAACTAATCGTTTTTATTTTTTTAAATTTTTTTTTTTTTTCTATGCGAGCGATTATCTTATATCGATTATTTCGATTATCGAAATCGTTCGATTGTGCGCACCAATAGCTTATATACAGCCCGAGAGCCGCGCGGGTGCGTATTATTCGAAGCATTTCCACTGACGGCACGTGCGATCGCTCCTGCCGACACTTCAACGTTTAAACAACGCCGAGATGAAGACAATCATGTATTTGCTGGCCGTGCTGCCGTTATATTTGATCACAATCCAGTGTATGTATTTTATTTTAATTTATCTATCTATTTACGAAAATAAATAATAATAAGTAGTCGTATAATGTCCTTATGGATATATTTTTTTTTTTTTTTTTGGTCTTAGGGAAGGTAATATATATTTCACTTCCACGTGCGCAGCGTTATGCAATTTTATTATTCCAATCGTTAATATTCACAAACGAAGACTAGTTTGGAAAAAATAACAATTTTTTTTTCTTCTTCTTCAACGGCCATAAGAAAAATTTAAAAGTATTTGTTCTGTGCAATATCTGGAAATTATTATGTTTTGACAAAACCTGATTATAGGTTAGGTTAGGCTATAGCTGTACGTCTCGAAGTAATGCCTTACGGCGTTTCCGGGAGGCTCATGTATTGCCTTCGGTGAAGAAAACCAAAAAAAAATCTTATAGCTATATAAGTATTTTATAGTCTCTCGGACACGAACACGTGGTTTTATCACTATTAGTGATTGGGTTTCTCGATTCACCACTATAAGTGGCTTCTTGATAACATATTACTGGAATCCAGATTAAAAATCTGAAAAAGAATTTCCATTTTCTAAAGAACTTCTACGTTTGTTGTACAACATTCTGAAATTCAAGCAACGAAATCTATTGTATTGGAACAGCAATTTATTCGCCATTTCATGTTAGCAACTATGTGTACACCAATCCATTCGTTATTATTAGGGCTGCAATTTATATGCAGTATATAACCAAAAATATGCGATTATTAATTAAAATGCAATTATTTTTATATTTGAACGAAATAAATAAAACAATTTTAATCGCCTATTTATATTGAATTAATATAATTAATAAATCATTGATATTGAAATAATATCTATTGTTGATATCAATAGGATTAAATTTAATAATTAACTATTTTTCAATTTTCACAAAATACAATTTATTGGTTTTAATTTGTAATCATTTCAAAGTAAAACAATGGAGTGTTTTAAATTATCAATATTAATACTACAACGATTTGGTCATAACACTGACTTCGTGGCTGTTATTTCGCTAGGCGAAAAATTGTCCGTTTAGTGCCCCCCCCCCACTTTGTTATATGAAAACCAAACCGGTGCCAAAAATTTGCGATTAATTTGCAACAATTTGCAATGAAGATATCACAATTGATTTTCGTTAAAGGCATTTAAAAGCGGAAACCCACCCTTTGGGTACGTCCCTGCATATACTTACATGTGCATAAATCCAATACTCGTTGGTAATGTTGTTTATTTTTTTTAATTAGCGCAAGTGCCGTTAAAAAATGTTTGATTAAAATTTATACTTAAAATTTTACATTTCAAATAAAAATGTAATTTTATTTGTAAATAAATTGTAAATTTTGTTTTACCATAATCATAATTCAATCGTGTGTATTAAGTAATAACTTTTAGAACATACTTCTTTCACTTGTGCTTATTGTAAATATTATTTCACAGATTGTACAATACATAAATACTTAAAAAAAAAAAAAAAAAAAATTTGGAATGATTTGATTGTGTGGGTTACCCTTGCTTTACCCAACATATTTACCTATCTTTATGCTGCAATAATAAAGGAATTAGGGGGTGTCACAAATCACAATGCCTTAATTGGTCCATTCCGTATTTTCGAAAACTTCTGTATACAATTTTAAAAATGACGGAATAAAAATTATTATGTGAAAACATCTTAACTGAGTTTATAATTCATATAAAATTAGTAATATAGCTATTTGTATGTAATTTTAAAATCGGCGAAATGTTCGACGATAAGTTTAAAAATTTACCCATATTATTCTTCTATAGTTTGCACAAAATGAATCTCGTCTGTTATTCCGTCGAATAATATAATCGTTGTCGTCAAGACACATGGATTTTTCGTAAATCACTATTTATACAATGTTTTTAATATTATAATATACATTTTTTACATCATTTGTGTATATGTGTATTTTATTTTTTTTTTTTTTTTTTACATTTATATAAATATTAAGTACTTTTACAACTATGTTATTTCGAGACATGAAAAAACGTTAGGTTAGGGTTGTCCTTAATTTTCAATTCTATTAATTTCATACTAGGTCCCTCTCATTATGTTCGACACTATAAACAAATAATAATTTAGGTTGAATTTTATGATGATTACTCACCTCCTTTCCCGATGCCTCAAGAGGTCACACTTACGATTTTTACGAGTACTATTATCGAAGTACAATCGAAGTACTCGACCACCAATTTCGATTATGTAAATTGACAAATTATATTACTTTTTCGTATTGTGAATGAAACGTATGTAATATGTAAAAATAAAATTTAAAAAAAAAAAGCGGAAATTCTACAAATAATGTAAATATATGGCAAAATGAAATGTCTTATTTTATTGCAAATCGCGTGAAACGAATTTTACATTTGCCGCATTAATTTATCATGTTTTAGTAAAAATATGTACTTATACATAAATCTACGCTTCTTGTATTACGAAAATTTCACGGATCGGATAAGTTGACCGGTGGTGCCGCGATTTTTAATCTTAGTACTTAATAAATCGTTACTCGGACGCGGTGTAAATATTATGACTCGGACCGTATTGTCGTGGGTAAATCGCGAAATACGGAATGCTGGTTTGTGTTGCGCACGGGCACAATACTATTTTTTATCTGGCCGAAAATTTCATAGATTTTTTTTACAAAAACAATATATGTAACCTATTCGATTTACCCGTTTCAGGTGTTACAGCGTCGTGCATTAAATACGGACATACATGCTATGGAGGTATTATATATAAATAAAACCGTCACCCGGCGCCGATAAAATATCGTTTTAATTTTGCTCTTTTTCCGCACACAGCTCACGGTAAACGGGACGTGGACGCGGTCAACCGGTTGCATCGGGAATCGGCTGAGGCGGCCGCCGACAGCGGTTCGCCCGGAGCGGACGGACACTTGGTCCGGTCATCGCCGGAAGACGAATCGCCACCGTCGTCGTTGTCGCAGGACCATTTCGACATTTGGAATGAGTTTGTCGAAGGGTACGCTACGGAAACTAACCGGAAAGTATACCGGGTGTTTGAATTGATGGGAGCACGGGGCAGTGGCTGGCCACGAAGCTCATTCGATGTGGTGGGGATGGCCGAACTCAAAAACCATTTCGGGTGTAGGGGAGTGGTTTAAGTTAGGGTCGGGTTTGGACCTATAAAACTTTTTCGACAATTTCCGTTTTCGAATCAAAGATACGATTTTGTGATTTTTTTTTTTTTTCCATATAATATGTTTACTTTTCAGGAAAGACGCGCCAAAGGTCCGGAGTATCCAGTCCAACGAATACCCAAGCACAGGCACACTACTGATAAATGCATACAAAGAGTTGGTAAATAATATTATCATAAATTATTTTATATTTACATGTTGTTATTTTTCGTATCTAGATTCTAAACGTAGCGATATAATCCTCGGATCGTGCTTTATTTAAAAAAAAAAAATGTTTTCCCTGTTTGAAAATGAACGTCGGTCAGAAACGTTGATACAATTAAAAACTCTATATAAACTTATTTGTAACGATATGATTGCTGTACGTAGCAACGTAAAAAATAAAATAAAATAAATAAAACCTGTCTAAAAATAATTAGACTGCGCGAATTTTAACATATAATTGAAATTAAATCATTGATATAAACAAATTACAAAACCGTTACAGAAAAACTCGATGTTATGAAATATATATAAAAAAATACTCTCCAGAATTGTATGGTACTATGGTACCATAGTCGTGTCTAAAGAATGCTAATAAAGATATTTAGTGAAATTCCCAATAAATTACGATTATTTGTAACGGAATTACGAATAAATTACATACTCGGCGGTAAACCTTTCGATATAGGAGCAAGACAATATATATATAACTGGTCGAAAAGTTATTCGCTGATAGGGAAAATAGCACACGGTGTATTACCAATTCACGACTTCGATTATTCATTACAGAACTACCTGATTGGAAATAATGGGCTGAACAACGGATACGATAACACGTTCAATTTTTCGTACATGTACACCAATCCGAGTTTTCCGAAATCGTTGAACGAGTCGGGCGAGAATTTGTTGATGATCAAGAAGCTGTCCAGGGATGTCCGTCAAATACGAATGGATTTTCTTATCTTCGAATTGGTATGTGCGCCGCTGCGCGTTTTCGGGTACGACTGGGATTTTCGGTAGCTCAGTCGATAATATAAAATAATATTTTTGCAGGCACCGCCCGACGCAATGACTAAAGTCTGTACGACGGACGTGATGATCGTCAAGGACGGGACGTCCGACGAACTCAAGATTTGTGGTCCTTATAACGGCAGACACGGTGATGGCAATTTTTTAATTATAAATTATATGCGTTCGCCCATAGGCTATAATAATAATAATAATAATAATTTGTCGATTTTACAGTTTACTACGACATAAACGACGGCGAAGAAGACTTTATCATCATCAACATAACGCTGTCCGACAAATACTACAAACGCAGATGGAAGATCAACGTGAGTATAACTACCGCGGGTCTCAAACGGCCACCGGCTGTAGTCGTTGTAGTTATATTATGAGAAGTGTTGATCATTTGTTTAGATAAACAATTAATTGTCTAATATCTAATCGAGATATTTAACAAAATCTTTATTTTTATCTCAGACGAATAATGTCTAGACTAATTTATCCGGATAAATTATTTGATCGTATTGGTTTAACATTTTTGAACTAGATAATGCGCTGGGGAGGTAATTTTATTCGGCACGTGAATCTTATAGTGATCTTTGCGCAACACTGGGTATCGGAGATAAAAATTTTAGAGAAAAAGAAACTTTTTTTTTTTTTTGGTTTCTCTGGAAAATTAATTATTTTCTTTGTAGTTTCTCTATTTACGGGGAAAAAACAGGAATATTTTTTTCTGTTTTCTGTTATTTTGTTAAAATTCAGTTCGAAATTGTTGTAAAGACACGAATTGTTCACTTATAATTAGCTGTTTCTAGAAGCGTTACAATTCGTAAAACATTCTGACAATTTTGAATTATAATTTATTATTCGACAACGTCTAGTTTAAACAATTTTAAACGGAAATACACGGATAATTATAATGTATTTTCTAGTTAAAAATGAATACAATTTTAAATTGACCAAAACATTAAAAATATATTTTCTAAACGAACTCCGAAATCAGAAATATAAATTAAATTCCCATCTGTATCCTACCGACCAATTTTCCCTATTCTCCTGTTCGTGGCCCGGTCACGAGCAATATATTTTGTTTTTTTTTTTTTTTTTCTCAAGATTACACAGCTACACGAATACGAACGGACACCGGCCGGTTGCGTTCAATATTTCTATCGTTTAAGAGGAACCATGTCTATGACCAACATCACGCTCAACGGTTGGGACCTGAACAGTCGCCCGACCAACCGAATTTGTATTCGCCACATGCCAAGTAAGCGACCGCAAACTATGATTATATACGATTTTACGAGATAACAATAATTGAACATTGACAATAATTTATTAACGCCTTTGCGCGGTCGTGTGTTTTCACAGATACGTGTTCGATCGGGTACACAGGGTGCAACGGTACTTTGGCCGAACAGCCCTTTGTCAAGTGTAAGTATCTGCACCCTCACCCACAAACCATTCTTCTCCTTGGACGTATAGGGTATCGGATATATCACCGGCGCGATCAGGACATTTTCAAGGGGGTGTGGGGGAGATCAATATACTTTAAATATAGACAATTCAACTGAAGAACAAATTCTGGTACATACGCACTATACACAATTTTACATGTATACAGCCCAAGGGGTGTCCGAACCCGCGAATTTCCCATCCTCCAGTTACGCCACTGGTATAGATGACTTCGGATTCGGGTGTAATACGTTATTGATCATAATTAATACGCCTGGCCCCAATTTACACACGAACTATTTTTTTATTTTCCATTACAAAATATTTTCTGACTCGTCCTTCTAATCTAACCTAATCAGTAAAAAAAAAATAAAAAATTTCGGGCCAATAAGTTAAGGTCAAGCCTTATTTATTAATGCCGACTTTAACTTATTACATTTTTCATTATTTATACCGATAGCAGTGGCACACTTTTACGGTAAGTAAAAATATTCAGGATTTTTCACAACGTATCTTTAAAAATGTGGTTATTTGGCACGATGGTACATAGTTTAAAAATATTGTCCAGATTTCTAACAGTTTTCCAAATAAAAACTGACAAAAATGTACAATAGATTTGTTTTGTTTTTGTTGATTACTGGGTCACCTCGGCCACAAGAAAACCAAATATGACTCTAATAACAGTTTACCAAGCTCCACTCCGCTCAGAAGAGTTTTTTTATTGCAACGATTAATCGATGCTTCATAGCGAAGTTTTAAATCGTGTATCGCTATTGTGTCAAATTAGGTACCACGAGTCATCACTAATATACAAATTTATATTACTTTCATATTGCATTTTTCGCTGTTGTATTTTTTGGATACATTCTATAAGGGCCCTGTTCATTTGT
Organism: Tuberolachnus salignus; assembly: GCA_956483605.1. Classification (NCBI taxonomy): domain Eukaryota; kingdom Metazoa; phylum Arthropoda; class Insecta; order Hemiptera; family Aphididae; genus Tuberolachnus; species Tuberolachnus salignus. The sequence continues at coordinate 2,576,031 of OY101431.1, read as the reverse complement.
GGTCAATAGACATTTTTAGAGCATTCAAATCCTGACCTTTCCTAGCTACCTCAATAGGTAATTAATCTTTTTATAATTACGTATCTAATAATTATCAATAATTATAGTGGTTCCAGTTGTCGACAATTTAAATGGAAACAGCGCTGAAAACATTAAACAGATAGACTGGGAAGAGATTACAGATGAAAACACAGGCATCTGTCTAAACTACAGGCAAATAATGTGCCCCGAAAAATAATAAATCATCGTAATATCATTATACCTACTTAAGTTGTTCCCATAATTTGTATTAGTTCGTATGGTCTATATTTTAAATGGTAATATTATAATAATGTAACGTCAGTAATGTAATACTCAATAAAATAATATAGTACACAAGTACACGATAAAGCAAACCAAACATTAACGTTACGTATTTATTTTATATCGTTTATTTTTTTTTTTTTTTTATCTATAGATTAACCTGATATCCTTCCTTAAATATCTATGCCACCAACGAGTGCATACTGCAGTGGAATTAGTTTACAACGATTTAACAGTATTGTTGAAAAATAATGCAGATTTAGTGATGTGTATAGTGAAGTGGTACAGACTGTATAATCGATATCATTTAGTACTGTTGCTAAACGTAGTAAAAAAAAAAAAAAAATGATTTATGATAATATATCTACATCTTATTATAATATAAAGATTTTTTCACGAGGTATTTTGGCAAAATACACAACTGTATAGTGCAAATTGTGCATTGATTATTATTTTATTAGTAATAGGTTTTTAATACTGAACAGATTATATTTTTGTTTTTGGTTTTTCATCTGGCCACCGGGGAGGGGGGGAGAGTGTCGAATGCAACTCCTCCCATGGACGACGTCGATTTAAAAAGGTTATTTATTAACAAAAAAATATTGGTATCAGACTTATATAATTTTGTCATTTTATTAAGTATTCATTAAAAATGTATTCGTTGTACATTTTCCCTTACACCTATAGATAGTGTGATTTGTAAAGTTGTAACACTTGCTCCTAGGAGCACCCCTAGAACCGTTCCATTAGCAACGTTGAACTCATTAGAGTTTCAGAATTTCTCTATTAACGTTATTAAGGTTATAAAATAACCGAATAGTTATAGTAATGAAAAATAACCATATGCTTAAGGTAGGACGGGACATTTGAACGGGAAAGAGACGACGTGAACACAAATAATTTTCAAATATCGCGGTAATGAAACTTATCCTGGCCGTCTGCCGTCAGTGGTGTGTGGGCATCGCGGTAACACCTATAAGGGCCCGTCGTTGTACCCGGGGTCGGCAGAAAAGATTTTTATATTTATTTATTTATTATTTTTTTTTAAATATAATTTTGTTATTTTATTGGGCATTAGTTATGTTTAAACAACTTTTCGTCAATTGAGTTTCTATTACGTTACAATTAATTCTCCCGGCATTGAATAATAATTTCGATTACAATACATAATTTTTTTTTTTTTTTATACCTACACAAAAATTAAATAATAATTAATAAAATATCGGTACGGCTAAAAGGTGGTCGGGACACTTTGGACGGGGACGGGACGTCGTTTTCGAATTTCGCGGTTTCGTGACGGATTGAATGGTACCGTCTATTGGCGTCCGACGTTCGTACGTCGTGCGTAGCGTACACAACGGTGGCAACCCTGCGCTTCCAAAACTTTTTGCACGGCACCTCGGCGAACGCCGTTGCGCATTCCCAGTGAGGCCGCGGCCCGCGTCCGCACGTCCGAAGGGTCTCGCGAACGGCCGGCGGACAGCGGACGGGTGGAAGGTGGCCGGCACGAAAGTACGACGTCGATACGGGCCCGCCGCTCTACCGGGCGATGGGCGAGAGGCATTGGAGAGAGAGGATCCTCCCTCGACCGGCGGCAAGAATACGCGCGCCCGACCGACAGATCACCACCAAATGGGCGTCGGCCCCGGTCGGCCGTGACGCGGCTCAACCGTCGTGTTACCGTGTTCGTAATTCCGCATCGACAATAAATTTCCCCGTCTATTGTATCGTTTTATTGATCAATAATTATACCCGGGGCCAAGACACCTAAAACCCGTCGTACCAGTAGTCCGCCGACTGCCGGTGCGCGCACCGACACGGACCGGTAGCCCAGGACTGCCTGCCTGCCTGCCTGCCGTGGTCTCGACGACGTTTTGGTCGACTGAAACCTGTTCGTCGTCATAACCGTAAAAGAAAACTGCAATCGCTCGCCCCGTTTGTCAATAACCAAAGGTATGTAAATATATATTGCGCTTATGCGTGTCTTTAGACGTCTATTCGTAAAAAATTTAGGAAAAAAAAAATATATTTGATATTTGGTTTTACAAAAATTTTTTTTTAATTAATTTAATTTAATTGTGTCAATACACCAAGTATTTTCACAATATTATAAGAATATTATTACAATATGCAATAATTGATAATGTTAACTATTTTTACAAAAGTATTTACAGTCATAATAATATAATTAAGTTTTGATCAGCTTATGAGTCTAAGTCAGAATCAGAGGTTGAGGTGTTTTCATTGGGTTCTAGTAGGATATTCTGAGGTAGTCGAGGTTTGAGTCTTAGATTGGTGGATCTTCTGCCGATTTTTTAGTGACGTGCTCCGTCAACTTTGTTAAGTTTCTCGTGGAAATTCTTAAATTGTTGTGTTGTCCAGGTAGATATGTGTGGTAGGCCCGTATTGTTGTGTAGCTGTTTGTTTCTCATAAACCAAGGGGCCTTTAGGGCTATTCTTAGGAATTTATTCTGGAGGGTTTGTAATTATTTAATTTTTGTTTTTGAGGCAGCTGCCCACACTGGGCATGCATAGGTTATTAATGGTCTTATTATCGCTGTGTATAAAAGTATAGAGCATTTCATTTGTATGGTCCAAAAATTTCGCGGTTTTTAGACGGCGGTTGAACCATAACGTCTATTGGCGTGGTGCTGCGATCATACGACCCGTGCGCCGGATGCAACGGTGGCAACCCTGCGATTCCAAAAACTCTGTGCACCGCACCTCGACAAACGCCATTGCGTATTCCCAGTGAGCCCGCGCCCCGCGCCCGCTTGCAAGAGGGTTCTTACGAACGGCGGTCGGACAACGGGCGGGTGGAAGGTGGGGCTGGCACGCGACAGTAAAACGTCGATACGGGCCCGCCGCTCGACCGGTCGACGGGCGTGGCGGTGGAGAGGATCCGCGAACGACGGCAAGATTACCCGCATGCAGACGACGGACCGCCATTTTGGCGTCGGCCCCGGGCCGTGACGCGGCTCGACCGTAATTTTCTTCGTCTTTTGCAAACGGCGCCGGTCCGTTTTCCGCGCCAGCGATCGATAAATATGCGCGGATAGTCGCCCAAACACCGTCGTACCCGCGCGAGGCCGTCCGCCACCAACTGTGCCTGTGCCTGCCAGTCGCTGTTGTCGTGCCGTGGTCTCGACGGCGTTTGGTCGACCGAAATCCGTTGTTCGGCGTTATTACCGGGAAACAAAACTGAAATCGCTCTTCCCGTTTGCCAATAACCAAAGGTATGTAAATATATATTGCGCCTATGCGTGTCTTTAGACGTCTATTCGTAAAAAATTTAGGAAAAAAATTGAAAATTTATATTTGGTTTTAAAAAAATTTTATAGGCGGCTCACGGATTATCAAACGATAAACAATATTTTATTATCGTAACTCATGAAAGAGTTACGCCCGTGGCGGCGTGTGATGTGTCGTGTCGCTCCGCCGTACCCTGTGCGTCCGACTCGGCCGGAAAAACCGGGCTGGTGGAAAAACAGCCCAATGTTGTGCAATTACAATTGGCTGGACGACGCCTTGTGGTCGTGTTTTTGCCAGTGCTGTTGTAATTTGTAAGTATTTACGTCTATTGGTTTCAAAAGCCTTAACAGTAGTGGCGCCGGGACGACTTTCGTAACATCGTGGGTGCTGAACGAATTTATTGTTAAATGTTAAATAAAAAAATAATGACGCAATTTAATAATCTAAAAATGATTATCGGAATATTATTTTTTCCTACGGTGCATTACTGAAATAAGTATCCATGAAAAAATATATAAAAACGCCTCTTGTAAATTAATACCATTATTTTTTTTTTTTTTACAATTCTTCTAATTTTACTTATCAGTTTTTCGCTAAATGTTTATTTTAAACGTATTGTTGGTTTTCATGGGCTCTACAAACTCCAATCGTAAATGGATTTAATGAATCAAAAAAACTTAACGACTGGAAATAAATTAGGTGGTTCGATTTTAAATATGTCTGAGTTTATATACAAAAGTAACCTAAATAAATAAAATATACTCGTACGGATAATAGAAATACAAAATAATTAAAAAAAAAAAAAAAAAAGGTTGTCTAAGTGTATTTAATAATATATTGAACACCTAATGATGGTATTTTTCTAAGGTTTCTCATTCTGAACAAATGTTTTATAATTAGAAAATATGATGTAGGGAGGGAGGATGTTAAACATTTTGTTTTCAATTCGTTGATGATGTTTCATTGCTTGTAAAATATTGCTAACATATTCTATTTTTTAAAAATCAGAAGGTTCCGGATACTCCTTCATTTGCAATTGTTAAATCACTTAATAATAATTAAATATAATTATAATCAAAATATAGTTCACTATAATGTATTTATAAATTAATGCGTAACACTTATACTTATCAGATTGTTTGTGTCTGTTTGCAGATGTACATGCAGTATATTAATATTTTATGGCTATTAATTACAAACCGAAGGATGAGAAATGTTTATCGTAATGTTGCTGATGATATAACCGCTCTACTGTCAATGGTGAATGCTGTCTAAATGTGCATGCTTCTGGATTCTGAAGATAATAATACTACAAGGTGTGCCCTATAAACAAACAATTACTGACAATTTAAATATATGCAGGACTATTATTTTTCAACTGTTGTTCACAAAGTAATAGACTTTTGTTGCTGTGGTAGTGGTACAACATACAGTAATCTTGTCATCAATAGTTTCTTGCACACTTTACATAATACATAGATAATTTTAATAAACATTTTAAATATATAAAAAGATAGATAAGATTGATCATGTTTTGCAATTTAATTATATATAGTCTAGTTATTAGTTGAATTTTGTCAGTTATTAATACAAAATAATAATTAAGTTCACTTAACAAATAAAATACCTATTAGAATATTTAAAAATCTGATCAAATTTATCTCTTTTTTTTTTTTTTCTATATTTAATGGTAGGTTTTCTTTATTTGTTGATGCTGTTCTTGTTATGTTCCAATTTAGGCCCACAGTAACACTTCAGCACAGCATAATGGCTGGACAGATAACTGAACAGAAATTCTACACCAAAATTCACACTTTATACTATCTGGTGTGTGAATGTGTTGTTTTATGTGATTTTTTTTCTTACAACATAGCATTACATAAAGTGCAAAAGATTTTTCATTGATTGGAACGAACAGTTTTATTTTAGTACATAGCTTCCCAATGACATCAGTGGAAACATTTTAGTTTTGATCAGGCACTAGTTCTTGTCGATCATTGCCTCTATAAAGTAATCATAGCACCTTTTATTTCATAATGTAACCTTATATTTCGAGTTTGTTGACTATTTGAGTATCCCTTTCTTTCGTTTTTATCTTTACGATATCACCAATTTGACTTGCGTTTTTCTGATCTGGCTATGTTTGGCAAGGTGCTTTTATAAATCACTTTGTAGTGCGTAGCCATTTCAGAAAAGTGGAAGTGGGTCAAATGTTTGATACCGGAAAGATCAAAACAATCGGAAGGGATACTCACCAGTTTAAAGTCAATGCATTCGTTAATATTTGATGTGAAAGGTGTTGTGTTGAATCATCCGATTATATTATCCGATCACATAAGGCAACACTTAAAAAAAAAAATGTCTTAACATCAGAATGAACATATCACATTATGTCCATAGCTGTCCAGCCATGATGTTGAGTTTTTGCGTTAAATGTTGGTTTATTTTCTTTAATCAACCTACTATTACCAGTGAAGAACATTTTGATGCTATTATTTTTTAATTGTTATTCAATTGCACATTCATTTTCCTGGGACTTGCTTCCTCAATCATTAATTTTATTAATTTTTATTAAGAACTATGTTAAGCTGATAGCCTCGTACTTATTAATGATTATTGGAATATTTCATGTTATTTGTACGATTTGTATTACTCGCTTACTTTACAAAATACATCAATAGTTTATTTTATGATTTACAAAATTCTCAATGTTTTTAAAGTACCTAATTATAGACATCAATTAATGAAGATAATGTATTAAAATTGTTTATTTCATTTTTTGATTTACTATGAATCTCCTAGCTAATGTCTGTTATTTGTTTTTCATGTATTTACTTTTTTAATAATCCAATCAACAGCATTAATTTAAATTTTAAACTTTCCTGAATTAACTTTACTGTGTATTTATTGTGCATTGTAATTGTAATTTAAACACTAATACCTTGGTGTTTTTTAATGTTTTTCCATCTTGTGATAATATATATTTTATGTATCTGTGTGATCAATGGTCATTGAACCACTTGTAATATGCTTGTATTATTAAATATCTTTTGCCTGTCATTTCATTGCATTATTATTTAACGATTAAAAAAAAAAAAAAAATACCTATAATTTTCATTAAAATAATTTCCTATAATGTACAATTACGTTTGAAGTGTTTTGAAAAAAAAAAAAATCCTATTTTGTCTCAAAACGCCACTGGCAACCTTTATTGAACTCTATTAAAAAAAACACCAATATCACGGAAAGAAGATAATGTGATAAAAAAAATATATTTATTCCTGAAACACACTAATATATTGTATTATATGCTCTTTGTGTTACTCTTAGGTACATTTTTTTGTGAATATGCCTTGTAAGTAATAACTAGAGTTGGAATTTTATAGCACATTTAATTACATTAATAAGCTATATATATACCTTAAATAGTGGCAAATATGAGTTAAAAATATTCAATAAAAATAACTACATCACAACACACAATATAACACTAATATTTGTTATAGGAATTTATCATTACCAAAAGAAAAACTTCTATTCAAATTGTATTAGATAAAATATGTCCAATTTTGATTAAAAACATGTATGAATGTAATAAATATTACAAAATGTCCATAAATAGCACTAAAAGCTAAACAATTGTAAAATATGCAAAATCACAATTTTAAATTTTAGTTCTCAGAGTCATGAAACAAATTTTAAGTTCACTATGCTATTTCTTAAAAATCCTATAAAAAATATACAAACGCTTTAAAATCCTACACTAGTAATAACTGTAGATACTTATATAAGTATAGATAAAATAGTACTTATGCTTTAGATCCATTTTAATTGGTTATAATGACCACTTTTACATAAAAAATTTATTTTTTCTTTTTATTTATTCAGATAAATGGACTATGCAAAGAATTGGTTTTCTATAGAATGCAAATTGTAATATGTTAGGTAAACTAACAGTATTGTTTATTATTTGAATATTTATTACTGCAATTACAATTTAAATTGTTATTTATGAAAATATATTGCAGAAAAATTGTACCTATGCACTGTTATTAATAATGAAATATTTATTTATTCGTTTATTGGACAAAATTTTGTCTAATCACCAAGGATATTGTTTCGGTGTGATAATTTTAGTGTATTGATTAGCTCAAATAACAGCATTTTACTAAACATTATTTAGTAACCAAACAATAATATTTCATTATATTTTAACATGAGTGCCACAGGGGAATAATGAATAGTCACAAACACCAAACTGGTACAATTTTTAATACTTATTTACTAATATTAAATGATAACACATACACAGTGTATTTTCTATACTATCACGATATTAATATTTTATTCAAATCCATTACATAATATTATTATTATACAATATACAAATGTCATTGAACAAAATTTTTTTCGTCTAATTTTAAGTACTTATTTACTAATTTGATAACACACAAATTTCGGGTGCAGTTGCTAATTTTTTTTTTTTTTTAGTGCTATTCTTACTAATTATACTACAGTTTATTCCCAGTAATGTAAATTTATTTTGTAATCAATGTCCATTCATATAACATGTTGCTCTTTGTTATAGCTAACCACCAGTAAGTCACATAAATAGTGGAGTCTTCACTGGGTACCTGTTTTGTTGTCAGGCAATTACTCTAGGACTGAGACAGAACTCGTAACACTGTAAACACAAAATTATTAATAATAAGTTATTAATATTAATTATTAAATTTATGAACAAAAAAAAAAAAAAAAAAACACTGAAAACTCGTGCCATAAAATAGTGGAAGGTGAAAATAATTGTATTTTGTTTTAGTTGTTACTACAAAGTAAATAAATAAAAAAATAAAAAATAAACACTAAACAAAATGGCTAAAAGTAACAATAATGACAAGTACTAAACAAAATGAATAATTATTATGTGGTAATAAAGTTCAATAATAATATAAATAAATAAAGGATATAATAAGTATAAGGATAATTTAAAAAAAAAATAATAATAATAATAAGAGGAAAACAATAATATGCAGAAAAAAAATAATAATGCAAATTTAAGTGATTTTTTTTTTTTTTTGTATTCAAGTACTTGTATTAGTTTTTTTTTTGGTATAAATAGAAGAAGGAGTGTGCTTAGAGTTCATGAATGAATATGTTCGAACAATCGGCTGTTCTACACTAGAATGTTGTAGAATCTTATAGCAGTTTTCCAATGCAGACATCATTGACTGTGAAGTCGCTTTTATCATTAGCAAGTCTGGATTGGTATTTCGTAGACGTGGACCTGGAATGAAAAATTATTAGTTTATTTTAAACAAAAATTAGCTGTCATTCAGAAGCGGTTTGACGATTTTAGTAAACCGCTTCTGAATGACAGCCCACCATACAAATTTTATATTTAAATAAACCTAGTAGTTAGCAATAACTAATTAGTGCTGAGTAATTACTATATGCCTGTAGTTTAAAGAATTTTTAATATAATAATTTATTTTTCTAATTTTAATCTAATGTTCAGCAACTTTAAATTTGGACCAGGGCAATGTCCCAGTCTTTTGCATGTTCAAACCGCCTCTGCTTGCTGTCATTAGTTCCAGCGTTGTCCTAGTTAGAATGAATAAGAAATGAAAAGACAATAGAGAAGAACCAATGATTATCTTGAACATAAACTTGTCTAATAGCTAATTAAAATAGTGTGAACAAAAGCTAGTTAATTAGACTATTTAATAGTTTACATCGAAATGTCCTAATCATATTAATAAAAAAATTGTGCAAAAATAATTTTCAATCAGTATCTTATCGGTAGATTAAATAAAAAAATAAAAAGATAAATCGATACATTAAATGTATAAATCGGTAATTTTGAGATTATACTGTATACAATTTTTTTTTTTTTTTTATATACCTAAGATTTCAAACTCATTTAATTGAACAATGTTAAAAATTATCAAAAAATCTACACCATTCTATAATTTTTGGAATTACTCATACTGGGTGGGGTTTCTTTTCATTTATAAATACAACTGTAATTATATAAGATAATTATTTTTATTATTTTTTTTTAAATTAAATTTGAAGTAATTACAAAACTAAATTCCCATCGAATATCTCATATAATTTTTTCTAACAGTTAAGATATTCTAAGTTTCAAAAAGGGATTTCAGAACTTTAGTGATTGAATATTTCTATTGGATTTATTTTATTTTTTTTTTTTTTGTGAAAATTTAGTACAATAATCGGAACTGATAAATATTAACATTTGTATATGAATACTTGCTAAATCTAATAAATGCTAGATAACATTTGTAACTATAGGTCAGTTATAGTAGATAAGGTGGACATCAATGATGTTGCCTGATTATGTATATAATAAATGTACAAGATGATGTAGACATTGTTCCATATAATGTAAATTATACTCTAATCTAACCTTTAGAGTTTATTTACCGAATAAAATAGCTTTGGTTATTTATTATTTGTTTTTTTTTTTTTTTTTTTATCATGCATATTATTATTTTTTTTTTTGTTTCAATGTTTAACTACATAGTTCAGTGTCCGTTTGATTGCTGCTTTTTGCAATGGAACTATTAGAGATATTTTATGATGATGAAACTGTTACGGTTTTTAAGTAACATTGCTAGAATTATAACAGAATAGCCGGTTCAATAAACCATAATCATTATAACTAACAAGACAATTTTCAGCCAAAAATAATGAAGCAATGAACATCTATTATTATTACTATCTATCTATTAATTTTATTCATCGAGATAAAACTGTATGGCAAATTATTTAATTTATTTTTACTTTTAAGAAGTCAAAAATCAAATAAATTTATTCAACGTATGGGTAGGTTATTTGACGAAAACACAGATGGTGTGTGGTAAAAAATATCGTTTGTATTATGATTTATATTAGTTTAACCTTGTGATGGTAACTTTTCTATGACTCGAGCTATATCAATAAAACTGTTTTCGGCCTGGGACAAGTGTTGTCGCGCATTGGCCAATGATTTTTTCACTCCACTCGGGCAAAAGTCGTATACATAATTCGTCTGTGAATATTTCTGTATGTTCTTCTGCAAAAAAACACAATAAACTTGGTCATAGATATCCGTCATATCGATTAGAACATTTGAATAATATTATTAATTTTGTAAATCCGATAATTACTTGAGAATGATACTCTGAAGTTGCTCTCAAACGATTCACCCAATCTTGTCTGGCTCTCGCGTCGGCCGCTCTCAGTTTGTAACATTCGCCGTTCCAAGAGTTCACGGAGAACGTGAAGTTGTCTTCGTCACTTGGAGACACCACTGCCGATTCCAGGAAAATAAATCCTCGAGGTTGTAATTTCGTATCACTTTCAGTCTGTACAAATTTAAATAATTCATTTTTAATCAGTACAAAACGGTGTAATAACATTTTGCATCATATAATTATTATATGTGTTATTATTTTAATATCAGTATTAATATCAGACTAATAAATATATTAACCTTTCGACCTACTTTCAGAAAGAAAAATTGTTTTTTTTCCTCCGATAAGTCTGTATTTAAACCAACAGACAAGAGTACAAATGTCCCAACAGTCTGTGGAAATCTTAACGTATGCAAAACGAAAATTTAAATAGATAATTCATTCAATTAGTAAAATCAAAATGTGTAGTAAATTATTATAATTATTTTTTTTTTTTTTTTGTTTACATGCGATTACATTAAAATTATTTTCATACATTAAAAACAATTAAATGATCAACTTAAGAATTAGGCTTATGATTTCTTATGATATTTGTCTATTGATTTCACTATTTATCATTCAGTAAAGATTACACAAGACCATTTATTTTTTTTTTTTTTTTTTTTTTTTATTAATTAATATAAACCCCGGTTGAAATGTATAGTATAAAATACATATTGTGTTATACGTATGTAAAAAACACAGAATTATATATTTTTTATACCCTATAAAAATAAAATCCCTATTTAATATTATAGTATATTAGTATGTATCTTGTTCTAGTCCTACAAAGTACACAATATAAATATATTATCAACACAATTTCAAAATATAATTTCTACGTAATTTTAGTTAATGAAAAATATTTTATTATTTTCTATTTAGATAGGTGCACAAAAGAATGCGAAGAGATAATTGCAAACAAATAGATTTTTTTTTATAATTTATGACTAATATATATTTTAATCTACTCCTCTCGGCTTAATCCTCGACTAGCGTCTAACCCCCGGGCTCACCGTATATAAAAAAATAAACGCACCGCTCTAAGGCGGAAATCACTTTGCTAACTTACTCAGTAAACAATCTTGACTTAAAAGCAAAGCTATCGCTTCTTTATAAAACCCTCTTGACGGCTATTCGACATTGGGATGTGGCCAAAAAGTCAAATATGAACAAAATTCAAACATTTCAATATACGTCTCAAACCGCACAGTTCATACAGACTTAAAAATAAATATAATAGAAGAAACTGCCAAAATCCTGCACAAACGTTTCCGCTACCGACTGACAAATCGCGCAAATCCACTAATATCCACCTGGCAGGCTAAAAAGGAGGTGGTGTAGAGATTTAAATGTCGCCTAACCTAAATTCTAGATCATATCTAGACTATTCAATTTGTAAAGTGTCACTATTGGATGAATGATTTTTTTCACGTGTGTCCAAGTCACTACACTACACCGGCACGCAGACTTATTGTAATAAATAATTACAGATTGTTTGCTTTATAAATAAAAGTAAAATAAAAAATAATTAAAACATATATATATTTTTACTCTAACTTAATATCTGAAACATGAAGTATTTTTTTAAAATTGAATTCCAAAAACGAAAACATATTATACGTATATATTATCAACTCTAATGTAGACCAAATTAAATAGCATTTCGGAAAAAAATAATATAGATGACACACAATTATAACTCCCACATCTAGAACAATACTAACCACTAATCAAAATTGAATTATGAGAAACATTGATCTGTAGTTTAAAATGATAATAATTTACATAATACGACATTATCAAAAAGTATTACTGTTTAAAATACAACGATTTGAAATTTTGAACATTTAACAAATTTCCACGTGACCCGTAACTGTTTAAAAAAAAACAAAAAATATTAATAAAATAAAATTTGGCCTTAATTGAAAATAATTTGAAAATTTTGATATTCAACTACTACTTACAAATCCGTTGCAAGTTATCGATTCTTCTGTATTGCGATGAAATAATAATTGCACAAAAATTCAATCAATCGAATGTAGTTAATAACATTATGTAAAGACAGGGACTCTTTAAAATCGACGACAACTATTGAGAACAAATACTTGGATTTCATTTAAGGAAGTAATTAACAATTTTTCTTTTAGGAAATACTTACAAGTGAAAATTACAAAACTATAGTAAATTCAATGCTAGAAAACTAACATACCTTGGGCTGTAACATAGACATAAAAGTGCATTTTCTATATTCACGTTTGGATAAATTCCCGTAAAATTTAGAGGACGTTAAGTGAAGAACAAGGTGAAAGATTTCACCAGGATATTAAAGGAATGGAGAGACGCTGGAATGTTCCCATGATGGCTGACTAATGTTAGATGTGTATAAAAGAAACTAAACGTAGCTTTTATTCAAAGTGACAAAGACAGTCTTCAAATAAAAAATAATTTTAATGTACCAATTGCATTTATCCTATTGGATATCTTTATAATTATGTAGTTTTCATTTGTTTTGTTTATGTGCTTTATTAAATTCATTAATGGTTACTATATTTGAATTTTGTGTACATATTTTAAATAGAACCAGTGATTAGAAACGGGGACAGCTTTTAGCATTCGATATGGAGTTCATTTCAAAATATATAAATAAAAATCGATACATTTTGAGCTGTGAAGCTGTGAAGTTGTCGAACTGTATACAATATAATAAATAAACTAACTACCGTTTGTTCGATCATTAACGCATTTGTATTTATAAAAATCATCGAGGACACTGGTCTGCCGATTTACTACGGTGCACAATATTTGTCGAAACTACTATCGAGTTAACATTATGCGCATTAAAACAATGGCAAACGATAAAAGTTTAGTATTTAGAAATGTTATATTTCAGTAATAATAGTATTTGTTATTATTATTATTTTTTTTTTTTTTACCAAAAAATAGCTCAACGTCCCTTCTCTCGGGTCCAGTATAAACCATCTGGGCTGCCATCCTTTGACGACGTTGGTGTACTTGTACAGTTGACCTTCTTGGATATGAGTTAGGAATTCGATTCCCACCAGATTGTTCATACCGCTAGCCCTGTAACGACGAGTTACCGGGTCAATAAATCCGACGAGAATAAAAATTTGAAAAAATTAATATATTTTCACCGCCCCGCCACTAGTGGTTAGGGGGGGGGGGGGTGAAAGGGGGGAGGTGTTGTTGGAGCGACCGCGTCGACGAGATTCGTTTCCGGTGGGAGGAGGGGAAACTACACTGACGCGATTGCCGTGCCAATACCTAATAAAGTTGTTCAACCGACTAGAATGTCGGTCGTCCGAAACGTTGGACGCCGTTGTGCCCGTGAAACAATGTCGTCACAAATGCAACACCGGTGCGGCGATGTTGTTGGCGATGAATTCCTCGGCGCGGTACATGGGGTGCTGTCGGTAAAACGCGTACGGTAACACGACGGCGGCGGCGGCGGCGGCGGAGTTTCGGTACCCGGACGCGACGGAACAAAACCGAGGAGGGCACGGCGAACGACCCAGCTACGAACGGCTAACGACGGCGGATCGATTAGAAAATCGTATCGTCTTTATCGTAATTGTCGCGCGCTTATCAGCAGCTGTTGGTCGGTTACCGCCGTATCTGTAACCGCGGTTGGTCGTAGTCGACACCGCCGCCGAGTGTCGTGCTCGACGACGACGACGCCGCCGCCGCCGAACCGCGTTGACGACGTGGAATATTTTTAAATTTTTTTTTTTATTAAAAATTCCCAAACGGCAATTATCAATACACATTCTACGGAACCCTTGGAACGCTATGAACGCGCGCGCGGTTACCGTGACCGGTCATATTGTGTGATAACAGTCCTGATGTGATAACGATCCGATCCAGACGAATAAAATCCGTACGCGTAAACGTGATACGGACAAAGTAATTCCTGCATTTCATGAGCCCCGATAATTATTTTGTCGCCCGAAAGCCTCGTTCGGGCTGTAAACTCTTATCCGATAACGATCGAATCTCGGTTTGCGAGTACTCGTAATTTTAATTAGCGTTGTAACGACATAAATCCGGATTATCCTAAACTCGAAATCCGTGTCGGCTATAGTAAAATATATTATATAAATTAAAGTGCAATATGTATGATTATTTTTCTTGTACTTGATTTTTTTAAATAAATTTCTATTTGCGATATTTTTTTCAATTATAAAAACGTATTTAACGCTATTAAAAACATCGATAATATTAGTCTTACGAGAAATGAATTGATTTTTCCCAACGTTAATTTCAATACAATACGATCGGTTACGGGAAATCGAAATCGAATTGGTGCGACCAAAATTATGAATATATCGACGATACAGATAGATAGGGATAATTATATTGTGTGAACACGTCCAACCCCTATGATCTTTTGATTTTTTTTTTTCTCTCCCTAAATTTTGGATATTGTACGAATTAAATAGATAAATATCATTGTTAGATTAAACTACGACAATATTTTTTCCAACATAACTTTCGTATAGTATCGTCAACGTCGCGACGTTCTGTAGCCCCTTCCGCAATGTTTTTTTTTTTTTTTGCATTCTAAAAAGTCATATTTCCAAGCGATATGCGTGAAAATAAATCGTAGTCGTGCCACCGAATCCGATTAGAGACATCGCAGACTACAGACTTTATATCGGCCGATAGTTTAGTCGGGTTGGGCTACTATCGCGCACACTGGGCCAACTAAACAGTTTGGTTGGTGGTGAGTACGCAAACTAGCTTGGCTAGTCGGCCGACTGCTCTGGAAAGATTTTTCTAGTTGTACTGAATTCTGCTGACGATAGTAGTCGATTTTTAGTATACCTTTCGTTTAAAAATGTTGTCAAGAAATGTTATTATTGCGTTAATACAACGCAGACGGATTATGAAGAGAATGAAGAAGAGAAATAGAGAATATTGGGTGCATCCAATCTATAGTAGTAGATTATTGCATGGAAAATTTCAAACATTGCATTCCAAATTATTGAATTTCCCAGAAAAGTTTTTTGGCTACTATCGTATGAGCATAACAAGCTTCAATGAACTCGTCAAATTAATTGGACCAGCAATAGCGAAGGAGAATACACAGTTAAGACTCTCTATACCTGTGGAAGAAAGATTGAGTGAGATCAGAGTACTCTTTAAGTTGTTTTTTATATAGTGCTGGTCTCTTTTCAATTTCTTCTATCAAATTTTCGATAGACGTTTCCACGAGCATCGACATCGTGCGACAACGTACTATCTTCCCGTTCCAAAGCTCTGGTGAATCGACCGAGTCGGCAGACTAAAAATCGGCAAAATGCGCGCGTGAAATGATCGCCATACTGATTAAGCAGTCGACCGATAGTTGACCAACAGTTCAGTTTGAATGCAATCGTGTAGTCCATCAAACTTATTTATCGGCCGATTTTAAATCGTTATAATGTGCGCTCTTGCATACAACTTTGTACTGATTAAGAACCCGACTAAACTATCGGCCGATATAAAGTCTGTAGTCTACGATGTCTCTTATAGTTTCCTATCGCAATAATGGTTTTGATTGGAACAAATCAATCGACAACGAAAACTTGTGGACCGCCATTCCCTTTCACTTCGCTGTAGAGCGACACCCGTGGGTAACTTCGCATTTAATAATTGTACAGGACTTAACATTGATATCGAGACAAAACGATATTATTCGTCGTGATATTTGCAGAACTCGGTTTGAAAGCGAACGGTCAATCGAAACATTCGGTTTCTTGGATAATAATTGGTATTCGCACGAGCAGGGACTGTTCCCGACCAGCGGTTGCGGGCTTGAGATGCTAAATATTATTTTTTTTAAAAAATAGAAACAACTTATAGTTGTTGTTTACGAAGGTTTTTATTAGAAGAAAAAAAATATCTATATTAATATATCCATTGTTCGTTATATAGATTGTTGCAAAACTATATATTATTTTATATAATAATAATAAAAAATAAATAAATAAATAAATAAGCGAATATATAATTGTATTTATATAACTTTATCCCTAGGACAATTGTTCTTATTTATTAAATCTAAATAAATATTGTCCGTTTTCACAAATAGGTAGTACACGGTCGTACCGTTTTTGTGGATCGGCTATGATCTGCTGTAAAACGTAATTTAAGTATAGAAAAAAACAAAAAAATAAAATAATTTTTCGTTTTCCTTAATAATTTTTTTATACGTATGTGTATGCGGGTGGGCGGGCGTAAAGTACGCGCGATGTTAACCATTTAAAGTTGGCTAGTCATTATTTTTATAATATTTATATTATTTTCAAAATAAAAACACGTATTTTTAGTATCCGCCTTGTAATTATGCCGTGTGTTTTATAATTTTAATTTAAAACTATTTGTACATGCGTATCGTAATCGTTTTATGAGCGTAAATTATAGATATCGGTTTCCGGTTTTTTGATTTGGTAAAGTCAACGGCTAATGCCGCGGTGCTAAACTAAAACACAATACAAATGAAAATAATTGAAGAGAAAAAAAATAGAAATAATTTGAGTTATTAACGAAGGTTTTTATTAGGAAAAAAAATATATATAATATATTGTTTATTATAGAGATTGTTGAAAAACAATATATTATTTTATATAATAAAAAAAAAAAAAAAAAAAAAAAAAAAAAAAAAACACTTAGTTTTTAAAAAAAAAAATAAATAAGCGAATATATAATTGTATTTATATAAATTTATCCTAGAAAAATTATTCTTATTTATTAAATCTTGCACGATAGTATAATGTTTATACAGTTTCTGCAGTATTATATGATAATAATAATAATAGAAAGAGAAAAAAAAATGAAAAGAAAAAAGTATATAAAATATACATCAAAAATTGATCGACCGATCTGTTTAGACTTCAGCTTCCGGGTTGTCGATGATTTCATTGGCTGGCCATAAATAATCTTTGTCCAAACGAATCACCGTAGTTGTACGCTTCCACATTCTATAGATAAAAAAAAAAATTAAAAATTAAAACTACTACATAAGCGCGTCCAAAACGGTAAAATAATATGAAATATTGTGCGCACATTAATTGAACGAGACCGCCAAACCTCAAATATGAATTTTTCAATTTTTAGCTAATTATTAAGGAGGGGGGGAGGAAATGATTTAGTTACACCTACTAGATTTTTAGCTTTTTATTTTACTAGTTTGCTTAGGTAGGCACTAAAGCCACCTAAAAATGTCTTAGTTAAATGTTTGATTTTTTCGTTATAGTACATTAGTGATACATTTTTCATTTATTTATATCTGTATATGACCAGAACAGTGCTGCAAAATACAAGCCCGATTTTATTTCGAGTTGTGGCGTTATAAAATAAAAAAAATATTATATTCATAAAACGTGTGTTGAGATTGAAACAGCGATATTTACAGAGTAGTCGTGGTTCTGCATTTTTATTTTTTTTATAATTTTTGGATTTACAGTCACAATATGTAATATGCGGGGGATATCATTTTTCGAATCATTTTCACTTGAAAAATTGATCTAAATTAGAATAGATACTTATAGTTGATAATATTTATGAAAATGTCCAACGTATTATTTAGAGAATACTTGTACTTACAAATATTTAAGGTTTTAGTTTAATAGTTTCAAATTGGTATAAATAAAATATAAAAAAAAATCCTTAATTTTACAATAATTTCCGTTTAAAACCTTCAAGTTGAGAAAATTGACTCAAAACTATAGATTTTGCAACCAGTCTCGTTCTGTAGGTGTGTTCGGAGTACTCACAATACCGATCCGTATTTAAGGAATTATTCTCGAGTTGCGAATCGAATTGTCCGTTTTTAAAATAGTTTTAACTTTTTGAAATTATATCCAATACAATTTTTGCATCGAAATGCAGATAAAATATTTGAATGGAAAAATGGAAACAAGTCGATTTATAATTTATGTTTGAATTTATATTGAACTAGGCATACACGAAATGTATATTCTATTTCACGTCAAGTCGAGGAAAAACGATCCAATAGGTCATATATATTTTTTGTAACAGCGTTAGTAACGGTATGAAAATGTTTTTAGACGTATAAAAAAATTAAAAAAATATAGACAATTTTCATTTTCATTCGCTTTTCTTTCTTCGACTCCAAATGTTTTACTCGCGCATCTCAATTTAGACATTTATACGCATAAAAACGGGACAAGGGGAGATCCACCTAAAACCTCTCCCCCAGTTAAGTATAGGTTATTGTATTGTACTATGCGAATTTCCCGAAGGGTAAGTATAGTTTTTTAAACAAACAAATGTTTTTAGGCTCTCTGTCGTCTCACTAAGTTCCAGTAATTTCATAAATACGAGCTCCGAAGGTACACGCGACAAATGGTCGGCAGGGGCGAACGCAGGCGGTGGTTTTAAGTTTTGCCCTCTCACCCTCGGGGTGGTGGAGGCCCTCCCCCCGAAATATGAGAAAAAATTTTGAAAATAAATTACCTTAACTACACGTTAAATTTTACATTATTATTTTTTTTTTTTTTGAAAACCCCCCGAAATATTTTCCTGCGTTCTCCCCTGACGGTCAGTCATAACTTGATGAGTCGTCCGCAAGCGGGTACTGACATGGAACAGATCACGAGCCAGAACCATAGCATAGCCGACATGGCGAACGTGACGACGGACATGAGAAACCCGTTACAAAACGAATTGTCGTCGGTGGTGTCGGAGAAATATTCCACGGTTTTCATTGCGCAAATGACCACGGTGAACGTCCATATGGACGAGAAGAACAGCATGATCATGAACTGATGGCCGAAATCACCGCATCCTTTCTTCTTGCGGAACCACTGAAAAAAAAAAATACATTATATATTTAAAGATTTTCATATTAATTATTACTTAAATCTAACCGACGCTGTGCGATTAAATATTTTTAGAGAGGACTTCTCGTCAAATATAGACTTCTCGTCAAATATAATATGATTTTTTTTTTTTTTTTTCAGCGATACAAAAGCGTTTACGGAAAAGGCACGAAAATACCATTCGTAAACGGTTTTAATGGATGGAAAATCCTATTTGGAAAAAGGGAAAATATAGCGGAAAGAACCGCATTATTCATATTCAAAAAAGATTTTAAAAAATGTATCGTCTTTAAAATCACTTTTTTTTTTTTTTTTTTTTTCGTAACAATTGCCTATTATATCCAATCCCGTATAAATATTCAGCACGTATGTCGACGTTCTGTTAATAGACAAGCGATTTGTTATTATTTACCGCATGAACCGCAAGTGGTGGTGGTTTTTATATTAATATTCGACAATTATTAATTTTTATTTATTAATAAAAAAAAATATGTTTTGCGTCTTACGGTATGACGCGACCCGCAGTTTGGCCACCCCTGGAATTTAATATAAAATTATACCGTCCATGATATGATGAATTTAACGAGTAGTGCGATAATAATTAATTATTTATCGTTGTCATTTCACCAATATAATATAGTGCACCGATAAAAACAAAACAATTAAAACAATACAATTAGGAGCAATCCTGTAAATTGGAACTATACTGCGGCTATATGGCAAAACAAATACTTAAACTAAAAGTCATGTATTACTTACATATACTTATGATCATCTAATATAGTAAATAAAATATTCAAACGAAATTCGACTACAAATAAAAAT
Source organism: Tuberolachnus salignus (assembly GCA_956483605.1). NCBI lineage: Eukaryota > Metazoa > Arthropoda > Insecta > Hemiptera > Aphididae > Tuberolachnus > Tuberolachnus salignus. The sequence continues at coordinate 2,555,570 of OY101431.1, read as the reverse complement.
AAGTAGAAAAAAACACGTGAATGAAGGTCCCGCATCGACGCATCAACATCGAGGGATCTGGCGAAGGAGATACAACAAAAAGTTATACGATACGATGGGACTAGCACAAATAACAGGCTTTGTTAAGGGCCAAATGCCACATAATGAAAAGAGGAGAGAACGAAACAGTAGGGATGGCATTTGAATGGACACCACAAGGGAAAAGACCTAGAGGAAGACCCAGGAAAAGACGGGTCGACGTGGTAGAGGAAAATGTAAAAACCATAGGAGTAATGGCGGCAAAATTTCTTAGAGAGTAGTCATGCCAGAAGAAGAAGAAGAAGAAGAAGAAAATGGTAAATAAACGGGTTCCGAAACTATTCGTTTTTATTTGGGGGATTCATACACAAAATCATATGTGAATTGACTCAAACGAAAAAAAAAAAAAATGTCCCACAAACGCGGCAGTAGGCGGGTATATATTTTTTATATTTACCTCGATCAAAGTCAACGGACGTTCAATGGTCTTGAAAGTGTAATTGCAAATGTCGCAACTGTTCGAGTTGGACGTGGACAGCCACTGTTCCAGACACGAGATATGGACGCTGGCCAGTGATCCGGTACAATAACACGGTGATATTGTACGTTCGTTACGATCGTCTAAATCTGTAAACAGTAATAATATTATGATGTTAAACAGTTTTAACTGAAAGCTAAAAAAACAAGAAAAAAGAAAAACGAGGTAAACTATACTGCTCGTATATCTGTAGTGGTGGTCTACTACAGTTGTAGATGGGAAGTTGAGAAGGAATTTAAATTATGTCTGTACGCGTCGACAAACCATTGCTAACGAAAAACGATTTTGAGAGCTTACTCCGGTTAGAAATGTGATGATAAATTTAAATTGTTAATCGTATTTAATTCGCAATCGTAAAACAATAATACAATTGTTCGTGTTTTTTCACCTTAAACTGTTGAGCATTTATACCGAACCACAAAAACTTAATATATCCACATAAATCGGATAATAGTATAGATACACAAAATTATTTATACGGTTTTCATCGAAATTTACACTTTATACGTTTTTCAAGAAAAAAAAAAATAATAAATCGCTTATTTACGGATTTTTGTTATATTTAATTTGCCATAAGAACGGGCCTAATAATAGTGTTAATATTGCATCAGTTTTCCGAGTAGTTTCGAAAAGCCAAACATTTACAACCAAATTAAAACTAAAAAAAAAAACTTAATAATCTGGAATAGCTATATAATTCCGTGTATTATAACTCAAAAAACTCGTCTTTGAAAATCGAACGACATGTTGAAAGAGCTAATATAAGTGTTCGGCGAAAATTTCAGGGTAGGTTACCATTATTTTGCACTGAATTACAACAAAATCGTTAATAACAGAAACCATTATTTTTTGTAAATATTCCAATTTTTTTTCCTATTATCAAAGAAACTACATGGAAAAAAAAAAATGCTATCAAAGTAAAAAAGACGTATACCTACCTACGTACGAAGACAAGTATATTAATATAATTATAATTGATTATCTACACACCAAATACCTATGCGCAATAATCAAACAATAAAATTAATAGAAATGTTAAAAAAAAAAAAAAAAAAAAAATACTGCAGACAACTCTGCAAAGATAACAACAATTTTCAAACTATAAAAGAAAAAAAAAGGAAAATGTTTATCTCAAATATAATAATATAAAAAAAAAAATGTATATATATTTTTTATTTTTTTTTTTGAAATGCCAAAGTACCGATATAATATTTGCAAACGGTTTTCGAACTATCGATACGAGTACCTTGCGTTTTCACACCATGAATAAAAAAAAAAAAAAAAAAATGCGCCCGATTTAATGTACGGTATTGATTATATCGGCTACGCCCTCAAATAAATTATAATTTTTTTTAGCGGACACTTGGTGTCGTGCGGTGTGTTTAAATATATATATATATATTTTTATTATTATTATTATAATACATTTATCGTCCAATTGGACGTCGTGTTTTGTCAACGCGTTGATATTTATTAAAAAACGGGTGTCGATCGCGAACACTACACTTACCGTCGTAGCAAATGCGGCAAGTTCTGTACTCGACGTTTACGCTATTATCGTTTTGTATTACTTCGCCTCGAATGCTGCGGCTCTCGTCGCCCAAAAACTTTTCCATCTGTTCCATTTCTTCCGAACGTTCTTCCAAATCTATACGAACAAATATGAATATAAATTATTTTTTAAGGATAACCGGCGCGTGTAGACGAACGCTACAACAGCTATAACAATGGACGGAGAACGACGTTTTGGAGAAAAGAAAATTCCACCACGGACGGTGTCGGAACGGAACCCAACTGGGGAAAATACCTTCGGGAAGCACAGCTGATAATTGGGGAGGAGGAGTAGGCTTGAGGGAGCTAAGGCCCCCCTCGAAACGTACGAACAGTGAAATTAGACACCCCCCCCACAATTAAATATGCTCATCTATTATAAATACCTACTCGTACACATACGAATATAGGACGTTTAAAATAAATCATATTTGGGTTTTGCGCTGTAAAATAATTTTTGCAAGCTTGGTGAGCGGTTTTGGAGTAAATTTTTTTTTTTTTTCTGGTTCCCGACCGGGAATTCCTTCCCGGGGAGGAATTTAGTTAACGCCTGTGATGTGTGTGTGTGTGGGGGGGGGGAGTAATAGATATTATCGTGCTGATGAAATGTATTTTATTAAAAATAAAAAATGTGTCAATTTAGAATTTGTAAAATTACAAAACAAAATAACTCAAGTAAAACTTGAGGAATAGATATTACAATCGAATGATTTTGTTATGTAAAGTAACAAACGGTTAGGTTTTCGATAATAATTTATCAATATTTTATATAATTTAGTGGTTTTCGTTCAACAATTAATAAATATATAACGAAAGAAAAAATAAAGTAATTGTAATAATAAACTGATATTGTTTGGTATTGAATTCTTAAAAAAAATATTTACAATATATCCGAGTTGACGATAATACATTTTTTTTTTTTTTTTTTTTTTTGAAAATTGCATTATTTGCACAAAGAGACGTCTCCCCATGGAAATAATTAGTACGTGTACCCCACCTCCCCGCCACCATAATTCGTGCACTGATTATGAGACAAGATGGCCGTACCAACCCATGTAATAAAAAATAATAGTTGAATTTATTAGGAAAATATTATATTTTTTATATACCCGCGGAAAAATCAATCATTATCATATATAGTATGGTGTTATATTGTATCACTGCGGTGCCAATAAATTATCGTATTAATAGTTATAGGTATTTATATAGTATTATATTTTATTTTCTCTTGATAACAGCTTTAAACCGTGTTCATTTATTCATTATAGAAACTCGTCAGACTAGTTTGTGAAAAAATCATACTAAATATTTTCTATATTATCGTGATTGTTAATTAAGAAGAAACAAAAAAAAAAAAAAATTACTGACGAAAGCCAAGCTCGGGGTCGAGATAAAAACGAAAACCAATAGAACAAAACAAAATTAGAATTTCGTTTCGGTTCGATGATTTAAAACGTAAAAAAATAAAACGATTTCTCAAACATTTTATTATTTTTTTTTTTTTTGGAAAATTATACCATGAAAAAGAAAAAAAAAACTTTAAATCCATAAACGAGTTTCGAGGTTGTTTTACTAGAGATAATCGCGTTTTCCTGTACAGTGTTCAAAATACACATTACGTTGAAAAATTTTCTGGAAAACCGCGTGCATTGCGGGAAAAATGCGAAATATTTACGGATTTACCTCGTTTAGACGCCATTTTCACTTGTCCGTCGAGCTCCCGGGCGGTACGTACACGCGAGATGTATTGCAGACGAACTGCCGGCTCTACGTACGAATTCCGGACGGCTTTTCCAAATTAATAATAATAACGTAATCGCAATAACATTCGCAAAACGTAAATAAACATGCGAAATTAAAACACATTGCAAAAAAAAAAAAAAAAAATACAATCAATTACCGAGACTTGATTACGAGATATCGTATAGGTATAAATAATAATAATAAAAATAAAAAAAAAACCGCCAACATAAAACGTACGTCCGTGACTGCGGCAAAGACGTTACGCACGGCACGTCACTGAACTAAACTGAAATGTATAGCGTCTGATGATTTTTTTTTTTTTTTTTTTTATTCGTTATGTTTTACAACAGAATCGATGCGGCAGAAAAATAATAATTATTATTATTATTATTATTATTACTGTTTGATTATCATAATGTCGACGACGTTTAATTCGGTCACCGCCGTCGTGCACAGTAATAATCGTAATTGGGCAGAGTAAATTAAGTCACTGAGCGTTCCATAAACGAATCACGAATTATTATTATTATTATTATTATTTTTTTTTATTTTTTTTATCAGCGGATTTTTAATTATCGCGGTTTACACGACCGGGGAGAGGATGGAGGGGGGGTACTGTTCATTAATAATAATATTATTTTATTAATTTGTACTTTCGCACAGCGATAACGTCCGGGCGAATTGATTTTTCAAGCATTTCGTTGAACGAATTCGGCATTCGGTTTTACTATGATCCCGTGTGCACGTGCGTTTTTTTTTTTTTTTTTTGTCTTTCCTCCGTCCGTAAACAACTTTATTGCTAGCATTCTAACGGGAATAATATTACTCCGATTCACCGGCCGCGAACTTCGGCGGTACCGAATTCCGATAGGGAATTTCGTCTTGTTGGTGCGCTTGGCGACGTCAGTTAGTTTCCAACATTTCCGGTCGTTGTCAATAATAACCGGATAACAACGACGTGAAATCTTCACTGAATCTTTCAAATAGTTCTTTCCGGGCGTGATCAAATTTTCAAAATATTCCGGCGTTTTTTTTACTTATAAATGCATAGCAATTTTTGGTCATTTGGTTTTACGTCGATGCACACACGTTGTACGAGTACTTCAGAGGGTTGGATCGGGTCTAAAAAAAAAACAAGTAAAATGACCCAAATGTGTGTGAGGCTTGGGACTGGCGGATTTGAATATCTAAAACAGATTTGATTTCGTATTCTAGTTTTCTAGGTTTCGATCGAGGCGATTTTTGATATTCGAAAAATTACGTGTGAACGAATTGGTATACGAATAATGGAAAATGATATTATGTTTTACCAAAGTTAAAAAATATTACAACTATAAAGTTGAACATCAATAATCACCTCGACCGAAACCTAGGAAATTAGAATATAAAATAAAACCCGGTTTCAAAATTCAAATAATACTTCCGTCTCAAGCCCCGCAATTTTCTAAAACGTCATATTCGTCCATAAAAATGGGTATCGGGTAGATCAGTGGAAAAGTCTTATCATTAAGGTTCATTATTAAAAAGTTAAAACAAATTTCGTGTTTGAACAAATTTTACATTCTTTTTTCTTTAGTTTTAATTTGTGTTTAACGTGACGGACAGCAACTTTTTTTTTTTTGGCACAATATACAAATGCTCGACGATTCGAGACGAGGAAAACACGGAAAATTGTAATTTATTTCGTAGTGGCGAACGAACACCTCATCATATTATGTGATAACAATCCTGATCGAGTACTATTGGATGCGAACAAATGCAAATGTACATATAGACGTGATGTAAATTCGTATAATCTCCATTTTAAGTACACGGCTATTTTCTTTTATAACAGAAAACCTCAATTGAGTAACTCTTATACAATAATAATAGTCGAATTTTTAGTTTGTACGTACTCGTATTTTATTACAACGTGCGAGCGTTTGAAAAGAATATAATTATGCGCGTTTTTGACGGGACCAAACGGTTGGATCCAAATGACCCAATTATTACTGATAAACGAAATAATAATAATAAGGGAATTGACGTTGGCACGAATCACGCGTATTTTTATTGATCAAAATATTTTCACTCCGAATTTCGTTTCAGAACTTCGTTTTCGTTAACAATGGTTCTTTATTCGTCACTTCAACAGCTACATCGACAGTAGTGGCCCACCCCTATCTCTTTAATATTATATTATTTTATTATTTTTTTTTTTTTTTTGCGAATTCCATAACGTATATTTTATTTATGTATAAATAATCGTATATAAATATTTAGATATTCGATATAATGCAAAAAAAAAAAAAAAAAAAACGATGAGAATGAAACAAAAAGAATAAATAATCTACAATATTGTTCTCGGCGCGGTTCACCGACACTATTATGGTATAATAATATACTGTTATCGTTGCATTATTTATTATATAATAATATAATTGTTATAATTATTATAACTATAAATGTGGATGTCGAAATAAGAGTTGCACGTGGTATTGGAAATATCGACTATATAATAATATAATAACGGTTGACCCGCGGAACCGGCCGTAAATTTTAAGCATTTATTGAAATCGTCGTGTATTGAAAGATAAAAAAAAAAAAAAAAAAAAAACCCCATTAAAAGTAACAAAAAGAGCAAAAAAAAAAATCAATCTCGATATAATAATGGTAATCTAGAAAGAAAAAAAAAAACAAAAACCGATGCGAGTTGAGCCAACTCTATAGGAAAAATAATACAAATGCGAAATTATAAATTAATTTTATAAGATCATAATACGAGGCGATGTGAGTTTTGGCCGGTGGAATATATACACAATAGCGGAATAATTAGTAAAAAGCATTTTTTTTTTTTTCTTTGTGATAAACCATCTCGTTAAGAGTTCTTTAAGAATGTGCATAATTCAAATCGTTAAAACAAAACTCTGCGAGGTTTCATAGTACGGCGAGCCAACAAAATAAGAAACTAGTGCTTTTTTAATTAATCGAATAGATATTACTGGTATTAGGAGAACGATAGTACGTAGGTAGGTACACATATTAAGATTAAGTACGTTCATCATTACGAGCGTTGGTCTTATAATATACTAGAAAATGAACGTTAACGAGCGTATAATTAAAACCGATTGTCGCTCGAGGTCTGAAAATGTTTTTTTTTTTTTTTAATTTTTTATTATTAATTACACAGAGTTCTATGTGTATGCTGGGAGGAGGTAGGGAATAATAATAACAGGCATCACAGATGAAAATAAATAAATCAAAAGAATTATTAAATATTTAACGGCCCGATAATAAAATAATATATAATAGTACCTAATCATGACTAATAATTTTATTGTATATTCGTATAATATACAAACGCTATAAAATTTAAAAAAAAAAATTATATATATATATATTACACATAGATCATAGCCAGGATTTTTAAAAAATGGAGGGAGGTGCTTTAGTTTTATATTTAAATACAACTTGTGGGTAGTAGAGCAGTTTGTGTAACATCGTTATCATCGTTTAACGAATCCTAGCATTTTCGAAACGGCCCGCGAAGTCGTTTATCGACAAAAATGTCCAACAACAGTTGGTTACCATCACGGTATACGGTATAGAAGATAACCGTTATCAAGCAAGCGTGAATTCAGAGGGGAGGGGGAGCTATGGGTGATATAGTACCCCCTGTTATCTAGGCCATCAATATAGGTTATATTATTCCGAACAGGTAATTTGTTCACGAGACGCGTATATAAATGTCTTTTTACTGCCGAATGACTATCGCAGAGGTTAGGTTAGGATATCTTATTACTATACGACGAATAAAAATAACATCATATTTATTTGATACTTTATTTTAATTAGGATTATAGAAAATCATTAACATTAGCCGATATGCATAAGTTAAAATACCCCGTACGCGTGTTCAAAACAAGTAAATCGCTCGAATATGTCGACTAAAAACCCAAAAGAATATTTTCGGTGGATCCCTTATACTTGCCGTTTTCGGATTATTTGATATCCGAAATTAAAAATAGATTTGTTGGTGACAATCACGAAGCAATTATGTATTTACAATATTTAATACCATTTTTTTTAAGCGTTAGCACATTTATCTGAATTATATCCAAATATAAAGGAATTACTAACGATTATTTGCGTTATATCAGTGACTACTTGTACCACAGAAAGAACATATGTTCCTTTCTTCGACGAACAAAAACATATTTACGATCAACAATAGGAGAAGTTCGATTAAATGAACATTACGCTCCTTGATGTCCTCAGGGATATTAAAATTACTCCAGAGGAAGTAAATTGGAGAATTTAGTAAAAAAAAAAAACACTTGAGAATATTACAATTCCGGTATATGTAAGAAATTTATGTTATTTCTAAGTTAATAATCAATAAAATACTTATGTTTGACAAATATATTTTACACTAATAAATTAAATCTAAAATAGAAAGGTAAACTTAATTTTTTTTTTTTTGAAGACTTCCTGTTAAATTTTCTGGATCCGCGCATGTTATCAAGTATTTAATACAGTAATAGGCGAACATATATTAATGTCTTATATTTTCATAAATTAATAATAATAATAATAATAATAATAAAATAAATAATAGAATCATCTAACTATACATGTTATAAAAACCCAGAAACATTATTTAGTATATACCTAATTTCTTTCTGACTTAAATACGGCCGTTTAACACGCAAAACAGCCCACTGCGCGACAGATTTTAGTCATATAATGTATAGAACAGCGAGTGTAGGTTTATCAGGGGCTATCGACAAGCTATCGATAAATCATTTCAATCATAAAAACAATTATTACGCGCCAAGTGGGAGACGTCCGTATTACGTTACGGATCACGAGGCGTAACCTATAGAAATCGGGCAGGAATAAAAAAAAAAAACCCCCATTACAAATTGAAATTGAATAATCGCCGAACACAATTTATACACAACCGCATAAATAATAGTACGTTCGTCTCTGCGGCAACAGTTGGTCGGTAGGGCGGCACTTTCCTGCGTATTTCGTTTTATTGCAGAAAAAAAAAAAAAAAATAAAATAATAAATACACACGCTACGATTACGGGAAAAGTTTCTCTGAAAAATCCAAATTATTAATAAGGCATCTAAGTGTAAAAAAGTCGACAGATTTAAAAATATACATTTTATATAGGTCACGAACTATACACGGAAAAGGTCATTGTCGAATATAAGTCGAATGCGTGACGTCATCACACGCGTAAACCGATGTCGGATAGCGGGTGAGTACGTCTAACTTCTTATGGTTTTCATTATTTTTTAAGAACTCTATCGTTGAACGTATCCAAAATGTCCAGAAAGGGGGTCGGAACAATGAAATAATAAAATTGAGAATCTATATTAATGTATCAATATATTCATTGGCAAAAATAGAGGGTCCGGCTTAACTCCCCCCTCCACCCAAAAAAAAAAAACTAACAAAAAAAATATTCGCCAAGCTCCCCCCCAATCATGTAAGTAGTCAGGTATACATCATTTTATTATTTTTTTCAACAATTTACAAATTAAACATCGTAATAATTGAGAAAAAAAATGTCGTTTTTGTGCTACATTATTTCCGATAAGTAATATAATATTGTTGTTTTTCTCCGTCGCAGAGCCGACTGACGAGTTTAATAGGGTCATTAGCCTGTGCTAAGATAAGAGCAGGCCTTAATAAGTGGTATATTTTGAATTGTACGGTAATGCCGTTTTTATTCGTAATCATAATCCGGACAGGTGTACATCGTGGTTTCGTCGTGCGTGCGTATTACGAAAATAATCATTCTGTGATCGCTACACAAAGGGCCTTTTCGTATACACTTCGGCATTCCACGTGCTGAATCTGTTCATTCTGCTAACACTATCAAATTTGGAAGAAACTGGAAGTACCCTAAGTAGACTTGGACACGGAGCACCCAGAACGGTAAGAACCCCCGAAAATGTGCAGTTGGTTAGATAGTCAATTGAGCAGTCACCAAGACGCTCAGCCCGGAAACACGCTGTAGCTTTGGGAATCTCAGACCGTTCTTTGAGGAGAATTCTTCACGAAGACTTATCATTCCATCCCTATAAATTAATACTTGTCCAAGAGTTAAATGCTACTGACTACGGTAACCGTAAAAATCTCTGTCAGCAAATTCCTCAGATATCAACTTTTTTCTGTAGCGATGAGACCCATTTTCATTTTTCTGGAACTGTAAATAAACAACATTTTCGATACTGGGCTACAAATAACCCACGGCAGCTCCACGAAAGACCACTCCACGTGGAAGCGAGGCCATACCAGTCAAAATGTGCCGAAAATCATATGAGAGCTTCAGAGATCGTCTACAACAGTGTATCAATGCTGACGACCGCCATCTTGGAAATATAATTTTCAAAAAATAATTTTTAAAAATGGGATTAAATACTGATTTAATTTAAAAAAAAACCTTTTCTCTAAGTTTTACTGTTCGTTATTTATAGCCCATCAAAACTCGTCAGTCGGCTCTGCCGCACCCTGTATTACCTTAAATACGGGTAAATATGCAATAGAAATAACAAAATATACATAAAAATAAAAACAGACAATTATTATTTATTAGTAATAATTTATCAGTAACTTTTATCGATTTATAAATTCGATTGGCAATAATACCTCAAAAAGAAATGGCATTAAAATATAAAAAATTGCAAAATACGCAAAAATATGCAAGATTAGATTTTAAATTTTAGTTCTCTGAGTCATGAAACAAATTTCAAACTTACTCGGCTCGTTCTGAAGAATCTTATAAGAAATATGCAAATGCTGTAAAATCTAAAATCTGTCGATAAGTACAGTTGAAAGTGACAGGGGGGGGGAGGGCATAATCCCTCACGATCAATTTTTAATCGATATCACGAGCAAAAAATAATAATTTTGGCTATTTGCGCCAATGGTTTTATGGTATTATGGCCTTATGGTTTTATACGAAAATCAAGTACCGCCGCCCATATATTTACGAGGTATCTCGTAAAAAAAAAAAAAAAAAAACCATAGTTTTTCACTAACCGGAAAAGCGTTTTTCGAAAAGAATAAACGGATCTTAGTAAAACTTGGCAATCGCATATTTCCGTTACACTCGGAATTTAAAATAAAATGTATTTGTATTTCATATAAATTTGTGCTACGTATATATATATATATAAATAATAATCTTTCGTCACTTATCAGCAGGGCTCGTAAGTTCGTTTAGTTGCATGTTTATTTTGCCATGCCGAGTGACAAGTACAAATCGGTTTCAAAAAAATAGTTATAAAAATATAACGTTTAGCAGTGCATGTTTTTTTTTTTTTTTTGCATATTTTTGGGTATTTTGGTGTATTCGGCATATTTGTGGATTTTTCTGGTGTACCACTTCGTATAAATTCAGGAAATTATTATTTCTCGTAACATTTCCTTAGTATTTGTTTCGATTTGCTACTTGCGCGTGTGTGACCGTATGGGTTTTATGAGTTGTACAGTTTGGAAAAAATCAAGACAAGTAAAACAATTATAACGATTGCAATAAATGCCAAAAGAAATGAAATGTAACTTTTTTTTTTTTTTTTTTTTAATCGAATTATTCCAATAAACTGAATTGTTTTTTTTTCGCGCATTTTTCAATTTTAAGTGCATGTTTTGCACGTTTTCGGCGCCACGAACCGACGAGCCAGCCCCCCCCCACCCACCCATCGGCTTTATCGCTTATCGTATTAAAATCTTGAAAATAATCGATTAAATCGAATGGCATTTCGATTAGCCGAAACAATCATTATTATCGTAATATATGTACACGGGGGAGGGGTGGGAAAGAGATAAAGAAAAAAAAAAATTAAAAAAAAAAAAAAATATATAGGCACGGTCAATGGCGGCGGGGAAGTGGGTGGGATCCCCGGCACTCTTCTGGACACGCCACCGCGCGTGCATTGACACCGGCCATGCCGTGCGATTATTAAAAGGAATGCGCAAATAATTCGATGTAATCAAATTTTTGGTAGATATAATTGTATAATAATAATAGTGTACATATAGGTATAATAATCGAATAATACGCGGCGAATCGATTGTTGTTTTTTTATTTTTTTGTTTCCCCACCTTACCACCGCACGTCCGAACACCGCGATTAACGTGGGTAAATAATGATAAATAATAATTGTAAAAAAAAAAATAATAATAATAATAATAATAATAATTAGAGCCCGCGTACCTTTATTATAATGTAATCGTACGTAATTGTTGTCGTGTATCATAAAAAAAAAAAAAAAAAAAAATGTTCAAAAGTCAACTCGACCGCGAGACAATTAGACAACCCGCGAATACGTATTGTCATTATTATTATTATTTTTTTTTTTCTGCTCCGATCCGAGATTTCGATTATATTATTATTTGCATGTGAGCGAAAAAAGTCCGTGGCCCGTCGCCATGGGAATTCCGACCACCACATAAAAGTGTCTCAAGGTCGAGTCCAATAGATGCGCACACCTATGCGGCGTACGTACACGTCGTGTTCTACTTTATTTTTTGTTTAAATTCTTTTTTTTTTTTTTTTTTTTTTTTTTTCATCAACGTGTCAACCCCCGTCGTTTATGCGAAATTATACTTTCGGCCGTCACGATGTTTTTTCCTTTTTCTCTTTCCTCCTCACCACCCGGTGTACTTATTATGATAATAACGATTGTTTCGGCTAATCGAAATCCCATTCGATTATTTTCACGATTTTAAAACAAAATCGATTAATCGGAAAGTCGATTGTAATATATAATCGGAGAATCTACGAATCCGGAAATTCGTTTTTTTTTTTTCTTCTTCTTATGTTTAGAAGATACAATAATAAGCACGGACATTTATTTTACCAAACTCTCTATGAATGAAATGTTACGTTGTTTTTAATATTTTACTGTCGTTGGCGACCGGCACAGTTACACACGGTAACAGCTTATAATCCGAGTTAATAAAAAAAATATTCTATTTAGGAGATTACACGTCCAACCGGAATTAACGTGATAATCATTATATTATAATATCGATTATTCGCTATCGCAATCGCTTTTTTGATTTTAATTGATCTTTTTGATAAACCGTTCACGAGAATAATCGATCACGAACAAAAAAATTAATCGAACAGCCATAACCGACAAAAATCGTGCGATTTATACCGTCCTGGAATCCCGTATCCACATAATTATCAATATTATTATTATTATTTTTTTTTTTTAAACTATAATAACAAGTACACGCAAAAGTCGACAACCCCGTTTACGCAATTTTTTATTATTTTTTTTGTTTTTGAGTTATTCAATTTTACGTTTACTCTGCTCGTTCTTAAGAATCTCATAAGAAATATGCAACTGCTATAATAAAAGCACTGTAGATAAGTATAGTTGAAAGTGACAAGGGTAGGGGAAGGGAATAATCCCTAACGATCGGTTTTTAATCGATATTATGAGCCAAAAAAATAAAAATATTTTAGCTATTAGCGCCTAATGGTTTTATACGAAAAATCAAGTACCGCCGCGCAACATTTTAGGTATCTCGTAAAAAAAACCGCATAGTTTTTCACTAACCAGAAAAGCGTTATTCGAGAATAGTAAATAAACATCCGTTTTATACGATAAATAGATAAAAAGATTATTATTATATTTAATATTATCCGGATCATTGTAAAACTTGGCATTTGCTATTATCCGCTACACTAGCGGAGTCTAAAATAAAATGTATTTGTATTTCATATAAATTTGTGCTACGTGTAATACGTATACGCTACGTTTTTTTAAAATTTTGTTTAAGTATTGTTTAAGTGCAAATCTATTAAATGCTTCATCTAACCTACAAAATCATCTTAACCTTATGTCCGAATGGTATACCAAATGGCGAATAAAAATCAATCCAAATAAGTCGATCCACACAACGTTCACACTTAGGCAGGGTATCTGTCCTACCGTTACTCTTAATAACATCCAGATTCCCACGTCCAATGCAGTTAAGTACTTAGGGCTCATCCTGGATAAACGATTGACTTGGAGCAACCATGTCCGTACAAAAAGACTGACACTTAATGCCCGTCTGCGTATGCTTAAGCCGTTATTATCAAAAAACTTCTGCACCAGTCTTACAACTAAATTACATGTTTACAAAACTCTACTCAAGCCTATTTGGACTTATGGTCTGGGAGCTCTGGGGCTTGGCAAAAAAATCCAACAAAAATAAAATTCAAGCGTTCCAAAATATAGCGCTCCGACGCCTATCTAATGCTCCACCATATATCTCCAACCTAACGCTACTTAATGACCTGAGAATAAAAACGGTCGACGAGGAAGCACGCTTCTTTTACATGCGCTTCCATAAACGGCTCCATAACCACCAAAATCGTCTCATAAATAATCTATCTATCCAAACACTACCAGGAAATCCTCTTCGTAGATTAAAAAGACAGTGGTGTCGTGACCTATTACAAATAAATCCAAATCCCTAAGAATAAAAAAAAATAAAAAAATACCAAAATGAATCAATCTAAGAGTTGCTAATGGGTGACTGCTTAATCAAACCCTTCATGTCAACATCCACCCTTATCATATAAGCTTATTGTGCATTTTGTGTATAGATTGTTTATTTAAAAAAAAAAAAAAAAAAAAAAAAAAAAGTATTGTTTCAATACATTTTTATTTCATACGGATACCGATTATCGGCCTTTATAATTAGGCATTATCAATATTGTACATTATGATCATTATTTTGTTGTTAAAAATGTACGGCAATTATTTGTGTAGAGCTGTTCGCGCGGTGTCATTTTCAAAAAGTGATTTTCGCGCGGGATCCCGTCCAACAGTAACGGATTTAAATGACGTAACGCCTAGGTTAAAACAATTATTGACGTGAAATTTTAATAGTAACAAAATTGATCTTTTTCGACACGGTAAAGAGGTAAAGAATAATTGCATTATTAACTACACGCAATGAAATTACTGTAAAACCGGAAGACGTAATCTAAACGCTCTCTTAGGCGTTTACAATTGTTAATAATTCTGATTATTACAATTTTTTTTTTTTTTGTTGTTGATAGAAACCGTAGCCAGAATTACGATACAATGGGTTTGAAATATGAATTAAACTATTAGCAAAATACCGTATACTTTTATTGAGACAGTCAATAACTTATATAAAAACCTGTTGTATATAAGAAAAAAAATTAAAAATTAATAAATTGATATATACTACAGTACGAAAGTCTTACAATACTTTTCTGTTAAATTACGACAGACGTATTTTTCTTGTTTCAACTGGTGATTTTCTCATAACGTCTACCGGCTGTATTATTATTTCCCTATGAATATTCAAAACTGCTAAATCATTTGATCTGTCTTCATTGGTTAGGTTATTTGTTCCGCAAATACGTTTTCGATCTTTTCATTGTAGAAAAAAAACCTTTCGCTACTAGCAGTAATAACAGGAAGAGTGGCTAAAATTTGAAGCAATTTAATTGTTGACGGACTCACGATAACGTGCCCATTATAAAGATAAATAATAATTTACTTTATCTGTTATTAATGTTATTATGCATTTTCTAATAGTGTGATAAAAAATATCATCATTTTTACAGTAGAGTTGACAAAGTACACGATAATATGAATATCATTTATTACGTTAAAACATATGAAAAAAAAAAACAATGCGGTGGGGGGGAGTTAAACACCCGAAATCCACTCTGGCTACGCCACTGGGTACAAATATTATTAATTTTAATTTATAAATTTTACTATAATTTTTAAATACTATAATATAACGTGTTTTTCTTTTTATTAGCGTATGGTTTTAATACTACTATGAAATACTTTGTCCCTCCCCCCAAAAAAAAAAAATCCTAGATCCACCACTGCCGTCCAGTCTATACTTACTTACATATCTAATGTCAGCAATTAACCGGAACAACGTGATTGGATACCGATAATTTTTTTTTTCTTTTTCTTTGTCGACAAAATGTTTCCCACGTAAATTACGTAAAAACGCACGCGTCAAGACTAGAATAACGAATTTATAAAACATTCAGTCTTTGCCAATATGCCGTTTGGAAATGACGTTGCGATCTGGTGATCGCTATTGGCTGCCTCGTGTATTATTTTAAGTTTGGAATCCAAAAAAACCAAAAGAGAAGAAAACATTTTTTTTCAATTTCTGCTTTATCAACTGCCATGTCGTTTTTGAAATATCATACATTGCGGCGTCATTTTTTTCATACTTATTTTTATAATCCAAATGCGTTTGGTCCGATAAGATTTGCTTTTCGTAATTAACTGGCAAACTTTATCTTTAGTCAACTCTATGGCGTTTTTTTTTTTTTTTTTGTAGGTTTAAAATAGACTAGTTCGCGCCGAAACTATTGACTGACTGAAATTAATAATACAATTTCATAAACATACGACGGTTTTAGGATGTCCTTTAAATTTTACCGCTACTCGGGCGGTTTTTTGCCGCCGACAATGTTGACGATAATATTTTAAAATCAATTCCATAAATTTGTCGCAAAAATGTGTTTCCGACAAAAGTTTCCTGGGTCAGGACGGGGCTGAGCAATTTAGACGGTATTTCCCTTAGGTCAGTCTGTTTTTTTTTTTTGTTAACAACAAACGAAATAGAATTTGGAAAACGTTCAAACATACGATGGACAGCCGACAACAAACACATGGCTGGGAGGCGACGCGATGCGAATTTATAAGGATTTTTATTCTAACCTAACCAGCCGGGGGGGGGCAGGGGGGCAATTAATTAACGAGGAACACGATCGATTAATACGTACCGATTCGGACAGTATAAAAATGTATGCGAATATTATGGAAAAAAATAAAAAAAAACCCAGGTTTTATAGAGAAAAAAATGTTAAACATTTTCATAATTGGGTCGGTACGCCGAAAACGGCGGTCCGGTATTCGTTATGAGAAACGCTCTGTATGACGTTCGTACGAACGTAAATAATAAACTCTAATAATCGATTATGATTTTTTTTTTTCAAATTTTCCTTATGTAACACGGTGAAAATCTCTAAAAGCCAATATAATCCAAAGTCTTTTTTTTTTACGATTAATTAACATTTTTATTTACGTTAAACGGCGAAAATTTCAATTTTTCAAATAAGAAAATTTAAAAAAAAAAATACGTTTAGGATTTTATGATTTAATTTTTTTTTTTTTTTTTTGTTTCGTTTTTCCCCCTTACCAATTACTTATTAAGTCGATTAATTTCGTTATTGCAGTTATTTTATTGGGGTAGGTGGAATGGACTTATTAGAGGGCTTTAGCTCCCACAGAACGTTATCGAGCTCCCTCCTCCCATCGCGGTACTACACTTATGACGACGTTCAGTTGCAGAAAGTAATCGGTACATTTTTAAACGAATTTTTCATCACGTCTAGCCACCTGCCCATAATAAGTCCAAATCGGAATGATGATGGAGCTGCGTAAATGTGTCGTTTGTTAGCAAGGTCTAGGGTGCAGTGCAATGTGTTCCAATAGTTACCAGTACAATTTGCGCGTTTGTGTTCTTTGATTTGTAATTTTTTCTGTCGGACATGATGTTTCCAATTTAGTCGAGGTTCTTTTTTTTTTTTTGAGGAGGGGAGAGGATTTTATTGTGTGATCCAGCAACACTCGGATATTCCGAAATTACGAGCATTTTTTTTCGTTAACCATCCGGTAGGCGATTCCCGATCAGATCTCGGCCCACCCGGATAAAAATAAAAAACCGCCCCTAGTTTACGCGTTATCGGTAATATTATTGTTCTTGAATAAAACGCGCGCTAGTTGACCGAATGCGTGTGTATGATTTTGTAAAATGTCGACGACGGCGATACTGACAATAGTCAATAGTATAACCAATTGCAGTAAAATAGAACGCCGGACAAGTGTAATACGATTGGCGATTTAACAACGATAATTGATCGATCGTGTGCCTGCGAGACGACGGTCGGGACGACGGGCCCGCCGCCGCCGCCTGGTAGAGTACAACGGCAGTCCGTACGAAAAAACTAAATACAGTAAAAAAAAATAAAAAATAAATAAAATAAAAATTGAGTAGAGCAAACCCGTCGTCTTGTTAATTTATCGCTGGTTATTATTTCCGTTCGGGTCGAACCCCGGCCGTCTAATATGCACTGCGGCCAATTAATAATATTGCGAATTGTCTTTTTTTTCTCTCTCTCTCTCTCTTATTATTTATATAACACGCGCGCTCGGGCGACCCGTTACGAAAGGAATTTCCATCGGACGCCGGCCGCGGTGGCGGCGAAATATCGCACTGCCCCGGGTACGGGGCCCCGTTCGGCTATTGAAATATTTTTTTTTTTTTTTTTTACAATATACCAGTGCTATATATCGGTCTGTCCCCCGTCGGTACTAATTATTAATTATTGTATATGTACGTTATAATAATACGTTATCTGGTAGCGCTGGGCGTCGTCGTCGTCGTCGTCGTCGTCGGAGTCGTCGTCTTCGGAGTCGTCGTCTTCGGAGTCGTCGTCTTCGGAGTGGTCGTCGTCGTCGGGCCGAAACGCGCTCGGCGAACGGTCGCAAACGCCGCCGGACGGAAAGTAAAAGAAGACGAAAAAACTACGGCGTACGGCGAGGAAAAAAAAATAAAAAAATTTACAATCGATAGTAAATAAATACTGGCGCGAAACGGGTCGGGGACGGGTGGGTGGGGACACCCGGAGAGTAAATATTCGTAAATATTCGCGGACGGGAGTACACGGGAACGGAGGAGTCGCGCGAAATAACCTCGGCAATATGTATAGCGCGAACAATACGACCGGACGGCACGAACGAATATCTACGAAAAAAAAAAAAATAAAAAAAATAATAATAATAATAATAATAAAAATAATACACGGATTCCGTAGTATTATATCATAATATCGCCATAGATTAACGGTGATAAACGCCGTAATCTATACATGTTTATGTTTCTGATAACAATAATGGGAAAAAATTTAAAAAAAAAAAAAAAAACTATACCTATCTACGCGTTTATAGCATACATATTTTTTTTTTTTTTTTTTTTTTTCCTAGGTTATAATATTATTTACTTCCATTCCGCGATAGTCCTCTCCCGCCCTACCCACTCGCGGTCTAACCCGCGCCAATCCCCGCCCTATTCGCCACGGATTTTTTTTAATATTCTATTTTTTCTTTTTTTTTTATCATTAATTTTTACGCTATTTTTTTTTCTCGTTACCGTTACGTAGCGATTTTGTTTGATTTTCGTTTTTATTATACTTTTCGTATTCTCCGCTACGACGATACGCGAACGGAAAAACGGTTCGCCCGAAACGCGCAATCGTCTGCGCGGGTTATCTCGCCGGCGTTCGAATTGGTAAAAAAAAAAAACGAAAAATAAATGTATTTATATCCTCTAAAGATAGCGTATATACGGGTGGGGTAGAAGTTCGGTTGATATATCCCCGGAGTATTTTTTTTTATTATTATTATTATTATTCTTCTTCTCTATAATTAACGATGAATTTTTTTTTTTTTTTTTTACAATTTATAATAGGCCAAATAATTGTAAACGGTTTGGAAATGCCGAGCGTCCGTCGCATCGCAACAATAAAAAGTCCATAAAGTGTTTGATGAAATACTGCGGCCCGAAAACACCGGCGGGGGTTTATTATTCCGTTAAACAGAGAATTTCATCATAAAGAGTCCAGTACAATACGTCCACGATGCCCGTTACGAAACATTAAACTGGATACGCCGAAATATTTCATAAAAAATAAAACAAAAAAAAAAAGAGAAGAGGTGCCTGCCGATTCGTGCACTGAGTACTAAAAAACATAGGCGAGCCATGCATTGTAACTCACTTGGTCCACAGTGAAAACATTAGACTACTGTATTACACGCGATCATATTATAAATTTCAAAGCATTTATTATTATTATTATTATTATTATATTATTTATCGTCACATCCCCCTACGCGGGTTTTACAACGATAAACGATAAATAACTTTTTAATAAAAAAAAAAAAAAAAAAAAATGTCTTTGAACGCATCGTAATAACTCGTTTGCATTTTGATGTGAGCGCGATTGTTCATTTTATTATTATTTTTTTTTTTCTTTTATTGATACATACACAATCTGTACCTCAAGGGTACAATAAGAGTATTAGCTAAAATAATAATATAATACATGAATAAACTTGATAAAAGAAGTCACCCAGCGATGACACTTTTAAGTGAGGTTAAGTATAGTTTTTTTTAAAAATATATATATAATTTTTTTATTAAGTTAACATATCTCTGCACCAGTTGCGTTTTAAGCGCATTGGAGGATTACCCGGAATAACTTTTGATGAAAGAGCTTGAATTAGAGGATTGGCATGTGTTGCAAGTCGATTATGGAATCTATTATAATAAGTTACTTATAATAAGTTTACTTCTTCTTTTACAGTTTTGATTTTTAGGTCTGAGTGAAGGGTATGATTTGAGACATAATGAGGGGAGTTCGTTAATTTTCTTAAAGCAATATTTTGAAAAGTCTGAATACGATTTAGATTTGATTTTTTAGCATTTCCCCAGAGTTGGAGACCATTTTATTTTTAAAGAAGAAATATACAATCTATATCGTTTGACATAATAAGCATATAGGATAAAAGTAGTTATAACATGATAAACGTGAGAAAAGAAGCCACCCAATGATGACACTTTAATATTGATTGTTTGTTAGTTTACATAATTTTTATTATTAATTATTGTAAGAGATCTCTGCACCATTTTCGTTTTAGCCGTCTAGGGGGACTGCCCGGAATTGATAAGGATTAAAGGTTTTTTTATTAGAGGATTTGAGTGAGAGGATAGACGGGAGTGGAATCTTTTATAGAAGCATTTAGCTTCTTCGTGAATAGATTTAACCTTTAAATCTGAACGGAGTGTGTGGTTTGATATGTAAGGGGGAGCGTTAATTAATTTCCTTACGGCAAGATTTAAGGAAGCATTGGATTTTACTTGAGTTGGTTTTTTCAGCGTTGTTCAATTTTATTTCCCTTTCGTACAGATGCGAACTATCGAAACGGATTTACTGATAAACGTTCAATATTTCTTTATCATTCGAAAACGATGCGATTCCGTACGGATTAATTAAATTGTAATATTATCGCCGTCCGAATCTGCGTTCCGAAACAATCCCATCCGTATTTAAAAATTATATTCTCGTGGTTCCGTACACAATTATCATTAATATAATACGCTGTACCGGAAAAAAAAAAAAAAAAAAAAAAAAAAAAAAAAAAAAAAAAAAAAAAAAAAAAAAAAAACCGGAGACACGCCGTTGTTTGAATACATGACGTTTTTAATCGATTCATTTATTTACGATACTCGTCAATTGCGTGTGCACAGTGTGTAATCGCCGCCGTCGTAAACTAGAACCAATAGCAATAAATTATTCAAAATTAAATTTTAATTATGCTACCATAGAAATGATAAAAATAAATAGCCAATAACAAGTTTAAAACAATACGGTAAACCGTATACGGGCCATTGCAATTGTCGTTAAACGTACGTTATTAAATTCGAATAAAATAAAATAATCGCGATCGCAAAATAATGGCCCGGTCACTTGAATTTTATAGGTACCCGGGCCCGTCCGATAATCTCGCTGGCCCACCCTGTATTATCGTACATCATATTTTAAAATATATAGAAACACGTACAAAATGTAGACACCGTAGTTTTATTATGGTTTAGATTTAGTTCAAAACTAAGCAGACTACCGTACAAATTTTGATTTTTTCCACAATTATTTGTATTTTGTTTTGTAAATAGCCATTGTATAGACGACATTGTACAGTCTTTATAAATACAGTGCATAATGGATGGCTGTATAAATATTAAATAATACAAGAGTAGTAAATATTCGGAGCTGATGGTTGGAATTGTACCAACAACTAGTTGACCCCGATTCGTAGCCTAAGTCACCCATAAACCAAACCGTACGGCTTCAAGCGTTTGAGACGCCTAATGTCTTGCAGGGTTGTCGAGGAGTTGTTCAACAATTCTAATCAATTCGCACGTTCGTTAGCAAACCTTTTGATTTCGTCCTTGGATGGATGGTAATCTTCAGATCGCGGTTGATCACGATGTCCGATATGATGTTACAATTGTACGAAGAGCGATATTTCGATAACGTTGAACTGAACGAGGATGTTGGATTTGCTGGCGCAGCCCGCACAGCTCCGCATACCACAAGTCCAAATGTCGGAATGATGATAGAGCTACGTAAACGCGTCGTTTGTCAGCAAGGTCTAGGGTGCAGTGCAATGTGTTCCAATTGTTACCCGTACAATTTGCGCGTTTGTTCTTTGATTTGTTATTTTCTCTGTCGGACATGATGTTTCCGATTTAGACGGGAATCAAGGTGCATATCCAAGTATTTGGCTGAATCTTTTTTTTTTTTTTTTTTTTTTTTGGTGGGGGGGAGGTGGATTATTGTGTGATCCAGCAATACTTGGATATTCCGAAATTACGAGCATTTTTTTTCGTTAACCTGTAATCGTAACCGTCCGATAGGCGATACTCGCTGCACCACCGGTCATCTCTATTACCCGCCCAACTATTATCGTGTTAACAATTTGACCGTAATCATATTCCTCCAAAAAATGACACACCATTTTCCGTCATCGTTGTACATTTTCGTAAAAAAAAAATTAAAAAAAATACAACTAATTCTGGACCATTTGCCTCCATTAACACAACGAGAGATCATCACCGTCATCATTAAGAGTGTACCATTAAATTCCATATTCAGGCCAAGAATATTTTTCTCGACATTTTCGTGTACAAATAAAAAAAAAATAAAAAAAAAAACTATAACGAAATACTGTAATAAATTTAAATAAAAATATTCCCCACATCGTCAATTTTTTAATCGTATCATTAATATTTGTACTTCACGAATTTAATGAAATCGATTTGAATATTCGGAGGACAGTGGTGGAAAATAGTATTTAACGAAAATAGTATTTTGGACGGAAATAGTCTCGCCAGACAATTTCACAATTCTCACGTCGTCAACATAATATCGATAATGAATTTTTTTTTTTTATTTTGCCGTCGAATTTATTTAACACACAGTAGATAATAATATTATTTTTTTCGGAAATTAAAAAACGACGACTATTTGTATTAGTATTTTAAGCTGGCGACATAATATTCAAACGCGTGTTCAACACTTGAAATAATTGTTTCCTGCAGCTAACTAATTTTAACGATAGATAACGTTGGACGTTTAATCGTATACAGAGTGTCTTTTTTTTTTTTTATCCAAGCGATTTTCGCGCAGCGTTTAAATTAAATTTGATTTATGTTTTTTACATCGTTCTGAACGTAATCATTGGAATGCATTGGTATTGGAAATGATAGGCGTGCTATTATATATGTCCATTAGGAACTTCTCTACCGGAAATCTTGCACCGAACGTCAATTTCAAGTGTGGTTTCTGATTGGAAATATCGTCATTAGGCGTGGTAATTTTCTATTTTTTTCTTTTTCTACTTAAATACCGAAGAAAAACGTCGGAAAAACGGAAACATTTACGTAATATAAACATATTTTTGTTGTTATAATCCAGTGGAAAATAATCGTAGAGACTAAGAGACGAATAATGGTAACATTTTGAAAATATTGTAAATAAGATCATTGAAATGGATTCTATAATACAACGGTTTAAAACACAAAATCAAATTTCACTCAAATTTTTTGTAGATAATCGCTGGATCGTGATAAAAATAAAAAAAATAAAAAAATAAAAATCACTCTGTATATAGAATAAATATTTGTGTGTGTTCTAATTGAATTTATATATTACAGTAGCCGCACAACGTTTATACGAATATACGAACAATATCACAATAATAATAATAATAATAATAATAATTGAGGTATAATCCACCAGTGCTGATTATCGCCTCGCAAAAACTGTTTAAAACCGATTGTGAAATCGTATATTTTTAACCGCGGACAATTAGAAATAAAATATTCATTTCACACATGCCAGTACATATACTTACACACGTGCGTGTGTAGAATTGACCGAACAAAAAAAAAAAAAAAAAAAGGGAAATTTTTATCAAATAGGTTAAAGCACTAACATATATATATGCAAATCGGTATGGGAATTAATGATTGCAATGTATATTTATCCTACACAGAGAACGCATTAAAATCGAGAAGTCAGATAAGTTATTCTATAACGGATAGTTGGACCGAATAATTGGATAGTAGGAAATGTCAAAAAGGCGATTGGCACCACGAATTTGAGTAACCGTACGCACGTAACGTGTTTAAAAATACAAAAAAAAAAAAAATTTTCGTATAATTTAGTGTTTATATGTACATGATAAAGAAGAAGAAGAAGAAGAAAAAAAAGGGAGACACATACTTTGCACCGTGGGTGTGCAACTACTGTAGGTGGAAAGTTGGGCAGGCAGAGGGGAATTTAGTTTATATCTGTATTTATTTTTTTTTAAATCAAAATTTGCGCTTTAAACGCTTATAAAAAAAAAAAAAAATGACTAAAATACGCTTAACATTTTCCTTTTTCATCGTTAAGTACAATTTATGACGAACACCTTGTGTTGAATTTTAGTGCATTTCTCTGTTCGGCCAATAACAGTTTTATTCAATTCGAAAAATAACGCCTATAAGTAATTTAAAAGAAAAATATCAGAATGTTTTGAAAATTCGTCTACGCTTAGAAGGTCTAAATATATTAATATTCTGTGCAAATTTCAAGTCCCTACGATTATTATTTTAACCGAGTTACAATCGAAAAGAAAAAATCGAAAACAACGAAACTAATGGTTTCATTGCCATTTCATTCTTCCGTTTTCCCTACGGTTTTTCCCTGGTTTTTCTCAACTATCAAGGAAAATATAACGACAATCAAACAAATACTACCCACACCATACAGCAACTAGTTCCAAAATTATTTCAGAGCAAGATTTCTGGTAGAAATGTTGTTTACAGACAGAAAAAAAAAAAAAGCACAAATTACTTCGGTTAAAATCTAAAATAGTACAATTCCTATTAGTCGTGACATTGGTACCGATACGTGTCTCGTCGTAATTTAGAATTTTTAAGAAATCAAAGAAGTTTCCACGCTACTTATTGTAGTATACTCTTTTAGAGAGATGGTTTTTGGACAGTAGAGAGAAATCCTTAGGAAAAATAAGCCCCGGTCAATAGGACGTCCCACGCGATGATTTTAAACATGCCACAAAAGCATATATCGACTATCCAGTTCAAGGCTGCAACAACTCAACAAAATCGAAAAATTAATAAACTACATCGTTTATTTTCTTTTTTTCTGTTTTCCATAGTTATTTCAATTCATAACGAAATACAAGTTAGTTCAATTATTATTAACCACTAGAAAGAGCTTTTAAAAATATTTCAATTCAAAACTGCAGTATGTGATCGTAACCTATTAAATTAATTCATGTATTTTTTTATAATATTAGTAACAATGGAAATATAAAGCAAACACCTTCCTTGTATACTAAAAAATTATATTTCTTTCATATTTTATAGTTGAATATTAATTTCAAATTGGTCTCCTGAAAAAAAGTACATTTTTGAGTTGTTGCAGTTTTGAACTGGATAGTCGATATGTTTACGCTAAACGGTCAAAACAGATAACCTTATTATTTTTTTTAACGATTTTAGAAACGAAATACATTAATTAAAAAAATAAATAAATAATATAGAGAAAATGTTGTCGGAGGTCCCGAATTGTATTTGTCAAGAATTCTTTTTGGTACACTCGAACTCAGAATAGTAAAAAAAAAAAAAAAATAATTAAATGAAAACCAATTTGTTTTAACTATTCGAAAACTTGGGATTGTAGTCGCGATTGTTTTCGTTCGACTTTGTCGTTCTATTACCCGATGGTGATTTTTTTTTTTCTGTAATCGAAACCGATATTATCTATAATTGAAATAATATTTTTAATATTTCTATTTCGTAGATACGTGTGTACGTTTATTCGACTGTTATATAATACAATTTAAAAATAATAACGTATGTCAAGTAAGAAATTAATATTTTTTTAAAATTATCTTAAACTACACACGAACAAGTATTTTGTATATTTATAATTGTATAGACTTGCTATAAAATACTCGTGTGGAGGGGGCATACAAGTCTTATTACGGAAATTATATTCAAGTAATTCTACGTAGTTTTCGTTGCAAAAATAAATACAAAATACATCGGTACCTAGACCTTTATTTTTTCTTTTTATTAGAAAAACTTACAATCCGTATTTACAAAAAAAAAAAACACAATAAGCAAATAAAAAAACTTTGTACATAGAGAAAAAAAAATAAAATGACAATAACGTGGTTGCTTGATGAGGGAGGCTATCAAGTGATAGAACCCTGGAGAACGCGAAATTTAAATTAGTTTAATAGATCTTTAATAAAATAATAATAGATGTAAATTAGTATTATAAAATCGTTAGCCCTGTAGTCGAGGTTTAATGGAACGGTTCACGTTTTTTAACACCGAAACTATACTGCGACCACGTAAAGACGATGACTAGTCCCGCAGGAAAGATAAGCCTATTTCAACACCACGACAGCCTCACGTTCCATAATGAAAACAAACATTAGGTTTAAACCGTGTGCATTAACTGTATACACCGTGTGCGCAGTATACGTTTAATTTTTTTTTTTTTTTTTAAATAATATTATTTACAGTTTAGCAGATGGTTATTTACATGTAAGACTTGTAGGTATACGGGACGTAATAAAAAAAAAATACCGGGACTAAAATTATAGCTGCGAGGTGGAAATATGCACATATCAAATAAAAGTCGAGATAACATTCGATTACGTTATTCAATCCACGAGTAATTATTGTCTTTTAGCGACGAACGACAATGCGTTGAAGTCATATATAACTTTTGTTGTGTCTGCCGTTTTGTCATGTCCAATAAAAGCAGCGTGTTTGCATTCAATGTTACGTTAAACTCGGCGAAATCAGCGACTGAAACTTTCGAATGATTAATAAAAAAAAAAAGCATCTGAAGACGAAGCAACGAGCAGATCTTAAACATTTGAACGGCGCAAAAGGTTAGGTTTATTGGGGGGTCGTGAAGCCATTAACGACGACTCTAAATGTGGAAATGGCGGCAAGATTACGATATTGTAGGCCTTATTTTTTATGAATTTGTTCCAACTGGTCAAACGGTTAATCAGACTTACTATAGAGAATTTTTAATTAAATTACGAAAAAGAATCGGAAAGAAACGTTCAGAACAGTTCCAGAATCGATCGCGGTTGTTCCACCACGACAATGCGCTTGCTCATTCTCCCTTATCAATCCGTGAGTTTCTAACTGATAAACAAATTCCAGGTGTACCTCACCCACCTTATTCACCAGACCCTACCTTTTGTGATTTATTTTTATTTCCAAAAATCAAAACTGACCTCAAAGGACAACGATTTGATGATATCGAAACGATAGAAAAAAAAAAATGCGATGGATCAACTCGAATAACTTAAAATCCAATACTTCCAGCATTACTTCGAAAAGTGGCAGGAGATATGGATAATAAATGCATAACACCAGGCGGTGAATACTTTAAAGGAGACTCATATTTAAAATATGATTTGATTATTTAAATTTTTAAATTAAAAAAAAAAAATCCCGGTATATTTTTATCACACCTCGTAAAAATTGTCTTCGTGAGATAATTCAGAGGATCAGTTTCTAATTGTTGATCAATACATGGTCGGGATCAGGTGTAAAGTTGTCAACGAGCTCGTCGAAAATCAAGTCTATTTACTCCTTCTTATGATGATCGATGACTCTGGTTTGATGGTCGCATTGTTGGCTTTAACGTGACCTTTTACCATTGACCGAACCAGTTCCTCAATGGGGTTTAATTCACAGTGGTAAGGAGGGGGCTTGAGAACAGTTTTATTATCCTTGTTAGCGATTTCTTCGATGACGTACGAAACTAGACAATAACAATTATATTGTATTAAAATTTTCATTAAACATTTTTATATAAAAACAATATATTTTGTATTACAAACAAAATCAGTTAGGTCAATAACCGTATAGTAAATTTCGACATTTATAATTAAAAATGATTTACAAAAAAAAAAAAAAAAAAATAAAAAAAAAATGCTCAGTTTATGTAATAAAAAATAAAAAATATATTTATTTTGTTTCAACTCTCCGCCAGCATATTAAATTCCTGATAGTTTCGAATGATTACGGCCAACCCCTAAGCTACAGCCAACCTAACCGAACGGCTGTTACATTCGTCGTCCACTTGGTTATTCTTCGCGTTTGCCCCGTCGGCCGCACCGACGTCGTGCCCGCCTACGATGTCCTCCGGGAATTTTTTTTTTTTCCTATTCTCCGGCCTACCCCGCCGTGCGTATAGTAATAAGTACGTCTTAATACGCGTATTGTATCCTGTACCGTAACCTTAGCTATAACCTTCGAGCATTACCGACTTGGTGTTAGCGCGAATAATAATATGTACACACAATAATAATTGTTTAGCGAGTATTCGTCTGTAACGCGATGCGCGTAGGTATTTTCGTGGGGTGTGTGTGTGTGTGTCGATTGGCTTCAAGTCCAAATATACCGTGGCCACGTTTTCGAAAATCGGTTTCACAGCGCGCCCAATCGGTTTTATTTAAACCGGGTCGTCTTTACGGCCGTGCCAAAACACCCGGGCGCCCAACATTATTTAGTAAGTTAGTAAGTAACTGCGTTTGTTTTTCGCGCGTAATATTATCCGAACGCGCAAAAATGACAAAAACAAAAAATTCGATAAAACAAATCGTTTTGGACAGACGCAGACCAAAATAGTCCGGGCCATACGGTATTTGACAAAAACCGGTAAATGCAATGGGTATTCTTTTTTTTTTCTTCTTCTATTCATCATTAAAACCCATCAGTTTTATAGCGGTGCACGTCGTACGAGACTATTGTCATAACCGGAGCGCGGAAAACTTCGTGCGTTTTGCCGTGTACGAAATCCCATTCGGCACGAACTCGTGCCGTGACACACGCAATCGGAATACGAAACGTCGCGAGACTTTGCGTATGGTGCAAAGAATGTTTACGAATCACCGTAATTCGGATGAATCATATTTATCCGCCGTATTCGATACATTCGAATTTCTATAGTTGGTACTCGACATTATTTTCAATTTATAATAATTTCGGACCGCGGGAAATACTGTACGATCCGCGGCACGCATAATAATATGTTTTTTTCAACAAAATCCTACCGATTATTTACTATTACCGGGGTGCTCTGGTTTTTTTTTTTTTTTTTACCTTTTTTCAATCTATCGTAGGTTTAATTTTTTAATATAAAAGTACACCGCGTTTACCGACGCGGAGAGAAATCTATAAAGGGCGAGCGGGCCCGAGGTCCCGGACACTCCTCCGGGAAATTGTTTACATTTTTTTTTTTAAATCATATTACCCTATACCTGTTGATTAGTCGGACGTTCGGTGATTTTTGAAAACGTAACAAAAAATAAAAATCCTGCCCACTTGACCGGCCGCAATGCCTTAGCCCCCCGGCGTGCGTGCATTACACGAAACGTGTCCGCTTTTCACATTTAACAATTAACACTTGACACACACAATATTCGTTTTGCAGTCAATCCTAACTCAAAAATAATATTATTATAATAATATCATTATACCGCGTTTATTATTATTATTACTTTTATATATATATATATATATATATATATATATATATATATATATATAACTGTCACGATTCCCCGAGTGGCCTTGTGACAGAAAGAAAAAAAAAAAATGAAAATGAAAAAAGTTTATAGTTCAATTATGTAACGAGCACACCCAATATTATAGACACCGTCGACTACCGACACGCATACGATTGTTTTACGTTTGCTTGCCTATACGGCTGTACTGTACGGCGCACGTACTAAAAAAAAAAAAAAAAAAAATGTAACGTGTGCGTTATTTTCGAGTGGGGCAATTACGTGTATAGAAATAGTAATTGTAAAGATGGGATTACTGTTCGCCGGGCGGGCCAATGTCGTATGGGCGGGAAGTCGGGAAAGTAGGGTAACGACACTCGCAATGTAACCGAGTGTTTATATAAAAAAAAAAAAAAATAAATAAATAAAAAAACCTAGTGTTTATTTAAAAAAAAAAAAAAAAACAACAAAAAAATGGCAACGAATTACGAGTGTAGAAATGTATCGTATCGATACAAACACATAATACCCACTTGCCGTTTAGTCTGTAATTACGGATTAGTCATAGGTTTTTTTTTGTTTTTTTTTTTTTTAATAATAATGCGGGAGAAGACCGGAAGAAAAAACACAAAGAGTTTTGGACGATTGTCAAAGAAAAAAAAAATAACGATTCCGAGCACAATTCGGTAAACGCGTGTTGATTTATTAACATTTCGAAAAATATTTCCCGCAAATGGTGGTCGTCGTCAATGCAAACGACACGGGTCAATATTATTTTTAAATAACGAACACTTAACACGAACTAATAGTGGAAAACAAGACGGTGTCCGACTGTGCCGCGATTATGAGAAAAAAAAAAAAGAAACAAAAAAATCCGTAAAAAGCCACCGGGAATGTTGCAAACACGGGGTGTTGTCCGTATTGTACGATAGTACCAGTCGTCGCTCTTTTGGAAAAATACGGATGGGAACGCCTCAAACACCCGCCGAATTCGCCGGATTCAAGTCCCTCGCCTCCCACGAGCTTTGATTTATTTCCAAAACCGAAGGAACCACTTAGAGCAGTGGTTCCCAACCTTTTTAGTCGGCGGTGCCCTTTTTTTTTTTTTAAAAATATTGAGCGGCGGTGCCCCGCCGTTAAAACCACTAAGAAATTTAAACATAAAACGCTTATAAAAAAAAAAAAATAACAACATATTAATTTATACCATTCGGTACAACGTTATGGTGAACCTCGTCCAATATTTGTGTGCATTTTTACGGGGGGGGGGACATAAAACTCAAAAATAACCCAGAAAGTGCTGAATTAAAAAAAAAAAAAAATACCGAATCGAAATCAACATAAACCATGTTACATTTTGTGTTGGCTCTTTTATCCGGTTTTTTTTTTTGCTCTCCAATTTCAAAGAAATGCGTATAAAATAAATAATACACCAGCTAGACGAAATGTTCACTAGAAACCACCTATGATGGTGTTGATGATTGGTGTGCAAGATTTCTGGTCAACAAGTTATTTACAGACAGACAAAAAAAAAAAAGTACACTTCAAAATAAAACCAATACGTTCTTCGCTCAGGTTAGGTCATTGTAAATATATATTATTACTTTTTTTTTTTTTTTTTTCGTATGTACCACGCACGGTGCCCTTGGAATGGGTTCATGG
Organism: Tuberolachnus salignus; assembly: GCA_956483605.1. Lineage (NCBI taxonomy): Eukaryota > Metazoa > Arthropoda > Insecta > Hemiptera > Aphididae > Tuberolachnus > Tuberolachnus salignus. The sequence goes on along the minus strand of OY101431.1, from coordinate 2,524,300 downwards.
TGCCCCTGGGGCATCGCGGTGCACAGTTTGGGAACCGCTGACTTAGAGGAATCCGTTTTCGCGACTAGAATATACTCTATGAAGAAGTGACCCGAAGGATCCGTGAGCTCAACAATGATGGCGTCCTACGCGGTATTCAAGCGCTCCCGAAACGATGGCAATCGTGTAAAGACAAGCAGGGAGATCATATCGAAGGTCAATAATATTGCATTTTGTTTAAAATAAATACTTATTTATTCAGAGCAAATCGTGCATTACTTTTGGTACAACTCTTGTATTATAATGAGTTGTAGATCGTTGTCTAGATCAGCGGTAGTTACCGATATTTTTAGACAGCTGAGCTTTTTTTTTTTTTTTAGATAGAATTCAGCCACGGTGCTGCCTTATCTCCGAAGAAGTTTGAACTTTAAACTCTTATAAGCAAAAAATACCAACATAACGTCGGTAACATTTTTTTTTTTTTACCATACGATACGACTTACGATGAACCTTGGGTTAAATTGTCATGCATTTTTATAGTTTCAAAAATAATTTTTATTTACATCATACCACGATTTGCTAAAAAAAATGGCAAATGTCTACAAATAATAACCTCTAAAACCGTCCAGAATATATTGAAAATTGCACCACGTCTAAAACGGTTTCAATTATAGTTAAACAAAATATCACTATCTAAAAAAATACCGGCACGCGATGCCGAAATGTATCTCAGATATGGTCTGCCGTAAAAAAAAAAAAAGATTAGAGACCCCCGCCATAAACCATTAATCTGTTTTACGATAAATACGTCAGATTGTAAAGAAATAAAAACCAACAGTAAAGAAGGAAACGGCTTGTGGGTGCTTCGGTCCACCCAGTTTTGCCTATAGTGGATACGGCGCCGGGTTTTTTTTAAAAAATATTATATAATATCATTATTTTAGATATTGTTACCGTACAGTTAAAAAGTTTCAAGCGAAATTCGATAGGCACACAAATATACTTGAGCGCCGTTTGTTTGTTTCAATAAAATAAATATTATAGGCGAATTGCGATTTTGTACTTTGATAAACAAATGTTCGATATCAAAACCGTTACGTATTATTAAATCGTAGTTTTTCCGTTTATCAATATCGACAAAATATCCCATTTTCTCTCTCGGTTTTTAATTTATTATTATTATTATTATTATTCGGTTGTGTTGGAAACAAAGCCGATATATATATTGCGGATGTACGTGGTAGACGTGAACGTTTTTTTTTTTTTTAATATAAACAAGAACCACGGGGCACCGGTATTGCAACATTCCCGGTCGCTTTTTACGGATTTCTGGTAGCGATTTTTCGGCAATGAATGTTTTGTTGTATTCCCCGGTTACGCTACAGCCAATTGGAACTCGATCAGTGACGATTATCCGCGTTAGTGTTGGTCTTGAGTAACTGCAGAGGATCGGGCAGAGCGAGGGTTGTTATGAATACCTATACAGAATCGCTGATGGCATTTTCGTACCGTACTACGATCCACAGTATCCGTTCCGTACGAGGTCTGTTCAAAAAGTACCAGGATTTTATATTTAATAATTACACAAATTAAGTTACAGTTATTATTTGACGATATTTCCTTCAAAATACTCTCCTCCGGACCATATGCAATGTTCTCTGCGGTCTTGCCATTTTTTGAAAGTCCGTTGGGACTGTTCCAAACTTATAGCTTTAAGTTTTGCTGTCGTATTCGCTTTAATTTCACCGGGAAAAGAAAAAAATCACATGGGGCCACATCAGGAGAATAGGGAGGGTGTGGAACCACAGATATTTTTTTATCAGCCAGAAATTCACGATTCGACAGCGTTGAATGTGCTGGCGCATTATCGTGATGGAACTTTGTTTCCGGGTCGTATCCATAAACCCACGTCTCGTCACCTGTGATAATGTTTTTTTTTTTTTTTTTATGATATTAACATTAGCAGAACGATTTTAAAGGTCTTGACAAATCGTTTAACGATTTGCCTTTTGCTCCAAAGAAAACAATCGCGGAACGAATTTGACAGCTACCCTTTTCATCTGTACATTTTCCTGTAAAATTTTATGACAAGATCCAATCGAGATTTCTGTTTTATTTTCTAATTCACGAACGGGTGAATCATCGGTCATTTCACATTTTTTTCGCTAATTTTTGCCATAACATCATCGTCGCTAGATGACGACAGTCTTCCAGAACGTGGATTATCTTCAGTCGACTGTCGACCATTCTTGAAACGTTTAAACCACTCGAAAGTCACGGAACGACTACAGGAATTACCCCCAAAAGCATTTTTAATCATTGCGTACGCAACCTAACCGTTGCATTTTTGCCAAGTTTCAAGCAAAACTTAATGCACACACGTAGTTCGTTAATTTCGGACGTGTCAAAAACGGCGCACGGAACAAACTGGCTGAATTTAACCACGTGTAATATTAAATTGAGATGAGATGGCGACTTCGGGTTTTGTTTAAACTATTCAGTAATACGTGGGGAATAAATCAATATATTATTTAAAACGTTATCGTGTGTGTAGATTAGCAGTAATGACATTTGTCCTGGTACTTTTTGAACAGACCTCGTACACTTAATTGAACGCTGCATGGCACGATTTCAGCACGAATCGTTTCGATTTTAATGTCTGAGCGTTGCTCGAAAACAGAAATGACAATTGTTTTCACTTTCGTAATCGCCGTCGCACGTCATTACACTCGATCAAAACAACTAAAACTGGAAACCAACGCGTTAGACTTTAATCAGCTGATAAATATCATATAGCAAGAGAGCTAGTGAGCGCTGGGCATTACTTTTGGGACAATTCTCGTAGAACGCCCGCCCGTGCGTTGTGCACGTACAACACGGCCCGGCGGCACGCTCCCACAAACATCCGGCCGCGTGGTACGCGGGCGATTTGTGAAATGCGCGACCGGGTTCGGGACGACCAACGGATTTAGACGGTCGGCGGGGCAATAACTGGTCGGCCGGTCCGTATCGGACATTTAGCGATAAGAATTTATTTTTATTACCGTGATTATTATTATTCCGACGACGACGACGACGACCGTCCGGGGGACTGCAGTCGAATAAATATATTTGCTAACGTAACCGGCGGTCGCGAACACGCGGTTTTTTTCTTTACATTTCGGTTGCCCGCCCGGGCGTCGTCCATTGTTGACCGTTCCGGGTTTAATCCGTGTAAAATAATAATTCGTTTTCGCATAATTTATCAGTCGAATAATCGCGAGACAGCGGAAAAAAAAAAAATACAAATTCAAAAACCACCGAACGAAATCATAATAATCAGCCGTCGTCGTTATGGACCGAATGTTAACGGTACGTATACGCCTGCCGGCTGTATTTGCGATATCATAACGCCGCCGTCCCGTACGACACAATAATAAATCGAAATATTTGTACGCGACGGTATACGAAAATCGTATTTGACCGCGGCCAAGAATACCGACAACGACAACGACGACGACAACGACAACGACAACGACAACGACAACGACAACAACGACAACAACAACAACAACAAGCAAAAAACCGTCCCGTCGAATTCGATCCGGCCGCGCCTAACGCGCCGTTACCGCAATTATAACGTGACGCCGACAATGCCGTCGAACGTCGTCCACAAAGTACAAACCGCCCGGCCGTATTACTTTAAAAAAGTCAGTACAAGTAGCACATTTTTTTTTTTAAAATATTTTATTATTATAATTATTAATAATTATTTATTATTATGTCGTCGGAAATCGTTTTTTGCGCGCGGCCGACAATCTGTATAATCGTCCACAGGCTATGACTAGATGACTGGGATTTCCTAGCAAAATAAACCCTTAGGAAAAAAATTGTAACAACTTTAAGCTACACGTCAAATGAAATATTAAAAAAAAAAAAAGAAAGAATTTACGACCGTTTATGTTAACCGGTCATGTTATATTCTCGTTAAAACCCATTCTATCGGGTTAGATTGTAATTGGTGCACATTTCGTAAAAAACTTTTAAAAATCATTTCAATCATATTGTTCCACATTAATGTCCAGTGCAGCAGTGCCATTATGAACGATGTTATTGATTTTTTTTTTTTTTTTTTTTTGAAGTTCTATCCACCATCCCCGTATTCTTTGAAAAAAACACGATTGCACTTTTCTAAAATCAATTTCGCTATGACAATTATACACTGGACTTTTTGTACGTTTTCGAGTTTGTTAAATTAATACCAATTCTGTTTTTCATACATTTCGTCATATCGTCTTCCCAATTAAATATCATTTGACAAAATAAATATCGAACTGTCGTTGTCGGCGTGCAGACGGGAAAAATCCGGATTTCAGTGTCTGAATTTCGGATTCGAAAATCCGTTAAAATCGTCATTTTATATTCTCCAATTCGTCTCGGTTGACTATTATTATTATACAATTGTTAATAGCATTCGATCGTCATACACGTGTAAGACATAAAATACGTTTTTACATTTCGAAAAATATAATAAAAAAAAAAATATCATACATATTACACTATAATTGTATATAATAGCTAGCTAATACGGAAAACGTTGTTTTACTCATAACAACGAATTTCGGATTACGAAATCCAAAATTCGAAATCCGGATTTATTAATTTAGTTATTCGGATAATCCGGATTTGTGTCGCATCGCTGGTTCGCCGCAGCGGGGTTCCACATAACGATTCTGTGCGAAACCGTACACGATTTTCCCATATTTTTCGTGTTCTATATTTACTGCCAATCTAATACCCAAGAGATATTTGAACTAATAGAAATATTTGACCGGGACGATTACGCGATAACTAACGCTCGTCACAATTGAATATCGATAATATTCCGCGGACTTTAAATTTAATGATAAATATAATATTATGTGTACGTCTTAAAGTATTTATGTAGGAATATAAAATCGATAATATTGAATACGAGGGGAAAAAAAATCGTTTTATTTCGGATTCTAGACGAAGCGAGAAACGGCTATTGGTTTTATTATAATTTTTTTGTTTTTCCCTGTCCACGAACGAGAATTCCTACCGGAAAACTTGTAGTTTTCGCAATAGTCGGCGAAAAACGGAGGAAAATGTGCAACGGTGTTTCTGTTTTCGTTAAAAATATTCGCAGACACCTGGCATACCCACAGAATATTAGCCATTACGATTTTTGACCTATTTATAAGCGTTTGCAATGGCCGAGCAGAAACGCTTAGAGATTTTCCTGAGGTTCGTCGTAAGTTGTAATTAGGAGTCGAATAATAAAAAAAAAGTTGACCGTTATGTATTTTTTAAACCGTTAAAATTTCGTTTAAAACCGTATCTATTTTCAAAATTCAAAAACTACGACAAATTCGAAATGGAAAAACAATTGTTATTGAACGTATAGCTACGAATGAATAGAATTTTCAATTTTTACATGTCGAAATATTTTTGCCCGAATCCCGCTCGGAATCGTTTTTCGTTTAGTAGTTGTTAACTGTATTACTTTTTTTTTTTTTTTAGATCTTGAGCTTCGGGAGCTAAAAGTTTTCTTGCTAATAATATACAGGGTGTTTCTAGAATGAAATAACCCACTGATCGTACGATAATATTAATATTAATGATGATGTTGTTTCAGCATTTGCGCACGGTCCGGTGCTCAAAGTGTTTGCGCGTGTTCTGTTGCGTCAAACACCGCGTGGAACACGAACGCCGCGTGCACGTCGCCACGCCGCTGATCCCGTCGATGATGCCGGTGATCAAACGCCGGTTCCGGTTGACGACGCCCGATAGCCGTCCCACGACCGGCGGCACGGTGAACGGCCAGAAGAGGCGGCGGGCCTACGCGCCGGACGTGCCCGCCAAGGTGTCCCGGTTCGGCGGCCACGCTCTGCAGCCGGCCGCGGAGGAGACGCCCGCCCGGACCATACTGCGGGCCCGCCGGTGCAGCATGTCGTCCGTCAAACCGCTCCGGCCGGTGGCCGAGAGCAGCCCGGCCGTCCCGGAGCCGGACACCGGCCCGCGGACGGACGTGGCCGGCGACGACGACGACGACCGCGCGGCCTGTACGCCCGTCGGCACGGCGGCCGCGGCCACCGCCAGCCCGCCGAGTTTCTACCAGACGCCGGTGCTGCAGATGGCGCTGTGGTCGCTGCCCGACATTACTTCGTCGGACGGCGACGGCGGGGACAAGGACGACGACGGCGGTACGGCGACCGAGGCCCGCGGCGCGGACACTGACGCCGGGACACCGCCGGGCCCGGGCGTTACGACATTCATAAAACCGTCGGGCAGCTCGAAACGAAAGTCGTCCCCGGCACACGTGTCCGCGAGAAAAGGTATACGCGCGACTTTTATTCTAAAAACATATCAATTTTTTTGGGCAGGCCACGGAGGAGGATGGCCACCACCATGACATTTTGGCCACCCATACGCGTTGTCGATTTATCATATAATAATCAGTGGATCAGTAGTTCCTGGTTTTTTTTTTCGGGGGGAGGGCAGGGGGGCTTTGGTATTAAACGTCTTATTATTTTTCCTCTAAATATTTCCAAACATGTTCCAATAGTCCGAGCGAGTTTTTTTTTTTTTTGCTATTTTCGTCGTGTACGTTTTTACATTTTTTTTTTTTTTAACGGCGAACAATCAATTGAATCGACCGATTCTTTTTTTTCACATAGCCGTTTACTCCGTTTAAACGACAACATACAAATAGTACGTTCGGGCGTAGAGTCGTAAAAACCTGGGGTTTAAACCAAAAAAAAAAAAACGTATCATAGTTTTAAGCGGGGGCGGATATAATAATTTTCCGACCCTTACCTACAAATTTCACTACTGAATAATGTCCACGTAGTTATTTTCTCGATATTACGCAATTATCTGCGTTGGGGCACTGCCGAAAAATCAAACACACGAAAAATGCCAGTGTTCCACTCGAAAATCCTCAGACCCGTAACTAACGCTCCTCCTTGTATCTCAAACCACACCCTTCATACATAGATCTCCTCCACGATCATACGATCAAAAGAAACAGCCAAGACTATACTACACGAAATTAAGAAATCGCCCATAAAAATCACACCAACCACCGTGGTGAAAAATTACTATTCATATTCATTCTCGAACCTCCCCCCCCAGAAGTCTTAAGCGTCAATGGCTCACCCCCGAGACCTTTAGATCAAAAAAAAAAATTTAAAAAAATACTATAATTAATTTGTAAATTCACGCCGAAATGCCTTCGCCGGTCGGTTCTTCTCTCAACACACGCGCAAACCGCCACATTTAATTTGAAATTACATCAATTATGCTTATCGTATTTACTGGTTTTTATTGTGTAGATTGTTTAAATTCGAAATTAAAATTTAAAAAAACGTGTACAGGAAAAATATCACCCAATTACAATAATAAATAATATAATATAACGAACCGTCTAAGTAATTTCAACGGTAACTGTCCGTAGTCACTGTGGTGTTTGCGTAGGTTTTTCTGTTTTCTTCTAGATTTCATTCTCGAAAAGTGATATCGACGGCGACTTTGCACTCGAATGGTGACGTTAAATCGCTTACTATATAGTCTATCGTCAGAAGTCTAATATAATATTATTATTAGCGTTGCCCCCGTGTACCGATCAAATGAACACCAGACTGATAAAAATGTTAAAATTCTATTTCGAAGACCGGAGGAAATTGGAATGCAAACGTCGTAGGGCCGTCACGGAGGCAGCCCATGATTATCGATTGTTGAATTCCGAACGACATCATCGACTGGTCTTCAATTCGTTAGCTTCACTGGATATTCGTAAAATTAAACCGTAGACAGTTGAGCTTATACAGCGAAAACGCACGAACCAGCCCGATTAAACCGCCAAAAATGAAAAATGTTGACGAAGACAACAATTCGGTTCTTAAATCATCATAGCTCAGTCAACGAGTTTCAGTCCGTTCGACTGTCTTAATCGACTTGACAACGCGAGGAGAGTATTTTTTCTCATTATAAAATGCCGGTAAAATGTTCAGTTAATCGTATTTTTTTTTACGATTCACCATTAAGTACAATTTACGATGGATCATCATCCGTGTCGGATTTCCGTGCACTTCCGTCGGGCCAAACATATTCTATCCACCAAACAAAAACTCATAAAACTCATAATTTTTTTTTTTTTTTTTATAGGCCAAAATGTTTTGAAATGCTTAATATTAATGTTCGGCGAAAATCGCAGGATTATTGTTCACAGAGTCGCCTGTGTTTATATTGTCGTAAATTTTTTGAAATTTTCAAAAATAAACAAAACAAACGTCTTTCTTTCTCGACGCACCAACAAAGTCTAAAATCCTTTCTGAACATGTGAACACTTGAAAATCGGTTAGCGGGCTGTCCGGTGGAAGAGTTTTACACAGACGGGATCGGGGGAGGTGGGAGGGGAACCGCATCATAGTAAAACCGCTCGGAACAAAAAAAAAATACTCGAAATTTTAAAATTAAAAAATAATGTCTGAACGTGAACATTATCTTTCTCGAATGCTTAAAAGGCGAAACAATCGTCGTGTACAATTTGGGTTAAACATAACGTTGGCCTTGTCGGGGGTACCGGCCTGCCGGGCCAGTCCACCTCTGTCCTTCTGTCCGTCTGTATCCTCCTCCCCCCCCCCGCCCCGGCCCGGCACAGAACAGTACAATTCGAGCGCATTTCAGTGGGAATTTTCTTGTACGGTTTCAGGATTTTTCTGGTTGAACATGGCCCGGCGTTTCCGGTCGGCCCTGCTGCCCGCCCAGAACAACAACAGCGCACCGTCGCCCGCGACAGGCGCGCAGGACATGGCCCGGCACTACGGCAACATACATCCGAGGAGACCGATCAACATGGACGCCGCGGCACTGTCCGTCAACGCCAGACCGTCGCTGGAGGACATCCGGATGGCCCACGGACGGGCCAACGGTTCCACGGAGACCGACGAGAGCGATTCGGACGACTACGACGAGTAGAGTTTGTCTACAGGTCCGTCCGCTCATTCGCCGATAATATTATTGCGACGCGCATATAAAATTATTTATTTAAACGAATAAGGTGGCGGTGGTCAATTTATTTATCCGTGAAAGTAATTTAGATTCGCCATCGGAATAATAAATATACAATTTTTGTCGCCCCCCCCCCCAAAAAAAAAAAAATAATTCCCCCCTCGTTCATTATATACATTTATTTATTTATAGTTATTATTATTATTATTATTTTTTTTTCTAATCCATCATATTTTTTGTAACAATTTGTTGGTTCCAATTAAAAATACGCATATTGTATCAAGTCCAACGCTGTATATTAATGTATAGGAGTATTTTGTAAAATTCTTTATTATTTTTCAATGATTCGTCGCCGTATAGATTTATAATCATTTTTTTTTTTTTTTTTTGTCCATGTTGCGAAAAAAACGCATTTTCTTTGTTTCGGGCATATGCGTTTTCAATTAAATTTTTTTTTTTCTCTGTTGCTATATACGAAATCTAATTTTCATTGTATTACACGATGTTGTTTTTTTCTTTTTCAAAATACAATATAACATTAAACTATTATACCGCTAATGAATTATTTCCTTAAAATAAGTAATCTCTCTCATTCGCATTCAATCCTGAAATCGGTTCGCAGCAATTCTCCATTCTTGGCCTTCTTCCCCTATAGTTTCCATCGTCCACGTCCGCAATCCATTAATTAATTTCTTCATTTCTCGATGCTACTCCGTGGAGAATTCTTCTTCTCTGACATCTTTCTTCCCGATACTTCCTCCGTCAGTTACCGTAGTCCGTACCACCGCAACCCAAAAGCTTCTATCCTTCTCTGGTCTTCTTTGGCAGTCGTCCGCGTTCCGCTAACTATACAGCATTGTACCCCACATTTTTCCGGGTCTACATGCTGGTACTATTTGAAGTAAAAACCCCTCTTTTTTTTATTTTCCCATTCCAACATCTAACACAGTTGGATATTTAGGTTTCATTCTGGACGAACGCCTCACTTGAAATAACCATATCCGTCGTAAAATATTTGCCTTAAATGCCCGACTCCGTATTTCTAATGTATAAAACACTATTAAAACCTCTATGGACTTATGGCCTTCAATTGTGGGGCTCTGCAAAAGTTTCTAACACCAACAAAATTCAACAGTTCCAGAACATAGCTCTTAGGGAAATTACAAATGCTCCTCCTTGTTTATGTCTAATGATTTCTTGCATAAAGACCTTTCTATGAAAACCGTAGCTCAAGAAGGCTCTAACGTCTAAGGTGGTCAATAAGCCCGTGAACATTATACAGAATCTGAGGAAAAAAGATAAATCAAGTGTTTTTTTTTTTTTTTTAAATTACATATTGGTCGACAGTAGAGGTTTTCAAAAATTGTTTACAATTTTCATTTTGGTTAGAAAAACTAGGATTTTTGTGAGTGTTGTCCGGTATCGATAAGGTGTTAACCCAACCCCCCAGCGTTACCGAAAAGTTACAATTTAAAAAATAGCCCAGTTTTTATAGAGCCACTAAAAATGCGCTTAATTTTCGATCTGAAATAAACGACTTTAAACACGAAATAATATTTATTCTTATAGAAACATACAAATATTTCGAACACAAAACATTCAAGAATTTCAGCTAGAACAGTAGAACAATTAATCCAATAATATAACTACAGTTATTGAATAACGGATAGTTAACGTCAACGGGAACATTTGGCTTTGCACGCCTTTTTGGTAATACAGATTCCTTAAAAATTAAAAAATTAAATTTTTTTTAAGTTTTTAATCTAATACTAATACTAAAAAAAAAAAATTAATATTGTATTAAATATTTAATTATATTACTGTTTTCTCCAAGTGTTGTGCGACGCGTCGAGAATATTCGGCCTCGGGTGTCGAAAGTACGTTGGACTTTTGTTCTTTTGTATCCGAAACGATAGGAGTAGGAGGACGGGGGGGGGGTAGAAGTAGTGCGTTAAAAAAAAAATAAATAAATAAATAAAAAAACGCACATACACACATACACACGTAGACTAATGAGGGGAATGAAAAAAAAAAAAAATACCCACCACGTCGGCGTGTCAAACGAGAAAAATATTTAAATTGCCGACGGTCGAAATACCGAAACGGGCCGAGTCTGTCCTTATCGAATTCGAAATGTAGAGCGCAAATAAAAGAATACGATAAAAAAAAAAAAATAAACGGTTATTTGCGGAGAAACCGAGTCAAGGTTGTCGGCGAACGGTCAAACGTCTTTGGGCGAGTTTCGTTTTTTTTCCGTCTTCTTTTTTTTTTTTATTTTCCTTTTTTCCCCTATTAAATGTCATGTGCCTTACATGTTCGACAACACGCCGCCGCGGCAGTCATGTCGCGATTAAATCAAATCGATTTGGATTGAATTCGTTTTGAACGGTTGCCCCGGGCGACTGTTTTCGGCGTTAAAAAAAAAATAATTAAAGTACGGCCTCTTCAAAATTTTTTTGGACCAAGCATACGTCTCGGCGAGATTCGGCGATGGGGAGACCGGCTTGGACCCCCACGCACAAGTACCTCACCTTTCTCACCCTCTATTTTTGAATCGGCCACACCGTTTTCCCCGGCACGTTCCGCCGGAACAACTCTTCAGGGTAAGGGAGTTATACATACGCAAAAAAAAATTGGCCCACGTCTTGAACGATCTTAACTAATAAACGGTCTTCACCGTTCTACAGACTCCGTCTCTGACATGATCCGGCCCATCAATTCGCTTACAACAGTCCAGCTTCTTTGCGAATAAACCATGTTGTCCGTCAAATTGCCGGGGGGGGGGGGGTCGAACACTTCAATATCGGGTTCTGCGCACCTTCTCCAGTTTTCCCACAGCGTCGTCCGAGAACGCGTCGTATTGCGCGCATACGACTGACTATCGTATGTGGAATCTGTTCGAGTATGATGCGAAACTGCCGTGTGTCCAGTGTGCACTTGAGCGATATGAAAAGTGACTTCCCCAAATTTTCTCGTAACCCATTTCTTAATGTCGCTGATAATCCCATGGGCTATAGTACCTCCCCTAGTCGGATATCACAGGATCCCCTTCCCGTAGTAATTGTGGTCTGATCACATTTGGCATTTTACGATACCCAACTACGGGACGGGACTTGTGCGGCGTCCCGAATCTATTTATCAACCTCCCCGTCCTCTTCCTGGCATACGCGTAAACTGAGGCCATTGCCCCCGTAGAATAAACTTGGAGAGACCCTTTTGATATTTAACATACCTTCTTATTTTAAAACAAGTGCAAAAATTAGATTGCCAGTATAAGAAAGTTGTAGTAGAAACCCAACAATATCTATCAACTGTATTTATAAACAATTGTTTACCGTGCCAGACAAGGTATTGCGCTACGCGGGCAATACAAGTGACAATCAAGGAACTTTGTCGAACTTATGAAAATTCGGTAACTGTATTATCGATAGATATTATTTACGACACGAAAAAAACATTTCACTATGTGGGTCCTGATTATCAAAACGGTTTTATACATTTTACGGGTATAAAGTTTTATCTTGGGTTTTCGGTAACGTTAAAAATGGCGTGTACAGCGTTATAATAAACTGAAACTCAAGACTTAAAAAAAAAAAAACACGAGCAATTGTCTATTGTGCTAAGGTACTGTGATAAACAATTAAATGTGTTAGAAAATGCTATAGGTTTTTACAAAACAGATAAAACGGACGGTGTGACCCACACTTCATATTTAATAAAGAGTACTTTGCAAGAGTTGGGCTTAAAAATCGAAAACGTGAAAGGTTGTTAATGTTACGACGGAGCTGCTTTAATGCGCGGTTCGTATTCTGGAGTGGCCAAATGAATAAAATATGAAAATAAACCAGCTTTGTATGTCAATTGCTATGCACATATACTTAATTCGGGTTAATAATAATTAAAATAAACTAATATTTATGATAGATTTTTGTTAAAAGTTTATAAAATATTAAAGTTCTCGTATGTTTTTAAATGTATTTAAGTTTGTGTTTGTCTTTATTTAATTTTGATTTATTCCGTTACCAACTAATATTGATCCACCTTATACTGGTATACAACAAAAGGTAATATTAACATATATTTAAAAGCAGCAGTAGTATAAGATATAGCTAGACTAGTTGATATGTAACTATATATATATATATATGATCCACCTCCTGTCCGATAAATTTCCAAGTTACGCCCATGTCCCCCGGGATATACTTGATCCAAAAATTGGATGGGACGAGTGTGGTGGGGTACTCGTGATATATAGTGCCCGTAACAGTCCTATAATATAATGGCGAAGATCCCATCCGCGTACGTCAAACAACAACCGAGTTACCGTTTATTATAAGTTTTGTGTAAATTTTTTTTATAATTTTTGTGGATTATTCGAAAATTTAGTACCAGGGGACTAGACGTTGCCATCGATAATTTGCGCTCGGGAGGACACTTGTTGCGGACGCCTGTTGCTATGATTTCGATTGATTATTGACCATTGAAGTGGTGGAGTAAGTGAAGACGAAAATCGTTTATTGAACGTGTGAAAATTTAACTGTCCGTACGACAATTGTATAATATTCACTCGTCCGCGATCTATTTAGTTAAAAAGGTGCCCGGGACCAGGGCCACGCTCAGCTTTGGCGAACCCCGGGCCCCCTAATTTTCCTCAGGGTTAGGGCTGATTTTCGAATCATCCTTCTTGCCATTCTCGCCGCGAAGTCATCGAATCACTACATATCGCATCGGATGTGAACAATTCAGTCTCGTTGCCAAAAGTAGTGTTAATAAATGAATAAAAAATGGTCCGGCCGGAGATTTGTCTACGTCCGGGCCCTCGGTAGCATTTCGTTTTATAATAAAACCATATTTTTGTAGAAAACGTTTTGAAAAAAAAAGAATACAAAATAAAATCTAGCCGAGCTCAAAGGAATTTAATGACGTTAAAATACAACGGCCAACGGGCGATTCACCCTGTCTCGGTGACCCGCGCGGGTTCAACGGTCCACCCGGCCGAGGGCCGCGGGCGCGAAGGCCACTGTGGTCGCGTCCGGCCCGCTCCAGTGTTCCGCCGCGAATTCTGACATTTCAAACAATCCGACCATTCTAACAAATATTATTATATTATTGTTATTAGTATTGTTACGATTATTTGTACAACACGCCCCGGTGGCCTTATTAATGAACAGGCAAGCCTTTGATCGTTATCCGGCGTCTCGCGTGATGATAACGTTATTGTGTAACGACGGCGAGGGGGGACTGTCCGGACGACGCCACGCACAGGTCGCGGCGTTGCGTGACACGTAGCGCCGGCCGGCGGGGGGAGGCGGCGCGAAGCTCGGCCGGCGACCGTCAAGGCGGCGCGACCGGACCACCCGCCTTCAGTGTCCGTCCAGTAATCGTCGACGACGTCGATCGCCGCCGTCAGTTGACGACGACGACGAGCGAAGACGGTCTTGTTAACGTCGTAATCCTCCGGCGTTTCCGTGCTCGGGTGTTTCGCGTTTACGGTCGTCTTTAGTTTTTAAATTATTATAACATTTTTTTTTTCTCCATCATGCGATAATCACCGGATCGCCCGACAGCCGCCCGTATCCGCCGCGCGCCCAGCACCGGCCGCCGTCTCCGCCATGTGCGATCCCGGTTAAACGGTCCCGGAACCATGCCCGCCGCCACGGTCCGCGTGTCGAACCATCCATAGTGAAACCCGGCGAATGGGACTATGGGAATTTGTCTGGACACAGGTATAAATAAACTTGGTATCATCGGTACAGCCGTGTAAATCAATAAAAACGGCGAGCTCCGATTTACAATTATTTATATTCGTAGGAAATTCTATTGTTCCGGTGTTGTGGTTTTATCTAAACAAAAAAAAAAAAAAAAAAAAAAAATCTAAACCCGGTGGTATTAAAAAGCCGGGTGGTAAGTCGTCGCTCCCGCCTTCCGCCGCGGGCGCCCCCCGAACGTAACGTTTTCGCAAATTGTTAGGTTAGGTTAGAACGAAAACGATCCGACCGGCACTCCACCCGGGATTAAATAAAATTATTACAATTTTTAACTGGTGAGGTTGCACCATTTTTTTTTTTTTTTTTTTTATATATATTTGGTACGCACGATTCGTGTGAAGACAAAAAAACAAAAAAAAAAATGAGTTGACGATTATCGTAGACGGGAAATCGGGAATGTTGGATATGGAGGAGAATTAAATTTATGTCCGTACGCGACGAAAAATACGAGTTCGGTTAAAACATTTTTTAATAGATTGCGGATTGTCCGTGGTTGGGTCTTATCGATTTGTCGAACGTTTTTATAGAGCCGCGAAAAAGTTTTATCCACATACATCGGAAACGCGTGATTATTGTACGCGATTTCCATTGAGACCGTAAACGACCGTAGAACAAAAAAAAAAAAAAAAAAAATTATAATAATATTAAACATTACGTTCAAATGTTATATTTTTTTTACCACCAGATACGACTTATTGTGAATCTCGTGTTAGATTTACGCGTGTTTCTGCTGTACCGAAAGAATTGTGTTCACGTGAATCGGAATAGCACGCGAAACGTTGTGATTTTTTTCGCGCTATCTGAACTTATGAAAAAAAAACAAAAATATGCTCACGGATTTTCGATATTTTTATATGGGCCAAAAGAGAGCAACTTGTGATAAACCGCGTGTCAAATTGCCAAGCGCTTTTAACGAGCAAAACAGCATTTAATCTATACATAAAAACCAAATAAAATTTAAAAAAAAAAAAAAACTCGAACATTTCAAAATGGCTATAAGTAGCTAAAAAACGTCTACGATTTTTTTTTTTACGATTTTACCTAGTCTAGACCGGGGGAAATTCGGCGAGAATTTCAAGTCTGTACGATGTCTGTTTCCAAATTCGATTACAACGAAATCGAAAGTAACAGAAAACCGTCATTGCGTGAATATTATCGTTTTTTTCGATAAGTCACGAAATAAAAAAAAATAAAAATAAAAATGTTTCGTTCTCTCTTGTTGTATTTTTTTTTTTTTTTTTTTTTTTTTTTTTTTTTTCGTAGCACAAGACGTCCGGTAGAAAAGTTGTTAGTAAATTTGTCGTATACCGATAATATTATTCTGTTAATATATTTTCCAAGTCTAAAATTATTACTAGAACAGTATTGGGCGTAGATTTATGCAACTATAATTATATTTGCGCAGACTAAGGATTCGGACACTAGTGTCGGTTTTAGTGTACGCTGAAAAAAAAAAAAAAAAAAAAAAATCAAATCAAACAACGGAAAGTTTAATTTCGTTAAAATAACAATATGAAAGCACGACAATAAACCGCCGCACAAAAAACGCGCATAACCCGTTAGTAGCCAAACATTTCGGAAATAAATGATTTTCAATTTTTTTTTTTTTTTTTGTTTTCAACGAGCATTTAAAAATATTACTCGGTCGTACCTCTCGTCCCGTCTGCTCGTACTCAATCATCTATAATTATTGACGTGCCTGCGAAAAAATCTCAATTCAGTCTTCACGTCTAGAACTATTTTATGTATTTATTTACTAGCACATGAAATAGTCGAGCCGCGTAACTAACAACTAACAACTGTACCAGGGTACGTTTCGAGTACATCCGGTGGACAATAATTCATTACAATATTTCCACGCGGGTTCAAAAACCGTTTGTAAATTGTTAACAATCGCGATAAATAATTTCCCGTACGTTTTCAAATGGCCGGCGGCGGGTCGCCGATTTCCATAATGTCGTGAATTTAACGTACACGCACACACAACGTACGTGGTGTGATTAAAAAAAAATATCGGGATTTTTTTTTTTTTTTTTTTTTAATTTAAAACATTGTAATTAACTGTAATTAACTGTTTAAATATTAATCTCCTTCAAAGTATTCGCCGCCATCTGTCCTGCGACTTTACGAAGCAACGCTGGAAGTCTTGGATTTCTTGTAAATTGTTCGATTGATTAGGCGGAACGAGCAGGAGCGTTGACGCGGTGGATACTGGAACTGTTCTGATCGTTCCTATCGGATTCTCTCTCGTAATTTAATTCAAACTTACAAGTAGTGAGTCTGACCAGTTGGAATAAATTCCTAATACATAAGGCCTTTTATTATCGAAAAAAGGAATCAACACGGTTTAGAACGAACTTGTCGAGCATTTTTGGTTCTTGGCGTTTGGTTACTACGTCATAACAATAGTCCGAAATTTCATCACCAGTTATAACATTTTTAACGGACCCTGGCTCATTTCGCGTTCGTTCTTTCAAACTTTGACAAACAATCAATTCGATGATTTTTTTTTTTTTTTTTGATCTCGAGACAACATGTTTTGGAAGCATTTTTGCACAGACTCGTCGCGTCCATAAATATTCAGTTAAAATAGTTCGGCATGATCCATAAGAAACGTTACACATTCATTAAGAAAGTTCTCTCGTCGTCAATCGTCGATCTGATCGAATAATTTCTCGAACTTTTGCCGCAATTTACACATTTTTTTTTTTTAAAGTTGAAAGTCGACCAGCACCGGGAGTCGTCGTTAATGACTTCTCGACCCCAATTAAACCGATTATGTGCCGTTCATATGTTTTAGATTTGCTCGTTGCTTCGTCTACAAATGCTTTTTTTTTTATTAATCATTTCGTGAGTTTCAGTCGCTGATTTCACCGAGTTTAACGTAAAATTGAATGCAAACACGCTGCTTTTATTGGACATGACAAAACGGCAGACACAACAAAAGTTATATATGACTTCAACGCATTGTCGTTCGTCGCCAAAAGACAATAATTACTCGTGGATTGAATAACGTAATCAAGTGTTATCTCGACTTTTATTTGATATGTGCATATTTCCGATACGTTTAATTTCCACCTCGCAGATATAACTTTAGTCCCGGTATTTTTTTTATTACGTCCCGTATACCTACAAGTCTTACATGTAAATAACAGTTAAACTGTAAATAATCTGTAAACTGATCCTCTGAATTATCTCACGAAGACAATTTTTAATTAATATTTATCTATATACGAGGTGTGATAAAAAAAATATCGGGATTTATTTTTTTTAAATTTAAAAATTTAAATTATCAAATCATATTTTAAATATGAGTCTCCTTTAAAGTATTCACCGCCTGGTGTTATGCATTTATTATCCATCTCTCCTGCCACTTTTCGAAGCAATGCTGGAAGTATTGGATTTTAAGTTGTTCGAGTTGATCCATCGCATTTTTTTTTTTCTATCGTTTCGATATCATCAAATCGTTGTCCTTTGAGGTCAGTTTTGATTTTTGGAAATAAAAATAAATCACAAAAGGTAGGGTCTGGTGAGTAAGGTGGGTGAGGTACACCTGGAATTTGTTTATCAGTAAGAAACTCACGGATTGATAAGGGAGAATGAGCAAGCGCATTGTCGTGGTGGAACAACCGCGATCGATTCTGGAACTGTTCTGAACGTTTCTTTCCGATTCTTTTTCGTAATTTAATTAAAAATTCTCTATAGTAAGTCTGATTAACCGTTTGACCAGTTGGAACAAATTCATAAAAAATAAGGCCTAGAATATCGTAATCTTGCCGCCATTTCCACATTTAGAGTCGTCGTTAATGGCTTCACGACCCCCCAATAAACCTAACCTTTTGCGCCGTTCAAATGTTTAAGATCTGCTCGTTGCTTCGTCATAAGATGCTTTTTTTTTTTATTAATCATTTCGAAAGTTCCAGTCGCTGATTTCACCGAGTTTAACGTAACATTGAATGCAAACACACTGCTCGGCTGCTTTTATTGGACATGACAAAACGGCAGACACAACAAAAGTTATATATGACTTCAACGCATTGTCGTTCGTCGCTAAAAGACAATATTAACTCGTGAATTGAATAACGCAATTGAGTGTTATCTCTGCTTTAATTTGATGTGTGTATATTTCCGATTCGTTTATTTTTAGCGTAGGTATGACTTTAGTCCCGGTATTTTTTGATCACAGTTTTTAGTTTTTTTTTTTTTTTTTTTTTTTACACGTATCGATAGCAAATTATTAATTGTTAGACCGTATTAGTGTGCAGACTTGAAGTATTGAAAAATATAAATTCGAAACCGCGTGGGCCCGTAATAATTCGAGAGTTCGAGTAAATGGTAAATAATAAATATATATCGACGTCCTTGAAAGTTACGAATTTTTTAACATTTTCACCGGCTTTCGTCCGTTACGGTTAACTTTGCATATTTCCCCCTCCAATTAAAATCTAATTAAATAATGCAATATTATCAAAGGACATTTTTCATTTTTTTTTTTTTTTTTTTTTTTTTTTTTTAAATATTATTTTCGTTTTGATATTACGAGTGGTCAACACGAACCGCTTAACGCTATTATATCGATTGAAATACTCCCGGCATTTAATCAAATAGTGTATTAATTTTTTTATTTTAAATTTTTTTATCAGGTTGATTTACAATTTAATCGCGTGCAAAACAAACGCAGTCAATGTCGGGGAAATAAAAAAAAAAAAAAAAAAAAATACCCACGTTTAAACGAGCAGGTTAAAAGTAGAGAGGGCGGCACGACAGGAGGTGGTACGTTGTAATTATTAATTGCTTGGCTTTTTTTTTTTTTTAGTCGATTATTATTATTATTATTATTATCGTAATACAAAAACGTTGAAACAGTTTTCGATGGTTAGGTTTTTCTCTCTCGGACAACCGGAATCCGGAACAAATTTTCTATTACTCGTGTACATCTCTATGCCGGGACGAGGTGGTATTTTATTTTATTTTTGAATTTTCTAACGGAATTTCTACGATATTAATTACGGTAAAAAACAAAAAAACCCGTCTTTTACATGGTGTAGAACGACGAAGTGCCTCTACTGGTTTCCGGTTATGTATTGGCGATTTTGAGTTTCCATAGTGCCCGAACGCCGGCGGTACGTCCGGCCGGCGGTGTACGGTCGCCCGGCGCACAAGTCAACGCACTTTTTAGTACTTCTTGCGGAATGTACTTGAATGGGTATGAAAACCCGCGGGAACCGTTAATAAAACACGGAAATAAATAATTATTCCGTTTGGCGTTTCACCCCGTGGCCGTTTACGCGCAACTGTCGGCAACCGCACGTTTCGAGGAAAATTATTATTTTTTGTCATCGCGACGTTCGCCGGAACCGCCCCGCGGTGTGGACAACACGGCGGTTTTCGAGCGGAGCTATCGATTTTACGGATGCCAAATGCTGAATCCGCGCGCGTATTAAAAATATTTCCCGAAGAAAAAAAAAAAAAACGTTTCCAAGACATTCGTTTCAACAACGGACAAGCGGATAATTTTATTACGGGCTGAAATCAAGACCGGACCCGGACGGTAATATAGATTCCGCGTTCCGGGGTATTCTTCGTGCGCCCGCACCGGCCACCGAAATCTCCCGAAACCTCCCGGTTTTCGTGTGGGGTCGTATATTCTATAGGTCGGATCGCAAACCGTATCCGAGCCATATGGTATAGTAACAACCAGTGCTCCTCGGATCGTATGGTTTATATTATTTGCGACAATACCAATCGCGGCGTAGACCGTATGACGATTGCCATACACGAGCGTACTAGTGTAGGGTTTCGGTCCTTATTTATACGGACGATATATTTTGTTGAATATATCCTCACCCGTTAGATTCGTCCAGACACACGAGAGTGTAGTCATTTGGGTAAAATTTCGGAAAGCAATCGTCTCTGGTGTCTAATTACGGTCGAAAAACGGCAGAAGCGGATAGTTGTTAGTTGTTATTCAAAATGTACTAATCGTACAGGACCTAAATTGTAGACCTTAATAATGTCAATAAAAATTGATAAAACGCAATTTTTTCATAAATCCATTGTTTTCCAGTGAAATTATTTTAATATGTCGACAACTATTCGGAGACACCACAAAACGTATTAAGTACAAATTATAATAAATTACATTTTCTAAAAAAAAAAAAGGTTGTTATTGAGATTTTCTTTAGGCCAGCTGTTTTATTGCAACGGTCGGACGCGTGCATCTATAATAGCTCAGCAAGTCCACTTCGAACTTTTTCGGCCGTCGTAGAGACATTTATTATCATTGATTAGGCGTAACTAAATATTACCGCTCCACTCTGCCCGGTATTTCAATAAAATATAATCTCACGCAAATTATTTGTCCGCCCGACTTAACAAATCGAGTGGGTACGGACTAAATATAATCGAATTTACGGTACGCGCGTGTTATTAGTGATACACGATAACAAATCGATTTCGATAAAACAATGTCGAACCGATCGTGTTCGTCATATCGAATCTTATGTTTTCTTTTAATCTTCTTCTTTTTATTTTTTTTTTTTTTTTTCAAAGGCGTGCAATATGGCTGAAATGACCGGCACCACCGCTATATTGCTTGCCAAAGTTTACCGTCCCCAAAAAAAACGCTGCCCGAGGAAATTACCCCCTTTGCCCTCCCTAAATACTCCACTGTGTTTAGATGGAAATTCTCTTCCCTGCGGTACCGGACAAATTCCAAACTGATATAACTCGTAAACGTTATATATTATGTCCCCGGTATTGTAGTGTTACGCGCACACGTCAACGATTTTAGAAGGGAAAAAAAACATTACACTTTTCGAATGAAAATGATAAAAAAAAAAAAAAAAAAGATGTTCGAAAAGTCAATGCGCGTGTTCAAGGTGCTGGGACCCTTATCACCGGAATTATGAATTCGGTAACGCTCCGGAATATTAAATTCACAATTTCGGTGATATCTGATCGTAATTAGTACGGAATAATGGTAAAATGTTGAAAATATTGCGTAAATAGCTCAAAAAAAAAAAAAAATCACAAAAGTCTGCATTATTTTACTCAAAATACGATCGTTGATAAAGAAAAAAGAACAAACAGGTGGTCTTTCGCGAAACGACTCGACGAGTTATAAATGTATACACGTAGACACCTTTAACCGGTGGCGCAGGGACGATTTTTGAGCCACGGGGGCCGAACAAAATAATTTTTAAATGCCCAAGGGAAATTACGTAATTTAATTATCTAGAAATTATTTCAGCAATAGTATTTTTTTTCTTTTCTTTCTAGCGGACAACCGAAGTAATTACAGTGTGATCCGCTTATAACGATTTTCGTGGGACCTACAGAATCCGAACTTCGTTATATCCGGATGACAAAAAAAAACTTGATTTTATTCTCCTGTTAGATGCGACGTATTTTTGAAAAAAAAAAAAAAAAAAAACGCTTTTTATTATTTGGTCATTTGATTTCCGTATGGCAGACAGGATCGATTCCCGGCTCATAGCGATGATCTTTACTAGAAACACCACTTTCTGGACGTTCAATTGTTTTCATTTTTTTCAGCGATAGAAGAACAACGACGGTTTTTATTCGAAATTTTTAGGATATTGTTCCCATTCGGTTTGTCAGTCTTTCGCAAAATGTTTATTTCAATCATATTTTCGGTTCGAATCATTTGTCCGTATTCGCAGCGTCGACGACGGTCCTCTGTATTCGACGGTTTTTTTTTTTTTTTTTATAAGTTTCGCTTCGAAACATACAACATCGAAATTTTAGGCGTTTAATGGAACGCCTATGCGTTAAGAGTAAAATTTTACTCGTTCTAACCCTCAATTTCTCCTGCAAACTGACCTAAATTAACGTATTGATATCATTGTGCACCGATAACCGACAATATTGTCGAACAGTGAAATAGTCTACACAAAACGGTTGTTATTTCGTCGTTTATTTTTCAATATTTACATACTCTACGTAAACGGTGGTAGGATGGATGGATGGGGGGGGAGGTTAAATGGAATTTAATATTACTGTAAAAATAATCATCGAGTGGCAATAATAAAACTTGTACAAATTCTCGTTGTTGTTATATAACTAACTAACAACCATTGAAATATAAAATGATGCGTTTGAACTTGTTCCCATTTATCTCAACAACTCCGTTAACTCAATTGGAGAAAATGCATCAAAACTTTTGTAGCTTGCCTGCATTAGAAAGACAGCCCAGGGGTGTTTTGTTAGCCAAATTAAAAACATAATATACATTTATTTTTTTTTTTTTTTTGCAGTACACACTGGCAGAATATTTTAATAATATGCGAATGAATGAATGCTCATGCCAAATAGGTACTATTTCTGGATAATCGCATTACTATAACAGCACAAGGCCATCACAATAATAATTTTCCGCGGACCGATAACATCTGCTCCTTACTTCAAATATCCATTTAAACCTGCTAGATCAATTCAAATTTTCACGAGGACATAAATAAATTGGCGCTCTAGTCGATATATTATCCGTGCTATAAAACGAACAAATATAGTTTAAAACCCTATACCGTCGTCGATTTAAAAAATTTGGAATTTTAAAACTCGTACATTCTTTCCAATCGGTAAGTGTAATATATTAAAAAGCAACACTATTACGTTCATAATAGTTATAACTATAGTCCTGATTCTGTAATCTTTTGAAACACCTAAAATATGATGCTAATATTGTCCAGAATAGAAACGAATTATTTATCGGTATTATGTATTATTTTTAAATATTCACATACTTGGCGGTAGGATGGGTGGGGGGGGAGGTTAAATGTTTAATAATATTGTTTTTTTGGATTTTTTTTAATTATAACGGTCGCAATGATAATTAATTACGCTTTTTGTTTTTAATAATATTTGGTGATTTTTTAACCTTGGATAGTCAATTCCATCGCGGTATGAATAAGTCTTTATATACACGAGTATATTAAAAAAAAAAAAAAAAAACAAAAACAATGCACCATCGATGGATTTTTATTAAAAATAAAATATTTTTTTCTTCGTATTTTATAGTTCGCCTATAGTTTTATCGTGTTACGTTATTTTTTTTGGTATATTTTATTACAATATTTCGTTATTCAAAGACAAATATCAACAAAAAAAAAAAAAAAAAAACCGTTTAATGGTTGTCCTATCCGTATTATTTTTACCGGTATCCTACGCCAGTGGCGCAATCGAGAGGGCAATGGAATTCCGGTGGTTGTGAACAGTTTTTAAATACGGTCAAGGTTCCGGTCAACACTGAAAATCTGTAAGTCGGAACTTACCGATATTTTTTAGTCAGAACCCATAGTCGTCGTGTCCGAACTGTATCGACGAATACCGAAATCATCTCGGGATAATCCCGTTTCCAGAACTGATTCCGGCACCGTCCGTTTAATCTCGGCAACAGTATGAATCAACGGGCCCGTCATTGATTAGTGGTCCGGAACAGTCGTACAATCTAACGATATTATTCGTTTCAAAACTATCATTTGGAATCGTTCGGAATTACACGGGGACGCGGTTTTTGAAAATTATTCCCGGCGGTTAAAATTTACGGTTAACTCGGGTTTTGACGGATTTCGCGTTTTCACTGTACCTGTACCGATGTAACGTAAAACCCGGATTGTCCGAAAATCAACCGAATGGATTCCGGATTCCGAATTACCGGATTTTTACGAGTAAAACAACGTTTTCCGGGTCAGCCGGGCTATGTTATATTATGTAAACCGTTTTAAGGAATTTTCACTGGGCGACCAAAAAAAAATGTTCTTATATTCTATAATAGTAAATGCATTTTGTAGCATTTGCGTACCTGCATATTTATTGTAATCAATATCGAATTATTTGTTTGTTTTTAAATAGAATAAAAAACGCTTCTTTTACAAATACACGTTCAACTAGGTGACAAAATATTTTCACCCGTTTACTAGCATAAAAAACGCACCGATACGAATCGGAGTGTAATGTGTATGATTTTTTTTTGTTGTTGTTTTACTTGAAATTTCTATTTTTCTTTTTCTTTCGATTAGTAAAAACGAAGTTAATGTTTTTTTTTTAAATTTTTTTTACACGTTTAACTAACGATATTAACAATAGTTTTATGAGAAATGAATTAACGAGTTACACGGAAAATGACAATTTTAATAACGGTAATTTGGATTCAGATACAAATCCGGATTTACATACAAACGCAGTTATTAAAATTCCGGAACGCGTTAAATCCGGATTCTCGGACTCCTTGTACACGCGGGATCCGTGCGAAATTTTAATTTGGGCGCCGAGTTGTAATGTCGCCGGTCCGTGTTGACACGTCGTACGTGTCATTTCGGAAGTGTCCATATATATATATATTTTTTTTTTTAATTTAATTTATTTATTCGTGTAGATCTACCGAAATTAAAACATAATAAAAACCGTCGAGATACGTATACGGCGATAAGGCCCGCCGCCGCCGCCGCCGCCGCCGCCGCCGCCGCCGCTCCCGCCGCCGACGCGGACGCCGGCAACCGTTTCCGTCTCCGCCGCCCCGCGCCGTTTCGTTAAAATCATTCGTGTCGCACCGCAGAGACCTTCGGTGTCGGATTTTTTTTATATATATATATATATATAAAAATATGAATTACGCGTTTTGATAAATTATTATAATAATCGTATGCGTACGTCGTACGACACAACCGAGCTCGGGGTATACTTGTGTACGTTAGAGGTCATATACGTATATTGATTCTTACTTACGTGTGTACAATATAATTTATAGACACACACACGAGTGCCGGCGCGAACGTTTTCGCGGGGTCGTATAATGACCGTGACCCGAATATATATATTTTATTTTTTTTTTTTTATTCAACGTTTATAGAATACTACTGTCACGCGAAAAAAAGAAGAAGAAAAAAAAAAATAAAATAAAATAAAAAACCGAAAATGCCCTTCGGGAAATACGGAAAAATCATCGGCGCGCCGCGGCATTAACAATCTATTTTTTTTTATTATTATTTTTTTTTTTTCGCGAGCAATTATCGTAATTGGACGACAATCTTCTAATATACGGTTGCCGGTGGCGACCGTATTTACCGCCGTTCGCCGCCTCTCGCCGCCGTTCGCCGCCGCTCGTCGCCGTTCGCCGCCGGGGCAACGGACGGACAAAGCAAGAAACGGTCGGCAGGGGTTCCGGAGTTGGGTGACGATGAGAAAACCGCAACGAATATTATTATTGTTATTATTGCAGTGTCGATTAAATATCTAAGGATTGTGGATTTTAAACCGCTTAAAGAAAAAAAAAAAAAAAAACACGATGATAAAAAGCGGTAAAAATTTTTTTTTTTTTTTTAAAAAATCGTAAAAATTTAAATAAAAAAAAAAATAATACAAACATTTCGCTGTAAATTTTTAAGGAAACTGTTTTTTTTTATTATTCGAAATAAATATATTCCATACTATACGACCTACACGGAAATTTTAACGAGCCACGAGACAACAAAAACATAAATATAATTGTTTTTTCGATTACGCGTTTCTGTTGATTTCACCGATCCGTACAGTTTTATTGTTCAAAACTCGATGGATTTGTCGAAATATGCAACAAAAGCTCAACAATAAGCACTTTAACGGCGAAATCTACGAAATACGCATACATAGGCTCGTTGAAATTTCAGATTTGACATCCATGCCAGAAACGATTTTTTATTCGCACACTGCTATATTTTACAATAAATAACGAAACGTTTGCAAACGCTATGTCTCCCGAACCCCGGACTAATAACCAAGGTTGGGATTTTATAGCACTTGAAATTGCATAAATACGCGCTATAATCTTACCTTAAATATGCGCTAAAAATATGCAAAAAGAAAAACAGACAGTTTATTATTATTTATTAGTAGTTTATCAATTTAAATAAATTCCATTGACAATAATAACAAAAAAAAAAAAAAAACCATGTCTGTTAAAACGATATCGATTATAATTAATAATAAATATTATTAGTTATTATATTAGATAAAATATGACCAAGTTTGATTTGAAAACCGGATAGAATGCAAAAAAAATATCACAAAAAATCCAGAAATACCGCTAAAAATACAAAAAAATACAAAAAAAAAAAATTATGCGTGAATAAATTTTTCAATTTTAGTTCTCTGAGTCACGAAACTATAAATTTCAAGCTTACTCATCTCATAAGAAATACGCGAATGCTATAAAATCTCATCCGGGGTAAAAACGATATAGTACTCGATAGTGCATTTGCATAGTATATAAAAGTACTTACAATAGTAATGGAAATAGTACGAATACGTTTTGTTCGGGTAAATAATTTCATATATTTTCGCTTTTTGGTGTTACAGTCTAACAAATCTATCTGCACAGTATTATAAGAAACGTAACACGATTTCGGATGCTAAGATAAACGATTATAATTAGCACAACCACATATATATATAATCCTTTTTTTTTTTTTTTGGTTTAACACAAATATTAATTATCCTTCACTTTTATCTGTCTATATATATAAAAGCGAATGTATGTCTGTTTGTCATTTATGCATTCTTTTACATTATTCATCCGATAGCCATGCAACTTTGGGAAGTTGTTGATTACATCCCATATTATCCCACCTTATCCATTAACACGTTGCTAGGGAAACAATCGTTGTTTAGTTAACAAAAAAAACGTATTTTTAAAAAAAAAAAAAAATAAATTTAATTTCGTTATTCTATCTATATACACGGCTAAACGGCGTTTAATCGTGATTCTGCCATTGTAGAACGTAATTAGTTTTCAGTATTTCATATTCGGGGATAAAAAAAAACCACCGCGGTATTTGAACGCCTCGAACAGCATTTTGTGGAACATCATCGGTTTTTATCTTGTCCCGTTTATTGCTGCAGATAATTTTAATTCCTAGTCTAGTATACTAGTTTTAGTATCGTAAAAATGAATGATCATCATCAGACCTAGTCTAGTGAAATAGTTTGAACGAATCTACGTCACCGAATCTAGCCACTCAAGTTCAAGTGACGTATGGTCTAAAAACAGTATAAACATTGTAATTTTAAACCTCTTGTACCGTTGTGTTCCGTCGAGTCTGTTGTCCACAAACAAGTGGAATTTTTAAAATCTTCCCCGAAAATTCGTGCCTCTCAAACAATTAATGTATTTCGATAAAAAAAAAAAAAACTATTGTACGAGTTTCGCCAATTATTGCCTACGGGTATCGTGACGTTATTTTTCGTATACACGTGGCTATTGACTACAGCGGATTTATTGTCTGGCGAAACCATGTTGTTGCTATCATTGCATTTGATTATTATTTGTCGAAGACGAATTTATTGGAACCACGGCAACGAAAACAAAAATTAGAAAAAAATACAAATACAAATACAACCGTACAGATAGCAAATAGTAAATGTAATAATAATATACTATTATTATTTAGGTAGATTTCAATTTTTCTAATAATACAATAAATCAGTTTGCACTTAGCAATAGCACAACATAGTTTCATGGTGAAAACATATTTGCCGTTTCGACCATTTACGATAAAATCGAATGTACGACGTCACCGCGATTACTCTGTATCCTGTTTCGTTCTTAAAAATCACCATCGACCGAGTCTAGCGCAGTTTGCTGTTTGCAAACCACAGCGCACAATAAAGTTTTATATATATATATATATAAAAAAAAAAAAACCAAAGGAAAATATTGTACCGAACATAATAAATTAACTGGAGCTCGCATCTCAAACAAAAACGCAAATCAGTGAACTCTAGACTACATCTCCTCAGACCCTTCTGAAAGATCGAAACTTTCCTTAAATAATAAACTTACGATATACAAATCGATAATTCGCCCGGTTTGGCTCTATGGAATCCAACTATGGTGGCCGGCAAAACCGTCAAACACCAAAACCTTGCAAGCATTTCAATCCGTATGCCTACGTTTAATAACCTCTGCCCCTTGGTATGTAACAAACAAAAACCTCCATAAAGACCTGAACTTTCCAACCCTCAACGACTCGGCAAAATCCCATTACAAAAAATTTCATTTAAAACTTCACGCTCATTCCAACCCATTAATAAAAAATCTATTCTCTGCCTCACTTATCCCTAGACGGTTAAAAAGGCAATGGCCTAGAGACATACTCCAAATTTAAATAAATAAAAAAAAATAATTAATTAAATAAAAACTACTCAACTCATGTCAGGTGGCACTGCTGGGAGCCTTCCTACTCTTAATATAAATGCCATCGTTAAAATAGCTACCACACTTACTCATTATACTTTGTGTGTATAGATAGTAAATATATTATATTTTAAAAAAAAAAAAAAAAAAAAAAAAAAAAAAACATAATAAATAAAATGTATTCCGGATCGAATAGGTAACATTATAATCGCTCTATAGTTGTCATTTCGCTATAGATTTTAGTAAATTTTTGTTTTAAACAATTTGTAAGTTTCGTTTTGCTTTGACCTACTGGTCTATCGGATCTTCCGATTGGCGGGGTCGGCTGGCAGCGTTTCCGCCCCAGCCCCCCGGTAACTTTTCGTTCGCATGCCCGTGAGAATTTGCGGTAAATATTCAATTTTTGACCAATTCCTCTACCGATTTCGCCTTCGAATAACCGTAACGGCCGGTAATCGACCACAACAAACTTGTACCGTGCGCCACCGACCATTTACCTCTAGATTCTTTTAAGTTTTTGCTTCACACCGCGAAATCTTGAGGCGTTTGAATGGCATCTACTAGCCGTCACTCCTGGTGGGCGTGCTCGCTTTCCGGGTTTCGCACTCCGGACGTATATTTCCGAAACGTCTTTGCTAGTGTCGAGTTACTCTGACACCAGAAACGTTGATGAATGTTGTTCTGACCTAAAAATACGACAATGTAAATGTTTGCGTTGCACAGTAGTAATAGATTCATTATTAGATTTCACGGGACACTCGTATAGTACCGAACCGCCGCCACGTGCGTACATTAGTCGCAATTGAACGATTTAATTTCCCAATATTCAATCGCCGATTAATATATTTAATATGCAAAACGAATATTGAATATTATATTATTGTTTACACTGCACAACCAACTCGAAAGTCTCCGCGCGTTGTTCTTTATTTGTTTAGAAATAATCGGAATGACTGGATGACTTTCGGTTTTATTGATAATTTGCATTTCGCATTACGGTTACAATAACGTTATGAATTTTGTCCGTCTTTCGCGCATTTCTTATTTGTTAACGTGTTTTAATATATTGTCGCTAGTCAATGGGCGAACGCAGGAAAAAAAAAAACCGTAAAATGTTCAAAAATATCATCATATTTTTTTAAACACTTTAGGTGTTAGGTACTCGTATAAACATATTAATCTATTTGATTTGTAAATCACGCGGGAAACTCTGTATTGACCATCGCGCACGCATGTCACGTACGAGGTGTGACAATAAAATAACGAGACTTTTTGAATAAAAGTTGTTTATTTTAAAAATGTTATAATTTAATGATTATCACCTTCAAAGTACCTTCCCTCAGCATCAATACACTGTTGCATACGTCGCTGCCATTCTTGAAAACAGTGTTGCCAATTGCTTTCATTCAGCCCTTTTAGAAGTTCTGCCGTTTTCATTTTTACGTCATCAACTGTTTGAAAATGGGAAAAGAAATAAGAAGAAGTCACAAGGAGAAAGGTCTGGCGAGTACGGGGGATGTTGAAGTACAGAAATTTTTTTTTCAGTTAAAAACCGTTGAATTGAAAATGCACTGTGAGCTGGAGCATTGTCTTGGTGAAGAACCCAGCCATTTTTCCATAGATCTGGTCGCTTCTTTCTGACACGTTCTCTTAATTTAATTAATACCTCTTTATAATAATATTGATTAATTAATTTTGTCGATTTTTTTCAACGTTTTCGTTTGTTGAAGACGTGGTAGGACGTCCAGAACGATCATCGTCTTCGACGTCCTCCCTTCCACTACAAAACCGTTTGTGCCATTCAAAAACACGAGCTCTTGATAAACATTCTTCACCATAAACTTCACATAACATACGAAACGATTCCGCGGCAGTTTTTTTTTAATTTAACAAGAAATTTAATGTTAACACATGTTGTTCGATTTTTATATCTAACATTTTTCGACAGTATAGTCGAACTCGCACTAATAACCAGGCTACTAACGTATAAGAAAATGAATCGATGCCGTCAGTGTTCATAGTACTTTTAGATAAGTGTTTTCTAATCATATTTCAATAATCGTTTTATAGATAACGTTAATAGTTTAGGTTATATTTAGAAAGTCTCGTTATTTTATTGTCACACCTCGTAATTCATTTAAAACATTTTTCCCGATATTTCGAGGAGGTTACTGACCGCTTCCTTCCGCTTCTTGCATTCGCCCCTGTTGTCGCTCGTTGTCGATAGAAACCCCCGTCAGACGGTTTAACGGAGACGTTTTGCTCCGCGTGCAGTGTTGGTACACATCTAGTTGAATTTCATCGTGTTTTTATTGTTTGATATTCAATTTATTATTTTATAACGATTACGCGCGTTCTATAGTGTTCGATATTCGATAATTGTATTATATATATAATTTTTTTTTTTGTTTTGATATTGCCATTGTAATTTTGAAAGCTCGTCTATCGCCGGCCCGACATTATCTTGGACGATCGGTATGATTAGCTATAACAATACTATACGGAAATGTTTACGATTATGTTTGGACTGTTACGATTTATAAGAATATCAAACGAAAATCTACGTCGCCATCAATTGTCCGTCTTGTACACGATTTAAAATCAATGTGTTGGATAACGATTGTCCGTATAATAACGAATTTATTCGATACGGAATACCACTCCATTTTCGTATCCGTAAGAACGTATTGTCGTGATCATAAAAATAAAATAAAAATACAGGACACGTTAGTTACCTAACTAAATATAATACTAATAAAAAACGAAATAAATTTGTGCTGTTTAACAGTTTTGAAATACTGCAAATAAAATATCAATATGTACACAGAAATTCAAAAAACAACTGTATTTTGCTGGTAAATGTCTTCGCCTGCTATTATTTTTGTGTACTTTTGTGCTGAACTAATTGCATATCGAGCTGCTCAGTCTGTTTGAATAAAAATCATTACAAGAATAGTTTTTAAAATGTGTTTTCACAACGATAATTTAAAATCACATTTTGGTTACAAGCAAAAAAACAAAAAAAAACAAAACCGATTTTATTCGTCTGTCCGCAACACATTAACGGTTGAACGAATCCGTTTTACTCCGGCATTTGTACCAGGGGGCCGTCGCCAAAGAATATTCCACGACTGTCGATATTTCGAATTAAGAAATAAACCAACAGTTAGGGGAAAAACGGTTGAAATGAATGTCGTAATTGACGAGGTAATTTATTTAAAATACTGAACGCGACGGTACCGCCGAGCCGGCCCGGAAATCTGCGTCGTTTAACAATATTACGGTGCCCGGACATTTTTTTTCCGGTTCAAAATATTTACGTTGTAGTTTTAGTCAAATTAATTCAAAATATTGACATTTGGTATGATATAAAACAATAAATAATTCAATTTAAACCGGTGGTTCCCGACTCAACACTAGGCACGGACCGCGACTTATTTATTATCACCCCCTCATCCACTAAACCATTTATTTCTTTATAGTATATAATTTATATGTACACGATATAATCAGAAATACAGTTTATATTAATTTATTTATTGACAACAGACTAATTTAGTAAAAAAAAAAAAAAAACGTCATATTGGTATTTAATCGTTACGGAAATACGATTTTACAAACTTAAATTAATTGATTTTTATTCGGTGTGACAAAATATAATACAAATTTAAATTAATATGTATTTGATTAGTGTGACCTGTAAGCAACCGCTTCATTGACCAGTTCTGGGATAATGAATTACGTACACTAAACCGTAAATAATATGAAATACAATTTCGCTTTTTTTTTTTTTTTTTAAATATCGATTATTTAAATTAAAAAATTGATAATCATAAAAAAAATTCTTTAGCATCGCGGACCACTCGGGACTCGAATCAGTCGGGAACCACTGACTCAAACGGTAATAAACTAATATTTACGACAACGTATTTAGGTTTGTGTAAAAATAAATAACAATTTTTAAAATATCGAAGACTTTTCAGTGGGGGACCGGACTCCCCTTTAGATACGTCTTTAGTGTCATCCAGGGGAGGTTCTAGAATACATATTTTTGGGAGGAGGATACTAAGATAAACGATTATAATTAGCACAATCACATACATATATTATCCTTTTTTTTTGTTTGTTTTGTTTTAACACTTACCGTACAAAAAAACAAATATTAATTTTCCTTCACTTTTATCTATCTAAATATATATAAAAGCGAATGTATGTCTGATTGTCATTTATGCGTTCCTTACACTATTCATCCGATCGCCATGCAACTCTGGGAAGTTGTTGATTACATCCCATCTTATCCCACAATATCCATTAATACGTTGCTAGGGAAACAATCGTTGTTTAGTTAACATAAAAACGTATTTTTAAAAAAAAAAAATAAAAAAACAAATTTTATTTCGTTATTCTATCTATATACACGGCTAAACGGCATTTAATCGTGATTCTGCCATTGTAGAACGTAAATAGTTGTCAGTCTTCTTAAATGTTCGGCTGTAGCTGTTAGAACGGGAAGAGTGGCGAAAATTTGTAATAATATTTTAATATTTGGAGATAAAATAAAACCACCGCGGTGTTTGAACGCCTCGAACAGCATTTTGTGGAACATCAGTTTTTATCTTGTCCCGTTTATTACTGCAGATAATTTTAATTCCGAGTCTAGTATACTAGTTTTAGTATCGTAAAAATGAATGATCATCATCAGACCTAGTCTAGTGAAATAGTTTGAACGAATCTACGTCACCGAATCTAGCCACTCAAGTTCAAGTGACGTGTGGTCTAAAAACGGTATAAACATTGGAATTTTAAACCACTTGTACCGTTGTGTTCCGTCGAGTTTGTTGTCCACAAACGAGTGGAATTTTTAAAATCTTCCCCGGAAATTCGTGCCTCTCAAACAATTAAATGAATTTCGATAAAAAAAAAAAAAAAAAAAACTATTGTACGAGTTTCGCCAATTATTGCCTACGGGTATCGCGACGTTATTTTTCGTATACACGTGGCTATTGAGTACAGCGGATTTATTGTCCGGCGAAACCGTGTTGTCGCTATCAATTGCAATTCGATTATTATTTGTCGAAGACGAAAATAATGGTAAATTGTATATGGTAAACCCCCCTACCGCCATCGCCGCCTCTAGATTGGCCCCCGCTTGTGGCCGCGGTACTCGTGGACGTTTCCGAAGGGTTTCCACTGACCAATAACGTGACCCCGCACGTGTAAAAAAAAAAAAAAAAACAAAACGTTAATATAAAACCAATTTCTCGACGGTGCGTATAGTAAACGCGCAATAATCGTAATTACTGTTATTACCGGTGGTCGAAATGCGCGTTATTAGCCACGAACACTATACGACCAGGGGGTTAATTCGTCCACGCGTGATGAACAATCTGATAAAGTATAATAAAATGGCTGTTTGTAATAAAAAAAAAAAAAAAATTAATGTATATAACTACTATAATATTGGCGATAAAACGCAATATCGTGTTTATTAGCGTGCTGAACCCGCAGATATCGACAATATGATAATGCATATTTAATACTCTTGGACGGGGTAGGTATGTACGCGTGTTATTGGCGTATATCAAAGTCAATGGAAATTACAGGGCAGTGCCCATTTGCCAGTAAGGGAATTGTAGCCGCGGCAATATAGCAATGTCGACAGAAAAAAAAAAAAGAAAGAAAAACGAAATTCGTTTTATTTCGACTAAACGGCAATGTGTTACTGATATTTACAACGCGAAGACGGGCGGAGTATGCGTAGAAGGCGCAGATGGACGCGAATAATTGTAGACGTGTACCGCCACGTTAATAACGTTTCGGCGTGATTTTATTTTTACATTATGAGCTAAAGTTAACAATTACAGCGTGAGAAATTCCCTTGGCCACTGACCGTTAAGCCTTCGGGGACGATTGCCGGGAAGCGAACGAGCGGAGAGGTTTGAAGTGAGTGGGTGGCTTTGTTGGAGGAGACGGGTGTGCATTTGGTCGCAGTGTAGCTCGGCTACGTTTTTGATGAGTGGTTCGATTAAGGTTAGGTTAGAAAAATTAAAAACATAATCCCACACGTCCAAATTCGATAGGATACTAATGCTCCGAGGAAGCTGGTAAAAAATAAAATAAAAAAAATACATACATCGCTATTAGTTATTTTTTTATGTATGTTTCCGGTGCGATATTATGCTAAATATGATAAAAAAAAAAAAAAAAACCTTTGCACGGACGTTTACACGAAATGAGAAAATGAGAAAATTTTTTTTTTTTTATTTATTAATTTTACGAAAAATTCCAAATTTTAAGAGACGTTCACCGAGAATCAAGAGAAATATGCCGTATCGGTTTGTCTAACGGGTAAATACGACGAAAAATGTGTTCGCGTTCGACAAACGAAATTGCTTTTTAAATAGATTTTAGAAATAAAACAACGATTATGAAATTTGTAGACAACATCGCGGGCGTTTTGTAATTCTCTACGTATTCGACTCGTTATCTAAGCCAAACACATTCGAATGTATTTTGTGTTTATTTCAAAAAACAGTTACAGTTTTTTTTTCAATAATTTCCATCAACTTGAAACGTCACCGAACGCGGAAAACCTTACACGGTAAACGGAAAAAATATTAACACCTAGATAGTTTGCATTAAATTTTGACCATCCTAAAGGCACGGAGGCACAGTCGTCGCACTCAAATTTCGTAAAAATGTCGTGAATTATAATATTCCAACCGGAGTTTGTATCAATGATAAAACTATAATATATAAAATATGTTTTAGAGATAAAACACCGTTTATGGAATTTCTGAATAACGACACTTTGAAGTGCGACCTCTCAGGCGTTTCGTAATTTTCTACTTTTATTTCGAATAGCAGTCAATTTTTTTTTTTAATAATTCCCATCAACGTGAAACGTCACCGAACGCGGAAAACCGTACACGAAAAACAGAAAAAAAATAGTTACACCTCAAGTTTTCATAAAATTTTGACCAACCCAAAGGCACGGAGAACAGTCGTCGCACTCAAACTTCGTAAAAATGCCGTGAATTATAATATTCCATCCGGAGTTTGTATCAATAATATCGGTGGTAAGACTACGGGATCGTGGCACGAGAAAAAAACCTAACGGCGACGTTTCTATAGAATGTATTTTAAATTTTAATACGTCCCTTATGATTATTGTCAAGCGCGCAAAAATATAATATTTTATCCGACGCGTTATAATATTAAATGAAATGACTTTTGAACAAAATTATCTTGACTTCCTTCATTGGGAATCGCACCGGGCGAGAGGAGAGATTCGGCCACGAAAACGACAATTTCGGAAATCATTGAGCACAAACGTCACGACGAACCTTGTAATACATTTTCGAAATTTTTTAACGGATTAAAAAAAAAAAAAAAAAATGTTTTTCGCATAAAATAAATACGAAAAATTCGAATACTTCAAAAAATTACGAGTAACTCGAAAACAAATTCCAAAATATTCTGGAAATAATGAACATAAAAAAAAAAAAAAAACACAAATAATAATTCCTTTTCCACCTTCCATAATTATTGTCAAACGTTGAGGGTTTCACGAGATCCTCGGCGATTCGGTAAATCAGCTCACGAATTCTATTTTCAATGTTCTGATGAGTCCTACGCTCGGTCCGCCAGAAAACGCAGTAAAAAATCGTTACCCATCGGATATAGTTTACAATATTAAAAACCGAATTATGTTTTTTTTTATGTTTTCCTCCATTTTCTATGAAAAAGTGTATTATATTTAATGTAAATATGCAGCGAGGTCGTGTATATAGGTACCGATACTCTGTTTAATTTGCGAATCGATGTATCGTTTTCTTTTTTTACTTTTTTTTTTTTTTTTTTTTACGACAAACAATCGAAATAATTTGTACGAATACGGCGAAAAAGTATTACGATACATAATGTATTATGTTATAGTGCGGCGGTTCCCAAGGTGTGCGCCGCACCGTCGACTAGAGAACTCTGGTCTACAAACCTATAAAACGGCTAAAGGAATGTGAAGTTCAAACTGACCCGTAATTTTTCGTCCGGAATGTCGGCATCAAAACGCGTGCTGAAAGCGCTAACATACGAAGAAAAAAATGCCGGGGGATGTCGAGAATGGATTGAAAGCAAAATCTTCGATAGCTAAAGAATTTGGTATTCCACTTGACACTTTGTCAACTTATCTTGAAAATAGAGAAAACATTTTAAGTATGTTGGCCGTGTCCAGTAAAAAAAGGGCTAGCGAACCGGAAAATCCAGATGTCGACGAGTGCGTTTACAAGCGATTTAAACGGGTACACGTGACAAAATAATTCCACTGAGTGGGCTTTTGAGACAAAAGCAAAAGCTGAAGAATTCGTATTAACGTTAGAAAAACACGATTTTAAGGCGAGCAACAGATGGCTCGGTGGTTTCAAAGAAAGAAATGGCATTTGTTTTAAAAGCGTAAATGGTGAATGTGATGATGTAAATGTTCAAGAGGAACTTTTTTTTAAAATAATTATCTGTTTCTAATTTTTGTTTATACATTTTTAAAATTATACATACATATATAAATAGTAAATACATACTTTTTTTTTTTTTTAAAAATGTCTAAACTAATTTTTTAATTTTGGTTTTTGGATTACTCGAATTCTCGGATAACTCAAACCTAGTCAAACCAAGTTCGACTGTATAATTATAATCCCGGCTCACGTGAATTTAGGGGGTATATCATATATCCTAGCATAATCGTACCCCCCGTGGGTGGGGGAGAGGAAGCTATAGTTATCCTGGGCAGTGACGCAGACAAGAATTTTCATTGGCGAGGGGGATATTTATTCGTTATTTCTAAGATTTGCCGCAGGGTAGTGTTCACGCACCCGGCAAAAATGACCGGATTTTAATACGATAAAAATGATTTTTAACATTTTATTTATTCTACAAAATAATGTCTTGTTTCCTCTCCCTGGGCCTGCTGCAGTGACCGTAAACCTTGTACTGTCAGCTAGTATATGATAGTGACTAGTGAGTTCTCCGGCAAACTGATAAGGACGCGTTAGCAGAATAATTAAATAACGTTCCAAATTATGTCGTACCGAATGGGTTAACCAAAAAGACAATCATTTTTTCTCGTATCCGCCGGGGTTGATAATAAAATCAATAACAATAAAAATAATAGTAATTTAAATTCCCCCATATCCACCCCCCGTGTCTACGACCATGATCCTGGGGGTATGATACGCCTGATCTACCGGCCGATTGCCGTCCGCGTAGCAACAGGTGTCCTACCGAGCTCAAATTGTTATTATCGACGTCAGCTAACTGGTCGCTCCCGGCCCTCAATTGTCGAATATTCTTTGAAATCAAAACGTTTTAACGAATTTTTTTTTATAAACGGCCGTATCCGGTCGTTGTTTAACTGTTCGGGGCACTACGAATTTTATGTCTCGTCGGGATTTGATGATAGCCGGGCGGTTTTAACGCCGGAACATTAGGCTCGGACCCCCGCTCAGAACCCGCCCCTCCACACCAACCATAGTTGGGTATCATTGATTCCCTCGGCGTACTTTTACGACAACGATCGGATTAATATTACCATCAGATAAAGTCCACCGGAAGAGATTTTATGATATCCGACCACGACCCGAATCATCTGTTGGCGTTAGAACCACTCTGCAATCGTGATTTGTTTCCATACGTTTTATTGCCGAACCCATCTGTATTTTATTTCTCCGCGTACCGCCGACACATCAAATTGACTTGTCGTTTTCAAATTAGCCGGCTGTATTATTGCGTGCGTAGGTCACCGTTTTGAATATCAAAAGTCAATTATGACGTGTCGTAATCACGCCGAGAAATAATGTGAAAAAACAAAAAAACAACCGAAATCAGTAATCTGTTCGTAAGTATTTATTTTAGAGAATCGTTTGGTATAGATTAATAATTTTCTATGCTTTTCACAGTTGTACCACTGATAAATATTCAATTTATTCATATTTCATAAATAATTTTTCTCAATTCTGAGCCAAGCGATCAACGTATTGGTTTTACCGCGGTGTGTGTGCGTATGTATTTTTTTTTTTTGTTTTGTCCGTAAACGACTTTTCTACCACTCGCTGGGCATATTACGATTTTTTAAATCGTCCACTTCCGCCGTTGATCGGTTGAGCTTCAGATACGCCACCGCAATCGCCCAGTTCGTTTTTATTTAACTATAAATCGGTGCATTAAAGCAACGTTTTTTTTTTTTTGTGTGTGTGTAGCGAGGTCAGTGTACGCGCGTCTGTCGACCCCGGCGGTATTTCCGACGTCTGTGACACGTTAGTCGTATGCATCCCCGGGCCGCAGTCACGAGTCATATTATTTTTATGAAAAAATGGTCGAGGTTTTTTTCATTTTCAATTGTATAGAAATTTTGGTCGGCCGCGACACGTTGTCAAGTACGCGTAACAATATTGTCGCGCGCGAATACAATCGGTATGGCGAATTACGCATTCCATTATTTCAGCGGAGTGAAAAAAAAAAAAAAAAAAAAACAAACTTTATTTACAATCTATAGAGTAATACGTAAGCAAACACGTAAATACCAATAGATTTATTTGGAAACGGCTCGTTTGACTTGTTGGGTAGCGGTGTGTGGGGGCGGATGGGAAACGCGTTCAGCAACAATACCTCCTATTCCGCGTGGCCGTTTTCTTTCTAGTCTTCTCGGTTGGGTTTTCGGGTACGGTGCTTGATGACGTACGGAAGATTAGTGGGGAGGGGGGGGGGTCCTGGTTCGAGAAGAGTTTAGAACGGAATTTGTTTCCCTGTACGGATTTGTAGATCGTTACGCAGTGGTCGTATACCACGGTGCTCCACGGTTATTTGTCGTGTAGACAATATATAGAGTGGAAAGCTTGTGGCGAGTATTATATTTTGGCATGGCCGGGTCCCGCTGTATTTTTGGCGGAAAATCGGTTGTGCAAGCACTGTGGTTATTATTTGGATTAATACTCGACGAAACGATTCCCCCCCCCCCGAGTGTAGCTCGTTCGACTGATTGCGATCAATACGTACAAATAACGAAAATTCGAACGTTGATTGCCGTATGGAAATACAGTAGAACTCCAATTATCCGAACGCCAATCATCCGGACGTCCAATTAACCGGACGAGAAAAATACGGCACGTGCCGTTTTTTTTCCAAAAATTTGGAAACGGTACGATGTAAAATGGAATTTAATTTACATCCGTACACGACTATAAACCATTGCAGCCACCGAAAAACGATTCCGAGCCGAGAAACGCCGCAATTTTTACGGTTTCCATAAAAATGTACACTCTAAACGATTACAAAACCGACAATGTATTACATTACAGTCAATTTGACCGTTAGGCGTCTCGTAAAAGTTTCAGTAGTTGCCGGGAGGGAAATAGTTTTCCAGTCCCGTCGTTTTACAATCATACGTCAATTTGTTATGAATAGAGCTGTGAATTTAATGCAGTGAAAACCCTAAAAAATGCATTGAACATTTAAAAAAAAAAAAACGTCAAATAATGTATCATAAAATGCAACTTTATTAAGTTTTTTAATTTAATTTTTATATTTATTTTGAAATTACTGATATTAGAGTAGATATTATGTGCATAACAATTTATTTGTTTAAAACAAATTTTTCTTTAAAAAAAATTATAATAATGTCGATCGAATTTGAATGTTTTCTGTAATAATTCTATTCGTCTGAATTCATCGACGTACAGTAGAACTCCAATTATCCGAACGCCAATCATCCGGACGTCCAATTAACCGGACGAGAAAAATACGGCACGTGCCGTTATTCATACACGTGTTTCATAATCGTTTTTAGATTAGATAAAGAATAGGTACTACATATATATTATTCTTAATAATATCCGTCATTCCAACGTAGGTATATTAAAAATTATCGTCAAGTTCACGTATTTAGCGATTGTGACGAAGAGAATATAAGTGAGTGGTTGCTTATGGATACAAATGATCCTGGATATCAAATACTTTCGGATGATGAAATAGTTCGTAACTTATTTGAAGAAGATGAAACTGAAGAAGAGGAAAATGAAACTGACGATTTGACTGAAGGTGAAAATGGGCCGTCTCATTCTGAAGCTTTTGATGCATTGGATTTGGCGTTTAAATGGTTTGAGAGACAAGAAGAATCAAACACCACTCAATTGTTGCAATTAAGAAGATTGAGAGACCTAGCTGCTCTAAAGAGAAAGTCAACTATGAAGCAAACTAAAATATCATCATTTTTCAAAATAAAATAAATTATGTGCCAAGTCGGCTTTTTTTTTGGTTTTAAATTATGTCACGTATGTACTTTAATTAAAGCTTATTTTGTTTCAGTTGAATATCTAATAAAATTACATATTTGTTTATGGTTACGTGTGTATATAACTTTTGATATATCATATGTCAATCATCCGGATATTTGCTTATCCGGACCACCCTTGACATTAATTAGTCCGGATAATTGGAGTTCTACTGTAGTCCAAAACGAAACATATGGTCTCGAGACGTTGTTCCGCGGTTTTATTTCAATCGCTCGGGAAGAATTTTCCTAAGCCGTATTTTATGAATAAATATCCGGATACTAGCGCCGTTTATTAATTGTCATCGATAACAGATAACAAATTGTGCGACGAGGACCGCCAGCGAAATAATATAAAAGAAAAAATCGATTATATAGTTTCTGTATATTAAAAAACGAAGCTATATATACGCGATAGATAATTAATAAAAAGCGACAATGATTTACTATTAAGAAATTAAATTCACCCTCCATTATATTAAATAGTACTTAAACCGGGTTGTTTTTTTTTTTTTTTTTTTTTTTACAATTTCAGCACCCTCACCTGCGACTAAACAATCAATAATATTAGTACTTAATTTTAAAAGGTTTTATTTTACTAGGTTTAAAAAAAAAAAAAAAAAAAAAAAATCAATTTTTTAAAAATTAAAACTTTTAAATAATATAAATGAGTTAAAATACTTCAGCGTGTAGCTGATCGCTTTTATCGTTTGCTAAATGTGTTGATTTTTAACTACAAAAAATGTTTAACAATTTGCCATCGTGATAGCAAGTCTCCGGCCAACAGAATTATTTTTGCCCGTGGTATTTCTGTACTCCCCCTATTCGCCGAACGGACATTTTTAAAAATGTTTTTATTGTGCTAGTAAGTGACAAAATTCTGTTCTTAAAACATACTATCGTCCCCGGCACGGCTAATATATCCGCAGTATTTAATATCGGTACGCGTGACCTAAGCAAATTAAATAAGAATAATAATTGTTTTTTTTATTTCCGTCGTAGAAACAATGCAATCCCGAAATAAAGAAAAAAGAAAGTGCAGTTTCCATGTTTTAAGGACGAATTACTTGCGCGGACGTCCCCATTTACCGGTTGA
Source organism: Tuberolachnus salignus (assembly GCA_956483605.1). Classification (NCBI taxonomy): domain Eukaryota; kingdom Metazoa; phylum Arthropoda; class Insecta; order Hemiptera; family Aphididae; genus Tuberolachnus; species Tuberolachnus salignus. Next base: position 2,481,929 of record OY101431.1, on the reverse strand, counting down.
ATTTCCGAAATTCCCTTCGTAGTGAAAAACGGGCACGTTTTATACTAAGGAACCCTCGTGCGAAATATCAATTTTCTAAGTCCAGCGGTTCGGTCTGAGATTTAGTGTATTTTGTTTTTTTTTTACATACATACGTATACGTACTAATATTTGTTTTACGATTATCGGTCGAAGGATTTTAGTAATTATTATTGAATTCATTTTGATTTTTGTAACAAAAAATCGACAAACGCGAAAGGAATCTCAAAAAAAAAAAAACAAACAAACAAGATATATAGAAATATATATATGAGAGTAGACTCTCGCAAATTCAGTTCGTTATTCGGGGGACCGAGCTGAGAATTCGGTTTATAGAGGTTTGGCGAAAGTTGGAATTATCGAGGGGAAAAATAAATAATTCGATTTAAAGAGTGTTCAGAATTTTTATTCCATACACGCATATTTATCATTCGATTTATTTTGCATTTATTATTTACGTATTGTATTATTTATATTTATTTAAAAATAAATCAATTATTTTCGTTTGCGATACATTTTTGGCGACAATCTGGTCCATAGCCGGTTACATGTGTATGTTCTCACTGAATACGAGTACGTCACTGTCGAACCACACGTCCAATTCATTCGAGCTTATATATACATTTAATAAATCCGAATTAGAGAGTGTCCGCCACTTTATTATTTTCGATTTGTCCAGGAGACCATAATAATAATATATGCGTGTTTTTTTTTTCGGATTATAGAGGTATTCTCGGGGGGGGGGGTGACCAAGCGTTTAGTTCGATTTGTACGAATCGTCGAGAGTCAACTCTTGTTGATGGAAAATATCCGGATTTTCGGATTCCGACATTTATTGTAAATCCGATTTTCGGTTTTTAAAATTCTTCAATTAATTTCTCATAAATCTATTCATATTACTTTTATATGTTAATAACATTAAGTACGTTTTTACAATTCAAAAAAATAACACAAATATCAATTTATTTAAAAAAAAAAAAAAAAATCATGCATATGTGTATTACACTCTAGTTCAGTGTTTCCCAAAGGGTGTGCCGTGAAAACTCGAATTTTTTATTTTAACAAATTGAATAATGTAAAAAAAAAAAAAAAAAAAAAAAAATAATGTACATGTTAAACTAAACATTTAAATTTTTAATTCTAAATCTAAACAAGTACAATTTTAGTGTGAAACGTGTACTCGGATGCTGGTTGCATAATAGTTGAATTCGAGGAGGAATTGACGATAAACCTACTCGCATTTCTTGTTCAACTGACAGAAGACATGTTCACGTTTCAATTTTTTTTTTTTTTAATATTTGTCAGTACGGAAAAACCAAGTTCGCGGGGGTATGTCGGAGAAAACGGCAACAACGTATTTGTTAGCCTATTTTAATTTCAACGAACGATCAGATCGAAGTTAGGTTTCTTGTTCAATACATTTCAAACGAGATACGGCATCCGGTGTTACTGCGAAATGATTGCGTTTTACCCAATCGTGTTCGTCAACAGACAATGATCGGAAATATGTCTTCATTTTTTTTAAATTTCTTTTGAAACTATAAATCGGTTAGTAATCAAAGCGGTCGTTACTTCTCCACGCGGTACAATATCTGCTGTTAATGGGAACATTCGTAGGTGTTTTCGTTCCAATTTTTATCCAAAGTGTACCTTATAGAAACTAATTTATAATGTGCCGCGATGGGAAAATGTTCGGGAACCGCTGCTGTAGTTTATTATAATATTTTACTCGTGAAAATCGTAAATCCGGAATTTTCGGACTTTCGGATAATCCGGGATTTATGTCGCGGCACTGCTGGTATATATATATATATATGTGTTGTGTATTGCTGTGTATAATTACCTATATTTTGAACGTTTCAGACAAAATTCCCGATGACAAGTATTTTAATAATGGTTCAAAAGATAGACACTCCTGGGAAGCCGACAATGCCGACGACACGTACGGGAACGATAATAATGGCACGTTTTCACACGACCGCGGCCATGTCAAATTCGACGCACCGAGAGTCCCTGTAATATTTGTACTAGGTGAGAGAAACGATTTGTAAAAAAAAAAAAAATAATTAAAAGTAAAAGGTCAATGTCGTATTAATCGTCGTGACCGAACGTTTTTTATTTTTATTTTATTTTTTTTTCGATAAAACAGGTGGACCTGGAAGTGGAAAGGTCACGCACTGTGACAATTTAATGCAAGAAAAGAGAGGTATTATTCACATCAATATGACCGATTTGCTGCAACAGTACACCGTTGGAAATGGTAAGCTATAACGGGCTACGACGATAAGTCGAAAGTTTAATTTAACATACAAATATCGTTTTTAAATCGTAAAAAAAAAAAACCGCCCGCGATTTAAACGATCGTGTGTTCGTGTAACCGGGACGCGGGACCTTTTCAATGAAATGTCTGCACAGAACCTTGCACGGTTTTTGGAACTAAAAGTCGTTATAGATCAATAATTTTCGGATCCCGTCTAACCAGGTACGAGATTCTTGAGTTTTACGCCACGGTTTTCGACGCGAACGTAATATTTTTCAATCCGAAAGATTTCCACTCGCGTCCGTCCATCCATCAGTTCACGAACTCGTCCGTATTGCGTGTACGGTCAGAGTTACGAACTGGACGACGACTTCGCGATTAAACCGATATTTGTCATACGCGGGCAAAGCATAGGAAATCATAGGACATTGTAAGTAGGAAAAATAGTTCACAGTGCCCGGAATCCGATAACGTGTCTGTGAGACACGATCTACTGGTAAAGAACGACTTGAAAGCCTTTTAAGTCTTTTAGGTCGCGGAAAGGGCATGGAAATAGATATCGAAGGCGCTACAGATAAGTTTGGCTGTTCTTCGGACTTACTAAAATCGCACCTCACGTTTAAATTAAATAAATAAATAGTAATTTCGCAATATTAGTTAAAAGTTATTCGCTTTTATTTTAAATTAATTCCAATTTACTATCATTATTAATTCAAACGAACAAAAAAAAAAAAAAACAAAAAAACGCGCTTAAAATCTAAAATTCAAGTCATAATAATAATTTAAGTTTAACTTTTAAATATTTCCAGATACGTAATTATTTTATGTATGGTGAAAATCAGTGACGGATATTGGGGGAGTGGGACTCTGGAGGATTTAGCTTCCCCCCCGGAAGGTTTTAATCTTTCTACTACACTTATAACATACGACTGTAGAAAATAATGAAAACTTTTCAAACTAATTTTTCAATCATTTTTCTATCATGTCAAGCCTGCTCTCACTGACGTGATCAAATATCCGCCTACGATGAGAATAATGGTCATATTGACAAACACTAATTTTATAATATTCGCTCAACTTTAACAATTTGCTTTAAATTAATTATTCGAATATCACTAAAATAATAGGTCATTTTGAAATGTCCAAAACCTATGTAAAACTATCGATACTAATCGATTTTAATTGATTTTAATTTTGAAGTGGAATTTTTATTATAGATTACTGTTGAACAAAATCACATTTAGATAATAAAAAAATTGATTTGCTTCCGTGGCTATACTGTAGGTATACTTTTGCGCTATCAGAGAACTATTGTTTATCCACTAACGAATTTGACTACTTGGAGTGTCGGGAGAAAAATATTTGCTGGCGGGCGGTGTACAAGAACTATACGAAAAATTATGCTAAAAAACGTTCTCAGGTGCCGGTTTCGGCTACGGTTCCGAATAACCGAACTTGGCCCGAACATGGCCGGGCGGTGAAAAACAAAAAAAAACCGCGTAACCCGAGTCCCGGAAATCGAAAAAAAATGTATACGATTACAACACAGGCGTAAATTGGAAGGGCACCATTGTCCCCCTAGAATAAATAAGGAGAGGCCTTATTCTTTTAAAATAAGTACAAAAATTAGATTGCCAGTATAAGAAAGTTGTAGTAGAAACCCAACAATATCTATCAACTGTATTTATAAACAATTGTTTACCAATTGAACTTCGTTGAACTTATCAAAATTCGATAACTGTATAGATCGATAGATATTATTTACGACAAGAAAAAAACATTTCGTTATGTTGGTCCTGAATAGCAAAACGGTTTTATAAATTTTACGGGTATAAACGATTTATCTCGGGTGATCGATAACGTTAAAAATGCGGGTGTGTACAGCGTTATAGTGGACTGAAACTCAAGACATAAAAAAAAAAAAAAAAAACACGAGCAAGTGTCTAGTGCGCTAACGTACTGCGATAAACAAGTGAACGTGTAAAAAAAAGAAAAAAAGGTTTTTGGTTTTTACAAAACAGACAAAACGGACACACCGACCCATTCATATTTAATAAAGAGTACTTTGCAAGCGTTGGGGTTAAAAATCGAAAACGTGATAGGTGGTTGTTAATGTTACGACGGGGCTGCCTCAAAAGCCGTGGTTCGTATTCTCGAGTGGCAAAACGGATAAAATATGAAAAATAAACGAGTTTTGTATGCGCACGTACTTGACTTCTACGCACAGGTTAAAATAATAATTAAAATAAACTAATAATTACGATAAATCTATCGTTAATAATTCATAAACCGTTATAGTTGTCCTATGTTTTTAAATGTTTTATTGAAAGTTCGTTTGTTCCCGTTACTTACACAAAATAACGATCGCCTTATATTATTGTACGGCAAAAGTTAATATTAACATACATTTTTTTTTTTTTTTTTTTAATTTCACAATCTATACAAATAAACGCGCAATACGTGTATAAGATTGAATTGACTATATAACATGAATTTGTTTGAATATGAAGCCGCCCGTTAGTGTCACTTAGCTAGGCATAAATATTATTTATTGAGTTATTTTTATTCTAAACGGTCACGACACCATTTGCTTTTGAGTCTGCGTTGTGGATATTCAGGAAGTGTAAAGGTATGCAACTCCCTAATTAATGGGTTGGGGTGATTTTCTAGTTTGGCAAAAAACCGATTGTAAAATAATTCCGTTACCGTTATAAACGGTTTGATGGGTTAGATCTTCGCGGAGAGTTAAACTAGAAACAAAGAAGTGATTTTTCTTAAAGTAATATTCCGAAAGACTTGAATTTTATTTAAATTAGATTTTTTTTTTTGCCGATCCGCAGTGTTCCGATCCGTATGTCCATATAGGCTTCGGAAGAGTTTTTGTATATTAATAATAGTTTGGTTTTTAAACTAGTATATTTATGTTTTGATAATAACGTTTTTAGTGATATCTAGATCGATCCTTTTAGTTTTAACATGTTCGTTCCGGTCGAGTTTTTGGTCGAGAATTAAACCTGAATATTCAACGGGATCGAGGGGTGGGATAGGTATACGATCGGCCGAAACATTTGGGCGAAGACCGTGTCTACGGGTAAAAATCGTACGGGCACGATTTACTGCGATTAACTCGAACGCGCCGTTTTTCATACCATACCCAACGTACATTTACAAACGGTGGTAATACACGATTTGGCCAGACTAGTCAAATATGTGACTATATATATATATATATATATATATATATACAGTCGAGTCGCGATAACTCGAAGAACTCGACAACTCGATTTTTTTTTAATTCCCCTAGAAATTATAATAACACTCAACGTATTATAAATCTTGTTAAATCGAATCTTAAAATTGTGTTGAATAGCTTAGTATATTTTTATATCTGCTATATCTGGATATTCTGGGTATTTCGCGATAATTATTATGTATTATGTTTTATCTACTTCAGTACTGTATAATAAAGATTACTGACGATTATTAGCGCGCACACGCACAATAATAATAATAAGTATGTGGTTGGTTAGTATGTGTCCTACACTGTACCTGTCGTGTTTGTCGTGCGTATTTTTGAATGTTTTTAAACATGTCTCAAAAACGAAAGTTAAACCATTTAACTATAGCTGACAATGTTCGTGCGATACAATTGGCGGAGAAAGGTAACCGGGAAAAAACAAGACATCGCAAACGAATTTAATATTCCTCCGGATACGCCGTAGACATTTTTCAAAAATAAGGCGGATATTTTTAAAATTATATTTCACTACATGGGCAACTCGAAGTATTTATTTTATTTTGATAGCATTTTTATCCCCCTTCAACTTCGAGTCATCACGACTCGACTGTATATATATAAAACTGATCGTTTCCCCTCGGCCAACGATAGATGTCCGCGTTACGGCCGCGGTATTTCGGCGCCGTGCACTCGTCCCGGCGTGTGTCTCGCGCCGTCGCCGTCTTCGCCAAGCGTCCCCGGCGTTGCCCCGTCCCCTCGGCCGATCACTCCCGGCGCTCGTTATTACTTATTAAACGCCCGGATCCGCCGTCCCACATTTCTTGTAGACCGTATACTATTATTACATTATAGTATAATAATACACGCGAAATAATAAATTAATCGCATACGTATCGATTATTATTATTATTATTATTATTATTGTAACCGTCAAACTACATAGACGCGGCGGATGGGTATATATTATTATTATTATTATGTGTACGCGCTGTTTGTCGTCCCTGACCTATTATATAGATAATATTAAAAGTGAATTTAGAACAGCGTCGGGACGTGTGTGTACGGCCGGAACCGGCGGTAAAACGGAACGGCCGCCCTCCTCTTTTCTATTTTTTTCTTTTTTTCCATTCCGACAAAAATAAATAAATAAATAAAAACACTATATAGAGCTGTCCCTTCGGTAAATATCGGGTTTTATACGTTTGTATATATATATATTTTTTTTTTTCTTCCAATTATTGCGCGAGGTTAGCCGGGCATACTAGACGTGCCAATTAAATAACGAGACTTTCAATAAAAAAAAAAAAAAAAAAAAACATTTCGTTAACGATTTATGATAATTTAACATTTTCCCCTCTGTGCGCTCCGTTCGTATTTACCACTGTGTGGATAATTCTTCCCTAGTAATGCCCTCGTAATACCCCTGCCGATTTTGTTCTTGCGGCTTCGACCGATTCAAAACGCGCCCCTTTTATAACGCGCTTTTTGTTTTCAGCAAAGTGCCGAAAGCCGCAACGGGCCGAGATCCGGCCAATATGGGAGTGTATGACTTTTTGTTCCCGAGAGAGAGGTTTTCGGGCACCGGACTTTTGCCGTGTTCAATTTATCGCGCGATATTCGTCGAACGGTCTCCGAGTGTCAACCGTTTCAGCTACAATTGTAAACGCTCAGTGGCCGATTATCGTTTATTTTCAAAAAAAAAAAAGTTAATCGAATAGCGTGGGCAACCCGCGCGTTGTTCGTCATCAACCCAATTTCGACCATCGATAAATCGTCTGTGTCTCTAGAAAAGCACGCGATCGCGGCATTTCCGTGTGCACTAGACGCCAAGCGATAACTTTCCGTAACAGATTTTTGGATTTTCGCTAGAAATTCCATATTAATACGCCGTTCATTTTTTTTCGTCCGGCATAATTTCCACGTACAGCCTCCGTAAAAAAAAAAACCAATTTAAACAACGCCCACGCGCGGACTATGCAACGGGCTAAAAACCGATATTTGTTCGATGCAGTGAAATTCATAGATTATAAAATATACCGACACAAGCTATTATCTGTACGTGCCTTATAGCTATTTTGATAGTCTCGTTGTTTAATAGCCACACCTCGTGTATAGATATCGATTGACGTAAATACATTTCACACGGGGGCACAGTCTCTGGAAAGATACGTGATTTTTTTTTTTTAATGATTTTTTCCACCTTTATTTCGTGTCGTCATTAAACCTGCGGCGAATTGAATGGCCGAGGAAAAGTTGCACGATTTTATCAAAAAAAAAAAAAAAAAGAAAGTATTTAAGTATTGGACACTAGATTTTCGGTATTGTACCGAAAATATGGTTTCGGGGTTGGTATAACGTCGATTTTTCTCGCGGTTCGAACAAGTAAAAAATAACAATAAAAACCCGTACGTTTTTCATTCCAAAACCGTAGTATTTGTTACATTATATATACGCCGAAAACCTTGTACGGAGAACCCGATGAATAATTAATATTTAATACCGTAGAAATTATTATAAACGAGTTTTACCGACACACTGGCCGGTGATCGGTGCGAGAAACGAAAAGCGCGCGTACAACAAAGAAATTTTAATTTTTCCGATATTTTATCCGTCTACAGCGATGCTTCGCGATATTTTTTAGCACTGCTACCGAAATCCCCCTATGAAAATCTATCGCGGTTTTACCAGTAAACGACGTTTTTTTTTTCTTCTTTTTTTTTTTTTTGTCGCTGTCTACTTGTCTACAATGTATTATTACTGTTATTATACGAGGTGCGACAATAAAATAACGAGGCTTTTTGAATAAAAGTTGTTTATTTTAAAAATGTTATAATTTAATGATTATCACCTTCAAAGTACCTTCCCTCAGAATCAATACACTGTTGCATACATCGCTGCCATTCTTGAAAACAGTGTTTTCATTCAGCCCTTTTAGAAGTTCTGCCGTTTTCATTTTTACGTCATCAACTGTTTGAAAATGGGAAAAGAAATAAGAAGGAAATAAGAAGAAGTCACAAGGAGCAAGGTCTGGCGAGTACGGGGGATGTTGAAGTACAGAAATTTTTTTTTCAGTTAAAAAACGTTGAATTGAAAATGCACTGTGAGCTGGAGCATTGTCTTGGTGAAGAACCCAGCCATTTTTCCATAGATCTGGTCGCTTCTTTCTGACACGTTCTCTTAATTTAATTAATACCTCTTTATAATAATATTGATTAATTAATTTTGTCGATTTTTTCAACGTTTTCGTTTGTTGAAGACGTGGTAGGACGTCCAGAACGATCATCGTCTTCGACGTCCTCCCTTCCACTACAAAACCGTTTGTGCCATTCAAAAACACGAGCTCTTGATAAACATTCTTCACCATAAATTTCACATAACATACGAAACGATTCCGCGGCAGTTTTTTTTTAATTTAACAAGAAATTTAATGTTAACACATGTTGTTCGATTTTTATATCTAACATTTTTCGGCAGTATAGTCGAACTCGCACTAATAACATGGCTACTAACGTATAAGAAAATGAATTGATGCCATCAGTGTTCATAGTACTTTTAGATAAGTGTTTTCTAATCATATTTCAATAATCGTTTTATAGATAACGTTAATAGTTTAGGTTTTATTCAAAAAGTTTCGTTATTTTATTGTCGCACCTCGTATATGTTATTATTATTTATTTACCAAAAAAAATTGGAGGCCCGGCAGTTATCAACAAGTCACATGTTCACAACATGATCACATTTTAAATTACAGATAATAACAAATGTCTTAATATTAAGTTCAACATTTTTACATTTATAGCAATAAAATGATTAACCTCTAACTAGTCTGTTACGCGTTGAATACCTCAAGCCGTCCGTGTTTCCGGATAATTTCCGGAAACCTAACGGCGGCCTGTAATTGTAATCGGCGGCGGCGGGAGGGCGAAACAAAATATGCGGTTTACGCGTGCTGGGTTACATTTTAATATTTTTCGCGCTGTTTTTTTTTTTTTTTTTTATGCCGTTTAGACATGGAAGACTTCAGCAAACTGTCCAGCGTCACGGTGACCGAGGTGTTGATGTTGGAAATCAAAATGTCTCCGGCGGCCAAGACATTTTTGATCTCGGGATTCCCGCGAAATATGCGCGACGTGGTCGAATACACGAACAAGGCAAGTGATATAATATGATACGCGATATTTAACTATTAGCGAGAGGCTAGCCGAATAACCATCGAATTTTCATACCGGTATCCGACGATATTCCGATGCAAAAAACCGACGTACGATATTCGAAATTGACCGGTTGAAAGCGTGTTTTTTTTTTTTTTTTTCAACTCCGTTTTCAATACGTCAGAGACATTATTATAGGCATTTTTTTCACCTCCGGAAATATCGTGTCGAAAATCGGTTTTGAAAAATGATCGACCGACGGTTTATATGTGTCGGGCCACCCCCCAATTATTATTATTTGCTCGGCTACTTTCAAAGGGCCGCGGGCGATTGTTTATTATCTATTACGGTTACCGAGTTAAAGTCAAGGTAAAACGCGCATGAAATTTTCTTTTCAATTCCGGTCAAGACTATTCCATTTGAACCGTACGTGTTTTTATAATTGTATTTATAACCCGATATTACGAATAGTTTTACAACTATTGTTGTTTATTCGCAATACCGGTCGATCCGACGTGACGTGAGACAACAAAACATGTTTATTTTAAATTTTTTTTTTTAATTTACATTAGTCTTGTGACAGATCCCGATATCACTTACGTTTTAAGCGTCTTGCTGAATTACCGGGTATAGGAATAGAGACACCCTTTATTAGGGGGTTAGTGTGCGGAACTAGACCAGTGTTTCCCAACCGGTGGTCCGCGGTCCCATAGATATTTTCATCGATTTCTATTACAAATTAATTATTATTATTATTTTTTTTTTAAATAGCGAAAAAAATTACGACTTATTGAGGAACCGTATAATATTATACGGTTATCTTATCGTTGTTGCTGCTGTAGACCGATAAGTATTTTCCACTTTTGTAAGAGTAATAAATTGAAGTATAATTATATATATTAGTGAAGTATAGTAATAAAATGTCAAGTAAAATAATACGAATTAACATTTTTCGATCAATTTTGTGGTTTAAAAAAAAAAAAGGTATTCCTAGTTTTCGTAAAATTGAGGTGGTCCGCGAACTATAAAATATTGTCGAAGTGGTCCGTGGTGGTAAAAAGATTGGGAAACACTGGACTAGACGATTACGAAATCTTTTATAAAAGTATTACGCGTCTTCGTTTTTATTGTTTTTATTTTTAAATCATGATGTAATCTATGGTTAGATACATAGGAGGGATACATTTACTAGTTTCCTCCTGAACGTAATGTATTGAAAAGTTTGTATTCTATTAATATTTGACTTTTTAGTATTACTTCTCAACTGAAGGCTGTAGGGGTCCATATTGGTTTAACGAGAATTGTATAAATTAGAAGTTAGATGTATTATTTCAAAGTAATGTTTTTACCAAGATATTGAACTATTGGAGAGTAGAGGTAGAGGAACACCATAGAGAGATACATTTGGACATGGGGGCTAATCTAAAAGTGAAAATTGTGTGGATAGAATTATTTCGATTAACTTTGAAGCGCCATTTTGTGTAAACCAACTTTTCATACGGTCGAGGTGGTTTTGATGATTAGTTGAAGCTATGAGTGGATCTGAGTTGATAGACATTGTTACTTTATCATTAGTAGCGTAATCGGCCACCGGTGTATGGGTGTGGTTGGTTGGTCGGATACAGAAATATTATCAAGAACTGGAGACAAAATTCCACCTTGAGGAACGCCGGCATTAGCGGCTGTAATATCCGTGAGAGGATAGATCCATATTTAATTCGGAAATTACGTTCTGATAGATAGGATTTAATAAGTAGGTAGTATGTGGGCGAGAGAAATATTTTGCGTTTGTAAAGCCATCGTGCCACCGAAAGCCTGCGAAATATCAAGGAATGCGCATGTGCAATAGAGTTTTTTTTCTCGAGAAAATACGATAAAGCGTCGACAAATCTGTGTATTTGATGTGTTTTTCAGTGAGCGGAACGGAACACCCGAATCGGGTGTCGGGTATAATTTTATTTACAATGACGATGGGCAAGATGCGTATAAGAATTAAATCGAGATTGATAAAGACGAGGAAGCTTCGAAGTAAAATAATTATAACATAGCTCAAATAAAAATATAAATAAATAAAATATAACATTTGAACATTAGTTGTTCGATTTTTAGCATATTTTACCAGGTTTTAACGCATATAAATGCGTATTTTCGAACTTTTAAATGAGTAATTTTCCAGTTTTCACCGTATGAACTTACGAGCCCCGATAATAACAATAATTACTATTGGTTTTATAATATAGGTTAGGTTAAATATGTTGGAAAATCAATGATGTCATATGTATTGGTGACTAAATACAATTATTTAGGAGAAAGACAAATATTAGAAAAATGTATTATTCTAGTAATAATTTCTAAAATCTAAGCATATTTCGATTAATGTTTTTATAGATCAAAGTCGTAAACGGAGTCATTCTAATATCGTGGAACCAGAATGTACTGGAACGCCAAATCGATTACGGTGCCAAATTGGGACACGTCGTCTTGAGTCTGGCCAGAATGGAGCTGAATAACTTTTACAAAAACGTAACCCCCGTGTCCGAATTTTACGACCAGAGATCGATGCTCGTATCGGTTAGTGTGCATTTTTTTTAAAAAAATTTTTTTTATCGTTTACAACGGCGCCCGATTGTAATATAATAATAGGTGACCGTACGGTATCGTATTTGGTACAAGCGATATTTTCAAAAGTTAAAAACAACTTTGACTTATTAGACTGCTTTAGAGAAATTTAGACAGGGAATTTTAATTTTTTCATACAGAACAATGTTATTTGGGGCGGATTAAATTCGCGCCAAAGCAACGGGCCGCCGGTATTTCTGTCCGCGTTCGTTTGCAGTGTATTCAGTGGCATATTTAATGGAGGCGGCAGGAGCAAGAATTTTGTTTTTTTTTTTTTATGAAAAAATTACGGTACTGTGTTAGTAAATCGATTACAGTTTACGAAAAAAAAAAAAAATGTACTATTTCCCCAGACAGAAATAAAAATTATAAAATGATTTCGTACCGCCTATACGGGTGGCGCGACATATTAACAGCGAATTTAAACTGAAAATCGTAAGTATAAAACCGATAAACCCACTGGCGGCAATGCGCTTACCCGGCTCGGCCCACATTTGAAATTTAATAAAATTAAAAAAAAAAAAAAAATGATACTGCTCATAGGTGGGTGAGTTGAGAATGTAGTATATAAGAGGGCAGGTCCAGTGCCTTTTTAGGATATACGTACGTTTTATCGTTTTTAGAGATTGCGTAAAGTTGCTATCAGGTTTATTGATAAACATTTGTTGTAATAGCATAACATGTTGAGTCGTAGGATTTGATGTATAACGCAATTATTATTGCTTGGGTGACCGTTGTTCCAGTATCGATAAAACGTTGTCCCTGGACGCATAATGCTAAAAATGCGCCACCGAGTGTACCTGCATATTGATCCGATTAATTTTTTTATTATAATATGTTATAACTAGGGCTGTGAATTTGTTGGAAAGTGCTTTTTTTTTTTTTTTTAGCTGATCGTGAAACGTAGCTTTATAAGTACATAATTTGAATTATGTAACAACAAATTCATTTATGAAACTTTTATTTTGCATTATTTGACGTTTTTTTTTTTTTTCAATTTTTTAATGTCATCCTTTGAACATGGATCATTTAAATATGACTATTTAAGTCATATTTTTCTTTTTGGTTCATTTCCCGGTGTTATCAATCAAATTCCGTCAATTAACGGCAAATTCTCAAAAATATCCCTCAAAGCCAAAATTCAAATATACAATCATCTTCATAAACCTATCTGGCTGTACGGAATTCAACTCTGGGGCTCAGCAAAAATTTTAAACACAAAAAATACAAGTGTTTCAATCGAAAATCCTCCGACTTATAACCAATTCTCCTCCGTATATTTCAAACCACACTTTTCATACAGATCTTCACATCCCTAAAGTCACTGATACAGCCAAGCTGAATTATTCAAAATTTAGGTTTCGTCTCCAAAACCACACCAATCCCCATATCAAAAAGTTACTATCTACCTCCATCCCAGGAAATCCTCCCAGAAGACTCAAGCGACAATGGCCCCGTGACCTTATAAAGTAAACATACTATGAGTACTTAATACCCAAGTAAATGTAAATTCATGCCGAGTACTCTCACTGGATGGTTTCTTCCCTCAAGACACCCACCAAGCCATTGCATTTAATTTTTAAAATCATACATTATACTTATTGTACTTTTTTCTTAGATTGTATAAAAAAAAAAAAAAAAAAATTCCGACCAATTAACATTAACTTTACACGCATATGTTTCGTTTTACAAAGTCTATATATACGTCAAATTTATATTTTATAAAATAATATTATACACAAGCTGTTACCTTAGGTAAAAATAATGATTCGATAAAATCAGGCAATATTGCTCAGATTAATTATTTATGAGCTTGTGATATATCGTTCACGAATTTCCAGATTAAGTTGTTCGATTAAAATTGTAGTTGGTATTAGACATCTGGAAACTATCCGGCATTGTCGTTTAGTTTCGTTCGCGAATGTACAGTGAAATGTATTTACAGTAAAATGCCGAAATCTAAACCGATTTTCTCGTCAACATTGCGAAATACAGTAGAACTCCAATTATCCGGACTAATTAATGTCAAGGGTGGTCCGGATAAGCAAATATCCGGATGATTGACATATGATATATCAAAAGTTATATACACACGTAACCATAAACAAATATGTAATTTTATTAGATATTCAACTGAAACAAAATAAGCTTTAATTAAAGTACATACGTGACATAATTTAAAACCAAAAAAAAAGCCGACTTGGCACATAATTTATTTTATTTTGAAAAATGATGATATTTTAGTTTGCTTCATAGTTGACTTTCTCTTTAGAGCAGCTAGGTCTCTCAATCTTCTTAATTGCAACAATTGAGTGGTGTTTGATTCTTCTTGTCTCTCAAACCATTTAAACGCCAAATCCAATGCATCAAAAGCTTCAGAATGAGACGGCCCATTTTCACCTTCAGTCAAATCGTCAGTTTCATTTTCCTCTTCTTCAGTTTCATCTTCTTCAAATAAGTTACGAACTATTTCATCATCCGAAAGTATTTGATATCCAGGATCATTTGTATCCATAAGCAACCACTCACTTATATTCTCTTCGTCACAATCGCTAAATACGTGAACTTGGCGATAATTTTTAATATACCTACGTTGGAATGACGGATATTATTAAGAATAATATATATGTAGTACCTATTCTTTATCTAATCTAAAAACGATTATGAAACACGTGTATGAATAACGGCACGTGCCGTATTTTTCTCGTCCGGTTAATTGGACGTCCGGATGATTGGCGTTCGGATAATTGGAGTTCTACTGTACGTCGATGAATTCAGACGAATAGAATTATTACAGAAAACATTCAAATTCGATCGACATTATTATAATTTTTTTTAAAGAAAAATTTGTTTTAAACAAATAAATTGTTATGCACATAAAATCTACTCTAATATCAGTAATTTCAAAATAAATATAAAAATTAAATTAAAAAACTTAATAAAGTTGCATTTTATGATACATTATTTGACGTTTTTTTTTTTTTAAATGTTCAATGCATTTTTTAGGGTTTTCACTGCATTAAATTCACAGCTCTATTCATAACAAATTGACGTATGATTGTAAAACGACGGGACTGGAAAACTATTTCCCTCCCGGCAACTACTGAAACTTTTACGAGACGCCTAACGGTCAAATTGACTGTAATGTAATACATTGTCGGTTTTGTAATCGTTTAGAGTGTACATTTTTATGGAAACCGTAAAAATTGCGGCGTTTCTCGGCTCGGAATCGTTTTTCGGTGGCTGCAATGGTTTATAGTCGTGTACGGATGTAAATTAAATTCCATTTTACATCGTACCGTTTCCAAATTTTTTTTGTCGGCTATACTTTTATTTGAAAATTGAAAACAACTACTAAATGCACACCGGACACAGCGATCCATCAGCGTACGCATAACGAGAAATAATATCCCGTCGCCGGGCCGCCTACGACTGTGGACACTACAAATAATAAATGACAAATTGCAATTGATCTTCACGAACGATTGTTTCCACGTCCAATGATAAACGTCTGTTTGCATACCGTGTCCGACGGAAAAATTAATGTTTTAGACAAATACTGAACGTTAAATGTTCACGACGTGTCTATTTTTCGTTCTAGCCGTTTCGAAACCGAGTTTGTTTTTAGTTTCGATTTCTTCCCACTGCCCCCCTTCACCTCGTTTGTACGCCGCCGGGTGTAACGCACGATTTACATTTCCCGTCTCTGTTAAGGTGAACGGCGAACGGAACCCTACCGAAGTGTACAGCGACTTCCGTTCTGCGGTGTTACAAATATTGAGCGCTCACCGGACGCCCGTGCCGGCCATAGTGCCCAACGGCAACTACACCGCGCCAGTACAACACTCGGCGGGCCTTGGCGGCGGTGTGCGGCGTCCGGACGACGACGACGACGACGACGACGGCGGCGGTGTGCGACGCCCGGACGACGACGACGACGGCGGCGGCGGTGTGCGGCGTCCGGACGACGACGACGACGGCGGCGGCGGTGTGCGGCGCCCGGACGACAACGACGACGGCGGCGCCGGACCGCGGCCGACCGACCGGGACGCCGTCCCGCTGCCGGCCGGCCGGGACGCCGAACGCGACGCCCAACGGCGGCCCGCCGCGAAAACCGCCGGCGAAAAACCGCAACCGACAAAGTGCCCGACCGTCGTTTGTGTAGTGGGTGAGTACGGTAAAAACAAAATATTAGCTCGCGAATCTCGAAAAAAAAAAAAAAAACCAACTGAAAATATTCGGGTTCGCCGTGGACGCGTTACGCCCATCCGGTAATACGAGCCGTTTCTTAACCGTTACAGGAGGCCCCGGTAGCAATAAGAGCGTATTGTGCCAGAAAGTACTCAGGGCGAATCCCAGTTGGGCGCTCGTGAGCGTGGGACCGATCCTAAGGTCGCTGGCGTCGTCCCAAGCGGTGCTACAAGAAAAAATCAGCAGCGGGCAGATCGTCGACGAGGTAAGCGGTCGTTTAAACCACCCGTACGGACCGGTATTGTATCGTAGTGATTTTGATTTTGATTTTTTTTTTTTGTTTTTCCGTTTACCGTCCGACAGTCGATACTTCACGAAATATTAGACGCCGAATTGTCGAAACACGGAAACACGGAGGGTATCGTAATCGACGGTTATCCGAGAACAATTGGACAGCTCAACTATTTCGAAAAAAAGGTAATTCCGAAATGGCTACCGCCGTACACGAACCACAAACCGATGTCCTTAGACGGGATCGAACAGTATTCGCGTTTGTCGTGATATCGAAACTAATAGCACAAAATATCGGTTTTGCCGAAGGTAGAAACGCATTTTCTACGCACCGTACGTGTATTAGTAAGACAGTGACTACATATTACAGTGCGTGTGGCGTGATACTCTTAAATACTCATCGGCGCCGTTCGCTAAACTAACTAAATCTAAACTAAATCGTGTAAATTCGTTTTGTGATTAACTGCTATCCTCTTACATCAGGGCATCTTAATATCAAAAATAAACTTATTATTTACAAAATGCTATTCAAACCTATACGGTCCTATGCTATGGCCAACAACTTTGGGCGGCTTCCAAGCCCTCCTAATATCAATACAATACAAAACGTTCCAATCTAAATGTCTCCGACAAATAACAAAAGCTCCATACTATGTCTCTAACGATACCCTCCATAAAGACATTTCCATCCAGACAGTTGTAAACACAGCTAAAATCCTTCTACAAACGTCTCCATTCCAGTACCCACAATCACAGGAATCCACTTAGAGCTGAACCCCCCACCCACACTATCCCTGGGGACCCCAGAAGGCGCCTTAAGCGAACGTGGTGTCGAGACTTATTGGGGCTGTCTGACTATCACCAAGACACACCCTGAAGTGCCAACAATGGCTGACCTTTTCGCTCACGCCTACTGTCTCGATACTTGTAAACTGTTTACTTCTTTCACTTGTGCTTATTGTAAATATTATTTCACAGATTGTACTTAGATAAAAATGAAAAAAATAAAACTGCTACGACGATTTATAATGTGTTTGATAAATTTGTATGTACGCGTGTATAGAATCCGCCGTTATCCAAATTGGCGTCCCGACAATTGAGCGCAGTGCGTGATTAGTGGTGATTAGTCTAGGCACTTGTTGCACCAAAAACGAACGAAATATGCAGTCAAACCCGCCAGGATATGCAGCTAATTTTTTTAATTATATTTTCGAAAATGTCCATAAATCATAATACAATTTTAGAAATAAATAAACTCAAAAATAAGTAAGTACATTGTAAATAATAAAAATAACCTAAATATGCAATTGATTTTTTTTTTTTATAACGAAAAATTAATTTTAATATTCAAAAGTTCGATTTATTAAATGTTGACAATTTTTTTTTAAATTTTTTTACAACAATAACACAAAAAAAAAAAAAAACATAATATTACACTGTATTCCACTAGTCGCCACGTCCAGCTAATAATATAGTTGTCTTATTTTTGGACAATTTGCTCAGGTGGTGTACAACGCCAGAAATGATCGATGATTAGGTATATTGACCGAAGCGTGACAGTAAAAAAAAAAATAATAATAGAATGTTAACCTTTAAAATAAATTTACTAAAACTAAAACGTAAAAATGCGTTAATATGCTATAAATAATAATTAAATTGCCATCAATTTTCAAGTATGCGTTTCGTCTAAAAAACGGCAAAATACGCAATTAAAAATTTCGTATTTCAGTCCGTTGTGTCCTAAAACCGATTTACGTCTTATTCAAATTGTTCTACAACCATTATTATTAAAAAATAAGGGGGGACTTAAACATTTTCCTATGTTCCTTATACACACGTAAACAATTGCCATTAATTTTTAAATAATCATTTTTTTATATTTTATTATGTATTTAATATTTATAATTATATTAACAACTAAATATTACGACAAATCTATTGAAAATTTAAATTTTCTGGATCCCTATTCCGAAAGAACTGTTAATACTTAGGATTCTTTAATTTGTATTTCTCGATGTGCACGTGAAGATTTGCCAGTCCATTTCAACGCGGCTGTCCCCGGCATTGTGTTTCGGGTGTAGGTTTTGAATTCGCCGCAGCGTATTAAACGATATCCCGACCGTACTCGTATTCACCGGTATCATTGCGAATATTTTCCAAAGTATAAATACCGAACCCAAATATGTTTAGATCCCATCAATTGCGTATAGCGGTAAAGTTATAGCAACAGCTTTGGAATTGTCCACGGCACAATTCGAATTCGGCCATTCCGACAGAAAAATTTGTTTTGTCGTATACGAGGTGTGACAATAAAATAACGAGACTTTTTGAATAAAAGTTGTTTATTTTAAAAATGTTATAATTTAATGATTATCACCTTCAAAGTACCTTCCCTCAGCATCAATACACTGTTGCATACGTCGCTGCCATTCTTGAAAACAGTGTTGCCAATTGCTTTCATTCAGCTCTTTTAGAAGTTCTACCGTTTTCATTTTTACGTCATCAACTGTTTGAAAATGGGAAAAGAAATAAGAAGGAAATAAGAAGAAGTCACAAGGAGCAAGGTCTGGCAAGTACGGGGGATGTTGAAGTACAGAAATTTTTTTTTCAGTTAAAAAACGTTGAATTGAAAATGCACTGTGAGCTGGAGCATTGTCTTGGTGAAGAACCCAGCCATTTTTCCATAGATCTGGTCGCTTCTTTCTGACACGTTCTCTTAATTTAATTAATACCTCTGATTAATTAATTCTGTCGATTTTTTCAACGTTTTCGTTTGTTGAAGACGTGGTAGGACGTCCAGAACGATCATCGTCTTCGACGTCCTCCCTTCCACTACAAAACCGTTTGTGCCATTCAAAAACACGAGCTCTTGATAAACATTCTTCACCATAAACTTCACATAACATACGAAACGATTCCGCGGCAGTTTTTTTTAATTTAACAAGAAATTTAATGTTAACACATGTTGTTCGATTTTTATATCTAACATTTTTCGGCAGTATAGTCGAACTCGCACTAATAACAAGGCTACTAACGTATAAGAAAATGAATCGATGCCAGCAGTGTTCATAGTACTTTTAGATAAGTGTTTTCTAATCATATTTCAATAATCGTTTTATAGATAACGTTAATAGTTTAGGTTATATTTAGAAAGTCTCGGTATTTTATTGTCACACCTCGTATATTTTTCATAAAATTCGAAATGACATTTGTTCGTCTGTTGGATTATTACCGAGTTGGGTAAAAGACATTTAAAACGTGCAAGACGAGTTTTATATTGTAATACTAAATCGGTGACGATGTGCTACAACGTAATAATTTAATGTTAATCATATTTTTTTTTATTTTTTTGTCGGTGGGGGGTTTTGGTGCGATTTCTCGCATTGATAAATAATTTTTTCCAACATTCCGTTCGGCGAAACACGTTCGTTCGGCATTTGCATTTATTTTGAAATTAAAACGTATACATTACGATTTTCACCGTCGTACGTTGTACGCAATACCAGCGGCGTGAATTGGGCGGTGAAAAAATGTAACGATATTTTCAAACGATTTTTTTTTTCTTTCCAGCATTCCAACTGTTGTAAGCCACCAATCGAATTACACTAACATATTCATTTGATAATAACTACGTTTTATTTAAACGAATACGGTAGTTTAAAGTTGTATTATTTAAATAATTATCACACAACATTATCATTATTTGTCGGAAACACCGATATAGATAAAAAAAAAAAAAAAATTAAAAAAAATCGATTTTATACCGTTTATGATAATTTATGATTATCTAGTGATAACAAACCGTACGATTGAATATATATATATATATATATTTTTTTTTTTTAAATAATTTCGTTTTCATGCTAAAATACCAATGCGTGACTATTTTGTCAGAAGACATATTAGTAACATAGAATTGATTCTAAATTTGTGTAGGTAATTGTGCACAGTATTTCAATACCAACGGCAAAATTAAATTATTAAACTACAATGATTCATACTTTTATAGACCGAATAGTGTACCAACTGGGCACTTTACTTTGGAGTGACATAATGATATTTCATATTGTATTTAGTACCTGGCATTTAGTAGATTGGCATTGCCCTATAAATATACTATTTTAGTATATTACTATACTATCTAAAAAAACAAAAATCAAGTTTTTTAATTAACAGTACCATAAAAAAAAAAAAAATTACAAGTGTTTCAATCGAAAATCCTCCGACTTATTACCAACGCTCCTCCGTATATTTCAAACCACACTCTTCATACAGATCTTCACATAAAGTCACTGACACAGCCAAGCTGTATTATTCAAAATTTAAGTTTCGTCTCCAAAATCACACCAATCCCCATATCAAAAAGCTACTATCTACCTCCATCCCAGGAAATCCTCCCAGAAGACTCAAGCGACAATGGCCCCGTGACCTTATAAAGTAAACATACTATGAGTACTTAATACCCAAGTAAATGTAAATTCATGCCAAGTACACTCACTGGATGGTTTCTTCCCTCGAGACACCTAAGCCATTGGCAATTAATTTTTAAAATCATACATTATACTTATTGTACTTTTTTCTTAGATTATATAAAAAAAATACAAATTCCGACCAATTAACATTAACTTTACACGCATATGTTTCGTTTTACAAAGGCTATATATACGTCAAATTTATATTTTATAAAATAATATTATACACATGCTGTTACCTTAGGTAAAAATAATGATTCGATAAAATCAGGCAATATTGCTCAGATTATTTATTTATGAGCTTGTGATTTATCGTTCACGAATTTCCAGATTAAGTTGTTCGATTAAAATTGTAGTTTGTATCAGACATCTGGAAACTATCCGGCATTGTCGTTTAGTTTCGTTCGCGAATGTACAGTGAAATGCATTTACAGTAAAATGCCGAAATCTAAACCGATTTTCTCGTCAACATTGCGAAATACGTCGATGAATTCAGACGAATAGAATTATTACAGAAAACATTCAAATTCGATCGACATTATTATAATTTTTTTTAAAGAAAAATTTGTTTTAAACAAATAAATTGTTATGCACATAATATCTACTCTAATATCAGTAATTTCAAAATAAATATAAAAATTAAATTAAAAAACCTAATAAAGTTGCATTTTATGATATATTATTTGACGTTTTTTTGTAAAAAAAAAACCTTTTTTTTGGTGCCTCCTGTATAATGTCAGGGGGATTTACATAAATTGACCTATTAACCGACGATGGAATGATATTCAAAATGGTTTTTCATTAAAGGCGGTTAGGAGTGATAAAAAATATTCTGAACCATACCGACCAACACAGCAAGTTGTGAAAAATCATTTTCTTATCTAAAGAGATTGAAAACACATCTTAGAACGACGGTGGGACAAGAACGGCTAAGCAGTTACTTTACAAACATAAAAAAAGGTTTAGCATTAATTTATGAGTTTGATACAACATTTTTCGAAAGCGGACGTCGACTCAGTTTAAAACTATACAATTGTTAATTGATTTATTTTTTTTGTTTTAGTTGTCCACTAATGAAGTTTTTACTATCAAATTAATTCTATACGTTTTTATTATTTTTCTAGAAAAAATGTCGTTAGGGGAAAATAAATTGTTTATTTGGTCAGGGATATACAAAAAATAACTTGTAGTATTGGCGGATTAGAAATTAAATTATTTCTCTGCACTACCAGAAATTGAGGCCAATTTACGCCACTGCTGCAAATACTCCAATACGTTTTTTATTTTTAAAATAAATAATAATCTGTCGCCGAACTCGATAGTCGTAGATCCATCCGGATTACCGTACGCGTTTTTGCCATATACGTAATATAACATCACGACTAAGGCCCGGAATTCTATTCAAATGCATATTGTACTACAATTCACCTTGTCGACGTTTCGTAATGTGTTAATTGGTTTTTTGCATATTTTTGCATATTCGTTAAAAGTGACATTTAAAACCCGGTATTTCCCACGAAGACGTGTCATTTGAGCATAAAAACTGTTTTATGCAAGGCCACTAAACGTAGGCAGTGGTTTCAGAGACTCAGTCGTTGTCGTCGTTTCATTTAATATTTACTAAAATCTACTGAGTGTCTGTAGTTTAACCTGGTTGTAAAAATTATTTTGAGTTTTAATAATGGCCATGCCGACGAAGTACTATGACCACGTAGAAGGTTTCAATTTGAAAATCGAAAAAAACACACCGTGACGTTTCGCGTAACAATTAATTTTGCATTTATATTACACAATCGATATTAAATTATTATTTACATTTTTTTTTTTTTTTTTTCATCTTTTTTAGCTCACAATAAAGTATTGTATTTCGAGTGTTCGTAAATATGGCGGACGTTCTTCAATATGTTTTTTTTTGCGCAAAAATCCCGGACACTAAACAATTATGACGTTTATGGACGGTTTTTTTATTAAATTTTTTTTTTTTTTTTTTTTATTTTATTCGTACAGTATGCTCAACGGCCTAAGTTGATACTGTTGGATTGCTCAAAGTTGCAGTTGGGCCGCGGGAGGCCGGACGACAGCGTGTCGGCGTTCCGCCGGCGTCTGGAATGTTTCCGCGAACAAACCCTGCCGATGCTCAAGGCGCTAGACAGAGATCACCGCTTAGCCGTAGTGAGTGTACTTTATCACTTTATCACTGAAAATAATTCAAGTGTCTCGACAAACTCGGGCCGCGGCACGGTGTAAAAATAACAGCTGAACAATCAAATAAAAAAAAAAAAAAAAAAATGAATTGTATTCATTGAAATAATCCGTATGGAAGAGGCGAACTGTGCTACCGCCGGTGCCGGATTCAACGGTCGATTTTTAATCGGCACGTGCCCGTCGGGAACCCGTCAAAAATTCTATAGTAGATATTTTTTTTTCTCCAATTTTTACCACAACATTTAAAAAAATAATAAATACTTTTTATACATCATTTGCCGGCAGTACATTGTTACACGGATTTGCCGACTTTATTCGAACCCATCCGAAATCCGCCCGTAATTCCACTGTAAAACGTATCGGTTTTGCGCTATGTAAAAACACTAACCGACCTAATTATGAAACGAAATTTTCACCACACACAAGGAAAACAATTTTTTAAAAAAAAAAAAAAAGAGAAAGAAGAACTCGCACTGTGCAACTGTGTTGGTGGTTGTTTTTCGATACCACAAATACCGAAACAATTATAAAACCAGTTAGTTTTAAGTTTTTCAAACTAGAATGATTTATTTCGTAGTAGTAATACCGTAATAACGTTTCGCAGTGTAAATTCAATTATTTTTTTTTTTTTTTTTTTATGGTGAAAATTTGATTTATTAATTTAGTGTACAACTCGAGTAGTTATTTTCCCGTGCGAGGAACAAACGATTCTCCGTAGAACATTATTGTTCATCTGTCGATTACACGATAAATACACTCGTGATTACCACATAAAAATTTATTTAAATGTGAGTTTGAATAATTTTGAATTGATAAATTTTCATTTTTTCGAAAATGTCGAGACAATTGCCTATACGCAACCCGTTAAATACCGGAGGTGGCACGTCCTCTCAAGATTTTGCCCATATTTTTGTATTTACAGTAGAGTTACCGAAATTGCGCAGGACATCGAGAAGAACTTTATCCGTGTCGTAGGTAGTTATGGAAAAAATCCGGATTTTTGGATTCCGAAATTAGAAATCCCACATTTGTTGTAAATCTAGATTTCGGATTTGTATATCCGGATTTTTATCTGAATCCAAATTGTGTTTTTTTTATTCTTCAATTAATTTATCAAAAAAAAATCCTATTATTATTATTATCTTATTGTTAATAGCATTAAATGTGTAAAACATTAAATACGTTTTTTTACAATTTAAACAAATACCACAAATAGTAATTTATTAAAAAAAAAAAAAAAAAAAAAAAAAAACAAGTACAACAAAAAAAATGCATACGTATTACTCGCTGGTACGACAAACGTTGTTTTACTCATAAAAAATACAAAATTTCAGTTTATGGAATTCAAAACATTAAATTCTATTTTAATTCTTAAATGCGGACATTTCGAATATTCGGATAATCCGGATTTATGTCACATCACTAGTCGTGGCGTGCTCGTTTTTTTTTTCTTACATTGGCACTACCCAAACATTTTTTACAAGTAAATTAAACCGAAAATTTTCGATTTTTTATTGGATTTATGTTACCGGGGGGGGGGGGGAAAAAAAAATACGCTCGCTATATATGACACACAGATAACGATTCTACTGAATATGGTTTGAAATTTCGGTAATTTCCCTATGAATGCTGAACGAGAATAACGAATAACGAAACGGTTTTTCGTATACATTTATGCATTATACTACGATAGTAAAAAAAATACTTGTGATAACGACACGGGACTCTACACGTACATCAATCTAATAGTGAATTTTAATAAAATTGCCCATACGCAACCCATTAAATACTGGTGGTATATAACCACGTCCGCTCAAAGTACACAATTTACCAATAACGACGTTTAAACACGTGCCGCCCGAAATTGTTGCCCCATTATTATATCCAACGTTTCGTGTACGGTTTCGACGCTTAAAATTTTTATTAAAAAAAAAAAAAAAAAACAGAACTCCTACCCCCCTCACTTTTACTTCCCTAAAGGATGAATCCTGAAAATGATGTCAAATTTGAATTCTGGCGCCTCGAAAACATACGACGTACCGCTATAAACCGATAACGAATTTGGGATCCAAGACCTCGTATTAAACTAACGCGAAACGATCATTTTTTTTTTCCTTCGAGAACAATTTGTGAACCAGCATTAGTTTAGCGGTCAGCGGTTTTTTTTTTTTTTTTTTTGTCGATTTTAAAACACTGCGCCGTCGCCGTGATTATTACACTTTCGTTTTTAATTTTTCAATAAAAGTTCAATCAAACGCTAGAAGATTTTTTTTAACAACATTATTTTAAACCTTACGCATAAAAACCACATCGCTTTTGTCTACACTCAAGTATAAATCGACGACTTTGCTCTAAAAAGAAAAAAAAAATCAAAATTATTAGAAAGATGCCTTATATCACCCTCGTGAACGACGGGGCCGATTTGTATTTTTTTTTTTTTCCCCGGATATTTTCATGTCCGTTACCTTTACGGAAAATAATTAAAATATTTCGAGCGGGCACAAAAAATTGTTTTTTTTTTTCTTCTTTTTCTTTTACTAGGTGGACGGCAATACGGACGATAAGGACGTACAGGAGAAGTTCGTCGGCACGCTGACGGAGACGATGAAGGGCGACAATTTCCCGGTTTACCGCGAGGACGGCGACGACACCGTCGGCCGGCGGGACGGCCCGGAGAGGCCCGCGGCGGTCGCGCGGCCAAACGGTTACATACCGAACAACGCGGACGCGGACGCGCGTCTGCGTTACACCGTACGGGACATGTACGCACAAATAGGAGTACATAACGATCCCGTGTTGTAAACGCAGTGTTGGCAAACGTATGGGTACGGCCAAAACCCAAAAATAAAAATAAAATCGGGAATTGGATGGAGAGGGGGGGGGTAGAAATATAAATAAAACCAATACATTACCCGGCGTAGAAATTTCTCGAAAAAAAAAAAAAAAAAATAGACAAAACGTAGGGTATTCTACGGACGTTTTAAATTTTAAAATTGTTCAAAAAACCACCGCCACCGCCCGTCGAAATTTTTCAGCCCCGGCTGCGCGCGGTGTTCGAGTTTGACCGGACCGTACAAATACGACGAGTAGCACTGCCGGACATAAAACCGATCGCCGACCGAAATTGTAATTTTATTTGATTTTTTTTTTTTTTTATATTAATCCGACGGATGCTTGGACCGCGTCCTCGTCGCCGTCCGTCGACCAAATCCGACCGGATATTTTTCGCCGGTCGATCTAATCCAGAAGGTTGCCCGCCACAAGGGGCGACATGGATCGAGTGTTAGGTTAGGTGACGCAAAAATCCTCGGCGAAAATAATAATAAAAAAAAAACATGTGTATTTTAATCGAATAAAATCGTAGCACAATAATCGTTTACACTAAACGGCATAGGTACCGCAAAATTGTTGTCTTTATGTTAAGTCTAATTATATTTTAGATCCGATAAATACGTCCGCCGAGACGTACGATTTTCCACCGTCGTCCCTCGTACGATTCCCAAACTCTGTAAAAATCACCACCGTCAAATTTCTCATTTATTGTTCAGATTTCGTACAATTATTATAAATTTTCAATATTGATTTTTTTTTTTTTTCAAATTTAAAATATCAATGTTTATTCAACACTAACGCTAAAATGAAATTCGTAGTTATTATTTTTATGCGTACTGTGTTTTTTTGTTTTTGTAAATGCCTTATATATTTCTTCTAAAAATATACAGCGTAAATTATTTAATATTTTTGATGTTAGGGAGACGTAGTGTTGGATTCTTGCGGATAATGGCGACCCGGAACCAAAATGATCGAGAACCACTGCTCTAATGTGTAAACGTCTTTTATTTCCCTTCTCTTCTTTTTTCTTTCCCGCTATTCCTCTAAAACGTCCATTTCTAAAAAAAAAAAAAAAAAATACCCCGTATATTTGTTTGCCTCCTCCCCTACCTTCCCCACCACCTTCGAAAAAAAAAAAAAAAAAAAAATGATTGTTCGCAAACATCGCGAACAAACGCGAGTATACGCATAATTATGTTTATCGCATTTTGAAACATGTTCAATATAATTTAACAAGAATTTTAAACACACACCACAGTAAGTAAGTATACTTACGAAATACTCGCATAAACTTTTTGATTTTACCGAATAAGATGTTCCTAAACCTGTACGACCAAACCATTCGCGGCAGCGTAAACGGTTTTTTTTTTTTTTTTAGGTTTAGTTTGATAGCATTTATACAAGTTAATACAATTTTTCGAACGGTATAAGACTATAATATTTAAGTAATATCATTGTAAATATATTCAATTAAATGGTTGTACCCAATGACCTGTTGTTTTTTTTTATTATTATTATTATTATTATTATTGAAAAATATTGTGTACATATTATTCCTATTTACTTTATTGCGCTATTGAATACAGATGATATATTTTCTAAATATATATATATATATATATATATTTTTTTTTTTTTAAATCTTTAGTTTATAATTTTGTTTTACAGAAAAACGCGGAGCGTCGGATCATAAAAATAATGTTACGTTGACCGACGAATCCGTTTGTTAATACAGTTTTTCGGACGGTATAGACTATATAGTATTTAAGTAATACAAATGAAAATGTACGCGGTTAACGCATATTGTACCAAATATGACCTGGTTATTTTTATGTTTTGTTATTATTATTGAGAAAAAAAATTGTTTATAGAAAACGTAGGGCAATATTGAAATTTGTTATTTTTAAATTATACAATATATCGCGTAAAAAAAAATATTGCTGTTCGGAGAACCTGTGTTTGTTTCAATATGGTTCCCTGTGCGTCATTTCCATTTACTTCCATTTCATCGCGCCCGAGACGAGCAAAAGTCACACCGATACAATAAAGAAGTTAAAAATAAGTACAAATTACGAATTGCACAATAAATGTTGTATGCGAGAAACATACCGTACCGATTGATGGCGTGGTTTTCAACATTGTTTAAGCACAAACTACAAGAAGGTCTGTTGTTAGTTGTCTATCTTAAACGGCAGTTTTGGCGATGATAATCTATAGGGAGTAATGAATAATTGCAAGAATCGAATTGCATAGTGCCAGGACTGCATTACTGCCGATACAAAAACTAAGATAATATTAATTGAAACATAAATAATTTTAAACGGTAATAAGTTGTGAAATTTACAGAGAAAACATCAACTCCTTGTTGGTAGTACAAAGTAAACCATAATGATCCCGTATTCGGGCATTCGCATTCGTATTTTTAATTAATTTTTACTCTATACTTTTTGAACGACCCGAAATGATGAACTTTTAATTCTAATTCCTTTTTTTTTCTTTCTTTTAATGAACTTTTCCAGCACTGGTTTTCCCTGTGGGTTAAGTACCTTTTTTTTTTTTTTTCCTTTTAAAACCGTCAATACCTCCGCCTCCCGGAATGGCCGTGAGGCACTACTTCGGGAGTGGGTTAAGGACTTTAAGTAGGCACCAGGTGCTTAACAAAAAAATAAAAGCAAAAACAATATGCGCTTCAAGTTGTCAGTGATTATCGACAAAGATACCCTGACAGTTTAAAAACTACTGTTTCAAAACCGCTATGAAGAAACAATAATAACTATGTTAGTCTGTAGATTACTACACAATTTCAATTTTTAAGAAATAAATGAAATATTTCGTAATTAATACAATAATTTGGAAAATGATGGACTTACGATATATGCTGTCCTGACATATTTTATAGACAATAATTATTTATATAATAAATTTGAAATAGAATTTTTTTTAAGTTGCTTAGTATTTAAATAAAATAAAAAAAAAAAAAACAGAAAAACCACCATCTTTGTCTAATTTTCAATCCCCCAGGAGCACCTGAAGGGATGATGTAATCATTGCCAAACTTCACTAAAATTACAATAATGAACAAAATTGGGAGGTAAGAAATCAAAAATATCGAACTTTTTTACTTCTCCTATACGTATGGGCCACCCTAAGGCACCTATATTGTAATCACTTTATATCAAGACCTACGATTGAAAAATTCAAATGAAAAATTAATAAAATATACAAATTGAATGTAATCGTTAGTATTGGTAAGCGGCGGGAAAAATTTTTTTATACGTACAAAAAAACAATTCTAGATGGCTGTTGATCTCAGACAATTTTTTAAATAGAAAAAAACTTGTATTAATCCTTGAAAAACAGGTGTTTCCGTTTAAGAAAACATAAGTCACACGACTTTTTAATTTTTTACATTTATCGGTTGTGTAACCGATAAATGTAAAAAATTTAAACTTGTCCTAAAATGTCTACCTTAAACCCAACAACGATCGGCTGAAATATTTAGTCTTAACAAATAAAAAAAAACTAGATGTATATGTTTTAAAATTTGAAAATGATCAGTTTTATTATCGATAATCGTTTATTATAATATAATCTAACTTTAATTAATTTTTATTTTATTATTATTATTATTAATTTTTATTTATGAATTCTTGAATACAAATCATGTATTTTAATTTTTTTTTTTTTTTATAAACTAACAAAGCTATTGTTTAGAATTTTAATGTTTAAGGTTCAGTAAATGCGACACTTGTCGGTTCGACATCTGGGACACGAATTGTCTGGGCGTTCAACCTAGGCGATTCGGTTGGTGGCCCGGTTGGTGGCTCGGTTGGTGGCTCGGTTGGTGGCTCGGTTGGCGGCTCGGTTGGCGACTCGGTTGGCGGCTCAATTGACGGGTCGGTTGACGGGTCGGTGGACAGGTCGGCTGACGGGTCGGTTAACGAGTCTGCAGGCGGGTCGTTCAGTAAATAGCCCAGATTCAAGTATACGCTGAATTCTCGGAGCACTTCCAATAACTCTTCTTCGGTCAAGTTTCTGAACAATTGTTGTATCATGAAGAAGTCTCCCATCTGAAATGTGAAAAATGATTACCAACGAGTACTATGTTAAATTTATCGAAATAAATCGTTTCGGATACACGTATACTGATGGTAATTAAGTTTATGATATCGTTTGTTATTAAATGCTGGGCAGGGGACGGGGGTGGGGGGCTTTCAAAATCCCTAAAGAAATATCAGAAAAAATGAAAAAAACAAATTACCCGACCTACAAATTTAATAATTATTACAAAAGTTTCCCACGAGACTTACAAATAAAATAGATTATTATATATATTATTTCATGCGTTCGCCCCGGTTTTTAGGCCAATAGTTTGATTTCCAAACGTTTGATAAAATATTAGATAATCTTCAATTGAAAAGGGATCGAATTATTATTATTTTAATATATTTTAGTTCGCGAAAAAGCATATTTACATTTGTCTTTTCGATAAATTCCGAAGCCCATTGCTGCGAACCAATGCTGTAGCTCCGTGCTAAAGTCATTTTTCTAATCGAAGGCATTACGGTCAAAATAAAATTGGTTCCCAATGTTTGGCACGTGAAGATCAACAACACAATGAACCAAGTACGCAATATAATGAAAATAATCTTGTTGAATGCGTCCAGCGGAGTCATGCAAAGCACTTCGTACGTTTCCATTGATTTCGATGAATCGTCGTACTTGAGTAACACGAATTTGGTGACTCTGAGGAAAATATTTTCTGTTGGGCTGAACTGATGTTCTTCGTTGGTATGGTTGAATTCTGTGTCTGTCGTGCCATATTTATATTCGCCCGCCGAAAACTGGTCAATAATATATATGCTTCCAATTGCATTAGCAAGATTCATCATCTAACAAAAAAAAAAAAAAAAAACGGTTATTCAAGTCTGAATTGAAAAAGGAAAAATGCGCATAATATTTCATTAAACGCTTACTTCGCACAAGAAATATAAAGCGTACATCCTGGGACTGTTGATCGATTCGCAAAGGTATGCCACCAACATCTTTAGACGATTTGCCATATCCGCTTTGTTTCTGGTATTGCCGGTACGTAAGCCACTTTTGATTATAGAAACCGTGCCCTTTTCCCAAATTGTCCAGAACAAATGGGGAAGGTACAGCATGATGACTTGCAAAAAATGTATAATGAGATAGTACGAGAGGTAATAATGTACATCGCCTACGTTGTTAACATAGCTCGATACACCGGGCTGAGAGAAATGTGTGAAATTGTCATCGGTGTGATTAGGCGATGTAAATGTACGTGTTACCCAACAAGTTGTGTTGATAATGTGGCCGTCCTTCAAAATAGCACCGTCTACCGAAAGATGAATGGAATGATCTGAAAAAGACGAACAAATTAATATTAATATTAATTTTCCATTAGAAATAACGTAAAAAGTTGTTGAGTGCTTTAGGCTGAAAAACAGTTCGGCACGTCGGCGTTGAGATCGCTACAGTACCGCGTCGGGCGGCAAAATGAAAAACACCCGCAAAAATTAAGAATTTTCACTAACAAGTGAAAAAATACCTCTACATTTTTATACTTTATTATGCGCTTTTACATTTATTTATTAAACATAATTAACATAGCCATGTAGATTATTTTTGTTGTCATCTATAAATATAATATTTTTTTTTTCTTTAAACTCAATACATAAAACCAACTTAATACCTACATAAATTAATGTTTTTTTCATAAAGTTCAATTTATGTATGTACCTATAATATATAAGTTTGTTTTTATAAGGTTTTTCTAAAATTTAAATACGTAAAGTTGAATTTTTACAAATTAAATTGGTCATTAAAATATGATTTTATTCGCGTTATTTTTATTGCTTATCTCTTAATATTATTATTATTTTTTTGTTTGAGTTCTGACTGTTACACGAACGGACACTTTTCGGAATATAATTTCAAAAAAATGTTCACAGAATAAGGGTTTTTTATAAAAAAATAATCAAGAACGTTTGATATTCATTAATTGTACAAGCTGAATAATATCATTATCAATATAAGTACCTATATAATATAGGTACCTACATAAATTGAAGTTTAAAAAAAAAAAAAAAAATCATCAATTTATATTATAAGTAATATCATCCGAATATAAGGTTACTCAGCTTGTTAAACAAACAAATAAAGGATTACAAACATTCTTAATTATTTTTTAAAAAAAACTTTATCTGTGAACATTTTTATAAAATTAATAATTAATAAATAAGTCAATTAAACACATGGATTTCACTATGGTATATGTATATATTACATGAAAGTTGTTTTAATATTCAAATATAAATATATTTATTATATATTAATAAATTTATTGGTTTTTATAGTATTTAATAAGTGTCAGTATATTTTTTTATTCCGATTATAAATAGTAAAATAATAATTGGTTAGGTTAGACCAGTGTTTCCCAACCGGTGGTCCGCGGTCCCATAGATTTCTATTACAAATTAATTATTATTTTTTTTTTAAATAGCGAAAAAAATTACAACTTATTGAGGAACCGTATAATATTACACGGTTATCTTTTCGTTGTTGCTGCTGTAGACCGATAAGTATTTTCCACTTTTATAAGTGTGTAGGTATCAGTCACAAAAATCACTACTAAGTAAATTATTTAGTATCGTAAAGTATAATTATATATTAGTGAAGTATAGTAATAAAATGTCAAGTAAAATAATACGAATTAACATTTTTCGATAAATTTTGTGTATTCTTGTTAATGAGCAAACAAAAGATATTCCTAGTTTTTGTGAAATTGATGTGGTCCGCGACCTATAAAATATTGTCAAAGTGGTCCTTGGTGGTAAAAAGGTCGGGAAATACTGGGTTAGACCCAGTAGTATAGTTTCATTTTTTCGATATTCAAAAAATTTTTTTTTTTTTTTTTTTTACAATCTATACACACAAAGTATAATGAGTAAGTGTGGTAGCTATTTTAACAATGACATTTATATTAAGAGTAGGAAGGCTCCCAGCAGTACCACCTGACATGAGTTGAGTAGTTTTTAGTTAATTAATTATTTTTTTTTTTATTTATTTATTTAAATTTGGAGTAGGTCTCTAGGCCATTGCCTTTTTAACCTTCTAGGGATAAGTGAGGCAGAGAATAGATTTTTTATTAATGGGTTGGATTGAGCGTGAAGTTTTAAATGAAATTTTTTGTAATGGGATTTGGCCAATCAAAAAATATAAAAAAAATTATTTTAATATTACATTTTTTTTTTTTTTTTTTCAAATTATCAAAACGCAGTGGCGGCTTTATATAATCGAATATAACATATTTTAAATGTTTTGCTAATTTTGCTCATGCCTATAATAATAATATAATTTCTCAGAGCCTTGTAGTAGTATTTAATTTAATTTGATTATAATTATAATGCATATTATAGTTTTGTATATTCACGTTTTTAGTTCAAATTGGAACTAAAACCAAAAGTAAAAATAATCGATTATTAGAAATTATAAAATACAAAAACGTAATTGATTGTGAAATTAGTCAAAGTATGTAAGT
This sequence comes from Tuberolachnus salignus, assembly GCA_956483605.1. NCBI lineage: Eukaryota > Metazoa > Arthropoda > Insecta > Hemiptera > Aphididae > Tuberolachnus > Tuberolachnus salignus. The sequence continues at coordinate 2,448,088 of OY101431.1, read as the reverse complement.
AGAACTCTACTGCCAAAACTGGATTATTATATTAACCTAAACATTTCTTAAATACTTTTTGTATATTTTCCTTGTCACGTGTTTGTGTGTGTGTTTTTTTTTAATGATTTTAATAAATTGTGTGTTTGTATGCTTTTAGTTTTCTACATTCAGTTTTGATAGGTGAAATATTGCAAATGGCTCCATTTACCACGTTGCTAGAACAGATTCATAATAATTTTTACAGAAACAGTTGGCATACATGCTGACGTTTGGAAAAAAATTGCATCCAATGTATGTTTGGTTAGGTCATTATAGACAACGGCACTCCAGGAACTATAAAATCGATTTCGACGTGTGCTGAGATGTGTACAAATTCGGAATTTACGAGTACAAACTTGTACCAATATACAATAATAATTTTCGGTAAAATTTGTCTTATGAAATTCCATGGTGGGGGTGACCTAACCTACAACACCGCAGATTGTCAAATGATAATTTTCGATTAAAATAATTGCCACAAGAAATGTCTGCGGTTTACGCATGGTTTTTACAGAACACTGACGTTGGCCACCTGCACGATTGAAAATATCATTATCTAATATCGGAATCTAAAACAATTGATTTAAATTTTCCCCTCCCCCGCCACCAGTCGCCCTACGCTGAAACTGTGCGATTTTTATTTGCTGATTCGTCCAATAAATATATTCTTCTACCGTCCAATTTACAATAAACTATAGTTGCACAATTAAAAAATAGATCTAGCCTGATTATAACCCCCGGGCCCCCGCCCTCACCCTACCACTCACGATTGGTACTATAACATTATGACTACTGAAAAGTGATAAAAAAAAAAAAAAATTTAAAAAAAAAAACCACTTACCAAAGAGTACATTATAAATTGTATAAAGAATACAACTAATAAAGATTAACTTCGGGGTTACTTTGTAGTAGGCTTTGAACGTAAAATTGTCGATATCGGCCTCTGGTTCGTTCATGGTAAATGCCGGTTGCACACTCGTGGCCATAGTTAATCTAAAACTAGGACACGACAATAATTGTTATTTAATTACTTCAAAAAAAAAAAAAAAAAGATGGCGATAATTTCGAAATGTGTCGCGTGAACACGTGGTACGTATTAGTGATTTCGCATGCGGTCGGCGAAACAATTAATTTAATTCAGATCAGTTAAGAAGAAGAAGAGAAAAAAACTGTTCGCCATCACTGCGCGGTCCACCGGACTAAAGATATTAGTCGAAAATAAAACGTCCGTTTCGTGTCGCCGCGATGGAAAATCGTATATTATAAAATCGGTACCTTACTAACCTGACCGATAATAATTGAAAACGAATTACATATAAAAAAATCTAGAGCGCGTATTATTTTCGTCACGCGGTTATTGGTGGCGGGATACGACGCCCAGGGACGATCCGCGAACGGTAGGTATCGGAACGTGGGGTGTAACGTCCGTCGGAACAAATTACGAATACCGACGCGAAATGCGCAAACGGCAAGAGTTCAAAAGAGAGATGGCGAACGAAATGTCGAAAAAAAAAAAAGAAGAAAAAACGTATTGGAATTAAACTTACCGTCGGCCGCAATGGCCCCGCAGTCGACGACAACGCGTTTCTGACAGACGAAAAGGTAATGACCGGATGAAAAAAATGGACAGTTTTGCCGAAGGGCGTAGGCGGCGGTGGACGGTAGCCGATCGAAATGACTGTACGCCACGACGGGTGTGGTGGATTCGGGTGGGTTGCCTACAGTATCGCCAACCCCCTCGAGCGACCGTCGGAAATCGTAAACTGGGTCCGGTGCCGCGGGGACAAAATGGCGGGGTTTTTCTTTTTTTTTTTCAAATCCCCGTACGTTTTCCTACCTACCGATAGGTATCTCTATATATCCACTATAAAAAAACGGTTACCCATCAGGGGCGACACGCCACCCTCGGGCGACATTGATCGAGTGTAGGGGCGACACTCGGAATCCTCGGCGAAAACAATGAAAATATGAGCATTTTTCCTCAAAAAAAAAAAAAAAAAAAAAATCGTAGTAATGCGACTGCCGTCGTGTAATTGTCACCGTACACGCCCCAGTACAACGTAATAACCGTTTACACTAAACGGCATAGGTACCGCAAAATTATTATATTTATATCAAGATCCGATAAAAAAAACGTCCGTTTGACGTGCGACAACGACTCGCATTTTCCCTCGAATTGCCCAACTCTGTAAAAATCACCGGCATCAAATGTTCTCATTAAATGTTCACGTTTCATACAATTAATTATAATTTTTCAATATTATTATTATTATCTGGACACGAATCCAAAACGCGGTGTGCGAGCCCCTCCAAACTAAAATTGTTTTCCCGTAAAATTAATAGACTCCGTCACTAATGTCTTCTAGCATCTAGCTTGGCCGTCAAATATATTGGAGGTTTCGAAAGGTTTAAACTACGGCATCTGATAGTAAACCGTAGTCGGACAACATTAATTACCATTGCGTGGTATTCTGGAAAATGCATTCAATATTTATTGGGTTACTTCATAGTGGACTGACACTAATGCTACAACTGGTAGACGATCGTTACTTTTTTGCAGCTATTCCTCAAATAGGTTTTCAATCGTCTTAAAGCCGAAAAGGAACGTTGTGCTGACGAAGTCGACACTGGGAGTGTTGCAAATAGTAAGATAGTAAACACCGAATGTTTGGACAAAGGTCCTTCGACGTTGCAGATTGCAGATTTTTGAAGTTCTTTATCGGGTACCGATTTCTATTTTTCCATCCGCGCCTTCAATTCTGGTTCACTAGTGTCGTAAGTCGGTAATAAGCTTTTGTAAAAATCACTGAATTTGTTTAAGTCATTTGCTACTGGAATTTAATTTAATTAGAATACTCGGGAGCAAGTTTTGCAAACCAGAAATAATGTAATTGTGTTTTGTATATCGAATGAAATACACGTTATACATTTATATTATTATTCAATACTACTGAAAAACAGACTGAACTCATAACTGGCGAACAATTGTAGTTGTTAACCGATCAAGTCCGTCGTCCGACAAGTATAAATCTTGAAAATCGCGACTACTGGACAACTGGCAAACGTACAAATACCCTAAATAAACTGTAGTTGTACAATTATTCATAAAGCTTGTAGTTATTCATTGTTATATTATCCCTACTTAAAAAATTTCGGGGAGGGGGCGATTGAACTCCAACCCCCCCTGTATAAGGGTCTGTTGGGTTTACTTATAATTAAGAAAAACAATAAATAGATGTAAACATGAAGACGATTGGACTTTCCATCCGTTCTAAATTTTAATACTGAAAAACCCCTTCTTCTTCATATATTCACCATCATCCTCGAGGCCGTTCTTCCTATTTAAATCGAACTGTTATTCAACTAATTATAAATATTTATTGTTCTTTTGTTAACTGTTTTATTGGTCACACACTTTTATTATGAAATTGTAGACATAAATTATTATGCACAATTTCGATAAAACTTTTTATTTCCGGTCTACATGATCGTTTTATTAATTTTTTACCTGATTTTAATAAATAATGTTTTTTAAATATAAGTAACAAATTCATAATACATTTTACACAGAACATTAACAAAAAAACTTAAGGTAATAAATAAATATGACAATATACTTGATGATTTTACATAGTATATAAATAAAAAAATAATTAATTATAGAATAGTAAATTACTTAATAAATAAATATATTAATAACGATGAATAGAAAAAAAGAACAAAATTAAGGAATAACTCAATACTTACAAGTATAAATAATTAACAAAATATATCTTTAGGCTTACAATAGTTTGCTGTTTTGATACAAAAAATACTAATAAGTTAACATTTTCTATTGATAAGCAACTACTTCTTTTAGGTGTGACGACATTTCCAGCTGTAGAGAAAGAAATAAATATTTTTTAGTTATTTATTTTGATATTCCATAACACACGAAAAAAATCGATTTCTTGTATCTACTATTAAAGCAATTGTAATTCTGAAAAATCTGTTCAAAAAATATTCCAGTAATGGGTTTTTATTATTATAGTTTATCACAGATTGTAATAAAAACATGATGAGCAATCAGCAATGAACCCATAAGAGCAAACAAGTATTTATAACAAAATATTAGAAATAGCTAGAAACCAGTTAGAAATTATTTTAATTGTAACTGGAAAAAATAAAAATTATTTAAAAAAAAATGTGGAGATTATTTATTTAGAGTTAATCAAAAATTATGTGTCCCGTTTTTTATTTTCATAGAGCCACAATGTGATATAGATAGTAAATTATTTGCCCATTTGCCCAAAAAAAAAAAAATTATGTAAATTATTGTGTACATTTTTTTTTTCGTATTTTAAATCTAATTAGTTCCTACAAAAAAATAAAAAAAAATAAAAATGTTTAGTTTATTTATTATGCATAAAGTGGTACAATTAGAACTTCTAATGCCAGTGGAAAAATAATCAAATTTACAAATTTGATTAATTTGATTAAGTTTTTTTTATTACTAAACAATTTTGACTTTTAGACTCTTTAATTAAATCGTACACCTTACTATACTATGCCCAAAAAAAAAAAAAAAAAAAAAAAATAAACCAAAACTCTTTGAACAATATCAAAAAAATATTGGCATTTCTGTTATTTCTTTTGCAGCGTCATTGGCATCTAAATTTAAATTATGAGCTGTGCTCAATTTAATTTTTTTTCTGTGTCATTATACACACCAGTCGTATTAGAAGCCAAGTCAACCACTACTGATGATAACATATTATGAAATAAATTAAAAATATTTACATATTTTACAGTAATATTATTTAATCATTCAATAATCATATTGTAACAAGTAGGATAATTTATATCATAGTTTGTATATTAAATAAATCACAACAATATAATTCGTTTAGGCGTTCCATAAAATGGCTGGGAAATATGTACAATGCTTATGCATACTATATTTATGGTAAAATTATTTTTAAATAGTTTGTTTTACTATAGAATATTTAACTGATAGAAAAAATAAAAAAAATTATACAAACACAAAATAATTTTAAGGGTACAGTAATTATAAATTTTGATTAATATTAATATTTTATAAAATTCTTTTATATATAGCAACAACAATAATAACATACATTCTTTTGGATAAAACTATTATTACAATAAAGATATTAATTTAAAAAAAATAAATTCACATGTAAATTTCAAACGTATAACGTCAATATTGCTATTACTTGTCAAGTAATAGAATAATATAATGTAAAAAATGAATTTAATATTAAAGGGATTACAATGAAGTAAAATATTTCAATTCCATAAAACAAACAAAAGAATAATCCTAAACCCACCACCTGGTTTGGGATGCTTACGCAAATAACAATTATTTGTTATTTAATTATAAAACTATTGTAGTAAATAACATGGTATTATTATTATTATTATTATTATTAACACTCAAAAATGTAATCGATTTATAAATAATATGTTTAAGTATAAGGTAATCATATAAATTTTAACCAGTCATTATCATATTGGGTATATATTAATAATATTTTGATTATTATTATTATTATACTTCATTCTTGAATATTTGTATTATTTCTTCATGTATCTTATCAAATTCAGCGCAGATTTTATGTTTGACACGTTTCTATAACACATAAATCAAATAAAATAATAATTATTTAAATTTGTCCCGGCATAGATAATTTGTCTAACCTCGAACTTAATAGATATCAATTGAGAAAGTACACCGTCCAATTTTTCCATTAAAGTTGCCAAAGTTACCCGATTTTGAAATACATCAGAATCGATAGTACACATCGCCATATCATAAATGGTCATTAGGTTTTTCAATAGTCCAACCGTTATGTAAAACGGACAATATTCATCACTAACAGAAAATATTAACAATTAAAATCACAACAATCGGATAGGTAATTTCATACCACACTAAGCTTGTACCTGTGTTGCTGTAAAAATTCTTCTCTTATTAGTTTAGCAAAGCACAATGTCAGTTTGTCCGATTCAGCCAGCGGTTCAATACCGACCAATTCCTTTATTTCTAATATGTCTACTTCTTCTTGTAAAATGTTTTCGGTTTTGGTTCTTAATGACACCAAGTCAGGTTGATATTCTGAGTAATATGATCTGTCCAATTGATTTGTACATTGACTAAAATCAAAATGGTTAATTAAGTTATTTGTTTACACAAATATTATTCAAATCGAATAGTTATACTATATTAACTGCTCCAGTACCAAAAAACAAAAGCCAACAAAAGTATTTGTATTTCCCCACCCCACCACCACCAAAAAAAGTGATCAACAGGTACAGCAGATTTGAGATAATTACTAATTTTAATGTTTTTAATCTTGCGGTAAAATTGTAGCTATGTAAAAAAAAAAAACTGGAACTTTATTGGAAGTTATGTCTCATAGTATGTTAAAACCAAACGTGGATTACACCGCTTGACAGTATACGAATTTCGATGCGACAAAACATCCGGAGTTTACGATACATTTGCTTCAAACTATAAACGATTTGAATTTTTAGAGGCAAGGCTCGCCATGCCTCGGAATGTATTACTGGTTTTACTGTTATGATGTGGTTTTTTTTCAATCTGTAAACATCCAACGACCGAAAATATTGCTCCGATAATAATTATCAACTCAAGAAGTGGCGTATTTAGTATTTAGTCTAAGGTGGGAGGGAGGGGATATGTATTTATCCAGAGGTTCCTATCTCCTCGCCCCATCCAAATTTTCTTAAATTACAATAAAAAATTAATAAATAAAACAAATAAATTTTCTTAAATTACAATAATCTTATTAGCACCATTCAGTGGCGCAACTAGGATTTATTTTCAGAAGGGGAGGGGGTTATACATAATTATACTTATACAAATTTTATAAACAACATTTCGGGAGGGGGGAGGGTCACAATCTCCTACCACCCTCCTGGTTGCGCTTACTGACCAATTTAAATAAAAAATACGTTACCGAAATGCAGCCACTGTTATTATGTTTAAATTATTATAATCAAACCCCTCCGCTCCACCACATAAAAAAAATCCTGTATACGTTACTGAAACTATGAACATAATATATTTCCTTGGGATGCAAAATAGTTTTTGACAAAAAAAAATCATGGGGGGGAGCTACCCCTCCTTAAATACGTTACTGAACTCAAGGGCGATTATTTATAGGTATTAAATTTTGTCTAATTGGTTCGCCAGTGGGGTTGTTTTTTTTTTTTTAATTTTTCTAATAGATTTTTTAAAAAATGAAGGGAAAACTGAACATTTTTCGGGTCAAACAGGAATATTTATTTATATTTAGGAATATAAAATAAATTGCTCAAACATAATTCTGAATGACGTTTTACAGCAACAAAGCTTACATAATATCAAACATTATGGTAGATAAACAATTAACATTCTCATGTATTACAGTAATTACCTGTGTGAAAAGTTCCAGTTAATTGGCGGGGAGAGTTTGGGCTCGACTTTTTTCTGGTCGAACCCCCAGAACACTTGTGTCGAATCTAAAGCAGCCGACGTGACTGGATCTGGAAAAGAATGGCCCAGCAAATCGATAGCACAAATAATACTCACTGATCCTGTTCGCTCGGGGTTACCGCCCAAGCATGTTACCCGGCCAGCTCTCCCGTACATCGAGTTTAATCGACTGTTCAAATAATTAGAATTATCGCTAACAAACAAATAATAATTAATTAATCAAATTTAATCAATACCCGTTTGCTATTAAATACTTATTGTTAGTGGTCGCGTACAAAGCTTCAGCCCAACGAGATGTGGAATCAGCTAACATACATACATTTAATCCCATGTCTCTGTAGTATTCCGATAATGTAATACCTAAGCATTGTTAAAACTTTTTGTTTAAACAAAAAAATTGTTAAAAATAAAAACCATAGTTCTATAATTATTAAACAAAAATTATATATCGCTATAATAACTAGAGTCGGTGCATTTGAATATTATAATTATACTATAGTATAATATTAGATGTTTGGGTTTTTGTGATGTACATACAGGCAAATCTATGGTGCATTTTAATATTATAATTCTACTATAGTACAATATTAGATGTTTGGGTTTTTGTGATGTACATACAGGGAAATATCTATGGATTTTTAAATTTTAATTTCCATACGAGTGCTCTCAAACGTACATTGTGGATCCAAAACAGTTATTATATTTATATTAAATTGTACAGTGCAATTATAATAGATTAATAAATATAAAAGTAATAACTTTCGTCCATCGTCGTTAAATTAATAATAGTTACGAGTACCTATGTCGCATTATATAGCTTTTGTGCATACCTATTTCATTGAATGCATTTTATATTAGGTAATATTGTAACAATATTACTAATGTACTTTTCCATCTCCATTCCATTACACGTATCTACAAATCGTGTAAATTACAAATTACACAAAGTGAAAAACGAAGGTTTCCATTTCACGAAATGGATAAAATTTGTGTCCATTTCATGAATCTAAAAACATCATACGCGTTTTGACCGAAGCTCATGAAACGGATATCCGTTTCGTGAAATGTTCGTTTACACTATGTGGATGCGATATATATATGTATATTATAATAAGACAATAACAGTATTGTCTATTGTGGGTTCTACAATCCCCTTTAATATAAATATTTAATTTGCAAAGCTACCAGTATGAATCGAAGCTTCGTGAACAGCGTTAGGCATATTAAAAGTATTAACAATAAATGCAGATCTGTCCTTATGATAACGGGTATCACCGTTGACATCAATGGACAATTTTGAACAATCTTCCAACGTCTGTCAATACAAAGCAAATTACAAGTTTGCCAAGCAATTTCCAAAATTACATGTATTAAATTTTATTCTATACATAATATGGTATAAATAATATTACCTCGCCAATTGTTTGGTCACTTTCTTCCCCGCCGAGATGAATGATAACATCAGAATTTGAGTGTGGGTCTAAAGCTTGGGATAATACAGCTTTTCTACGACCTAATGATCCAGATACAACAACTGTTCCACCTTGTGCACAACTAAAATTATATATAAATACATTAATACATAATTTTCATCTGTCATTTATAAATGGTACAACTCTATCAACTAACGGTAATAAAGCGTCACATATTCGTTTCCCTGTGAAAAGTGGATAATCGAACGGTAACTTATTAGTAACTGGACGAGGCGTTCGTATAGGCCATACTTGTGACATAGAAAAAGATGATTTATTACCATTGTATTTTATTTCCAATAAAATATCCTGTAAAATTTAATAACAGATATTTTGTTTCACTATAAATTAAATTTGTAATATTTATACTTACATCAACGTAATAATTGCCCGATCCAGCTTTAAATACTACTGTTCCTTTAAAACCAGGAGGCAACATTATTTTATGTTCAAAAGAATTGTTTTCGAAAACAACCCCGAAAATATCCCCTTCTTTTATATGGCTTCCAACCTTGATGGCGGGCAAACAGCTGTAGTCCCATTTAACATGATGATCCAGTACTGACGTATAAATATCATTGGGGCCCACCTTAATGTCGTGTAGTGTCCGTTGAACACCATCAAAAACACTTCCCATTATGCCAGGTCCTAACTCTATAGAAATGAGTTGTCTGGTTTTTATCACAGGATCACCAACAATAGTATCAGATAAATTCGCATTATACAGCTAGAACAATATTTAGGTTATACAATTAATTAATGCACCATAGTTGCTTGTTTACTTGTATTGTAGCCACATCGCCATCTAAACTGATAGTTTCACCAATGATTTCCGAGTAACCAACTCTAACCAATTCGTGCATAATCGAGTCAACCATATTAGTAGCTGTAATAACTTAAATAATCAAAAACAATATTTTACTGATTAATTATATATGAATTATATTGAAAAGTTGTAAATAAATTCAACTAACTTGGTCCACACACAGAGAGGACAATCCCCAACGAATTTTCTAGATGATCATCCAGAAATGAGAGCCACGGTTGCTGCCACGCAGTCATTTTAATATGGTTTCCTTCTATATTAAAAGAAAAAGACAAATCATTTTATAGATTAATACCTACTCAATAAAATAACTGTAATACATTTTATATTGATAAAACAAATAGGAACTTTAAAGCTAGATACAAAAATTATATCTTTGATGTGTTGATATGTATAAGATATTACAAGAAAATTAATTTGAATTGTGGAAACCAGTGGCGTAACTAGGATTTTTGTAAGGGGGGTGATAATTATAAATATTACACAATATACAAATAAAGAATTATAAATTATAACTTTGATTTGAATTAACAAAAATATTATAAATTATGTCATATATAGATAAAAAATAAATAATAAAATAAAATCAGTGCGACGAATTTGATTAAATGAAAATGTTTGTATTATCTCCTGAACTGTTACTTTGACTTCGCGATGAATATTTAAAAATGCTAATCCATTAAGTCTTAACTGCCCAATAGAATTTCTAATATATGTTTTAATTCGTAAAAACTTCTTTCGGGTTCACAAGATGTAACGGGTAATGTCGAAAAAATTTGAAGGAGTTTGAAAATATTTGGAAACAGGCATTTATTGCACTTATCAAGAGCATCAAGAAGATCATATACACTTAATTTGTCATTTAATGTGTAGGCCATATTTCACCTCTGTTTCAATAACTTGTTAATCAATATCGTTTGAATAAAACTAACTTATATCTTTGATCACTTGTAGATGATAATTCTTTATTACAAACGAGAATATAAAAGTCAGCTATAATATTTTTGTGGTTTGTAAATCGATAATTTAATTGTTGCACATAACGCTTGAGGTTAGGAGACAGCTGTCGTTTTGACTTTTGAGTACATGCCTATCGACCTAATCGACATAATAATACCAGGCTGATAATAACGTTGAAATATAATTATATTGATATTATGACGGGAATGATATAGAATGAAAAAAATTAATTTTCCTTTAAAAGTAAAATAATATTTTATATGACACGATTCAAGGGGTATGCCATAATCCTTAAACACCCCCTTTGGATACACCACTGGTGGAAACACAAATGGTCCAACGAAAACAATTGCTTGCCAAAAAGCCCTTTAGATGTGTTATCAAAATGAACTATATAACCCTAACATAGATATTTTACTGAAAATACTGTCCATAATACCAGTGATATAAGTTTCTCGGCGTTAAAACGAATAACAAACCTATTTAAGAAATTCGACAAGCCTTGCGATTATGAACATTTGCAGACAAATAATTATTGATTCCGAAACAATAATTAATATGTTCACTTCAAAAAAAGAAAGGCGTTTGGATTGTATATTGTATACGATTTTTTTTTTTTAGATAAAAACCATTCGAATAATACATATATTTTTTTATCTTATCATTTCATACGTATATTATATGACCTTGACAGCAGTGCAGGAAATAACATAATGTCTTATTCTTATTAATTCATCATGGAAAATGAAGACTCGAAAAAAAAAAAAAAAAAAAATCATGGCAATAATTAATTTTGCGTGCGAAATTCTATTGGTCCCAACGGCAAATGGCTGGCGATTCAAACAATTTGTATTAATATATTTCAGTATTTTACATTAACCGGTTGAATGTTATTAAACAGTCAGTGCCCGTGTTTTAAAGCATATTATATTTTAGACTCTCTGCGTATAGAACGCGTTTATTTAAAAAAAAAAAAAAAACTATTAGGTACGTACTGAATGTGCCGGACAGCGTACTTCACAGGAAGCACCGGGGGGGGGGAAACGTCCAAACCGAAGAGGCGTTTCGAAAAATCCGTCTAAAATGTCTGCGTGGCGTTTCCTGCAAATGGTTATTCTTCTCTGTGCGGTTGGTCGGTCGGTTGTCCTCCGTCCAGCGCGCCGTTTTCGCGTACGACACGAAACGTGTATTTGTTTAATGTTTAGCGTAAAACGTACGCATATTATAAATGCGACTTACCGGCGGCGAACACTCCCGGACGGCGTACCGCAGACGATAAAACAAAAAAAAAAAAAACTCGAATAGCGCCGGCTAGTCCAGTACGGCGGGCGTCGAAAACGTTATTACGGCGGTGCAACCGGACCCGGGCCGGCCGTATTTTGTGGTTATTGCCGTGGTAGATATCCGGCATTACTTACTAGGTGGCGCTGACGCCGTTTACCGTGTTGCTTGTGTGTTAAACGCATCACGCGCGTTGGGCCTACCGCCGATGTTGTTGGTACGTACGCACGCCGCCCGCCGCCCGCCGTCCGCGGACAATAACCGACCGGGACATTCCTGAGCTCGCGCCTCGTCGGGGCCCCGGTAGCGCGTCAGGTGGCGCGTCTCTCCGCCCGGCGTTTTATAACGGCGACGGCGGTTGGTTGGCCGCGGCCGAACCGTTTTCCCCGGTCGCCCGCGCTAACCCGCGCTTAATACGACACCTGATCCCGTTTACCCGTTTACCCGGATCGCCCGCGTCCATGTCAGCCGACAAGACGGCGGGTTTTATTTCCTATACGCCAATACGACGGCGCGGCCCGGCGACAAAGAATTTTAATTTTATTAAAATTATCGACGTGCACGCGTATTACAACGTATTGCACGTATCGGCGGCGGGTTCTAATGGGCACGGCTTTAGTGTCCGTCCGGCGTACGGGAACGGGTGTCCTGTGCATTCGATTAAACCTAATAAACCTACGCACAGGTCGAGAAAAAAAAGATTTGAGAATATTTGCGCCCTTGTTCCGCGGTAATGCCGAGTGCTTGCTTCAGACCCATTTGGATATCGACCCCGACTGGTTCGCTCACAATAGTGTCCTGTCCGCGCATCCGGACGTTTTGAAATGCGCGAAAACCGTTAAACGAGCATAAAAAAAAAAAAAAAAAAAATGAAAAAGACAAATAATATTGTTGCGTTACGGCTCGACGTGTTTTTTTTTTTTACACGACTTGCGATTGACCTTGTGTCGCACCTCCGTGCATTACCATTAGAATTTAATCCGCACGAAACCAAATAAAATTCAAACATTTTCAATATTTTGCTCGACAATTTCACCACGTCTAGAATGGAGTAATAAATACGAATATATTCGGTGTTGTAATCAGATTTTCAGCAAAAAGGTGGCCCGGTAATCGTGTAAAGACCGAATCGTTTATATTAAAGTGGGCATAACTAAATGGATGTTCGCGAAAAATGTGCAAACATTTTAGCGAAAACTAGCGAAATCAATTCGCTAAGTTGGATAACCTGCGTTGGTAAAAAAAGAAAAAAGAAAAAAACAAAACGAGACAAAAAATCGCCGCCGATTCCAGGAGTCGAACAAGCAACACAACGTACGTGATTTTGTAAACAATTTTCTTATCAATAACTGGTGGCGGTTATTTTTCGGCAGTGTTATCAAAACGTAATAAACGACACGTTTCCAACGCGAAATATTACCGAATATACCAAACGCGAATACCGTACGCCATTTTAGCGATTTAAACCACGGATGAGAGTTTTTTTACGATTAAAATGTTTTTATAATATTATTATCTTAGAGAAAAAAAAAAAAAAACCTTGTCACTAGTGTTTATCGTCGATATCATTGATAACATTCCGCGTCAGTAGTAGACGAAACGAAGATTTGCGATTTTCCGACGGTGCTTTGTATGTATGTATTTTGTTTTTTTGTTTCATAAACGCTCCAATTAATTAATTGAGTAGTTAAAAAAACTTCAACGTTTCCGATTGTGTTTGTAACATATACCGACTCGGCTAGTTTAAGTTTTCGTTGTATATAGAACTTGACATACTGCGGTACGTTTTTTTTTTTTTTTACAAACATTCGGTCAAGTTCGAAGACGAACGAATCTCGTCGGAATTCAATATTCGTAACCGGAACAATTTTTTTATACCGTCTATTCATTTTTTTTTTTTTTTTTTTTTTTTTTTTTTATATCAACGACAATGTATCGTTTGTTTCTTAATGCACGTGTGCAATACGCGTAAAATTTCATTATCGGGGTGCGTACAATTGCATAATTCTGTAACTATTCGAGTATCTGGTCACTGAAATACTGAAATATATAAAATTTACATTTTACTAACCGCGTTCGTGTATAATAATTTCGTTTCTTGCAATTTTACCGGTTTTGATTTTACCAGTTCAATTTATTTCACTATATTAACTGTACACCATTATTTAACTCGACCTAACCGAGTTAGTTATTTTATTATTCGCCAGTTCCAACTTTGTATTTTATTCTATTATTGTTTTTTTTTTTTTTTACGGGTACGTTTATTATAGAGCTAATAAATTTACAATTTTTTTTTTTTTTTCCTTTAGGCAATAAAGGTTTCGCTAAATAATTGTTTACAATGGATCAAAATACTTCCTTAGTTTCAACAAATCATAATGGAGTTAGTGAACACAAGTGCCTGTTCGATATGCATTTACGTAGAATTAGTAACAACCTCCAGTACGTGAACAACTATTACCTACCTAAATTCGAGCAACCAGTCGATCCGGTCAAAGTCATCATAAATGAAACGAAACCAGACAATCAAAATAAATTCCACGTTGATTTTTCCAGTAGAATTAAAATCAAAATTGACGAATTGGAAGCTATAAGAAAGACACATGTACAAGAAATATTAAGCCACAAAGTGGATGCCTGGGAAGAAAAACGAAAATCAATTACGTCGAATATACCCGAAAGTAAAAATCAAGAATTAAGGCGTTTGATGGTCGAAAGACTTACTATCGAAAAAGACTTCACTAAAGAACTCGTGTATATGAATAGTGATGATTATAAACTAAGAAAACAGGAAGAACAGAATAAATCGGAACAAAGTACAAGAAGTAAAAAATTTGCATCGTTATTCTACACTGGCTCTAGTCTAATGAATTCCATGCAAAAATATAAAAATGACATGATACCGCAATTGTTATCTACTTACACAATACTTGAAGGTGAAATGCAACAATTAAGTTTTCTAATACAAACTTGCAATGCATTCGATCTGTTAACAATGAATAAGGTACTAAAAATTATTAAAATTTTTTACGAAGAATTTATGAAATGCGTATCATTAGCTGAAAGTAATACATTATTAACAATTGATGATAATGATGAAGACTACCTACCTACATCAGTTGAATATTTGACAGACATGTCTAATATCGACGAGGAAGTTATTAATACTTTAAGAAATAACAATGTTAATATCAATTATGAATCGCCAAGAATAATGACAACCGATTTAGGCAGTTATATACTTACAACAAATGAAAATAATGAATTGTCTACAATTAAATTGGATTCAAATGTAAATAATGATTTGTCTACATTTGGATTTAATACAAATGGAAATAATGATTTGCCTATATTTGCATTTAATACAAATGAAAATAATGATTTTTCTACATTTAAATTTAATACAAATGAAAATAATGATTTTTCTACATTTGGATTTAATACAAATGAAAATAATGAATTGTCTACATTTAAATTTAATACAAATGAAAATAATGATTTTTCTACATTTAAATTTAATACAAATGAAAATAATGAATTGTCTACATTTAAATTTAATACGAACGAAAACAATGAATTGTCTACATTTAAATTTAATACGAACGAAAATAATGAATTGTCTACATTTAAATTTAATACGAACGAAAATAATGAATTGTCTACATTTAAATTTAATACGAACAAAAATAATGAATTGTCTACATTTAAATTTAATACGAACGAAAATAATGAATTGTCTACATTTAAATTTAATACAAACGAAAACAATGAATTGTCTACATTTAAATTTAATACGAACGAAAACAATGAATTGTCTACATTTAAATTTAATACGAACGAAAACAATGAATTGTCTACATTTAAATTTAATACGAACGAAAACAATGAATTGTCTACATTTAAATTTAATACGAACGAGCATATTGCTCATGCGGACATTTCGAACGTTTCATTAAGACCAGAGGGCCGCGGACAAAACGGGATTAATAGCAATACCGCCGTCAGCGTAGACGATCAATATCGAGACCTGTTGGAAAACCATTTTGCCGTACAGAAATATTTGGAAAACTACGAAAGCGCGTATATTGCGTTCATTCAGGACGATACGCTGAAACCGTTGAAAAACGAACTGACAAAAGCGATAAACACGCCGGTGAATTGTATATCGTCGTCGTCCGCGTGGCACATGAGCGACAAGTTCGATAAGCTCGACGCCCTGTTGAAATGTAAAACGGTGAAAACCGGCAATTCGTCGGTGTCGGCCAAAAGCCACCATTCCGCGTTGGCGTTCTGCAAGGACACGCTCGCCAAGAAAATCATAAACATCGGCGAACAGGTGGTGAGCGTCAAAACGGAAACCGCGTACGACGTGGCGTCGATCGTCACGGAGCTGTGGCAAGCGTACCCGGACTTCGGCCTGCTGCTGTACGCCCGGTTTAAACGCAAGTGCCCGTGCCTGATACCGTACAGCCCGGCGAAACCGGACGGGGCCACCGACGAGGACTATTACCGGTCGTTGGGCTACAATTACGCGGACGGCGTGGTCGAGAAACAGGACAAGTACGTGAAACGAATGACCGGGCTGATACGGTTGTTCGCGGCGATCGTGGCGACGGAGACCAAGAGCGGCAGCGCGCTGGGCGTCGGGCAGGCGTGGATGATCGTCGCGGCCACGTTAAACCTCGACCCGCAATTCGACGTCACGGCCGTTCTCATACACGAAATGCTCTTGATCACCGGCTACCATCTGAGGAAAGCGTACGGCAAACAGTTCATGAAAATGCTACGGTACATCGACGGCGTTTACATGGCCAAGATCGACGCGGCCACGCCGACCGGTTGCGGCGGTCCCGTGCAAAGATTGAAAACGTTCGTCTCCACGGCCATCAAGGTAGGTTATATCGAAAAGGCCATCGGTATATTGCCCCCCGATTTTTGGTGAATTTGTAATTCGGGGTTCGGAGTGTAGGGGAGGATCAATGGTTTTTGTTTTTTGTTTGGTTTCACCCCCCCCCCTCCCCAATAGCATTTCTATAGTATTCGCTATACTATTTATTATGCAGTTCAGTAATGATGATATCCTGTGTCGATTAAGCTATAGTGTTTACGATTATTATTATTATTATTAAGTCTTTTTTCGGTAATAGAAAATCGAGTTAAAATAAAACTATTTTATTTTATTTATAAATTTAGTTTTTTTGATTTGTTGTAATTAAATTTTAGATATAATAATGTTTATTTTTTTTCTACATTGTGTAGAAACTCAAAATTATTGTTTGTGTTAAGTTAGTTCAACAGGTATTTTTATTGTGTAATTGATTACTATTACTATTTTTTTTTTTTCAAAAATTATTATGATTATTATTGATTAATTTTACTATATATATATAAAAAAATGTTTTTTTTTTTTATGTATGGGGAAGTTTGTTGTATAAATAGTCAATTTTATATTTCATTCATACCTAAAATGTATGTACTATGAGTTTTTCACAAACGTGTTCAAACATTGTTTTTTTTTTCTTGTACCTAATCTTTAAGTTGTATTTTTTTTTTTTTTTTTTTGAATTATTCAATATTACTTTGTGAATTCAATGTCCGTTCTGTTATGGTCTGTTGAAACTAGACAATTGATGTTTTATAAACGTTTAATCGATTTAATATTAAATTATTCAGGTATACTGTTGAAGAATGTATGTTAGTATGTTAGTTATGAAATATCACCGAAACCCTACACTTAACACACGATATTCACTGATTTGTTTCTCCAGTTTTACATTTTACATTTTCTACCGTAGTGTTAGAAGCTATTAATGGTAATTGTTCAATTATATTTGATAAACGAATTAAAATGTAAATTACTTGTATATGGATGGTATTTTGGTTGTCTTTATGTATACATTTAAAATAAAAAAAAATTTTTTTTTTTTTTTTTTTTATCCCACATGGAAAACTTTTATCATTGTGAACATATTTTTGTAATGCTACTGTTAAACGTACTTGTGTAAACAAATGTAATGTTAACATATTGTATTTTACATACTATTATTATAAGAATATACTATCGTGTAATTACATTTATTTTGTTTGTCTTGTTTATTATTTAGTTCCTAGTTCCTGATATGAATGGTCTATTATGATCACAAGTCATTGCCGACAGACTCATTACGAAAAGCCATTCATAGAAAAAAAAAAGACAAAAAATACTTGGGCTGCCGGCGAATGGAAATTCTCCCGTCTTATGGGCCAGTGGCTGTGCTCTGGTTCTTTGTCCATTGGGGGGGAGGGGTACAAAAAATAAATTGGTTTTTTTGGTTATTTAAACGGTGTTTACTTTTACAGAGAGAAAAAAAATTAATTGTAACCTAACCTATCCCAACCCCTGCAGCTGAATTTATTATCTTATTTAACTCCAAACTAATTGAATGGGCGACCATGCCTACTGTCAAAAATCAAAATTTTAAATGTCTAGGGGAGGAGGGCATGGCCCCCTGCTATGGGATTTTCTAGCTGGTGGATAAACCTTCCTTTCCCATCCAAACTCCTTTTCAATCACAAGCTAATTTGTGATAATATAAATAAATAGCCATAAATAATCCATTGAATCAAAAAAAAAAAAATACATTACATTTAATCATATATCCAATATTATTTTTGCAAGGATGGAAAATAATAGTAATTTTTACACATTTTTTGGCTAATTTTTTTTGTCTTTTATTATTTTACGATAGTTATTTCTATAGAGTAGATTTGTTAATTTATAAATGAAATATTTTTAAAACAGCAGCACAAAATATTTACAATCTATCAAATATATTATGCGCTGCCCATAACCTAATTGTACAAAATGTGAATATAATTTGAATTACTAGTGTAATCATAGTGTAATATAGAGTAATTATAGTGTAATATAGTGTAATTATAGTGTAATTATAATTTTTCAATTACTAGTGAAATTCAAATTATTAATGTAAAAATAAATATATAAACTATATAGTGACAGAATTACAAATAAAGATTAATTTTTATCTATGCTAATAATACAGAATAAATTATTAGTGCAATTCTTAATATATATATATAAAAAAAGGTGCCTGGAAAAAGTTAGTTACACAAATTTGTAATGCAATTCACTAAAATTAGAAGTTAAAATGACCACACTGCTGCAACTAATCGCAGATATATATATATAAATATATATATATATATATAAATATATATATATATATAAAATATATAAAAAATAATCATGCAAATACAATAATAATAATAAAAAAAATTTTAAGTTATATAAATAAAAGTAGTACAAGTAAATGTAATAAAAAGTATTTTAAAATGTTCACAAATTTGTAATTGAACGATCTTACATACAAAAATATTTTCCACCATGAAAAATTAGATTCTAATAATTAATTTTTAATATAATATGCCACTATCTCTACAATAACACACATATTAATTAAAAAGTTAAATTATTATGATAAATTACGTTTGACTATATGTTAAGGAACTCAACAGTATGTATGGGAATAAGTGGCCCAACTTACTAACGATACACATTAACCTAATAGGTATAAACAATAAAATATACTGTTTCAATAAAATAGGTACACAATGAATTAAAAGCATGGAACTTAATGGTTATTAGAAATTAAAATTAAGTATCATAATCAGAATAAATGTGGAAACACAATAGTTACTAATAATAATGACTTGATAATTAATTTAATTAATAAAAGAAGATCGATTGACTTGGGACTTGGACTTGTAAACTATGCAGTTACATGCAACGCTGCATGACGGGACAAAAGCAATTTTAGACTAAATGTTTCCTTACAGATAGAACACATGTATGGCTTTTTTTTTGAATGTACTCTCATTTTATGTCTTGAGCAATGTGACTTATCGGAAAATGTCTTCTGACAAATTGAACATTTAAATGGCTTTTCCTTTGTGTGTGTTCTAAGGTGTGTGATGATGTTTGCTTTTTCAGTATAGGCCTTTTTGCAGATAGCGCAATTGTATGGCTTTTCGCCTAAATGTGTTTTCGAATGTGTATTCAAGTTTGAATTATCAGAAAACCTCTTGTTACATGTTGTACATTTAAATGGCTTTTCGCCAGAATGAGTCCTCCAATGTCTGATCAGATTCGAATTTTCAGCGAAAGTCTTGAGACAAATGAAACATTTCAGCGGCTTTTCTGTTTGATGAATTTTGGAATGTCGGCTCAGTTGAGATATCAATATAAACGCTTTATCACACACGTCACACTGAAATTTTTTCTCTTTCTGAATCTTAGTTGTAGTAACCTTTTTAGTATTGACTTGGGATGTTTGAGAGTTTCTGAAACAAATAAACAATATAGGTTGAATTAATTTGTTTTAATACGAGATAAATATTAAAAACAATTTTTAAACAGTATAGCCGGATATACGTCAAACCACAGGTTTGTGCAACCTTTCGGGAAGACCGGGCCGAATTAAGTAAGTAGAGGTTGTCGTGGGCCACACACATTTTATTTATAATTATACAACGACACTACAATACTAGCTTTTGTAACGGAGTGGGACCCAGAAGTAGCTTTTTTAATATTAAGTTGTTCAGATGAACGACATTATTTCAATTCTAAAATCTTTTGTTTCCAAAAAAATTCTTGATCCGTGGAGTCCTTTTTGGCCACATGTTATTTATTTTTTTTTCAAATAATTTCTCATTTAAATTATAATCATTAAAAGAGTGGACTTCCTCGATTGGGTTTTCTTTTATTATTTTGGGACGACCGTTATTTGCCTATTAATAAAGTTAATTTGAAGAAAAAAAAAAAAAAGAAATAATAATACCAAAGGCTAACACCACCAAAACAAAACGTCAACTGAACGATCGGCGGACAATATTTTATTTTAATTATATATCTATAATTATAGGTAAACTATTGATAAACGGCATAAGCTCGTAAACGTCTCTCCCAATAATATATTATACTCTCTCGTAATCGGCCAGAGTTCAACCGTAAAATCGCTATCGGTGTAATAACAATACTAACAATCATATACTATTAAATCAATAAAAACCATAACGTAATACCTCATATAAATAGGTTTCATTATTAATAATTTTTTTTTTTTTTTACGATATATAAGTAACTGAAATTCGAGTAGGGGCCACATCGAAATCTATCGCAGGCAGCGTGTGTTGGACACCTATGCTTTAAACCATTGGCCATAGGTTGCACGATATTGAAATGATTATGTCTTAACTATGGACGGGCACACTATCGAATAATTCGAATAGGATAAACGTTACCAATAGTATTGCCTATCGAATAGTATTAACTGGTTTTTATACATGGTACATGTGAAAAAAAAAAAAAGTTATATGTTAAATGAACCCATTAATATATTGATGTCTTCTAGAAGTACTAAATTATTCAAGTAATACTTGTATTTGTAATTGTTACATTCTTTCTTACTGTTATTTTTTCTTTCTTTCTTGGTGTCTTTCCTTCCATTAGTGTGGTATATAATATCTAGTACTCCCATTTTATAGGTGTATCCATGTAATTAATAATTTATACTAATGTTCTAATGAAGTTGTATTATTTAAAAACATGAACATATATGCTATACATTAAGTATTATTATGCTATTACCATTGACATGATACGATGTTGTTAATAGGACATTGTCCATATAAATTAATCAATAAATACCGAATAGTATTGAAAATGTATAACCAAAATTAAGGTGATAGTATAGAAAATACAAAATAAAAACAAATTTAAATATACAGTCATTTAAAATGTATAGAACAAGTACATTTTCGTTGCCAATTACCCCAATAAATGCTATGTAATTCTATATAAATATTAACTTAACATACACAAAAAAAAAAAAAAATACAATACTAATCATTAATTTCATTCAAATTCTTATATACATACTTAGAATTCGGCACACTTTTGGTGGGTTTTTTACGAGATCGAGTTTTTTTCACAGGACTGGGAAATATTACAACATCTGGTTCCCATTCATTGTCCGGTTCATAATAATCTTTCTGGGTACTTCTATAATAAAATACAACCAATAAGCATAATGTTATTATATAGAATGTATTCCTATGCAATGTATACAAGCCAAGTTGTTAATTTCCAAATGCACAAATAGTGACTATTATAATTATTTTTGAAAGACAAATGAAAATTACATTATTCATAAAAAGAACATAGTAAATTGATGTATGAATTTAAAATGTATGATAAATTTTAGCATTAAATTAAGGTAATAGTATAGAAAATAAAATTGCAATGTACAGTCACTTAAAATGTGCGGAACTTGCAAACTTTATTTACCAATTACCACACTTTATGTTATATATAATTCTGTATTAATATTAACTTAACAAACACAACAAGTATAGGATTAATTAATAAATATAAAAAAAAAAAACACAATACTATTTATTAATTTCAAATTCTAAGATATATACCTAGAGCATGACAGACGTTTGGGATTATTCACATGAGATCCAATTATTTCCACATTATCAGGAATTATTTCACCATTTGGTTCCAATTCAGTGCCGTCTACATCAATTATCTCAACACATCTATAACAGAATACAATGAAAAATGCATAATATTATTAACAAGAATTATTTCTATGCAAGTATATTTTTAAATGAACCAATAATGGCTATTCAACACTATATAATTCTGTACTAATATTAGCTTAACATAAACAACAAGGATAATTTAAATTAATACTGATGAATATAACAATACTATTTATCAATTTAAAATTCTATTATACATACGAAGAATGCAATTCACTGTTGGCGTTTTCCCCATGAGATCCAAGTAATTCAACAGTATCAGAAACTATTTCACCATTTGGTACCCATATAATTTCCTCTTCAACAACATCCATCTGGTCACTTCTATAACAGAATCCAATGAATATGCATAGTGTTATTATTTAGAATTTTTTTTCCAAATGCACATATTGCAGTTATAATAATTATTTTAACGAGTAAATGAAAATTGCATATTCATGGAAAGTAGATAGTATATTGATGTATGAATTGAAAATGTATAAACAATAGGAGTATTAGATAAGGGTAATGATAGAGAACAAAAAAAATTATAATATACATTATAATTAAAATGTATATGTCACTTAAAATGTATAGAACAAGTATATTTTTGTTGCCAATTACACCACTCAACACTATATAATTCTGTACTAATATGAGCTTAATATACACAAAAAGGATAAGTTAAATTAATACTGATAAATAAAACAATACTATTTATCAATTTTAAATTAGAATATACATACCTAGTAGGCAACACACTTTTCGTGTTGTTTTTACGAGATCCGCCTCTTTTCACAGTGTCAGGCTTTATTTGTACATTTGGTTCCCTTTCAGTGGCCTCTTTATCAACACCTTTCTGGACACTTCTATAACAGAATCCAATGAATATGCATAGTGTTATTATGTACAATTTATTTCTAAATGCACCATTTGCAGTTATTATATAATTATTTTAACGATTAAATAAAAATTGCATATTCATGGAAAGTAGATAGTATATTGATGTATGAATTGAAATTGTAAAAACAATAGGAGTATTAAATTAAGGCAATGGTACAGAAAATACAAAAAAATTAAATTGTAATGCGAAGTTACTGAAAATGTATAGAACTTGAAAATTTAATTTCCAATTGCTCCACTCAACACTATATAATACTGTACTAAAATTAGCTAAATATACACAAGGATAAGTTAAATTAATACTGATGAATAAAACAATACTATTTATCAATTTTAAATTAGAATATACATACCTAGTAGGCAACACACTTTTCGTGTTGTTTTTACGAGATCCGCCTCTTTTCACAGTGTCAGGCTTTATTTGTACATTTGGTTCCCTTTCAGTGGCCTCTTTATCAACACCTTTCTGGACACTTCTATAACAGAATCCAATGAATATGCATAGTGTTATTATGTACAATTTATTTCTAAATGCACCAATTGCAGTTATTATATAATTATTTTAACGATTAAATAAAAATTACATTTTCATTGAAAGTTGATAGTATATTGATGGTATGAATTGAAAATGTATAAACAATAGGAGTATTAAATTAAGGCAATGATAGAGAAAAAAAAATTATAATATACATTATAATTAAAATGTATATGTCACTTAAAATGTATAGAACAAGTATATTTTTGTTGCCAATTACACCACTCAACACTATATAATTCTGTACTAATATGAGCTTAATATACACAAAAAGGATAAGTTAAATTAATACTGATGAATAAAACAATACTATTTATCAATTTTAAATTAGAAGATACATACCTAGTAGGCAACACACTTTTCGTGTTTTTTTTACGAGATCCACCTCTTTTCACAGTGTCAGGCTTTATTTGTACATTTGGTTCCCTTTCAGTGGCCTCTTTATCAACATCTTTCTGGACACTTCTATAACAGAATCCAATGAATATGCATAGTGTTATTATGTACAATTTTTTTCTATGGATGTTTATTTCCAAATGCACTAATGATGATTATTATAATTATTTAAATGTGCAAATGAAAATTACATATTCATGAAAAGTATATTCGGTATGTATGAATTAAAAATGTATAAACAATAGGAGTATTAAATTAAGGCAATAGTACAGAAAATACAAATTTAATTTCCAATTGCTTCACTTGACACTATATAATTCTGTACTAATATTAACTTAACATAGACAACAAGGATAATTTAAATTAATACTGATGAATAAAACAATACTATTTATCAATTTAAAATTCTGTTATACATACCTAGAACGGGATGCACTTTTAGTGTTTTCTTTAAGAGATTCAATTAATCTCTTAGTATCAGGAATTATTTCAATATTTGGTTCCCACTTGTTAAACAAATCTTCAAAATTTATGTTGACACTTCTATAACAGAATACAATGAATATGCATAGTGTTATTACGTAGAATTTATTTCTACGTATGTCTAATTCTAAATGTACCAATAGTTGTTATTATAGTTATTTTAATCAGTATTTAAAAATTATATTTTCTTGGAAAGTTTATAATATAGAAATATATGATTTGAAAGTGTATAAACAATAGATGTAATTAATTAAATCAATTGTACAGAAAAAAACAAACATATACAATTCCAATGCAAAGTTATTGTCAATATATAGAACTTGCAAATTTAATTTCCAATTGTCCCACTCAACACTATATAATTCTGTACTAATATTAGCTTAATATATACAACAAGTATAAGTTTAATTAACAATATTATTTATTAATTTTAAATTCTTATATATATATATATATACTTAGAATGTGATAGACTTCTAGTGTTTATCATAAGAGGTCCACTTCTTCCCATAGGATTGCGAGTTATTACACTTGGTCTCCACTGAGGATTCTCTTTTTTTCTATCTATCTGGATAGTTCTATAACAGAATACAATAAAAAAAACATGTGATATTATATATAATTTATTCTTATGCAATGCATACAAGCCAAGGGTTTTTTTTTCCAAATTCACCAATAGTGGACATTATAATTATTTTAACAAGTAAATGATAATTAATTTTTTCATGGATGTTATCAGTATGTTGGTGTATGAATCAAAATATAAAATCAATAAGAGTATTAAATTAAGGTGATTTACAGAAAATACAAAAAAAAAAAAATGCATTTTACAGATACTGAAAATGATAGAACTTGCCTAACTAACTTAATCTACAGAACTTGCAAATTTCAATTCATATTTCTGCTCCACTCAATGCTATATAATTCTGTATTAATATTAATGTACACCACAAGTATAAGTTTAATTTATTATTAATAAAACCATACTATCTGTTTATTTCAATTTTCAATACAGAATAATTCATTTAATTGGGACATTACATACAGGGGTAATAATAATTTTTAAAAATTATTTGGTAAATTGGGACAGTTGGATGATAAAGAGGACAAATAGATCACAGCCCAGTGTGTCTCAATTAAAATGATACATACTCAGAAAGTGACAAATTGTTGGTATTTTCTGTATGAGATCCATTTTGTTCTACAGCATAAGGAGTTACTTCAACATTCGGTTGTAGGATATTGGAAATTTCACCATTTGTATTCCATAGGTTGTCCTCTTCATTATCATCTTTCTGGAAGCTTCTACAATCGAATAAAATAAAAGATATTAAGATCAAATAAGCAGAGTGTTACAATATAATTGGAAATCTTTCCTTCCATCTAAATTTATTTGAATAAAGAATAATTTTTGTCCATTCCTATTGTGAATTAAGTGTTAAATGTGCAAACACATCTGAGTAATGTAGAATATTCTCTATACTATAATTATGTTAATGAAATACTATGACAAATCACATTTATATTATGGCTTTAAAACAAATACACAATCACTAAACACTATTATTTATACACCTGTGTTTAATTTTAGAGAAGCTATTTTAATTAAAAGATTAAATATACAATACAGGTACATTTTTACATTGAATAAAATCAAAAAATAAATAAACAAATAATCTCTTAATAGGTACTTACTCCAAAATAAATAATGGGAAATCGGCCAATAAATCAAATTTTCCAGTTTCAATGCTAAATTCGTCCGGGTCGTCTTCAAATTCATTTTTGAACATGTATTCATCTATACCTTCCATTTTATAATAACCTTTAAAAAAAAATAATTTATATAAATAACAAACATTAACAATTTTTTTTTTTTTTAAACAATAATTATGTCTGACGCAATTCAATTTGTATATGTACTAGTTATCACTATCGTTTCTATTACGCTCCCTTTTAATCTAGTATTACAAAGTGAACAATGAAAATACACATTACTTAGTTACTAACATTTAAGATGTTAACTATAAGACTAATATTTATTAACAAAAGAGATATAAGGGACAAAGCTATTAAAAAAAAAAAAAATCAATAAACCTGGAAACAGTACCAACAAAAGAAAAACGACAACATTACCTTATTATGACTGTTGACTATTTAATAATAATAATAATAATAATATAATAACATAATATTTCAATTTTGCTTTAATTTATTCACAACTATGGGTTTAAAATTGGGTGTAATTTTTCTTTGACTATAACGCACAATTTTGAATAATTATTTGGTGAATAATGTTATTGGGCTCAATTCGAAGATAAATTAAAATTTGTGGTTGTTTACTGGTAATTTGGTTGCACAGTATAATCATCCACCAGTTAATTCGTAAAAAAAAAAAAAAAACAAGTGTTTTGGCTTTTGGGTAATAGGATAGTGAATATTATTTGTCATACGTAATGGGGAAAAATATCAAAAAAAAAAAAAAAAAATCTGAACAACTTTTTTGTATAAGATTTATTCAGGGTATCTCTAGCAATCAATATGCAATCGGATTTTCCATTTTCATCACCCCCTTGTGTCGACGATTAGAAAATCTCTGGAGCATTTTTCGATATTTCCTGTTAACCGGAGATCAAACAAAACTCAATTAGACACTATAAACAGTCGTCCTCAATTAATTAATATTCTGTTGATAATTATTTTTATTTGTATATTTGTAATGGGTGTGTGTGAAAATTTATGGAAGGACAAAAAATATATATTAATGCATAAATGCATACTATTTTATGCTTTTTAAGTGCATACAAATCTGGACCCTGATTACAATTAAACGAGATATGTTTATTTATTTATTAACCGTCAATGTAAAATTAAAAAAAAAAAAAAAAAAAAAAAAGAATCTAATAGTATTTTGTATATTATCTATTCATTTTAACTCTGTGTATATGGTATTAATTATTGACTTGTAAAGTATTAATTATATTCATGTGATATTATCAACTCTGGTTAATAATTAGACATAATTAGACGCTTGATTGGTATTTCGATTGGATTACAAGACTGTCCGTTTAATGTTGAATACACTGTGTTAATATTTATTTGATATTTAAGCAGATAAAAAACATATAAATTTGTTTAGATTAAATTAATTTACAGGCAAGTAATATTAAATATTCGGGACCAGTTTGATGAACAGCACGAGTATATCAATATCGATAACTGGGAAATAAATAATCGGTTATTACAACGTTTACAAGTCTAGTAAGATAAACTACTGAAAACTATAGATTATGTATACACTTTAAAATTGTACAAAAATGAAAAAAAAAAAAATAATAAATTAAAATCAATAGTTTTAATTGTCCATTAAGTATCTGTTACTCGAATCAAATTATTTACTCAGAGTGCATTGACTTAGATCACTAAGAAAAAAAAACAAAAATGCATTTGTATCGTACACAGAGTGATTGGCAATTATTGAAATTTGGAATTTAGTTACTCTACAATACTTATTGAAACAAAAATTATAATGAAAACAAAATTGCTTGATATATTTCGAATTACCAAGTTTCACACTAAAAACTTCTATATTTACTGTATTAGCTATTGATAGAAAATTACTAATTTACTGTATCAGCTATTGTTAGAAAATAAATAAAATTATATGATAACATAACGGGGGGGGGGGGAAATACAAGTTTCATTTTAATCTAGTGTCTTGCAGTAACTAGAGTGAAAAAAAAATGCATAGACTTGTACGAAATAAACACGAATGAATATCACGTTAAGACAATAACGTTCAATAAATACTTTACTGTTCAATAGATTTTGTTATATATAACAAACAAATTCTTTTATTAATATTTTAACAGTGTATTTTTTTTTTTTTTTTTTTATAAATTATGTACAAGGCCTAACCGTAGTATGGGCGTTTACGAAAGAAATCCGTATCAATTTATTTAGATTAAATTAATTTACAGGCATGTAATATTAAATATTCGGTGCCAGTTTGATGAACAGCACGAGTATATCAATATCGATAACTGGGAAATAAATGATCGGTTATTACAACGTTTAAAAGTCTAGTAAGATAAACAACTGAAAACTATAGATTATGTATACACTTTAAAATTGTACAAAAATGAAAAAAAAAAATAATAAATTAAAATCAATAGTCCATTAAGTATCTGTTATACGAATCAAATTATTTACACGGAGTGCATTGTCTTAGATCACTAAGAAAAAAAAACAAAAATGCATTTGTATCGTACACAGAGCGATTGGCAATTATTGAAATTTGGAATTTAGTTACTCTACAATACTTATTGAAACAAAAATTATAATGAAAACTAAATTTTTTGATATATTTCGAATTACCTAGTTTCACACTAGAAACTCCTATATTTACTGTATCAGCTATTGATAGAAAATTACATGATAACATAACGGGGGGGAGGGGGGAAATAAAAGTTTCATTTTTGAAGTAACTGTTACATCAGCGGTCCGCAGACAATTTTTATAAACAGAATTTGCTAATTTTATTTAATAAAACCTTTCAACGATATATGAATTGCAATTTAAATATGAACGAAGAAGAAAACCTTGTCAAAAGTAACCGACGGTACTCTCGAAGCTAAATTCCAGTCATTCTTATCAAAATCTAATGCGGGGCCATACGTTAAAAGTGAATACCCACCATATTAATGAGTGCCAAAGCGATGGAAATTTGAATTTAATTTTCAACAAGGTATTTATGAGAAAAAAAAACATAAATTTCATTTATCGCAGCTCTTAAAACTCTATAATCGAAATAAGTAGTGTCTTGCAGTAACTAGATTAGAGTGAAAAAAAAAAAAAAAAATGCACAGACTTGTACGAAATAAACACGAACGAATATCACGTTAAGACAATAACGTTCAATAAATAATTTACTGTTCAATAGATTTTGTTATATATAACAAACAAATTCTATCATTAATATTTTAACAGTGTATTTTTTTTTTTTTTTTATTTTTATAAATTATGTACAATACTTATCCGTAGTACGGGCGTTTACGAATGAAATCCGTGGGCTTGAAATCTCCGGCCAACGACCTGGGCCCGAACACGATAAATCTATAGATTTATAGTAAACACCGTGGAAGTATTAAGCGGTCCGTAGAGTTTGGAGTTTTCGACTTGGCGCGGGTCCGGCATAATGGAAAAACGTCAATAACGCTACAACGTCTGGATGACGCAGAATACCTCAGAGGGTTGGTGGTGTGGGGGGGGGGGGTGGGGTGGTGGCGTAAGGGTGTGACGGTGAGGTGGCGGTGAGGCGGCGTTGGGGCGCGGTAGCGAGGTGGCGGGTGGGAGGGGAAATAAGAACAAAAGAATCGAGGGTTTTCACGAAGGTTTTCGATACGGGCTCGGGGTTACCGATTTCGAACGGGGGCCGGGAACAAAAGCCGTGCCGGCGCGGCCTGACGTTAAACAATCATCGGAAAAAACGACAATCGAACTTACCTTTTTATATTTGTTTGGCGTTTGTCAATGTTGAAAAATCTTCGTTAAAACGAACAGCACTTACGATCCGTGACAATCGTAGTACCGCAGTGAACCGTGGGCACGTCGAACATGCCCGCGTACACAGAACGTATTAATTTAATAAATTAATCAATTGCACCGGCGTACGCCTAAGCAAACCGTTTCGAGTGAGAAAAACACAAAAGAGAAAAAAGCAAAAAAAAAAAAAAAAAAAACCAAACACAAAGCAAATGGCGGAATGACGTAAGTGTACGGTCGCCGCTCCACTGCGGTCTCGCGAAACACCGTCTTTGTAATGTGTTATCGGGGCGTTCGCCGGCGGTTGATCGTCGGCAAACGGTTCCGGCGGCGATGCGAAACGGATCGGTCCGATCGCGTTTGCTCGTCGGTCCCGACGGTGCCGGTGTGCGACCGATACGTCCAAAACCGAACCGTTCCGCATATTCGCGCACCGCTCTGGCCCGTACGAGCCGGGCGCCGCAACCAATCACCGGCGGGCACGGACAGACGCGCCGGTCGCTCGCTGTCTGTACACTGCCGTACGTCATTGGCCGTCGTTGCCGAACCGACGCGTTCCCCGCCCGCGTTTGCCGACGGTCCGGCGGTTGGTATAAATGATAAGTACCCGCGGTTGGCACGTCGGGCGGCTGGGATCGGCGGACGCGGACCGCGGCAATCGTTGAACCTCCCTGGACGACGGGAACGCGTCACCAAACGGAACGACGAGCGGGCCCGCTACTTAAACGGCACGGACAAAGGCGTTTCGTTACAAAATACAAAATAAATCGTTCGTGATAATAAAATACGAAAATCATTCGTTTTTTCCTGTTGCGAAGTATAAATCGTCCGAACATTGCGAAATTTTTCGAAATCCACCGGCCGCCATGGACATCCAGAGTATTATAAATTCAATGCTGAAAGTTATATCGGACGGTGAGTTTCTGTCGATTAATCGTTGCACGTATAACCGTAAAATAATAAATGAAATCGCGGCGCATAATACGATTACGTTTCGGAACGCGTTGCATCCAGAGTTTTCGTTGACAATTACATTAAATAATAAACATTGTGAAATTACACACGTGCGACGAATCCCCCCCGACTGTTAAGATATTTCTTCTGGTCGATTTGACCAGTGAACGAATAACGTAAATTACACAGCGTGCTGTTTAATTGCAATTAAATTGTTTCAAATTAAAACATTTGCGCATAAAAAAATGAAATACGATTTTTTTTTATTAAACCATAGCCATCCAACCGAATATTTTTGTAGTAAATGCTCCCGGACCCCGGAGGTCCCCCCCCATTCGGAGTATTACAAAAATATTAATGAAAAAAAAACACATTCGTACGCCGTGTGTGTCCGAAAAAAAAAAAAAAAATTTATAATTTTTAATACAACAGTTGCGTTGTATCGTTAATCGTATAACAATTAAATTGTAACCGTTATAATTTTGTTTCAGCCCATGATCTACTCAAAAATGATTCGCAGCCTATCCCGGGAGAGGCTGCCACCAGCAGTAATAGCAAAGAGAACCGAATTCAGAATATTAGGTATTGTTATTATTTATTATTATTGATTTTTTTTTTTTTTCTCCATTTTCATACGACAGACGTTTATATTTCAACCGTAATTCGCGATCCACTACAGGTATTCCAATATCGTGAAGATTACCGAGGAGATGAATATTTTAAAGTTGTATATATTGAGAAAAACTCACAAGAGCGGCACCGCGGATGCAGTTTTAAGCGTACCCCAGTGTTTGTCTATATCGAAATGCGTAGATTTTTTAGTGATTACAGGCATTGTCCCTTGCCTCTTACCAAACATCTTAGATTCGTTCGAGAATATACAAAAAAAATCGTTCCCGTACAGCGTGTTCATTTCGCCAATCGAGGTATTTTTCATTATGCGTTTTTATTTTTTTTTTATTTATTTATTTTTTTTTTTTTTGTCGCTGTCGCGTAAAACCATTACTTTTTTTTTTTTTCTTCTACCCGTAGAATTACGAAGAGTTGAAATATCTTGTGGATTTGCTGTTCGACCTCGTCGAGGTACCGACATTAAACCGAATTGTAATGGGCAAACACACCAACGTTTTACTAGCGGGATTGTGCCAATTGTGTCTGCTGCCTATCGCCAAACCGGGTACACCGATCGCAATAAAGAACTCTATCGACGAATCGAAATATGAAGAGCTGAAGAACGAACAGAAAATGTTTAAAGCCATTTTGGTACAACTCATTCTGAAGGAGAGGAATCCGTTGGTTATCCAGGAACTATTATTTGTACTTGGCAACAAGGTAATGATTTTGCAAAAATTATTCCCCAAAGGGGGACCAAAATATAAAAATATAAAGCATTTATATTTTATTAGCTGCCGTCGCCGTCCCTCTGGCTAGGTGTTGCTCTGGTCGAATTTATTGGTTAGGTTAATCGAAACGTCTAGTTTTTAGTTAATTCACAGACAAGTGTGCTTTTTTTTTCTCTCTCTTTCTTTTAATATTTTTTTCTAAATCTAATTAAAATTATTATTTTTTTATTCAATTCCATGTTATTACTTTTAAAAAACAAATGCTTTAATTTTAAGTTTCAATCTGACTCGTGCGTTAAATATTTAAGGACATGGCACAAATAGATTTGGTTTGCAAGAGACAATTTGACCATGGTGGTTTAACGTCAACGTTTAATGTTTAGCCCTGTGCCTTATTTACGGTGTCACCGAAAAGCATAATTTAACGGGATTTTCGGAGCTGTCCAAATCAGCCAGCAAGGATCGGTCACACCCGTGCGGACAGTTTTTTTTTATTTCATAAAGATTTTATTCCTCGATTCCCCTTGCAAAGGATATCGTGGAACGGCATTCCTAAGTTAAAAAAAAAAAACCTCCAGAGGCAACCGTTTTTTTTTCCGGTGTTTTTTTCCCCTATAAAACCTGTCCTGGCAATTACTAACAAAACAACAGAAAAAAAAAAAAATAATAATAAATAAATCAGCCAAATTGATTTTTAAATAATTGAAAATTATGGGCTCCGGGATATAATGCGTTTGATATAAATTAAATGAAGTTTTATTATTTTTAGAACTGCAACACACATTTGAAAGTGGGCCTTGGTGAATTGGTTTCTGAATTGCTGTTACAACCAAAGGGCATAAAAACATTCTTAAAAGTAGCATGTGATTTAATTGGAGACAAATCACAAAGCTTTTGCCAACAGGGTCTTCACGAATGGTCAAAATTAATTCATAATTACTATAAGAGATCGAAGAGCAAGTACATTCAATATATCAAGCCACAAGTAAATTTAAATTCATTAAATAGTAATTTCATTAGTTTCTTGTCGTATCCCATAATATTTAATTTCTAAATTATGTATGATTACTAGGGGTTTTTTTTTTTAAATTTTAAACAAATATTTATATATATATATTTTATTTTTTTATATGGGCAGTATGCATTTTACATACCTGTTTCCCTTGTAAATAATACATTTCCCTTTGTATATATATATATATATATATTTATAAACGTTCAATTTTATCAATAAATTCTTTTCAGATATGGAAATTGTTGCGTTCAAACAAAAAATCATACCAAATTCAATTCCGCAGCATTGCAGTTCACTGTATTAGTTTGATTTCCACTGACAATTATAATGATTTTTTAACATTATATATTAACCCGATTCACGATTCGACGAAACAATGTAAACTTACAAAAGAAAAAACCGTTTCGGTATCGCAGTGCATTGAGGATTTGCATACCTTATTTTATTTGTTCAAGAACGAATCGTGGTCTTTAAATCCAAAACTATTGACACATTTCTCGGCGACTATTTATAATATATACACGGCCACTGTTCGCAGTGTATATTATTTAAAACCGAAATTGGAAGATTTGGTATACATGATACTTGTTAACTTTTCCAACTGTAAAGATCATTTGAAACTCATTGTGTTTTCCAAATATCAAATTGATATCGAGTACGACGGTGAAACTATTAAAGTGGAATATACCGAAAGAGAAAACCAATTGCATTTGGAACATGAAATCGATTGGGTTATAAATTTGATTGATAAACGGAAAGATAAAGAACTATTTAAATCGATGTTTATGACTTTTCTAGACATGTATACGCACATATCGACAAACGAATATTCTGTTATGGAGAAACTGTTCATTGTCAAAGGTATCCATCACCTGATTGAAAACAAGGACGTTCAGAAATCATTAGCTTCAGAATCCGACTTGATTTTAAATCTAGTCAAATCGATTTTAAAAGAGAACACCGAAAGAAACACAGTGGACGTTCAAATTATTTCCATTGTGTTGATGGTACTGGAATGCGCGTTGGATAATGTTACCGGACAGTACAAAAAAGAATTGAGCTGTTTCGTTACTTATTTGCAACAAATTTTCGACTCTGTGGAAGACGATATGTTTAAAATGATGGTGCTCGATATACAAAAGAAAATCAAACTGATTCAAAATAACAGTTTGAAAAATCCAATTTTAAAAAAGCGGACAATTGTTAATGTGTTAACAGACGCTAGAAATCCATCAATACCATGTAGATCACACGCATTAATCGAATTGAAAAAGATGATCAACTCTGGAGATAAGACGGTTCTGACTAAAAAAACGGAAATTTTAATCATGATTCAAGTAAATTTTGTAGTTTTTTTTTTTTTTTTATAATTCATAAATTTTATATTCAATTTTGCCGCTGAAAAAGCGCTATTGAGATCGTACATTTTAGCGTGTGAAATATGTTTTGTTTCAAGGAAAATTTAAAACATCCGGATTCCTATTTATACATGAGCGCAATATTTACACTGTCGTCGTTCTGTTCGCAATTCCCGTCCGAAATACTACCGATTCTCTGCGAACAATACAGTATGCCGAAAAATTACAATCATTCACCTGAAACGCGATTGAAAATCGGCGAAGCCCTAATGAAAACTGTAAAAATGCTGAGTATGTACCAACTGCACGACGCAAATCTTAACGTTAATAATAATGTCTAGGGCTCGGATTCGGTTGCAAAATAAATCCTTAAAAATGCATTTTAAAGTAGCCAAAATACGTAACTAAATACATATTAAAAAAAAATACCTCTTTTCTTTTTTCTTCTAATTTTGTAATTGCACGCGGTCTAAATTCGAAATTTATTAACGGGATTTGAATGTAGATATTGATCTTTTATAAGCTCTTTTACATTTTTTTTTTATTTCATTTAAACGCGTGCATTAATATTATGCAGTCTTTACCCCGACGAGTTAGCGATTGGTTTAGGTGGATTTGGAATACTCGGACATATTTATTTTTCTTTTTAACTAGCGATCCGTTGTGGACATTTCAGAAATGGTTTTTTTTTTTTTTTTTTCATCTCGGCAATCGACTTAACGGAAAATGTGCACGCACTTCTTCGACACACAATTATCGAGGGCAAATATGCAGATATAATTCAGATAATTTTCCCTTTCCTCGAGTCGTAAATAAAACTGTAACTGTTAACGGTCGTTTAGATATAAAACTACAAAATTTCGCCGCGATAACTATCGATAATTTCATCAGTCAGCATCGTTTATTACCGGTTTTATAATTGCTGGCAACAATAATATAGTCGAAGTAGATAATTTACATTAGAAACATGTTAAATTTTCATGGAAATTTACGTGAAAAAAAAAAATTCCCAACCGGGGATAAGTGCAACAGCAAAAAAAAAAGCACGACGTTGTGCGGGAAAAAACGAAATAAAGTTTACTTCGTTGTAAATCAAAACGGTTCGAAAACGTATTTGTATATAAGAATTATTGTCTTCCTATCGGAAAGAAGCGTCCGCTACAAAATCCGAGCCTTGATTAATTTGGAATTTTTTTTTTCTTTTTAATATTTTTTATATTTTTTTTCCCCCAGACGAGATTGTCCCGTCCTATAGAAACACGGTGTTGAACGCATTGATGACCGGCGTCCGGGACAACGATAATTTGGTTAGAGCGTCCAGTTTGTCGAATATGGCCGAATTGTGTAAGCTTTTGCGGTACGGCCTGGGACCGATCATCTCCGAAGTCGTCAACTGTGCCGATTGCGTGTTGAGATACGATGCGGCAACCGAACCGCGCAGAGCCGCGGCGTTATTGTTGCGCATGATTATCGAAGGAGGAGGTTCGAAAATACTCGATGTAAGGGAATGTACAATATACGATTGCGTTTTAGAGAAATTTTTTATTTGAAAAAAAAAAAAAAGACAGAGAGAGAGAGAGGGAGAAAAAAAAATCACCCTTCGGCGATACTACGCCGAACGAGCGTGGTGTTCGATGTGAAATATTTATTTGGTTTGATTTTTTTTTTAATTTTTTCTACAGATTTTAGCCGACGGTTTACAGGACATTTATCGGATGCTCAAGTATTACTATCAGTCCGATGCGGACAGTACTGTACAACTGCACTCGCAGATCGCCATAGAGAAATTGAACGAAACAATGAAATCGTTATTTTTAACCCATCAAAATATTACAGGCAACCGTTTTACCATTAAGGAGCCAACAAACGATTGAATTGACTTTCACATTTAGAAGAAAAAAAAAAAAAAAAAAAAAAAAAAATTAAAATTCCGTTTAAATTACTCGTAACATTTTGTAAATGTATAAGCCAACAGTAGAGTGAACCTTCTGGGTACAACATTGAATAGATATTAATAACCATTTAAGATAAATTTGTATGCAACACACATCTAATACTAGACTAATTTTACTACAGTTCCGCCATATTTTAAACTACTCTAATATTTTCTTTGTACCTATGTCCGTAGGATAGCCGCAATGGACATGTTCTGTATATCCATTATCTAGGATATAATATTTCTCTAGAAAATAATTCTATATATTGGTGACGGAAAACAAAATTACATTTTCGAACAACTTTTTGAATTTCTCTATAGGATTACATAGAACATATGTTACTATTTTTGTGCTAGTTAGGGTTTTTTTTTTTTTTAATAACCTCCCTTGAGAGGCGGTAGTTTGGTGGTGGGAAATATAATATACAAAATATTAATTCATTATTGATATTTTTTTTTATACTTTGGATACGTTTAATATTGTTACACTATCCAAAGGAAATGGGTTCTGGAACTCAAATTGTGTGTTGTGTGTTATGCTGTGTATTTATAGATAAGCGTAATAGTCATTTTCGAACAAATTCCAGTTGATAATCATTTGGGCTAATATTTACATTTTAAACGCATTAAAATCTATTCCTACAAGCCAAACAAATTCGTTTTATGTTCTGAATATTTGGTCAAATTGCATCTTATGGCAAGTTCTATAAAAAAATCATTTTATAATCGGTTTATGTGGCAATAGTTTATTGTATTTTAAAAAAAAAAAATAATAATATTCTTAAGTTAAAACTATAAATCATTAATGCCCTTTTACAATGTACTTTGAATTGTTCTGTTCTTAGTTAAAGTCTGAAGGTTCATTTTTGCTTTTTTTTTTTTTTTTTTAATTGTATTCAATTTTTTTATTTTATTATAATTGGTGTTGTAATACTGAATGTTTAGTAATAAGATTTCTTCATATTTTTATGTTGTAACAACTAAATAATTATCAGTAAAATTTCTTCATTTTTTTTTTTTATATATAGTTAAGTGTAAGTCATTTTCGTACAAATCCTAGTTGATTATCATTTGGGCTCTGGTTATATAGAGAATTTTTTTTTTTTTTACATAGTATTTTCATTTAAATTATTTAATAATTTCGATTAGATATTTTCACACAAAATTACTAGTATATTTACATTTTAAATGCAGTAAAATCTATTCCTACAAGCCAAACAAATTCGTTTTATGTTCTGAATATTTTGTCAAATTGCATGTTATGTCAAGTTCTGTAAGAAAATCATTTTATTATCGGTTTATGTAGCAATAGTTTATTGTATTTAAAAAAAAAATAATAATAATAATATTCTTAAGTTAAAACTATAAATCATTAATGCCCTTTTACAATGTACTTTGAATTGTTCTGTTCTTAGTTAAAGTCTGAAGGTTCATTTTTGCTTTTTTTTTTTTTTTTTTTTAATTGTATTCAATTTTTTTTATTTTATTATAATTGGTGTTGTAATACTGAATGTTTAGTAATAAGATTTCTTCATATTTTTATGTTGTAACAACTAAATATGTATCAGTAGAATTTCTTCTTTTTTTTTTTTTTTTTTTTATCATAAATAAAAACATATTAACAAGAATGTACTACTGTTATAATTAATTAAAGCCGAATGTATGTAATGTGGGCAATATGTATCTATGTGGGCACATCATAATTTTGAAGCACAAATTTATTGTTTCATAGTATCATAATAAAACGTTATTATTTACAACAAAAAAAATAATAATATTTTATGTACAATAAAACGAAAGCAGATTAATTTTGAAACATCTATTTAAAATTTAGCAATCCAATAATACTTTGAGGCAAATTATATAATAATAATAATACCACTGTGTTTTTTAAAATTCTCTAGGGATTATGTCGCTTTAGAATTTTGTACGATTTCGCGTTCCGTTAGAATTAATTATATATATAATTTTACAAACATTAAGAATCTGTAACGCGGTTTTTTACTTCCAAACACACTTCAAAGCTGTGGCGTTCCATTTGTTCCTGGGTCAACGATTTTGGCACTAATTTCGGGCACACTATTTGACACCCCACACGGTCAGTAAAATAACAACGGAAAATATTCCCATATTTATTTTCTGAAAAAGATTTTCATGTCATTTATCGTTGACTAGCAGATTACTGTTTGAATATATTATTTTAGAAATTCTAGCCGGTCGCACACGTTGAGTTGCCTAAACGTTAATGTCCACGGCACTGTGGTTTTAATCTATTTTTTTCTACTTTGCGTCCCGATAAGATTTACCGTCCACGGTGAATATATCCGAGGACGAATTTACTCCCGGCGAAATTCTAAGAGGTTACGTATATCCTAGGTTATATTTAACTCCCGGTAAAAAAAGGAGGAGGATGGTATATATATATATATCCAACGTTATTATTTTTATTGTTGCATTTTTTTTTTTTACACGAGATATATTTAATTTCCCTCGATACGGACGCGGGAAGCGTGTAAGTAACGTTCACGGTCCCGTCAGTGCATTTCAATCTTGGACGCGAAAATGACCTAGGGTATATTATATACCTCGCTCCGGTGCATTTAAGATTGACCGACGGTATACGAGATCCGTTCGAAAAGTACCAGGACAAACGTTATTACGGCTAATCTACACACGATAACGTTTCAAATTGTAAATAAATGTATTCGCCGCGAATTAGTGAATATTTTAAACAAAATCCGAATTCGCTATCTTATGTCAGTTTAATATTACACGTGGTTAAATCCAGTCGGTTTTTTTTCGTTCGCCGTTGTGGACATGTCCGAAATTAACGAACGACGCGTGTGCATCGAGTTTTGCTTGAAACTCGGTAAAAACGATGCAACGGAAACGCACCGAAATGATTAAAACCGCTTTTGGGTATCACTAATTCGGTGGTTCCGTGGCTTTCTCGAGTGTTTTAAACGTTTCGTGGCCAGTAGTAAGGCGGTCAACTGAAGACGATCCGCGTTCTGGAAGACCCCGCCGAAACGATGATGGGTGGTGTGCCGACGACAATGACGCGAAATGGCCGCAGCCGATTAACCGTTCGTGAGTTAACAGAGCGAATAAAATTACACAACGATAACGATAAATCTAACGTGTAATAATATCATTTTTATTTACAGGCATCCATCATAATTATTTTTTTTTTCAAATGTATAATATTAATGATTATAATATAAATTATATTGAATCAGTACGGACGGTAGAAGACGATAAGAAGTGGTTAGGTGTGTATTTACGGAGTACGAACGCCTGTTGTTATTATTATAATATTGTTGAACGCGTTGTTCAAATAATATTGGTTAGACGACACGAGGGAAGTAGATGGTCGGAGTATAGTATAATATTTGATAACGTAATCCGACTGGTTGGTTGGTTGCCGGCGAATCAATCGTACGGAACGTTTCGTTGAACACTAACTTTATAACGATATTGAATAATAATAAAATAATAATAATAATAATAAAATAATAAAATAATAATAATAATAATAATAATAATAATAATAATATATAAGTTTTAAGTATAATAATAATAATAATAAGAATAATAATAATAATAATAATAATAATAATAAAATAAATTAATATTAAAAGATATTAATGACGCCGTGGCCGACGGACGATTATTGACGGGTAATAGATAAATACCATACGATTCCAATAATAAATTATCAAATATTTGCTGCTAAACGCAATGGCGAAACGGTATTTTTTTTTATTATTATTTTTTTTTTTTCCACTGTAACTAAACCGAAAAACGATAGGCGAGAAGAACATCGTTACAAGCGGAAGTGGTGAAAAAAAAAAAAAAAAAATGATATTTCAACCCGGACGGACACCTGTTGTTTTATTTTTACTATTATTATTATTTATTTATTTATTTATTTTTTTTTTCTCTGATAATGATATACAGCGATCTCGTGTAGCACTGATCTGATTACGTCGGCGTTTTCTAGCGACGAACTATTGCGTTTTGAATTTTGAATTTTGAATTTTTCTTTCTCTCTCTCTCTCTCTCTCTCTCTTCTCAAAATGCGTTTCTAGGCTTCTACTTTGAACGGCGAACCGGGTATGTGATCGTCGCCCCACTTGATCAATATGATGTATTCGCCGCGCTCCCGGACGATATAACTCACGTTGTAGTTGTTCTGTTTCATGTGTTTGATGAATATCTCCTCGCACGGTCCTTTCGGTCCGTAAATGCCCACGAACAGTATATTGTTGCCTGTAACATAATGTACAAGCGTTTTATGATAGCACAACGCGAACAACACGCACGGGCGCCACAAGAGCGCCCGGACTTGAGGTATGCCCGCGTCGGCCGTGGCCGATGGTATACGAAACGCGACACCAACAAACATACCGAGACTTTCCCGACAAGTGCGGCTTTTATACGTAAAACTGTACGGTTTAATGTTTATCGCACTCGTTGCAAAAAAAAAAAAAAAAAACATTACTTATCGATTAAAAATAATATTTCATTTTTGTATGCGTATTCTAAAGAGACTCACGTAAATGTTTATTAATAATTCGAAATTAACATAAAAAAAAGTTTGACATAGTCGTCAAATATAGATATTGTTATTGTCATCTACAATTTTTTGTTTTAAAATATTATTAACAAATTTATCAAAGAGAACCGATTCTAAATTTGCGTATGGTTCAATTTATAATTGTTATGGAATACAAAATAATCATATGGTTTTAACCAAGTGTCACGAGTATATTTTTTAACATTCTACCATCATCAAACAATTTGTATTTATTTTGTATTAATTTAAAAGGATATACTAATTCTCAATCAACTAAGATGATCAAGATATCTATCATATATTTTATCCTTTTTATAATTTGATATTTGTGTTAAAACTGTCGTTTTTATATATATATATATCTATAATAATTCGAAAGGTAAATTATATTTAACCAAAACACATAATTTTAAAATTACTGACAATCTTAATTAGAAATTAAAAGTATAAATACTTGTACGTTTATTATATTATAATTTTTTTTACGCCACATCATATATTTAGCTGGCTAATAACTCCTCACGCGCAACTATCGTAACAACAATCAGTCATCTCCATAAGATGGAAGCAACTATCAGTCTACGAGTAAAATTATCATGTATGTATAATTGTAATGAAATGTGTATTAATGATCATTTCTTGGCGTTCTTGGTGTATTGCTTTCGAAATATGCATTCTTCGAACTATTTATTATATTATATATAATTAGCAATCACTTTAACTTTTGATTTTTGTGCGGCCATTAACCGTTTGATAAAAACGGTTACGTTTTAATTGAAGTATTAATTTTTCGGGAACAGATAGAAGTCACAAGGAGCTAGGAGGTCTGGCGAGATTTTTTTTTTCTTTCTTTTTTCAGTTATAATATGCGTCGAATTGAAATTGCACTGCGGGCCGGAGCGCGGGTTTGGCGAAGAACCCCACCTCCCAGCCATTCTTCCGCAGAACCGGCGGCTTCTATCTAACACGTTTTCTCAATTTAATCAATACCCCATTATAACCATGTTAATCGGGTGTCCGTCCACTAGGATTCCTATGGATTTCTTCGACATTTCCGTTTGTTGAGGACATGATAGGACGATAAATCGTCTCGAAGATCGTTAATGCCGTTCAAAAAAAAAAAAAAAAAACGCCGAGCACGTGATATGATATCGTTATTCGCCGTAAACTTCATTTAACATTCGAAACGACTCCGCGGCGGTTTTCTTTAATTTAACGAGAAATTTAATGTTGACGCGTTGTTCGATATTTGATTCTAACATGTTGCTGGGCTATACTGTCGAACACACAATTAATGTTCAATGGCAAATATATATATATATAAGACAAATGAACCGCATTCGTTTATACCGACAGTATACA
Source organism: Tuberolachnus salignus (assembly GCA_956483605.1). Taxonomy (NCBI): domain Eukaryota; kingdom Metazoa; phylum Arthropoda; class Insecta; order Hemiptera; family Aphididae; genus Tuberolachnus; species Tuberolachnus salignus. The sequence goes on along the minus strand of OY101431.1, from coordinate 2,405,035 downwards.
CCTCAGATAAGGAGTTTGACAATAATCGCTATGCAGAATAACGCTAACAGTTTGGGTTTTATCGGGAAAGTCTCGTTACTATTGTGCCACGCCTCGTATAACCATACGCGCACAGGTTTTTTTCAGCACGACTTACCGGCGTCGGAAGCACTCAAACTGAACAGGTTCTGTTTGCCCAAGTACGCTTTCTTAAGACCCATCCCTTTGCTAGTGATGAGAGTGGCGTTGGATTTGAAGTGCGGTAGGATGACGTTGCCCGCGCCCTTGTGGCTTTTGGACACTTTGTGTACGGTTTCCACGACCACCGAGCTGGTCTCCTGCGCCCCGCGTTCCGCCAGATCCTCGCCTGCAAAGTGTATAATAATAATAATAATTCATTAGGTCATATTAACGTTTCTCGAGCAATAGGAAAATGGGGGGGGGAAAAAATGTGTAGAAATAGAAGAAAAAAAAAACACATACGTCTGTGCGTAAATACGACCGATTTCGATTTGAAAAATCATCAGCAGGCAATTAGGCAACAACAAAGGCGAACAAATAATATTGAATATAAAATCGAGGAATAAAAATTGCTAATTTTTTTTTTACACTTGGGGTGGTAAATTAATTTTATTAGAAGAGATTGTAAAAAGAGATTGGATGACATGGGTTTAAGATGTTTTACATATTATTTAAACAAATATTGTTGTAAAACGTTATTTTAAAAATCTGTTTGTAGATGTTTTTTCTTATTTCAGTTTTCCTTAAATTCATTATAAATATTGAACTCTTCTAATACAGAACTAATTCAAAATCTCTAATTACTAAATCGTTACTTATTTTCAAAATCAACAGTACGATTTATTTTCTAAAACATGCCTAGCTTGAACACGACTAAAATGTTAATATTAACTTAATAGCGGGTTTCTTATTTCAGTTATCTGTTCTTCGTATCTAGGTTTAAAGTTCCTACTTGTTTTTCCCAGCATACAATTTATTACAATTACATTGAAATTTATTATACTCCATCAAATTTCGGAGATATTTTCGTCAAATCCTCGGCTCTATAATTTATTCTTTTCATTAAATTACTTTAAAAGCTAATCTAACATTATTATTATTATTGTTAAGAATTTTTGCGAATTTATTATGATATTTCATACTGGAATACAGTTAACGATATTGTTAGTGTTCTGCAATAATTTAACTACTACGCGAATTTTTTTTCGAATTTTTACGTGGATTTTTTTTAATGGCTTTCAAACCGAAATAATTATTACGACCGGTGTTGCGTTCAGACCGACAATTGTGTTTGCCAAGTGAGTGGAAAGTTACTTATAGGCTCGAGCCTATAGAACTAATACACAATTAAACATTTCGAGAATACTGACGTTATAAAACCATGCGGAATTATAGCGTCAGTTAGGGTAGGTACGAGGTTTCTTGTATATTTTATACTATGCCGAAATTTACTATTGAGACCTATGTTCACTGTCAGATATAGGAAACCTAATTAGGTACGCGTTATTAATTTGTTCGGTTTCTAGAACATTAAATAACCTGTTTCAAAAATTGTTAAAAAAAAAAAAAAAAGCGTCTCTAGGAAAATGCTTTAAATCTTTTATAAAATATCGGGGTCGTCGTTTAATACGGAATGTATTGCAACAAAAACGTTGTTCAAGGCGATTATTATTAATAATTAAACTGCGGGGCGATACAAAGAACCTATGATCCAATCGATTTATAAATCTACGCTCGGTTGCTAGGTGCATCGGCACTACCCATATAACAGCCAGTGGCGGGTACGTATAATCAGTGGCGTGCGCAGGAATTTGTTATTGGGGGGCGGGGTGGAAGGAGATGTAATAAACCGGAACAAAAAAAAATCTATTATATTTTCATCTGACACTTGAACATTAATCAGTTATCAGATAGCCACAGCACAGCACGGGGTCATTACCGGACCATGCCACTAAATGATACTGAGTGGCGTAAGGGTTGGATAGCGGAATAACACTGACGGACAAATGACATTGTTACCCATCCGACAATCGAACCAACGGGCTTCGACGTGCCAAGAAAAACTCGGATGTCTTTAAATCGTCTGCGGACCGGCACACGGACACCCGGTGCAATCACTTGATGCATACATGGAAATTGCACACCCCGTCCCTTCGTGCGACTGTAGACGCGGAACACGAACAATCTCACACATAGCGACTGGCCGCCCGCATCTCCAAACAGGCACACCAAAGGATATTCACTCGGCTAATAAGGATGTAGTTGAATGAATACAAAATCTGGACATTGGTTTATGGTCCCATATATCCGATCTATTATAGTTACTGTGCGCGGATCCTGATAGCTCATATTTATAATATTTACGTATTATTGTGTTGCTCTAACGTGTCGTACGAAATAACAATAACCAGAGCGCATATTTCTGACGACAAGTTTTGACGAGTCAACAGGCACGTACTACGGAACTACGAAACTTATGAACGCCGACGACTGGAGTCGTCCAAAGTCGCGTTTGAGCGTATACACATCAAAAATAAAAATAATAAAAAAAAAGGGCTTTTTTTTCGTATAATAACAGTACGATTATCGCGTACCGGTGCACAACACTTTGAACGGCGAACCGACGATATGGTATCCGTTGTACTTCAGACTGATGTAATATTCGCCCGGCACCAACGGCGTGTATCTGACTTTGTAGCCTTCTTCCACTTCGGTACAGTCCATGGAAACCTTGCTGGGACCGTCTATGGTCACGGCCAGAGTGCCGGCGCCCGCATTGCACGTGTCCACGATGAAATCTGTCTTTTGTCCTATACGAACACGAGAAGCGATTTTTTTTTTTTTTAATTTTGTTTTGTCGTAATACGAGGTCCGTCCGAAAAGTACCAGGACAGATGTTATTATGGCTAATCTACACACGATAACCTTTCAAATCGTAAACAGGCGTATTAGTGAATATTTTAAACAATATCCGAAGTCGTTACCTTATTTCAGTTTAATATTACACGTGGTTAAATCCAATCAGATTTTTTTCGTTCGCCTTTTTCGACATGTCCGGAATTAACGAACAACGCGTGTGCATCGAGTTTTGGTAAAATGATGAAACGGAAACGTACGAAAATGATTAACCGTTCGTGAGTTAACAAAGCGAATCTCTTCGAATTGAGTATTATCGTGCAATTTTACAGGAAAATGTACAGATGAGCAAATTCGTTCCGCGATTGTTCACCACGGCAATGCACCGGCACATTTAGCGCTGTCGATTCGTGCATTTTTGGCTAATAAAAAAATTACCGTGGTCCCGCAGACTCTGCCTATTCTCCTGATCAGGACTCATGTGATTTTTTTTCTATTCCTAAGACTAAAATCGGCGCTTAAAGGACAACGATTTCGAGATGAAGAGGAAATTAAGGCGAACGCGGCCACATATAACTCATAGCTTTAACTTTGGAACAGTGTCGAAGAACTTTTGAAAAATGGCCTGGATCATTGCATATGGTCCGGGGGGAGGGGAGAGTATTTTGAACGAGATATCTTTAAATAATATGTAACTTCATTTTTTTTTTGTAATTATTAAATACGAAAGCGCGGTACATTTTGAACAGACCTCGTAATTTTACATACGGTTCCCGGACCAGCGTTTACAATGATGATAATAAATACCCGTTTTGACGTCGCCCAAACCGCTGCCGCTGGCCTGTACCGCGGCCGGATCGGCGTCTCCTTTGCCCACCTTCAACCGGAACGGCGATCCTGGAATGTGCACCCCGTTGAACTTGACGTGTATGTTGTGCACGCCGTTGTCGCGGGGCATGAAACGGACGGAGTACATGTCCGAATCCATGGGCTGAATGAAACAGTCGTCTGCCGTCCCGGACGGAGCGACCACCTGCGCGAAAAACGAACGGTTTTCTTGTAAATACAAATTGTCGTATTCTTTAATTATTATTTATTTATTTATTTTTTTTTTTCCGCGTTACCTTCGCGTCCAGTTGACCGACGGCGCCGTTTTTGCGTACGTAGAACTGCGCCGGGTAATCGGCTTGCACCCCGGACGTCGGGAATTGCGCCACTTCGCATTTGTGCGCGTCGCCCATCGCGGGCGCCATGAAGAGTTTGTACGGCGAGTCCGGTATGTGCTGATCGTTAAACTTAATACCGATGCGGTATTCCCCTATAAAATTCAACCGGACGTCAGGGTGTTCGGCTCAAACGATATACGAGAATCAATACGAATGAACGACTAGCAATGGGACTCGGAAAACGTTCGGGATACGATCCTGTCCGGATAGGTGTTTCCCCCCGGCCTTTTCGCTATCGTTGGCCGTTAAGAGAATTTTTTAATAGGTCGCGGACCGCCTCAGCTACAGGGAAACTAGGAAGACTAAACAACCTACCGTTGAAAAATACGTGGTTTTTTTTTTTTTTTTTTTATTATCACTTTTACGTTTACACTGTATTCAATATTATTATTGTTGTATTTACTTAATGCGATTTTTTACGATCAGTTTTTGAATTTTACGATGGACGCATAAGGTATTTTTTTTTTTTTTTTTTTTTGTTAAACAAACGAACGACCAAAAAAATATATGAAAGTGGAAAATAAAAATCTATGTAACCGCGGACCACCGGTTTAGATTATAGCGAAAATACGGTGCATTTAACGATTCGTTTTAAAATTTACGATATGATCAAAATGTGAAACACGTTTCGTATTCCCTTCCACCGTACACGATCGGGATTATATCAGGTTTTTCAATTTAATTATGACCATCATCAATGTTCTCCGGAAATTAATAAACGCGTTTTAATTATTACTATTGAATATACTGATATGCTTTATAGGGGCGGAGGGAATAAAAAAATGCAGTGTTTGGTATTTTCGTAACATATGCCTGTATGGAATGTGTACCGCAATAGTATGGGAAATGGCGAAAACTGCACGCTTTAAAATCAAAAGGCTCAATAATTCTGTTATTTCAATCGCAAGGCGTTTTTAGACTGCATATTATATTGCGGGTTATAATTTGCAAGCCGCGTGGCGCGGGTCCATGTCGATATTAAATATTATTAAAAAAAAAAAAATTTAAAAGAATAATAAAAAAAGAAAAAAAAAACCATCGGTTTACGAGTGGTGCGGAATATGTAATTCGGTATCAGTTACACGTAAGCATATGCCGACTGGATGGCGATGGGGGGGGGAGTACAAGTTCAATGTTAAAACCGACAACAAACCTGGTTCGCCGACGACATAGCTGACGTAACACGAACCGTCTTTGCGGTCTTTGAAATCGATTTCGGCCTTGCTCGGGCCTTCGACCGATATGGCCAACGATCCCGGGCCGGCTTCTCTGGTCCACACGTTGAACTCGCACGGCTGTCCCTGTTCGCCGCGTTCGAGGCCCGAACCGCCGGCGTGTACGCGATGGGCTCCGCCGTCGCTCAACGGACCGACGGTGAATTGGAACGGCGAACCTGCGGATAAATTGCGAATTATTACGATAATATGCGCGCGAATAACTCGAGAGAGAGAGAGAGAGAGACGACCGCTTACCCGGTATGTGAACGTCCTTGTACCGGACCGAAACCGTGTGCACGCCCAGCTCCTTGGGCACAAAGTGGACCGCGTAGAGACCGTCTTCGATTTCGTTGATCTCGGCGTCCTCGGTGATACCGACCGGCGAGGTCACCGTCGACGACAAATCGTACGGCAGTACACCTGAGCGCCACACGAAACGCGACGTCAGTCAGTTTTCAACGTTTATTTATTTATTATTAAATATACTACTCGAGGGACAGGCCCACCACCGCCCTCGCCCGGTGACGATTTCTCTGTAGTATTTTTACGGTTACGCCCGCCGGGTCGGTGAATATCGACCGTGGCTCACACATAATGCGGACGAGGAAAAAAAAAAAACAAAACAAATAGATAAAGGTGAAAGATTAAGGCGGCGGCGATGGGCGGTGGGTGGGCTGATGATAGTAGACTAATAATTGAACGCTAGTATGACGTACTCGGCATTTTGAACGTGAGTTTGCAGTTGCTGCCGACCTCGGTGAGCGGTACGGCTTCGCGTTTCCGTTCGATCTTCTCGCGCTGGCAGTTGCTCCCTTCGCCGGTGACTTTGACGGTAAACGGCGAACCGTCCACGTGGTGGTCGGCGAATTTCAGATTCACAATGTAATAGCCCGGTTCGGTGGGCCTGTACGAAATGTTCAGCGTACCGTCTTCGTTGTCCTTGCACTGGATCTCCGCCTTGCTCGGGCCCTCGATGGAAAGCGACAGTCCACCGTATCCTGTAACGAATTTTCGTTAATGTTTCGGTATTTCTCAGGTGTTTAAACGGCCGGCCGGCGAGTGTCTCACCCGCGCTCCGGGTGTCCACCGTGAACTGATTTTCCACGTGCGTTTTGCCGTCTTTCAACCCGTTGCCGGTGACTTTGACCTTTTTCGCGTCGCCCACCTCCTTTTCGCCGACGGTTATTTTGAACGGGGAATTGACGATGTGCTGGCCCATCCGCTTCACGGACACCACGTGCTGACCAATTTCCCTCGGCGTGAACGATATGCCTGTATAACAAACGCCGCGCACCGTACCGGTACAATCAGTAAACCGCCGTGTCGCGTTATTCGTAATGTCCGTAAAAAAAAAAAAAAAACTACGGTCGTGTACGCACCTAAGTTACCGTTGGGCAACCGTTTCAGGAAACACGGTTCTTCCAAACCGCTGGGCGCTTGTATGGACGCGTTCAACAATCGGAAATCCTTGTCCAGCACTTTGCCGGGCAACGACACCTCGCTGCACGAGCCCACGGATATTTGATTTCTCTTCCGGCCCTCGCCTAGAACCCCCGTCGATTATTGGCGTTGTTCCACACCCAATTATACCGTTGCATTACTTACCGGTGACTTTCGAATTGTACGGGCTCCCTTTGATGTGCTTGTCGCCGAACTTGACGGAAACCCTGTACTCGCCGGGCGCCGTCGGCAGATACGTGACCGATACCGTGCCGTCCTTGTTGTCGTGGCAACTGATCTCTGCCTTGCTGGGACCCTCTACGGCCAACGACAGTCCGCCTGGAAAACATTAAAAAAAAAAAAAAACAAATAATAAAAATAAACGGTTTTCGGTACGATGGCGCACTGGTGCACGTACCGGCTCCGGCTCCTTTGGTGTATATGGTGAAGTTTGACGGTTCGCCGCTGACGCCGTGCGTGAGCCCGGGACCGTAAGCCGTGATGTAACCGCTGGTGATGGAGTCGACGTGGAATTTGAACGGCGAACCTATCGTAACATTCGTATAAACGACAAACGTTTTGTATTATTATTTTTCGCGTGCACTGTGGTCGTGCAGAGTGACAATTGAAATGGATAATACGGATAATATTTCGTTTCGACGACGACGACGACGACGACGAGTAAAACGGAATGCGCCGCTCAAACACAGCCCCGGTCTATCGATCGGGGACCGGCGTGACGATGCGAAAAAATTTCGTATTACGATATTTTTATAATACGTTTGTTCGGTAGGAAAAATTACAATACGATTTTGTATAATTGTGTGCAATTGTTCATCATTCGGTTGTACTCACGTCTTGGGTATAGAAAACAAGACCGATATAATACCGTATAATGCGGTCGTTGTTCTACTGTTCTGGAGTTTTACTTTGATCAGAAATAGAAACGTACTAATTATAGTCTGTTAAATATTGCGGTAAAAATACCGTACAAGTTATAGGACACGGGAGTCCGGGGGAAAAAAATGAAAAAAAAATGAAAAAAATTAAGCATTTGGCCGGGGTTTATGTTTTTTTTTTTTTTTTTTAATGTTGTCGTTCGTTTCACGTTTAATTTGCACTGCGACACACGACAGAAGTTCCATAAAAAACATTTAACTAATGGTCGTTTTAGATACGGTACGTTAATCACCATACTCCAGTTATGTTAAAAACACGCTCTGTAATTCATAATACCGCTAAATTTAACAATTCGCTAATATATCTAGGTATAATGTGTTTTTGCCCGTGCCATTCATAAAGCAGTGTCGTATACACTTATGAGAGGAACAAAAAAAAAATCCCAAAGCCGCTAAATTATACTTATGACAAAAAAATAAATTCAATCGTTAGTCGAAACGGTAATAAACGTAATGATATACGTTTCTTGAAACATTTTTTTGGTTTTTTTTTTTCTTCAAAATTGTTCGTGATATTCACATCTGAGTTCTATAAACATATTTAAAATAATACTCAGGTGGAAAATATTTATTTCAGATAAATTACAGAACATAATACACATATTGTATGTATAACTCGCGAAATACATTTTTTTTATCGCGTTTCTTATTTTTACAAAAAATAAAAAATAAAAAAATTGGCAACGGGCGCTATTTATTTTCTTTTTCCCGAACAACTCTAAAATTCAGTCACGGGAGGGTGATAATTATTTCGATCGGACGGAGAATACAAAGTTTATTTTTGGTTTGCAGCGAGTGGTGGCCGCAAATAATAATAAAAAATACTTTAATACGCAAAATGTTGGAAGCAAAAACTATAACAATATTCATCCGTCCGCAAGAATCGACGTATTTTTGTACAAAATTATATTTAAATTTTCGCATAGCGATAAGTTCGGACGGATTTGGCCACACATAATTCCCGCTCCTATAGCCCAATACTTCTATTCAGAAAAACAATTCTTGTCGGGAAGGGTAAAAGGGACACTAATATTTTTATATGATTAGCTACTACTGGTTTTTTAAAACGATAAAATACACCGAAATAACTAATAAAATAACCAATAAAGAGCGCATGATGGCCCTCCCAACCCCGGTTAGGAGAGTTGCCCCCGAACTCCTCTTCTCAAAAAGAATTCTTTCCCTTAAAATTTGATATTTCTATTATGTAAAAATTCTCTGGATTTCGCGCCCTCCGGTCCGAGATCCAACAGATTCTGTCGCGTTCAATCGATTCGGACAGCACATTCGGAACAAACAACTTTCGTCGATAATAGAAAAAACTTAAAAGAAAACTTACCCTGAACGTTTTCTCCGTTGTACTTGACGAATAACTCGTGTAAGCCTTCTTCTTTCGGATCGTATTTGAGCGATACCGTGCCATCGTGATTGTCCTCGACGGACGGTTTGTCAACATTACCGCTCGGCATTTTAATATCGGCTGAAAAATATCAAAAAATAACGACACATGAGTATCAAATTTTTACAAACGCATCCTAGGATGTTTTTACAAATATTATTTTCGGGTTTTCGCCATGGTTTCGTACAAATAAGTGCACAACTACGAACGTTCTGAAGCCCGTTCCGCAACGATTTATATCGTATTTCTTACCGTTGTATTACGAAAATTATTTTGTACTTTGTCCGAAATTGATACTAAATTATCAAACATCAAGTCGAGAGAACATAACCTGACATAACCTAACACCACCGGAATGTATAAGAGAAAAATACAAATATACATAAATCTCCGATGTCCAAAATTAATAATTGATCCGCGGAATCGAGAAGAATTTTACCGTGTATACTACTCATCACTGTATCCTAGAACTGGCCTAATTTTTGTTTTAAAGTAAAAGCACCGATTGGTAAACCAAAAGACGACAATATTCTAGTGGACAAGAAAATGCGTAATTTTATTACGGTCGTTTAGACATTTTCAAATTGTCCAAATTTCCTCGTCAGATACGTTCGTAAAATGACGATTTAAAACCAGAACGTTTTGCACAGTTTAATATTTTATCCGTTTATTGAAATAGAATTTACGCCAAAGTTTTTATTTAATAATAGGAGTTTACAAAAACAATAAAATAAAATGATAAAATTATCATTTATCGATGTGGTTGTTTGTCATTCGATATTTTAATTTCTCCAGCATGATAAAAGCCATTTGTACAATGTGAACTCCGTATATATCACATACTCGTATCTCGTTTAAAAATTGTAATTTAATCAAATACGGACACAGTGTATTCTTGTCTGACAAAAACAATTTTTGAATTTTTGACATTTTAGTGTCAAAGCACCGAAGGCTTCTTAAGGCTGGTGGCCCACACCTTGCACACCCACCCGGACCAGTGGCGGTCAAACGGAGAGTTGTAAAGAGGACATACCCCTCCATAATAATATATATATTATCTATTTATATAAAAAACAAAATCCACACAAATAATCATAGTTGTTGAAAAAATCAGCCTTAGTAAAATCAACCTAAAATACGGCCGGTCGGCACTTAAATATTATATTCCCGGTTAATTTATATTGGGGGAAAAAAAAAAATAAAATAAAATTTATACGAAAAATATAGATAGGTACTTTTAGTTATTGTCTAGTCCGTCTCGTTAGTTCGGGCTTTCATTTAAATCTAGTCAGTTCGGTTTATTTTATTGGACGGAATGGCGAACATCTGGACACACAACAGGTACGTAAACGCCGGACGATTAAATATTCGGATTTATCACCGACTTACACGTGGACAACAAACCGTATTTACAAATCCAGTGGCATACGTGTAGAGTGCTTTTGTGTTGGAAAAAACATTCACGGCAGTAAAACAATTGTAGTGCTGAATGTGACGATTTGACGGGGAGGCGTGGTGCTGAGGGGGTGAACATATTGTCTGTCAACCAATTGGACAACATATGTTTTTTCGTATATAATTTACATAATATTTTTTTACATTTCGTTAGCACAGTTTACACAACGACGTCGAAATATTGTTGTAACTAACCGACTGCGCAGACGGAGGAACGTGTAACGATCGTTACGATTTCGTACGTTTTATTAACGGAAATTCCGTTTTTATAACGGCGAAAACCGTCGCGGATAAAATTTAAAGCGAAAACTCTTACACGCCGAACCAGTCGACTTTGTGTTCGGCTCCGGGTATCGTACCCGAAATACAGAATAATAAAATAGCGGAGAGAAAAAAAAACATTCCGCACCGCGGGTAGGCGATAGGTTGCGAAAATATTATTACGGAGGTGATCTAGTTGGTATTCACTGAAATCATCGCGATCAACAAAAGATTCTGAACGGAGTCCGGTAGACCTTTGGTAGGCTAGGAGACCAATAAATTAAATAAAACAAAATAAAAATAAAAATTAGAAAAAATCCGCGCCATTTAAAATACGGAATGAAAAAAAAAAAAAAAAATCGGAGCGTTTTAACTAGACGATTCCGAAAGAAAATAAACACGTCTCGGTAAAACTAATAGATTTTTCGCTACACTTCGTACGAAACTCATAAACCTCAAAAGAACACGATATTAACGAAAATCGTTTAAGTGAATTTTCATAGTTGTTTTTGAACACGTGCCATAAATAATAATAATAATAATAATAGTGTTAATACAGCTGTAATATCGTATGGTCACGGTAATTGATTTTTTTGGATGTTTTTGCAGAACACGTAAGTTATAAAAATAAAATAAAAAAGATTTTAGATTTTGAGCGAATCGAGGAATACGTAATTGTTTTTACTAAAATATATGGTTTTTTTTTTCTGTCTGTATACCACTTTTCTACCAGAAATTTTGCAACGGTTTTCTAGTGTACTATCATTTCTAAACGAATTTTGCATTAAAAAAGTATTTTTTTTTTTTTTTTTTGATTTACGTAATAGTTTTCATAATAAATGGTAAAAAAACGTAGGGAAAACAGGAAAATTGACGGGTTATTTTTGATTTTGTAGTCGTTCGGTTAAAAATCACGGAATTTCGCGTAACTGTTTTCCGATTAATGTTTTTTGGCCTGGCGAAAATACTCGAAAATTAATTATAATTAGGAAAAAAAACAGAAAAAAGTTGAGCGCAATGTTGTAACTAATTATTATTATTATTTTTTTTCATAATCATTTAACGTGCAGATTTCGACGAAAAGAATTTATATTTTTTGTTTGATTTTCTATAGTTACGAATTAATACGATTTCCAGTATTTAATTTTATCAAAAAAAAGGTTTTAACCAAACTTGGCTCACAGTCGGTTTTTCGTTAGCAATGATTTGTCATTGTTGCGTACATATTAATTGAATTCCCCTCTGGTATCGTACCTTGCCAAATTCACACTTATGACGGTGTCCTATTTTATTATTATTATTTTTTTTTTTCTATAACAATTTTAACGTCGATAAAAATCAGTGACACGCGTAGTAACAATATTTTTTATTTCGGAGGAACTTCTCCTCGGCTAAAAACGAATGCCGCGAATACTCGAAATATTATTATAGTCGCAAGAATACTGTGCGATATGATGGCGAATACGTAACACACGAGATATTTTAATGAGTTTTGAAAAAAAAAAAAAAAAAATCAAAATTAATGAATAAATTCCATTTGATTCTAGCGCGATGCAATTTAAAAAAATCAAAAAAAAAAAAAAAAACCAATTTCAGAATATTACGGTAGACGGCCGTCTACATTTTCGCACGGTTCGCTGAAAATAAATTTTATTAAAATGTCGAAACGATAGAGCAAAAATCGCGTATCCTCGAAGTGAATTTCCACGACAGTATACATAAGAGAATTCGATCGATTTTCGGTGACCTAACCTGCCTCCCATTCCCCTATCGTACATACAGCTAATTCGGATCACCAAAGTACGGCGGTACGTGGACGAGAATGTAACACATAAATAAATTCGGCGTACTACAATTAGGTTAGATTAGGATTTTTTTTTTTTTATCAAAATATAAAATTACGCATTGGCGAAGACAAAACTCCTTTCGAGTTGCCAAATATAGTTAATACTATTTACCTTTTGACGTTTTCGCCACACATTTTCAATATATTTCATTCAAAATCGTTTTATATTATCTCTCTCTCTCTCTCTCTCTCTCGCTTTTCTCTTGCGGTTTCTCGTTGAACACCCGGTCGTTCGAAGATATTTCGAAAAACCATGAACCTAACACCTCCCCGCTGTTCTCGTAAAAGTTTTCGAAGTACACGGGACGTGCTCTTCAATCTCGTGAAACGCAAACAGACTCACCGAGCTCGACTTTTTTTTTTTTTTTTTTAACAGCCACACAGATAAATAACAACCTAGGCAACTCAAATTCAGTGCTCGCCGACACGTTGGTCTACGAAAATCCGCCATCATTTGGCCAGTACGCCTCCCGTTAAACGTGCACACCGATAAAGACGAAACTATTGAACGTTTTTCCGATTATTGACACCCTCCCCCAACCAAATATTTAACCTAGATGGTAAAATATCACGGGGATCAATAATCACCGGAATATATATATATATATATACGAGATCTGTTCAAAAATGACCAGGACAAATGTTATTACGGTTAATCTACACACGATAACGTTTCAAATTGTAAATAGATGTATTCCCCGCGAATTAGTGAATATTTTAAACAAAATCCAAAGACGCTACCTTATCTCAGTTTAATATTACACGTGGTTAAATCCAGTCAGATTTTTTCGTTCGCCGTTGTGGACATGTCCGAAATTAACGAACGACGCGTGTGCATCGAGTTTTGTTTGAATTTTGGCAAAACGATGAAACGGAAACGTACGGAAATGATAAAAACCGATTTTGGGGATGATTTAGTACAGTCAGCGGTCAACTGAAGACGATCCACGTTCTGAAAGACCGTCGACGTCATCCAGAAACGATGGTGTGGCGACAATTTTCGAAAAAAATGAGAAATGGCCGCTGATTAACCGTTCTTGAGTTAGCAAAGCGAATCTCAAATTGAGTCTTGTCGTGCAATTTTACAAGAAAATGTACAGATCAGAAGGTTCGCGTTGCCAAATTCGTTCCGCGACTGTTCACCACGACACATTTGCACCGGCACATTTAGCGCTATCGATTCGTGCATTTTCGGCTAATAAAAAAATTACCGTGGTCCCGCAGACTCTCCCTATTCTCCCGATCAGGCCCCATGTGATTTTTTTCTTTTCCCAAGACTAAAATCTGCGCCCGAAGGACAACGAGTTCGAGATGTAGAGGAAATGAAAGCGAACGCGGCAACAGAACTCGTAGCTTTAACTTTGGAACAGTGACAAAGGACTTTTAAAAAATTGCAAGATCGCCGAGATCACTGCATATCGTCCGGAGGAGTGTATTTTGTAGGAGATATCATTAAATAATATGTAACTTTATTTTTTTGTAATTATTAAAAAATAAAATCGTGGTACTTTTTGAACAGACCTCGTATATTTATTAAAAAAAAAAAAAAAATCAAATCGATATTTCGTCATTTGGGTAAAACTTTCAAACGGTAATTATTGTTTTGCGGGCGGAAAAAAAAACGCTCTCCGAAGTCGGTGAAAATTATTGAAACTGCAATTATCGAATCCGTGGAGGTTTACGGAAAACAGAAACAAAAAAAAAATGAAAATAAATTCGGCACGCGGACGACGGGGACGGACAAGTTCGGCCGGTCTAACGTCACCTCCGGGGCCGGATCGTTAAGTCCCACGGACAAAGCGCCGACAGGATAACAGTTGCCCCGTTATCCCGGCACTATCGATCCGTTTCGGTCGGGATACGGCGTCGGCAGACAGGCTGGCCGGCGGCCAACGCCGGTTCGAGCGCGGCGACGAAAACCCCACAAACAATATTGCACACAAGTGTTATTGTTATGAAGAGGGGGGTGGGGGACGTGTGCCATTGTTTGTCTCAAACGTTAACGGCCGTGACGGGATCCCGTCACACCGCCCGGAAATCGCGTAATGGCCAATTGTCGTCGATTTTCAACATGTTTTTTTTTTTTTCTGTTTTACCTTTTTTCGTGTTGACGTAGTAAAACGACATGAACGTTATATAGTCCGTGATAAACCGGGCGCCGTCGACCGGCTCCGCACCGCCGTCCGACGGGCTATCGGTGGCCGTCTCCGGCGGGGGCCCACGAACGTGGTCGTAGGCCCGGGACAGGTGCATGACGCCCGACGCGCGGGCGTCCACTTCGCTGAACGTCAGCCATTTCAGGTACGGCCGGTAAACGGTCGCGAACCACGTCCAGGTGGTCGTTTCCGTGGGCAATTCGAAGTGATAGAGGTACACCATGGCGGTGGAGGCGGCGGCGGCGGCGGTGGTGCCGGGGACTGTCGGGCGTAGTGTCGCGGTACGGGACGGAGTCGGTGTGCGACCGGCGACGGTTGCGTAGCGCGTAAAAGAGCGTCCGCGGTACGACTGATATCCCGCGGACCGATCGTATTGACTTATCACAGAGGGGCGGCGGCGGCGGCGGCGGCGGTGTCGGCGGTGACGGCGACGCCGACACATCAAAAGGTCCCGGGGAATTCGGGAGACCAAGCCAAACGGACGGCCGAGGATTAATGACTAGGATATTTTTTTTTTTTTTAATTTTTCACATAATTTGACGGAAACGAGTGGGGCCCGGTTGATATATTAATAGGGATAATTATTTATATATATATATATAGGAATGTTTGCGTACGATTTCGGCCCCGGGTCGAAAAGAAATCAAATAAAACGGTCTAATTTTAGAGACGGTCACGTCCCACCCGCCCGGCGAGACCGACAAATACGTTTCGCGTTTTTTTTTATTATTTTTTTTTTATTAATTATGTCGTCCGCGATTGTACAAAACATTAAAATAATTTTAAGCTTAACGAACCGTCCGGGGCGGACGCCGGTCGATCCGGCCGGGTCCGGGCCGGTGATTATTGGGACCTTTCCCCCCTCCCCCGTGATATTATCACGGTATTTTCTATATTTTCTAATATTATTTTATATATATATAATAAAAATTGTGCGTGCAATGCGCTCTAAAATTACACAACCGATTTTGTTAAGATTTTGTGCGTGCCCCTTTGGTCCAACTTAGAATACAGGATAGTTAATAATCCCGTTAAGTTTTTTTTTTTTCTAGGCAAATTTAATATATAAATATATATAGTTTATACGTTACTGGGGAAACTATCGTTGCTCAGTTACCAAAAAAAAAAAAAAAACATTATTTGTCTTCGTTATTCTATAGATATAAAAGCCAAATACCCCCTCCCATCATTACCCAACACTCACTCGCTGGCCGATCAACGACCAGACCGTTTCGCTGGACAGACGTTTAAAGACTTGAAATTTCGGTGTAGGTGCCCAACAGCCTAAGACCGAGAAACGATTAACAATCGTTTTGCGTATTCGTTTTTAATTTTCAGTAAAATGCCGTGAAGTATATTAGACAGCCGCGTAAAAACCGCGATGATGAAAGACCGATAATGTTGAACGAGGGCTAGTGGATTAAATCCAAGAGTAATTCCAATTTTTCACGCGGTAAGCTAGGTATATACGAGGTCTGTTCAAAAAGTACCAGGATTTTATTTTTAAAAATTACAAAAGATGAAAATCATTATTATTTAAAGATATCACCTTCGAAATACTCTTCTCCGGACGATATGCAATGGTCCCAGCGATCTTGCCATATTTTGAAAGTCCATTGGAACTGTTCCAAAGTTATAGCTTTAAGTTCTGCCGCCGTATTCGCTTTAATTTCATCTACATCTTGCAATCATTGTCCTTTGAGCGCAGATTTTAGCCTTGTATCCATAAACTCACACGTCTCGTCACCTGTGATAATGTTTTTTTTTTATGAAACTAACATCAGCAGAACGGTTTTTAAGGTCTTGACAAATCGTTAATACTATTTTCCTTTTGCTCTTGAAAGTTAACAATCGTGGAACGAATTTGGCAGCTACCCTTTTCATCTGTACATTTTCGATTAAAATTTCATGACAAGATTCAATCGAGATTTATGTTTCATTTGCTAAATCACAAACGGTTAATCTGCGGTCATTTCGCACTTTTACGTTAATTTTTGCCACAACATCATCGTTGCTAGATGTCAACGGTCTTCCAGAACGTGGATCATCTTCAGTTGACTGTCGACTATTCTTGAAACGTTTAAACCACTCGAAAGTCACGGAACGACTTAAGGAATTATCCCCAAAAGCAGTTTTAATCATTGCGTACGTCTCCGTTGCATTTTCACAAAATTTCAAGCAAAACTTGATGCACACACGTTCGTTAATTTTGAGCATGTCGCACGGAACAAACTGACTGAATTTAACCACGTGTAATATTAAATTGAGATAAGATAGCGACTTTGGGTTTTGTTTAAAAAATTCACTAATACGTGGGGAATGAATCTATATATAATTTAAAACGTGATCGTGTGAAGATTAGCCGTAATGACATTTGTCCTGGTACTTTTTGAACAGACCTCGTATATAAATGAAAACAAAAAAATACAATATTGCGCCATTCAACGTTGTCAAATTATCGCTCTTCGTACGATTGTAGCAGAGTATCGGTTCGACCGGAACGACAACGTACACCGCAGTATCCGAAGATACCATCCATCCAGAAAAGTTTTCCAACAAACATCTGAACAGATTAGAGGAGCACACCGATGCAACAGATTGACGACTGGCAAGACTTTGGGCTTCTCAAACGCCTCAAGCCGTTGGGTTTAGTTAAGTGACTTAGGCTAAGAATCGGGGCCACCTCATTGTCGGTACAACTCCAAACATGTTCATGGATTCGTATATAAATATTTACTACTCTTGTATTATTTAATATTTATAGCCGCCCATTAGGCGCTGTCTTTATAAAGACAATAGTCATCGAAGAAATTCGAAGCCTCTTTTTTGAAAAACATTTTTTGATTTACCGCGGAAACCAAATATTATGTATATATATATAAAAGTAGATAATACCCGACTGACTGATTCACAATCAACGCACAGCCTGAACTATGATAAGTTAGCGACATGAAATGATCAGGGTACGCGCGTATCGTAGTCTAGACGTGCAATTCAGAAAGGATTTTTGAATAATTTTGATTTTAAAGTGTCGAGAAGTGGGCAAAAAACAAAATTGCCAAATTTCCGAGCGGAACAATCCGAGCTCAGTGATGGGGGAAATTATGTCCCGTACCGTTTTAATTTTACCATTGTATAAAACCTCGGCCGAAATTTTATTGGTCGTTTAAATAAAAATAAAAAAATAATAAAAGTCAATATTCGTCATCGCGCGAAATATTTCATATTTGTTCACAATTTCGGTAAGACATTATCGAAACCGATAGCAACCGATCGGTGGCGCACCCAGGGGGGTGGAGGGACTTTGGGGCTGAAGACCCCCCCCCCTCACTAAAATAATATTTTTAAAATTAAATTATACATTATTATAGCAAACGTATTGTCACAATTATAGTATTACAATGATGAATGTTTTTTTTTTTTCCAAAATGTATTATTATGTTAGATACACATTAATTGTTCAATAGGCACGTAATAAGGTTTGTGGACCCAGAAAATTTAAATTTCAAATAGATTTGTCGTCATAATACATATTAATATAGTTATAAATATTAAATACATAATATAACATATTGAGATAATAATAATAATAATAAAAAAAAAAAAAAAAAAATGATTATTTAAAAAATAGTGGTAATTCTTTACTTGTGTGTAAGAAAAATGGGGAAAATGTTTATGCCCGTCCCCCCGCCCCCTAAACAAAAATACTGATTAAAAAATATGTGTACAAATATTCCAATCAATTAATTATTAATCTTATAAAAAAAACCAAAAAAATTGTATTTGATTTTTATGTAGACAATCACATTGTGAATACGACAATACTCGCAGTACAATCTGTGCGGATATTAATTGACAATTACAATATGAAATTTTTAATAATTCAAATTGCATTCTTAACTTTGCAGACTTCTTAACTTTTTCTTTAAGAAAGTAAAACAAAAAAAACCCCGAAAGGTTTAGTGAAAAACGAACGTTTTTTTTTAAATTTAAATTTACATTTGGTGACCGAAATAATTGTAAAGCAGAGGTTCCCCCAAACTGTAGGTCGCGTTTGATTTTGAAATAAATTTTATTTTTATTTTTTACAGAAGAAAACTTCAGAATCATATCAGACAAGGTAATCTCTTATCGTATTCAATATTCAAATGCAATTATATAAGTTATATCAATTTATTTATTTTTGACGAGAATTGCGTAAAGTTATAAATATTTTTAATAAAAATGCGGGTCGCCAAAAATATATATAAAAAATGTGTCGTACCGCGAATAATTCGGGAACCTCTGGTGTAAACGGTAATTGCTGAAAACGGTTTTTCTCTCGATATTTCGATCGGTTTTTTTACGCTTTTTTAACACGGGTTTCCCGCGGGGTGATCGTCGCCGTTTTTCGTCGCGCTTTCAGTATATTCGTAGTGCTGTTAAACTCCCCCCGCAAGCATACAACGGGGATACCCAATAAAACATTACAATAGTTAATAGAAAAACAAAAAAAAAATTAACAAAGAAACAAAACGAATCGCCGGGAAATCGCCTCCGACGACGACGGCGCGAACGGGGATTATAAAATGCCAAATTTCCGAGAGCGGAACAATCCCCGAGCTAGGGTAATCGTTTTAATTTTTACCATTGTAATAAAAAAAAACTCGGCCGAAATTACTACTAACAATCGAAATTAGACGTTATTGGTAGTTCTGTTCTAATTCGGATGACGAATTGCATTCGTTTTACATACAGATATAACGATTTTTTAGTCTTTATTATTGATTTCTGATGCTGTTTTTTTTTTTTTTTTTTTTTTTTTTTTTTTTTTTTTTTTTTTTTTTGCCAGGCCCCGTCGAAACGCAGAATCGTTTATAAAACTACCATGATAAAATGTTTCATTATTGAAATTAATAACACGACGTTCACGATTTCTAATAAATAGAAATTAATAATTATATTAAAACGGCGTGCGTTAGCGCAAAATATTTTTAAATATCGTATATTGAAATGGCGTGTAAGTAACGCGCAGAATATGATATGATTTTTACTAGATGATTAATACATTTCTTACGTCACTTATCGTGAAAACGAATTCACGAAATTTACATCGACTTATTTAATCATGAAAATAAAATAGGAAAACTACTGCAGTCGACGTGATATGTAATAAATATTTACCGTCGTTTATTTCAGGGTCGTACTGTGGGGAGCATTTGCTTTTAAAATTGTATTTTTTTTGTTGCGTCAGGACAATGTTCGCATCCAAAGAAAACTATCGGAAAAGTCGGAAATCCGAAGCACTGTGGCAGATAGAAGAAACGTCCTGACTGACGTGATTCATAATCAACGCACAGCCTGAACTATGATAGCTAGCGGACATGAAATGTTCAGGGCACGCGTGTATCGCGTAGTCTAGGCGTGCAATTTAGAAAGGATTTTGAATAATTTCGATTTTAAGTGGTCCAAATGAGCAGAACACAAAATTGTGCATACGGTATAAAATACTAATACGATATAAACCGGCGAGTACCACAAATAATACAGGGTGCGGCAGAGCCGAGGTCATTAAAAGCCTGTGATAAAATAAGAGCAGGCCTTAACAAGTGGTATATTCTGAATTGTACGGTAATGCCGTTTTTATTCGTAATCATGGTCGATGGACGGGTGTACATCGTGGTTTCGTCGCGCGTGCGTATTACGAAAATAATCATTCTGTGATCGCTACACAAAGGGCTTTTCGTATACACTTCGGCGGCATTCCACGTGCTGAATCTGTTCATGCTGCTAACACTATCAAATTGTGGATACGGCATTTGGAAGAAACTGAAAGTAGACCCTAAGTAGACTTGGACACGGAGCACCCAGAACGATAAGAACCCCCGAAAACGTGCAGTTGATTAGAGGACATTTTTGAGGACGAGAACAGCACCGTCACTGTCACGTCCGCTCGTTATGTTGTGATGTTGGAAACTTGCAAATGCAGCATAGGTTGGAGGAAATGGCTGAAGAACATGATTCGGGAGATGTATGGTTTCAGTAAGACGGAGTTACAGCGCACACAGCTAGAATTTCACTTGCTGTCTTGCGACAAATGTTCGGTTAGTCTCTCTGAGAGGAGACATAGGCTGGCCAGCACGGTCCCCAGATTTAAGCATATGCGATTTTTTCCTCTGAGGCTACCTTAAGGATAAGGTTTTCAGACATCGCCCACCCGACCGTAGAAGAAATTAAACAGAAAATCACCGTGGAAGTCGAGGCAATACCAGTCGAAATGTGCCGAAAATCATATGAGAGCTTCAGAGATCGTCTACAACAGTGTATCAATGCTGACGGCCGCCATCTTGGAGATATAATTTTCAAAAAATAATTTTTAAAAATGGCATTGAATACCGATTTAAATAATAAAAAAAAAAAAACCTTTTTTCTAAGTTTTAATGTTCGTTATTTATAGCTTATCAAAACTCGTCAGTCGGCTCTGCCGCACCCTGTACAACTACTATAAATGTAGTGGTCAAGCCGTATTTAGAAACAAATTACACCTACACGCGTGTTTGCAATTTTATCGTTTTGTCGTTTTCAGCGCGTTTTCGTGTGCGTGTGTTTTTAACGAAACTCGGCCAAAACCGAATATTCGTATATATTATGTAACGAGAAAGCGAAAAATATCGCCGATTTTCGTCGCCGCCACCGATCCGATTAAATTACGGTGCTAGAAGGGAATTTCAACGAAATTGATTATTATTATTATTATTATTTTTTTTTTTTTTTATATGAAACATCTCATTCCGGCGCAAATGAATAAATACAATACTAGTTTTTCAATTTAAAACTATAGATTTACTTGGACGGCTATAGAAACTGTCGATTATGTATTCACTATAGTATAAAATAACGCTAAAATGTATCGAAAATTAACGTTACTATTAGATAATAATATTATTAATTGCATAACACTCGTGATGAATATTCGTTCTGTTTTATTAATTCTTTTTTTTTTTTAAATTATCAATAAAAATGTTATTTTCTTTAAATTGATACAGTTATACTATTTGAATTTGTGATTATACAATATTTCACGTTAAAAAAAAAAAAAAAAAAAAAAAAAAAACACAAATCACAGTCATCGTATACAATTTTCCGTAGATTAAACAAGTTCATAAAGTTCAAAAAATCAACGATTGATATTCATTGGTACGATATGAAATCATCAGTCGATCGGCGTGACCGCCCCGTTGTTACGATTCTACAAAACGCATTATAAAAACCGAAAAAACAAATATCCGAACGACAATTTATTATTCAATATTCCAACCGATACATTTCATATTCATAATCGTAATTTAAATGGATCGATCAAATTTACGAGCGTAATTTTTTTTAAAAAATAAATCGCATAGGAATTGTGAAAACACAGAACGAAGTCCAATGTATTTTTTTTTTTATCAGCAAATAATATTAAAAACGGGTTTTTTTTAAGGAATAGGTTTTTATTTTGCATATTTTCCAATTATCAGTGCTTAATTTTTTCCGCGTTTTTAAGTGCGCATTAAAGCGTTAAATATTAACTTTTTTTTTTAATGTAACAACATCCGAGCCCGGTTGGTAATATATATTCCGTTTTTATCCCGTTCCGCTGTCGCCGTTGAATGAAATAAAACAGGGTTTTTTTTTTTTTTTTTATCTTTCACGATCAGATTGTCAGACGTCTCCGAGACGTTTTATTAATGCGCTCGGGTCGCGGTTACCTTAACGTGTTCGGTTTTTTTTTTTTTTTGAAAAAAATTTTTTATTGACGGTAATATTATAATTATTATTATGACGTATTAATAAAACACCACACGCGCGTCCCCGTGACAGATTATGGACCGCGGCCACTTCGCGATTTCAAATCTGCGTGATTTTATGGTCTTTTACACCTTCCCGTACGACACATGACGCGTGTCTCCCCGGCGTCGTTTTCTCGGCCAATACGGCGGCGTGTTCGGCTAGTCTGATAATTTCGTTTTATTTTTACATGGCCGGCTCGTATTATTCATTTATTTTTTTCTAATTGAATGACACTCGACCGCCGGATTAACGCGCGACGTCCAACGATATTACGCATTCCGACGGCAAACTAACAAGTCAAAAAAAATGAACAACAATGCAAACTGCCAATGTGAAAATTATCGTCGAGAAACGGCGAAAAGAAAGTTTGTTTAGCTTAAAGTTTTTTTTTTTTTTTTTTTTTAATTTAGCGTTTAGACTTCAGGCGCCGGCAACCCGCGGCCCGCACCAAACATTCATCGTGCCATTTAAAATTGTAATTTTATTCCTTAAATTGAAATAGTCAAAATCGAATCGTGACTATTGTACTTTAACGAATGTTAGGCGTAAGCTTAACTCACAAATATTTACTTTATTATGTAGAGGTGTAGTTTTGTAACGGTTTTTTATTGAACGAAATGAAATAAATACGTTCACGACAGAAAATGTACCAGAATTATCCAATCAAAAAACTGGACTGTTAAATCTTGCATTTTTAACTGATATAACAACTTTATCAAATGAACTCAATACGAAACGGCAAGGTAAAGACAAATTATTGTCACATATGTATTCAGATATAAAAATAATTTCAAGTGAAATTAAAATGATTACACAAACAAATGAATGAACAGTTGTAAAATCATAATCGAATCATCCGAATCGACTTCACATTGGGAAACTATAAAAATTAATTTTTTTTCAAATATAATCGAAAACGTACACAATTTATTTTCAATCCGATTTTTTGACTTTTACGTACACGAGAAAAAAAAATCAAGTTGTTTCTCAAAACCGTTTTTCTGTTGACATTGACGATGTTGAATCTAATATACAGGCGGGAGTCGTTGAATTGCCAAACAACGATACTCTTAAAACTGCTTTTAAAGAAAGTAATTGATTAATAATATTTTTATTCAAGTCTTTCCGAAATAGATTTTAAAGAAATTAAAAGTTTTGCTGACAAAATGATTACTGATATAGCACTTATATATGTGAGCATACATTTTCAATGATTAAATATCGAAAAAATAAATACCGTACACGATTAAGCGACCAACACATAAACGCAGTTTTAAGAATATCAACATCCAATACGAAAGCGGATATAAACGAATTAGCGGGAATAATTCAACATGAGAAATCACATTAGAATCAAGAAACAATTTATTTAAAAATATTTATATCCTTTTGCGAAAAAGAATTAATTATTATATATTTTAATTTTCTCTACTTATGTATTTTAACTCATAATTTTAATGAAACTATCCGTAAATATATTAGTGTTATATGTTAAAATTGTAATTCGAATGACGTTTGTTTTAATTTTGTACGCGTTTTCCACTCAATGAAAGTCTGATAAAAAATATGACCCGCGTAAGTGGTAAGTTTTTACGTCATGTTTTTAAAGTATCGTCGGGTGGGATGCTCACTTTTTTTGACATATTCTGGTACAGTTAAAACAATTTAAGCACAATTCGATGAGAGAGAGAGAGAGAGAGAAAAAAAAAAATAGTTTTGTTTCTTCGTTTTAATAAAATATGTAATATGTGTAATTACGATTTTGTACTTTGATGAACAGTTTGGGTTTAATAACAGGTAATTATCTATTTTTAATCGTATGTTAATTACCGAAATCTATACATATGATCCAATCGTGGTTTTTCTATTATCAATGTCAACAAAAACGGTTATCTTTCTCGGTTAATAAATAATTATTATTTTGTCACGTGGAAAATAATGCTAATATTTTAGCTTATACGTGGCAGATATGAATGTTTTTTGTTTTTTTTTTTTTTTTTGATAAGAACCCCGGGGGACTGAGTCCAGTCTTATAAATCTCCTGGGGGTCTCCAGCACTCCACTCCATCACCAGCACCCCCTGTGGTTTAGACGAATGTGGTTTTCCCATAGTTCATTATGAATTGCAGTTTCCGAATTGAACAAATACATTTGTTTTTTTTTTGCTTTCCGTGATTACTTTTATTAATTTGAAGAGTATGTTCCCCGGGACGATGCAAGCATTTTTTTTTTCCATAAGATTGTGTAATTCATGTAATGAAAACAATGCGCTTGTTACGCGTAGGCCGTTTTTAAATCGACGGGTTCGAAATTTGCGTGATTTTCGTATTTATCTGGTAGGCACAACGGCCGGCGCGGCGCGGTCAATATCGTTTTTCGATGCGTGCGCCTCCACCGTAATCGGTGGTGGATGGTTAGAGGCAAGGGGCGCGAGGACGCAGAACAGTTACAGTTTGATGTAAAAACTGACGTAAATGCATTACGTATAAGAGAGGGATAAGGGTGGCGGCCGGTGGTGAGTGTAGCCAAATGCTGGGCCTCTTCCCCCCGAAACGATAATATTATTAAATTAATTTAATATTGTAGTCGGGAATTTCGTAACGTATTGCGGTAATTCGTTTCTACGGTAAACCATCGCGATGATCGAAATCCCGATTCCGAGCGGAGTGTTCGTGTTTTTCCCCCCTTGTCACCGCGATGATCCAGAAATCAACAATTACTCAAATTGTCGCTGTAGCCATTTGTCGTCGGGTTTTTTTTTTTTTAATTTTGTAGAAAACCTACCGGGAACGTAGAAAAAATATCCAAGCGAAATACCGCCGGCCGGAAATTTTCCGTTATTTTTAAAGATATCGAGATACAATCGAACAGTTATTACTAAACGGAATAGTGTTTTCCGAGATGGAAAAAAAGAAAAAACAAAGAAAAACACATAATAGTCGAATTAATAGCTTTTTAGCTATATTAAGAGTATTCGATTACGAAAAATATTATATAATATTTAACATATACAAGTGGTCCTAAAGTGTATGATTTGTCGTGTTACGACATTAATTAAAATATTGTTACGGAAGAGATGATGAGACTCTCTAATAATACGATGGTAATTAAACGATAAAACACTACGCAAGAACCAAAAAAAAAAAAAATAAAAAATAATAAATGTAATTTTTTAGAAAAAATACGGCAAGGTGTTTTATAATTTTAATGAAACATATTATATATACGTTTATTATTATTATTATTATTTTTTTTCTACAAAGAAAACATATATTATTTATAAAACTGTATCTAGAAAAAAAAAAAAAAAAAAAATTAGAAACAGAACAGATTTATGACAAATATTAATAAATTCTTGGCACGGGATTCAAAGGTAAACGTTAAAACGCAATTTAGAACACGCTACAATTAAATTAATATACGCGACCGGACAATGTTGCGTGTAGGATTTAAACATTTTAAATACGCGTGCTTTTCAAAAAAAAAAAAAAAAAAAAAAAAAATTAAGTAGAAATTATTACGATATTAGAAATACAAATTTGATGTATTTACGATATTCCGGGGGCCGGATTTAGGGGAAATGCGCCTAAACGCAATGGACCATCACCTCAGTATCCTAAATTTTCGCGGGGCACTAAGACGTTTACGATATTGTTTTATAAAAACCAGTGCATATGTAATACACAGTTCTGATGAGTCGCAGTACATGAAATATACATTGCCAGTAAAGTAATAACGAAATGATATCTGAATACTTATTGTTAACAACGGATAATCACTGTTCGCCACAGTCTATAACGGTTTTGGACAATGTTTTTTTTTTTTTTTTTTTTTTTTTTAACTTTTATTGAGAAAAAGAAAATCTGTAATTAAAGTTACAATAAGATTTTATGCGGAATACACAAGACTAGGATAACGTGAAAAAAAAAAAGCCGCCCAATGGCGAAACTCCATAACCTGAACAGTCTTTAGGGATTAATTTCTGTTTAGATCCCTATACCATTTCCTCTTCAGTCTACGAGGTGCGTTGCCTGGGATGGTATCGGAATCGAGAGCGGAAATTAATGGGTTCTTGCGATTTTCCAGTCGAGCACGGAATCGTTTTTCGCAGTTTCGTCAATTGTGTTAATTACTAAGTCAGTGTGTAGTGTATGGTTGGAAACATAGGCTGGTGCATTTGTAATAACACGAAGAGCTATGGACTGGAAGGTTTGAATTTTGTTTGTGTTTGATTTTTTGGCAGCACCCCAGGGTTGGACGCCGTGAGTCCAAATTGGCGTTAAGAGGGTTTTATATAGTAGGATTTTTGTTTTTAAGCCGAGACTAGAATGTTTGGACAATGTTAAAAAAAAAAAAAAAATCACAAATCACAGTCATCGTATACAATTTTCAGTCGATTAGACAAGTTAATAATGTTCAAAAAATCAACGATAGATATTCATTGGTACGATACGAAATCATCAGTCGATCGGCGTGATCACCTCGTAGTTCTACAAAACGCATTACAAAAACCGAAAAAACAAAAATATCCGAACGACAATTTATTATTCAATATTCCAAGCGATACATTTCATATTCACAATCGTGATTTAAATGGATCGATCAAATTTACGAGCGTAATTTTTTTTAAAAAAAAATAAATTCCATAGGAATTGTGAAAACAACAAAACACGTAACCGCGTGTTAAACGTTTGGGTAAATTTTAAACGGAATTCAGTTACGGATAATAATTTAATATTTTGACTGGACACTTGGTGCCGTTTACGAATTTTAGCGCTCCAGGCACTTGCCCGGGTACGGTCGTACCGAAACCCGAGTCTACGGCGTCAATAGTCACTATCGTGATAGTCGCCGAATTCACACGACCGCGATAGTGACACCATTGCCGCGGACTATCACGCGACTAATTCGGACCACCGGGCACTGGACACGGTTTGATGGTCACTATCGTGAAACCGAATGATCGATATAGCCGACTGTCACAGTGATCATCGTTCTGTTTTACTAGTCTACGTACACCATCATCGTCACTAATGCCGTATAATCATTCGTCGTACGGTCCCCGTTGAATTCGAACCGCCGACTGTCCCGATAGTTGTTAACTATCACCGCGTGGACCCGGCTCAGGGCGCGTTTGAGATACCCAGGTATCTCGTATCTTGCGATATCCAAATGTCAAAGTACTATTGCCTGTCTATAGTGTCTGGATGTATTTTTGTCCGAGTAACTTTTGCCTATCTCGACTATCCTTGAACAACGGGTACGGGTCCGTGGGCACCACCTCCAAACGGTTATTCATAAATTAAATTACATTTTAAAATTTATCGTAGTTTACGTCTCGTTTTGTTCACTTGTATATATCAAGACCGAACCGCATGCGAAACGCACATTATATATTACCTCGGACCGCGTAGAAATGTTAAAATCTCGAAATAACAAAAAAAAAAAAAAAAATAATAATAATAAAAATAAAAATGACGCCTACTGTTATGCTTATAATATTACGACACATTAATTAATGGTATACACTATGGAATAACGGCTAGAAATACTCCAAGGCAACCTATTTTAAAAATAATTTTGTTTTCATCTCGCCGAGGAGCAGACACGCTACATTACTAATTTTTAGAATAAACAAATACAATGTGAAATTAGTTAAAACGGTTGTTTTTTTTTTTTTTATTTTTTTTTTTTTTTAGATTTATTTTTAAAAATTTCCACGCACAAATATATTATATCGAAATTTCGGAAAACGGTTCAATATAAGTGTGTTCGATATAAGCGGAAAATTTAATATTATTATTCTCGGGTTACGTACCGAAAACCTCTATTCCCTCGTCGAATAATTATTACTATTTGTTTTCACACCGAAAACTAATGCCGTACAGCTGTACGTGTGTTTATCGAATTTACTCGAAATCTTCGTAATCGACGGTAAAAAATAAAAAAATCAAATCACCATATACGGTCTCACTGTACGGTTTAAAACGAAGTAAACGCAACGAATCGAACGGTTTTTCGCTATCGTTTAACTCTTAAACCTGGGTCTTCGGGCCTGACAAAGAATTGCGTTTACCAGGATAGACATAGTGTTCGAATAGTGTTTGGGTTTCAGTGCGATAGGTACTGCAATTTAACATTTTTATGAGATAAAAAAAAAAAAAAAATGGTTTTATATCGATACATGTTTATTCCGTTGTTATAAGTATGGTCCGGGACTTGTTGCATTTGCTCATCATTATTTAATAACGACCGAAGAATAATCTCTAAGTAAGATAAAAAATTTGTTTCAAACCATATTACGAACTGAAGTACTATCATTTTAATTGCATATTTTGACGTTTTTTTTTTTTTTTTAGGCGAAACGCATATTTGACGAATTTTGACAATTTAATTGTTTTTATATCAAATTTTTTAATATTAAAATTAAGTTTTTTGCTATTAAAAAAAATTTTCAGTTGCATAATTCGGTTATTCGGTTTACCACTATGTACCGACTTTTTTTTGAGTTTTTTATGTCTAAAATTTTAATATTTTCGAAAATAATATTTAAAAAAAAAAAAAAATTTTGACGATTTTTACTGTGTATTTCGATATTGTTTTTTAGTGCAAAAGTTTTAACCGCAACCCAGTTGTAATAGACGGATCGAAAATTTTTGAAAAGAATCGAGTATATATAATAATCACCGTCAGTTACTCTAATATGACAATCCAATAGTTTTGTTGTTTATTTTTCTGAAATTTTTACTCGTTAGCCCCAGTTCACAAATAACCAAATGTTCTCGTGTCTCGTTTTCGATTTTAAAATCGTATAAAACAAACGATAAAAATTGCGCGTTATTAGAGAGATAGAGAGAGAGGAAGAGAGAGAAAGAGAGACAGGGTGAGAGAGAAAGAGAGAGAGAGAGAGAGAGATTGGTTTTTATTAAAATAGAATAACCTCGGCAACTCGACTATATTTATTATTTGCGAGTTGTTACATCGCCGGTTTGGAATGCAATCAAATATTCATTCGGACGTTTGTCATTTATTTTCCACCGTCGTGTCGTCGTGCTAACAATACGCCCGACCGAGCTTGGCGATCTCGTATCGCCAGATTACTAATTAATTGACGCAAATCAAAAAAAAAAAAATTGCACGCGCCTGCCCCAATTATTCTAATAAAAACCGTACGGTTCGGCGACGATGTCGTTACTGAACGTAAATGCACCGTGTCGAAATTCGTTTGGTCATCGAATCCGTTATTATTGATTACGAGTACAAGACAATACGAGCCCGCGACGGAAGTTTTTTTTTTTTCTTGTCAAACCCTTTAGCGAACAGGACGGTAAACAAAATACACGATGGGAAACTTTAAATGTAATTCGATAGCGAAGTCAAATGCCTATACTTTCTTCCGTTGATGCATTTTATTTTGCGTATTTTTACCATATCGATTATCAGGTATTTTTTCCCATTTTTTTTTTTTTTTATTTTTAAACGTATTATCTATGATATTTTTTTTTCGTTAATCTACGTTTAAAACTACGATGTAATCGTGATTTATTAATACGATAATTTCAAAATATCGGGGTTTTTTTTTTTTTTTTTTTAATTAGCTTCTAGTTGGTAACTATTATAGCTCAACGACTACGGCAAAGAGACAAACAATGAAAAAAAAAAAAAAAAAAAAAATGAAAAAAAATATAACAGATAAATTAAATAGTAATGCCAGCTTCCAAAATAAAAGAGATATTACAATTTATAGCGGTTTCGGATTTTACGTTAAGAATAGAAGAACAAGATTGAAAGAAATATTGAGGGACTTAATTAAAATATGGCGTTTGGCCTCCTGGGCAGGACAAACAAATAAAACATGGGGTAGATCACAAATAGCTTCATGGAGTGTACAAAAATGGGATTTATTTAAGCCAAGTTTAAATGAGTGACTAGGTAATAGTTTATGTCCTATGCGAAGCCGATTAAATTGAATAATAAAAGGTTCTATGTAAGTATAAGTTTTTGAACCAATTTTTTTTAGGATATTAGGCGTAATAAGTCTATAACTCGAAGCGAACTCCGCGGGCAGATTCTCCCAGTGAGAGGACAAAAAGATTAGAGGTATTATCGTTAAATAAAAGGAATAAAATCAAAATATCGGGTTAATTCGTTTTATTTTCTAATTGTGTGTGTGTTTTTTTTTTCTGAAGTTATTACATTTTTGTGATCGACAAATCTCTATATTGTTGCCAAACGAATGTACCAGTCATTAAATAATATCAATACGGATGTCCATTCAATCGAATATTTTATGTAACTTTGCTTTTATTTTATTATTACTATAAATCAATACGAGAATATTCTGTAAGCGTTGATAACCTAGGAGTTTTCTTGATGTGGCCTCAGTACTCGGCAGTCAGTGAGTATAAATATAAAAAATAATTGGCTTTACTGTGGATTTAGATTTAGAATTTTGCTTGGAAATTATAACCGGGCGTCGAAACATAAAATCGAACGAATATCGTATTGTGTCTTTGTCGTCATCACGATTTTCCCTGGCCGATTATTTTCCCCGTTCCCCGCAGGCAGACTTTATAACGTACAAATAAAAATATATTTAGAATACGTAATCCAATACCTACTCTACTAAAACAAAATAAAATATACGAATACGAACACTTTTGAAAAGTATTTATAAACACTTTTAAATACTTTTTTTTTTTACAACACTAGTTTAATACTAGTGCAAAAGCGTTTGAATCCCTTTAAAATGGTGTAATGCAATTGCAGTCCAATTGAAAATAAGTATTGGATTTTAAATACAAATACTTTTGGAATATATTTTAAATACAATACCGAGTAATTTTCGTAGATGTATTGAAAATACGTATTCGAATAACATTTGTATTTAAATAAACGTATTTAACCTCAAATATTCTACGAGTCTGCAGGGTATACCCTAATGGACGTTGTTGCCCAACGTGCGAGGACCAGGGCACAAAAGTTTCCGTATAGCCGACCGGCCATAATTTATTAGTGTCCGTAATTTTATTTTATTTTTTTTCCCACAAAATAATTTAAAAGCGGTCCGACGACGCCAACGCCGCGAAAACCGACGACGTCCCGACGAGCATTAACATATTTCTCGCGTTGGCTCATACAAGTGTCGAGAATATCATACTAGTAATAAATAAATTCGCTATGATGATTCTGTACACCCTGTACAGGACAGAAATAAAACGTCCCGGGTCAGGGAACATCTGTACGTATATATTTTTTTTCGTATTTTCACTAACCAAACAGCGAAACAGTATGGTTAATTTAGATTAAAAAAAACAAAATACACGATTTTTACAATCAAATTTTGAGAAAAAAAACATTTTGAATATGTACGTACAATATGTTGATTGTAACAACCACATTATTATTAACCTACTGAGTATTTACGTTTCTAAATAACGTGAACCTATTTTAATATTTAAAAGTATTTTTGATTTCAAAATACAAATGAAACGTCAACCTGAAGTTTATACACCGAGAACGTTATTGGTTCAAACTATCGCATTTACTTCTTTGGTCTAGTAAGTGTAAATAAGCAATCGTTGTTTTCCGATTAATTCGTATTTTATTTATAAATTGTCTAGCCTCATGAAATTACCGAGTTTTTCGTTTTGTTTTTATGTAGATAAAACTATTGTAATTTATTTTTATTGGCGTTGTAAGTTTAAATACGTTAAAAAATACCTATTGTAATTTATTTTTTAGTTAATTAATTGAATGTTAAAATTTAAATCTATAAAAAAAAAAAAAAAATATTTTAACCGAACTCCGTTTAGAACTTTTGCGATAATTTATACTAGCATTTGCCTTCCCATTTACTTTAATTTTTGAATATGAATCACTTAAACAATATTTGGTTGTTTGATTTTTAAATGAATAATATTATTACCTGCTATATATATTATTTTACTATAATATATGTTGACGAAATATTAACTAATCAGAAAACAATAAGCATTTTGAATTAAACTAATACAATTACGATGTATAAAGTTGAAAAAATAAAACCAATGAAATGTGAATTATGTGAATACAGACAGCAACAAATATAGCATATGCTGTCGCCACTTTCTAAGAGGCGATGCAGCAGTGGTGCTCCGTAATTGCCCAGAACGTTGGAAATCCAGAAAGTAGATAACTAGGAAACCGTTTTACAGAATGTGGTAATCCAGAGAATAAAATATCCGGAACGTAAAAGTGCCAGGATATATTTAAACAAAGAGTGAAATTATAAAATATAATGAATTGACCAGAAAGTATAATCACATAATAACGTAGTTTTCCAGAAAGCGATATCAATTATTTCTGGAAGCGGGATACTAATTTCTGGATTTCAACTTTCTGTGATAATACTATCGGGCCATTATATTTTCGGTCTTTTTACTAATTTCCGGAAGTTTCATTTCTGGCCGTACATTTTTCTGGAACATTATGTGCGTCCGTAGGGTTTCAATTATTATACGGGTCAATGGATCGGGCAGTGATAACAGACAACTGATTTTGGCGGATTTTGACGTAACAGGCACGTTGCCTGAGCAGCACAAACGTAAAATCGATCATTCGTACGGTCACTACTCGATAGTCTGGCCGCAGCCAGAAAAACCGTTTCGACCTGGGTGTGGTACCATTACTTCCCAAACGATTACCAGAGATTTTCTTTTAAAGTCACCATGGATTTCCGTGGTTACTAAACGTCTGCACGGCGATTTCCCATTAGTGATTTTTACCCACCGGCCTCGACCGTTTGTCGCGTATATCAATAGGCGTTCAATGTGTTTTGGGCATTTTACAATAACGTAACAAACGGCAAACACAGACACCACGGGCCGATTGTCCAGTTTCCCGGTGTGTCACGATTTGTCCGGGCACGCCACCGGATATAATACCCATCGTACGAGAGACGACGACGCCCGCCGAATGTCTTATCAAGTATACTTTGTTATCATTATTATAGTATCGTTTTCGTCGGCGTCCGAATGAAATTCGTATTTTTTCTCTATCGGACCATATGGCACCTATACGATTGGGGACGGGTAGTGGTCGTGATCGGCTCGAATGGCCATTTTAAATTTATTCGGATTCCGGTACACGAGAACCGTTCGATTCGATGAACTCGTTCGTATCCTATAGTTGAACCACACAGGGGCGCCGTTAACCACGGGCGAATTTGAACCGGAGATTCAAAGCGATCGATGCGGTTAGTGCGGGCCATGTCGGCCGGGGTTGATTTAAATCGAAATTTGATCGGTTATTTCGAAATAACTCGACGTATTCGTGCACCGAGAATTCGCGATGACAACGACGACGTCGATTCCGCTAGTCCTACTGTGGATCGAACGATTCGGCGAATCGGTCGATTCCCTAGGGAAGACGGTTGGGATGGGGGGGGGAGTACAAGTTACGGACGACTTACCCGTTAGATTTCCGCCGCAAGAGGGTACCGGTATCTTGTCCAGTGAGACGGGCCTGTAACCGTGGTGCTGGTGGTCGGCGACGGACGTCTGTTGCTGCGCGTACTCGTCGGCCCGCAGCTGCTCGATAAAGTCCCTGGGCGTCGGTCGTCCGGCGGCGGTCGTACCTCCGAAAACCGTTTGCTCGGCGGTGGCGACGGTGTGTCGGCCGGTGCGCAGCACAGTGTCGGCAAAGTCTCTGGTCGCTGGTCGTCCGGTCGGGGCGTCTGTCGTCTCTTCGGCGGCCTGTCGCAAAGCGTGCGGGGAGGGGAAAAAACGCCCCAAAAAAAAAAAAAAAAATATTAAAAAAACCGGCAAACGATTAGGGGAAAAAAAGAAAAAAACAACAACACAATTGTCGATAATAATAATAATAATAATAATACGTATATTAAAGAAATATATATATATGCGGACGAGCCGCAGGACGCCGGAAGTGGAAACACAAGAGGAAAATACGACGGGAAAAAACGACACGGACGTGTGTTTGTCGCACGTGTCCAAAATACAAGAAAAAACACATACACACAAATACAAGCGCGCGCACGCGCACACGATGACGGCCTGTCCGTATTTTACGTACACTCTGAGGCGGGCGGGGGAGCGGATGGGGGGGGGGCGCGCTTAGTCTCGTTAAAAAAAAAAAAAAAAAATAAAAAAATAATAATAATATTGAATGGTTCGTACGTACTGTGTGAAAATACGATATTTTCGTGATAATTCGCACGTACGAATTACGAATGAATAATTATTTCGGGCGTACGCGTCTCCCGGTCGGCCGGACTTGAATGACGGCGACGGCGACGGTTGTCGGTTGAAAATGGTCGGCGGCTGTGGGACGATTCGAAGCGCGCGGCGGCGGCGGCGTACAAAACTGCGGTCGCGACTACGGACACGGCGGCCACTCGGTTTCGGATTATGCGTAAAGCCAATTAAACGAAGATCACGGAGCGTCGGCGGGCGAGCGGGGACGAGAGAATAAGTGGAAAAAAAAAAAAAAAAAAAAATCCGAATAAAATTGTACGGAAAACTTTATTTATATATATAATACGTCGCGTGAGCTGGCTCGAAAAGTCCGGCGGCGGCGGCCCGTCAAAGTTATTGTTGTGCGTATCGTACGTTATTGTACGCCGCCGGTTGGAATGACGGCGACGGCGCGGACGGGGCGAGGATCCGGTATATTAGCTGGACCGCCGCCGCCGCCGCCGCCGCCGCCGCTGCGGGTGTCACCGCGGGTTTTATGTCGCCGTCGTCGGCCCGTGCACAACGGGCAAACGTCCAACCGCCGCCGCCACGGTGGTGAACGGTGACGCGGCGGTATACCGCGTTCGGTTATGCCCCGCGTAACGCCAACCCCGACATGACCCGCGCGGCCGGCCCGTCCCGATTGGTTCCGTGCCGGAACCGTTGTTCTCGACCGTCTGGGCGCCCGGCCGACGGGCCCGCTACGGCGTTATACGGCAGATATTTCGTTTATCGTTTATAGTCCGGACAATGTAAATTCGCTTTTTAAAATTTTACTTCACCGAATAGGTTCACATTACATGTGTCCCAACATGTGACCGGCTCTTAGGCGGTGCAAAATGAGTGCGTTAGATGGGCGTGTCCTATTCTGATCCGAGTAATTATTGCCCCGTCTCTTCGTTTGAGATTTTTAGTTTGTTTGTAAGACGGATATTAGTCTAGGATTTCTGTCGCGCTTCTGCAGTGTCGCGTTCAATCGTTTTGCGTGTCTCTGCGTCGGATGTGATTGGATTTAATTTCAAGGCAATTGGAGATTGAAAAGCGTCGTTTGCGATTTTGTTTAGCTTTTTCATTACCGGGTATCCCGACGTGGGAGGGAACCCAAATTAATGAGATAAGTTTATCGGGAGTCGACATAAGCTCTTGGATACGTACAACTAACTCGTTATTAGAGTAAGGATTTCCGATTGATTTTATGGCGTTTAATGAGTCACCAACGATTGCGAAGGAGTCTACCAGCGATTTTTATTTATTAGGTTATATAGTACGTGTGTGCCAGATATTTTTTCTCCAGTCGAATCGCCTATATTTTTAATATGGACCCCCACCCTCCTCGAAAAAGTTCTGGTTGCGCCACTGTGCATCGGATATAGATGGATGGACTGTATCTGCTGTAGATACAGGCGATACTGTCTAGATAACAACATAAATTGTCATTCGCTTTGTTATCATTGTTGTGGCCAGTGGTCTATGTCAAAAGTACCAAGGAGATACATTACTATACATATACAGTGAACAACAGTCATTTTAATTATGTTACTAAATCAAGCGAGATCATTTGGGGGCGTGGGTCGCGATTCTGCCCGGTGGTCGTATAATTTCAGTACCCTCCTCCACCCCAGACACCAATATTTAGGCTGTAGTTGCGCCCACGAGCCGTCGTTCGTGTGGTTCGCAAGCGTTTTGTCGACGGGTTCTGATCGTTTATTCAACCGGTTCGAATCCGACGACAACGGAAAGGAATTTTTCAAATTTTCGATTAATTTTCCGACGTATTGTGCGAGAAAACGAAGGCGGCCTCAAGAATAATTAACGCAGATCGATGAGCAGGCGCGGCGAGTTTTCGAATCTCGGCCCCCTCGCAAGACGAGACCGGCCCGCCCTCACACAGGCTAAGGATTGCGTGGACGCGCGAAGGCTTGGCTAATCGAGACCGTCCCCTGAGACCGGAATTTTAATGCGTGCCGTTTTTATACACGATTTTGACGACCGGACCAGTGAATTCTTCTTTTTTTTTTTTTTTTTTTTACATCTTCCTCAATACGAATTTCTATACATAGGCTACCGTCGAACCCCGGAATATTCGTCGAATTGCCCAGAGTCTACCGCGGTATGGGTGTTCGCGGGGACAAGTCTGTTTACGGTTACTAAGATTACGGTTTTCAACAAAAGGAAATGAAAAACGATAATTATTATCATCATCGACCCACACCAGACAGACAACTCGGGGTTCGCGCCGGTCGAGCGATTAATGGGATACAAAAAAAAAAAAAAAAACAACTCATTCAATCAAACATGAAGCACGACAATAGTATCGGTACGCGTGCCAATAAACGCACAGCTAATATTGCTGGTAATTGGCTCTTAAACGCCACACGTGTCAATGTGTTCGGCATATGTACAGAATTTTACGATCTGGACGAGAAACCATTACCCCAAACGTTTAGTATAGAAAAAAAAAAAAAAAACTGTTAACAACTTTTCTAACCGTTCAAAACACGAACAGAGAGATTTTTTGTCACGTTTCTAATTGGTGGTAGGTGGTTTGAACAAACTTGTTCGGCCTAACAGAAAAACGCGGAGGTTCGACACAAAGTCCATCATACATTTTATCTAATGTTGAAAAAGAAAAACGTTAAGCGTAATAGTTTTTTTTTTTTTTTTTTTTACAATCTTTTAAAGTTCAATTTTCGAAGAAAATCGTAAAAACCGCAATGCATTTCCAAACATGGTTAACCGAACTCCGCTCAGAATCATATTTCGTTCGCAATGATTTATCGTTGAGTACGGATATAAATTAAATTCCACTCTGCGTCCTACATTAATATTATTATTACCAACCGAAAATATGTACTAGTTATAAAATGAATTTATAGTCACTATAGTTGTCTGAATACACTTGGCGAAGTCGGAACCCTCGGTAATCGAATAGAACCCGGAAAACAATAAGCAGTGGCGGATATTGGTTAGGTTAGAACGTTATCAAATCCCTTCGAAATGTTTTAATGTCATCACTGTACATACAATTGTAGAAAATAATCAAAACTATTAAACGAATTTTTTCGACGTGTCGAGCCCCCTAACACCACCAGATGTGACCACAGAATATCCGCCTATGGTTTGAGACGTGGAGAAACGTGTGCAAATTTAACCGAATGGTCAGACCGGACGGTATAAAATAGTACGGCCGTGGCGCGTTGAATTATTTTTTTACCGACATTTGTGTAGGCCGCCCGCCGTCCTACGATTATTTCTTACAGAATTACGACGGAAATGTAAAGATCATTGCGAACGAAAATCGTAAAAGAATATATTCACGTTTTCCGTAATATTTGTTTAGCTCCCTATGGTGAAGTCTTTTGTATTTCTATCCGAACAATCGAACAAATCAAATCGCGAACAGATCTTGCAGATAACGGAAACGCGTAAAATTTCTGAACGTTATTCTGTGTGTTTGCACACTGCGCACGGCCAACCGACCGGCCGAGAGACGCCGACCAAAACCGTACGATTTTTCTTTATGCAATTTTTCTATTATTAATATTTTAAACGAATCGTATATTAAAATGTAAACTGTGCGTACGACACACAAGAGCCATTAAACGCAGTATCGCGGGTTTGGTCCAAAAAATATTACGAAAATGTTCACCCGACGTTTTTAATGACCGTGGACGTACATAACAATACGCCGTTACTCCGGTAATATGCAATTTGTTATGTTACAACAACAACAACAACAACAACAACAACGATAAAAGCCACACACACACACACACACACACATGGTCATTGGGCAAAGTCTAACGAATTCTCTAAACGCACCGTCGCGACTCGTTCGGAATTCACGAAAAACTACAAAAGTACCGGTAGCATTGGAGGTGAGAACTCGTCGGATGGATGATAATAACGTTTCGGTCGGACTGAAATGTTAAAAACCGTACTAGAGAACACGTCAAAAGTGTTATTTTTAACCGTATTTCTATTGGGTTTGTCGCAAAACAAGATTTTTACCTTCCCCTCCCTCCTCGTCCATAATAGTATAAAACCGTATACGGGATTTGCGTTTTTATATATATTTTTTTTAAATTTCTCCCCCCCCACAACAACAGCCGAATACTATAAAAAAATATTATTAATATAACGAAACTAATCGAGTGAGTTAATTAATTTCGCGACTACAAACAAACCGACAATTGAATTGTACCGTACGTACGTACGTAGGGCGTTTCTAAAAAGTTTGCCCGTGGCCGCCGGCGTAGCGTTGCCTAGCTCGTTCTATTGTTTTTCTTCCAGCGCTCGGATCGGGAAGAAACGACAATTTTCTCTTCCAGAGTCGAGAGTAAAATACGGACGGCGAAAACGGGAGAAATACCCGTGCCGGTAAGTGTCCAGTGCATTTTTCAGAAACACTTTGTACGGACGTGTCCCATTTAGAAGACTTGTACGTCTTCGGCGGCGGCGCCAGATATTATTATTTTTTTTTTTTGATATTAGCAAAGCCGGGTAACATTTCCCCCCCCCCCCCGTTGATTTGTTTATAACGTGTCGTCAAGAAAGTATAAATGTTTTCTGCGGACAAACGCTATTGTTCTGAATAAAATCGCCGGACAGACGAACAAAACGCGCTCGATTCGAACATAATTTTCACGCCGGATCGAAATCGTCAACATTCAATTGCAGAAACGGGGACAAAATTGAATTTTTGGTGGACGCTCGCCCGCCTTTGCCCCAGTGTAACGCCGCCCCCTTGATTATCGCCTGTTAATATTAGTTAAAAAAAAAAAAAAAGCTCATAGACAATTTCATAATATTATACAAACAATATAATATAATCCGGTGTTCTAGCGATCGTTATAATAATAATTAATAATTATGAAAAAAAAAAACAAAAAAAAAAACCAGACGGTTTTATTAACACTACGGAAACGCTCTATTTCAATATTAAAAAAAAAAAAAAAAAACCACCGTTGCTAATAATAAAACCGGCCACTAAATCTGTTGCGAACGTTGCGCGGAACGCCCGTTAAGATTTGTCCACTTTTTAACTTAACACTTGGCAGCGCGCGGCTTTCCCTACGACAATTTCGCAAATATTATTATTTTGCTCGAAAACGATTATTGTAATAATAATAATATTTGTTTCAACGGATTTTACGTACGGCGCGTATTATGATTATTAAATTTATGTGCGATAATATTAACGTCGAAATGAAATCGGACCACGCAAAACACGCGCGCGCGCGCGCGCGCGACGACGGCACAACCGCCGGACGGACGAATATTATTTTACTACCGTTACTCGAAATGGTAATATACGTCTCTATAAATAAGCATAGCTGTGTTTCTAAAAAAAAAAAAAAAAAAATTAAAAAAAAAATTTTAATTTTTCTCCGCCAACTCCGTTTGAAACGAACGACGAGAACGGTTTTTTTTTTTTATGCTAAGTTTACTCGATTGGCCACCGTTGAATTGGCTCCCGACAAAATCGGTTCCCAACAATACCATCAACAGGCGGTTCTCCGAAATATATAACGGTAAATGTTGACCTTTTTTTCACTGTGTGTTCAGTTGCAAATGTATTTCCACCTATGATTGTCCAGATAACAGCACTAGTGTGTTCTTTTCACATTTTTTAATTTCAATTCCCCCATCCACCCAGGCCCACACGATTATATTCGTCGCGCCCGAATATTTACAATTGTTTACATGTATATTTCGTGGTGTCCAAGGTAATACCGAAATCGTTATGGGAAGCTCCGATAAAGAAACACCACGCACAAAACAAATATTCAAGATAAAAAACAAATTATAGAAATTATAAAATTCGAAAATATGTCAACGGTGATATCCAGATATCCAGATTTCAATATATATATATATATATATATATATATATATATATATACACGCACTAGCTAACAAATTTTGGCATACTAAATAATTATTATTTGTATTTTACTCGTGTAACAATTCATGACTGTTAAATGATTGTTGTGAACAATTTCGATGACCATTTATGAAATAAATGCCGAGGGAGCCAATTCAACAGCCCCGGTAGCGATATCGTTCGCCGGACCAATCGACGGTACGCACACATAACGTTCTACCGAAGTAATAGTGTAAAACAAAAGTGTGTATTATACTTTTTTTAATTTTTTTTTTTTTTTTTTTTTTTTTTCCACAGGACAATACGTTACGCATAGTAATTGTTTAGTTATCAACACCGTCTACGTAAGCGAAAAGAATAGTTAGTCGTATAATCACAGTAGGCAACACGGTATTTTTTTTTTTTTTTATAGAAATATATAATACTAGGTACCTCGAACCGATGACCCGATCGTGCGGTTGATTGCAGAGTAAATCACGGTTTGTTTGTTTGGTTTTTTTTTTTTTTTTTTTTTTTTTTTAGTATGTTTTTTCCTGTCGGCGTTTTCATACTATAAAGTAGTAGTAAACTTACATATGCGCTCTTGTAATCGTTATCGTTATACACTCATCGAAATACCTAAAATTGATAGGAACACCACATATGGGAACCGCGTGCGTACAGCGGTATTCAAACGGAAAAAAAAAAAACAAATAAATAAATAAACGAAATTATCGGTATCGTTTTAATAAATTACCAAAAAAAGTCTCACTGCCCGCCCCCGCCACCCCGTTACTCTTCTTCTGCTTTCGATCCCGTCTCTTATTCTTGTACTAATTCACAACTCCTCCTCCCTTTATTCAACATCGCCGTGTCCCTCGTACATCCACCAGTGGTTTAATTAGTACTAGGTCATAGGGGAGAGGGGTTTTTTTTTTTTAAAAACAAAATAATAATAAAATATATCGCGACCGGTTTTTTGGACACGATACACGTACAAAACTCGATTTTCTTGGTTTTAAATGCCTATTCACATTCTGGATCTATGGGTATATTTTTGTGAACTGACAACATCGCCGATCCATTTAATCGATTCTAAAGGACGCAATTTTCAGAAATTAGATATTAGATAATGTATTCGTGTAGTGACAAGTAAATCCACTGAATCGCGTAATATAACGGCGAAATTTCAATGTAAAACGAGAAACCCGGGCTTGGATTAGCCACAGAATAAACGAAATTTGGCGGTGTTGTCGTCTTCGAACAAAAATCCAAATGCGTACAAGGTTGTTGTACACGGGACAAGATAACAGAAATCGACGCCACGATAACGCCACTGGTCTCCATCAATAATATATATCATGACAATCATTATTATTATTATTATTATTAATATTATCCCGTCGTTTTATCGTTCTCTCGGCATTGATGTACCGCGAGTAACACTATCCATTCTGTTCAACCTTTCCGGCTACCTCTTATTTGCACACTCCGTACCAGTCGGCGTGACGCACGGGCTCGGCCACATCCTTCACCTAACCCGACCGCTGGACCACTCGGTATCGGGCGGGTCCCCGCGGGCCACTTTCGTTTCCGTTCAACACCTCGGTTACGGATCGCCAACACTGCCGGGACAGACACAATCGGTACGCACGGTAAGTCGAGCCTAAACGTAGGCTGTGAGAACATCCCGCGCGGATTACCGTCGAAGACCCCGCGGCCAATATTGTCACAACAATAATATCGTTAATCGTTCGTATAATATTATATTGAAAAAAAAACAAAATAACGTGTAATAATAACATTGCGTGAACATCGAACAAAATAATTATTCTAACAAATATTACGTTGGTAATATTATACACAAGTTACGTATATTATTGTATTGTACGCGGTGTGCGTCGTGTTTTCGTCGGTTTTTTTTTTGTTGAAATTATAATAATCATAATAATAATAATAATAATAATAATAATAATATATATAGGTACTAACATAATACTACTGCTTATAGTAATAATAATAATAATAATAATAATAGTAATAATATTAATATTAATAGTTTTACATGCGTTAGAAACATCGTGCCCCGTCACCCGTGCAGCCCCACATAATATTATAATGTATTCCAATAGTATTAAATGTACACAATTTTAACAACAGTAATTCATATAGATAATTATGCTCAAGCGACGCGAAAAGCCGGCGACAGTAACACAACAAAGTGATCCAATTTGTTTCCCGTAAATATTATCGACGCGTTTTGTATTAGAAGACGCCGGTGGTCTTCAACCATTTCGACATAAAAAAAAAAAAAAAAAAAAAAATAAGCTAAAATCCGCTCAACGC
Source organism: Tuberolachnus salignus (assembly GCA_956483605.1). Classification (NCBI taxonomy): domain Eukaryota; kingdom Metazoa; phylum Arthropoda; class Insecta; order Hemiptera; family Aphididae; genus Tuberolachnus; species Tuberolachnus salignus. The sequence goes on along the minus strand of OY101431.1, from coordinate 2,361,963 downwards.
CTCGACACCCAGATGTCACCTAGTCGTAGACGTACCGCGTTTACGATTGAATCAACGCGAATTATAATTTTTATAGGTAATATTTAGTAATTATTATTATTATTATTATTATTATTGGTAACGGTACGGAAAATTTGACAGTTTTACACGCGGTAAACTCGTTTCGAAACAGTGCGATCCAAGGCCTTAGTTTTTGTAATATTTTCTGAAATATTTTCCACTGCGCGCTATTCAGTTTGGACCGGTGAATCGCCGTTGTCACGAGACAAAATTTGCCCCGCCGGGTACCCGCTGTTACGGTTATTTCACTATTTCCGTCTAACGTCTAAATGTCGATTACAATTTTGTAAAAAAAAAAAAAAACAAATATTACCACATCAATGTGTTACCCTACGGGGTAAAGTAACAAGTGAATGAAAATCACAACCGTCAGCCACTGGAAATTTTATAAACGCCGTAACGCACACCGGAATTATATGCCCCGGTGTAATTTTGAAATTGTTTAATCACTCAAACGGTTAATGGTTTTACGGATTTCATAACGATCAAACCGCGACCCGCCGGCTGAAGACCACCCGCGCCGTGGACGACATAATCCGCGATATTTTTCACGCTAAACGGTCATAACTGCTATTTCTATATTTGTATTGTTATTATTATTGTTAATATTATTATTACTGTTATTACGTTTCGTCCGGTCATGGGGTTACCGTAAATTTGTAAAAGCCGTCCCTGACGGGCTGCCCGCCGTACTTGATCGTCATCGTGTAGTCGCCGGGCTGGTCGACCGAATAGCTGACCGCGTACGTCCCGTCGTTTTTCGGCACGACATCGACGTTATCCAAGTAACTGAAATTACAACACGCCTGTTTGTATCGCCCCGGGCGGCTCGGCGAACAAAACCGTAACCGGACACCGGATTACCGCCGTCTCAATACGCCCGGGCCCAAATCCCCTGCGCCTAGACCGACGGCGTTTCCGCCAGCCGTAACGCGCGTTTTCTCACCGGAATAATCGCCGCACCGCGTTTCGGGGCGGGCGGAAGTTACCGGAAAAACCGGCACAAAAGGGCCGGGAGAAAGGCTGAGCCCTGCAGTTCGGGGAGGGACAGGCCAAACGGGAGATCCGATTTGTTTTTCTCCCGGTCAATAAAATACCCGAAAATTCGAACAAATAAATAACAATATTTGTTATCGCTACGCACGAATCATTTTTTTCACGACACGAGATCCGTTCAAAAAGTACCAGGATATTACATTTAATAATTACAAAAATCGAAGTTACATATTATTTAAAGATATCTCTTTCGAAATACTCTCCGCCGTTTTTCAAAAGTCCTTTGGAACTGTACCAAAGTTAAAGCTATGAGTCCTGTTTAGGCCGCGGCCGCTTTAATTTCCACTACATCTCGGAATCGTTGTCCTTTGAACGCAGATTTTAGTCTTGGAAATAGAAAAAAAAAAAAAAAAAAAAATCACACGGGTCCTGATCAGGAGAATAAGAGATAGTCTGCGGGACTGCAGTAATTTTTTCATCGGTCAAAAATTCACGAATCCACAGCGCTAAATGTGCCGGTGCAGCGCGACCCTTCTCATCTGTACGTTTTCTTGTAAAATTGCACGAAAAGACTCAATTGAGATGCGGATTGTTAACTCGCGAACGGTTAATCGCGGCGGCCATTTCGCAATTTTTTTTTTTTTTTTCTTTCGCATATTGTCGTCACACTATCGTTTCTGGGGTGACGTCCGGGACGGTCTTCCGGAACGCGGATCGTCTTCAGTTGACCGCCGACTGTCCTCGAAACGTTTAAAACACTCGAAAGTCACGGAACCACTTAACGAATCATCCCCAAAAGCGGTTTTAGTCATTTCCGTACGTGTCCGTTGCATCATTTTTAACCATCAGTTTCAAAACAAAACTCGATGCACGCGCGTCGTTCGTTAATTTCGGACATGTCGAAAACGGCGAACGACAAAAAAAAAAAAACTGACTGGATTTTAACTACGCGTTATATGAAACTGCAATAATATAGCGACTTCGGGTTTAGTAATTGGAAATTTGAAACGTCATCGTGCGTAGATTATAGCCGTAATAACAAATAGTCCTGGTACTTTTTTTTTAGCAGACCTCGTACGTGACGTCGTCGCGAACACGGAATATTTTCATCAGTAATTTATTCCATCGTGTTACATAACAAAAAAAAAAAAAAAATATATTATCTATTTAATTATTGGCTTTATTACTCTATACTCGTGATTTATTAAACACTAGCAAATTATTTCCAACGCTAGTAATTGAATCGGCCGTAAAACACCGTGCGGCCTATCGTTTAACCGTGTTGTGGAATCGGTCGGTGTATATTCGACTATTTTTATACGAATGGAAATTTACCGGATATAAAAAACAAACCTCAACCAACAGAAATCGTTATAATTTGGAAAAACTGTTGGCCAAAACTGTTTGGAAAATTCCCGCTGCGGGCCGGCCACTACCCGCCCCAAACTGCAGCTGTGAGTGAGAGAAAAAAAAAATCAAATCCCGAGCGGTGTACGTTCAACTGCCACGGTTAAGGCTTTGATAGGTTTTTTTTTTTTTTTTTTTTTTTTTTTTTTTAGAAAAACCGCTAGGAATCTATACATTTCGTTCGAACAAACTAGCTATCGCGCAGTGATATAAATATTCATTAAAACCCGGTCATTTGAATTGTACATTTCGAAAAGGGCTCACTGAATATTAAAATTGTTCAGGAAACGCAAAAAAAAAAAAAAAAAAAATCAACTGATTTCTGTTTTGAATTATTTGATTTTTTGATACATAATTCACGAAGTGTGCGTGATTTTAATCGCCGTTTAAAACCATATACGGACTCTTCTTGGCTCGTGAAAAATCGGCTTATAACTTGTTTACATGGGGAAAAGACAAAAAAATCGATTCTATTCCGAAATTAGCAATTCATTTTTTTTTTTTTTTTTTTTAAATGCGTATTAATCACGAAAACGTAACGATCGATTATTTTATGATCGCATAGTTTTACTATTTTTTTCATAATGAATTGTTTATCCGGAATGGGGGGGGGAATTTCGTGTTTCTTTTTTTTTTTGGTCAACTTGCGCCGTTTTATGTACGAATTGTTAATTTATATTTACAAATCCATAATGAAATCGTGAATATTGATATAGACAAAAAAAAAAACTAATTCAGAAATTAATTTATCATTAGAGTCAACAAATGTATCATTAAATTTACCTATGTATTTTATTTGTGTTATATGAATGAATTTTTCGTACCATAAACTAAATTCAATATAATAAATAATGGAAAATACTATCAGTTTTCGATCGAGTTTTAACGAATATTTATTTTCGACTATTGCGTAGCCGTCGTTTACAATTGGGATTGCACGTTTGTGGCGGCGGGGAGGATGGTGGTGATCGAGCCTGTCGAAAATCCCGAATTGCGTCTACACCAAAGCTGGGCACTGATTTAGTTAACTAGTTAAAATTAAATTGTAAAGTTAGTTGAAATGCTAAAAAACTTTCTCACTTGATGACGCGTTGTTTTGGATACATACAATTTTCTAGTCTAACGTGTTATAAAAAGAAAAACTTGTAACTTGTTTGTTTTTTGTGTAATTCGATATTTGTTCAGAATCTGTATTTATTATACAAATGTTATCAAATCAGTGGCGTACGCAGAGGGCATGGTTGGAGATATATTCCTAGCGTTTTTTTTTTTTTTTTTTGGTATATTTATATATATATACTTGAAAATTACTTTTGACCACTCTAGTCATCAACATAGTAAGTAATTTGTACGTGTCAGTTGACGACAAAATTCGACGTCAGGAATATGTGCTGTGATAACTGATAAATGATATATATATATATATATATCGTAATCATTCAGAGTGAAATAAAAATATAATAGATTTTTGTTGTTTCGATTTATTGCATCACCTTCATATGCGCATTCCTGCGCACGCCACTGGTGATAAAACAAAATACAGTATAATTTTCCACCAAGATTACTCGAGACGCAGACTGATAACCGATAAATTATCAGTAGCGAACGGATTTCAATGATTTAAATAAATATGTTTAGATGGTTTGTATACCGGCAAGTGTCTCGGCAGAAGATAACTTCGTTCGGTTTTCAATAAGTCCGTTGCTAATTTGATTATAAAAACATTTAGAATAATTACAGCCGAGTCGAGAACAATTGATTTTTTTTAAATACGTGTATCCAGCCCAGTTTTACTCGGCGGGGTACGCGACTATCAGCTCGTTATATATAAATTATTCGAATAACTTTGAAACGGGTGAAAACGTTGTTTTAAATTTAGATTCCGATTATAAATATTGTAATAAATAATAAAAATAATAAAAACTCGTGGCAAATTAGAAACTAGCGAAAAGACATTTAGCATTTATTTCCGTTAATTTTGGATTTTTAGTTGATTACTAAAGTGGGAAATTAGAAACTTCCGAAATAATGGCATACAGCAATCGGTACGTGTTCCTGGAGATGCCGGGAGTTTAAATTGACTCAAAATTACAAAACGTATAGAAAAGAAAACCCAGGATTTAACGGTCTAATGCCGATAAGGGGAGGGATATACTTTCGAACAAAACCTCTAAAAAAAAAATTCAAGAACAATTAACGCGTACGAAATATGCACCAAACGCACTTCGCCTGACTCAGAAAGTGGTCGTCATTGTAATAAGCAGCGCTAAAATCGAATCGCCGTCATTTTAAATTTGAACATTACAAATTTTATGTTGTTTCCAACTGTTTTCCCGACAAAGACTATATGGAGGATATAATGAATTAATATTTATGTTTTAATTTAATTTTTTTATTATAATTTGTACTACTGTATGGTACTACTTAGTTTTTTTTACTAAATTAAAATCCGTTCATAAGTTATCAGCGATGAAAATTATTAATTGAATTTTCTAAAGTAAAATATAATAATTGTAATTGCAAAATAAAACGCAAACATCATAATTTATAATTAATAGTTTTGCTATTAAGTGAAAATTTTTTCTATAATAAAAAGTAGGGCTGTGAATTTGTAGGAAAGTGCATTTTTTTTTTTTTTTTTTAGCTAATCGTGTAACGTAGCTTTCTAAGGTCATTTTTTGGACTTTTTAAATCATATTTTCCTGTTTAGTTAATTTTCCGGTATTTTGAATCAAACATTTTTACACACATGTTTTTTTTTTGTTTGTGTACACGTTGAATTTATATTTTATAAAATAATATTTTACACAAGCTGTACACACGGGTTAGGCAAAGACAAGAGGATTCGATAAAACATGGCAATATTGCTTGGATTAGTTATTTGCGGACTTGAGATTCCATCATTGACGAATTTCCAGATTGAGTTGGTCGGTTAATAATTTTAATAGGTATCTGGACACATCTGGAAACTATCGGGCATTGTCATTTAGTTCCGTTTGCGAATGTACAGTGAAGTGTATTTACAGTAAGATACAGCCGAAATCCAAACCGTTTTTCACGTCAACATTGCGATAGTACGTCGTCAATGCATTCGGAATAATGGATTAATTACAGGAAAACATTCGAATTCGATTAACACATTTATAATTTTGTTTTTTAAATAAATAACATTTGTGCGCGTGTAATATACTCGAGTATCAGTAATGTCAAAATTAAACTTAAAAACCAATTCTAAGTGCATTTTATAATGCCTTTTTTCGAGAGTTTCGAATGCGTATTTCGTTGGATTTTTCATGGGTTTCCACTGCATAAAATTCACAGCCCTGATATTAAATTGTAATGGTTTCAACTTGACTATATACGTTGGAAACGTCAAAAACAAAAACGACTCGAGTAATCTGATTTTTTTTTTTATTTTTTTTTAATCGGTTAAACGCAATTTCGGGGTAACTCGGCAACGCGCCCAGCTTTGGTTTGTACGCTACGCCGCCGGATGTGGGAGAATTATTTTGATAATTATAACGGACTTACTACCCGTCCACGGGCCTAATCCTGCACGTCACGTTCCCTTCGCCGCAGTTCTTGGCGCTCACGGCGATGCTGTGATATTTACCCGTCACAATCCGGCTGTCTACGTTCCCGACGATACGACAATTGGCCGCCTTTACAATATATATATATATATATTTATGAAAAAAACAGACAAAATCCGTGTCAGATTTATGACGGAAATTACATTACTGAGATGTATGTGTTATGCTGTGTAATAACATGTACGGCACTCGCACTCGTCAAAAAACAAACGGTATTATTTTCAATATCAACGTTTTGTTATAAGCGATTTTATTTTTTTTTTTTTTGTTTGTTTGTTTCCACGTCAAACGGACTAAATGCGAAATATCGGACAAAACGGCAAACGACAAAACACCGCGGTGCGTAATAATCACGCAGTCGTGTCGCAAACGATTTTTCTGTACCCGCGTTTGTGCGAACAAATAAAAAGGCGCTGTCGGTCGCGTCCAAAAAATGTCAGTCGTCGGGGTTCGGGGCTTATAGCGCGTGAAATACATTGGTTTTTTTTTTTTTTTTTTTTTAAAAACCTCAAAAATCGTACCAACCCTTTAAACCAACTGTATATACATATACATATCGTTACCTCCTAATGCGGAAATGCTATAAGATCCCGAACCCCGGACTTTACAAGTCGTATCATAACAAGAAACACACGGGACAAGATACACAATTGTACGTGTTAATAAGCGAAATAAAACGCAATCCAGTATTGACAATTTCCGTACGTTACTGGCGCGCGAATCATTTCCCAGCGTCCTGGTCGGTCGCGCGTTCGGACGGACAATTCAATTTTAGAATATTTTTTTAATACGAAAAAAAAAAAAAAATTGTTTAACTTATCGTCTAGTTGTTATACTAGTGTTCCGAAAAAAACCGCTGCGGATTCGCGTTAGTAGATAAGCGTTCGTGCAACATTAACAATAATAATTATTATTATTATTATCAATTTTTAACAGTGTTGGCGGGCGAGTTACGTTTTAAAAGTACCTAATGAAATTCCGTTGCACGCTACAATCGCTAAAATAGCAATCGGATGCGATTTTCGGTCACGTTACGTTATATTTTCACATAAAAAAACAGGCGTTATCCGGGTATTGTTAAAAAATTAACTGAAAACGAACACGTGTAACAGATATACACAGAAACGGTTCAAATGCATACAAGAAAACCTTACAATTGAATTAGTGATGTCAATAACGACGTATTATTAAATTTCAATTTGTAAAACCGACTTAATATCTCCGGATGCATTTTACTTGCGTTTTCGCCGGTTTGAACGCCGAAAGGTATTCGAAATATGTACAAACCCTATGGTTATAATTTCAAGTATACCTTTGACCGAAAAATGAATTCCGTACGTATTAACGAATTGTTATTTATTTTTTGTTTTGCTAAAATCACGTCGTTTTCGAAATGACCGCCGGATGCGTTAGGAACACGTCAAAAAAAAAAAAAAAAGTAATTGCGCGGGGGCGAACGCAGAGCGAAGATTTTTGGGGGTTTCGAGGAACAATTTCACTAGTGAATTACTTGATCCACACATGAAATGAAATAGAATAATATATATATATATGTATACCCAGCGAGTACCTAATGAGTAATAAAATATGATATTTTCGAACATTTTACATTTTTTTTTTTTTTTTTTATTACCATTTGACATTGTTTTCTCCGTTCGCAACCCGGTTACAGTAGTACGTAATTCGCGTCAAACGTTATTCCCAACTTTCCCTCCCGCCAACACTGTAAAATTAGTAATTTTTCGCCTACGACCGTTAATAGCAGTAGAATTTAAAAAAAAAAAAAACCCAGTAACGTGCAACAGCGATAACGTGTGTACTCACATTTCCGGCCGAGAACGATTGTACGTAAATCGGCGATTGCGGCAATTGTTTGCCGTCGTACAGCGCGTCGATCGTGTACCTACCGCAATCGTCCGGTGTGTATTTTATTTTGTACAGATTCTGATCCTTCTTCTCGATGTCCACCTTCCTGGGATAACCGTCGGGTCCCTGCAGCACAACCGCGCGGGATTATTACCACAAGAACGCGTGATCAAGGGCGAGCGCCGGGTATTGGCCGGTCGCGCCATGTACCAGTGGCGTAGCTACCGCAAGAGGAACGGACGCAGTCGCCCGGGGATCGGGGCAAATCGTCCGGCGCTGGCCATCGACTATATATATACTGAGTTCGCTTGTCGCATCTTTTCCAGACGTCAATAAATCCGAATTTGACGAGAATTAAGAACTGCCCTACACCAGTGTTCTTAGCCGAGAACGCCTAACTTGCTTTGTGGCACCGTGTCGGTTAGGCTAAGATCACGATGCGACGCGGTGCGGTAGGAGGTCGGCCCGCGCGTTCCCGTCAACGGATGTACAAATGTCAAAAATTGTCGATTACTTTGTTTTTTTTTTTTTTTTCATAAAAATATATATATATATATCTATCTCGCACTCGTACGGTGGAAATGTAAATGTATTTAAGATTAAAACGACTTTTTTTTTTTAATGTAACTATTTGTTCAAAAAATCAAAAATCCGATCACAGCGTTGTTTCAACGACAAAGAGTATAATTTCTATTTTATATTGTCGGGGCACAAATAATGTATTGCCTCGGGACGCTTTTAATGTGTAGCTACACCACTGTTACAGTTACACGACTAAGTGACATTAAATGTAACAAAGTTACGTACGTACGAATGTTAAAAGGAAATAATTACTGTTTGATCGCAAATTGAAATTATCTCGGTTAGTCGATTTCGCGTGGTTCTTATCACGATTCTCAATATACTCTATTTCTTTATCTTTTTAGAGTTGATAATTAAAAAAAAAAAAACAAATGATTACGTAACTTTGGCACACCCGAGTGTAATTTATAATTTTTCTCGCGATTTACCAAAATCCGCAAGTCCAACTTTCCCGAGCCCGCGTCCGAGGCGTCCACCACGAAATAGGTGGGAACCGAAGCTTTGACTCCCCTGGAGTCCGACACGCCGGGCCCTTCGATCTTGATTTTGTCCAATTCGAATTTCGGCCGGACCTGCAGTTTGAACGGACTGTCGAAAGCACACGTCGAATTATAATAAATTACAATATTACAATTTTTTACCGTGCCATTACAAACGCATTGTACCCGTTTGCCCGGGGGGTTTTACCTGTTTGGCACGTGCATTCCGTTGTACAACACGTTGGTCGTTAGCAGAGCGCCTTCCGGATTAGGCGTGTAAGTGATGTCGTAGGTTCCGTCTTCGTTGTCCCGAATGATCGGTTTCTGTTGCAACGGTCCTGGATTTGTGAATAAAAACAAATATATATATATATATATATATATATATATATGTTGTGGCTCCGCATTTACGTAACAAGCTCTTAACCCTAAACGATCGTTTTCGTCTTCTCCGTTCACTCCTTACTTCCTAACATCATACCAAATTATCTATTAAAATACTAATATACAAACTCTTCGCAAAACCAATTTGGACGTACGGAATCCAATTACGGGGCTCCGCTTAACCTACAAACGTCAACCGTATCCGGCGTTTCCAGTTCAATGTCCTCCGTACTCTAACCAAAGCGCCCTTTTACGTATCTAATCGTACATTACATAATGGACCTGGCCATCGCTCCTGTCAACGATGTAGCTAAGACCTTCTACAGACGTTTTAACTTCAACCTACAAAACCATGAAAATCCTCTAATGCAAGATTAGCCTGTAAATATACCCGGCAACCCACAAAAAAGGTTGAAAAGGCGATGGTATAGGGACCTACTAGTCTAGGCCAATCTAATATCCTTGTTCTTCTTTCCATATCTACTTTTTGCTATTCTCATTTCCTCTTCTAATACTTCTTAACATTGTTATAACATTTTTTTTTTTTTTTTTTTAACTGTAAAAGTGCCTTCACTGGAAGGTATCTTTAATCCGTCCTTCACGTCAAAAAACACCGAATTCATCAATTTCACTTATTGTTCAAATTATGATACAGATTGTGGAAATAAAAAACTAAGTTGTAAAAAAAAACAAATATATATATATATTTATTATATATACCGGAGTCGTAATAGAAATTTCGATAAATTCGTCGATTTAAAACGATTCCGCCGGCCAAGTCTAGATATCCGGATACGTTTTCTTCTCCGTCCATCTAAAGTTCGACGGTCGACATATCTAAATAATATGCCGCCGGCGGCAATTCACGAAATTCGGTTATTTCCGATTTGTCTCTTCCCCGTTGTGTCGGCAAATCGATTTTTAGCCATACATTTTGTAAAACGGTTTGGATTCGAATACGGTTTTAGTGTAGACTTTCGGCGAATAGTGTTTTCGATATCCAAACATGAAACGGTTAATATTCCCTTCCCCTCCCCATCCCACAAGAATATGCGATCGGCCGATATGTCCGAGCTACGTAAAATACTCGCAGCTAAACAACTTTCGCCAGACGAAAACGACAGATTTTATTTTATTTACCTTTGTCCGTTGTCATTTTCACGTCCAGATTTCCTTTGGCCGTCTGAGTGGCGTCCACCTTAAACGTGATCGGCGTGTTGGCCCGGCAATACTTCGGATTGATACCCGGCCCGGTCACGCGAATGTCTTCCACGGTGACGGGACGTTCCACGACGACCTATCGACCGCACGTTTATTATTTCATTTTTTTTTTTTTTTTTTTTTTTTTATCATTTATAACGGGCAAATGTCCGTAAAAAAAATTGTACATATTAAATATTTATTAGCAGGGAGTCTTCAACGGCATAACTTCGTGTTAATGGACCGTAGACAAAACGATAAAAATGAACCATTTAAATCAGTGTTTCCCAACCGGCGGTCCGCGGTCCCATAGGTTTTTCCTTAGATTTCTATTAATTAAATTAATTATTATTCTTTTTTTAAATAGCCAAAAAAATTACGACTTATCGAGGAACCGTACAATATTATACGGTTATATTATCGTTGTTGCTGCTGTAGACCGATAAACATTTTCCACTTTTATAAGTATATCTAGGTATCAGAGTGATAAATTGAAGTATAATTATATATTAGTGAAGTATACGAGGTGTGACAATAAAATAACGAGACTTTCTAAATATAACCTAAACTATTAACGTTATCTATAAAACGATTATTGAAATATGATTAGAAAACACTTATCTAAAAGTACTATGAACACTGATGGCATCGATTCATTTTCTTATACGTTAGTAGCCTTGTTATTAGTGCGAGTTCGACTATACTGCCGAAAAATGTTAGATATAAAAATCGAACAACATGTGTTAACATTAAATTTCTTGTTAAATTAAAAAAAAACTGCCGCGGAATCGTTTCGTGTGTTATGTGAAGTTTATGGTGAAGAATGTTTATCAAGAGCTCGTGTTTTTGAATGGCACAAACGGTTTTGTAGTGGAAGGGAGGACGTCGAAGACGATGATCGTTCTGGACGTCCTACCACGTCTTCAACAAACGGAAACGTTGAAAAAATCGACAACATTAATTAATCAATATTATTATAAAGAGGTATTAATAAAATTAAGAGAACGTGTCAGAAAGAAGCGATCAGATCTATGGAAAAATGGCTGGGTTCTTCACCAAGACAATGCTCCAGCTCACAGTGCGTTTTCAATTCAACGTTTTTTAACTGAAAAAAAAATGTCTGTACTTCAACATCCCCCGTACTCGCCAGACCTTGCTCCTTGTGACTTCTTCTTATTTCCTTCTTATTTCTTTTCCCATTTTCAAACAGTTGATGACGTAAAAATGAAAACGGCAGAACTTCTAAAAGGGCTGAATGAAAGCAATTGGCAACACTGTTTTCAAGAATGGCAGCGACGTATGCAACAGTGTATTGATGCTGAGGGAAGGTACTTTGAAGGTGATAATCATTAAATTATAACATTTTTAAAATAAACAACTTTTATTCAAAAAGTCTCGTTATTTTATTGTCACACCTCGTAGAGTTATAAAATGTAATGTAAAATAATAAAAGTTAACATTTTTCAATACATTTTTTGTATTCTTGTTAATGAGCAAAAAAAAAAAAAACAAAAAAAAGGTATTCCTAGTTTTCGTAAAATTGAGGTGGTCGGCGACCTATAAAATATTTTCGAAGTGGTCCGTGGTGGTAAAAAGTTTGGGAAACACTGATTTAAATAATTTAAATGTAAACTAATTTAACCTTAAAACATTACCAAAGTTGCAGACTTATAGAGTTTGCTTATTTGTATTATTATTGTTTTTTTTTTTTTATTATTATTTGCAAGCGTTGCATTGCACCGGAGCCCCGACACTTTGAAATGTCTAGGGGAACGGGAGGCTAGTGCTTTTTTATTGCTAATTTCGATGGTTTTTGGCAATTTGTTTTTGCGCCGTGGTGAAAAAAATCCAGACTTTTTCTGATAATATTTTTTGGTAAATCCGTTTACGTTTCGTTTGATATCGTGTACCGATAATAATTAAAAACAATACGCAATTCAATACGCCGTCGAAGACTTGCAACATAATATCAAAACTGGGCAATGAATTTAAAAAAAAAAAAATAAATTATAACGTACCCGTTGTTAATAACTTTAAACTTAACTAGTTAGAAAATTTATTTGGTTATTGTTCAGTTCTATGGGATTCCTACACGAACATTATATTAGTGTATAATGTATGCGATTTGTAGTTTGAGTGAGAAAGAATTTAAAAAAAGAAAAATAATAATAATAATAGTAACTTTGAACTTAACTCCGGTTATTATTATTATTATTCTGAAAATTCGCAACTTGCCTCGGTCACTCAAATTCGTTTATATTTTAAACGGTCGACAAAGTTTAGTATTTTTATTCAAACTTTGCGTAATATTTCAAAAGGTTTAGTCACGTACCTTGAACGGCGATCCGGGTATGTGTTTCTCCGCAAACTGAATGCTCACGTCGTATTCACCGGATTCCGTGGGCGTGTATTCCACCGAACACGAACCGTCGCGGTTGTCTTTGCACGTCATCTTCGCCTCGGACGGGCCTTCGATGGCCAGACCCAGACTGCCGGTGCCGGCACCTTAAAAACGACCGACATCATTTCAACGGCTTATTTCGGAAACCCACCCGCCAAAAAGTCCACATTTTCCACATTTATTCACTTATCGAAATAATAATGGTTAAAAACCGTCTCGCGGTTCTCCGGAACCGTTTCGTTAAACTCCCAAAATCGATTCCGAGGCTACGGACAAGGGGCTAGGGCAACCGCCGATCTAACGACCAAACGAAAAAATAAAAACGATAATAATGTTTTTTTTTTTTTTTTTTTTTTTCCGACATTCAACAGGATTCTGAAATGATTGAATTCATTTGCCTTCCCAAATATGTAAGCGAGTTAACGATTCAGATAATTAAATACTATTCCGCCGTCTTCACAGTGTTCTTATGGACACTTCTAGCGGCTCATTTTGGACCAAACTCGGGAATTTCAGTTGTATTATAGCTGGGCCGGAATTCAATATAAATTTCTGCACGTTGTTGCCACATCCAAAATGGTGAGTAATACGATTTTTGATATTATCTCTAGCGTTAGTGGCAAAGATTTGCGTGCTTTTTGTGGTTTTCAAAATTCCCCTACATTTGTGTGTTAAAATTTCCTGATATTTGTTCAGGATTTCTAGTGTTTTGAACACTCCTACAGACCTTTCGAATTATAGACAATATAGCCGTTTTGTAAAATTTCGGACGTAGTTTCAACTGTGGACGGGCGCTAAATACCAATTGCTTTACGTAATAACGGCGAAAAACCGGGAATAATTTACACAACGTCCGTTTTTTTTATTCATTTGTACTATAAAAATCGATTTTGTATATTTTTTGCGTTGCGACTCGGACATTTTCTTGTCGGACGATACAATTATTAGAAGCATTCTCTAGTATAAATGCTCGGCAATTATTAAACTAGTATATGTGCGAGCGGGAGGGGAGCACAATAATTTTTCCTATACACTGATTCGAGACAACAATAAAATCACGAGCGATTGCGAAGACGCGCGGTACTATAGTGTTGGATTGTCTTTCGAATTTTCCCGTAGAATTTCGCCGTGAAAACACGTTTATTATTATTATTTTTTTTTTTTTTTACGCCTATCCATAAAATATTTACACGATTTTTTTTTTTTTCAAATGTTTACAGTAGTAATATTTCACCTTTGGTTTCGACGGTAAACGCGTTGACCTTGCTGATTAATCCTTTGGCCAGACCCGGGCCGTAAGCCCTGCACTTACTCGCGTCCGTCCCTCGTTTCACGTTTACGGAAAACGGCGAGCCGACTATGGGCACTCCGTCGTAATAGATGTCGATGGTGTGCGGTCCTGAGATAGATTAAAAAAAAAAAAAAAAAAATAATAATAAAATAAAAAATACCGGCGTGGGAGAGAAAATCGTTCAGGCAAGCAGGATCGTGGGGAGAAATCCAAGGGCCCCGGTGACAAACTAATCCGGGCCCCTACCCCACGTCAAATATTTAAACGTACTGAAATTCGTTGATAAAATAATTTCGTAAATTATAAAACTAGTGTTAAAGACTAACGTTCTGGCTGCATAATCGCTTTACACTAATCTCGTAACGCAGTCAGTTCACTTTACGCGGATTTTGACTATACTCCGGCCCACAAGAGAACGGACCTGAGCGACGACCGAAACTCGTCCAAACTCGCGCATCCCCCCATCGATTTCATCTCTGAACGGTTCATCAGGGCATTGTTGCCCCGGGCGGCAAAAAATTGAATTGTAAAATAAAAATAAAATTGTTTCTATATTGTATTTTATTATAATAGGACGTTTTTTTTTTTTGCCCCGGGCGACAAATTCCCTGATACAAATACAGTTTTTTTTTTTTTTTATATTACAACACACCAGCTGCATAGAGGCTAGTCGACGCCATATCCTTTTTATTGGAAAAAAAAAAAAAATCTAAAAAATACTGTTCCTGCGTATTCCTCGATGTATCTCAAGCGTTTGATCGTGTCCGGCACGAAATGTTACTGTATAAATTAAAACTTTTTCTTCCACCAACATACTACTTGCTGATTAAATCACACCTAACCGACCGTCACTTCCAAGTCAGCTTTGGTTCTTCCATTTCCAACATTGCAAACACTCCTAACGCAGGTGTCCCACATATATGTTTCTGATCAACCTACCTCTCCAAATACATCTGTAGCTGAGTTTGCGGATGACAAGACAAGCATATCAATACACGATGACCCGATTTCTGAATCTACAAAATCACCTTAACTTAATGTCAAACTGGTACGACAAATGGTGAGTTAAAGTAAATCACTCAAAATCGTTACACACTACCTTAAGACTATTCGTCTTGTCCCCCTATCCCGAAGTTTCCCGATAAGCTGACATACTTATCCCTTCATCTCAGTCGGCTAAGTACCCGTGGTCCTAACCATTGATCGGCGCCACACCTGGGCGCTACATTTACAAGTGAAAAAAACTCGCCTTAAATACGCGTCTACGTTTGCTAAAAATATTATTATCTAATAAACATACAAAATTAAATATCAAACCGCTCATTTATAAATCCCTCATTAAACCTATGTGGACATACGGCCTCAAAATTTGGGGCAACGTCGAAACATCCGATCTCAATAAAATACAAACCGTTCAAAATAAAATTATATCACCAATATTATATTTGTAATTTTACTCTTCACTCTGACTTTAAAACTATCCACGAAGAAGCACTATAAACGATTTTTCAACAAACTGACTTCTCACTCCAACTCCCCCTCTTATAACCGGTCTAGCCATGGCGTCCAAAAAGAAACTGGTGCAGAGATCTACTTAACGATTAACGAATAACAGTTATTTAAAATAAAAACTATATATATATATATAAGCAAAAGAGGAAGTGCGATCTTCTGGACGGCTTCTTCCCTCGACCTATTCATGTTTTAAATATGTGCTGTGGCGCATATTCTTATTATGCCTTTGGGCATAGATTGTATTTTCTAATAAAAATTAAAAATTTAAAAATTTAAAAAAAATGGAATCGGATGCCCGCTGGTGCCGCTGCCGGCCGATCCTCTGGCAAATATGAGCACCGGGCGGGTCGGTTTATACGTACCCTCTTCGAACGGCGTGTAACCGATTTTGTACGTCCCGTCGCTCTGGGGCGTTATGAACGATTCGGTCCGGCTTCCCGACGGATTGGTCACCGTGCACGTGACCACGCCCTGACCGTATTTGGCGACGGTGCGCGAATCCACGACGAAGTCCGTCGGCGAGCCCAGAAAAACTCCTGGTGGGAAAAATTCGAGAGAAAAAAAAAAAAAATACGTTAAAATTTACCGAACAATACGCAATATATGCGAACGACAATATTAGAGACGGGCAACGGGGACGGATGTTAAACGATAACGACAAAACAAAACGGCGGCGTTACACACTGCGTATCTTGAGCGCATTTATTGGATTACGATTGAAACAGCGTCAAATCGACTACGGTGTTGCATTATCACGCACGTAGATAAAACACAACAACAACAACAACAACAACAACAAAAAACACGCGGAATTATTATAACAAAGCGTACAGGTGACAAAAATAATACAAAATAAATATATAGCAAAAAACTATCTAAACAAAAAAAACCGCAGTTAAAAAAAAAAAAAAACATATATGATATATTTATATCACCTGCCCCTATTGGGGTTTTCGGTCACTTTTTACAGCGGTTTCGTATACATACGAGACGTGTCCAGCGAATATAAGTTTTCCGCATTTGTAAAACTTAAACCCCGTTTATTAAAATTTCTCTCTTGCGCCTTTAGGGTAGGCGAACATTTACTTTCTGGACGTGTCTCGTATATATCGGTACAAAACAAAACATTAGGAAGTACGAATAATCGTTTTTTGTTTTTGTTTTTTTTTTTTTTTTATATATATATATAAAATATTTTTTATCGACATTTAAAAATACATTTTTTTAAATGCGACAAAATCATCTGATTGTTTTTTTTCTTTTAAATGAAAAAAAAAAAAAAACCATTTTTAAACCTTAAGCATAATACAATTGAATGATACAATCGTCTATACTGCGTACACGTTTATACATTTTTTTTAGACGAGTCTAAAACCGATTTTACTCGAAATCACTTTGATTTCATCACATGACACACATCTACAAACAAAAAAAATGGCCGTTCGTACGACCCGGGGGTAAATTACGAGTTGTGTTAGTAAAAAAAAAATCACAAAAATATCGGCAAGTTCACACCAAAACACACGCGAATACGGTTCGCCGGAGTCCGTTTTACCGTTGGCCAGCAGACCGTTGCCGGAAGCCTTGACGTTGTTGGCGATGTTCGGCGGCGGTGGCCGGGAACCGGTACCGAGGCCGCCAACCAGCGCGTTGAACGGCGAACCGGGAATCGGGTAGTCGTTGAACGTGATGTTGACGACGTAGTCGCCGGGCTCTTTGGGCATGTACGCCACGGAACACGTACCGTCCCCGTTGTCCCGGCAATTGATGGCCGCCTCGCACGGGCCTTCCACCGTGACGCCCAGCCCGCCCTGGCCCGCTTTTTTCGTGTCGATCGTGAACTCGGCCGGCCGGTTGGCCGTGCCGCCGGACAGGCCGGGCCCGCGGGCCGTCACCTTGCCCGGGTCGCTGGCTTGCGTGCACGTCATCCGGTACGGGCCGCCGCCGCCGGACCGGACCACCGGCTCGCCGCCCAGCGTCACGGACAGCCGGTACTCGCCCACCTCGGTCGGCGTAAAGTTCACCACGTAACCGTCGGCCACGGGCGTCACGTGCGCCGTCACCGAACCGCCGGATGGGCCGGTGATGACCACCGCGAACTCGGCCCTGCCCGCGTCCCTCGTCGTCACCCGGAACTGCTGCAGGCTGTTGACCGGCGCCACTGCGCACACGCACACGCGCGTATCGCATAAACGTACAAAATAATTTTATGGTATCGCGGTGTAAGTACATTTGGTAAAATTGCTTTCGGTATTACGAAAACGCCAATTTATCAGATACGATAAATTCAATTCGTTTCTTAAAAGAATAATTCGAATAGTCCGCAATCGGGATGTGCGTGCTTTCACGTGAACTCGGATTTTTTTTTTTTTTTTTTTTTTTTTTGTCAGATAATCGAAATTCGAAAAAATTCGTCAATGGTTTCCGGTCGATTTTCGGCAGACCCATAGTTCATTAAGGATATTATTAATATCGAAAAATATAATATTTGCACTCGGACCATTTGAAATCGCCACGGTTTGCGCCACAGGGAAAATTTATAACGAATACGAGGACTGTTCAAAAAGTACCGGGACAAATGTCATTGCGGCTAATCTGCCCACGATAACGTTTCAAATTGTATTCTCCGCGAATAAGTGGAAATTACAGAAAAAAAACCCGTAGTCTCTATCATATCTCAGTTTAATATTACGCGCGGTCAAATCCGGTCAGTTTTTTTTTTTCGTTCGCCGTTTTCGACACGTCCGAAATTAACGGACATCGCATCGTGTGCATCGAGTTATGCTCGAAAGTTGGTAAAAATGATATACCGGAAATAACTAAAACCGCTTTTGGGGATGGTTCCGTGACTTCCGAGTGTTTTAAACGTTTCGAGGACATTCGGCGGTCAACTGAAGAAAATCCGCGTTCTGGAAGACCGTCCCCGACGTCATCCAGAAACGATGGCGTGGCGACAATTTGCGAAAAAAAATGCGAAACGGCCGTCGATTTACCGATCGTGAGTTAACAAAGCGAATCTCAATTGAGTCTTGTCGTGCAATTTTACAAGAAAACGTACAGATGAGAAGGGTCACGCTGCCAAATTCGTCCCGGGAATGTTCACCACGACAATGCACCGGCACATTTAGCGCTGTGGATTCGTGAATTTTTGACTGATAAAAAAATTACTATAGTCCCGCAGACTATCCCTATTCTCCTGATCAGGACCCGTGTGATTTTTTTTTTTTTTCTATTCCCAAGACTAAAATCTGCGCCCAAAATACAACGATTTCGAGATGTAGAGGAAATCAAAGCGAACGCGGCAACAGAACTCATAGCTTTAACTTTGGTACAGTTCCAAAGGACTTTTGAAAAACGGCAAAACAGCCGGGATCACTGCATATCGCCCGGTGGAGAGTATTTCGAAGGAGATATCTTTAAATAATATGTAATTTCTTTTTTGAAATTATTAAATGTAATATCCTGGTACTTTTTGAACAGACCTCGTATATCCCAAGAAGAAACCGATCAAGTAGCTTGGGGGCAACGTTTAAAGTTATCCCGTGGCGTTTAAATCTCCGGATACCTACGCCACCGGTTCTCGGTTAAGGTTTCTCGCCAGCGATTTTCAGTGGAAAAACTATGGCGACGACAAATTTAACGTCACACAACGGTCAATCCAAATGGGGCGTTTTTGTACAAAAAAATACACTCGTGGTTCTTAAGGTTTTTCGAACGAGGGAACGCTTAACATTTTATAGGATTTTTGCGGAACACGACCGTAAAATAAAACAGTATTTATATACAGAAATGGTTCCTCGCGGTTATACACGTCTCATAAAAATCAATGAAAGTCAAAATGTCAAGACGATGAAACTAAACATTTCGTTTGTTTTTGGGGATTTTTTTTCCCCACTGATTTTCGAATTTGCCTAAGCTAAGAACTACTGGTTTAATTTTTTTTTTTTTTCTCGGTATACGACACCGAACCGATAACGTGCGAGGTAATATGAACAACCGACGGCCCGTACACACCATACGGCCGTACAGAAAACCAAATGTATTGTTTTATTTCGACAATCTGTAATTGATTTTTTACATTACGGGTGGAGTATACACAGAAGGCAAAAATGGGCTTGAGAGAAGCTCAAAGAAGACGTTATCCATTGATTTTGACGCTACGGCGGGATTTTATTTATACGTTACGAGCTAAAGTTCACAAATGCAGTGTGAGAAAGTCCCTTGGTCACTGACGTTTAGGCTTTCGGGGGCGATTGCGGGGAAGCGAATTACAGGTAAAGTTTAAAATGAGAGGGTGTGTCGGAGGAGTCGGGAGTGGAATTTGTTGTAGTATAGCTAGGCTACATTTTTGATTAGTGGAACGTTAAGGTCGTTACGAAGAGTGTGATTTGTAATAAATGAATGGGCGTTGGTGAATAAACGGATTATTTTTTATTGGAATGTTTGGATATTGTTTGTATTGAATTTTTCGGCAGCGCTCCAGAGCTGGATGCCACGGGTCCGGATGGGTTTTAGGTGAAGATTGTATATAGAGATTTTTGTTATTAAGTCGAGTTTGGAGGATTTGCCGAGGATATTTTTAAGCGGGGTGGTCGAACATAGGTACGAACAATTATCGTCGAGCGATAGGCCGAGATACTTGACCGTGTCAGCGAAGGGTATTCGTTCGTCGTTTAGGAAGATTGGAGGAGATCGACCACCGTGTGTCTTTGTGTAAATACCGTGTAGATTGATTTCGACTCGTTGGTTTTTACCGGCCAGCAAGAATACCAAAATTACGGTAGGCCTAGGCGGTTCTCTACGAGTGTCGAAACTACGAGCGGGCATATCGTATTCAATAACCAACGAGAATGAGATAATACGGTATGGTTTCGTACGACTTACGCGTTTCGAGCCCGTCGACTTTGACTTTGGACAGGTCCACGGGGGACTGGACGTTGATCTTGATCGGCGTGTCGGGCACTTTGACGCCTCCGTACGTGCAGTTCAAACTGTGCACGCCCGAACTGGTCGGCACGTAGTCTATGAGGAACGAACCGTCCTCGTTGTCGTTGACTTGTAACGGCACCTCGACCCCTTTGTCGTTGACCACGTTCACGTTTAGCTCGCCTGCGAAACGAAACGGATTATCGATCGGTTTTTAATGAACCCTAACCCTAATTGCGTGTCTCGAAAAGAACGCCGGATTTCAAACTGCTTATAGATCGAATTTATTTATGTATATAAATAACAAAAAAAAAAAACCATTTTATTCTCTTCGGAAAAGGTTGAGGTTTAAACATTTATTAGAAAAATATTTAATCTGTAATATGGATGACTATAAGCGTATGAACGTGTACAAGATAAATAATATACAAGACCGGAGAGCTTGAGAAGTGTAGCTACCCAGCAGTAACACTCAGACGCGATAAATTGTTAGGCTATATTATATATAAATATTATTAGTTTTTTTTTTTTTTTTTTTTTTTTTTTTTTTTTTTTTTTTTATGGATCAGTTGATTTGACCAAATCACGATACCAGCGCCTTTTAAGTCTTCCCGGTGGAATATTTGCTGGATTTAGAGCAATAATAAGAGTATTTGGGTGGATAGTAAGGCGAGTACGGAAACGATTACAGGAGGATGTAGTCACTTTGGCGATAGTCTGCAGTCTAAGGAGTGTAGTGTTTGGTTGGATGCATTGAAGGGTGCATTAGTAATTACACGAAGCGATATTGACTGGAATGTTTTGCATTTTGTAAATATTGGATTTTTTCGCCGCACCCCATAATTGAATACCATAGGCCCAAAAAGGCTTCAAGAGGGTTTTGTAGAGCAACAATTTATTATTCAGATTAAGCTTGGAATGTTTACCTAAAAGTGGGAACAGAGACTGCCGTCCAGCGTTTAGTAAGATACGTTTTTGTTTTATTTGCTTGGCCCAAGTTAACCATAACCATTAACATAACCCACCCCCGCCAATAAACTCGACAAATTAAAATACCCGTAATTATAGTTCAAAAATCTTGAAAAATCTGTCCGGCCAAAGACACTTCTTGAACCGGGTAAAAAAAAAAAAAATCAAAGTACCTATTCCGGCGTCGGAGCAATCGATTGTGAAATGATTGGGTTTGTTGGTCTTGACCCCGGATTCAATGCCCGGCCCGAATATTTGCACTTTGCTCGGGTTTAGCGGCTGCGCCACAAACACCCGGAACGGACTCTTCGGCACGGCGACACCGCCATAACTCACCTGGAAACGTATTTTATAATAATACAAATTTTTGTACAAGCGATATTAATCATTATTATTAGTAGATTACGCGTGTTTTGCGGCCATTCGTAATTTCGTATTTCGGTCCAATTAAAAAAAAAAAAAAAATGTTGAGATAGCACTGAAGAACCGCGTAATACGATACGGATTTATCGAATGGCAGAGACTGCGCCGGGCGGGGCGTGCTCAGAGAATAAAAAAAAAAGACGCGCGAAAACGGAGCGGCCACAGGAATGGCGACCAACGGGTGAAAAAACGCTCGGAGGATATACCAAAAAAATAAAAGGCCGAAACTTTTTACCGGATGGACGCTTATAATCGGAAACCCGGAGAAAATGGGAATTTATCGATCGGTGCTACGTAACGAAGAAGCTGAAGAATCGTTAAGATTGAAGATGAGAAGAATAAGGAGGAGAAAAACACGTCGATGCGCGTCATTTTTATTTCGCTTTTAGCAAATTTATTCGCGTTTTCGGGTCTAATTTTACATTTTTTTTTTTTTTTGAAATTAATTTTTCGTTGTCGACATTTTGTTGTGTTATAAAATGTACAATATAAAATAATCGTATAAACGTCCTGAGCCCAGACTTGTGCAACAAGAACAATTTCAATTCGTTTCGTAGTGACAATCGTAATGTTCAATTTTCAAAAGTATCAAAACGCGTTCGCCCGAACTTCGCTCAGAATCGTTTTTCGTTCGCTGTAATTGCGATTAATATTGTTCGTTGAGATTATGCAATGAAATCGTTGCGTACAGATATAAATTACATTTTTTTTTATCCTTTTGTATCGTAATTTCTCGCCTACAACAGTGGCGTGAAGTCGTTTCTTTTTTTTTTTTTTTTATATATATATATATATATATATATTTTTTTTAATTTACCTGTAACGTGTGTTTGCCGAGCAATTTCGGAACATACTTGCAAGAAAACGTACCATCTTTGTTGTCTTTCAGAGCGGGTTCGACGGTATTGCCTTGTGAATCGAAAACCTGTCGATAATAAAAAAAAAAAAAAAAAAAAAAATGTTTTTGTTATCGGTTCGACGTGTTTCGTTCGTATCTCGATATTAAAGACGGCTAATAAAAACGCGAAAGTCTCACCGGGATTCCGGGCAAGGGCAGACGATATAATAATAATAATAATAATAATAATAATAATAATAATAATAGTACGATGTGGTGATGTGGACGTAAAATCCGGATTTTCTAGAATCCGAAATCGGCGTATACGATGTACGTCGAATGTCGAGCTTCGGATTCTAGAAAATCCGGATTTTTCCCGTCACCAGTACACGACGTCGGTTTTTCTAATGGTTTACCTTAACGTCGAGCGGCGCAGCGCCGGCTTTTTTCGTATCCACGACGAATTCGGCCGGTTTCCCTTGGACGACGCCGTTCGGTTGAAGTCCGTTACCGTAACAGTTCACCTGCCGTCAAACCAGACGCGTCATTATGACTAAATCGTGGGCCACGTGGGGCGGGGAGGTTAGGCAATATTCTTTTTTCATAGAAACCTATCAACGAAATAAATTTGCCCCCCCCCCCATCCAACCCGAAAAAGTCTGTTGTTGTTCGCACAATATTAGTGCAAGTGTTAGACTTGGCAAAACAATTATTTACTACTATTTGTAGAAAAAAAAAATATCAACCAACAAATGAAATAACTCTGGAGCTCTGGGGGGAGGGGGGAGGGAGGGCACGGCCAGAAAATCAAACACACAAAAAAATGCAAGTGCTCCAATCGAAAATCGTTAGAGTACTTTTTGGATTTTTGATTTGAAACAACTAAGGCTCATCGCTATTTATTTTTTATTATTTTCATATTCCGGAGACATAATAATGAAGGTTTTCTCTCCAAAATTGGCCGGTACGCTATATCGGTTTATTATGCCAAAACTCACCGCTAGGTTTTCGCGTTACAGAAATTTTAATAAAAACCTACTATATCCGAGTTATAACAATAGTACGTATTGGTGGTGCCAGAGGGCGCTTTTCCGGGCGGTATCTATACACGAGGTCTGATCAACAAGTATCGAGACTGATAAGATTAATCGTAAATCGGTTTGTGAATGAACTCGCACGCGGTATGTTTATCTACTTTTGACATATTGGTAAAATGACTTGGATTGAAATTGACTCAGTGGGCCGCTAGGTGCGGTTGAGTAACGTCTTGTCGGATTTCATTATGAGCATACCATCGAGTTTGCATTAAATTCCGCCATAAACTCGGGAAAACGGCTACTGAAACGTAGCAAACGTTACTGTTGGCTTATGGAGATGAAACCATTTCCCCCGTGCTCGCGTTCTCGATTGGTTTAAACGATTTACAATGGGTTGTGAATGTGACGAACCGCGGCGCGAAAAAGCTCGTCAAGTTCGGAGTCAAGTGAAGGTTATGTTGACGGTTTTTTTTTTTTTTATCGATTGCCAAGGTATTGTCCATCGCGAGTAAGCTCCGGAAAGACAAACCGTAACAAAGAAAGTACTACCATTGATGTCCATCGCCGTTTACGAGACGCTGTACGAAAAAAAAGACCCAGTGGTTCAGGCAATTGGAAATTAATTGCATCACGACAATGATCCAGTCCATTCAGCCCGGTTGCTTCTCAACCCCCTCACCATCGCACCATGCGATTTTTTTTTTTTTTTTTTTACTTCCATAGATAATACGGCGGAGCAGCTACGAGGAATTTCTCAAAAAGTGGCTTCCAGAGGTGTTTTCAACAAACGGCAGGGACGTTGGAGAACTCGTATAGATTCAGAAGGAGTATATTTTGAAGAGGATTGAACGTATGTAACTTAATCTAATAAATATGTATATTTTTTTTTTTTTTTAACAGTCTCGATACTTTTTGATTGAAAACCCGTATTATACGTATATATATATATATATATATGTATATATATACGATTACCCCCTGACCGCAATATCGGAACGTCGGCCGTTACCTTGTCGGGATAAAAGTCCGCGGCGGGCAGCACGTTGGCCATGAACGGCGACTTGGGTATGTCTTCGTTGTCGCACAAGATG
The DNA here is from genome assembly GCA_956483605.1 of Tuberolachnus salignus. Classification (NCBI taxonomy): domain Eukaryota; kingdom Metazoa; phylum Arthropoda; class Insecta; order Hemiptera; family Aphididae; genus Tuberolachnus; species Tuberolachnus salignus. The sequence continues at coordinate 2,336,905 of OY101431.1, read as the reverse complement.
TGCACGGCGTACTCGCCGGGCGCCATCGGATAGTACCGGACGTCCGCCGAACCGTCGCCGTTGTCGTGACAGTCGATTTTCGCTTTCGACGGCCCCTCGATACTGAACCCTGCGCCGCACAAACACACAGATTTTTTATTTTTTTTTTTTTAATTATATATACATTTTTTAAAAAAAAAAAAGAAAAAAAGAAACATTTTAAACGCTCGGCCTTTACGCCCGACAAGCGGCAGCGTGCGCTCTTTAAGCTCGTCATCCGCCGCGCGTTCTCTCTCATACTCTGTTACAATATAATATCCGTCGTACGTGGTGTGATCAAAAAATACCCGGACTGTGTTAATAATATTTATATCAATTGAGATAAAAAAAAAAAACCCCGACAACGTCATTCGATACAATAACTTGTACCGAGACATTGAGCGTTGGTTTGAAATCGATAACAATATTTGTTTTATGGCATTTTTACGAAAACATGTTCCAGTCATGCGGCGATTTTCGTAATGGAAACAATAGAAGAACAACGTGTGTGCGTAATAATTTTGTTTAAAATTAGGGAAAAGTTCTAGTGAAACATTTGAACTTTTGCAGTAAGATTTCGGAGATGATGTTCTGTCTCGGACAACATGTTTTTAACGTGGTTCAAACGGTTTAAGGAAGGTAAAACATCGGTTAATGATAACGAACGACCTGGTAGACCCTCGAACAGTAAAACAAATGAAACCGTTGCTCGTGTTCGTGAAATTATACAAAATAATCGTCGATTAGCTATCAGAGATATTGCAGAAGACGTCGGAATTATCTTATGGTTCTTGCCAAGAAATATTAACGAAAACGAGCCGAATCGCAGCCAAATATGTCCCTCTTAACCGATGAACAAAAACAAAACCGAAAGACCATCTCTCGAGAAATTGAGAGGAGATGGGTGCCTCAAGGACAAACAGTTATTTAGAAGTCATGAAAAGATTACGTGAAAATGTTAGGGAAAAAAGGCCAGAAAGTTAGAAAAGTGGTTCTTGAATTGTCTTGAATTATCATCACGATAACGCCCCGGCTCGCAGCTCATTGCTCATTCTTCAGTTCTTAGGGAAAAATCATACTCAAGTAGTTCCATAACCAGCATATTCACCCGACCTAGCCTCGTACGGTTTTTATTTTTAAAATCTACGCTCTCAAAGGACGTCGTTTTCAGACAATTGACGACATTAAACAAAATACGGAAATCGTAATCTTAAAGACATTCCAGGAATGTTTTCAAACGCGGAAAGAAGATGGCAGCGGGGTGTATTGCTTCCCAGGGAGATTATTTCGAAGGTGATAATGTGTATTTAGAATAATATCGTGTTAATAAAATTTCATTTGAAAAATCCGGCCGTTTTTTGATCAAACCTCGTAATCGTCGCACAACACGCATTTTTTTTTTTTTTTTTTTAACGACGATCGGTTTTACTCGCCTAGTGAACCGGTCTCTCCGTTGGTCTCGACCGTGAACATGGCCGGATGGGAGACCACGCCGCCGGCGAGCCCGGGACCGTACGCCCGGATCGCCGTCTCCTTGTACGGATTGACGTGCACGTCGAACGGCGCCTTGGGGATTTCCTGTCCGGCGAACGTCACCATCACCACGTGCCGGCCGACCTTCCTCGGGTGGTACGTCACCTCGTACGTGTGCGCGTCCAGCTTTATCATTTTCGCGGGTTCCTTGACACCGCCTGTTGTGGGTTGTGCACACAAAGCGAAAACTGTTAATACCGATAGGTTACCGTTACGCCGGATCGTCGTACCTGGTCCGATAACGTTCACTTCGGGAACTCCTTCGCCGGCCCCGTCGGTGACAATCTTGAACTTGGCCTCGTCCTGGACGCGAACGCCGTGCGGTTGAATTCCCCTGCCGAACACTCGCACGCGCTTCGGGTCGGACGCTGTGATTGTTTTTCAAAAACAAAAAAAAAAAAAAATATTAATAAATACCTATTTCGGAGTGTGGGGATATAGGGGAATTCGCCCATTCTCCGACCCTTTTTTTTTTTTTATCGCTCAAGTGACGAACGGATATTTCGTATTCTATTTTAGGTTTTCTACGCTGTTTTAGGTTAGCCCGAGTATTTATTTTGCAAAGAGTTGCTGGGAGAAGACATTCTAAAACTGTCCCGGGGAACGCTCGACCGCGTTAGGTTGGTTTGGTTAGGTTATATTTATTCTGTTCGAGCCGAAAAATGGGCAGGTGGTTTGCTTGCGCAGTTCTTATGGCGATACGTATCGTCCGTCCCTAGTGAACATTTATTATCAAAAACCGGGATTGACTTTGCATAAACAATGAAATCGGTCAACATCTAAGCATTTAAACAAACTTTTATTTCTACAATCGTTAGATGATACACTGTGGTTCCCAATCTTCTTGAGCCGCGGCGCCCTTTCGTAGACGAAATTGAGCGGCGGTATCCCTCTGTGAATACCCCGAGGAAATTTAATCAAAAAAAGATTTTTACCGGGCTCATAAAACGAAACAAAACTCAAATATTCCTTCTTTTTTCAATTGCACTGTGTCGAAATTAACAGATTCCGTTACCTATTGCAACGTTATTTATTGATCAGTTTTTGAAAAATTGTAAAATCAAAAATTGACCTCCTAAATGCCAAGTAAACAAAATGTTCGCCAGATACCACCTGACTGACGATATTGACGTTTGGCGCAATTATTTACAGATAGAATAATAATACGCACACTCATAGTACAACCAATACACCTCTATGCCCTGAATTAAATTGTTTTTTTTTTTTTTTGGTAATTTAGTATTCGCCTATTTTTTATTTTTTCTTTATCCAAAACTAAAATGGTCTGAAAACTCGACCCCGGCAGGCTAATAAAAATGGGTTGATGATTGCCTGTCATCGTCGGGGACGGCTTATTTTCGTGCTTGTTTATGCTATGCAAATATTTTACGTTAAGACTTCGTAAAAACATCGATGTTTCCGATGTATCGATACATCGGAAACATCGATGTTCAACAATTTTCAAGCCATCTCTAACCCTGTGTAATAAATATCGATATTCACATTGGTGTGCGCGGTCTATACGATTATTTAAAAATATATATATATATATATATATATAAACGCGGTTTCGTATTGTCGTGTTACCGTTGGAAATGCCGACGGCGAACGGGCTGTGCGGTACCGGTTGGTTGGCGAAGAAAACGTTCACGGAATGCACTCCCTGGACGGCCGGCGTGTAGTCGCAAACGAACACGCCGTTCGCTTCTTTCTTGATTTTCACCGGCACGGTGTTCTCTCGGCCGGCGGGATCGAGGATGATGACCTCGGGACTGCCCTTGCCGGCGTCTTGAAATACACGACGATTAAATGTTACATTTTATTAACAATCCCCCGTCCCGGTTTTGGGTGCACAGGAGAGATAAAATCAAATGGAAAAAAAAAAACGAAACAAAAAAACGCTCGGTTATTGTTTTCCTCTTGTTCGGCTCGGCTTCGTCCCTCTTACGACCGGTACCCGGGGGGGCGGGGGGGGGTCTCTATGCAAAACCTTCGCGCGTCCACCTCTCTCTGTTCTCTGCAGGTTCTCCCCGTCGGGTTTCCCATAGGCTACGGGCTCTCTCCCCGCACAATCGTCCCGACTAAACTTTGGTATTTTCCCCGTACGATCATCGGGGAACGGTCGAAATCGATCTTGTGGCTAACTAAATCGTTTCACTCCGGAAAGCCGCGTTCACTACGAGTATAACAACTACTGGAGGCGGCCTTGGCAGGTCTTGCTGCGAGACCGAGACAATCGTCGATTGAATCGCCCGGAGCCTGACTAAAGACGTACCCAATCGTATTATTGTCTATTTAAACGCGAACGTTAATTGCGATTCGATTTGTTTCCCATTTGGTTTTATTTATCCTGAACCACATTCGATTCACGCGCTACCTTTCGTGTGGATTTCAAAGTGAGTCGGTTTGTTGACGAACACTCCTTCGGGCTGTACGCCGGGCCCGAGGACCTTGACTTTATTCGGGTCGCCGGCCGACGCCTCCACGTGAACGTGATGCGGCGATTTCGGTGTGGGCACGCCGGAGAAGTTTACGTGCACCTTGTGCGGTCCTTCCACGGTGGGTTTGTACGAAGCCGTGTACGTCTGACTCCGGTCGTTGTTGAAAACGACGTCCACCTAAATGGTAAAAAAAAAAAAAAAAAAAAAAAAAAAATATCAAAATAAACCGCCTCCGTTGTTTGTTATAACCGTCGTGCGCTCTCACCGGTTCGGCTTGTCCTCTGGGGTTTTCTACCGATACGTCCACCGTCCCTTTGCCCGCCGAAAACGTCTCGACGGTAAACTGCGTTTTGGCTCCTACGCACGGACCGGTCGGTTCGATGCCGGGACCGTATACGCGGACGCTAAAAAAATGTTCAAAAAAGTTTATAGCGAAACCGATTCAATCGGCCGACATAATACAATGTTACGTAATTCGTGACTCGGATCCCGAATAATAACGAGGAATAACGTTCCGAGTGGAGTGTCGCGAAACATTTTCAATTAAATTCAAATCTGTACATTTCGTTGGTTTTCAACTATACCGAATAATTAACGGTTTTCCGTCAAAATATGAACGCACTATTTTTAAAAAAAAAAAAAATAATTTTTATCGTCCAGCAAGAGTGACTTTTGACGGACCTCGTATCGAATTGTCGGACGTTTACACGTGACCATAAATCGGGCGGTTAGAGGTTGGGTGAACAAACCTAGAACTTAAAGTAACTTATAGTGTGTCACGATATATTGGAAATTATTCCGCGTTTAAAGAAAATATCAACGTGGACGATAATCGGCAGTAACCGAATAACTATGCAAATGCTTACCGAATAATAAATCGTTTGAAAAAAAAAAAAAAAAAATCCCACCGACGGCGTTGCGTATAAACATTCCCGTTATCCGTCTATAACGTTATTAGAGAAATTCCGAAAAACCAACGTCCTCAAATGCACCACGAACTAGACCCGGAGTTCAACAAGAAAAAGACTTGGGACTTCTGGTCCCGCGAAGTGTTTTCGATCGATAATGTAGACGGTGGTGTATTTACGTTTTTTTTTTTTTTTTTTTTTCCCCCCCCCGTCCAAAGGCACTATACAATTCGCCGCCTTTCCCTCCCCATCCCACCGAAAATTTCTACATAGCATATTTCAATCTATTCCATTATCTTGTATACGAAAAAAATATCGCCATTTACAAATCAACTACACTTAAAATTGCAATAATTTATCATCGATTACGATTATCATCGCCAACCCAATCAGTCCCGTCCGCATCGATATTCAATACCGCCGAACTTATGAGTTTTTCCGTACCAATCGTAAATAATTGTCTTTTATTCGTTTAACGTGAAAGTAAAAGAACTAGTAAAAAGTAAATCGGTGTACGAACGCGCGTTCCACGTGCCTAGGACACACTAGAATCCGCTAGAGATTCTTCTCGCTTTTTACAATTTCGTAAGCAAAATTATGATAAAATCGTCCTAAATACGTCACTGATACGTTTAGGACACGGCGAGCAATCGATTTTATATCTGTACGAATATCGACGATTTCGTAAACCTCCGTAAAACCGATTCTCGTCCGTTCACAACAAAACCATCTTGGACTAGTATTGGCGGCGGGGAAATTTCCGGATTTGTGCCGAAGTCGGGCGAATCCGGATTTATTGGATTCGTCGGATAATCGTATGTCGCAATCGGCACAATTCACAATACGTACCGGCTCGGGTTGGTTTTCGACCGAACGGGCGCGCCTTGCTTCAACTTTGCGTTCGGGTACTGAGACAGATAGGTCATCATCGACTGTTCGTCCATGTTCGGGCTGACCAGCTCTTCCGGTTTGATGAGCTACGGGCAATAAATCCGTCCGTAAAATATCCGCATCACACGAGGTTAGGTATAAAATTCACGATTATTTGTCTCCCGTTACTCACTTGTTTGACGTTCAGCCAATCGTCAGCCAAGCCCATGGCTTCCGAAGCGTTTTGCAGTGCGTTGTTGGATTTCCAGTTTTCCCAGTCCGGACACAAGCCTACGGGGGAAACCACACCAAAATAAATAAACAATAAAAAAAAACGATAAATTATCGCGGCTTTTGCGGTTTGCAAATCGGTACATTACCGGGCGCGACGGCGTCGACCAAAGCGCCGACGGCTTTTCCGTCATTCCAGTCGGTGGTGAAATTCGTGATCGGTATGTCGGGCACTTTGCTCTGGATCCAGTTGAGCAATCTAAAAAAAAAAAAAAAAAAAACAAAAAAAAAAAATGACAAAAATATCATTGGGGCGGGGAAAACACAAAAAGCCGATTAAAATATCGCACGACGAAACAATAATAATAGTATACGCATATACGGAGGTGTGATCAAAAAATACCCGGACTCTGTTAATAATATTTATTATCAATTGAGATAACGGAACCCCGACAATGTCATTGGATAAAGTGACTTTTAACGAAAATTTGAATGTTAGTTTGGAAATCGATAACAATATGTGTTTTTTATTTTATGGCATTTTTACGAAAACATGTTTCAGTCATGCGGCGATTTTCGTAATGGAAGCAATAGAAGAACAACGTGTGTGCGTAACAATTTTGTTTAAAATTAGGGAAAAGTTCTAGTGAAACATTTGAACTTTTGCATTAAGATTTCGGAGATGATGTTCTGTCTCGGACAACATGTTTTTAACGTGGTTCAAACGGTTTAAGGAATGTAAAACATCGGTTAATGATAACGAACGACCTGGTAGACCCTCGAACAGTAAAACAAATGAAACTGTTGCTCGTGTTCGTGAAATTATTCAAAATAATCGTCGATTAGCTATCAGAGAAATTGCAGAAGACGTCGGAATTATTTTATGGTTCTTGCCAAGGAATATTAACGAAAACGAGCCGAATCGCAGCCAAATATGTTCCTCTTAACCGATGAACAAAAACAAAACCGAAAGACCATCTCTCGAGAAATTTTTGAAAGAGCAGAAACTGACCGGGATTTTTAAAAAAAATAAATAAATACAACATGTGATGAAACATGGATTTACTGGTACGGTGTTGAAACCAAGCGTCAATCATCACAGTGGAAGTCAGCAAATTGTCCTAGACCAAAAAAAGCAAGGCAGCAGAGATCAAATGTGAAAGCCATGTTAGTCACATTTTTCGATTTTCGTGGTATAGTAAACGGGTGCCTCAAGGACAAACAGTTAATCAGCATTTTTATTTAGAAGTCATGAAACGATTACGTGAAAATGTCAGGGAAAAAAAGGCCAGAAAGTTAGAAAAGTGGTTCTTGAATTGTCTTGAATTATCATCACGATAACGCCCCGGCTCGCAGCTCATTGCTCATTCTTCAGTTCTTAGGGAAAAATCATATTCAAGTAGTTCCATAACCAGCATATTCACCCGACCTAGCCTCGTACGGTTTTTATTTTTAAAATCTACGCTCTCAAGGGACGTCGTTTTCAGACAATTGACGACATTAAACAAAATACGGAAATCGTAATCTTAAAGACATTCCAGTAATGTTTTCAAAAGTGGAAAAGAAGATGGCAGCGGGGTGTATTGCTTCCCAGGGAGATTATTTCGAAGGTGATAATGTGTATTTAGAATAATATCGTGTTAACAAAATTTTATTTGAAAAATCCGGGTATTTTTTTTAACCACACCTCGCGGTATTTTTCATATTCCGTCCGGTCCGAACGCAGACGTGACGCTCACACGTACACGGAAAACCCATTAAAATGGGGTTTTATTTTTTTTTTTTTTTTTTTTTTTTTTATCCATTTCATTGGGTCTCGCGTGCGGGGATTATTGTGACGGGTAGGGGGGGGGTACATTTAATATAAGGGCGTCGCCGGCCGTGTTATCAATTGTCAATACGTACACCTGTCTGCCGGACAACAATAGTTTTATTAAGTTTTTTTTTTTTTTTTTTTTGGTTGTATTTTATATGGAATATAATATCCGAACACCCCGTAGTGTTTATTCGTGTTCTCCGTTCGCCGGCCGTACACCCGCCCATTATCACTACAAGACCACTAAACATTCCACACCGTCTGCAGTCGGTCCGCACCCTCCAAGGTAGGGCACTATTATAATATCTGGACGTATAATAAATATTTACGAACGCAATCATAATATTATCACGCGCGTTCACGGGTTTCAATATTTCCGGAGGGTTTCTTTCATTTTTTTTCCCCCTTTTTTTTTTTTTTTTTTCATTTGTTATTATCTCTCCTAACACCGCTATTACGGGCATAACCATTGTCCGTATAGTCGACAATTGTGTTGGTTAGTTTAGGTATGGTTTATTTGATGGCAAACGGTATTACTAAAGTGCCGAGTGAGCATTACAAAATAATTTCAGAAAAAAAAACCCCCATAAAGGTTCGATTTAAAGATTAACATTCGACAAATTATATTATTATACGATAATAAATAAATAAATGTAATAAAAAGTATATATTATATTCGTGTGCGAATAAATAAAATTATACGTAGAAAAAAAATTTGATGGCAAACGGTATTACTAATGTTTCGAGTGAAAATTTCAAAATAATTTCAGAAAAAAAAAAAACCATAAATACGAAAATAAATAAATAAATGTAATAAAGAGTTATATATTATATTCGTGTGCGGTGCGAATAAATAAAATTATACGTAGAAAAAAAACAACAAAAAAGAATTCAGAGTGTTATAAATAGGTTGTGTGTATGTATCAGTGATGGGAAAAATCCGGATTTGCTGGATATTTCGATAATCGGAAATTTCGAAATCCGACATTTATTGTCGAAATCCGGATTTCGGTTTTTAAAATTGTGTTATTATATTCTTTATAATCAATTGCTCATAAAACGATTATTATTGTCTATATTGTTAATAGCATTAAGTGCGTTTTTACAATTCAAAAAAATCTCACAAATAGACTTTAAAAACAAAAAAAAAAAAACGAATACAACAAAAAAATCATACATATTTCACTCTAACTGATGTAATACAATATTACTAGCTGATCCGGCAAACGTTGTTTTAATAATAAAAATTATTTATGGTGGCACGCTTTGAAATCAATGAAATTATTTACACTCATTTTATAACGATGTAAAAAAAAATTACCTAAGGATTTATTTAAAAAAAAAAAAAAAAAACAGAAATCTGTACGGTCAAACCCAAATATTGATAGATAATCAAATATTAAGCCATCAACTTGATTACAGTCGATATGTCGCAGAAGGTTTATTCGGATATCGTCAGATGTGCGCCGTGCCAAGTGAGTGTGACGTCACATTGAACATTTTGTGAATATTACACCTAAAACTTAATGTAACTTGTAATACTCATCCTAACCGCCTGACTAATTCAAATTGTACAATAAATATAATTTTTTCGAAATCATTTTGTAACACGCTGTAGTATTAATTACCACTGTGTCCGGAAAACACCGAAAATCTTTTCTAAAAAAAAAAAAAAAAAAACCCACTCAAAATTACAGTCTCACTTTAACCCTTTAACCGCCGAACTTGCTTCCAACTCGGTTCCTAATAATCCCCCACGCCGTCTAAAGAGAAAATGCGGTGTCGTGATTTATTAAATGTTTGACGGTTCAAACCATTTGATTTTAATTTAATTTACGTTAAGTTAATAATCAATAAATAAATAAAATAACGTTTGGTTCTATCGCCGGATGGCCTCCTCCCTCCTCATGTGTTCGGGTTGTAAACATTTTTTTTTTTTTTTTTTTTTTATGTATGTGTTCAAATTTGCTTATTATGCCTCGTAGCATAGATTGTAAATATTCTTTTTAAATAAAAAAAAAATACCCTACACGTTTCTCATTGTGAATTCACTGTTAAAAATTAGATAAATAAATCAATAAACAGCGGTATTAGCCCTGTGCAATTTATTTGTATTATTAATACCTTGCGTTGTAGTAACGAGTAGGAATTTAATCCAATGTACCTTATTTATTAAAACGTATAAAAAAAAAAAAAAAAAAAAAAATATTCCTTTGATATATTTTTAATTATAATGACGTACGATTGGTAAATGATTCGAAAAAAAAAAAAAATGAATTATATTTCTTTCTCGTAATTTTACAAAATATTCCAAAACATTTTAAACGAACTGAATATTCCCTAACCCACAAAATATTCTGAAATATGCGGAAAAAAAAAATAAAAACTTTTTAACTGTGTTCACAACGTACCGTTCACATTTGTTTTTTTTTTTACTCTTATAAGACTGCGTACACTATCAGTAACGATATGTAAAAAAAAAAAAAAAAAAATAATATATATAAAACCGGACTATAATTATTGCATACCTCTGTTTGGGCGTCGCTCCTTTTTCGTTTGGTATTTGTTCGCCGCCGGATTCGTTGTCCCACATCGGCATCGATATGGAATAATGTAAAATTAACGTCCATATTAATCCCAAAATTAATTTCAATTTGCAATCCACGATATCCGAAGAATCTGGAAAATAATAAAAAAAAAAAAAAAAAAAAAAATGATAAAACGTATAAAATTATTTTTTTTTTTATTATCGGTGTACCGAAACAACAAAATTCAATAAAAACCCGACGATTTATATTTAAACTGTTATATTATATCCGGTTGTATTTTTTTTTTTTTTGTATTTTTTCAAACGTTTTTCCTACGACATAATTTCACGATTCGTTTTGAATTGTAATAACCTGCGCATTTTTCGTAACTATATATCAAAAAAAAACCCAGACCCGCCGCAATTATTATAATGTATCGACAATATTATTTATGATAATGTCGAAAAACGATTATTTCCCTAGCGGGCGGCGGTACATTATTTAAATTATACGTTTTCGGGTTATTTTTTAGTCTATATTGTAGACTAAAAAACTATATATATATATAATCGAAATAAAAAAACGTACGTCATCATTATCTATGACTAACATATTTGCAAATAGTCGACGGGTCGACGTAATTTATTTTCCCCATTTCGATAGATTTTTCAACACGTAATTTCATTATTACTGTCGCGGTTTTCGAGGCCGATGTAATTCCTCTAGAAAACCGCCCGGCGTTTTATTTTACAAAAAATTTTCATTTGTTTAAAAACAAACATTTTTTTTGTTTTTTTTTTTTTATGCGAATCGTAAATCACGTGTTCCGACGAAAAATCGTAGACGACTAAGATAAGTAAAAAAAAAAAAAAAAAAAACACGATTCCGTCGCAAATATCGTGTTTTTCATTTCGATATCGCTCCGAAGGAGGAACATTTTTTTTTTTTTTTTTTCTTTCGGTTTTACATTAATCTACGTAAACGTATTTGAAATGCAATTACAGTATTTTTTTTTAAATACTGTTGATTATTTATACCGGTTGTACTTGTAATGGCGAACGATAATAAATCAGTAAACTTTCACTGTCCGTCCCCGCCCGTATAGTTTGAAATTTCATATTGACGTGGAAAAAATGTCGCGAGAATAACGGATTTGGCATATAGGGAAAAATAAAAATAAAAAACGTAAACGGGCCGGATATTTTTTTTTCGCGCACGGGATTACAGTTAATATGTATATATTATTTTTTTTTTTTTTTTTTACATATTTGGCCATTTCCGTCGTTGATTTACCGGTACGCGAGCTGTGCGCACAACGACGACGGCCGTCTCTTTCTGGTAGATAATTATTAAACGGTCGACGAAAAATTCGTCACGCGTAAAAAGAAAAAGAAAAAAAAAAAATATTTATATTTTTATATATATAAAAAAAAAAGAAAAAAAAAAAAAAACCCCAACCGTAGGCACCGGTTATTAATTTATTGTCGCGTCGGGTAACGTCCGCAACAGCTGCAACAACGCGGCCCGTAAATATACATACGTATTTTTTTTTTATTATTATTAATTTTTTAATAATTTTTTTATTATTAAACTACTGGTTGCGATGAGTACTTGTAGGTAACGAACTCTCTGGATTTCCGCGCTACATTTCCACTGTTTTAATAACTAAACGAAATATTTTTTTTATTTTTTTTTTTACTCGTTAAGTGAATTTTTAGTAAATAAAAATATTTAAAAAAATAAAATAAAAAATAAATATTTATTTTAATTAATAAAATAATTTTTAATCAAACTCGTTGCGTCAAAATCTAAACGACTGTTGAAAATCCTCCTCCCACTCCCCCGGACGAAAAAAATCGTAACGTTACGCTCGATTCGTACATGTCTAGTGTAACGAAAATTTTTTACAAACTACGTGTTTATTTTTATTTTTTTTTTTTTTTTTTAGTCGTTAAAAGTGCTCCGAATCAATATCTTAGAAAACCGTGGATTTTTCGCTCGGTCGGTGTTTTATTTGGAGAAAAAAAAAACCGTTCTCTACATTGCCGACAAGTTTGCCTTGAAAATTAAAAAGGGAATTTCCCCGGCCGGTCTTGGCAAGTCTTGGAAAAAGTTTTACAAACTATGTGCTTATTTTTTATTATTTTTTTTTTTTTTTTAGTCATTAAAAGTGCTCCAAGTTCTCATTAAAATTTATCAATTGCCTAAATTAATTTATCAAGTCACGGTAAAAATATGTTAAATACATATAAATCCGAGCCCTGATAATATTTGCCACGTCCAATTCAATAGGTAAGAAGAAAAATGCTCGAAAACAAAAATGTCGCGTTTGTTGTGTTCTGTCGATATTAAAATTAAAAAAAATCCGATCGCCGGCAACGTGTCGTGTAGAATTTTTTTTTTTTTTTTAAACCCTTAATAAACATACTGAGGTTTGTGTTAGATTCAGAGAGTTGACGTTATTAGTTTAGTGGGGTTTTTTTTTCCCCCACGGAAAACACGTTTTCGAATAGTGAAAAACGTCCGATTCGTCCACGTCGTACTATCTGAAAAATACGAGTGATTTTTCGCCCGGCTGTAATTTATTTGAAAAAAAAAAAAACTGACAACAAATGACGAGTTTTTATCCGAGTTCTTACCGTACGCGGTAATGTATACACGGGGTTTATTATTTTTTATAATATGTAAAAAAAAAAAAACGAAACCATCGCGTTCGAAACCGTACGTTTATTTAAACGCGATCCGTTTAATTTATTTACGATAATTTATCATCGCGGTTAAAAACTGTACAATGCAATATAATAATCGAGACAAACTGCACATTCTTGTTATGCTAAACGAGTTGTTTTTTTTTTTTTTATTTTCATAGATAAATATTATTATTATTTATATTATTTTTTTTTATACTAGATATATTACAGTAATATATTATATATTATTGCGTTCGGTATACTCGGGGTCGTACTGCGCGTACTGTTTTATTAATATTAGTACACGAAAAAGTCCACGCGCACGTAAAAGTATTATTGTTTTTTTCTTTTATATATATATATATATATATATATATATATATATGCATGTACTCGACGGAAAACCAAAAAAAAAACCTATTTAAAAAAAAAACCAACCGGCCGGTGTCAATGATCTGCGGCGTAGATGACCACAATAAATAGGTACACTATTTAAAATTTGTGCGCATAATGAATATTATATAGACCGGTACACAACAATATAATATAATAATGTACGCCACTACACACACAGAGTAAGTTTCAAAGCGACGAGGGGAATAGTGAGTTTTTTTTTTTTTTTTTTTTTCCCGTTTACGTGTAGTAGAGACCGGCAACCGAAAACGCGTAAGTATCATATTATATACAAAAAATAATAATAATAATAATAATAATAATGTGACCGGCGGCGCGTTAAAATCGTAAAAAAAATAAAATAGATTTTCGTTTTTCTTTTTTTTTTTTCTTCCATATAAGTGTAAACATTTCCAACGATCCGAAACGGCCATTCGGCCCAGGCGCAGTGACACCACCAAATAGCCCGGATTTTTTTTTTTTTTTTTTATGATTTTCCTCGAGAAATTCTTCTAGAAGAAGAAGAAGAAGAAGAAGCTATTAGTTTTACAAAGAAGTGTTGTTATTTTTTTTTGTTTTCGGTTTCCGGGTGGAACACACTTTAACCGGTCGGTGAAAATATGTCCGGCGGGAAATTATTTGATACAAAAAAAAAAAAAGTATCTGGATTCCCAACGGGTTTTCCACAAAACTAGAAAATCCGACGAAAATTGTCAATTGGTTTACGTCGGTTTTACATTGTTCGTTGGTCCGCGGGTAACCGCGGAATTTTCCGGAAAACAATTGGCCGGAACGTTCAGAAATCCAGACGTTAAACCGAACAAAAAGTAACAGTCGTTTTGTTCTCTGTGTTTTTCTTACGCATAACGTTTCGGATATTTTATCGGATACCCGCTTACCGACCGTCGATTTTCTGGGACATTAATACGAGTAGATCATATTTCAGAATTTCGTTTGTCGGTTCCAACGACTCGTTCGTTCGTTTGCGTGTTCGGATCAGCGACTGGAATTAATTCCCGATGAAAATTTTGATAACCGGAACCGTTTAAATAAAATACGAATATTTTCGATTCTTAACGGTTCTATTAAATAACTAAACGCACACAGACACAGTCACACGTACTTGGAACCATGGTAATTATTTTGTAATAATATTAGTACATTACTAGTACGTTATAGTAGTTTTATTATTAACAAAAAAAAAAACATAAATAATAATAACCTAATAAACATAAAGCACTAAACGGCTCATTTATGTTTTATAATGTTATTTTGTTGGTAGCGGTTAAAAAAAAAAAAAAAAAAAAAATCAAATCCCAATAATGGGTAAACGCTATTTGAAACCATGGATTTTTATGTACCGGAATTCTTATTTTACAATTTTAAGAACCCAACCGGAACCAGAACCGAACAAATCGTTAGGGTTCCGGTGCAAACAACGGTGGCCCGCTCACGGGTACGGAGCACGTCATTTATTCCGCATCCTCGTAAATCAACAGGTTTGTCCACGTCACGGGGAGAAATAAAAAAATTTAAAACCAAAAAGAAGAAATAGAAAAATAGATACACTCACGGTGCGTATACGCGTTAGTCGCTTTTTTTTTTTTTTTTTTTACCGGGCCCGCCAGTGACCGACGACGATCAGATAAAATAAAATAATAATAATAATACGAACGGTGCGGGTTGTGGTTTTTTTTTTTTTTTTTTTTTTTTTTTTTTTTTTCAGGCATGTCCATCGGACCGCAAATAGTACACAAGTGCACGCATATTATGGTAATTTATTACATATATCGAACGCGCGTATTGTAGGTAACACACGTACACGGGTTTACATACGCTGAGTCTCTGCGTGCGTGCGCCGTGGTGCCCCGTCGTATAGGTTAGAAAAAAAATAAAAAAATAAAAATTCAAATATAATATAAAAACAAAAAAAAAAAAAACAAACAAATGGGTGGAAAAAAAAAAAAAAAAAAAAAATCGTCCGCTCCGCCGAATGGCGTTTACTATACTCGGCAACGGACAATACGGGCGCAACAGCTACAGGGTGATTAAATAAGCGTTCATTATTATTATTTTTTTATTTTTCTTCCGCCATACATATACACAGTTGGATCAACCAACCACTTTTCAAGTCGCTTCAGTAGCCGACCACGCTGATGACGCTGAAGTTATATACACGTCCGAAAAAAAAAATAAAAATCCACTTCTTGCCGGCCAACATTTACAGAGTTTAGTTTTTAAACCTACTCGCCGATCGGTATTCCAAATGGAGAACACATATAAAAACAATGGGAAATCATCCCGCATCACCTTCGCCCACAAACACACCACAGTACCTACAGTCTATTTATACGATAAAGTCATGACCCTTATTCCTCCAATGTTAAATATTTGGGTCCTTACACTTGACAAAAGACTTACCTGGGCGTAATACGTATTAAGCAGAAACGTCTCGTGCTGAATGCCAGACGAAGAGCAGTCTTCTCACTTATACGAAGGCAAGCAAAAACTGACGTAAATACAGAACTGCGAAACCCTCCACATGCCGATTTCGTTGTACGGAAAATATCTAATACTTACAAAATCCAAACATTCCAATCGATCTCACTACAAATGATTACATGCGCTCCTCCGTACGTTTCAAACCACACCTTGCATTCAGACTCAAAAATGTTAACTGTTCAATACGAAGCCGAAAATGCCTATAAATTATTCCGTGACCGTCTTAGAAACCACTCTAACCCGCTAATCCGAGCGCCATAAACCCTGAATCCGTTACAGGAAATCCGCCTAGAGTGTTAAAGCGAAACTGGAACCGTGGCCTGAAATAACCCTATCTAGCCAGTAAATGTTGCCGACGGGTGGTTAGGATTATATTTCTCAGTGTCAATCTCACCGTTTTTTTTTTTTTTTTATGTAAATCCCCAAACAGTAAAACTGTATTTATAGATTGTATGCGTTCGAAATAAAAATTCCGGCCCGATATGTAATGATTACGTACGTGATTTTTAACGACGGCCACTCCGCGTGTGCCGTTCAAAAACGGCGCGCTGAAATTGACTTTCACGTCGCATACGAACGTTAACCATCTGTCGGTATTATTCGTGGACGGAACGCTGTCGGTCTACGGTAGCGAAACTCCCGATATCAGTACGTCGCCAAGACCCCCGCAATAGACGTCAGCCAGTGGAGTTCCGTCACAGACGTTTACCTTGCCCAAAAAAAAAAAAGTTCAAAGTCTCATCGCCAGCGCGTTAAAGTAGTCGTGTAAACTGTTTGTTTGTTTTTTTTTTTTGTGGTTTCAAAAGGCGCGGTTCGTACTAAACACACCGTAATCGAATCCGTACACCCTATACAAAGTGACCTCACGAAGACTCGAACAAATGAACGAAACGTTTTGCGACCAGAGACGCCTCCGTCGAGTACTGTTTGGCCAGCACGACAATGCAAGCGATCGAATCGCTAGGATTTCAAGCCGTCCCGTCGTACAGTCCGGATTTGGCACCGTGTGATTTTTTTTTTTCTTTTTGATTTATTCGTTCCCCGAACTCAAAGACCACCCGTAACGGCGCAATGTTCGATGAACAATTTCATTCGGACTACGGCACTTGCAAGACTAGTAAAACGCTGCCGGAAATGACTTTGAATGGTGTTTCGTTGAAAATAATAATACGTAAATAACGATAATTTTATTTACTACGCGCGTGTTTTTTACGTTCGATAATTTCCACGTTCACTTGTTATAATGTCGTACGCAAAAAGGCGTTATTCAGCATCAGCTCGTTCGGCCCGTTTATTAAAAAATGTATATACATTATATTATATTTGTTTTGTTTTTTTGTCATCGAAAGATTACGTAGGGCTCGGCTAGTTTTTTTTTCGTTTTTTATTCGGAGCACGGGGGGCGATGCGCACGGAGTAATAAAATCGGCATTTGAATCCGGACGATATTTCCGCAGACGGAATATAAAACCGTGGAACAAGTCATCACCCTGTATAAACGCGCCGGTGCGCGCGCGTGTGAGCGTACATTGTTCCCCCCGGTAGTGTTCGTCGGGCGACGAAAAATCCATCGCCGGTGACTAATGTCGTTAGAAAACAAAATTAATAATATAAAAAAATAAATAATTATAAAACCGATGCGGTAATCGGTATTTTCGGATCATCCGGCCGCGATGGAACAACACCGTGACACCGCGGCGCATACCTACGCCAAATATTACTGGTAATAATAATAATAATTATTTTTATTTTTTTTTTTTTTAATAATATGTTTACCACCGGACGGCCGCTAAACACGGTCCGCGTCACGTTTATTATTAAAACGCACACGGACATGTTTATAATGACGTGTGTACGATATAGCGTTGTGAATTGAAATCTTTATAAAAGAAGAATAATAATAATAAAAGAAAAAAAAAATAAATAAATTAATAAAACGCCCGAAAAACGGCCCGTGGTGAAAAATTGACAAACCTCTCGCCCGTCCACCCAGACAAAAATAATATTAAAAGAACCGGCGGTAAGACAATTTTAAAACTGCACGTCCTTTTTTTTCCCTCCCCTCCTCTCAGTTGTAGACTACTACAATATAATTTTATACTGAAAGTAATTTTTTTTTTTTTTATACGATGTCGTCTTTTTACGATATTGGTGTTGTCCAAAAATAACCATTTTTATTCGGCGCCTTGTTTGGAAACACGGACCATTTGAAACCATGGCAACGTGTTTTTAAAATGCCGCGGACATGGGAGGAGCTCACTATTTCCGATATTTTTGTACAGTTAAAACGGTTTAAGCACAAAAAATTCATCAGTAAAATTCGACGTGGGCAGCCAAAGAATTTTGACGCGAAAATATTTTTGTTCGCTTCTTCATTTTATTGAAACGCATAATACGCGAATTACAATTATGCACTTGTTGATCAACAGTTTGGGTGTGATAAAAAGTTGGTATTAGGCTCTTGGTCGTCGTGTGATAGGAAATTATTATCTAGGTGTTTTAATCGTGTTCAACGCCAAAACCTTTGTTTTATTAAAATCAAAAAAAAAAAAAAAAAACGGTTGTTATATTATTTCGTTATCGTATTGTCACGTGGAATATAAAACTAACATTTTATGAAAGTTTTTTTTGTAAAACAAGAACCAATGCGAGGGATCACCCGGCTCCCTACCCACCAATATATGGCGTCTATGATTAAAACCATACTTCCGGTGGTTTTCACATTTTAAGACCTACACGATATTCTCTGTAAAACTGCACGTTTTGTTTTAGAAGAAAAAAAAAAAAATTAAACAAATACAGTAAATCGCGTACGACCGTTTCGAAAATCGATTGGCCGCCTAACCGAACAACAAATTGATTGGCAATAAACGTCCGTAAAGATTCGACAATAATTATTATCATTATTCCTCGTTCGTTAGCCGGCGGCGTGTTCCGGATTCCGGATATCGTTTTGTATTCTCTTGTATAATTTATACGCGCAGGAAGCGACAAACGACCATAAAAAAAAAAGAACCTATTAAATCCGACGGCGTCGTACGGTACGTGACCGACAGACTCGCCGGCGGGCGATTTGACGCCACTCGGGACCGTTCGTCGGTCCAAAAAAAAAAATGTCGTCGCGTTCCGTGTGCCCGGCAAATATCGCCGGTGAAATTAACAAAATTACTTAAATCAAATTCGATATAAAAAAAAAAAAAAAAACATAAAAAATACAAAAATTCTATCGCGATGCGTTGTTGCATCGACCGAGAAACAATTATGTTGGATTATTTTTCCAATACTCCGATAAAACGATGGGTTTTATCGAAACGAATGTACCGCGATCAATAGTAATACGAATTGGATCGATCCCGAGATCGGTCGACAACGATTCCCCGGTACTCTTGCCGTTCTATTCATTTCTCCAAAACAATTACACCGTCGCGTCAAATATTCCTAACGCGGTCTTACCCGTTATACTTTTTTTAAAATTATGTCGAATCCATCGGTAGTTTCTTCATTGCTCCGATACTATTCCGTAGAACTATTCCCTTCGATATTCTTTGTCAATTTCTTCACTTTTTCGTTAGTCACCGCGCGATATGTCCAACGTATCTCGAGCGTCCCGCTCCTATTTCGCACTGGTATTCTTTAAACAGTTCGTGTCCACGACACGAGTACAAAATCGATAACAACGAAACTCCGTCGAGTACATTTAAATTACGCATTTCAACAATAATCGACGCGATAAAGTCGCATTATAACGTCAAACTATTGCTTGTCTTTCCGGGCATCGAATACTCTCTCTGTGAGTTTCCGTTCGTCTTGCATGAATATCGTATAGTTAGAAATATTGATAATAAAAATGCAGGTCATTGGTATGTTGGGCGGGTCGTTAAAATACGAAAAATTCGAAAACGTGTCGTACCGTGTACAGTTCGGGCGGGAACTGCTTTGGTCTAATAAGTTTCAGAGATAAAATATAATCGGTTAACTTTATCAAAGCTGTAGAGAGACCACACGAGGTGCAATCGAAAAATTATATCTGCGCTAAACAGGTAAACGTATCGGAAATTTACACACGTCGAATAAAATCAGAGATAACACTCAATTATTACGTTATTCAAACCACGAGTAACTATATTATATTTTAGTAACGAACAGCAAACAGTTGTGAAAATTCGTATACTATTGTTGTGTCTGCCGGTTTGTCACGCCGAGCAGCGTGTTGGCTATTAAATCGTCCGTTAAATCCGGTAAATCGGCGGCGACTGAAACGATTAAAATAGCGTTTAAAGACGGAGGAGGATGAGCGACGGGCAGATCTCTAAAAATTTGGACGGCACTAGGGGTTCATTGGGACGGGGGCTCGTGAAGCCATTGACGACGACGTCCCCGTCGACGCGATAAAATCGCATCGTTTTTCTCGCGTTTCCGGGCATCGAATCGCTCACCGTTGAGAGTGTTCCTCCGTCTCGACAACAATCGCGCGCGTTATACCGACTTGATTTATAGCGACTCGGGTGTATTTTACGCCCGTCCGCGTTCGCGATTTTTTTTTTTTTAATCGGGTTCATCTCTATTATAACGTTTATAGTAGTAATTGTAATCGGTCCGCGCACGCGCGCGTCCGTTATAATCATTAATAATAATAATAATAATAAATAACCATTACCGGTACGTATTGTTCGTATTGTTGGTGCAATATAATAATCGTTCGCACTTTGTATCGCTGACGCTCGACTTGCGCGTTCGCCGTTACTAATTCGTTCTTTGTACGCGCGGCGGCGGCCCGTCGTGTCATCACGACACGCGACTTGCCGTGGGAAAGAACGAGGAACGCGGCCGCTGGCACGGCCGACCGGCAAAGTCGAATCGATCGGATTGTATCGTATTATTTGCGGTTTAGTCGATAATTTACCGTAAAACGGCGATAAACCGTTGCAATCATGACCGAATATTTATACGGTCAGGTTAGGTTAGGTAACCCAGGGCACGGATGCTTTAACTCGTTCGTTCGTCGGATCGGGCGAGCTCCGCACTGCGGTTTTCCCGGCGAGCAGAATGTGGGCAACGACGACGGTCTCCACGACCCTCGTGCCCCGGCGAGACGTTTGACGGGGACCGGGAGCGCCCGGTCCGGAGGGTTTGCCCGGTTTTCGAACCGGGCGACTTGGTGTCGCCCATGTCGGAAAGCCGTGGTCGGTTAGGTGCGCAGAGACGGCCGTCGCGGAAAAGGAGTCGGCCGAGAACGGCAACTGGCCAAGCCCTCGACGCCGCCGTCGTTGATCGCGGCCTCGCAGACGCCAGACCGCCGGCCGCGGTGCCGGTAGGAAGTGTCCACCCCCTACTAAGTGTAAGGGCAGCGAGTGGGCTTCGGTCCGGCTACTGCCCATTTCCCGGTAGGGACGCGAAGTTTATGTACACATTTTGTGCGAGCCCGCCCCGTCGTAGGGGAAAACGGTTTTTTTTTTTACATTTTGAATTTATTTGTTCGTATGTGTATTCTTCGCGAATAAACGATGGCGACCCGCCTCCCGAAGTAGAGCCTCGCGGCCATTCCGGGAGGCGGGGGTATTGCCGGTACCAAAATAAAAATAAAAAAAAAAAGAAAAAAAAAAGGTTAGGTAACCTAACCTGTTGCCCTCCCCCCTCCCCGGGGCGGCTGATTACGAGGGGCCGGCTAATTTTTTTTTTTTTTTTACGTATAACTCGGTTAATTTAAATCCTACCGAATTCGCATTCGGTTAATTTTTACGCATAAAATACGATGTTTTATTGTTTACGATTATTTGTACCCGTGGCGTTGTGCCGACACCGTAGATTATAATAATTTATCACGGAAACGTATTCTACGCCGCTAATAAAGATTATTGAACATCGAAATCGAACTAACTTCCAGCACCGATTATGTAAATATAGTTCAAGAATTTGGCCGAATCACAATCCGGCAAACAAATTTAACAAAAAAAAAAATATTGTTTTTAGATTGTATTGAAATTCGTATTTTATTATAATATGGCGTTTTTTTCGTTGTCCCGGGGCGACAAATTCCAAAATACCGCCCCGGTCGCAAACTGTAAACGACAATCGGGTAAACAGGGCGATTATTAGTCGTGGTTTTTTTTATTTTTTTTTTGTTTTGTTTTCGTCTAGAAAAACTGTCGGGAGTCTCCGCTCGGAATCTGATAATAAAAAAATAAAATAAAACAGCAGAGGAATTTAACTCGCGGTAATCGAACTGGGCCGCTAAAATCGTTCGTTTTCGAAGATTGTAATAATTATTATTATGCCCGTAGACGGTGAACACGATAATTGCACTACGAATAATATAATTATATGCAAATTGTGTTTCGATTTTTTTTTTTTTTTTTTTTTGTTACCACGCGCATATATACCGCTGAGGTTTTCGTTCCGATAGAATTCAGCGGTTCCCAACTGATGGTCCGCGACGCTAACGAATTTCGTCCACGGTTATCGAATATTTTTATTTGAACGATCGAAATAAAAATGTAAAAAATATTAAAAAAAAAAAAAAAAAAAAATGGGCGAAATTGTATTGTATTTACGGTTCGAGTGTACGTAATTCATTTGCTAATAAGTCACACGCTAACTAATTGCGTATTGATTTAAATTCGTATTATTTTTTTTGTTGGCACATTGAGTAAGAATCAATTGATTTCAGCGGGTAAAATCGTATTTCCGCGTTGGTTGAATACCAAAATTTCAATCTCTATCACCTTTTTTTTTATTTACAAAATTAGTCTGTTGCCGATATAAATATATACAAATAAACTGTATTTGCGATTTTATTGTGTACACGTACAAATTATATACTATAGAAGTAAAAAAAAGAGATCAGCGGTTCCCAACTTGATGATGATGGTCCGCGACGCTAACGAATTTCGTCCACGTTTATCGAATATTTTTATTTGAACGATCGAAATAAAAATTAACGAAATTGTATTGCATATTGTTTCCGGTTCGAGTGTACGTAATTCATTTGTTAATAAGTCACACGGTAACTGTATTGCGTAGTGATAAATAAATTTGTATTGTTTTTTTTTTTTTTTTTTTTTTTTTCGCACATTGAATAACAATATCAATTGATTTAAGCGCGTAAAATCGTATTTCCGCGTTGATTGAATACAAAAATTTACGAAAAACGGTCCGCGCCTAGTGACGGGGTTTGGGAACCACTGCGATAGATAGATGATGGTTCCCGCAGAGTTGCTCCAGACTTGCACGGCGGTGGCGTAAGAGTATATATATATATATATATATATATTTAAAAAAAAAAAAAAAAAAATGTAAAAAAATAAAACGTACATTGCCCCGAGGGTACGATTATAATATTATAAATGTATGTGCGCCCGTGCGGCGTGTATACGTATACGAATAACGGGTTTTTTTTTTTATTTCCCCCCCCGCCCCCCCCCATCGGACCGCCGGACGAAAACGCACAACACAATGCGGCGATTACAGACCGACGGACGTTAAAAGAAAGAACAAAAAAAATTTGTTTAAAAAAAAAAAAAAAAACCAATAAATCATTGGGCAAGTTTACGTCGGATTTTCAAAGCCCGACGGGACTCGGAAAGTATTAATTTCATGATAATAATACAATTGCGCAGTCCGGTCTCTTATGTTCTGGTCTTGTCTAGCCGGGGGGGGCTGAGCAGCTCACCGAAAAGCAACAACGAAAATAATTCCATTCGGTTCTATTGTCTATTAATAAATACGATCATCAACGAACAAAATAAATCGTCGGATTTGCAAAGCCCGTCGAAACGCGTGCGTTATATTTTCCAACGAGTTTGGAAATTCAAGAGTTCGAATGCCGTAATATTGTACACAGGGTGCGGCAGGTGGTTCTGACGGAATCCAATTGGAGTTCATTAGCCGAGTATTAGAGTAATGCAACAAATTGTGTTTTATTCGGCATTGTATTTAATTGTCGGCAAAGAAAATATTGGGCTTTTAAAGATTCCATTACTTAAGACTTAAGTTACCATGTAAATTATTTGAAATTTGGCTTTGTGATTAAACCGGAAACAGAAATTAGTGAAAACCCCTCATCCCCTATGCGTTATATGTAAATAGACACTTTCAGACCAAAGTATGAACCAAACCTTCGCTATTAAAACGTCACCAACAAACTAAACACCCTGAAACGGTTAATAAACCAATTGAGTTTTTTCAAAGAAAAACGGAATTTTTCAAAAAAGAATCCAATTGTATGACTCATTTCACTAACATTTAACTAAGTAAATATTTGAGAGCATCGTATTTAGTCAGCATTGGGATTGTTAAAGACGGAAAGTCTCATACAGTTTGTGAAACGCTGATATTATCTGCAGCTAAAGATACGGTGCAAACGGTTTTAGGAGTTAAAAAACAGCTAAAGAATTGTATAAAATTCCACTATCAAACAATTCTGTTAAGAGAAGAATTGATACTTATGGCTTCAAATATCGAACTGGTTACTCGACTAAAAATGTATTCGAATTTTTCTCTCCGAGTAGATGAGAGTACGGATATAACAAATCATGGCACATCTACTTGTTTTCATTCGGTATGGTTTTCACAGTGTATTAAATGAGCAGTTGTATTTATTTTGTAAACCACGAATACGAACGCTGAAAATATGTTTAAAATCATCGACAATTATTTTTCGACCTTGGCGTGTTTGCCTTGGGAAAAACCAAGGTGGTACGCGTATTGATTATAAAAGTGTCTGGCGGTACACGATGGCAAAAAATGTTGGGAAACCCCTGACTTAAGTAATAGGCCGCCCGCCGTTCATTTTGTGTATACAGTCGGCTATCCGTATACGCGTACTGCGATTCCCGTCTAATGGTTTCCCGTAAACTTTTAGCAATGTACGCGGCTTATTGGTGGACACTTTAGATTGCAAAAAAACAACAAAAAAAAAACACCGCACAAAAGCAATCGAGTGGCGTTAAATCGGACGATCCGGAGACGTTATCACAAGAGAACGGCCACTGAGTGAAATACGTGCCGTACTACGGCTTGTAGCGCCATTATTAGTATTCATTTTTTTATTTTTGTTTTTTGTTTTCGGAACCATAGTTCGTGATTTCGTACCCCTAACCGCTGTAATTCGGCCGGCGAGAAATCGTCCGGCAATTCCACGACAAGTTCAACGGCCGAGAAAAACGGGAAGTTTTACCCGAGCGTTGTGACAATTGGTCGACGTACCCGTCCAATGTTTTCCGGTGTTCTCGCACGTTTTCGGCTGTCTTAACAAGTTATTAAAACAGTACGACCGGTATTACGGAATTTATCGTGCCCGGACTACGGGTGGAATTCCGCGTTGTCCGTTAATTTCGGAACGTGCGGACGAAAACGGCGGAACAGAACCGACCAACCGTCTGGATTTAACCGCGTGTAATATTAAACCGAGCCGAAATAGCGACTTCGGGTTTTGTTGAAAATATTCAACCGGCTCACGGGCGAGGGTCGCGTCTATTTTTATAATTCGAAACGTTATCGTGTGTACGTTTAGCCCCGTAATAACGTTTTGCCGTGGCGCTTTTTGAACAGACCTCGGCGTGATCGTCGGGCAATTTTACGTGGGATTCGCAAAGCCCGACGGGGACGGTGATAATTCCCAACGAGTTTAATTAAACAGCAGTTTACAATGCCGTGCCGGACGAAGAATGCCGTAATATCACATACAAATCTAATCCAATCTAAAATATCGTCGTAAACCGCTTAGTGAAACGTTACGACGGACGACCGGACGACCGCCTCGGTAAAACAACACACGCCCGACCGGCGGAGGTAAGTGAAGAATGCGGTTAGGCTTGGGGACCGAGGGCGCGTATTAATTCGTTCAATCGCGTTTTATTTATTTTGGTCCGCCGGCGCGACGTGACGCGGTTTTTTTTTGGTTGTTGTTGTTGTTGTTGTTGTTTTCCGACCGACAATTGTTCAATATTCCCCGGAATGGCCGACCAAATTGATTAAGCGCACGACCAATAAAACGCGAATTCCCGTCCGCGTCGTTTGAATTACGAATAAACTTTCGACATTTCATCTATGGAGGACATCCGCTACGGCATAATTACAATTGCGCAGTCCCGGGGACTCTTGTGTTCTGGTCGTGTCTAAGCCGACCGGGGATCGGCTCTTCGAAGAGCAACAACTATTCGAATACCATTACGATTTTATTGACGAATATTATATCGAAAAAAAAAGAAAAAAAACGACAGGTGCAAACCGTCGTTTTCGATACGGAGGCGATTCGGTTACCCGGGTGGCATCGCCATACCGTTCAACCGCCATCGTATGAGTATTTCTGCGAGTATTCGATCGGCCAAAACAATATCGATGTTTTATGATATATATATATATATATATATATATTTTTTTTTTATTTATCGCTATCCCCGTCGTCGGTCCGTCCGTCCCGGAGAACACGTCCGTATATTACAGCGACAACGTTTGCGGTGCGCCGACAAACTCGTGCGGCATTCCGCAGTCGGTGACGTCACGCGTGCCGGTACGCGCGACAAACGAGAATGCCTTTTCGCTGACGCGCACGTACGGCGAAAACGATTTCGTGCCCGGCGAGTAACGACGGCCACCCTGACCTTAAGCGTTTTCCCGTTTACCCGTCGGGCACGAGGTTAAAACAAAAAAAAAAAAACAATTACCACAAAATAATATTTATAACTGTACGCCGGCTGTCCCGCGCGGCGTCGCCCGTGAAAAACTCCCGAATTGCCCGTGGAGACCGAACACCTAGCGCCGACTCTGTCGGGCGCCGTCGCGGTTTTTTTACGCGGCATTTTACCGAACCCGACGGATTAATACGCGAAACGATCGTCCAATCGTGTTGTTGACATCTATCCGTATATCACCCTACTTACTACGACGAGTTTAGTTCCTAAATTATATATATAAAAAAAAAAAATACGCCAGAAATACCACGCTCAGGGCTCAGGGCTAAAAACTAGCAAAAAACAGGCGCTAAAAATCCGCAATATGCGTACAAAATGTAGCGAATAATTTCGTATAGAACCCGATTAGTATTAGATATGAAACAAACGCGTGTCGTACTCGAAATGTTCTAGGTGTCTCGAACAAAAAAATTAAAAAATAAACATTTGCCACACATTCCGAGCCCCGGTCGTATTATGCTTATATTTCGGGCGATTATTCAATACTTGTAGTGGCATATTTATGGTTGGAGGGGAAGTGAGCGAGTGGGAAAATTGCCCCCGGGACAGCAAATACCGAGGAACACAAACGGGCAAAAACCGTCGAGTATGTTAAACATTTTACAAAATTTACGTTTATTCGTTTGTATTATTTTTGAATATTTTTTTTTTATTCGCCGTAACAAAACGAATAAAATAAATATGTTTAAAGTCAGGAGGCAACCCCGATCGATCATATGTGATACATCCGGAGCATCAAATCTCTAAATACGCCACTGAATATCGGCAATAGGTCCGCGTTATTTGCGTTCTCTAGACGCGTACTGTCGGCAAAAAAGAAAGAACAAGAAAAAAAATACAAAAAATTAACCGACTTGTGTAAATTGTTTTTTTTTTTTTTTTTTTTTTTTTTTTGGAGGATAACGGACGGCGACACGTGTACACGCAGACGAAAAAACATAAATTAATTTATGTTCGGGTATACCTAATCGGTTGTGTCCGGTCCTCGTCGCCATTGGATAGTTAAAAAGTCCGCGTAATGCCGGGGGCGCGTGATAAAAATAATTCCCTAAAGTGGGTCGCGTTTGAACTCGTGAAATATTTTTTTTTATTATACAAAAGTAAACCAGAATCTCCCTTTTAGACAGTAATTTCATAGGTTTTATTAAATATTCAAATACGGTATCGAAAAAAAAACATTATTTTCAAGATAAAAAAAACGAAAATAAATAAATAAATACAAATTCTATCGCGATGCGTTGTTGCATCGACCGAGAAACAATTATGATGGATTATTTTTCCAATACTCCGATAAAACGATGGGTTTTATCGAAACGAATGTACCGCGATCAGTAGTATTACGAATTGGATCGATCCCGAGATCGGTCGACAACGATTCCCCAGTACTCTTGCCGTTCTCTTCATTTCTCCAAAACAATTACACCGTCGCGTGTCGCGTATATATTCCAAACGCGGTCTTACCCGTTATACTTTTTTTAAAATTATGTCGAATCCATCGGTAGTTTCTTCATTGCTCCGATACTATTCCGTAGAACTATTCCCTTCGATATTCTTTGTCAATTTCTTCACTTTTTCGTTAGTCACCGCGCGATCTGTCCAACGTATCTCGAGCGTCCCGCTCCTATTTCGCACTGGTATACTTTAAACAGTTCGTGTCCACGACACGAGTACAAAATCGATAACAACGAAACTCCGTCGAGTACATTTAAATTACGCATTTCAACAATAATCGACGCGATAAAATCGCATTATAACGTCAAACTATTGCTTGTCTTTCCGGGCATCGAATACTCTCTCTGTGAGTTTCCGTTCGTCTTGCATGAATATCGTATAGTTAGAAATATTGATAATAAAAATGCAGGTCATTGGTATGTTGGGCGGGTCGCTAAAATACGAAAAATTCGGAAACGTGTCGTACCGTGTACAGTTCGGGCGGAAACTGCTTTGGTCTAATAAGTTTCAGAGATAAAATACAATCGGTAAACTATTTTTAATGCCGTAGAGAGACTATAACGAGGTGCGATCGAAAAATTATATCTGCGCTAAACAGGTAAACGTATCGGAAATTTACACACGTCGAATAAAATCAGAGATAACACTCAATTATTACGTTATTCAAACCACGAGTAACTATATTATATTTTAGTAACGAACCGCAAACAGTTGTGAATATTCGTATACTATTGTTGTGTCTGCCGGTTTGTCACGTCGAGCAGCGTGTTGGCTATTAAATCGTCCGTTAAATCCGGTAAATCGGCGGCGACTGAAACGATTAAAATAGCGTTTGAAGACGGAGGAGGATGAGCGACGGGCAGATCTCTAAAAATTTGGACGGCACTAGGGTTTTCTTGGGACGGGGGCTCGTGAAGCCATTGACGACGACGTCCCCGTGCCGGTCGACCTTCGACTCGAAGAAATGCGCGGCAATGGCGGCAAAAGTTCGAGTAATAATTATTCGACCGGATCGGCGAACGACGAGATGAGCACCTAGTCCTAGTAACATTTCTTATGCCGAAATATCTATCCGAAAGAAACGTTCCAGTACCGATAGTGTCGTATTCGATTTTCGCGGTGTGTTTTTTTGTTAAAATATTTTTTTTTTTTTTTTTTTTTTTTTCTGTTTCGTGTTCGTTCATCGCACAAAACACTGCGATAGCGATAGCGATTTGTTTGCTGGGTCCGAACCACGGACAATTCGAACGCCGTTATTATTTTCGCCGAGGGGCGTTCCGGAAGTATATCGATGCGCGTCTAAACATAGACACGGCGACCGCGCGGGTCGCGCCGTACGCGGCAAAACGGACCGTTGTCCTTCTTTACGTGTTTTCCGCACCGCGCGGAACGCGACCGGACAGTATTTGGCGCGTTCTGTAATATACACAGGGCAACCGTTCAAACGTTTTGATTTTTTTTTTTTTATTTTTTTTTTTCCTTCCTTCCACACTACAAATACTATATGACTGTTCGTACGCGACCGTTATAAGCAGCCGTGTAGTACGTGCGACGACGGCCGTCTAATAATGTTTGCCGATTAGATCATCGTTTATTTTCGGTAACCGACTCGTGACCAATATTTATAATTGTATGTATACGATTTCAACGGATTCCATACGCGTTTCGGGACACCGTCGGATTATTTTATTTTTTTTTTTCCATCGACATTTCGTACTGTCGCACAAGTGTAATGTAATTTTTTTTTTTTTTTTTTTTTTATTGTCCCGCGCGTGCGTTAGAAACGCGTTGGAAGTACAGGGTGCGGGGCTAGTAAAAAACCAACGGTAAACATAGTGGAAAACGGTTTTTTTTTTCTATTAAAATTAGTAGGAAATGCCGTTTTTTAAAAAAAAAAAAAAAAAAAACGCAGCCCGCGGTGCCCTCCTGCGATAGTCCCGAAGAAATTTGAAGTATAAACGCTTATATAAAAAAAATAAAAATAAAAATACCCACACAACTTCGGTAGCATTTTTTTTTTTTTTTTTGGTTACCATTCTGAACAAATTATGACGAACCTTGGGCCGAATTGTCGTGCGTTTTTATGAGGCCAAAATAATTTTTATTCACGACAAACAACAATTAATTAGAAAATGTAAAATGTCGATAAATAAGCTAAAAATATACGAAACATATTGAAAATTGCACCACGCCTAGAAAGTGTTAATGTAAGTATTAAGTGGACATTTCAAAATTTTCATTGCCGAATTAAAAAAAAAAAAAAAAAAAAAAAAAAAAACGGAATCGAGCAATTAATAGAAACCGTTATCCGTTTGTTTCGGATTTTACCCATTTTAAAGAAAACTGTAAGAAAAAAAAAAAATCAAAAACTCATCGCCTGTTCAATGAACGGATAAAACGTGTACCAGATGATCCACCTCTGATGATGTTCATGATTGCAACAAGATTTCTGGTCGAAAAGTTAATTACGGAGAGAGAAAAAAAAAAAAAAAAACGCACACACCATAGTAAAACCAATACATACTTCGCTCGGGTTAGATCGGTTTTAGATTATCGTGTATATATATTTCATATTTCGTATGGGCCGCGGTGCACTGTTTGGGAACCGCCGTCGTGAACTATCTCTGGAGTTACCACGCCAATGATTTTCGGGCCCCTTTCGGTCGGTTTCGTCTGTGCTTTTTTTCTATTTTCTTGGTCTCGCGTGGTACTATTAGACGATGTCTAAAAACCTCATCCTTGAGGCGGCGGCCCCAGAGGGAATAATCACACACGTTTAAATCGGATTCGGCGCACGGAATGCCAAAGTGTTTTCGCAATACTTGATGCACGCCCGTCCAGACCACGATTACGACTAAAACCGGCGGTGTACAACCGCGGAATTCGAAATTAGTCCAAAAATAAAGGCCTGCGGTTGTCTCATCAAAGATTATCAGATTTATCGCCCTGTTAAACTCGTCAGTCGGCTCCGCCGCACCCTGTATATTTCAGTGACCGATTTTCAGATTTATTATATTTTTTTTTTTGTTACCGTCCAAGTCTTTGTTACGACGCGTGCGTCGCGTATCCCAGGTAAATATGCAACTATTCAACAGCCGATCGTATAGGGAACAAATAATTTTATTTTCACATTTCCATAGGTAACAATACGACCGACCGGCGGATTCGCGAATACGGAGCTGTAGACTGGATTTGCACGTGTATTTATAATACACGGTACGTTCGCGCGTGTCCTTATAAATGTATATATATATATATATATAAAAAAAAAAAAATAAAATAAAAATCCATTTTATTAACCGACGGGACCGTGCAACCGCCGCTTGGACGGCGTCCAAATAATCGAATTCGACGCAATAGGTCGTTATCGTTATCACTGTTATCGTGACGACGGCGAAGACTTCGCTTGCGGTATTATTCGATCATCGCTTTTTCTCATTTGCAAACATTTTCCCCGTTAAAATTCACGTATGCGCTCTCGCGATTAATAACTTTTTAAAATAATAATAAAAAAAAACCCACTCTCGACAACAGCGTATCTATGACGACTTGTTAGAATTTTTAGTGGGGTCTTCGAGTGAGAACGACACACGGTTATAGGAATAACGTCACCGGCGTACACCGAAAGTACAAAAATATATCTAAATACGGGTCCTCCAAAACGTTTATACGGTCTTCATCCTCGTTTTGTTTAAAATTTTATACATAGACATACTTTACCGTATGAGCGTTTGATTATCAAAACTAATTTGAATATTGGCGAGTACAGACGTTTGCCTACAGTGTTGGGTAAAATAGTTTGCGTTTTTCGTTCTAAACGCGATTTTTTTTTTTTTTTTAACTTAACCCACGTTAAGAGGACGTGATTTGATTGTTAAAACGGTTTTTCGTAAAGGTCGGATCATATTTTCGCAACAATTATGACTCGGAATTGAATTTTTCATTCGCAACAAATTCTGTTAACCGTAACAAATAATTCGCGGTTACGGATAAAAATATACGATATCTCAAGGTTTTGAAATCGACGTCGTTCCATCACGATTTCCGTTTTTTTAAATACTGCCCGACGTAGATACAGAGCGATTCTGTTATTACTAATTATCGCGATTGTCCGCACGAAGATTTTCAAATAGTACCCCGCGTTTCTAAACTCGGATTCGAAAAGATAATATATTTCCAATGTTCAAACAACGAGATACATATTATTCAATATTGGTACGGTTTGCGGGTCGTACGGACGTTTATAGAAAAATATATTTTCTCGTTTCGGAACCGAATTTCGAAAATGTGGGTCGGCTATGTAGGAAAATCACAAACACGAAACGTGCGATTTACGACGGCGGTAAAAATTCCGAAGAGAAAGAAGAATAAAATAGAAAATGTGTAAATAAGATTTTGTACGTGCCGGGCCGAACGCAAAAGGGGGAGCAATTATTTTGTTTTAGGTTTGTGTTCAAACCCTCCTCGAAATATCAGGACAATTTTTTTAAATTTTTTTTTTTTTTTTATTAGAAAAGCTTACAATCTGTATACGAGTACACACAGTAAGCAAATATAATGACTTTGTACACGGAATAGAAAGATATAACACTAACATGATGGCTTGATGAAGAAGGCTGAATGTACCCTCCAGAACGTGTTATTAATTTAGTCTTTTGAGACGACGTAAGGGGGGGGGGGTTTCAGGGAGGGCGATCGAGGATAAGTTTGAAACGAGGGGATTTTGATGGTGCTATGTATTTAGTATGCAATTCGGTAGAGTATATTTTTGGCTAGTTGGACAACATTATCGATTTTTAAATCTTTGTGTAGTGGTTTGTTTGTTACATACCGCGGGGCCGGTGCTACGGGACTGCAAGGAGATCGACTGAAACGTTTGAATGATGCGAGTTCGAGATGGTTTGGCGCGACAATAGATTTGCACGCCATAAGCCCAGAAGATATATAGGCCTTAGTGGAGATTTGTATAAAATTCATTTCGTGCGGATTGATAATTTAGATTTAAGTATGTGTTGGCGGTTGTTTAGTATGTTGCGTTTAGGCTCTAAGCGCGGTCCTCGGGCAAAACCGTTTGTCAAATATAATCCCGAGATATTTATTACGTGCGGGGTTGTGGGAATGACTACACTCCCGGGAGTCTTGTTTGCCGGCCGTGAAAATCATTGTGAGTTTGTAGAACCGCAGAGGAAAAATTATAAAAATAAATTACCCGGTCTAGAAATGTAATAATTATTACGGTCTATTATTTCGCCGTTTCCCACGAGCCTTGCAAATAGAATAGAATAAAATTTACAAATATATAAATATACGAGTACTTGAAGAGTAATAAAGTACGACTGTTTATGAACGATTTAAATTTTACGGTTTTTTTTTTCAAAAATCCCCTCGGCAATTGTTTCCCGCGTACGCGTGTGGTGTATTATAAACCGATATAATATATTTACTCGGAAAAAAAAAACCTCCGTTTATATATAATAATTGTGATCGCCGGTTCCCGATAAAATATTCGCAATTACCGTGACAGAAAAGGAGTAAATTGGAGAAGAAAAAAAAATAAACCGCGAGAAACAGGAAGAACGGGCGACGGGAACGGCACGTACTCGAATATAATTTCTTTTTACCGTAGATATGCGGTTTTTATTTCGAAATTTTTTTTTTTTTTTTTTTTTTTTATCAAACAGAATGCCTCCTAACCTATACGTTTCTAGTGTTCATTAGCATTTCGCGGCCGAGTCTCGGAAACACCCCCCCCCCCGGACCTCGTCGGTCCGTCCGTCGACGGTCGGCCGCGTCTTCCCTCGACCCGTTTGCGGACAAACAAGACACGCCGCGCCGTGAGACACGTTCGCGATTTCCCGGGATTTCGTCCGGGAGGTTTTTTTTTAAAACGATTTTTTATTCTATACAGGAATACAGTTTTTTTTTTTTTTTTTTTTTTATCCATTTCTGGCGAACAATCCGGCCGCACCGAAAACCGGTCGCCGAACCCATGGCCGCGATCTGCATGTCAACCGTACATAGGCTTGTAGACGATTGCGGGATTTATCGATTCGGCCGTTCTGATTTTCTGTATTTTGTAATTCGTCCGCGTAACCTCATAAAATGTACAGCAATACTTGTACATAGGAAAAAAAATTGCGTAATTCGAGAGATAGCAAAAAAAAAAAAAATAATAATAATTATTAAATTGCCATAAAATACTCTTTACTTACTCATAATCTATATTTACGGCCGGGTTTTTTTAGCGTACCTTACATAATCGTATATAATAATATATTATATATATTTATTATATTATATATTATATTATTATTATTTTATATATTTATATAAAAACGGATCTGTCCGTCTGTCTGTACAAGATTAATAGACTCGAAAATTACCCCGGAGCGATTTACCGCAAAATGTCACGCGTTGTCCGGAGTACCTATTGAGTACCAGCATTTAAAATTCGTTTTGTTGGTATTTTTCGTACAAAAATCGAATTGTTTTTTATTTATCTCTGCGGATGTCCATAAGTAATAAGTGAAACCATCAGCTTTGTTTGTTTACGCGCCAGACAACAACACAAAACAAAAAAAAAAATTGTCGTATATCATATGCAATCGTTGCGGCGATAAACAAAAAACAAATAAATATTTGTAGGACATGAAATTCCGACTTAAGATTCAATTGTGACTTAAATCGTTAGCTGTTGAAATGGCAAAATCGTTTAGTCTGCCGAAGGCGGACGAGAGTAGTCCACTTTACACCTATTTTTTTATTTTTTGTCTAACAGTGACACGGGCAGGACAATAGTGGCTTAACGATCCAGCAACAGCAAAGCATTGCCGACCCGGCTAGTTTATATACGAAATACAAACATAATTCCGTTTTAACGTGTCCGTTTATAGTTTTTTTATTTTGTCCCGGGTGCACGTTAGTAATAATAGTGCCAGTTAACAAACCGAACTAATAAAACGCTGAGAAGCGACTGAATTATTATAATATAACAATTATACCGTCCGGAGTCAAGCCCGGATTAAGGAACAATCGGGACACCATCCGGATCAAATTTTACTGTTGTACATAATTGTACCGTACAGATAAAATCGAATTTCTCGTACCTTAGATCAATTATGGGGTACCACAAAGAATATCAATAAATACCGCGTGAAACGTAGTCTGCATTAGACTTTATCGTGCCGTTATCAATTTAATTATTGATTATGAAATGTATCATTTTGTAATTTTCCAAGACATGAAATTACGAATGTGTGTATAATAAAAAAATAATATTTCCTCGGTTCTCCTTGATCCGGGCATGCCCGGGACGAGATTCGGGCACCTGTGTTTCTACGGTTTACAAAAATTTATAGGATTAGGGATATCGGTTTTATTCTGTAATTCTATTTTTTTCTCGTCGTTTCACATCTGTTTCACATCTGTTTATACGATAATATACGAGGTCTGTTCAACAATTACCAGGATTTTGTATTTAATAATTACAAAAATCAAGTTAGATATTATTTAAAGATATCTCCTTCAAAACACTCTCCTCCAGACCATATGCAGTGATCCCCACGATCTTGCCGTTTTTCAAAAGTCCTTTGTCACTGTTCCAAAGTTAAAGCTATGAGTTCTGTGGCCGCGTTCGCTTTCATTTCCTCTGCATCTCGAACTCGGTGTCCTTTGGGCGCAGATTTTAGTCTTGGGAAATGAAAAAAATCACTTGGGACCTGATCGGGAGAACAGGGAGTGTCGGCGGGACCGTAGCAATTTTTTTATTAGCTAAAAATTCGCGAATCGACAGCGCTAAATGAGCCATTGGTGTATTGTCGTGGTGAACGATCGCGGAACGAATTTGGCAGCGCCACCTTTCTCATCTGTACGTTTTTTTTTGTAAAATTGCATGACAAGACCCAATTGAGATTCGCTTTGTTAACTCACGGTTAATAGGCGGCCATTTTGCATTTTTTTTCGCATATTATCGCCACACCATCGTTTCTGCTTGACGTCGACGGTCTTCCAGAACGTGGATCGTCTTCAGTTGACCGCCGACTGTCCTCGAAACGTTTTAAACACTCAAAAGTCACGGAACCACTTAATGAATCATCCCCAAAAGCGGTTTTAGTCATTTTCGTACGTTTCCTTTGCAGCATTTTTACCAAGTTTCGTTTATTTCGGACGTGTCGAAAACGGCGAACGAAATAAACTGTCTGGATTTAACCGCGTGTGATACCAAACTGAAATAAGACAGCGACTTCGGGTTTTGTGTAAAATATTTACTAATTCACGGGGAATACATTTATTCACAATTCGAAACGTTATCGTTTGTAGATTTGCCCGTAATAACATTTGTCCTGGTACTTTTTGAACAGACCTCGTAGCCATCATAGGGTGCGACAGGTTTAAAATAAATTCCGTTTCAATTGTATCGCTAAATAAACGGTAACGAGGAACGATTTGATCCGTTTCGAAAACCCGATGAAAATGTTACCGTATACCAAATAAACTCTCGGTCACCAACACGACTGGCGCTGCTCGTTATTCACAAAAATCCGTGCGTCTTTCACGTACATGAAGATTTTATTGTTTTAGTTTACAATTTA
This sequence comes from Tuberolachnus salignus, assembly GCA_956483605.1. Lineage (NCBI taxonomy): Eukaryota > Metazoa > Arthropoda > Insecta > Hemiptera > Aphididae > Tuberolachnus > Tuberolachnus salignus. The sequence goes on along the minus strand of OY101431.1, from coordinate 2,300,241 downwards.
TTGAAGAAAAATAAAAAACGTAAAAAATACCCGTCCATTTTTTTTTTTCTATCTCGAAATCCCGGGGTCCGTGGGGATATTTGGACGTATCGTACGCACGAGTATTGAATTATTTCATAGGCAATATTATATACGACGGAGGATATCGTCTTCGTTTACGGTTTTTTTTTTTTTTTTCACCTGTTTCTCCCGCGTATCGTAATATTATTACATTATTCCGTCGACTGTTGTGATTTTTTTTTTTTTTTTTGTTGATTTTTTTGTGCGTATGCCCGGACGACCGCGATAATGCACTGTTACGATATTATTACGATATATAATATCGTATCGTAGCGGTTAGGTTAGGTCACCTGTATCCGATTTCACGGAGACAAAAAAAAAAAAAAGAAAAAAAAGAAAGAAAGAAAAAAAAAACACTCCCACTGTATTACCTATAATAATGTAAACGCGATACGCCGACTTCCGACGGCGGCGGGCGTCGTTATTATAGTAATTTATATGTTTTTTTTTTTTCCTTTTTTTATTTTTTTCTTACACTCTGACGTTTGCGGGATTCCGTCGACCAGAAGCCAAGTTTTCGGTTCTTAAACGAATACATTGTGAACCTGTTGCTGTCCCCATCGACCGAATAAGCGTAATAGTTTGACGGTGGCGGGGTGAGAGGGGAAACAGATTTGTAATTCTTTAAAACGGAAATAGCTGCGACGTTAAACATCTCTAAACATCGTCTAATATAATAATTTCACAGATTTTACGAAAAAAAAAAAAATAATAATAATAATATAATTATCGTGTACATAATACGCCGAGGACAACCGATAACAATTGGCTGTTTTTGGATTTAATAAAACAAAAGCAAAAAAAAAAAAAAAAATCAATCGGATTTTGTCCTCTGTTGTCGATAGTGTTCTAGTCCGAGCATAAGAACTGTGATGCAATTACGAAATCGCGTTGCCCGGTTTCGTACGCGAGAAATGAAATTTACATTGAATTTTCGAAATACGCCTCCTAATAGCCGATAGCTATTTGCTATTTTTTTTTTTTTTTTTTTTTTAGTTAGTTATTTCGTTCTCAAACTCTCACAAAAACCGCATACGCTTTGTTCGCGGTATTGAATTCGTTCAATTATTTACAGGACATTTTCGTCGGTGTTGGCTCTGCGGAGTGGAGCGGGAAATTACGCTGTGTTTTAAGAAAATATTCACCGCAGTCGTATAAAACAGACAACATATTGTTGTATGTATAAAAAGCCAAATAAATACGCGTCTCGTTGTGTTCGCGTCTAAGCAGGAGGCCACCGACAAGGTGGGATTTAGAGGAGATTTATATGAGATTTATGTTTGATTTATGTGTGTACGCAACAGTTAATCGTAACCAATGGAAAACGATTTCCGAGTGAAGTTCGACTAATCGTGTTTCGAAATGCCGCGGTTTTTATGATATCCGTCGAAATCCGCGTGCACTTTGAGCGCGCGTTTATAAAACAAAACAATAAAAATTTGCTACGTTACTCTCGACATTTTCATCGTCTTTACCGTTAAGCACTGTAGATAAAAAAAAAAAAATTACTCAACAACCTTCAAACGGCTTGAAATTATTGCGACAATGTTTTGAAAATTTCACCACGTCTATTTAGAAAGAGGTAAAACAATAACAAGTGTTTTTTTGAACGGAATAACGACAATGAAAAACAAAAATAGTCTTCAACAGATAACCGCTACGCGTAAATATTCCCGTATGGAATATGAAAAATCGATCTTCTCGGTTTGTTGACTAAATTTAAAACTAAAACACGACAGTATTCTCGTCGTTTTTTTTTTTTTAAAAAAAATATTTAAAACAAATACAAAAACGATTTGAGAAAACGTAAAACTAAATTGCTAAATCCCATTAGTCCGGACCGATACGAGAATGCCTTATAGGAGCAATAATAATATTAATATTATATATTACGTTATTAGAGTGCGTGGCAGAAGAGTCAAGGCGCAAATTCTCGAGGTCGGGAGACACGATAAATTGTCGTAAAATTGTGGATACTCGGTACTATTGTTCACGGCCGGAATTCTTCGGCGAGGTCACGATCCGATATAAATACATTATATTATTCCCTTTCGCTTTCCGAAAGCAAATTACGAATCGTTCACTTCGCGTTATACCGGCCAATATATATATATATAATCATTATTATTATTATTATTTTTTTTTTTTTTTTTTTTTTTTACGGCTATATATACATGCGTACCACCGGCACCGTCGTCGTCATCGCCGCCTCGATACAATATTATTGCCACGGCATATCCCACTATTTTTTTTATTTATTTTTTTTTTCGTATATTTTTATTACCTACTCATTTAAAGCCGATCCTAATTTTGTTATTTTTTTTTTTTTGCTTACCTACAAATAAAAAGCGTATTTTAATTTTCTCTCGTACGGCACCGTTGGCGCGATGCGGTGCGGTGTTGTTGTTACATAAAAAAAAAAATTAAAAAAAAACGCTGTCAACGCGGTATTTTTTTATATTATTATTTTTTTTTTTTTTTGTTTTGTTTTTTGGTCTTTGTTCGTCGTCCTCATGAATAATAATAATAATAATAATAATAATAATAAAAAACCACGTAGCACTGATAACGCGCGCGCCCGTGACACGCGAAATCAGCATCAGTCGACAGTCGAGATGCGGCCCGATGCGACGAACGAAAAATGAAATTCCCGTACGGAAATACATAAAAAAAAAAAGAATCATTTTTATCGACAAAGGCGGCGAACGATTTCCACCTGGTTCCGAAAAAAAAACGAGTACGAAAATTCCGAAACGGAAAAACCGACGAGCAACGGGAAATAAAATCGCGTTGGTTTTCCGTTTCGGCGGCTCGGACCCGAGTTCGTTTTGGATACATTTCACAAAAGACCCATGGGCCCCGGGATCGGGGCGGGCGGGAAAAAAAAAAAACCCATCGCGACGCTTTCGAGAATACGAAAGCTGCACGGGCAGTTGGGGTATTCTTAGGGTGTTGGTTTGCGCATGTGCCGAAAATGAACGAAAAGTTCGACGAGCCGTGCCAAATCGTGCATAATCGAAACTCGAATCGGAATTTAAAATTTCCAAATTGTACGCACGCAATAAATAAATAGCCTTTTTTTTTTTGCCTCCCTAGAGCTCTAGAACTCATTCCGATATATAAAAACCGGGAATGTACGAGTCTGGAGTCTATAGTACGGATTGCGAACTCTGAACCGTACCAACCTGGAACATGAAAATCTCGAATATCAACGAAATTATATGTTGTCGATTGTTTTGGACAGCCGTTATTACAAAAATTTAACGAACCATTTAACTCGCCATCGGTTTAGTGAACTTATCGGATTGTGTTCTGTATTGAACAGTCCCGAAATATTCAAACATTTTGCATTCCGGGTTTGCGACCATTTCGATTGTAACGGACAATTAAAAAAAAAAAAAATGTGAAAACGTTTATTTTTAACGGGGTGGTATAGTGGGTAGAGAGGCATTTTTTAATATATATATATATATATATAATGTATTTAAAATCCGGTCGGTCGGTAAATCGCTTGGTTCGCGAGAGTCTTCGGGGACGGTACGGTGACCAGGGAGTTTGTTTCGAATAAAAACCGCGGTCGACTCCGGACGGGCGCGAAACGACGAATTGGGAGACACGATTTGCGCCCCCCCCCCCCACGCAGTACCGAAGGCGCGCGTTTTCGTGCTGGCGCGAGTATGCGAAAAAATAATAAAAAATAAACACGATAATAAAAAAAAAAAAAAAAAAAAAAAAAAAAAAACGCTACGCGAGTTTCTATATAGATAATACGGTATATACGCGACGGGGGCGCCGGCCGCGGGCCGTATTCAGCTCGTATTTATACGTATCGCGGTGATTTACGCCGAACAAAAATCAACCTCCGCTGTGAAATATCGTATTATTATAACGGTGATTATTAATTCTGTATTTATAGTACGCGAGGAGGCGCTAAATAAATCCGCGTTTTATACCGCCCCGTGTGCGGATCGACTGGCCGGGGGCATTTAGTTAGTACGTTTGCGTTGAAAATTAGAATTCCAACACCCGACGCCCGACGGTGACGGGCGATGGATATTTTTAACGGTCCCTCGAAAATATATTGTCGCAATAAAAAAAATAATGCGCGGCATTTTGGAAAGAAAATCGTAAAACGCGGCGGTAAATCCGTCGTTTGACAATATATATATATATCGGGCCACAAAAATAGAAAAAAAAATAAAAAGTCTTATTCTATTGACGTCCTCACCACCCACAATATCGTTTAATACCCCGTGAAAGCGTTCGTGTTGATATTTGGTAATTATTAATTTAGATTTTAGGTTTTTTTTTCTTCTGTTAATTAATTAAAAAAAAACTATAGCACTTACCGTAAAATTACATTGAACATTAATTGTAAAACATAATATTTTTTTTTATATAAAAAAAAAAAAAAAAACAATTTTAGATAATATCTCGTTAGACTACTAGAAAATGTAATAAATCGTAACAGTTGTTCGCGTATTTGCTACATTTGTCGTTTTTACGGTTGTTTAAATAATATTTACGAGAATAGTTAAAAAAATTATTATTTTCTACGGAAATCGTAGAACATTCGATATTGTAAAATACGTGTAATTGGCAAAAATCCCATCGAACCGAACGTTTAATTTATCAGCGAAGAATTTCTTTAAGAGAAATACACGAAACGTATCGTACATTTTATTACAATTTTTTTTTTTTTTTTCCGTTTTAAACAATGTCTCCCGTTATACGGGTATAGACCGACGGATAGAGGTAAATGCGCGAGTATAATATAGCCCGTCTGATAATGCCCCCCCCCCCAATGCCGTTGGTCCGAAAAATAATATCGTTATAATTACACACGTAGAAACTTTCCCGTTGCCGCCGAGAAAACAATGGAAACGATTAGTCGGGTTTTTTTTAAAAAAAAAAAAAAAAATCTAGTATATACCGGCACAACGGGCATTAATAATACAGCCCATTATTATAATATTACGCGAGCGCGCGCGCGCGCCCGTATATGTTGTACGACGGTACTCGTAGGTTACGAAAATATAATGTAACGGTATCAGACGGCCCCGCCGTGTGCCGTCGAATATTAACTATTCGCGGTCGTTGTCAAAAAAAAAAAGAAGACGAAGACGAAAAAAAAAAAAGAAAATAATACAAATTCGGTCCGGTAACCAGAGGCGGCGGACTGGTACACAGAAGAGAAAAGAAAAGAAAAGAACAACAACAAACGAATATCGCGCACGCCCGACGATTATTGGAAATTGTCAACATTTCGTTAATAGAGAATTTATGAGAGAAAAAAATGAAAAAAAGATTTCGGGTCTGACGAATTTCAATATTTTCCAGACAGGGTCTAGAACGTGTCGTATTCGCCCGCCGACGATGAAATGCCGAGTTATTTACCGGACAAACGAATGTTCTCGGTTCGTTCGAATAATAAAAGTGTACCGATCTTGTGAAATTAAAAGCGAATCAAAGTGAGACGGCCCCGTGGCTTTTAGACGATTGAAAATTTAATTTTACTGACGGGGGGGGGTAGGGGCATTTACAAGGCCGGCAGAACAACCATCTTCTAACTCTGTATTCCGTGCTGATTTTGTTGACGACAAAGTCAGCATTTTCACTTGAATTTCTGACCCAAATATAGTTTCTCTTGATACTCGTCTGAACAACCGACGTCCGCATGGCACACGGACACGAGAATTAAAATAAACGAATACAAATCGATCCGCACCGCTTATACAATTAAAAAACAATAATAACCCACCCGCAGTCACTTTAAATAACATTCCAATCTCTCAAACAACGTCTGTGAAATACCTACCTAGGTCTCGCGCTCGATTGTCGCCTTACACGGGATATTAAAAAAAAGAAAAAAAAAAAAAATGCAAATCTGTAAAATTAAGAACAAAGCAACTAACTCTACCACCGCCTAGCCCACACAAAACTAAACTTAAATAATAAGCTCAACGGCGTACAAATTCGAGGCTCTGCGAAAAAATCAAACTTAAATCGCTTACGAATAGTTCAATCAAAAATTGTACGGACTACATATTGTTCTCCGGTCTACATTCGAAATGATATTTTTCGCAAAGACTTAAAAACACCCACTGTAATCGAATCTGCTAAAAAAATACCGCACTAAACTTATTCACCATAGTAATCCGCTCGTATCAGCTTCTGTCATCCAATGGGATTGCCCAACATCCGAATCCGTCGTCCCACATGGTGTCGTGACCTAATCGGTTAATTGCAAAGTCTCTACGAGGAATGTAAATAAATATAAAATAATAAACGCCATTTCCGTAGAGCGACACACCACCACTGGTGGTGGGATTTCTTTTACGTTTCGCGATATTTTCAAAACGTGTAAAAATGACCTCGGTTGTACGTATTGCGCATAGCGGTGCAGATAAAACGAAAAACAGACCTGCGGGGGGGGGGGGTAGGGGATAAATAATATTATTACCCTGAGACCTTGTGTTGCAAGAAATCCGGATGCCCAGTCTTTCAACAAGTTTTGGGGCCGTCGACTCGTCTCTCGACCGCCGACCCACGAACGAACCCGCGTAACCGAGTTACCGAGTCGGTCGAGATTGAATATCCGACCGGTATTGGCCCGTTGTAGTCGTGTTCAGGACTTCAGCGAGAGTAATTTCAAGGCAAAGAATCGAGAAACGGTTTTTGATTCGGTCGATCATCAGCTGATCGCATGGGCAGAAATTGCGTATTAATAAGTCCCTAACACGCACAACGGCTCGAGTACCGCCGCGGACTCCTGGCCTATCTGGGCGAACGAAAAACCTGACGAATGTCACGCAAAACGCGCGTAAGTGCTTGTCCGGCGGTGTAACGCTTGCACGCGAATACCGAAAATCCTATACACTTAGCGTTAATATCCGCACACGTTATGCGCACACGAAACGGTTTTCGATATTTGAGACACGGCTAAAAGTCGTGCTGGTGGGGCAAACGTTTAAGTTGTATCCTCAACCGCTTCTAAAAAAAAAAAAAAAACAAAAAAAAAAAAAAACCAAACGACGTCACTGATTTGTTCGCTAGGCGTTACGCAGAGGAAATTCGACATTTCGAGAGTTGTTATACGTACGTTTTTATTCGAAATGTACACTAATAGTACGAGATTTCGAAATAGTAAGTTTCGATATTCTATTTTTTTTCTATTTTCAGATAATATCGTATCGTAATGGAATTATAATACCGTCTAGACGTCCGCCGCGGAATTTCGGACGATTAACGAAAAACGACGCGACAGTATAATTATTTATATATATATACGTACGTATAATTACAGGAGACTATACGACAATAACGGCTCATGTAGATCTTTACGTATTTTAATTACCGAAAAAAAAAAAAAACGTTGTAAATTTTATTATTTCGTTTTTTTGCCGTACTAAAGTCACCAAGTGGCATTGCGTACACGCGGCGGCAATTGATTTTCAAATACGTATAAATATATAGATAATTTTTTTTTTTTTTTATTATTATTATTATTTCGTTCGTATCGCCGAGATAACTCTACAACAAAACAATTTAGATTTCCGTGCCGAAAATACCAAATATCCGTTTTTGAGAGTGGTGACAGGCAATGTCGTCGTATATTCAATGTAACACCTATGATACTCTGCGGGTCCCGGTGAATCGGAACTCGTAGTCTGAACAAATTGTTCAGCTTTATCTATATACATATACGAGGTCTGTACAAAAAGTACCAGGATTTTGTATTTAATAATTACAAAAATTAAGTTAGATATTATTTAAAGATATCTCCTTCAAAACACTCTCCTCCAGACCATATGCAGTGATCCCCACGATCTTGCCGTATTTCAAAAGTCCTTTGTCACTGTTCCAAAGTTAAAGCTATGAGTTCTGTTGCCGCGTTCGCTTTCATTTCCTCTGCATCTCGAACTCGTTGTCCTTTGGGCGCAGATTTTAGTCTTGGGAAAAGAAAAAAAATCACATGGGGCCTGATCGGGAGAATAGGGAGTGTCGGTGGGACCGCAGCAATTTTTTATCAGCCAAAAATTCGCGAATCGACAGCGCTAAATGAGCCGGTGCATTGTCGTGGTGAACGATCGCGGAACGAATTTGGCAGCGCGACCCTTCTCGTCTTTACGTTTTCCTGTAAAATTCCATGACAAAACTCAATTGAGATTCGCTTTCTTAACTCACGAACGGTTAATCGGCGGCCGTTTCGCATTTTTTTCGCAAATTGTCGCCACACCATCGTATCTGGATGACGTCGGCGGTCTTCCAGAACGTGGATCGTCTTCAGTTGACCGCCGACTGTCCTCGAAACGTTTTAAACACTCGAAAGTCACGGAACCACTTAACGAATCATCCTCAAAAGCGGTTTTAGTCATTTCCGTTGGATTATTTTTACCAAGTTTCGAGCAAAACTCGATGCACACGAGTCGTTCGTTTATTTCGGACGTGTCGAAAACGGCGAACGAAAAAAAAACTGACTGGGTTTGACCACGTGGAATATTTTGTCTAAAATATCTACTTATTCGCTGGGAATACGTCTGTTTTACAAATCGAAACGTTATCGTTTGTAGATTTGCCCGTAATAACATTTGTCCCGGTACTTTTTGAACAGTCCTTGTATATATATATATATATATGTGTATAAAAATCAATTGTCGCATGTACGTAAGATTATTTCACTTGAGAACGGCTCGACCGATTTTGCTTATCCGACGGTGAAAAAAAAACACGTTTTAAATGCAACGATAGTTTCCCCAGCAACGATATTGCGTTTTTTCCCAAAATGGAGAAATTTAAAAGAAAAAAAATTATACCGTCCAAATTTCCGGATTTTCCATTAGTTTTCTTTCGTAAGAAACCGTGTTCTGGCAATTACGAACGCAACGATAAAAAAACAAAAATCAACCGAATCGGTCGAGCCGGTTCTCCTCGACCGATGATCTCACATACATGCGGCGGCAATCGATATTTATATATTATATAGATCGACCATACGTATAATTGCAGTAGACTATAACGACAACAACGGCTCGTATATATATATATATATATAAATATCTCGTTAAATATTTTAGTGTCGTTATCGTGTAAAAAAGAACAAATATATATCGTTCGTTTCGATAAAGAAAAAAAAAAAAAAGAGAAAAAAAACACTGGCGGTGTAGGTATGAGCGATAAAAATCGGTCGTAAACCGCGGCGGCACGGAAATATTTTAATATTTTTAAAATCGGTAAAATACCATGGCGCGCGTGGGTACGTACAGGTTACGCCGGTCCGTTTCGAGCAACTGGCTCGGTTTTGAGTACATTTTCAGTTTCCCTATCAAAAAAATCAACCGTTTAATTCATCGACAATATCATAAAACGCGGACTCGTTCCTTACGTCCTGAATGAGACAGCGAAATCGAATTTACTCTAAACCTTAATAATCTTTTTAGCGACCACACAGCCAAAAAAAAAAAAAAAAAATATAGAGCAAACAATTTATTCGGTAGTCTCGCGCCCCTTCTATAATAAAAACTAATTGATGCTTTTTGATCTGTTTTACCAGTTTAAAAAAACACAACTAAGGACATTTCGATTGTGTATTTATAACATCTAGGTTTTTGGTTTTTTTTTCTCAAGATAACGAATCCCGAATATTCGAGTGATACATGTTCACATTTAAATGACGACTTGAATAAATAAATTTACAAGGCCGTAAAAAGAACATTCTACTAACGGCAGACAAAGTTAACGCTTTTTTATCGAAAAACTATGCGTTTGTGGATCGTTTGCCTCGAAAAACGAAATTTCGATACATCCGAATAAATTACATTGATAAAATTGTAAACTCAAAAAGTCCTACATGGCGTGTTTTGGACACCACGACAACGCATATATATATATATATATGAGAATTGGAAATTCAGTTACCGGAATATTTCTCGAGTGACAACGATGACTAAAAAAATGACGAAAAGACGGGACCATTTGATGAAAACACACGTGCAGTGGTAAAATTACCGGTTGAGATTCACAACCAACTCGTACAATTATCAGCTGATAAAACATTACGATTTACCATCCCAAGATTTAAATACGCATTGGCATTTTTCCTCCTAGACGGAGCGAATACAGCAAGCGTAGTTAGTACCAGAACCACTGGGAACACCGATTCCGTTCGGCACTTCTTACCGGTGCGAAAGAGTCTTCTTCAGTCCGCGGTGGCATTAAAAACTAGAAATACAGAAATCGTCCGTCATCAAATAATGGCACATTTATTTATGCGTTGTGCCAAATGTCGAACCGCGAACAAACAGACTTTTGAATAAAAAACAACAACGCAAATATCGCGTAGGTTTGTATATTTTTTTTTTTTAATATTTACCAATAATTGTGCGATATTTTTTCCTTTTAATTTTAACGCAAGTAAAAAGTTTGTTTTTCTACAACCGGCGTTTTTTTCTTCACGTTAAAAACAACGGAAAAAAAAACCACCCTGTACATGCGTCCGTCGCGATCTCGACTGCGACAAGCGATTTACAATGCGACACGGTACGCGGTAACCCGGCCCACCTGTACTATTATTTGACTTTTGCGTGTATAATTTTCAAAAAAAAAAAAAAAAGAAAATGGGTATTTTTTTTTTCTGTTTTTTTTTTTTTTTTTTTTTTGTCGAGAGTGGGCCCGTCCCGCCGTAGAGTCGCGGATAGGTAACTCCCGCGGACCGTGTCGATAACTATATTATCGCCCGTTTCGTGTATATATATTTCCAATATAATATTACGCTGCGGTCACGGGTTGACGATTTTTATTATTATTATTATTATTTTTTCTTTTTTTTTTTTTTTTTCCCCCGACCGTAATAATACCCCGTGCCTACCGGGTATATAATACCATACCGGTTACCATAATCGTCGTATTAGTCGCGTGTGTACTTGTCGCGGTCTACATAACGGACGGGCACCGTTTCGAGAACAGCCTCCCGTCGGCATCACTATTATCGTTACGCGTACCGTCGCCGCCGAATTACACTTCGTCCTTTTTTTTTTTTTTTTTTTTATATTTTCCATCGATTTCCACCGTCCAACCGGTACGCGCCGAGCACGGGGCGCGTACAAAACAAAACGAAAAAAAAAAAAAAAAATACCGGCACTAAAATTACGCCTGCGCTAGAAATCCATACGTATCGGAAATATCAAATAAATATCGAGATAACGCTCGAGTCAATATTATATTTTAGCGACGGACCACGAACAGTCGAAGTGGTATACTTTTTTCGGGTCCGATTAACCCGAGCCGCGTGTTCGCGTTAAATTTCCCGTTAAACGCGGTAAACCGGCGACAGAAAGAGCATTTTAAAAATAGCATTTGAAGACGGAAGAGCCGGTCGTCAAGCCATTGACGACGACGACGACGACTCCCGTGCTCGTCGACCTTCAACTCGAAGAAATGTGGCGATGTTGTTCGACGAATTATTATTATTCGATCAAACCGACGACAAGAGAACTTTCTAGTGAGTGTGGCATTTTTTTTTTTTATGGATCGTGTCGAATCCGAATGAATCCGAAAGAAACGTCCTCGGGTCAGTTCCAGAATCGATAGCCTCGTTCCGCCTTGTCAATCCGCGAGTTTCTAGCTGATAAACAATTTCGGTTGTACCTCACACACGCTTTACTCTTGCGATTTGTATTTTCATTTCCAAAAATTACAACTGACCTCAAACGATTTGAGGATCGTTGATCAACGGTTTGACGATATCGGGTCGATAGAAAAATGAAAACAAAAACGCGGTGGTTCAACTCAAATGACAATAAGTCGAAGACTTAATGGATAAGTGCATAACATCAGGCGGTGAACACTTCGAAGGAGACTAATATTTGAAAAAAACAAAACTATTTGTTTATTTAAATTTATAAATAAATAAAAAAAAAAAAAACTCCCGGTATGTTTTTTTTTCATCACACCTCGTACACATCATATAAGAGTATTGATAGAAGAATATTTTGTATGAGACAAAATGCGAGTTATTTTCGCCCGGAGGCCGATACGAACTAACGTCGCGGGCAGTATCGGACGAGTATATTTTAACATATCGAATAGAACGACATCTGATGGATTAGTTTTCCGTCACTAATGGCTACTAAATGGGTTGGTTGATGGGCAAAGCTGGGCAGTAACTAGTAAAAAGTTAAAAGTTACATTTTCTATTAATTTGTATTATAGTTAAAAAAGAAAAGAAAAGAAAGTAGATATTAAATAACAAATGCACACACAAATAATGTGTAACGGGCCTAAATATTAGAAATATTATAGTAGAAAATTCATTTTTTTTAGTGTAGTTTTAAAGGTCATTTTAGAAAGTAACGTTTAATTTCACTTGACTTGTTATTTCCCTAAAAAAAAAAATGTGTAACCTAATTTTTAGTCACCTAAATTAATTTATATTTTAAAATTAAATTAAAAACTTAGCTCGGTTATTTTTCATTTGTTGTATACCCGAACCTAAAAACTATGGTTAAAAAAATATTAGTTAACTTGTCCGGCTCCGGTCGCTCGGCGCCAGTTTGTTGAAAATTGAAATACTTTGATTAATATCGACAAAAAAAAAAAAAAAAAAAAAACCAACTTTTTTTTATTTGTATGGCAACAACGGCATTTTTAGCGCGCGAGTCGCGCGATACCGCAATCTGATCTTTACGCTAACGTTGGATAACCGATTTTCTTCATCTTTTTGCGTTTATTAAAATGTTAGTAATAGATAACAGCGGTATGACTTGCCGATAGCGTTGCCGTCAAATACGAGAAGAAGATAGCCAAAAAATCTAAAATCTATTTGCAACACGAAGCCGTACGAATCTACACTGCGTTTTTCGGCACAATCGCCGTGGATAAAAATATGAAATTCGTAGGTGAGGTTATATGAGCATTCTTGCGCAAACCACGACGCGAGTCCTACCGGATTAATTGTTATCTCGGAACATGCCGGCAGGCGGTACCCGAAAGTACTGATATCGAAAACTATTTTCATTTTTACAAAAGAGTAAAACAAAAAAATGTCACGCGTTCAGTTTTTTAACGGGGGAAGGGGAATTTTTTTTTTTTTTTTGTATTTCCAACACGAAATTCGGTAAACGCTTATAAAGTCGAGAATTCCCAAGGACTTCGATCGGAACCGCGGCGGGCTCGCGATATGCGTATACGGATTTAATGGCGCGCGCAAAACAAAATAATTAAGTTTTATTGTTGAACCGGGCGATTACACACGGGTTTTTTTGTTATTTTTTTTATTTCATTTTTAACATTTTTTTTTCTTTTCTTTCTAATATACGTTATTAATCATTATTTTGTTCGCGGCGTGCGCGAGAGCGTTTAATTTAAATAACCGTACAGGGTTATCCGTGCTGTGGAACGATAGTAACGATTATTATTAATACGCGGTGTACGGTTTTTCACACACGTATGTCGCACCGTACACGAACGAATCTCTCTCTAATGAATCTCGGAGATAATGGGGGAGGGAAAAAATCCTATCGGAAACCGTCCGAGCGGGATCACTCCAGAAGTGAGACGGATTTCTGGTCGAAAAGTTGTTTTCACAGCAAAACAAATAGAAAAAAACGAACGAATCATCGCCCGACGCCTGCGGTATTCCAAAAAAAAAAAAAAAAATGAACGAACAGCAATTACGAATATCCGGAATACGAGGTATGACAATAAAATAACGAGACTTTCTAAATGTAACCTAAACTATTAACGTTATCTATAAAACGATTATTGAAATATGATTAGAAAACACTTATCTAAAAGTACTATGAACACTGATGGCATCGATTCATTTTCTTATACGTTAGTAGCCTTGTTATTAGTGCGAGTTCGACTATACTGCCGAAAAATGTTAGATATAAAAATCGAACAACATGTGTTAACATTAAATTTCTTGTTAAATTAAAAAAAAACTGCCGCGGAATCGTTTCGTGTGTTATGTGAAGTTTATGGTGAAGAATGTTTATCAAGAGCTCGTGTTTTTGAATGGCACAAACGGTTTTGTAGTGGAAGGGAGGACGTCGAAGACGATGATCGTTCTGGACGTCCTACCACGTCTTCAACGAACGAAAACGTTGAAAAAATCGACAAAATTAATTAATCAATATTATTATAAAGAGGTATTAATGAAATTAAGAGAACGCGTCAGAAAGAAGCGACCAGATCTATGGAAAAATGGCTGGGTTCTTCACCAAGACAATGCTCCAGCTCACAGTGCATTTTCAATTCAACGTTTTTTAACTGAAAAAAAAATTTCTGTACTTCAACATCCCCCGTACTCGCCAGACCTTGCTCCTTGTGACTTCTTCTTATTTCCTTCTTATTTCTTTTCCCATTTTCAAACAGTTGATGACGTAAAAATGAAAACGGCAGAACTTCTAAAAGGGCTGAATGAAAGCAATTGGCAACACTGTTTTCAAGAATGGCAGCGACGTATGCAACAGTGTATTGATGCTGAGGGAAGGTACTTTGAAGGTGATAATCATTAAATTATAACATTTTTAAAATAAACAACTTTTATTCAAAAAGTCTCGTTATTTTATTGTCACACTTCGTATATTAAAACGGCCGGGAAATATAATCTACTTTCAGCGATTATCCCCCCCCCCCCGCCCGGGCCGTTTTCGTTTTGTCCGTGTAAATATTTTCTGTTTTCTCAACGCAAAATCAAAGGTTAGGTTAGGTTAGGTTAGGTTAGCAAAATCAAAACGTACACTGCACACTAAAGCGAACGTCTACAAAACCCTCATTTAAACCGATTTGGACGTACGGTAATCCAAACATGGGGGGGGGGGGCATCTGCTAAAAAATCGAATATCTATACAAAATACAAATAACTCAATAAAAAATATTATACCGTTTAACAACAAAAATCGCCGTTCTGTGTCTCTAAAAAAAATAAAAACGTACTACCGTTATCATAACTCTCTGTGCCTACTGTGATCGTCCAAATATTCTGGCAAAAAACCGTACCGAATCCAACGGCCGCCAGCATTCCAAAAAGATTAATGAGATTAATGTTGTGGTGCCGCGACCCACATCTCTAGTTTAACCCAAAACACACACCAGTAGTGTCGTCGGTGGGCGGGCGGCCGTGTGTAACCGTGTCTTCTAGCAGCCTGACCTTCTCGTTATCGTTTACGCGTATTATACGAACATTTGCGTATAGAATAAAGTATATAGAAATTGATTTTTTAAAATATCAAAAGAAAAAACCACGTCCGCCGCTATATACCGAAAACGAAATTTCGCGTCGATCCGGTTGAATTTCAAACCGGACGAAAATAATAACGTCACCGGCCCGTTTTTTCCGTTTGCAATTTTATCGTTTGTACGTTTTGACCGCGTTCCAAAATGTTCGGGGCGCCGTCGTCGTTATGACGGCCGGCTTAGTCATAATACCGCGCAAAACGCATTTGTTTATTTCGGTGACCGATTATTGCGATTGCGCACCGAGAAATATGTTTAAATTGAAATTTATTCGTATTTGAAATTGCGCAAAAACGTACTTCCGCCGCATCTACCGCAGCCAACTCTGCGTGCGGATTCCTAGGCCCGCGCCAGAAACGATCTATTTTTCGAAGGGCGCAAATGTAAAAAATCGTTTTTTTTTTTTCTCTCGCCACAACGTATCCGGATTGTCGCAACGCAACGCAATAGGCCCCCCCACCCCCCCCGGTTACCACCGATTTGACCCGTTTGCACGTACGTCGGATACGTAAATAAATTATACGAAGAGAGAGAGAGAAAAAAAAAACAAAACGAAATATTATACTACGGTATTGGTAAATACGCCGCCGTCGCCGCCGACAAAAAACGGTAATCGCTGAGCCGAGCTGTGCGGTTTATGGCAAACGCGTATAATCCATAAACGGATTCCGAACCAATAAAAAAACATATATATATAAACTAATAATTTTATTACTATTATAATACAGTACACTGGTAAGCGAATATAATATTTCAGCGTTCGAAATAATATCGTACGCAACAGTAAAAAACGTATCGGGCTGGTTTACGAATGAAAATCACTAAATCGATAAAATACTAAACCGACGCCAATGCGCAAACAAAACACCCAGGGTCGTATAATAGTATGCATATCGTTAATATTTTTTTTTTTTATTATTTATTATATACTGTACACGAGTAATCGTACATTTTTCTTTTTAGATATATTTTTAAAAATACAATTACCGATAATTATTATACTCGTTAAATTACGGTTTTACACTCCCGGTGTAAAATTTACGATTTTGCGATAAAAAAAAAATTCGCGGACGGTCTACGAAGAAAAAAACCTTTTTGTATATAATAAAAAAATTATTAAAAAAAAACCAGACGTACAAGTTGCACAATTGCACGATAATTGTTTACGAGGCGAGTTTTGCGTGTGGACAAGTTAAAATTTTGATATAAAAAAAAAAAAAATGTATAAATAATATAACACTAACCGTCGGGATATTATTATTAACAACACTAATAATAATTTTCAATTAGAACAGTGCAGCGCATGTCGAACGATAAATAATTGACCCTTTTTTTTTTTTTTTTCTTCTTTCTTTTTAGGACGATTACGTTTTTTTTTTTTTTTTTTTATAAGTACATACGTTCAACGGTCTTAATACGGCAACAAGGCCTATAAACTTGTTTAAGAATATCGCGGGATGCAATACGAATAACACGACGAGTAAGACTACACTCCGGCAAAAGACATTACTATTATTTACACGGACAATTTATTATATTTCGTATTGTATTTATGTGCGCACTCCGGCTATCAATAATAATTATTATTACTCCGTGATAAACGAATGAATAATAATAATATTGTCGCGAGAGGTTACGAGGATCGAAAACGAGGTGAATGCTAACGGCAAACGAATCCGAGTTTTATTCTCGACTGGTATTCGCTCTCCTCGTGTACCGTTAGGTGGTTAGGTACGGAATATTTTTCCTCTGTCCGTCAACAGCTTTTCCACCGGAAATCTCGTGCCGATCGCCGACTCCCCCTGGGTGCGGTGCGGCGGTTATTCGCGGTAGTAAACGCGTCGTCCAGGGCGGTCGTTTTATTTATTTATTTTATTATTATTATTATTATTATTATTTTCCTTGTCGTACGTTTAAAGACGAGGAACGGGTAATAAACCGTCGGTGCAGTTCTTTTAAAGAATTGCGTAAAATATTCCGATTTATACGATATTTTACGAGTTATTAATTAACAACGGTTTAACGGTACAAAACGTTGACGGAATCTCTAAATTCGCATTATCGTATGAAGTATTATTATTATTTTTTTTTTTTTTTTTTTTTTTTTTTTTTAGACCGCGTTTTGTATAAATACCGCAGCGTAAACACGTATGATATTATTAATATTAGACAAATTTTTTTTGTTTTTTTTTTGTTTTTCAAATATTAGATTCAAGAATGTTGGCAATGATTTATTCGGGATTTGAATAAAAACCTAAGTATATAAGAGTTACGCGCTATATTTATAGAATACAAATATATAAATATAATGGTACGTAAATAATATAATCCTACGGCGAAAAGAATAAAATAATAAACGCACTTCGGCTGCAAATAGCTGCGCGGGCACGCCGCCGCCGCCGTCGTAAATACCGAACAACACGAGGAGATTTTTAGAGTGTTTTTTTTTTTTTTTTTTTTTACGGCCGTAGTAAGTGCACGAAAAAAACAAAAAAAAAAAATAAAAAACAAAAATGTGTCCGTGTGTTTTTACAACGGTTCGAATACGCGATATCGATACGGGGAGGAGAGGAAACCCAGAGGCGAACACAGACGACCGATATCGCTGCAATGGTCGGATAATATTTCAATTTATATGGCTGGTACCGTATATATACATATATATATATAATAAATACCGCTTTTTGGTGATTATGCGAGCAGAATTTTTCGCCGTTTCGCAGTCCAATTGACGACGTTTAAAGTGTTTAAAAAAAAAAAAAAGCAATACTTCCCAGGAATGTTCTCAGATGCGGCCCGGTTTTTAAACTAAAAACGCTCTTACTATTTGATAATTTGTTCATACTTGGATTGGACCAAGACTACTTACTTAATCCGGTACGGTAACTGTGATCCGTCATTCTACCGAATTAAAACAGGAGTCCCTCCCGTCCCCACAAGGTAGCGACCTTTCTACCGATTTTATTTAATGTTTACACGGCTAATATATCCCTAAAACCCCAAATTAGTATTTACGGGCCACCTATGCCCGCGACACTGCGATTCTCTCACCTGGTAATGACCCTGTACAAACTGTACGTTTTTTTACAAACACATTTAGACCTAATGGACAAATATGGTCATCCAACTGGAGAATCAAGATTAACCCTGACAAATCGATTTACGTCCCATTCGCACTAAATAAGTCCTTACCCCATCCCCTCCATTTCCAAGGAATACCAATATCCAAATATCCTCGGATGTAAAATACCTCGGCGTCTTACTTGACCTGGCGTCCTCATGTGAAATCAAAAAGAAATACTCTCGATACTCGACTTCACTTACTTCGCCCGATTTCGACATAAAAACTACCCTTCCGCACAAAAATAATCATCTACAAATCCATATCAAGGTCTTATACATATCTGGAGATGCGCTAAACCATCTCGAATACGTACCCTCCGAGCCTTCCAATCCATCACTCTTCGCATTATCTCTTCCGCACCTTGGTGCGTATCAAATTCCACACATCAAAATAGAAACAGTTAATCAATTGGCCACAAAATATTATAAAAAATTTCACTCTAAATTGTGTAAGTCTCACTTTAACCCTTTAATCGCTCAACTTGCTTCCAACTCGCTTCCCAACCTTCCCACACGCCGTCTAAAGAGGAAATGGTGTCGTGACTTATTAAATGATTGACGACTATCAAACCGTTTAATTTAATTTAAGTTAATAATTAATAATAATAAAAAAAAAGTTAACGTTGGGCCGCTATCGTTGGATGGCCTCCCTCCTCGTGTGTTCAGGTTGTATAATTTTTTTTTTTTTTATTGTACGCTCATATTCGCTTATTATGCCTTGTACAGCATAAATTGTAAATATTCTTTTATAATAAAATAAAAAATGTTTAAAAAAAAAGAAAAACACGCGCCTACGCCATTCTGAATAGAACTCGTTTGAATTTTGGGTTCAATGTAAAATCGTCTGTTTTTCAAATAATAAAATCGCGGTATTTTGCAGACGACCGTTTAGATTGTGTTAATTTCTTTCTTTTTTTTTTGTCCCAAACGATTTTATTACCGGAAATCTTGCTGATTTCGAGGTTATTCAGTAGAGAATCTTTCGATTAAAACGGGAATATTTCCGTTATTTTCGATCGTACACATGGGCCCCGTTCGATGTTTCCGAGTGGTTTTAGTGTTCGTTTGGCACTACGCGAATTGCGAATTCGAAATTTCGTCGAAAGGTTCGTCGTAAGTTGTGCATGTACGTAGTAGGATCAAAATTTCCCGGAATTTATTTATAGAAAAAAAACTATTTTTCTTATCAAATATCTGTTTATTGGAATTAAAAGTAGACATTATTAGCTATCTGTAAGGGGTTGTGGAATTGTAGAAATTTTTTTATCCGTTAAAAATTGCCGAACTGCAAAAGACGAGTGGCACGGTGCATTGTCATGATGCAAAAACCAACCATTTTCCCATTTTCTTTGCCTTTTTCGCCGAATTGAATCTCTTAAACGCTTTAAAACTTCAATATAAAAACTTGAGTTGACTGTTTGTCCATTAGGTACAAATTCCCAGTGAACTAACCCTTCATTGTCGAAGAACACAATCAACATGGCCTTCAATTGTGATTTGACAACACGT
The DNA here is from genome assembly GCA_956483605.1 of Tuberolachnus salignus. Lineage (NCBI taxonomy): Eukaryota > Metazoa > Arthropoda > Insecta > Hemiptera > Aphididae > Tuberolachnus > Tuberolachnus salignus. The sequence goes on along the minus strand of OY101431.1, from coordinate 2,280,309 downwards.
GATTTTTTTGGTAAATATGCGTAAACTCCGTTTCGTATGGACACGATTGCGACTTACATGAGACTAATGTAATTTTAACGACAAAACCTACAGATAGCTAATAATGTCTACTTTTAATTCCAATAAACAGATATTTGATAAGAAAAATAGTTTTTTTTTCTATAAATAAATTCCGGGAACTTTTTAATCCTGCTACGTATAATGACGTTTAAAAAAAAAAAAAAAAAAAAAAAAACCCCGTTGACGAAATATTCGTTATTTCCAAAACGCGTCCCGGAATATCGTTCTCTTTTCAATTTTATAGCGGGCGGCGGTTATGTTTTTGTTTTCACTGCCAAACCGAAACCACCGAGTTTATATGTTTGTTTTGCGGACTAAACACCGATGTGCGAAATATTGTGAATCGCTTAAACACGTCACCCGACCCGGTCCGTTTCGCCCCGGCCACTACTTATTGATCCATTAATATTATTGTTCAGGTTTATAAATCGAATTCGTTGGCGGGATTTATGCGGTCGTCGTGCGACGAGAAATCGCACAGTATACGAATCGACGCGATGCCGCGTCATAATGGTATTTTTAACGATTGCAGTATTATTGTTGTGCGTAAACCCGCGACTGCAGTTATTATAATTTTGCGGTACAAGGTCGACGGTTTAAATTTATCGCGCATCGACAGGCGAAAACCCGAACACAGGGGGGGGCGCACAATAAAGACTACTATTTTTTTTTTTTTTCTTTTCTTTTCGTTTTTCGCGCTCCGTTCCTATATAAGGTTACTCGACTCTCTCGACACGTAAAATATCATTCGACAGCTTAACGCGGCGCGCTGACGACGGGTATAAGCTAGCCACGAATACACACATCCGAGGCGGGCGGGGATTGGAGATGTTATACGTAATTATACTTGGGAACTTTTACAAAAAAAAATGTACAGTATAAAATAATACGAAATTTGACGTTTAAAATACTTTTCAGGGGCGTCACGACCACTAAACCGGTGGTTGCACCATCACGGCGTTATGAATACGGTGTGATATTTTTTTTTTTTTTTTCGTTTTTAGACCGTTTTTGGGAGGTATATTATATATTTATTGCATTTATTTTAATTTTTCGAGTACAGAACTAATTATATATATATATATAATTCAAAAGTCCATTTCGTTTTCATAATCGTAATATTTTTCGAAATTGAAACATTTGCTTTGAATTTTTCGCCGCAATCGTCGGTTTCCGGACGCTGATTTTTTTTTTTTTTTTTTTTTTAATCATAAAACAACCTGTGTTTCGCATAGTTTTAATTGGGAAATAAATCATTTTTAAACCGTTTTCAGACCGTCGAGTTGCCCGGGGTCTTGTCGGTGTTGGTGTTGATTCGTTTTCTTATACCGACGGTTTTACACAGAGTAGGTATAAAATAAAAAATAAAAAAAAAAGTTAAATATTCCGAGTGATACTGCCGTTTCGGATCATTGCGTTGTACCCGGCGGCCACCTGTCGGCGAAATCGACGTTTGTCTACACTGCGGTTCTCGTAGCACGCTTATATATAACCTTAAACTATTCTGTCAATCTGTCCGACCGCCAATTTACGATTTATGTTGGTCAGTACAGACTCGTATAAGTATTTCGAGTATACAAATACAGACATTAGAGTATTATTCTAAAACGTATTTACAATACGTATTTGATTACGCATATTTCTTTTTTTTTTTTTAAATACTTTCCGATACAATATTTTTTTATATTTTATTTCATATTGTCTCGTAGAGTCCGGTGATATGTAAGGTTTGGTTTGTTTGTTTGTTTTTTTTTTTTTTTTTTTTATTTCAACAACGCATCGCGTTTAACTTTTAGTAAACGTTAACGTTAGTTGAATCCGTCTAGCTTAACAGCGCGGTGTAATACCGAGTACATTTCATAAAAGTAAATTTAAAATACGTATTAAAAATAATAATAATCGAATTCTTTGCAAGTATCTGCGCCGCGTAAGTTTACAAATATATTATTACAGTGTTCGGCAATGAATAATAATTGACTGCACGATTCCAAACATCGAAATGTTCTATATGTTCAAAAACAACGTGTGATTTCAATAAGTTTTTTTACATTTCAATGTTATAACGTGAGATTTTAATTTAATGTTGTCATCGAACAAACCGTGTTAAATCGTTTTAATATATATACGTTAAACCGAATACCGATTAAGTACTTATACGAGCCTACGAGCATAGATAAGTGGTATACGTACTGATATTTTATAATACGACAATGTAAAAATTGTAAAAAAAAAACACCTGCGATCGCGTGCGAGAATAATATTGAGAAAAAAACTGTTTTTTTTTCCCCTTTTTTTTTTTTTTTTTTTTTTTTTGGTAAAGATATACAGGCACGTCGGTATTTACGTATCCGTCGGCCTTTTCAAACGCGGAACTCCTTTTTTTTAATATAATATTTTATCGGCAACGTATACGCGCGATAATAATTATTAACGAGCGGACGGCGTTTCCGTGATTTCGTTATGACGTAGTTGTCGTTCGTGAAAAAAAAAATCGAATATAGGTAGACCGATTACGTGCAAACTGTACAGAGATAATAATGGGAGTGATACGCCTTTAAAATAAAAAAAAAAAATTAACACTAACAATATGATGTAGACGTTTAATTAATTAATTGACTACGCTTAGATATCGTAACACGGGGTCACGGGGAGAAGCGATATTAAATTGTACGCCGTCCCTCCCTACAAATATATATATATATAAAAAAAAATTTTAAAAAAAATTTATATATATAAAAACAAGAAATGCGGTTAAGAGCAGAGGAAATTGTTTAAATATTTCGCTAATCAACTGCACGGCGCGGCGTGGTACGGCGAGTGCCGGAGATTTATATCTGAAAAACGATTTATATAGCACGTAACCTATTTAAAAGACAAAAAAGAAAAAAAAAAAAGAACAAGACAGAAAGACGTACTTCGCACCGTGGGTTGGTCGCTATTGGAGGTGGGCAAAATGGAAATAAACCATAGTTTAGTTTATATCCGTACGCAACATAATATGCTGCGATTTATACGATTTTCATTAAAATTTGATTATATATATAAAAAAAAAAAAAATAAAAAACTTAATGGCATTACGAACGGCATGTTTATTATTTTTTTTTTAAGTTCCTAACAACTACTGGGTCAAATTTTCGAGCATTTTTACTCCGGGCCATAAACGTTTTGTTCACATATAAAACCGCTAAATGTCTAAAAAACGAAAATTTCAAATAACTATAAATCGCTGAGAAGAAAAAAATCCTAATATCGATATTCGGTGGACGTTCTTATATTAGATCTCTACGTTTTTTTTTTAATCGAAAATAACAAAAACCGTTTATGCGTACACATTTTCTGCCATTATTGGAGGAAACTGCACGAGGGAAATCCAAACGATTTTCATCGCCGGCACCGACCGTACAATATTCGCCACCGATAATCGACCCCGGAGCATTGATTCGCGTAGAAATGATTCGGTGCGAAGACAGGGGAAATAATAAGCACACGTCGTAATAAAACGAAAAAAAAAAAAAAAAAAAATCGTTCGTCTTCGATCCGAGTTAACCGGGCCTGGCCTGACGCGACAAAGGCAACTGTGTGTTGGGTTAACTGTGAATATCCGCGATTTTTTTTTTTTTTCTTTTTTTTGAACGTTTGGTTTGGCTCGACCTAAAATACATTCATTAGGTATCGTCATCGGACGACGTTGTTTATAGATATTAATTTTTTTTTTTTACAACCGTTCGAGAACGCCGGAATGAAGAAAATCAATGAAATGCACTTGGTCGGGAAATATAATGGCTGGGCCGTCGGCGGCGGACGACCCGGTCACGTTTCATCGCCATAAAAAAAAAAAAAAAATATAATATTTTCGCTATAACAACACAGTGTATTATATTTATTATGACGTGCTGCACACGGACGAGAGAGAGAGAGAGAGAGAGAGAAAAAGATAGAAAAATAGACGGAAGAAAGACGTTTTTATTATTATTATTTTTTTTTTCCCCCCTCGTCGTCGTTAGAGGTTTTGGGCGTCGTCGTCCCGTACAAAACCCAATATTTGAACAGTCCGCGAATTTATGGCCCGGGACGACCGCCGTCGAACGAATATTATCGTTAAAACGTGTCAAGAGTATGTGTTTTATATATATATATATAAAAAAAAAATAATAATAACACTTTTTCGGTTTACGCCCCAAACACAAATATCGACGAAATCGCTCGCCCAACGTTTTCAATTAGCGATGGATTTTTACGTCGGATGATTTTTACTCGGCTCGACGGGCCGCCGGGGGTTTCATTAGAAATATTTCGGGCCGTTCAGCCGAAACAACGTCTCTAGTATTTTTTCTTCGATTTTGTTGTTCGCTTTCACAATTGGACTTGAATCGGCCGAAATTCCCTCTCGGGGGATATTTATATTTGAAATAAACTCGACCGGTATGAAAATATTTATTTATTTCGCTCGGACGATAAAAATAATTCCAGAATATTGTGCGCGCAGTGCGGAGAAGGTATTATAACATAATTATTTATTTTTGTCCGCAAGTACCGGGCATTAAAACGTGTATTATATTATATATTTTATTTTTTTTTTTTTTATATATTAAATAACATAAATACACAACAATGGGGTCGCCCGCCGTTCAGTTGGATAAACCTAAAGATTTCCACAGTGGAAATTTATAATAATTTGGATGTTGCGTCGTGCAAATATTGCACATTGTAATATTTGTGGACATTGTTTCGTAAATCATAATCGCATTTTAACGGAGGGGTATACTACTGTAAATATAGGTGGCCAAAGCGGGGGGGAAAAAAAAAATAAAAATACATTTTATTCCGTTCGTTGTTAACGATACGAATCGAGAACTTAGATAAGTAATAATTATGCAATCGTTTATAAATCGGTTAATTTTACCACATTCCCAATGCCCGCGTCTTATCGAACATTATTAACAGTATTATTAGGTAATGTTTTTACGTTTTAGGTTTTCAACGATTTCGAATCGGTACACACGCAATGAATACAAAATCAACAGTAATTATTCAGTAATTCGTTATTTTAAAAGCCTAACGCTCCCGACTCGTCGTATACAAATAATTCGAATACCTTTAAAACCGACTGGCCGGGCAGTGGGCCGGTATTGCGATGGTAATTTTGGTTAACCTTCTGAACACCCGAACGCGAAAAATTATAATTTACACTACGAGAAACGTCTGTATTAATAATTTACAAGAAAAAAAAAAAAAATATTGTATTATTCAAAAATAATATGATCGTGTTTTATCCACCCCGGGGGGAGTGGTCGGGCCGAGGGAATTTCTCCCGTAAAAAAACAATGCCAATATTAGTAGAAATAATAGTAGAAAAACGAAAAAAAAAAACCCCGGACTCACCGATATTGACCAGTTTGATGTTCTCGTCGTCGAGGAACTTTAGGGCCACGGAAACGTTCTCGAGCTTCTGCGACCGGAACGTGGGCCGCTTGTTGTGCTTGGGCAACCGTTTGCCGCTGAGCACCTCGATGAGCGCGATCAACCGGAGCCCGTCGCCCAGGTCCGTTTCCAGGTTGCCGATCGCTTTGCCCGCGGTTTTCAAATGTTCGTTGGCCCATCGGGTGAACGTGTTCTGCTGGATGAGTTTCCAGCGCGCGTCCTCCGCCAAATCCCGTTCGGCGGCTCCCATGTCGTCCTCCTGACTGCCGGCGTCGTAACCGTCCGGACCGTCGTCCGCCGGCACCGCCGCCGCCGCCGCCGCCGCCGCCGCCGCCGCCGTCGCCGCCGTCGCTGACATACCGGTTTGCGCGGCTACGTGCGTGCGTGCGCTAGTCCGTGGCGCGCCCGTTTGCGTGCGTGCGTGCGTGCGTGCGTGCGTGCGGTTTTCACGTCGGTTTATTCAAAACGAGACAGAAGACAGACGACGACGAATATTATTATTATCGTTAAATCCGGCGGACAGTGGGAAAATGGAGAGAGAGAGAGAGAGAGAGAGAGAAAACAAAACAAAAAAAAAAAAAAAAAAAAAAAATATGGGGGGAAAAAAAAAAAAAAAACCGGCAACGACTAGCGCGCGCGGCACTCGGTTGTCGGTCGGCCGCGGGATACGGCCGCGCCCTCTGCCGACGCGTACCTGCGTAAAACAAAAAAAAAAAAACAAAAAATACATTATAACAATGAGGCGTTATTAAAATGTGTCGTCGTTTCGAGCACCGACCGCTTGCCGCCCACCGTAAAATTATGTTAACCCGACGCGTTGTCTCGTGATAAAACAAAACAAAAATAAATAACACCGAAAATTTAACAACGAAAAAAAATTCCAATTCAAAACGGCGAGACGCGTAATAATCCAAAACGGTTTTGGATGTTCGAATTCGGCTCGTACTTACCGATAGCGGTAACCTCCCACCCCCCCCCCCCGCCCCACCCGTCGGAGAATTACAATACTATTGTGCGCAGGATTTTCATATTGGGCTCACACTCGACGGGGTAACTTTGATAATTATCGCCAATGAATACAAAACAAAAAAAAAAAATGTGTTCAATTTGCCTCTTGTACCCCGAGAAATACAATGTAAACTCTATATAGGCAACAAGCACACTAACGATTTGACAAAAAAAAATACATTAAACGAATAGACTAGTTTATTAAATTTATTTAAAAAAAACTAGGAGCATTTTACCATTCCTACGGGTTACAAACCACGATATTTATCGTATAATATTTACTATTTTACAGTGTAATTTGTTAAATTCAACGCAATATTATTGTTTTTTTTTTTTTTTTTTTTACACTTTTATGTTCATCATAAAAATTGAAATTTAGACGAATACAGTTTATTATTTTTTATTCATAATCAAACTTCTAAAGGCGAGTAACGTATTTGCTATTTGTCGTAACATTCGTAATATTATTGGTAAGAAATAATAATCGTTGATAAATTCCCTATACGCGGTTAATGTAGAAAAAAAAAACGTCAATTTTTTAAGTTACTTTACGTTTTTATTTAATATGTACAAATTAGAAGATAGAAAAAAAAAAATAACTAAATAAGTTTAGTTAAATATAAGATACATTTTTTCCCCTAAAAAAAAAATGAATAATCGTACCATTTTTAAAGCTTAACAAAATAACATAATATAATATATGCCTTACGATTTTCTATTTAATTTTTTTTTTTTTTAAAGTTTCCTTAAGTATGTGAAATAAAATAAAAAGGTTTTTTCAAATTTTTTATCAAATCGTAAACGTATGAATATATCCCGCCGTCTCCCATATCCCCGTGAGTCGTATAAGAAAAAAATAAAAAATAGAATTTGATTATTTTTATTGTCTCGGGCGGTTCGTCTTCGTGGGAACACCCTGTATAAAGGTGCCAAAATTTATTTTGACAGATGTCTACTGAGAATATAATTTTCCTTTGATGATCGACTCCCATACAAAACGTTATATTTTATTTATCGTCTACCAATGATGTATTTACCTACGGGTATTCAGTAAATTTATTATAAATTGAATGTACCAGAAATCGAGAATTGGTAATGTTTTCATTAGTTCATGTAGCAAGGCGTACTTGCACAGTTTGCTCAAAATTATTGTAAATATAAATTACGTTTCGGTAAATTCGACGTTTTGCGTATTACATGTAATGAAATTGACCGATATATTTGATAAGACTGACGGAAATCTATGTCTTTTATGTAATCGTTTGTCCTTTAATAAATCCGACTTGTTTGTTTTACATTGACTTTGTCGATATCGGAGTTGATTTTGAATTGTATTTTACAGTAGCGACAATCGGTGCGTTTTGCGTTAGGCTTGATAGAAAACGTGTTTTTTTTTTTTTTTTTTTAAAAAGAAAATACATTTTCGCGTTGTTTTTTTTTTTGTATTTAAAACGATAGTTGTTTAAAACCTGGCATCGGCGCGACCGCGAATTGCAAATACGCTCAAGGGGGCAAGAGTGATTACCTTGGATCTGCCTCCGGGCCATTTTAACGAAATTTCAATAGATATTGACGTAGTGAATTGAATTGAATTCACTACGTCAATATCTATTCTAACAAATATGTAATCTTACGATTTTGTTTAAACGGCCGGTATTATTTGTCGTTCAGTGTATATTTTGTATTTATCGTGTTTATAAGTTATTGTAATTTAAGGAAATCACGGGAGGGGATCCAATAATTAAATTCCCCGGGATAAACATAAATTCATCGCCATCCCTCCAAGACTAACCGCTTAAACACGCCACCGGTTCCGATTTCTGATGTGTGCGTTTTTTTTTTTTTTTTTTTAATTTTACTACCAGAAGACACTTGTTGCTCCGATGGAAAACTTTATACGAGTTTTCCTGTAGCGTTTTCGTTTTTATTCCGAATCTGCGCTTTGGGGAGATATTTTGTTTCGTTTTAAATGTTTTGTATAATTTCCCCTTTATAAAATTTATAACGGAGATAAATCCGAAAAGAAAATTATTTTCGGATAATTTATAATTTTCAAACAAATACGACGACATATTTTTATATATATAGATTATGTTGAATACGAATTCAAATTTTGGCAAAAATTCAAAACTTTTACCTACATACACAAATGTGTATATATATATATATACACACATATTTTAAATTAGGAACACCTATTTTTGCAAACATCGCAGGATTCTCAGCTGCGGTTTTCGTATTTCTGTAGTTGACAATAACAATATATATATATATATATATATATGTATATGTGTACTTATATTATTCCTTTCGCAAAAAAACGAAATTTGTACGTAGGTTTTTCTCGCTCGTTATTCGTACATCGAACCTAACACGTTCAAAAATGTTTAACAGACGAACGTAAAAAATTATATAAAATACTCTTACTTTTTGTCTTACAATGTGTACGGTGCGGCGGACGCTAAATCTATCGTTAGGTGAGGATGGGTGGGCATGAGTCAGTGGTTTGGTAAAAAAATTATAATAATGTAAGACGGCCGATTAGAACTATAGTGGTACTGTCGAACAAAATCAATCGAATGGTTTTTACGTTACCGAATACTATTTGGCTATATTGAGTGAGAGCCCCGGGCAATAAGGGAATAAAGACCGTTGGATTTTTTTTTTATCAATGTATAACATGTACACGGCGCCATGTTGTGCGACAATTTTTTCGTCCAATAATTGTTATCGGCATGCACTCGATTCAATACTGGTCCGCGGTTCTATCAGTAATTATTAGGCCCGTCGATTTGTTGTAATTCAATAATTGTGTTCGATATTTAATGAAAACGTTTAAAAAGCGAAAATCGAATACGAACAGCGAACGGTATTGACGACGTAAAATGTTGAAATATGAATTTACGATATTGTTTGGAGGGCGTCCACCTATCGTCGAACATACCAAACGTACGTTTTGCTTGCACCTGTAAAAATTGACTTTGACAGCGCCACCGTGCTCGCGTAATAGTAATATAATTATAAGCCCGGAATTATATTCTTCTTATATTCTCTTAAATTTTTCACAGAAATAATCACCGCGCAACAAACATAATAGCACTTAAATGCAATTCGTTTTAAATATTCCTTCAATTGTTGTTTAAGTGAAGTATAAAATTGCATAATTGAATAATTGCGCTATATTAAATCGTTATCAGTGTTTACGTGTAAAAATAACAATATAACCTATACTGAAACATTAAAACAAATATTTCTTTGGTATTTATTTGAATTATAGCGTAGCAAAGTAAAATTATTATAACATTTTTTTTTTTTTTTTTATTATTATTTTAAATTAATAATAATGATTTCAAAATTAGAACAAATGAGTATATTTTTCTCACGGTTTACAAAATATTCCAAAATAAGCTAAAATATTCCCTGACCCACGGAATATACTTAAATATAACCTGGAGAAAAAAAAAAAAACCTTTCGCCTGTGAACTCTGTGCCTAAATAAATCGTCTATTTTTTTTTTTTTTTTTTTTGATTTCTACTCTCAACACGACTGCCCACATACTCAATGTAAGATATGCAAAACCGTACAAATCCGGACTATAGTAATAATAGCACGCGACTAAGAATATTTTATTACGACAAAAAAAAAATAAAAAATCCAATATAAATTATTCTCCGCACGTTTCCGCGGTGTATTCCCATTGAAATCGGCGAGTCACTCGGGGCGGTTTATTTCAATCATAGCAACAACAATATTGTCGTGCCGGGTACGTTCTTTTATAACTTATCGTAATATTATAAATATATACCGACGAGTACGTGGAGTTTGAAAACCTAACCTGACCAGAGGTATTTCTCCGGGCGACCACACGCCGAGATTAAATTAATTCGAAAAATATTCTGCTGGGGTCCTCTGATCTGTTTACACGTTACAAAAAAAAAAAAAAAAAAAATTCTTCTACATAAATCATTCCGCCGAGTATAGGTATAGGTAATTTTTCGCGTTTGTCGACAATATAATTCGATCATCATTTTTTTTTTTTTTTTTTTTTTGTTTTTTTTATCGTTTAATCACCCCATTATTTTACTTATTATACACATACTTTATAAATTCCTGCTGCTGCTACTCGTAAACTCTCTTATATGCACATAAAAAAAAAAAAAAAATTATCGCGTATTCTCTCTTTCCCACGACGTTGGCTATTTATCCGTTTATTTTTATTTCCTATACGAATTTTCTGTTTCGTCTGTTTTTGAGTTTTCCTTCGTCGATTTTCGCCCGTCTCCATTCTAATATTTCATCTGTCGTCTGCACTTTTTTCTCTCGTTTCTTTTAGCCAGTAAATTATCGTTCCCGACCGTCTCGAAATCCTTGATGATGGTTTTGATGTTTTGAACTGTTGAAACCGCATCATTATTTCCATTTTCTAACTTCTTACAAACATCTCTTATAGCCTTTGTGACCTTTTCAAGTGGCTCGTTTTCTATTGATATTCTCATATCACATATTTTCTTTCGTTGTGTTTTTTTTGTTTTTGTTTTTTTTTTTATGTCTGTTAAGTTTTACACGAAATTTCCCAGAGGAATCTAAATCGTAAATAAAAGATTCCACAGTTTGCACTAAACATTTCGGAAATGTCTTATGAGGACGTAACACCGGCATTTACCTGCTCTTGTCTATCTAATGTGCGATATAGCGAAAATGTGTTGCACGTATTTCCAATATGTGCAACGTGATTGCGAACTTTTTACTTGCAAAAAACGCAACGCGATTACGCCTCAAAAAAAAAAGTTTACGCACCTAATGTATTGTTTTTCGTTTTACCGTTAAATACAATTGATAATAAAACCACGTGGGTTCGGTTTTCGAGCATTTTTGCCGGGTCAATAAATTTGAGTCCGCATAGAGCCGAACAAAAACGATAAAATATCGAACATTCGAAATGGTCACAAATAATTCTATATCGCCAGAATGTTTTGAAATTTTTACCACGTCTAGACACGGCTAATGCGTATTACAAGTATTCGATGGAAATTGAAAGTCTCTATGATTATTTTTTAACTGAATATGTGCCGTTGTTAAGAAAACTACAAGGGAAATAAAATTAAAAAAAAAAAAAAACGACTTTCTCAGTGCGCCAACTATAAAGATTCGAAATGCGAAGAAAAAATGCATTCTCGTTGTATTTCGATCGGGGCTAGATTTCCGGTAGAAAAGTTGTTCGCGGACGGGGGAAAAAAAACATAAGCGTAATACGAGACACGTCCCGAAATAAGTGTACTCGATTTCTGTAGGCTTTAAAAAAATGTATTAAAAAAAAAAAAAAAAAAAAAAATCATGTAGATTTACATTAGTATATATGTAAGTTATTTTTCCACGTAGTCGCCATCCCTCGCGATGCAGGCGGAATTCATGTTTTGATGCCTGTCTCGTAGAACTCTGGCGCCACCTCCTTCGTCCACTTGTCGACCATCCCCTTCGCCTCCTCGTCCGTTGCAATTTTTTCTCCGCCTACGTGGATCTTCGGGGAAATGAACAGATGGTAATCTTTAGGCGCCATGCCGGGGGAATGCCAGTGGCGGTTCAAAACGTCCCGTCCAAAGGAGTCCAGCCGTTGCTCCGTGACGTTGGTCGTATGAGGTCGGACGTTGTCGTGCAGCAGGCAGACTCCCTTTGTGCACCACAGTTTATGGATTCCGAGGGTTTCTGTGATTGTTTCGTGCAGCAGAGAGTCGTGGAGAGTTGCGGAAACGTCGCAGAATGTTCGTTCAGACACAATTTGCGATCGTCACGGACCGCATTGTCCAGGCATTTTTCTTCACAAGTCCTACAACGAAACCGACGGTCTCCCACTCATCAAATCGTCATGCACATTCGTACGGCCGTTATTAAACTGCCGCTTGTGCACACTCGTACGATGTATTCATGTGTTCTTCGCCATAAAAACCGTTTTTACCTCATTAAAAATCTCAAGTGGAGATTTCTCCTTCGCGACGAGTTAACGGTTGACGGGACGGGGCGGCAGAATCGGTTGACATTTTTCACAAGAAAAATTACTGTAATGACAGTTTTCAACGTACTGAACTCGTTATTTTTTTTTTTTTTTTTGTTTTAAAGCTGAAGAGTCACGCTACAAGGTAGATTAGGTTCCCTACGGCGCCCACAGGACCGTCTCGCACGAGACGGCGTTAATCGTAGCGGGACTGCCTCCCGTCGATCTGTGGGCCTCTCGCAGGTGCAAGACGTTCGACGCTTTGGGCGCGTTGGGGGCGTACCCCGCCCGTCAGCGCTCCGTACGAAGATCCGTATCGCGATATCCAGACGGGCGCGTCGGATCCGAACCGCGGAAGCGCCGGAGGAGAGTGGGCGCGTATTCCTCCCGAAGCGCTGGTGCGGTGGGTCACATGACCGCAAGGTTCCATGACGTATCGCTTCACTCAGATATTCACGGGGCACGGATGGTTCAACTGGTTCCTTCACCGGATCGGACGAGCTCCGTCCCGCGGGTGTTCTCACTGCGGATTTCCCAGTGAGGAGAACGAAGCGGACGACGGCGCTCTCCACACCCTGATGCGCCGCGAGGCTTTTGACGGGGATAGGGAGCGCCTGGTCCGGAGGATCGGACCGTTCGATCCGGACGACTTGGTGACGCTCACGCTGGAGTCCCCAGACGATTGAGAAGCCGTCATCGCGGAGAAGGAGTCGGCAGAACGGCAGCGCCAAGCTCTCGACGTCGCCGGCGTACGCCTTCTTCAGGCGCATCGCCGCCGTCGTTGATCGCGGCTCCCGGAGTCGATAGACCGCCGGCCGGGAAGCCGCCAGGAAGTTTCCCCCCTACAACCCGTGTGGGCAGCAAGTGGGATTCGGCCTGGCTACTGCCCGTGCCCACCGTAGGGCACGAATCCGCTGTAATTACGAGCCCGGCCCGATTAGGGGAAGCCGGGATTTTCTAATTTACTTATTTGTACATTCATTTATTCATTAAACGACGGCGACCCGCTTGCCGGAGTAGTGCCTCACGGCGTTTCCGGGAGAAAAAAAAAAAATAAAAAAAAATGGTTCCCTACGGACGTGAGAGACACCTCAGTACACTTGCTCTCTGGACATGCCTCGTAATATAAAAATCAATACCATTCCCCGGTACGATCAGGATCTAAACCAGTGATGGGCAAAGTACGGCCCGCGAAAGTATTTAATCCGGCCCGCCGAGGGTCCGTCGACATGGATAGTATATGGCCCGTATAGTATAAAAAAAATTCCCGAAATATTCTGAAAATTATCGAAGAAAATAGTTTTAAATATATAAACGGATTGCCTCGGACTGTGCGCGGTCTTGCCCTCATAGCGTGGTGTAGGTGGATAGTAGGTATAGTAGGTACTACGATAATAGGTATATAATTTCTATTTTTGTTCATATTAATATTATATTTCCCGGATCACGGTTTGGTGCGTCCTTATCTTAGTTTTCGTATAATAATATATATGATGTACTGAGATATACGTATATATATATATATATAAGTAAATTGATATAATTGTATTGTGTAAAATCTTAAAATATTATGGAAAATCAAAAACAATTCCATATATCTCGCATGCCTATTATATGATTTAATAAAGCTTAAACACAAAATGCATTTTTTTTCTATTATAATTCTGGCCCTTCTCTAGATATTTCTTAAACTTTGTGGCCCCTCCCCCCCCATTAAAAAAGTTTGCCCATCACTGATCAAAACGGTATTACCCGCGGATTTTACCGAATTTCCGTATTGGCTGTGGAAATTTTCTACTCTTCCGGTTTTCTATTACGCGAGGACCGTATCGTCTCACGCCCGAACGCCGTCCGTTCTTCTCGCCGCCCGTCGCTCGACTTCCGGTGTAATTTTTACCGGGGGGGGGGGGGGAAAAAAGAAAAAAAAAAACCCACTACAATTTGAAAAGACCGCTTTAACGATTATTATTTCTACTGCTCTATTATCGTCAGTATATTCTCGTACGCCCACCCGTCGTATCATTGCCGAACGATCGCGTACGACCGCGTCGAATCATAATCCGTATACGTGCGGCGAATAATACTCGGGTCGGATTCGTTTACTCGTGGGTGTAGGGCACGTAACAATCGGAATCCGACCGAGTGCACGCGTGTAAGTCGACGTAATTTTTTTATTTATTTTTTTTTTCGCTATAAGAAACACAATCGAAAAAGGAAGAAAAAAAAAAATCAATCTACTCCGTGTAGTATTATTATTGTTACGTTCCGAGTACTTAATCGTAACACGAAAATCCGAGGCGTAGGCTTTTAACACTTCAAACACACGGTACACGCACTACGCAAACAACTACAGCACTTTGTGTGTAAACAGATAGAGGAAAAATAAAAAAAAAATAAAAAATATTATATTATTGTTTTTTAAATAAAACAATCGAGATGATACCCGCATAACAATACTCGGTTGTAATTAATTTTATAATTATTATTATAAACACGCATTTTTTACTGCCCACCTCGCGATCTCCTGTACCGTACAGTAAAAGTAATTTTAAAAGAATCGTTTAAAACATATTTACCCTGACGGGTTTATTGGGCGTTTGTTTGGTTTTGTTTTGGTTTTTTTATTACCCGTCGTTTCGTCTATAGTGACTTGAAAATCGGTAGAGAGAGAGAAAAAAAAAAAAATGATAATATTGTTTTCTAAATAAAACAATCGAGATGATACCCGCATAATAATACTCGGTTGTAATTAATTTTATAATTATTATTATAAACACGCATTTTTTACTGCCCACATCGCGATCTCCTGTACCGTACAGTAAACGTAATTTTAAAAAAATCGTTTAAAAATTATTTACCCTAACGGGTTTATTGGGCGTTTGTTTGGTTTTTTTTTTTTTTTTTTATTATCCGTCGTTTCGTCTATAGTTACTTGAAAATCGGTAGAGGGAAAAAAAAAAAAAAAAAAAAAAATTACGAATACTATATACAGAATGCAGTCTCAACACGTGTGCCGGAGTTTTTTTTTTTTTTTTTCCTCTAAACAATCTTTTTTTAAATCTGACGATATTTATGATTGCTTTTGGCGTTGTGTTACACGAGCTCGAATTATTCTTTTTAAACATTACTCTCGTATTTTTCATAAATGTTAAGTACCGACGAAACGAATAGTTCTCGATTTTATTTATCAAACGTTCGTGTTGTAATTGTATTTTTAATAATTCGTTATTTTATTGTCCGTGAAATACCGAATAAATACCTGTATGGGAGCGTATGTCGTAGTCGGACTACACATTTACTACGAGAATTACACATTATCGAGAAAACCGCCGAAATTCCGTAATGATTTTGACGGCAGCGGTAGAATAGTGGCAAAAAGCTAGAAATCGCCAATGTTATCTAACGACAAGCGACGGTGAAAACCAATATTAAGTAAAAAAAAATGTATTACTCGTCGTATGCCGTTTACCGATCGCCTCGACGGTTTACAAAACGTAGGCAATCGTATTTCAATAGGTGAGTTGAAGGTTTTTTTTTTTTTTTTCGTCGGTTTCCATAATGACAAACGAACGGAAGAACAAAAAAAAAAGAAAGAAGGGCCCGCCCGACTAACGCTTTTTACTGCGGAGAGGGGAAGAGGTATCAACCCCATAGCCCCCCTGTACTTGGCGCCTATGGTAATAACACACACATACATTTCATTCGTCTTGATCGACGACAGAAACCACTTTTCTTTTAAAAAAAACCATCTACGTTAAGCGTATTTAAAAATTGTTCATAAAATTTCGAGTATTCGGGGGACCCACGAACCCCTAACCCGCAAGACCGCCCCCACCTAGTATACGCGCACGAAATTCAATCAGATCTAAAAAAGTATATTTGCGTAGAAATAACCATCGTTTTCGTACGATAAAAACAAAAAAAAAAAAATCGTATACATTTGTGTAATATGCGTACGGTTTGTACGTATATTACGTATTCAAAAACAAACTGTCGCAGGCGCACGCCGTGTGGGCTATACTCTATTGAATTGTATTAATGATTTCCGACGACGATAATATATCGTATAAAAAATAATATAAAAAAACGTATCGACTCCGGGCGGGGTATGGGGACCTTAAGAAATATAGGTTATCGCGTCGTCACGGACGAATTGATAGAACGTACGTTCTCGGTGTACTCGAAAAATGCGATATGGATATGGGAAAATAATCCGCGTACGATATTATAATTTTTTTGCGCCATATTTTAATGCGATAACTTCCCCGGGTAGGGCAATGCGACGAGAATAGTAAATAAATTGCTACGGCAATTTACCGTGCCGCAGCAATACAATAACCTCGATTTTGATAATAACAAACGAACAGAAGAAAAAAAAAAAAGAAAGAAGGGCCCGACTAACGCTTTTTACTGCTGGGAGGGGAAGAGGTATCAACCCCATAGCCCCCCTGTACTTGGCGCCTATGGTAATAACACACACATACATTTCATTCGTCTTCATCGACGACAGAAACCACTTTTTTTTTTAAAAAAAAACCATCTACGTTAAGCGTATTTAAAAATTGTTCATAAAATTTCGAGTATTCGGGGGACCCTCGAACCCCAAACTCGCAAGCCGTGGGGGGAGGGTTAGGTGAAGGGGCACCTAGTATACTCGCACGAAATTCTATCAGATCTTAAAAAGTATATTTGCGTAGAAAAAACCATCGTTTTCGTACGATAAAAACAAAAAAAAAAAAAAAATCGTATACATTTGTGCAATATGCGTACGGTTTGTGCGTAAGTATTATAAAATTGTATTCAAAAACAAACTGTCGCAGGCGCACGCCGTGTGGGCTATACTCTATTGAATTGTATTAATGATTTCCGACGACGATAATATATCGTATAAAAAATAATATAAAAAAACGTATCGACTCCGGGCGGGGTATGGGGACCATAAGAAATATAGGTTATCGCGTCGTCACGGACGAATTGATAGAACGTACGTTCTCGGTGTACTCGAAAAATGCGATATGGATATGGGAAAATAATCCGCGTACGATATTATAATTTTTGTGTTACTTTTTTCTTCACACACTGTAGTAAAACGGTTCTGATCATATGCGAGTAAGTGTAGGGCGCCATATTTTAATGCGATAACTTCCCCGGGGAGGGCAATGCGACGAGAATAGTAAATGAATTGCCACGGCAATTTATCGTGCCGCAGCAACACGACAATAATTGTAAAAAAAAAAAT
The DNA here is from genome assembly GCA_956483605.1 of Tuberolachnus salignus. NCBI lineage: Eukaryota > Metazoa > Arthropoda > Insecta > Hemiptera > Aphididae > Tuberolachnus > Tuberolachnus salignus. The sequence goes on along the minus strand of OY101431.1, from coordinate 2,262,591 downwards.
ATAAAAAAAACCTCGTCGCGTCGAAACCGTCGAGAGAGCCGCCGCGGCGGTGGCAATAAGCTAGAAAAAAAAAAAAAAAATAAAAAAATAATAATAATTACAATATTCCATCGTCCTTATATGGACACGAATATACTCGACAGTTCCTAAATGGTAATGGCCGAGCGTGTAATTTTTTTCTCTTTTTTTTTTTTTTTTAACGTTCTTATTCGGTCATGATATATTACGTATACCGTGCGCCATGTCTATTCATGGTTTCGTTTGTGCGACAATAATAATAATAATAATAATTCGAGGTCGATATTATATTATGGCCGGGCGAAATACCGTAGCGGACGTTTTTTTTTTTTTTTTTTTATAAAATCGGATATCGACCGGCGAAACGCACGGCCGCGTATAAACGCCAAATTTTTTTGTCGTCCCGCTAGAGTTTTGTGCAAAATTTTCGAATAAAATTGACTTTGGTTTCCTCCCCACCCCCTTGCCAATGGAATTATTTACAAAAAACAAAAACGACATGACTTTTTTTTTGGCGTTCGACAGTGTACTCTCAGATAAACACCGGAATGTTCGCATTAAATTCCGTCGCGTATATTTTGGCGTTTTAATTCCAATTTCAACCTAAACGCCGCGATTTACGTTCCGAGTCGGTGGTCCGTTACTTTTTTACGATCCACGACCCCTCACTTACACATCCACTACGTTTTTTTTTAATATTCGTATCAACGATATCGTTAATTTTAAGCAATTTTTTTATCTGTTTAGACGCGGGAATTATCGCAGTGAATATAATATCGAAAATCGAGGTAATCGACGGAATTTTATATTATAAAAAGGACAAACGGCGTGTGACGAGAGACCCGTGCTTGAATTTTGGGTACGATCGATTCAAAGTCGGATTTTATATTTGACACTTCTGCTCCTCAAACGTGCTCCGGCAATTAATCTAGACCGATATTTATTGTTTTTTTAATTTTATTGTCGCTAAAGCGACTGGAAATGCTTTTTCGCACGAACAATTATTGTTTCGATAATTCTTAACATTCGGATTTGACGGATATCCCAAATGCGCGGCTTGCGTTTACTCGCACGCGTACGTTTTCATCCGGTGACAAGTCAACAAAGTTGTTCGGTTAATTTTCATTTAGATTTCCTGCGTGTTATTCCATCGATATTATTAAGAAAATCGATTTTCTTACGATTAATCGTACGCTGGTGTTACGTTTTCCGCTGGACGGTCGGCGACCGCGTTCGCAAACGGTTCTTGTGGAACACGACGTCGGGGGTAAGAAAAAATACAAAAAATACAGAATTTCCGCGGATAAACGCCGGCGTTAATATAAAAAAAAAAAAAAAAAAAATCGCCGCTTAATCGTAAAATTACCGTTGGAACGCGTTACCCGCCGGGCGAAAATACCGCGAGTCGTCGTGGGGGCGTACGCAATATTACTTATTGTATTTTTTTCGTATTGAAATTCTTTACTTATCCGCTGCTGGCCGGTATAATACACGTACGTACGTACGTACGTACGCCTAATAAAACCGCAAACGTTTCGCTATCGAAACGATTATATTATTTAATATTATTATATTGCTGTTCGCGAGCAAGACAATGAGCGGATATATTAAAAATTGTATTACGAGTGTGCGCGCGGAATACGACCGCGAAATATCGTTAAACGACATTTCGTGTATTATTATTATTATTATTATTATTATATTCGTCGTGTCGCCACGTCTAATCAATAATTGAAAAGTTGCGCAACGTAAAATTCGATTATTTGTCTACGCGTTCCCATTCGCGACGGTCGCGTCCCCGTGGGTTTCGATAAATTTCAAACGGCTAATATTTCGTCGATGCGCGTACATGGCAAATGCAATTGCCCATTTCACACGTAAAATACCGTAAACGGAATTATTGAACGACCGGTTAGCGGTATTAAAAACCGAATAATAACGATTATGGATTTCCGATATTATTTTTCTGATCTTTTTGACCCCCCGCCCTTTTTTTTTTTTTTAACCCAGCTTAACCATCGTGGTCGGACAGTCTTATCTTGTATCAGTTCCGGAAAGTATACGAGGTGTGACAATAAAATAACGAGACTTTCTAAATATAACCTAAACTATTAACGTTATCTATAAAACGATTATTGAAATATGATTAGAAAACACTTATCTAAAAGTACTATGAACACTACTATGGCATCGATTCATTTTCTTATACGTTAGTAGCCTTGTTATTAGTGCGAGTTCGACTATGCTGCCGAAAAATGTTAGATATAAAAATCGAACAACATGTGTTAACATTAAATTTCTTGTTAAATTCAAAAAAAACTGCCGCGGAATCGTTTCGTATGTTATGTGAAGTTTATGGTGAAGAATGTTTATCAAGAGCTCGTGTTTCTGAATGGCACAAACGGTTTTGTAGTGGAAGGGAGGACGTCGAAGGCGATGATCGTTCTGGACGTCCTACCACGTCTTCAACGAACGGAAACGTTGAAAAAATCGACAAAATTAATTAATCAATATTATTATAAAGAGGTATTAATTAAATTAAGAGAACGTGTCAGAAAGAAGCGACCAGATCTATGGAAAAATGGCTGGGTTCTTCACCAAGACAATGCTCCAGCTCACAGTGCATTTTCAATTCAACGGTTTTTAACTGAAAAAAAAATTTCTGTACTTCAACATCCCCCGTACTCGCCAGACCTTGCTCCTTGTGACTTCTTCTTATATCCTTCTTATTTCTTTTCCCATTTTCAAACAGTTGATGACGTAAAAATGAAAACGGCGGAACTTCTAAAAGGGCCGAATGAAAGCAATTGGCAACACTGTTTTCAAGAATGGCAGCGACGTATGCAACAGTGTATTGATGCTGAGGGAAGGTACTTTGAAGGTGATAATCATTAAATGATAACATTTTTAAAATAAACAACTTTTATTCAAAAAGTCTCGTTATTTTATTGTCGCACCTCGTATATATCGTATTGCGATAATTTTGCTCGAGTCTATGGATGTCTATAATATTTCATGAAAAAAAAAAAAAAAAAAAAAAAACAGTTATCCACGCAAAATACTCGGATAGATTTAAAAAAAAGTACTTTAAAACATGGTTATTTTTTTTTTTTCGTCTTCATCTCCTCTTTCCAATTAGAACCGAAAAATTGTGGCGAACGCGACGTATAGAAAACGAAATTTAATTATCCGGCGATTACGTTACGCCAATTATTATGTACGGACTGAGAACAATTCCCCCGCACGCTCGGCGGCAATCGGATATCGGTCGACATACCGACGCAACGATGACATAATATGAACTCATTAATTGTAACTGTAATCGACTTATACATTTATACGTGCGAGTTTACACAAAATAATCGTACCGTTTATTATTATTTAAATACGATTGAATATCTGAACGTTTTTTTTATTTTCAATTACGAAAATATATATTTCGAAACGATTAAACGTCTATTATCTATTGGTTGTCGGGTCATGTCGGCGGCTTGGACCGTTTATACCTCGACTCCGCGTATTATTATCATATTTTCACGTTTCGCTCGCTACCCTCGCGAACGGTGAATCGGCGGTTTGTTAGTGGTAATTCGATATACGATGTCTGTACAAAACGTCCCGGAACAATAGAAAATTTATTGTATCGTAAATGTTATACGGTTAAAATAAAACAGAGGTGAGCAGCTATCTGTCTTCCGATTAAATCTCAAAAGTTTATCGCTATCTAACCGTTAACTGCGCGCGTTCAATGTAGACGGAGTCTGTGTGTATTGTGCGATTTTCAAGACGAATAACGCGCAACGTATTAATATTAAACTTTGTAAATCTTTTACCGGGACTCATAAAATGTTGCGAAATGCTTGTGGCGATCAGCGCGTTTAGGGCGTGCTCCTCAGTGTTACACGACTGGTTTGAACGTTTCAAAGACGGTCGGGACTACGTTGGTGACGGTCCGCGTTCGGGACGTCCGTCGGCATCGACAGACGATGAGCTCATGTGACAAAAGTCAACGAAATTGTGCGGTCTAATGGACGTTAATAACTGGAATCGATGAATCCCGGAATATTGTAACGTATCGGTTGGTTCGTGTCACGAAATCCTCTGTAGGAAAACTTGGAATACGTCGCGTTGCAGTGAAATTTGTCCCTAGGTTGATGTCGCAAGACTCAAGACACACCTCTCCGTCACGACAATGCTCCGGCCACGCATTTCCCTGTTAATTCGAGATTTTCGCGTGAAAAATCACACGACCGCGCTTCCTCATCCGCCATATTCTCCCGACACCTTGGCACCGGCAGGCTTTTTTTTTTTATTGCCAATACTAAAATCTCCGTTTAAAGGACAACGATTTTCCACGACAGACGAAATAAAAGAAAATTCCGCTAACGGTGCTACGAGCAATTCCAGAAACTGCTTTCCAGGATTGCTTTCAACAATGGAAACGTCGTTTGCAAAAGTGTATAAACCAAGAGGGAGAATACTTCGAGCGTGATAAGTCTCGATAGCTTGTAGGTAAACGCTATAAATAAAAAATTGAAAAATTCGGGAACTTTTTGAACAGGCCTCGTATATATATATATATATATACAGGGTGTGGCGGAGCCGACTGATGAGTTTTGAGGAGTTATATAAATAACGAACATTAAAACTTAAAAAAAAATAAAACATTTTGCTTTATTGACATTTTTAGGAAATCCCATTTTTTTAAAATTATATTTTGTAAATGATATGCCGGCACGTTTCGATTGGTAATGGCCGCGATTTCTTCAGTAATCCTCTCGTCCGGGAGTCGTCTATGATAGTGGGCGACGTTTGAAAACCTCGTCCTTAAGGAACCACCGGAGGAAAAATTGCTCGTGACCCCTCGGAGAGACCAGCCGCCCGGCGAACGTTTGTCGCGAAACAGCAAGCGAAATTCGAGCTATGTCCGCTTTAGCCCCGCGTTGTTAATAAAACCAACCAAGTCCCCCAAGTCATATTTTCCAGGCATTTCCTCCGACCTGTGCTGGAGATAAGTTTCCGACATCGCCAACATTCCCAGAGCAACCGCGTGTTACCGGGCACAGCGGCTTGGTGGACCGCTCAATTTCCTCTCAAATCAACTGCACATTTTCGGTGGTTTTCACCGTTCTGGGCGCTCCGTGTCCGCCGTCCGCCTAGGGCACTACCGCGGCCTTTTCGAATCGCCGAATCCAAAATTTAATAGTGTCAGCATAAGGGACGGATCCGTCGCGTCGAACGCCCAAGTGTAGACGAAAAGCCCTTGGCGTATATTGAAAATACGATTACCACTTGAAAACCGTGAAATCCAACAGGAGGCCTGCGCTTATCTAATCTTAGACTAACGTCCGCATTACGCTCGTCAGTCAGGCTCCGCGGCACCCTGTATATGCGGCTAGTCTAGTGGCGCAACTAGGATTTTTTTTTTCGATGGGCGAGGTGACACTCATTGAACTCAAATTTCGGGGCGTTATTGTTTTATATGTTTAAAAAAAAAAAAAGATTTAATTTTCATAAATACGTTTTGAGGGGGAGAGGGGGTGTCCTAACCAGACACCTCCCAGTTTACCGGTTATACTTATCCGTCTTAAAAATTCCGTGACGGATATCGTAATACGACCGAAAACACACGTCCGGTAATTACAAAAATATTCGTTATCCGGATCAGAAGCCATCCAGGCATCAACTATTTCAAATACACCTCTTCCGAGGCTTTACCAATCGATTTATACTGTACATCCAGTAAACCGTATGCAATGAGTGGGCGGCGCATTTAAATGCTCTAGAAAAAATACTTGAAAAATGCCCTAAAAATTATTTTAAACATTTAATAAAAAAAATAAGAAAATTGCGGAAATTGTCGTTTTCCGGCTTAGAAAGACGGAAAATGTTTACAGATATCATGTTGTCAGAATTATGTTTTGGCATGTTGTACAATAATGTCTGGTTAGCCACTTCACTCCGGTGCTTTAGGCATTTT